>CM053787.1:707193933-708451433 GCA_028749045.1 Cupressus sempervirens
GTCCCATACTTGCTATGTCATATGGAGTAAACAACTTATAACTTTCCATAGCAAGATAGTGAGGACTATTGATTCTAGTTTGATCTGACGATCAAAATCCCTTATATGCTTTATAAATGGGGCATGGGTCTCAAGGCACTAGTGACATAGGAAAATCTGCACTATTGGCACCCAACAAGACCTTGCTTTTAATCCTAGTCACCCTTCCACATTGCTTGAGGTCCCACTGGCTGGTCCTTTCATGGTGCCTTGCTACTTTGCTAACGGTGACATGTCAAATTTTTTTGATAGCAAGGTAGCGAGCTTTAGCAACTTTAATAAAACTCGACACTAGAAGAATAAAAACCCATCAAATCACCATCACCCCTACTAAGTGCTTCTAACAATAGTAGTTATTACTTGCCATGCCACCTGGACAGACTACGGTTACTAAGAAACTTGGAGGCCACCATGTCTTTGATTTCATGGCACCTCACTACTTCACTAACGACAAGATGCTTAGTTTTTCTGATAGCAAGGTAGAAAGGCATCGAAAAGACCTTTATTCCTGCGTTGACTTATGGCTACTTCTACTAGGTCCCTTTTCCTACATTGATGGTACTTACAAGGTGCATGTGACTAAAAATTTGGCCAAAAAATAAATCCCTGACAACTGTGTCTTCATTTTATGATCCCATTTTATAAACTTTTATGCACTTGCTACCTTGCTATGTATAAAAAGTGCTCAACTCTTCATAACAAGGTAGCGACAATGGTAGATCTATTCAAATCAGATGCCAAGGAACCTGAGAGGAAAGTTTACTTGAGGGTGCAGGAAAATTTCAAAAGAAAATAGAATATTCACCCAATTTTTAAAAGGGTTTCATGCCCAAAAATTACAAAAGGAATGATACAAAGGGTTTTAACGAATTTTTTCAAAGGTTAACAAATTTGGATGACCAAAGACCATAAACCCTATTCACCATTAATGGGTACAATCTAAATTTTTATACCTGGACAAAGGAATTTTATCATGCAAAAATTCAAACCAACAGGGGCTCTATCTGGGGACATTGAATTCTCTAGATTCAAATGAGGGCTCAAAATTTCTGGGGGAAGCAGACCAACCAGTCTCCCTACAAACCAACCACTACTAAGAGAACAACACACACAAGAAAACTATGCATAGGAAACTATACAAAGACAAAAGGATGTACACATATGTACAAGAGACCCTAAACTACTATTCATGGAGAAACAATTATTTCAGCAAAAATACCTCTTCAAGAATTGTCCATGAATTGGTAGTTCAAGAATATTATCCGATAAATCTTTAAGAATATAGGAGTCTTCTCCCCATGAATTTACAATTAGATAAGGACCTAACTAGATAGGATCAAATTTACCATGTTTTCCTTTATCCTTCATTCTAGCATTCCACATTAAGACTAGTTCTCCATCTTCAAACTTTCTACTTATTGTCCTTTTATCATAGAGTGTCTTAACTTGCAGTTGTAACCTTTGGTTATGGAGAGATGCTTCCTTTCTAGTTTCTACTAATCCTACAAGTTCATCTAGCCTTTCTTGCATGTCATCAATAATATCTTCATCATATAACTGAATATAATTGTAGAGTTCTACCAAGTTCTTCTAAGGCATCCTGGCCTGAATTCCATATACTAGATCAAATGGTGCCACACCAATAGCCTTTTTAATAGTCACCGTATCAGCCCATATGGCTAATTGCAATTTAGAATCCCAGGCTTTCTTATTATCATCCAATGTCCTTTTTATTATTTTCAACAAACTTTTATTTGTGGACTCAGCTTGTCCATTTCTTTGTGGATGATATGGGGAAGATGTTGATCTAGTAATTCCATATTTGTCATAGAATTTCTTGAATTCTTCAGCTCTAAAACACATTTCATTATTTGTTACAATTTTCTAAGGACAAGCAAATCTAGAAATAATGTTATTCAGCAGAAAATTATTGACAACTTTACTTGTTGCATTCCTTGTGGGGATAGCCTCTACCCACTTTGTAAAATAGTTAGTAGCAACTAAGATCCAGGAATAGCCAATGAAATCCATACCCCATTGTTGAAAAGGTGCTTGGACCTTAACAGGCTTTAGTGGAGTATTACCTGAGAATTTTAGTTTTCCAGCAAATCTTTGGTAGGCATCACATTTTCTAATTATAATTTGAGCATCTTGAAAAGAGAGGGCCACCAAAATCCATCTCTCATCACCTTATGTGTAGTGGTCTTGGCCATATAGTGTCCTCCACAAACTCTAGCATGCATTTCATTTAAAACTTATTTTGCCTTTTCTTGATCAATACATTTCAGTAACACTCCCTCTAAATTTCTCCACCATAGACCACCTTTGACAATTATGTATCTGATGGCTTGCAATTTAGTATTCCTTTTTTCATTTTCTGCCAAATGAGAAGGAGCTTCCTTGTGTTGAAGATAATAGATAACATTTACATACCAATCATAATGATCCATGTCACATAAGTTAGATCTGAGGTCATCAACCATGAGCTTAGCCAAACCTTGACCTCTTACCAACTTAGTTATCTATATTTCAATATTGAATTCTTGGATCCTGTTGATCCATCTACACCTTCTTCCCAACACTTCTTGCTGAGAAAATATGTCTTTAACAATAGCACTAGGCACAAATGCAATGACAAAAGCACCTATCAAGTAGCATCTAAAATTCTTAATAGCCTTTACTAAAGCATATGCTTTTTTTTCATTTATGTCATATTTCAATTCAGTATGCTACAATGACTTACTAAAAAAAGCAATGGGTTGTTCATATCCTTCTTCATTTTTCTGCAACAAGATTGCGGCTACAGTGTGAAAGGATGCAAAAGAAAAAAAGTGCATAAGCTTTGTATAATCTAGAGTTCTTAGTACTGGAGCATTTTTTATTGTAATTTTAATATCCTAGAATACTTGTGAGGGCTCACCATTCCAATCTATAATAGCTCCCTTCTTGAGCATCTTTGAGATAGATCTACTAATTTCAGAAAAGTTAGTAACAAACCTTCTAAGAAAATTAACTTGGCCAAAGAAAGATTGAATTCCTTTTACATTCTTTGGCTTGGGGGCTTTATCAATAGCTGCTACTCTCTCAGGATCTATTTTCACACCATCTTTATACACTATATGTCCTAGCAATCTACCTTCTATCACCCCAAATGTACGTTTCTTTGGGTTCAATGATACTCCATATTCCAAAGTTTTGATAAAAAAATTCTCCAAATGCCTACAATGATCCTCAACCTTCTTAGAATAGGTTGTAAGATCATCCTGGTATACAACCATAAATTTGTTGATATAATCATGAAATGCCACATCCATGGCTTTTTGGAAAGTATCTCTTGGATTAATCAAGCCAAATGGCATCCTTACATATACATAGGTTCCCCATGGGGTTGTGAAGGCTATCTTAAATTTTTCATTTTCCTTTACCAAGACTTGATTGTACCCTAGGAAGCCATCCATAATGGACATTAGCTTAGAACTAGTTACTTGCTACAACATGGCTTCCATATTTGGTAATCCATAATTATCCTTCAAGGATGCAATGTTCAAATTCCTGAAATCCACACATAATTTTATCTTTCTGACAAGTACCAAATTTGAAATCTAGATGGAATGTCTAATTGGTTTGATTATCCCCCGATCCCTTAATTTCATCAATTCTTCTTGCATTTTGGGAGCTAGGGTAGGGTTTACTAGCCTTTGTTTCTATCTGAAAGGTTTTACATTATCCTTTAGTGGTATGACATGTTGGAACAAATCTTCCCTATAAGCCTTAAGGTCATCATATGACCATGCAAAAACATGTCTATACTTCCTAAGCAGGTCAGTCAATGGTTTTTTGATTTCAGCAGGCAGATTTTGGCCAATATAAACTTTCTTGGGAGCTTCATCAGTACCAAGGTTTATCTATCCTAATTCTTGAGGCTTAGAGTCCTTAACTCCTAGTTTGACTCTATCCTAATTATCAAAAATATTTTCCAAAACTACTAACCCTTTTGACACCTTTTTGGTTTTCAACTGCATAATCTCCTAGCCAAAAATGGTTTCCTTACCATCTATAGTTTCAATTAAATCACTGTAATCTAGTTCTTGACCATGTTATTTGTCTTCATTTAACAAAAAAATTATAATTTCTTTATCATCTTCAAAGACTTGCCAATTTTCAATATTATCAGCTATTGAAAGTCTGCTCTATACTTCAATTGGAGAAATTCTTGCAAATGATATCTCCTTAGGTTTGATTGCTACATTTGCTAGTAAATCAGCCATCTTATTCTGAGTCCTATCTCTCCATGAGATACCAAATGCATCAAAAGATTCTATCTAGTCCCAAACAACATTTCTATATTACTTTAATCTCCTATTCTTGGATGCATAGGTTTCTTTTATCTGGGGGATAACTAGTTCAGAATCCCCTATGACATTTAATTTCTTAATTACATGATGTGTAGCAACTTTCAATCTTAGCAAAAAGGCCTCATACTTTTCTATGTTATTTGTGCAAGAAAAATTTAAAGTAAATGAGTATCTGAGAGTATTTTTCTAAGGAGAAACAAAAACTACCCTTGCCCCTGAAACTTCTTTTGAACTGGCCCCATCAAAAAATATTGTCCATAATACCAATGAGTCCATACAACACTCAACTTCATGTTCAATTATAGTATGAAAATTCTCAACTTCTTGAATAATCAATTCAGCTCTAAATGCATTGACACCAGTATCTAACAAGAAAGTGGCATCTTTGTCAATTTCTTCCCCTAAAATGTGATTGACCCTAGGCTCTCTATTTACCTTGACAGCTTTATCTCCGATATGAAAAGTTGCATAAGTCAAATCACATTGTAGGCTTCCCCCCATAGAAACACTCCATTTTATAGAGAGAGAAATTCCATAATGTGGAGGAATATCCACTACAAGGATTGACATAGTGAATTCCACCTCAGGGTATGCAACTAGTCTAAATGGTAAAGTAGTGATAGTCCCTATGACTGAAACTTCCCTAGCATCCATAACTCTACATCTGCCTTGCTTAGTGTCTACTTTCAAACCTAATGCTTCTATTATCTTGAAGGGCATGATGGTATTAGAGGCTCCTAAATCTATCATACAATTTTTTAGGGTCTTTCCATTTATGATCAGACTAAGGAAAAATGGGTCAATATCTTCTATATATGCCACTGAGAAATCATCTAAAAACATTTGGGGAATTTGAGATATGATACCACTATCCTCTACAAGTAATGGGGTTTTCTGGATAACACTTTGTTCTACAGCACTATTGTTGTTTCCTGTCCCTCCTAACCATGATAAAGCCTTGCTTTTATGTTCTTCAATTCTAAGAAGTTTAGACAAAGGTACTTTTACAATTATTTGGGACAACATGGATATCATATCAATAGGTTCAACAATAGTGGGCTTTACAAGAATACCTGGATTTGAAGTCTTTTGAATAGTAGGCACCACTGTTTGCTTGATAATATTAGGTCCTAATTTCTTTTCTTGCACAACTACTTTTATTGTTTCATTTGTTTGAAATTGAACCTTCTTTTTTGATTCCCACTTCTTAACCTTGTTAGCTTTGATCCTAGGCACATCTATATTGACCTTCTTATCTTCATCATTCATCTTATAGGTAATATCTTTGATGAATACATTGGATGGTTTTCCTGCATCATTATTTACTATTCTATTTCTCAAATTGTAGTTACTATGAACTTGGGAAATCATTTCTGCTATGATTCTATCAATCTCCTCTTTGGAAGGCATTCGTAAGCTTATGTGACTTACATAAGAAGATGTAACACATGCCTTATCTTCATCATAACCTACATCATCTAAAAGCACTTGCTGATGATGTAAATGATAAGCAATTCTCTGACTAGTGATATCATTTTTAGGTTCTTCAGAATTGGAATCTATAAAATCATCACACATGCTTACCATATTGCAACTTATATCATCATGGCTTTTCTCTTCATTTTCTTCTTCAAGTTGCACACCTTGATCCGGGGCAAATGATTGAGCAACAACACAATAATGAAAAGAATGATGTGATTGACATACACTACACCATGGTACATTATCATTCATATTTACAGTGTTCTTTTGTAGGGGGTCTGGGGTACTCTTATCCTTCACATTTTGTGTCTAGTTAGGAACTGGCTTACCATCTTTCCACTGGGTGGTGTAAGGGTAATTTTGTATTCTAGGTTGCCTATTGAAATTGTTGTTATTTATAGGGGTTTTCTCAACAACATTTGGCTTATTGAAACTAGTGGGATTAATCTTCTTTAGTAATTCCAAAACTTGGCCTATTGTAGGTTATTCTGTCTTTTTTCCTATAGGATTTTTATCACCCTCCCTTTTGTTATTGTTCTTGGGATTGAAAAGATTTGAGTCATCTCTTTTACCCATTTTTCCAGATTGTTTCCTATTGTTTTCTATATTTACTGCAACTTTATAGGCATCCCTTAAAGTTTTTGGATACTTATCCCTCAATTGATAGGCCATTTTGCTATCAAAAGCATTAAAATATGTTGTGAGACAAACATCCTCACTCAACCCCATAACTTGAAATAGTTTTTACATACCTTTCTAGAACCTAACATTGAAATTGAATGTGGACTCATTAGGATTTTTCTTGAGGTTATTGAATTTGTTTAACATGAATCCTACATTAGTGTTGTCTCCATATTGCTCTTTAAATAATTTCTCCAAGTCACTCCATGAGTTGATACTATCATCAGGCAACCTTCTAAACTAATCCCTTGCATCCTTAGTTAGTGAATGAATAAATAACTTCATGACCACATCTTCATGTTCAATTTTATAATCATTTAACATATCAATGAAAATTCTCAAATGTTCTTCACTAGTAACAACATTATTCCCAGAAAACTTAACCACTTTGTCTCTTAAATCAAACGATATGGGATGTGGAGCACTAGGAATACTAGAAAATGATATTTGTCTATACTTTTCAAGGTATATAGGTTTCTTCTAGAAACTAGGAACATTTGAGGTACTCGCTATGTTATCTTGGTTTAGAGGAGTAGCTTGGGATTTTTGAGGTTAGACAACAGGGACTTGAGTATAAGTAGTGAAAGATGAGGTAGGAGCAGATTGAGATATTCCTTGCATTGAAACTATTGGTCTAGAGGGAGGTATAGAAGCTGAAGCTGGGAGGGATAAATTTGGCCATGAGACTAATGTAGAATTAGTTTTAATAAATTGAATTTTTCTCCTAGTTTCTGCTATTTGAGCTTCATTCTCCACCATCTAAAGCTCTTTAGCAAGATCTTCCTTCCCTTTTCTAGCCTTTTCTAGGTCTAAATCTAACTTTGACATAGAATTTTTTGTGGGTTTGCTTAGTTGAGCTTGAGGTTCATTTATCTAGACTCATATAGCTTTACCCTTTCCTTTGTTTGCAACTTTCACAATGGGTTCTATAGGATTTACTTGGATAGGATTATAATCTTGGATTTGAGCAATAACTGGTTCTTGCTTTTGATTTAGGCATTTTTTTTGTTCTTGAACTTTAGCTCTCAGACTGTCTATGTCTCCAAATACATCAGTGTGGAGAGTTGTATTATTTTCTTCTAACTTTTTGTTCTATTCTTTCCAAGTAGTTGTCCTTCTTAATAAAGCATCTCTTTCTATTATGGCATTGAAGGTGGCTTGCTCCTCTTTTTCAAGACGAATGCATTTAGCTTCTTCCTTAGCAACCCATTTTTTCAAAAATCCTATCTCAGATTGCACTTCTTTAGGGTCTGTAGAAGTAGCCTCTAAATTAGCAAGATCATCCAGATCTATAAGATTGGGCTCCATGTATGGGGTTGCTCTTGGATTAAAAGGATCATCAAGTGAACTCCTAAATCCTAGCCTATGGTTCATATTTGCTATGAGGTCTAGCCTTGGTGAAGCATTCCCTACTAGATACATATCTTTATCTTGATATGTTCTTTCATCTAGTACTGGGGTACTAAAAATTCCTCCTAAGAGTCTTATGGTTTCAAATTCTGAACTGAGTGAAGAAGACTCTCTCCCTAATACTGGTTGATATTGGGAATTGATGGATACACTACCTTTGGGTTTCCAGGTAGGGTTTGGATCTATCCTTTTCTTATTCAGGTTCTTCCTACCACCTTGGGGTAAATCAATATACATTCGTACATTAGGATTGGCTCTCATGTAAGCTCTTTTGTTCTTTCTCTTGTTAGCCATATTCACCTTTTGTTAAAACAAGCACTAGCTTCAAAACCTTGACTGAGTCACCACCCTATTTCTGGGAAAATACACAATGACAATTATTCCCGACTTCAAGGAAAAATGCAAACTATAACAAAAGTATCTGACACAGATGGACCAATCACTGAGATTATAAGACTGCAACTCTTGCTTATTAGATAAGACACTTGGAAAGGCTGGATACATTAGTACATCTTCGTGGCATTTGGTTTTTTCTTTAAATTCTCAAGGTTTTTCACTAAAATATCCCCTTATGACCACAAGAAAAACTTAGATAATCTGACATACACGTACCCAACAGGACCAAAGAAATTGTAGTTCTTTTCACAGATGTGTTGGACAACTCCCCACCAGAGTCACCATTTTGTTGCTATTTTAAAACTACTAAGCAACAAAATGCTCAATACCAAAATGATATCACTCACACAATCTAAGGATCAGCCAATTCCTATTAACAATTATATGTGCAAACCATTTGGACCCAACTTCAACAAAACCAAGGATGGTTTTCTACTCTTTAGGCTCTACAAAACCAAGGTGGGTATACCTAGGGATGATTCAAGACTAGGAAATACTGTATGAGAATTATTTTAGTTTCATTCTGATTCTCATCTCAAATCCTTAAATACATGCATAACCCTTGACAATTTGATAAACACATCCCATATATTAGATCTAGCCAAAATTATTCTATAGATCTGCATGTGTTCTCAGCAATAGTGGCTAACTGAAGCTACAAATTTTCATGCAAATAAGTACTAGAAAACTTTGAAGATCTTCAAGAAATAAAAGTAAGATTGATTATAATTCTGCATTTGAAAACCATTTATGACACATTTCTCTTCTAGCTGAATCAATTTGACCAGTGCCTAATCCATTAAGGTTCAAAGTCTACTACAAATCCATAGATCTAATTTGTTTCCTTACAACAAATATTATCAGCAATTCTTATCAGAATTCATCATTCAAAAAATCCTTCCTACTACTATAACAACCTTATCAAATTCATCAAAGCTTTTACTTAATCCATTGAACTAATAGCAGCGGTGAACAGATATACAACCTAAATGGATTGCATTCAATTGCACAAGCCTTTACTAATACAATATAAAGATAGCTAAGTAGCTAAAAGGAGACAAAATTCAAAAAAAACTGATATGGGGACAACTCATAATTTGTATTCATTTTCTTTGAAAATTGTATACATTTGTAGTAACTCAGAATGACCTTAGGAAGAAACACAAAGATCATTCTATATATGAATGCATTCTCAAGAACTAACAAAGATAATACATCATAAAACTTGCTCCAAACATTGGACCAAAAACTAAGTATATCACTTAAGCACTAGAAAATTGGACCATTCTCTAGCCTTAGAATCTCACTTATATAGTGTGAGATGCAACAAGCTTTAAGCTAAGATAAAATGATAGGTGTCCTTTACAAGAGATAATTACATACACCTATCATAAAATGACAAAAATGTGGTTAACAAAAGATGTCTAGATCAAACATTCCTTTTGGTGGGTCTACTTCTATCACATCCTCTATTGTTGTTGATTTGGCTACTATTCTAATCCCTGTTTGTAGGCAACTTCCAAGCTAGCCAACAATGAAGTTTTTTCTAATGATTGCAAGTTAGTCTCCACCTGTCAGTTTTCAACATCTTTATCTTGTACAATGGGAGTAACTTCTACTTTTCCTTCTTCATTTGTTGTATCAATGTCTAGTGGGTCTAGGTCTGCAACTGAAAGTGAGTGATCATTGTTGTCTTCTTCTCACTGTTGGCCTTGTGTAGTGATAGTGTCAATGATTTGGATCTCATCACCCTGCACCTCATCACTGTCAGTGTCTACTTCCTCAAACTATTCATCAGGAGCTATTTCTGCCATCCACTTGTCAAACAGTATGTCATCTGGCCAATTGAGTTGCAAAATATCACTCTGCCTCTTGAGCACATACTCAGCCTCATTATCAATAGTAACAAAATTTTGTTTGAAAGAATCAAAGAATATTTGGGGTTTTACTATTTCTTCAGTTGTTGTGGCCCACCACGCATGCCCTATTTCATTTATAATTCTATTCATCCTTCAACAAAAAAATATCATCAAGTTCCTTCATCCATTCATCTTTGTTTTTCAAATTATTTCTTTTATTTAGGGCACGAGGAAACAAACTAAATTTTTGGCTCTTGTACTTATTCAAGAAGCCTACTATTATTCTCTGTAAATGAATCCTTTTATTGTCAAAATCGGCAAGATCAGAAACAGTATCAAAAGTTTTCTCAATTTGATTATAGGAGGTTTTTATAATAGAATAACATAAAAATGTCATCTCCTTCCTCCTTCTTACCCACTTATTCACAATGGGTTTTAAAGCCTCATCACTTGCTTTCATTTCATCCTAGATATTGATCACCCTAGCCAACTGATCATAAACTAGTGGCCACTCAATTTTATCCCCCAATTATGTAAAAGCTTTTCTTAATTTTTCTTCATATTTCACATTCAACTTCACATGCAAAGCTCATAGTTTATTCTTTTCTTCTTCAAAGTCCTCAGCAGTATAATATTCTAGCCTTTGGGGTGTATCTGGTATTTCTATGAGGGGGGTGGATTTGAAGGGTTCAACTAGGGGGTGAGGGTATGTTATTCTTGGTCTTGTGGACCTCCCCATTAGCTTGTTCTCAAGCTCAATTCTCCTCTTTACTTCTTTATTGTAGGCATCCACAACTGCCTCATACTTGCCCTGCAACTCAGTCATTTCTTTTTCCTCCCCCTCTATAGTAGCCAAGAAAAATTGAAAGTAATCTAAATTCATGTGGGCTACTTGTACATGTGAGGTATCAATAACTCTCCTCACAATGATATTCCCTATTAGTCCTAAATAATTAGGTTGTGATGGAGGAACCTTGGATCCTCTTCTTAGTGACCACATGACAAGAGTAGCTTGGTCATTAATGAATGTAGTTCCTAAGAATTCTTTTTTATTTGGATCTTGCAATCCCAAATTATTTGACACAGAATTGAAAATCATGGCATCAGCAATGTCCCAATTGGGCAATAATAAAATATTTGCAGCCTTTACCATCTGTCTCCCTTCTTCAGGGGTTATATTTTGGAACTCTTGAATCATTTGTTCCTTTATTTCATTTTGAATGGAGGCTTCATCCATTTCTAGATGCTCTGTTTTCATATTCTTACATCTTTCCTCAAAATTGCTAATGTTTGCCCTCCAAGCAAATTAGTGGAAAGCCCTAGTACATGAGGTGTTCCCTTGAATCCATAAATTCTGATAACAGTTGAAATTGAATATGGGATGATATCTCCCCAATTATGTGAAACCTTCAGATTATGGGATCTATCCATAGGCCTAACAAGGTGCATTAGTACCTTAGGGATCTTAGGATTGTCTCTTAATATGAGGCACCTCAGTTTTGAGGCAAAGTACCTATCAAATCTAATAAAACTAGCATTTTCTACTTCCCCAGTCATATCTGCACTCCCCAATTGAACTAGTAGTGCTTCTCCCTCTTGTTCTCTGTTCAAAACCATTTCTTTACCAAAGTATGTAGCCCCCTTAAACAAAAACATGTGCATCAACAGGGAGTATTGGCCCCAAACCTTCTACACCTTGCTCTTAGCAATTCCAACCAATCCACTGTGGATCTCATTAGCCAAGTAAGAAGAAAAATAAAAAATCATTTCCACACCAAAAGAGGAGATTTGAGCGATCATATACATGAAATTCACAAGGATAAAGTCTTCTCCACCCTCTCCAGAAACTCGACACAAGGTCCTATATATCTCTACTACCCTAGCATTGAAGCATGCTTTCTTGAAAGGCTCTTTAGAGGATGATGTTATTGCTAGTAGGGTTCCAATTCTGCCAATGTGGGGCTTTATTACACCTTGTCTAACTATGTCCCTCTTAGACATATATTCTTTTTCTAAATCTATCAAATTAATGGGCACATGATACCTAGTGAGAGGTCCCAAATGAAAAACTTCCCTAATATCTTCTATATTGATGGTGATTAGAATCTCACCATCTACTCTTCTCACTACCCTAGTGGCTTGATCATAACTCTTCACCATAGCCTCAAGGAGATCATATTCCATAAACACACTGAGAACAACTAGCTTTCCCAGGTCAAAATTCCATATATTGGCATGTGGGGCAAACAGTTTCCTTTTTGCAAACCATTTCTTGAATAAATTTAAACCATTTTGTGAGGTTTGAGCATCCTGGACCCAATTACCCTTATCATCCAATCCATCTGCTATCCTCAACCTAGGGTTTAATGAGGTCAACTAATTAACTTGCACTATCTCTATAGTAGACTCAGGAAGCAACTCAAAAAAATGATCATGTACATTTCTATCCAAATAATTTGCTTGACCTGAAAACTCCTTCTTAGGAGGCATCTTTGATTATGCTTTACAAAACTGAAATACTTATAGAAATTATAGTAGGATTACTTACTTGAATTCTATCCTAATTTTCCTCTATATTCCTGCAATTTTTTCATGAACAAATTGCTTCACAATCTTGCCAAACTTCAACATGATCTTCTTTAGTAATTGCTTCTACTTAGGAAATGCTCAAAATCTTTGTTTGCATAAGGTGAAACTGATAAAACCTTCTGTATTATACTCTATTTTTCCTCACATGCAAAGATTTCATGTCTAATTAATACATAGAGTGGCACCATCTTCTACATTTAAATTTGTGTCGTCGATCTTTAAAAATCCTACGAGCATGGGATACGAAGAAAGACAACTTGGTGTTCCACTTGACAAGTTGGCTAGTCAATCCACTGAAAACTACCCATGTACACAACACCTTCCTTGATAGCACTTCTATCTAGACCCTCTGGCGACTAAGGACACATGTCAATAGGTCACTACTTTGCTATACATAAAGAATGAGCACCTTGCCATAGCGAAGCAGTGACAGCCAGAGATTTGATCTTGATCTTGTAAATGATATATTACTACATTGCTTAGAAGAGTAATGGTGGGCCCTCATTCACCACCTCACTATACATATCCTCTAAGAAACTCTTCATGTTGAGATAGTGATGACTATTGATCTGAGACCAAACCAAAGGTAGAGAAACTGCACAAAGTACCCTGAAGAGTGGTGGGTCCCATACTCACTATGTCTCATAGAGTAAACAACTTGCAACTTTCCACAATGGGATAGTGAGGACTGGTTATTCTAGTCTGATTTGATGATCATAATCCCTTATATGCTTTATTAATGGGGTGTGGGTCCCGAGGCACTGGTGAAATAGGAAAATCTGCACTGTTGGCACCCAACAAGACCTTATTTTAATCATAGTCACCCTTCCATGTTGCCTGTGGTCCCACTAGCTAGTCTTTTCGCAATGCCTCACTACTTCGCTAAAGGCGAGATGCCAAATTTTTCTAATAGCGAGGTAGCAAGCTCCAGTGACTTTAATAAAACTCAGCGTCGGAAGAATAAAAACCCATCAAATCACCATTGTCCCTACTAACTACTTCTGACAATAGCAGTTATTACTCGTCATGCCAGTTGGATAGACTATAGTTACCAAGAAACTTGGAGGCCACCGTGTCTTTGATTTCATGGCACCTCGGTACTTCGCTAATGACAAGATGCTTAGTTTTTTCGATAGCGAGGTAGTGAGGCATCGAAAAGACCTTTATTCTGGCACCGACTTTTGGCTGCTTCTACTGGGTCCTTTTTCCTGCTCTAATGGTACTTACAAGGTGCATGTGACTGAAAAGTTAGCCAGAAAACAAATCCCTAACCCTCGTGCCTTCATTTTACGGTCTCATTTTAAAAACTTTTTGGCACTCACTACCTCACTATGTATAAAAAGTGCTCAACTCTTCATAACGAGGTAGTGACAATGGTAGATCTATTCAAATCAGATGGTGAGGAACCTAAGAGGAAAGGTTACTTGAGGGCATGGGAAAATTTCAAAAGAAAATAGAATATTCACCCAATTTTTAAAAGGGTTTTGCGCCCAAAAATTACAAAAGGAATGAGACAAAGGGTTTTAACAAATTTTTTTAAAGGTTAACAAATCTGGATGACCAAAGACCATAAACCCTATTCACCATTAATGGATACAATCTAAATTTTTATACTTGGACAAAGGAATTTTATCATGCAAAAATTCAGACCAATACCATCTATCCTTCCATCCACCTAGTCTAGAATATGTTTTGTCTAGGACATTTTCCAGTCCTTGCAAGAATTGCTTACTTTTTCTATGTCTACACCTAGATACTTATAAGGGAAAACACCCTTCTTATAGCCCATAATTTGGAAAATCTTCTTTTCTACCTCTGGATTGATATTGATTGAGAAGATTTCCAATTTTTCTGCATTAACTTTTTGGCTCGAGGCTGCTAAATATAATTACATGATAGACTTAATATTACCAACTTCTTTGATAGAGCTTTCACTGGGCATAATTGTATCATCTGCAAATTGTTGGTGAGTGATGTTGGGGGTGTTATTTGTGACTATTATACTTTTGATATTCCCTCTTTTATGAGCTTTGTTAAAAGCTCTACCAAAGGCTTATACCATAATGATAAATAAAAATAGAGAAAGGGGGTCACCCTATCTAATTCCTCTCGAAGTATTGAAAAAACCTTCTAGTGTCCTATTGACCAGAACTAAAATCTTTATAGTTGATATACATTGAAAGATGAGGTTAATCCATTGATAGGAAAATTTGAATGCTTTGAGGGTTTTATAGAATCTCCAATCCACCATATCATAATCTTTTTGAATATCTAATTTCATGAACATGCTTGCGCTTTTGTTTTTGATCATCGAGTGAATCATTTCTTGGATGATTAGTATCCCATCTAAAATAGATCTACCTGGAACAAAACCAATTTATTTTTCTAGAAATGATTTTAGGCAGAAGATGTTTAAGTATATTTGCTAAGATTTTTTCAAATATTTTATAAGTGGTGTTGCATAAGGCGATAAGGCCTAAAATCCCTAGGGTTGTCCAGATCCTCTTTTTTGGGAATTAGAGCAAGAAAAGTGTGATTGATTTTTGACAAAATCAAACCACCATTTCTAGAAGCTTTGATGGTTTTTCAAAGGTCTTCTCCCAAAATATTCTAGCATTTTTTATAGAAGAAAGTTTGGAAGCCATCTGGGCCTGGGGACTTGTTAGGATGAGATTCAAAGACTATCAATCTAACTTCTTCCAATGACATAGGTTTATTCAATTGTCTATTGTCATCCTTTGTGACTATTTTAAGGATGACTTTCAACATATGTGTTTGGGCTATTTTTTTGGGATAGTCGTAATTATTTAAAATATTTTGGAAATGGTTAACTAGAATTTCAGAAATTTTCACCAAATCTTCAATGATAGTTTCTGATGTGTCCTTTATTTTGACTATTTTCTTTTTGCTCTATTGTGAAGGCTAGAATGATGGAAGAACTTAGTGTTCTGATCTCCATCATCTAGCCATTTTTCTCTAGATTTTTGTTTCCAAAAAATCTCTTCCTTAGCCAAAATGCTTTCTTGCTTGGCGAGCAATTCTTTTTCCAAAAGGTAGCTATTATTATTCATATCACTTTTAATAACTTCTAAGTTTAGTTCTTTCAGCCTCATCTCAATTTCTAGTTTTTCTGCAAAATATTATTAAAGTGTTCTTTGTTCCATTTTAGAATGTTCTCTTTTTGTATTTTAATTTTTGAGACAAACATTACATTTTGGAGCCTTTGAAAGACCCTTGTTCCCACCAGTCTTTTATACATTCTAAGAATTTAGGATCACAGAACCACATCTTTTCACATTTGAATGGATTTTTTACTAGTTTGGAAGGTTTTGAAAAGACCATTCTAACTAGAAAATGGTCTAAACTAGCAATAGGTAGGATTGATGAGTGGAAATTGAGGTTGGTTTCACTTAAATCCCCTTTAAGTAAAAACCTATCCAGCTTTTTGGCTATTTAGTAGAAGTCCTTCCTTTTGTTGTTCCATGTGAATTTTCTATAACTGATCGAGATGTCAATAAATTTGTTGGATTTGTACCATAGTTTGAATTCTTTGGAAGCTTGGGAGGTTCATTGTATACCTCCAAATTTTTCCCCCATATGTAGAATTGTGTTAAAATCTCCTCCTAAGAGGATTAACTCATACTCAAGGTTATTAAAGGAAAAGGTTATTTCATTCCATAACTTTTTCTTATCTGTATTGTGTGTAGGACCATATATATTTATCAATATAAACTGAAGGTTAAGCTTAATGTTTTTAACTCTGCAACTTAGCTAGTTATAATTGGATGCTAAAAATTCTAAATTAACTTTCCTAGGGTTCCGAATGATGCCCAGACCTCCAGAATCCCCCTAGATCCCTGTAATAAGCTATTCCAACTACCTAGCCTATTTTCTAACCTAGTTCCTTCTTTCTTATTCAGCTTAGTTTCATGTATTAAAATAATATCATATTCAAATAATTTTGTATTTTGTTTTAGTAATCTCTTTGCTAGGGGCATTTAAGCCCCTAGCACTCCACATGGTGATCTTCATGGCTCCTTGGGAAGGAGCTTCCCCTTCCCTATGTTGAGGAGCTAACTAATTTTTTGCTACTCTTGAGCCTGACCATCTACTTCTCTAAGTTCCTTGAGGGATCTTCTTCCTCTTTTAGATTTTTCCCTACCAAAATTGGGAGATTTCACACCTTCCTAATTCATTTTTATACCCAGATGTTCCAAATTTTCCTATGCACTTTTAATAGTCTTAGATGGCTTACTTTCCTTCTCTTCCTTTTCTTGGCTTCCTAGTTCTTATAGTATCTACTATGCTATGCTTTGGTGTTCTTTTAAAGCCCTAGCCTCCTTCTCTAATGTCCTTCTAGCTACCATGTCCTCTGTGTCCTTGTTTAGCTTGTGATCTTTTTGAAAGAATAATAGATCTCTTTTAAGGTTTTCAAAAGTATAGTCATCCGCTACCAACTATAATACTTGCTGCATGAGTTCTTCCTTCTATGAGATGTTGCTATTGTCTATATTTTCAAAGTCAAATACTTAGATCAGGTCCTCTAAAAGCTTTTATAGTTTTTCCTTTTCATCCTCTTTTAGAATCCCTATGCCCATTCCTTCATTCTCCTCCAACTCTTTATTCAAAAAATCCTTAAAATCTTGTATTAGAATATCTTTTAACCTATTTCCTCTAGGATTACTTTCTCTAGGTGTGATTTTAGGAAAAAATTTCCTTATTGGGGGGGGGGGGGGGGGGTGGTTTGCCAAAACTTGGTTAGCTTCTTTGGAGACTTCTTGTTGGATGTTTTGGTAACCAATAAAGGTTCTCCAAGCTATTGCATTAGCATCTTCAATTTATCGTATGTTTGTATAATATTTTCATTAGCCAAATCTTCTCCAAATA
Organism: Cupressus sempervirens; assembly: GCA_028749045.1. Classification (NCBI taxonomy): domain Eukaryota; kingdom Viridiplantae; phylum Streptophyta; class Pinopsida; order Cupressales; family Cupressaceae; genus Cupressus; species Cupressus sempervirens. The sequence continues at coordinate 707,211,632 of CM053787.1, forward strand.
AGAGAAAATTTTCCAAATCTTCTATCTTCCTGAGTGGGTTAACCTGACTCTTGACATCCTCAATGGAAAGTTTTGGTGCCACTAAAGTATGTTCTTTGTTTATCCTTGTGGAATATTTTCTTTCCTTGGATTTCTTTCCTTTCTTATTGTGTTTTTCATTGCAAACTATTATGCTCTGTAATCTAGTTGTGCCCCTATATTGGATGTAATCATTCATTGCTTTGCTTGGTGTTTCTCTATTCTATATGATTGATTTGGTGGGATTCTCCAAGTTGAGGTTAAGGTCTTACTGCCCTGTCATGATTGGTGAATTTGAATTGTCCTTTCTCTTATTTTTGATTGAATCTTCATGTATATTCTTGAGTGAAAGGCTTCCTTTGGTATTTTCCTTGAGTTTTAAGAACTTTCTCTTCTGATAGTTCTTCTCTTGGAGTATTAGGCTACTATCCTTTATTGAATTAGTATTTTTTGATTCCTCTCTACCTGATCTATCTCTTGTGCTCTTAAAACCATTTTCCTTAGATATACTCTCCTTTTGCTTCATTCTTTTGTGCCTAATTCTGATCATGGAGAAGGCGACATTGAGATCTAATGTAGTTTGTAGCATCTTGAAGGAGATTTTCCTCTCATCATCTAGCTTGATAATTTTTGAGATTTTTCCTTCATGTCTCTGGAAGTTTTTTTTGTAGATCGATCTATTGGTTATAATTTTAATAGGTTTAAGATTCATATTGTTTACCTTGCATTTGATTAGGAGTTTTATATTTCTACAATACTTAAATGAGGCATCTAAACCCAACAGGTCTCCCATATAACACCCTATTATTTTAATAATATCTATCTGTTTAAGCTATGGAGGGATAGATTTTAAGGAGAACTAAGTTGGGATTAAAAAATCTAAGTTATCTTCTTTGCAATTTGGAATCCATTCAAAAAATTGAACTGCATGACCTTTAAAGAAACAATCAGGGGCATATAAGAAGTCATTTTTTATAGACTCGTCACTGTAATGCGTGTAAATTAATCTATTAGTATGGTGAGAGATACTTACGTAAAAGCTGTAGAAGTCCTCCAACTATATGAGGTTGTACAACTCTACTCTTGAACCATTCTAGAAGGTGAACAATCCAAAATTTTGGCATTCCTTCCATCGGTCTTCACTAGCAAGGTTGCTAATAATGATGACCTTATCTTCATTATCTAATACTAAGTGGCTTCAGGTCTTAGGGGGTGAAGAAACATGGCCACAAGGAGTATAAGGGGTGGCAATTTATAATGTGAAGGAATATAAGACAACAGAGAGGGTGGGGGTAGGGAAGAACCTGAAGAAGCATCATTCCTAACCTGATCCTGGTCTGGGGCAGAGATGGCAACAAATGGTTTAAAGCTGAAACCTTTCTTCTGGGTGTAAATAGGGTTTAGGTTGGACTTTTCACACTTGGTTAAATTGTAAAAAAAAAATTCTTATCTAGGCTAAGAGTGGAGTGGATGAAAGGTTGAGCTTTTCCTGAATGCTGATGTGGGAAGAGATCAATATGACTATCGTGAGTGTTCCTTGATGAAATCCTCAAACTCCCTAAGTTTTTGGATTGGTATGTTTCTACATTATCTTCCAACTTAGGGAAGATTTCTTGATTACCATATGCCTCTAGTTCAAGTAGGCCATTGAGGATGGCAAAAGAATTTGTAGTGTTAACTATGAACTTTCGTTGCTTTTGAAGATTTTTAGTTGTAGGTCCTGAAGCACTTCTTCCTTCAAAAGTGGTGCTTTTCCCTAGTCTACAAGATGGTAGAGGCTTGACGCAGGCCTTTGGAAAACCTTGACTTTTTGGATGAATATGTTTTAAGTCACTTTTTGAGATTGTGTTTGAACAAAATTCTTCTTTTTTTCCTTTTTAAGAATTTTTTTGCTCACCATTTTTTTTAATCTTTGTTAGATCATTTCATTATTACTCTCTAGAAATTGTAGTAGAAAATATCTTAACTAAGTGGAGTTAATGGTCTTATTTGTAAATATTTTTTAAGGAAACATTCTATTAATGTTTGTAATCCCTTTAAAGAAGGCCACTCAATTGAGGAGTGATAAGATATAGATGATCTTTGATATAAATCCCCTAATAGGGTCACATTAACAATGTGCATGCAACCTTTAAGAAGGTTGACTCCTAACTATGCTCAATTTAGAAGAGTAATAATTTTGGGTTATCAGTCCTAGGTGGTTTTTCCCTTAACAAGGTTTCCACGTTAAAAATATTTGTGTCAAAATGTGTGGATGATTGTGTTACATAGTATTTGATGTTTACTATTTAATGTTGTAAGTTGGTATATGAAGTTAATAGTTAACAATCGACTCCCATTTCATCACATTTACATTGGAAAGGAGATCCTAAAATATGACCCCTTCAAAGAATTAAATCATATTAGCACAACCTAAGAAGATGAAGGCTTACTAATGTTAGGATTAACCATGAACAACAATAATAGTTACATGCAAATATAACCAATATCATAAAATAATAAAGCATACAAATGAGAACACAAGACACAAGGATTTAACATGGTTCACCCAATCACTAGGCTACATCCACCAACAAGAAATCCAATATTATTATTATCTAGTGATTACAATCTACAATCCCTTACAACTCAATATTGTCACAAGAAGCTATAATATCACCATACATTATGAAATCCCTAATCCTAAGCCATTTTATACAAGTTTTTACTGCTTACAAAATTAGGGCTACAATAAGTTGTCCAATAGAAAAAATAATAGTCGACACCTTTTACATTAATATAAGGTCATTTTTGGGTTTGGGGTACCCCTCGACTCCACCTTGTGCTACAATAGGGAGCACACCTAGGGCGCTACCCCAAGACCACACAGGGGCATTTCCCCCAAACCCCCATAGAAATAATCTAGGGAAAAAAACATGTTAAATAAACCTCTAAGTTTGATTAGGCTCCACATCACAACAATAATGCAAGATCTAGATCCTTTAGGGATGTTGATTCTATGATCCTTATTTCATTTAATGTATAGAAATATATAGAAATAAATGGATCCAATGAAAGAAAATTATACGCTCATGCAATGATTGAAAAAAAAAAAATCAAATCTATAATATCAAAGTTCTATGAAAGAGGGAGAATGAAGATGTACTCACCTTGAGGGCTAGTAGAAGAAGCCACTTCAGATCTAAGGGAACCCTGTCAAACTATACTGAAACTGGAAACAAACTAAGATCTAAAAATTTGATAGTTGAACCTTTATGCTATGAAAATATGGGGCTTGGAACATGTCAAACCTAGTTTGACCTATATAGTATAGGTCAATTATGATTTGAGATATAATTGTGAGGGTTGAATCCAAATGTGTTGGGATTGTAACTATGACTACATTTCCAGATCTCACTTCTGAATTTGAAACTTTGCAAATTCATAACTATACACAAGAAAAGGGGAAATTATAGGGGAAAAGGGGCTTGTCATGGTCAAGCCATCATATAAGAATTAAACTTGAACTGAGATAAGTGAAAATATATATTAAAAAGAAGTAAGGCTTACCTTTCTTGTTAGACACTTGTGGATGGATCTAGGTTAGCTATATCTGCAACATGCTTGTATGTATCTTGAAATTTGGAATGTACAATGCAAGATATCTTCACTTATGCAATAGACCAATATTTTCCCAAATCATATATCATGCATATATAAATGCTTGATATTCTTGAATAGAGAAGAAGACTAAATATGTATATCCTCCCATGATGGCCAACATCTTTGTCTCCTATGAAGAAAGAAGCTAGATCTATGGAAGATATGCTTGATGGATGGATAAATTTTTTTAAACAAATGCTTCCTTTCTTGTGTGAAATCCTTAAATGCACAATATCTTCCTTGAGGATAATTGAGATCTTTTAATTGTGTGTGTGAAAATTAAGAGAGGAAGCCTCCCTTTATAGTGATTTAGTGGTTAATTTTCACAAAGATTGTGACTCTATTGGATGAGAAAAATAAAGTATGCATTATGCCCCCAAAATTACCAAAATTAAACCCTTGAGGTATAGATCAAACTAGGTTTGACCAATATTAGTGTAGGTCGCACTAGGTTTGACCTATACCTAAAAGGGTTACTTTCGAGGCAAATTTTGCAAGGTTCAAGAATCATTAAAAGTTTGAAAGGAGAATGGAAAGATGAGAGGGAAGATCAAGTGAAAATGCATCCAAAATCAAGAAGATCAATAAAATGAGGCCTAATAGGTCCTAGAGCTTCCAAATTAATGGGTTCTATATTTTAAGGACTATACAATACCCATATTGATATTGTCTCTTTCTAACATGAGGGTATTTGAATAATTTTGAAGACACATCATTTGATTTGGATTCCTAGTTCTTCCAATTTAGGGGAATTTTTTCTTTAGTCACCATATGATCTACTTCTCCTAAGGGGAGAAATATTGTTTGTACATATTGGATTATGTTTTCTCTTCAAACCTCCATTGTTGATACAAGAGCTATCTTTTTATGGGGGGATTCCTATCCTCTTTTCTTCCTTCCCATTGGGAGAAAATCTAATGTACTACATATGAAAAAATAAATCTTTCGGTACTCACATTGAATATGTTGGGAGGTTGGTGTCGTTGTCCCATCTAGGTGAAGGTATCATTCAACATAAATCGATAGATTTGTGAAATGTGCTTAACAACATCATGTGGATCCTTGTCTCTAGTTGTTGTAATGATCATTGAAAGCTTGAGCTTTTGGTATAATGATCAAGGTGATTCCAACAAGTGGTATTAGAGAACTAGGTTATGGGTTCAAATCACTCGGGTCATGTTGAGGGGGGATTGTTGGTAGGTTGATGCCTTAATCCCCTCTAGGTGAAGGTATCATTCAAATTATGTTGATGGATTTGTGGCATGTGCTTAACCACCTCCTATGGATCCTTTTCTCTAGTTGTTGTAATGTTCATTGAAAACTTGAGCTTTTAGTGTAACATCAATGATGATTCCACTAGAGAACTCCTATCCTTCTCTCACCAGTGCACCTTCTTCATTCTCTGTATTTTTGAAACATTGTTTTTGACATGGTTCTCTTTCTTTCCAATTATGAGAGATTGAAATAGTTTGCACATGTGTATCTCATCAACTCTTGTAGCTTGGACCCATCCATTCATGCATCTATCTTTGTATTTATTATTAAGTTTTTAGTATAAGATGACCTTAAGGGAGTTGTTAGGGTTGGAGTAATTAGGATATCACCTTAGTAATTAAATAATCAATCACTTATTACCTAGATTTTATTATTATTTTATAACATTAAAGATAATCTTAGGAGTTATTTCCTATTATTAGATTGAGGTAATTATAGGTCATGTTGTCAAGTCATAAGATGAGGACACTTGTCATGCTCTAATTTAACCCTCGCTATGTTTAGATTTAGAGTTTTATCTTTATACTTGTAACATTTATTGTAATCTACACAATTCATTTATATGCTATTCTCGATATCATATTCCTCTTTGGATTAATATCCATCAAGTTTGCATAAGCATATAATCATGGCTTGGTCTCTTGAATGGGGTAGATGTTTTAGTTGCAAGTGTAATTTGGACTATCAATGCCAAACAAAGAGTAGTTGGCTAATGTTGAATTTAAATCTTAGAAATTTTAGGGTTAGATCCATGAATGCATTCATGAATTTACATTGAAAAAAAATGATCAAGGTTGATGAAACATTGAAGTATGTGCACAAAATGAACATTTCATATGCATAGAAAACTAAATATATAAACAAGAGACACAAACTATCAAAGTTCCTACCAATAATGCAATACATTTATAATTAAGATTAGGTGGAATTAGTATGATTGAACTATATAAATAAAAATAGTTTAATCTTACACAAGTAATATAAAATTATTTATTCTAAATTAAAATGTACCTAAACTATAGGATTTTGGAAGATTAAATAAGTCTATTTAGTGTTTAATTATAAGTAAACAACATAAATTTATGGTTTTATCTGGAAAGATGGAGTGGTAGTTAAGACTAGACATTCAAATCCATCCAAATTTAAATATGTCTTGGCACCTAAATTGTGCTTGAAAATAATACACTTCATTTTTTCTTGATAACCTTATTCTTCTATGAGATTCCTAAATTCATAGATTTGAATCACATATGTTAATGTAAGAATTGATAATGTTCAACTAAAGAAAAGAAAGAAAGAATAATGTTGACACTGAAAGGTGATTGAATGAATTAAAGTAGTGTGAAATTTCAACTTATAAAGATGGAAGGTTCACAATCAATTTATTTTCAAAATTTTAATATGTTGATCTATCTGTATTTGGTTTATTGTACTTGTTGTTGGCTAGTATATTGTATTCACTTTGCATAATTAGTAGGAATTAGTTTTGCACCTATCAGCTAATCATAATTAATTATTTATAGATTAAATTTTATCATTTATAGTATTTTCAACCTTTTGAAGAAATTATTTATAGATACACTAATGATTATCTTTACTATTATGATATATTTAATTACCTATTAAATACATTAGTTAGATTCTCAAATACTTAGTTTGTACTATTTTCTTCAAAATTCAACATAATATATTATTATCTATTTTCTTTCAAGATATCTTTTAATATTAACAAAACATGATTCTTAATCTATTAATGGTTCAGTTTTAAATAAAAATAATGAATAACATATTTAAATTCTATATTGTTATTTGATTATGCGTATATTTATGTCCAACATTTTGAATCCCACTATATAATTTCTATTGTTAAAAAATAGAAAAAGGAGTCAATCATATTTTAAATCTTTCTCATTTTAATTGTTGCAAACATTTTGTTATAAATAATTTCATCTATTAATTTATAATTGTTCAAAATCTATAGAAAATTTTGAATATATAATAATATAAAAATTCAATTGAAATAAAATTAATAAATTGATACAATATAATAGAATTAATGTACTAAGACTAAAGTTTGAAAAGATAATATTAAAAATTAAAAATTAAAAGATTAAACAATATGAACACTTAATTACAATACAAACAAATTTTAATTTCTAAAAGTAAATGATTTTTTTAAAAAATTATAATAATTAATAATAAACTAAATAAATAAAAATTATAAAACCCAAAAATAATATACATATCTAGTAAAAATAAGATAAAGAACAATATACTCTAAATATCATTTTAATAAGAATATTAACTACCTACATGCATTTAATGAATATTGAGCATTTAATGAATTTTCAATATTGAACATTTAATATGAAGTGGGAGGTTATTAATGATTTTGTACAATTTTGTTATCATCTTAATTGTTGTAAACATTTTGCTATAAATAATTTCATCTATTAATTTGTAATTGTTCAAAATCTATAGAATATTTTGAATATATACACAAATTAAAATAATAAAATAAAGGGATAAAATATAATAGAATTAGTGTACTAAGACTAAAATTTGAAATTATAATATTAAAAAATTAAAATTAAAAGATTAAACAATATAAACACCTAATTACAATACAAACAAAATTTAATATTTAAAAATAAACCATTTTTTAAAATTATAATATTTAATAATAAAATAAATCAATTTTTTTTGTAAAACCCAACAACATTACACATATTTAATAACTAGCAGTCGCATGCTTTTGTACATGCAGCGAGTGCACCAACAGGAGAGGAGATTTAAGAGAAAGACGTAGAATGAACATGAAATAATGTAAATATAAGTTTTTTAAAAATAAAAATACAAAAATAAAAAAGTTGAAGATTAAAATATAGAGATAAAATTTACAATATTTAGGAAATTTGAATATTGCTTAAGAAACATGTTCAATAATTTCAAGATTTTACAATTAAATTAAATTTATCATAAATGAAAAAAAAAATCATTAAAAAAAACACATCAAAAAATTTATTACAAAGAAATACAAAAAAAAATATGAAAAATAATGACATCTTTAACAAATATTCTATTGACTAAATAAATTATAGAAATTGAAAAAATAATATTTAAAGAAAAACTAAACTAATATAAAAATAATAATTTAAAGTAATTTAAAAACTAAAATCTAAATCAATTTAAAAAATCAAAAGTTTAATAAATAGAGATCACAACATAATCTAATGTGGAGATCAAAAGTAACTATTTTTTAAATAAATAAGAAAAGAAAAACAATAGTTAAAAGTGGATATTTAAAATATAATCTTATGTGAATAAATGAGATTATTAATATTTTTTAATTTTAATAACATAATATTTATTAAAATCTTTTAAATAGATTAATAAATATTATTTATTTAAATTAAATTTATTAAATATCATTAAAAAAATCATCAAATTTTTTTTTATGAAAAATTAATCTAACAAATATTCTATTGACTAAATAAATTATAGAAACTAAAAAATAATGCTTAGAGAAAAAATTAAACTAATATTAAAAAATTAAAAGTTTAAAAACTAAAATTTAGATCAATTTTAGTAAATTTAATTTAGATTTTTAATTAATATTTTTAATTTTAGTTTTATAGAATAATGTGGTGACTAGCCATTGTCTAAAAATATACAACTTAATGTAATGCATTGTAAAATCACAAGATTTCTACATAAAAGGAGATTGGCCTGAAATAGCAAAAAAGCAGCGAACCTAGGCAGTGAACATATGTAGGAAAAAGCAACATGCGTGCACGCCTACACAGTCAAAAAAATTGCAGATCAAACCCAATCACTGAATTTCAGAGGATCTTTCGCTAATCGATAGAGGGTGAGAATAACTTGCTAGCTGAGCAGAAAAAAATCGAACGGATCTGAATTTGGAAGTAGCAAAACAATGAGATTGGCCTGAAACAGCGAAAAAGTAGTGAACCTAGGTAGCGAACATACGTAGGAAAAAGCAACATACGAACGTAGCGATCAAATGTAGCATTCTGAAATATTGCAAGCGATAGCAGCGAATTTCAGCAGCGGGAGGAGGCAGTATTTTTTAAGCAGGGTTTGTGGTAGGTTTCCTTTGAGATCTCTGGTTCCTGGAGGCATGGATATAGTTTGTGGAGGAGAATGCTCCTCCACTTTGGTTTGAGTTTTCTCTCCTACTCTCTTTTATTTTCAGTTCTGTATTTACTTTTCCTATGGAAACAGGCTCTGATGGCCCCGTTAAACTTGATAATGGTATGTTATTGCCTCCATCTCCTGCTTTTCCCTTAGCTTCAGATGCTTCTACCTTGCCCTTTGATTCTGTCTTCGCACCTTTGACTACTAAACCTAACCCTAACCCTTCGACCGTACCTCCGAAGAAGTCTTTTGCTGAAACAGTGGCACCCAACAATCATGGGGTCTCCATTGATGCTAGATTTGTGCAGGTGGTGGGAGGCAAGAGATTGTTCAATGAAGATAAGGGCTCTCCCAAAATTTTGACTAAATTTTTTGTCTCTCCCAATGATGCTATGCTTAAAGAAATTTCTATGGAGAAATCTTGGCTCTGTGACACTGCAATTTTTTTTGCTTGCGTAGACACTGAAAAATGCCCTCCTAGGAAGTTTCTTGATGATTGGTTTCATAATTTGTAGAACTTGAAATTAGGGCTTAAAATCTCTTTCTGTAGATAGGTCCAGAAAGGGCTTTTTATTATTTTCTTTAGTAGTCATGAGGCTCAGACTGAAGCCCTAAAGCGACAGTATTGGAATGTCGGTAAAACCTCCTTCAGGGCTTTGGTCTGGTCACCTGATGCAGTCGGTGAAGAAGCTTTGGCTTTGTCTTCACCTAGATGGATGATTATAAAGGAGGTTCCACCTTTCTTATGGAAATTTCTTGTTCAATTGCTTGCACCATTTGGATCCATTATCAGAATCGATGAAACCTCTAGGCTTGTGTCTAATCTGGATGCTAGGATTTTAGTCTCTCTAAAACCAGGAATTGATATCCCTCATAAATTTACCTTGAAAATTAATGGAGAAACTATTACCTGCCCGATTGAAATCCTCGGGGGTCTTAATGCCTATTACTTATGTAAAAAAGAAGGACATATTCGGAAGAACTGCCCAATTATTAATAAGAAGAAGACTGAATTGAATCAAGGGGACATTGAGAGTAGCATCCCTAACAACAAAGAATTGGCTATTATTCCCTCTACCTTGAACCCTAATAGGAATGTTGATAAACTTTCTGGTCCTCTCACTAGAAAAGGTGATGATAAACCCAACACTAATAACTTTATAGTTAATCAACCCAGTAAGATTCAATACTCTGCCATTTGTAACCAAAGAAACACTTTGAGGGATAATGAGGGTTTTCAAGCTGTTAAAAACAAGAAACCTAGGAAAAAGAATGCTCAACAATTGGCCCTTGATTAGTTCCATGTTACCCCAAAAACTAACCCCTTTGCCACTTTGGCTTCTCCTTCTTTGTTGATTAAAGATGGACCCCCTGTTGATAGTATGACCTCCAGTAAGAATACTTCAGAAGACTAGAGCTTAATTCATGGTAGGTCTGATGATGCTACCATGAGTGATGTCACCATAGACTTGGGTAGTTGTTCTATTCTGAATGTTGTCCCCCCTTCTCATGATAACACTATCAGCCCTCCCACCTCTACCCTTAACGAATTGGATGATGATTGCCTCATCGAAGTCATACTTGCTAACAAAGGTCCTGTTAATACTAAATCTCCGAATCAGGTTGGTGTTAAGTTTAAAGGGATCCTTGGACATTCTGATTGCATGATGACCCAGACCCTAGATGGATCTCATGCTATTGAGGATTTCGACTTGTTTGGCCCCCAGCCCAACTTTACCCAGCCATTTATTGGTAAGAAAGAGGATGATTCCCTCACAGGATCCAATGGCTCTAAGAAAAAAGGCAGGCCTGTAGGCTCTAAAAATAAAAAGAAGAATGGGGAGATATCGGCTCCTCTTACTGGCCCTTCTTTGCATTCTTCATCATGAAGTGCATATCTTGGAATATAAGAGGCCTTGAGTCTCCTGATAGGAAATCTATCATTAAGCGATTTCTATTGGGGAATAAAAACATAGATTTTTTTATGATGCAAGAGCTTAAAGCTATTAACTTTCTTCTTAGCTCCTCTCTGGGAAAATTATACTAACTCAACTAGCTACTCCCCTTGTAACCGAGCAGCTTGGGTTGTTATTAACTTTAAAGGTTCATCCTTTGGTGTCTGTTCTATTTATGCTCCTAATGAGGTTAAGGATAGGATCACTTTATGGAATTGGTTGTATAATCTTCCTGACATTCCCTGGATCCTTGCCGGAGACTTTAACATGGTCGAGGATCAAGATGATAAGTTTGGTGGTCTTCCTTTTGCCTGGAAACATCAAGAGAAGTCACATTGGGATCGTTGTAAACATAAATTTAATTTGTTTGATCCTATGGAAGGGCGTAAAAGGGATACCTCTGACCTTTGGTACACGGTGTAATTTTCAACAGGGGTCCAAGAGGATTTACTGCAGGCTTGATAGATTCTATGTGAACTCTAACTTTTTTTCTTTTTCTCCTAACCAATAGCATTCTCCCATTTTTGCCTCTTCCTCTACTCTTTCGGATCATCTCCCTATAAGTGCTCTCATTAACATTAGAAATGCTCTTGCTCCTTGCATTCATCATAATGAAAAATTTATCCTTAATACTTCATTGCTTAATGACCAGGATACTTGTGTTGCTGTTAAGATGGTTAGGTTGTTTAACCTTGCTAATAATTTCTCCTCCCAAGTTGATAGGTGGAATAGAAATGTCTCCTCATGGAGGAAAATTTTCCAAACCCTTGGCCAAAGGAAAGAAAAAAACTATAGAAGAATGGAAAGTGTATTAAATGAACGCCTTCATCTTGCTGAAATAGATGTGCAAGCTAATCCCACTTCCATTCCTCATGCTAAACGTGTCTCAGTTGCCAGAGATACGCTAAGGAAACATCAACATATTAAAACCATTGGAGCCTCTATTAGAATCCGTCAGCAATGGTTGAAATATGGGGATAAGGGTTCTAAATTTTTCTTTAATTACCTTAAAAAAAAGCAAAGTAAGGAGAAAATTGATAGAATTGTGGTTGATAATCAGGAGCTCAGTGATATTAATGACATTGTTGCTACATTCGAGAATTTTTACAAAGCCTTATTCAAGTTTGAGGACAGTAACAATGCCAAAAATCTCAGAAGTAGATGTCAGAAGCATATTCCCAAGAAAATTACTGAGGATTCTGCCTCCATCTTTAGGGCTAGGATCTCAGTTCAGGAGATCTTTGATGCTATATTTGCTCTCAAAAAAGATAAAGCACCTAGGCCTGATGGTCTCCCTGCTGAATTTTAAAAATCCAATATTGATTGGATTACCAAGGACTTATTTGACCTATATTTAGAAGCCTATGATTATGGCACACTTGGACATTCTATCAATATGGGGATTATCAAACTTATCCCTAAGGATGGAGATAAGTCCCTTATCAAGAATTGGCAGCCAATTACTTTGCTTAATGTTTCACATAAAATTATGGCCAAAGCCTTGGCTTCACAGCTTGTTAATGTTCTTCCTAAGTTCATATGTCCCACTCAGACAGGATTTATTAAGGGTTGATATATATTAGAGAACCTTGTCACTAATTGGGAGTCAATGGATTGGGCTAAGACTTCACATCAAAACTCTGCTATGTTTCTTCTAGATTTTGAGAAAGCCTATGACCGCATTGAATGGGAATTTATCTTCTCTATTCTTCAGGCATTTGGATTCCCTGATGAATTTGTTCGATATATTCAAGTCTTGCTTAAGGATTCATCTACTCAAATTGAAATCAATGGTTTTCTTTCTAATTCTATACCTTTGTCCCAATCCATTTGACAGGGATGTCCCCTTGCTCCTACTCTTTTTGTCATCGCTTCTGATACCTTGTACTATATCCTTAGAGATAACACTATTTCTCCCAAAGTTAATGGGATTTCTCTCCCTGATAAGTCTAAGCTTATTAATATCCAGTTTGCGGATGATACTTCTCTTTTCCTTGAACTATCTTGTAGTAATATTCAGCATCTTAATCTTAAACTTGACCTGTTTGAGACCATTTCTGGACCTCGCATTTCCAAATCCAAATCTATTATGCTTGGTTGGAAAGAGGAGCCTCCTGATTGGTTTCTCTAGTTTGGATACTCATGGGGTGGACCTAATAAGCTTTTCAGATATTTGGGGATTCTCTTTTCCATCTCCCCATCTCTCAAAGACATGTGGATTTGGATTAAGGATAAAATTGTTAAGAAGCTCTACAAATGGGACAACAGGGTGTTGTCACTTGCTGGTAGAGTGCAGGTGTGTCAAAAAATCTTGTCATCCTATAGTATATACTACTCCTTTATTTGGATGTTTAGTAACTACCAAGTGTTTGAGATTCAAAAAGCCATTAGGAGATTCTTATGGTCTAATGGCAAAGGTCATAGGAAGAAACATGTTGTTAAATGGAGTTGGTGTCATGTTGCCAAGAACTCTAGTGGCTTAGGCCTAATTGATCTTAGGATCCAAGGAATTTCCCTTGCTGCTAAGTGGATCTTTCAGGCTCTTGATGGTCAGGAACCTTGGAAGATTCTTCTTAGAAACAACATTCAGTCTAGTTATCCTAAGTAGGCCAAACATTGGAAAAACCTTCCTTTTACTGATCTAGTTGTTGGGTCATTCCTTGTCTCTGTCTAGGGTTCCATGGTTTTCAAGTCTATCTGGAAAGCTTGGGAGCTTGTGAGGGGTTTCATCTATAATTCCAACTTTGCCAGTAATAACTCTATTCATGGTGAGCGTTCTATATGGTGGAATCTGCATCATAATGGTAAGCCTCTTGCCATGACTCAAGGTTGTTCTGCGAAATTTTGGAACAACCTTGGCATCCAGAGCTTTATTGACATTTTGGAGAATGATAACCTTGTTAGTTGGTAGGATATTAGAATCAAGTTTGATCTTCCTATCTCCCATAAACGTACATATAATATGGTTGCCAATGCCTACCACACTCTTATTCTTCCCTGCAGGTGTGATGTGGACTCTCATAGATTTCCAAATTTCCATTGGGATTATGGATCTCTCCTACATAAAATTAAAGCTAAAGATATATATAAGGTTCTCAATAAAGAAAACTCTATTATTTCTCACCTTAATACCACTTGGTATATGAACTTGAACTCTCTTGAATGGCAAAAAATTCTTGACAAATTTTGGAAATCACATATTCCCCTGAAAATCTTACATTTTAAATGGTAGCTCCTTCTCGATAGACTTCCTGTTAAAAATCATGTTGGTGATGTTGAACTTTGTACTATTTGCAGGGTTCTTGAAAATTTAAGGCATATATTCTTTACTTGTCAATTTGCTAGGATTATATGGAAGTTTTTTGGAATTTCTATAGCTGATCATGTTCCTATTTTAGATACCATTCTTGGCAACTTATTTGGTCTTAAAAAGGATGCTAATTTTTTTTGGAACATTCTATCCTCTCACATTCTTTGGTTTATTTCGAAATGTAGAAATGAGGACAAATTTCAAGATATTTGTAGATCCCTTACTTTGTTTCATTTGAAACTCATCCGTTTTAAGATTGTCTCGCAAATTTGTTGCATTATGAAGCTCGAGATGAACAAGCTAAAAAGATTCCTATATGATGGGATCGCTACGATATTCATTTATGAGATGAAGCATGGGATGGAATTGGCCAACATTCTTGATAACCAGACTACTTTTGGAAAAGCTCGTAAGGAGCTGCTCAAGAAAATACATGAGAACAAAGGCCCCTTTTCTGATGAACATGACTTTGTTGCTCACACTATCGAGCGAAAAAAAGTCGTGTGGATGGAAGGAGAGCTGGGATGGACAGCTTGGTTCGATGATCATGATGATGTTTTGGAATAGCTTTTCTATCTCCTCTTTTTGTTATCTCGCTAGAACTGCTACTTAATGTGTTAGTTGGCTATTTCTAGTTGATTGTTGGACTTTGATCTAGGTGATTGAGGCTTGCCTCCTCTCCTCTTTTGATACTGTACCTCTTTTTTTGTTCTCTTGATTATTTAATTTTTTAAAAAAAATTTTAAAAAATAAATAGATTTTTAACCAAGAAATTTAAATTTTTTAGAATTTCATTACATAAGTTAAATTTAGAAATTAATTATTTTTTAAAAATTAATATATACTAAAGTCTATATATATAAAGCAATACAACTCTTAATAGCAATAATATATTTTAATAAAAAAATAAATTTAATAATTATTTATTTATATAAAAATAATTTTTAAAATATATTAACATTTTTAAAAACTATTTTGAAAACTAAAAATTGATAAGACATTATTTTTGTTGTGGAAGATAAAAACATGACTTTTTAAAAAATCTAAATGACAAATATGCAAAAGATAAAGTTGTAATTAATAATGAACTTGTCACAAATATGGAAAAGATAGAGTTGTAATTAATGAATTCATTAATGCATGTTAGAAAATATTGTATTTTTTGAAATGGGAAAATAAAATAAACCCCACCAAAAATGCAATAGACCAATTAGAAAAAAGGTAATAAATCAATTAAACTAATTTAAAAATATAAAGTTTGGTGAACTTTAGAACTTAGTATTTTTTTTTGGGTTGCACAAATTAGCAAAGGGGGTAAACAAAAACAAGTACCTATATAGGCAGGGACTAATAAGAATATAAAGTGCATACATGCATTAAAATATTGAGCATTTAATGAATATTGAATATTGAATATTGAACATTTAATGTAAAATAGGAGGTTATTAATGATTTTGTACAAAATGCTTGAAGAAGTGCCACAACATTTTATTAGACTAGTAGTTGCACGTTTTAGTATGTTCAACAAGAAGCCGATAGGGATGATATTAAAATTGGTTAATTTGAAATGATGACAAATAGATATAGATTTTGAATTATGTAGAAATTTGCAAGTTATGGTTGATTTTAAATTTGATATTTTGAAAAAGAAGTAGCATACATTAAGAAATAAGAATAAAATAAAAGATTTTTTTTTGGTATTGGATAGAGTGAAGAACAATAGTTTGTAAGAAGCCATATTTTTGTAACACATGTAAATTTTGAAGTACTTTGGAGTACAATTGTAATAAGGGAGTAGTAAAATTGCATTGTTGTTCTAGGAGAGTACTTAATAGTGCAATGTTAATAATTAAAAAGCAATGGAACATAACAAAAAATAAGAGAATTCATTTTATATTGTAGTGAATGAGCTCAGTGACTTTGATTGTATTTGAGTTACTTGCAATAAAATAATTTACAATTGTTAATTTGTATGCCTTTGGAGTATTAGATAAAATGATTATTTATGGTTGCATTTTTTTATAGTGAAATAGTCATGTGAGTTATTTTGTAAAGAAAGAAATATTTGTTTTTTCCTTCTTCCACATTAGTTTTAGTTAAATACCTTGAAATATGTGGAGTGTGAAGTTGGCAGTACTTACCCATGAAGATTTGAATGTATTGTTGAGAAATAGTTTGTAGCAGCCATCTGAGGAATGGTTATGTATTAGTTTCCTACAATGTTTTTCGAACTGAGTTAGTAAAACATAATAGAAATTTGTACTTAATTTTTTATTTTAGTTAGAGGAGTGAATTTATACATATGACTAAATATAGAGAATTGACTCATTACCTTCCTAGCTGAAATATTGCTTTTTGTGGGGAATGAGGTTGGTGATAGTAGTTGTAGACGTGCTTCCTCTTTTTTCCTAGCAACTATATAAGTATTATTTTCCATCTTGCAATACCTTTCAAAAGGAAATGGTTGGTGAATTCACAAGTTGTTCAAATTTTTTACTCTTGATATTGCTATAAATGTCAATCCTTGTCTTTCCCTTCTTTTGATGTCTATTGTCGCTCTATTTAGTGTGAGTCCTTGAGATTTGTGTATGGTGATAGCCCAAGCCATTGTCAGTGGAATTTGTGTATGACTACCTCTTGTAATTGGAGTGACCATAACATTTTTTGGGTTTTGTGCATCCCAAGGTGGTCCAATGTAATTGTCAAATTTTACAACTACATATTTTGGTAGATTTGGAGGAGATGAAAGTGTATCATAAACTATGGAATTAACTTGTCCAATTGATCCATTTACAAGACCAGTTTGTATCCATAAGTTTGTTGTTAGCATTACTTGTTGGTCTATGCAAAGAAGCACCTCACGTGGGAGTTGTTCGTCTTCAATATGCTCATTTGAATTGTGTGCAACAACTCTAGCAGTGCTATAGACAATTGGAAGGTTCAAGTTTTTGAGCATTTTCCTGTTATGGTTTATTACGTATTCATTGGTTGGAAATAGATGGGTGGATTGATCAAACTCATTGTTCTAATTTTCATTGAGATTTTCTTTTGTTCGAGTCATTAGTGATTCCCAATCTTGTTTGATTGGTACAACATTTCGAATATTTTGTAGGATTTTACGAAACTGTATCTAGGGTTCAGTATGTCCTTGTTGGCAAAAAACTATATCTAATGTGATTGCTACATTAAATGTGTTCCACAACATAAGAGCTATTGAGTGTGAGGCATAAATTGGTTTGTCAATAACTGGTGGAAGCTAGCCTAAGTCACCGACAAGAATGATTCAAATTCCACCAAATAGTTCATGTTGGTTTTGAGGAAATGCCTAATGTAGACAATTGTAAATTTTCAATAGTAGTTTTGGGCCCAAGAAGCTCATTTCATCGATTAGAATGTATCTGACATTTTTCAAGTCTTCTTGTAGAGTTGTTAATGACTGGCCTTGTAAGGGATGCATATCTTTAATTGGAATGCGTAAGCATGTGTGGATTGTCATAGCTTGTATATTGTATGCAGCAACACCCATAGGAGCTAGTGCTAAAAATGTATTTTTTCCATTTTGAGTGCTTGTATTAATGATTCTCTAATGCAATGAATTAGGTAAGACTTTCTAGTACCTGTTGTTCCTTGAATAATCATGCGCAATGGTGTATTTTTAGATTTGTTTGTCCAGTGTTTAATAATGATATCTAATGCAAGTTGTTGTTTTTTGTTGAGTTGGAAATTTTAATGTGTTGTTTTGAAAGGTGATATTATGTTATCTATATCTAATTTTCCCTTTGAGATGAATTTCGTAGCTGATTCATCTAGTTGGTGGCAAACATTATTGGTATTCCATGAGTAGTTAATGTCAATATCTCTTTTTCCTAGCATGTCAAGGTCATTAATGTTCAAGTTATTGGATGCACCCATTTGGGATAATAATTCCCATTCATATAGGTCTGGGTCTTCAAGATTTTCAAGGTCATCATTGTCAGTATCATCTGTGGTTCTGCAGTGGGTATGTTCTGAACTCTATTAATATGGCAAACCATGTAATTAGTTGATTGCAATGATTTCTAGTTTGTAACAATTTCATCTTTTGTAATGCCAATTTCTGTTGTGATATGTTGAAATGGTTTGTATAGTAAGAGTTCTGTCCAGCAAAATGTCTCAAACATATCACTGTTTTCATCTGAATGTTTTGGAATAGGGGGTAGACATTGACAATTGCATTAGTTTTCCTTTTTTGCCATTGATTTTTCCTACATTTTGATGAGTATGAGTAAATCTGGGTCATTTGAAAGAGTGTCAAATAATGTAGGTCTTGGGGGTGCTCAATGTATGACTGTATATAAGTGGTACTCAATTCTTCTTGTGTTTTTCAATTGCTAATTCTATGTAGGATTTTTTTGCTAACATTCAAAGACACAAAGGTTCGGCTACAAATTACAAGTGGCAATTTTTGCAACATATGACATGTTTCATGTGCACCAATATCATGTTCTGCAATGAAACCCATCATGAATTTTTGATATGCAATTAATGCATTATCATATGACTCATTTGTATCATCCATTTTTTTTAAAATGGCATTGTATGTTTCTGATTTTTTTTCAATTTTTGAAGCATATTTTGAGATGTAGTTGAGCACTACTTTCCTTGAAGTCACTAGTTGGCAGTCTACATTAGCCCTCCATATGGCTAGCATTTCTAGGTTGTGGATATTGAGGCGATCATCATTTCTAGCTGCATTATAAGTTTTCTTTTCTTCTGTGTCACATGTTAGGCTAGATGTTTGTTGTTTTTCCCATGGAGCTTTGTGGTGACATTGCATAGTTTTTCCTTTTTTTCCGTAGACATGTTGACTCAGTGCATTTTGTATGTCATTGTACAATGTTTAAAATTTATTCATAATCTGTCAATGGGTCTAATGACAGTATTTGTTGAGTATTTAGTATGCAAGGGTCATCGTTAAGGCTATAGTGTAATCTATTTTGTCTATCAGATTCAATACGAGGATTCCATGCGGAGACATATCTGTCCAAGAATTTTCTTGCCTCAGCTAATTGAAGTTGGTTTTTCCAATCAATTGTGTCCATATTCGGTGCATTGTGTAGCCAAATAAAGCCATGTATATGTGCAGAACCTCAATGTTTCCACTCATACCTATACGAAAAATCTTTCGCTTGCAATAATTTTTCTATGACTTCTTCATGAAATATAGTGAATCTTTGGTGAATGTATAATGATGTAATATGTAGGTTGTCAACAATATTATCTATGAATTTTTTCCTTGATAAGCATACTATTGACTCGTGGGAATAATGCATGTAGATCTGCCCATTTTGTGTCTACTGAGCTCAAAGTGAAGAATAGTGTAGGTGTCCCTAGTTGGTGTATCATTGTTGATAATTCCATTCTTTTTTTATTCTAGTAAGCTCTTGTGCCCTGTAATGATGTTCCAAAATGCATCAGTTGATTTGCTAATTGATTATCAAGTACATTTTGTAAACTCTCATGAAGGAGGTCAATAGGTTTTGGTATATGGTCATGTGAGGTT
Organism: Cupressus sempervirens; assembly: GCA_028749045.1. Classification (NCBI taxonomy): domain Eukaryota; kingdom Viridiplantae; phylum Streptophyta; class Pinopsida; order Cupressales; family Cupressaceae; genus Cupressus; species Cupressus sempervirens. Next base: position 707,231,532 of record CM053787.1, read on the forward strand.
GTTTTAAAGAAAACAGCTGCTGTTTGTTGGCTAAGATGTCACATCATTAAGTTGTAAATAAAATATCTGAATCATACATGTTTCCCAAATTTGTTATCATGATATCTTAATAAATGTAATACATATTCATGCATTTGTATGGGTTTGCTTCTCGATTGTAGTGGTAATGATGTTCCAATTGGGAATAGGGTGGGAAAAGCTATGCTTAGTAGGCCTTCACTATTGTATTCATTAATTGGTGAGTTATAGATTTTTGGCCAAGGGAGGATATGTGGTTCATTTGCTTTGATGCCTATCATTTCCTTAATTATTTCTAGCTCACGTTGTTTATTAGGCAATTTTGGAATAAATGACGATGTATTGTAGTAGTCTATTTCATCAGTGGGAGTAGAAACATTTTCGATAGCTATTGTTGTATCAGGAGATGTTATTGTTAAATTGTGGAGCAAGTTTAATATATCCGTTGTTGTGTCAGGCAATTGGTTTAGTGCATCAACATCAATATTGACATCCTTATAGTATGGGTCATATTGCATTTTGAAATTTAAAGCATCTAGAACAATATATCTGTTGACATAGCAATCATAGTTTTGTCCTTTCACACTTTTTCTGAGTATAATTAGGAGTTCAATGTCTAGTAATCTTCTAGGTAGAAGATGAGCAATCATTGAAATATCTTGTGGGAAACTAATGGTGTGTCCACTATATTTGTATTGTCCTCCTCTTGCATGGGTGACTAATAAGATAGGAGTAAACCTTGCAATAAGCATTTCTTCAACTTGAGACAGTTTTGTGAGGATGTTTGGTTGTTTTCCGTGGTCTAAGTTATTTTCGAAAGAGAATCAACGAACCCCTTTTTCCGCAAAACATCTAGAACAAATGGTTTGGGTTGTGTTTTTTTGAATGGTCATACCTATGTAGCTTTCATTACAAATGATGCATGTTTTTAGTTTTGATAATGCATCAATTCATTCTCTAAACTTTTTAATTGATTTTGAGAATTTTGTTGTGAAAATAGTTGTTGGATCAAATATTTGTAATCTTTGTTCTTGCAACGAGAAGAAAGTCTGGTTACTATTTGTATTTGTTGAAGACACTATGTTTTGATTATGTTTTTTCCTTATTAAATCATGAATATTGAGGCTTGGTAATGTAGAGTGAGTGGTATTTTCTGGTATAGTTTGTTCACTCTGTGTTAGACCTCTTTTATGATTTTGTGGTACAGTGGTACACATTGTTGGAGTTGAAGTTTGGTTAGGAAAAAACAAGTTTCGATTTAGTTGTTGGGTATGATGTCGAGCTGAAATTTCCTCTTTATGGCAATTGTAATATGTTTTATTTTGCAGTCTTTTTTGAAGTATCTTTTCTTGTGTGATTGAAGCCTGCATCTATATAATTTGAAAATAAATCTATATCAATTTCGTATAATAAGAGGACAAGAGAAATGAATTTTTGAATAAAAGGACTATAAATAAAAGTAGGCTTGAAAATTTTCAAGTCAAATTAAAGTTTACTTCAATTCAGTAATTAATAATAAAAAGAAATTGTAAATAGAAATTAATAAAGAACTATCTCTTTTTGAGTAGAAGGGACTGTAAGAAAATAGAAAGGATTTAAATAACTAATAAATTGAGCAAACAAAATATAGTGTAGGAGCAAATGAAATGATAACTTCTTCTTAAATTGAAATAGATAAGATCATAAGTATAGACTGATATAGTATATGAAAATATATTTGATATATAAATTTGAAGAACAACTATGTAGATCACATTTATTTTTAAAGGAAATAGTACAATTGTACTTTATTACATTTCTATGTTCAAACCATTCTAAGATTGTATGATTGATGGCTGAAAATAATGTTTCAGACAAATAGTTTTGAAATTTTAGAAAGCATATACTCATTCATTGTTTGTTCTTAGCCTTTGCAATGGTAGCCTTTAGTCTAGTTTTTGAGTTGTAGATCTCAGTCATTAATGACAACATGAAAATGAAACTATTGAAACACATAAACTTGAGGATGAATTCAGGAGTTGTGTCAACTGTGCTATCATACTACAACATGTAGAGATCCTTTGCTGAAATTTGTAGAAGATCAGTACCCACTTCATCAAAAGCAACAGTCCAACTGGAACTTGTATGATCTTGTAGTTTAACCTGCAAGATGTACTTGTAGTTGCAATCTAGAAAATTTGTGGAACATCTTAAACAAAACCACGTCTTATCTTGATTCTCAACACATTTTTTCTTGCACTCTTTTCCATCCACTTGAAGTGGGCATGCTAGGTAGCAAAAAAAATCATCCTTGATGAATTTGATAGTTGCTTTTATTGTAACCTCAATTGGATTTTAAATTATTTTATAATCTTTGAAGATTGTAGAGATAGTGGCTAAAGTAGTTGATGAATTCATTTTTGTTGAAAACATTGGCAATGAAAGTGTGTCAATCTGATTTGCTTTTATCTTTGATCTAAGGGATTTAGTTTCTGGTATGGATGGTTCAATGGTGAGTACAGTTGTTGATGTACTATTTATGACCTTTCCTTTAAATTCACCAACATGGCCATTTCTAATAGCAATGACAAGTACTTTTTTGGATTCTTTCAGTTGTTTGATTTCATCTCCCTCTTTATGAAAAATTCGCCCCCATAAAGTAACATCAATACATAAGAGTGATATGTCGATTAACTTTATAGTCCTACGAAGGACCTCAGTTCCATCCCTTCGTCTTATCGTTGAAATGTCTCCAAGAGTAACAACCACTCCAATAATGTCAACCAAAGTATTAGTGCTAATGTTTGCAATTTCATTAATTGGCTTAAAGTTGTAGTGAACATTCCTAGTAGACAATTCATCATCACAACATTTCAAAATAGATGTGTGGTCAAGAGTGATTTCAATGTGGTTTTTTAGCTTGTTGTATTTGATATTTGCATCTTTGATAGAACTCTTTGAAATGGTATAGACAACACCTATATGCACTCTATCATAGTGCAATTCAGCTACCTCATTATAGCAAACAATTCTAGTCTTTGTGCCTTCATTGTCCAAAATGTCAAAATTGAAAACTTGTCCACTACCTCACTGGTTATTAAATTGTCTCATTTCCTTTTTTTTTGTAACCCTCCCTTTGATTGTCCACCTACTTTGGTAAGGATTCAAATCCTTGATCGGGCTTATAGTTTGGAGCAATGGTAGTTCCTTGCAAGGTACATGGATACCATATTTAGTGATTTTCATGGGTGACACAATTGGTTTGTCTTCTTTCATCTGTTCTTCTTGAAATTTGTAAAGGTACTTAGGCCTCCCAATAACTTTGTACTCTTCGTGAATGATGTCAAGGTTGAAGATGATTATGATCCTAAATTTGGTTATAAAAACAAAATTAGGCATATATATGAAATGAAAGTTAAATAAGTAAGAATCTCATTATAGATGAAAAATATCATGGCCTACCTGGAATCTGAACTAGGCCAACAAACATATTTTTTCAATGATATTACAGATTTTATTTTTAGCTTATCAGAGAAGAGAAGGTCATTGCATTTTTGAGGCAGCATTGCCAGTTGCATGTAATTGCCATCAGACAAGACAATCTTATATCGGTCCATTTCATCTTCAATGGTAGTTATTTTTTTGAAAGATAACATCTAGAGTACAGGTGTTGTAACATAGTCTCCAATATTGATGGAATGAATCGCATTGGTAGTCAACACAACTTCAGCTTTAGTGGCCTAGAAAGAAAATGTAGTTAAGTAATATGTTTATAGTAAGGATGGCTATGAATTTATGAAGTAATCAGTTTTAGAAAATATGATAAAAGATTGTCTGGAAGGTCATTACACATAATTGATAAAAAAAAGTTTTGAGAAAACAAATAGACACATTGATTCTTAATAGAAAACAACAAATTTTGATGAAACAAATAGACACATTGATTCTTAACAGAAAACAACAAATTTATTTTATAATCAAAATATAATTGTATGAACTTTTAGACTCATCTTATACTTATATATAAATATTGTAATAAAATTGGAATTGTAGTACATATTAATGTTCACAAAAAAATTATGTTATGTGTTAGTTTTTATAATAATTAGTTCAGTTTTATATCCAAAGTTTTTTTTTTTGAAAATTTAATGTCAAATAAAATAATAATTACCCTAGTTTTTTGCTTCGTCTATTATTATTAGAACTATATTAAAGTGTGAAAAAAATATAGTTTTATTTGTCATTAATATGTTAGAAAGCTACTTAAATATTTCAATTATAATTTTTTGAAATTAATTAAATTATACAATTCTTTATCTATTATGTGAATCTTATTTTTTATTTCATATTGTTGGATTTTTACTAAATATTGGTCTTATCATATAAGCATTTAATCATGTTGAATACTTTGTAGTAAAATTTATTTTAAAAAAAAGGAATAATGGATAAATTGAAACAATTCTTTAACATTATGACTTACTTTCAAAATTTGACTAATTTTGTAATTAGTATTTAGAAGACTATATTATTTTTCTAAATGTCATACATTTGAACTTAGTTCTTCCTAGTTATATATATATATATATATATATATATATATATATATATATATATTAACTCTAAATTGAGCAAACTTTTTTATTGAATTTGTATTACTTTCAATTCACCTAAGACTACCAATTTAAAATAGTAATATAAATTAATTGTCTATATATACATGATTCACTTTTCAAATTTAAATCATAAGAGATTATTAATAATAGTAAATAAGAATTGTTGAATAATTATTAATTTTTAAATATATTTTTTATAATTATTATAAATATGTAAAAAACTATTAATATAGTTGCAATTTACAAACATTTGAAATGAATTGGAAAAATCTTACTAATAATTTATAGATATAAGAGAAATATTATGTTATTATATTTATATTAATAGATATGAAAATATACTATTCTAATAATTTCATTGAAAAATAAAGTAATATATTTTGATATTCTCTTTCTACTTTTTAAATATATTCTCTTTTCTAAAGGAGAATATATATATTTGTAATTGAAAAGTCTGAAATGAATATAGAAACATCTAATTACAAAAAACTAATACACAAATAGAAACATGTCAATTTTTAATAAGAAAAATAAGATATTTCTAATTATTGTATTATTAGTATACATTTTTATTTTCAAATCTTAATATTTATAAATATGAAATGATTTAATTTATGTCAAACAATTAATTAATAGAATTAAAGACATGAAATAGAAATAAAATAGTTTCTTAAAGATATTTTAAAATATGAAAAAATAATGTTAAAATAATTTTCTAAAATTTATCTTATCTATAAGATTTTAATAAGATCTTATGATATTTTCTTTCTATTCTTTTAATACTTTATTTTCTAACTCAGAATAAAGATACTTGTAATCGAAAACTACAAGATGACATGTAAATACAAAAAAATTAAGAAAATATAGAAACATGTCTATTTTTAATAAGAAAAATAAGATGTTTGTAATTGCATTTTTATTGTATTAGTAGTATGACCTTTATTTTCAAATTAACTTGTTATTGTATAAATTTTATAGGTCTTTAAGGATGGCTATGAATTTATGAAATAATCAATTTTAGAAGATATGATTTCTATTACTTTCAATTCACCTAAGACTACTAGTTTAAAATAGTAATATAAATTAATTGTGTGTATATACATGATTCACTTTTCAAATTTAAATCATAAGACATTATTAATAATAGTAAATTTATGAAGTAATCAATTTTAGAAAATATGATAACAGTAACCTTACATAAAGTAGTAGTTACTTATATAGATTGACATGGTTATACATGTGTACAATACATGCATATTCTTAATAGGCATGATAGTTTGAAGTTAGCCTTCAATAATGTAGTGAAACTCATTTTAGATAATATTGAAGAAATTAATTAGGGAATTCATTTAGAGGAAATCACTAAGGTAATAAAGATTCATGTAGATAGTAACATGACAAATATATGCATTTCATGCTAATTTTAAGAACAAAAAACTTAGAGATGGAGAGACGTGTATATGACTTTACCAAGAGGAATAGAGAGAGGCATAATGAACAAGTTAAAGTTAGTTGCACTTACCATAGTGGAATCCTCTCCTTCCTGAAGTTGTGGAACTTTGTTGGGAGTTTGCATTAGATCAGGTTCTGAAGAAGGCAATACATTTGAAGGAGTTTCCTACATAGAAGTTGTTTGAATAGTTGTGTTTGAAACATAAGTGTCATTTTATGATTTAAGCATGTAATTTTAGAGATGGCTATAAATATAAAGAGACACTGTCAAATAATGGAAGTTGAACATACAATATTGGCTATTCTTCGGTGTTGATAGGGTGGAGATGCAGTCATAGCTACTCCATGTTGAGATTGTGGAGAGCTGAGTATAGTTGATCCATTGTCCTATTCAATGACAATGTAGGTATGACTAAGGAGAATATGTATATTGTGCGGTCATAAAAATAATTTTTTATGAAGAAACATGGAAATATAGTATCTAACAATATAGGTAAATATAAGTAGAATAACATGCAATAGAGAGATAGAGGTAGATGTTAACATACAATAGTCACATTTAGTGATTGCTGATAATGTGGAGATGCTTGATTAGGTACTCATTGTGGAGACGTTGGGGATGCCAACATATTTGAAGTAGTCTCCTGCACAATACATTTTAGGACATTTTTTTTTTTAAACATTGAAGGAAAATTTTGCATGTTGGTAAAGAAATAGTTTAAAGACATGAATGTATGAAATTATAAACATATGTAGACAAAGAGAGAGTCAATGAAAAGAGGTAAAGGAAGGTGAACATACCAGATTGACAAATCTCCTTTGCTAGTAGGGAGAAGATGCACTATTATCTTGCTCTATTTGAGGATTTGGAGATGCCATTATGTTTAACAAAGTCTCCTGTAAATTGATAGTGAAACTATCAATTTTTAAAATAATTTTAAAATTTTAAAATGAGAAATAAATGGTGAAAAGCTCCTATTTATTGTAGAATTGACAACACCAAATTGACTTCTTCATCATCATCAAGAAAGGATAAAAGGAAATATCATTTTACAGAACATTGGTTAACATCTTAACTATGAAATGTCAATACCATGTAGATAGACATGTACAGTTTGGCCTTTATGCTATAACGTATGTCCACTTTTGGATTTTTTTATTGTAATGTTGTAAAAATTGCTTACATGTTGCACTTGAAAAATTGAAAAACTCTAGATCAAGAAATGTGATCAGAAACTTTAGCAATTAAAAATATCTTGCACAATGATTTTTGCCATTAAGGAAAGTTTTTATTGGACAAAATATCCGTGAATATTTTGAGCGTAATAGTATGTTATTTCATTAAAAATATTCTATCATTTAAATAAATATAAAATAAAATAAAAATAGTACATATGTGCATATTCTATCCTTAAAACCAAAAATTAAATATTCAATATCTAAATGAAACAAATAAATTTTGAAACATTATTAAATATTAAAACTACAATAACTATTGACTAAATATATTTATGATATATTGTTGAAGTTCAATGTATAAATTCATATAAAAATATAATTTATCTATATTTTTTATTTGTACATTTTGTTTTAGCAAAACTAACAAGTCATTAATATATTTATTTATATATAATAACAACTAATTCAATTCCTTGTTAATGGTAGAAAATATGTTTAACTAACTCTAATATATATGACTGAGTTAAGTCCATACAAATGAGAATATAAATATGTTTGACTAACTCTAATATATGAATGAGTCCATTTAGTACCTATGTGTACAATCTAATTTTGGTGTGCTTATATTAGCTCATTTTTTTACTATCTATTTTAATAATGAAGCTAATATTAACTCCTAAACAATCACTCTAGAAATTATATAGAAGAATCAATAGTCACAACTTAGAAACTACTATACAATTCATAGGTTCATAGAAATGTAATTTTTTATAAAATTTAAAGTTTTATCTATAATCTTCTTTTTTAATATAGTAATCAAATAAGCACTTAGAAATCTACTTATATAACAAAAAATATAACATAAATATCAACAATAAGAACAATGTTTTTTATCCATGTAAACTCAACGTAATGACTTTTACCTATATTTATAGCCTTTTATATATATTCTTCTTTCATATGATTCAATATATTTCAATACTTTATCTAATCTTATCATATTTATTAAATGTCATCATTAATCTTATTCTATTTATTATCATGATTAAACTTTCAGCATATGTATTCTGTGTTTATATATGTTTTATTTTCATCACTTCTAATTTTAGAATAACATTACTTATATATCTAAGTTCTCTATTTAATAAAAATAATGTATTTGTTTGCTTTTAGAAAGTAATGAAAAAAATGAGACTGAATAAAGTAGATCTTCTTTTGCTTTATTGTCATTTTTAGAACGTATTAAAAAAATCAAACTTAACAAAGTGGATCTTTGTTATCTAAGTTGTGGTATTTTAAGCTATATTCCTTGAAACTATCCATGTTAACTAATGAAACTTCTAATTGAATGCAGGTACCTCATTGAATTGGTAATAGTGGCCATTTATCAATTGTGCGACAGTGAAATATCATATTCAGTCTAACAGTTTCCCAACTTTAGCACCTCCCCAATGGGTATTTCTAACCAATAATGAGAATAAGAGTCAGCAAGAGGAACTGTCTATCTCACACGAAGAAATAGAAGAACCTGTTGACCTTTCCAAAAGAGGTTCACTTCTGCTATTTATTGTACATAGAACATTTTCAGCTACTGTAGGTGAGATTTTTGTATGTTACCCAAACAGGGAGATTCTTTTATCATGTGTCAAAATGGTCACTAATTGTCAAATGGTTCCAATTGTTATGGGTCAAAAGCCCTGTACACTTATTCTTCCTTTAGCCTAGTCCTCCAGTGAAACAAGCGAAACTAAATCTTTGTCAGGTTCACAGATTAACCACAATATATCCTGACATAGTTTAAAAAATTTGCAAATAATCTTCAATGATCTAAACTACCATAAGGTTCTACCATCATTAAGTGAACTCGAATATCACTGTGACTGTTCACAATTTCGGGCAGTTTGATCAGCATTGACAAAAACATAGTTTAAAACATTTGTACATATGCTTTGGAAAAAGTTTGAAAGTGATTGACAGATTAACCACAATATATCCTACTACATTACATCCCATGGAACCCTTTGGGTATTTAAATTTTGCAGTCGCAGTTGCCAAACTGTCTAGAGGTTTACCTTGAAATCAGAGTTTATGAAACAATATATACATGTCCTTTGCCATGCAAATACAATCTCCTTCATGACCACAATATTTTCTTAAATAAAAATATGATACTTTTATTTAATTTTTAAATTGCATCTATGGATCTATGGATTGCATCTATGTAGCGGGTGAGATCAATCTGTAACAAACCCAACAAACCTATCATCTGAACCAAAAAACAATGAAAAAACAATAAAATGCCTGGGTGCACCCACAGATAAGCATATTTTCCTGCACAATAAGCCCGCAATGGTAGAGATAACTAACAAGACTCATGAGAAAGGAAAGATAGATTAAAGAAGAGCAAGGTTCGAGGAAGACCATAAATCGGCAACACTGCACAACTGGTACCATGCAGAAATGCAAAACATAAAAGAAAACTTATGCTGAAGCATATGAAAATGTAATATAATATAGACATGAAAATGTGAATAGACAACCTTATCATTAAAAGCTGATTGGAAGCTTTGTGGAAGGATTTATGCTAACCTGGGTCAAATAATTGTGCTGAAGATAGAACAATTGAGTTGTAGCAGAAACCAAATTCGTAACAAATTCTTTCGGCAATGCCCTACTGAAGTGATTGTTGTTGAAATACAGAGTTTGGACGGATGGAAAAATGGGGAAATGTGTACATTGAACAGATTATAACTGAGATCAATCAAACCTTGATTGGTGAAATGCTAAATGTAAAAGGAAAAACAAAATGAAACTTTCAATTGATAGCTACTATGACCATTGCAGAATGAAGACAATGAAATTGTGAAACAACCGCGGTCCTATAAAAAGGCTGGAAACAACTACCAAAGAGGAAAGAGGAAAAAACAATGCGATAACGATGGAGGAGGAGGGCATTTCAAGGAAAGAAATGAAAGGATAAGAATAGAAACATTATTGGGATCAGAATTTGTTGTGAGGGAAAAAAAATTTAGTGACGCTGACTATTTTTCGGTAGGAATTTACAAAAACCAAGAGCAAAGCTCCCACGTATAAGCCTATCGGCTTAAAAAATGTACACAATTTGTAACTACATGTAAGGAAACCATCCAAGGCAAAAGATGGGTCTAGTACAAAACCACTCTTGAGATAATCCAAATGTTTATAAAACTTCTAAGATTTTATTGATCCAAATCATTTGGGTAACCCCGAGATTACAAGCAATAATGGCTTCCCAGTACTTGTTTGTATGTCTGTAATTTAAAATAAAAGACAATAGCCTGGCACCATGTGAACTCTACATAAATCTAGATGGGTTGTTAAAGGGGGCCCCATAATTTGTTGCAGGCTATTTTTTATTATTATAATATTCTTGTAGCCATTCACTAATCAATTGGACCTCTTGTCTTTTGAGCTCAACCGACCAATCTGGATCTTTACTAGTTGAAAAATGGAAATCAACATGATGGGCACCTATCAACACATAAGCTGAATTATTCTGTTTCAGAGAAATTAATAACTTACATTAAATTTTGGGACACATCTACCTTTTACAGTGACCAGTGCAATAAGGCTCTCTGATATATTCTTTAGTACTCTGCAAAGAAGGATATAGAACAAAACATAGGTCAGAAGTAATGAGAACATATTTCCACAATCTATGATAATCATGGGGTGTGATTCGAAACCTTAATGCTAAAAAACTTTACATAATCAAATCAAAGAGTGATTATCAACATTTGATAAGTCAGAAGTACCCATCAAATGAATCCAACTGGAGCCTGAAATTGAGTTCTAATAAAACCCTAACAAAATAGAATGTCAAATGTTTTTTCACTTAAGCTTACCCTCCACCACTCCATGGATCAACCAATCCATTAGAAAAGATGATGTTTCTTAAAAAGTTTTTCAGAACAAAGCTTATATCCTGCAACATATATAATCCAATTATGTATTAGACTATTAGAGTTTTCGAGTCTTGACTATTGCTACTAATTAATGTAATCAGGTTTTTACCATCCATTAGAACTACAAATCAGATTTTTGGAATTCGATTGTGTACTAGTTTTTTACATCAATGTGTCACACACAGTGATCAATCCATCATCACTGTGTGTGATCCAAAACATTGATGTTAAAAATTCATACACAATCGAATTCCAGAAATCTGATTTGTAGTGCTACTACTAAGTTTTGCAACTTCGTTGTGTTTTTTGTTTTGACTGACTTACATGACCACCAAATTCCGTGGTTATCCAGTGTGGCCTTGGCTTCACCCCATACTGCTTTTCACAATCATGTTCATATGAAGGGTAATCAAAACTGGTAGGTGGAAATATTCCATTGACTAAAGAATTCATTGGCATCACAATTTCTGTATAGGCCTGTAATGAATCTAAGGGTTTATGAATGTTAGGTAACCCTAATCAGTTGTGTGATTGAGATTTGTAAGTGAAACGATTATGTACCAATTTCACCATTATGAAAAATAACTACATAGATACTTATGACTTTTAACCTGCCAACCCCATCCACCGAGACCATGGGGATCACTGTCATGCTCCATTTCAAAGCAAGTTTCAGTATTTGAATAGTTGTAATATATGCTTGCAGCAGCAGATACTCTAGACAGTGTGTCAGTGCCTTGAGGAAAGTTGTCTATAATTTTACACATCTAGATGAATAAACATAAATAGATAAAACTCAAATATAAAATATGGAACCATCTGAAAAGCAGGCTTTGTACATAAAAGAATATAAGACATGAACAAAAATTATGAAGCAGCAAAAGTGAAGCTTGAAAAGTTGAGAAACGCAAAGCTATTTCTAGCTGTTTGAAGTTTCTAAACAATAAGGGAGAAAATTTCCACAATCCATAGATAATCTTAGAATTTTTTTGGATTCAATTGTATCACAACATTTCGGATCACACTCTGCGATGCATCATCATGATGAATAATAGAGATCGAAAGAAGTGATGATGGACCACAGAGTGTGCTTCGAAACATGGATGTAAAAAATAGTGACACTATTGAATCTAGAAACATTCTATGGTTTCTAAATAGATCAATAATGAGTCATATCAAAAGATTACCGCTGTTACAGGGTAAGCTGGTAGTGGCATCAGAAAGGTAGCCTCCGTTGGGTAATTGGTCATTGCAGTGTAAATGAATGCCTCATCTAGCTAGTCTCTTATAGGATCTACACTTTTGAGATCTCTGTAGAGCATAAAGCATTCATTTTACTTACTTAGTATGGGAAAAGATATGTAGGAAGTAAAAAAAAAAAAAAAGACCTTTTCCTCACTTGAAATTATTTGATTCTTCTAATAATATGGAAGGGGTATTTACTTGCAAGTTCTGAAAGTTCTGCTAATCTTCTGAAGACCCCCTTCTTCTCTAGACAGAGACTATAGATCATTCCATGACTCTCTGATCACTTTGAAGCAGCTCTGGCTTGCTTCCTGCAATGAGAGAATCCATAGTTTTTATTATTCTAAATCACATACAAGAGCACATATTTACTAGAATATATGCAGTAAATATGTACCCAACCTTGAAATTGTTTGAAATAATGTCATAGAAAGTGTTTTCTAGCACAATATTATCAAAATGTAGGATAGGAGAAGATGATGCCACAACTCCAATGGCTAGATGGGGATGCTTCAAACGGAACCAAGATGCCAAGACTGCAAAAAGAATAAAAAAAATGCAATCATGGAATGTAGAAAGCCATAAACAAAATGCAATCATGGAATGTGGATTCTAACAGTAAGAAAATGACTTGATCTAAATAAATATTTAATATGATTTTTATTAGGCTCAGATGAACTCACTTCCACAATAGGAGCCACCAAATACTACAACGGGTGAGGCCTCAGCTGATAGATTTTTCTTCAATTCAATGACAAAAGTGGCATAATCAGCTAAGGCTTGCTGACAATTGAGATATCCCAATGTCTCAGGGCCCTAAAAAGAGTTACTCCTATTTCCAAATGACATTAAATTTCCATAGAACCGATGTTGGAGAAAAAAGCAAACATGATTCAGTTAAGAGAAAACAAAATTTTACAATTCATAGCAAATCTTTGAATGTTTCTGGATTCAATTGTGTCACTATTTTCTGCATCACCATTTTAGATCACACTCTGTGATCTTCATCAAGATGAATGATAGAGAATAAAATAAGTGACACTATTTTTTTTGTTCTCTATCATTCATTCTGATGCTAAATCAGAGTGTGATCTGAAATGAGGTGTTGATGCTGAAAACAGTGACACAATGTTATCCGAAAACATTCAAACTAAACAAATATTGTAAAACAAGTTAGGTAAATCTGACTGTTCCTCATCTCATAAGTTCATAACAGAGTTGAAACCTCTCTTTCTAAGAAAAAATAACTTTGAGGTTTTTATCATCCTTAATCTGTGTTTGAATTTTATGAAAAAATAGAGGGCATCCAAGGAAAACAATAAAATTATTCTAAGCTCTTTGGATTATTCCAAGGATTATGCTAAAAAATCAAATAAGCATGCATTCAATTCCATGACAAAGTACCTTCCTATAAATTTGCTAAAATCAAATTCACAACTTTGAAAGATTAGGTGATACATTTTTGCACGCCTGGTGAGAACCCGCATTTGGGTCACTACAATCAAGTTTTTTGTGTTTTTTATGTTAAACTAACCAAAATGACATTTTGTGCTTGTGGGTGTGTGTGGGCGGTTTGCTAATATTTTTTATAAGTACATAGGGAATTCATTGGAAATGGTGCTCCCAACCATACAATCGGTTTTCACTTTGAAGCACTTCTAAACATAGTTTGTTTGCGATCCCACCATCGCAGGAATGTGAACCTATGACTGTAGGATTGCAGCCAAAGAACAGCGGGAACACAAACCTATGAAAGTGAGTTTGTTGTTTGCCACTAACCCTCATCAGCATGTGTCCTAAAATAGCCCCAACATCCCCACCAACATTCTTACTGCAGGAATGTTAGCATTTACTTGCAGGATCACTATATAACACCTACGAAAACATGTCATCCTATTAGTCAAACCTCCAAACAAGAATTTTCCTATTGCTAGTCCAACCTACTGATGCACCCTTCCATGGGAACACTACTACAAGTATCTGTGGGCTCACATTTTTTTGGGATTGCTCTGTGATATTTTATCCCACGACCCATTTTTCCTCCATTTTTCACCAGTCTCTGTAAATCAATCCCGTGACCTTTGACCACATTCTCGCGCCTGCGGAATTGCTATGTGTACCTGTGGGTTTGCAATGTTAATTTATTTGCTGTAAATTCTAACATTTTTCTATTGCAAGTATTTTGACTAATTGGTTTCTTTCAAATTTTATCACCATAACTGTGTTTCAAGGTTTAAAATTGAACAAATCCCACATTTCCATGGAATGAATGACTAAGTCTTTTAGCCTTTTAAAAAAAAAATTATTGGAATGCTTGAATAGCCTAAGTAAATAATACATTCTCGAATGACAAGCGCTTAAAATTGAAGCAATGCGATGAACACTTTGTTTACGGTGCAAATGAACATTATGTGTGAACACTTCAACTTTGGTGCTTAAAATTAACTTCATACAATCTTGAATTCTCTAAAGTGGAAATTTTATTATTCCCTCCTCTTTAAAGCTTTCACACTCAATTTCTCTTTGTTGATGACATTGTTAAGTTGGAAAGAACCTTTGAATGTTAACCACATGTGTCTTCAAGTCATAAAATAGTGCATCTCAAAGTGTCCAAATAGAAATGAACTGAGTGTCTTGCGTGTTCTAAGATTGTGCCCTCTAGCACATATTTGTCTTCTCTATTTCTTGCATCTTAAGACCTTAAAATATGTGACACATGTACCAAAAGATGTTAGCAAGATTATCTGCAACAACCTAGGACTGCTTCTAGCTAGTTCATCCACCTCTGGGAAGCGCTTCCCCTTTGGTGAGAAGCTCAAACTAGTAAAAAGTTTGGCCGGTATATAAATGAGGGGAAAGGTAAACTTTCTCGCTCTATCACCCAAGTTTGGGCGGTGTGTTTTTGGGGGTAGCCTGAGGTGGAAATACTTTCCCATGATTTCAGCATGTCCGGAATAGATTCTTAAATCGATCACATATGTAACAACCATTTGGTGAGATGCCACAGACCCATTTACAACTCTCTTAGTCAAAGTTTCTCGATATTTATTCATGGTATGTTCATTCACTATGCAAGGGAGACAACATCCCTCAAGATTACTCACCATTGTGCTCCTTTGGTAGAGGCATAAGGCCACTTGGGTTTCATCTCTAAGAGTCATTGTTCCCGCAGAAGGGGAACTTCTATTTGCCATGCGTTGAAGATTCTTTGATGTGTATCATTTCTCGATTGACTCTTGTATCAACTTACCTCTTCAATTAGAGGGGCATATTAAACTAGAATAAGGAGGCACCAAGTTGTGGGCCTTTGAATAGCATATTGCAACCAAAAAATTTGACTTTAGGGATAAAGAGTATGTTTGAATTGTCTTATTTATGCTCAAAACCCATGAAATTTTTTTTTAAAACATATACAATTCTATGGTTATTATCAAATTCTTTTACTAAAGAGGTCATTTGTTTTTCTTTCTCAAAGTTGCTTTATCCTTTGAGAAATGTTTGCTCATAAATCCCTCATATTAGAAGAATCCCATCTTTGTTATTTTAGAAAGCAGTTGTTAGCAAGTCCATTCACAACAATTTTTGTCTCATTGGTTCAACTTTCCATTTTTGTCCAAAATTATACTTGTTCCCTCAAAACAAAAAACCACTAAACAAGTCCTAGTTACAAACCCTTTTGTCCTTTTTCAAAATATCCTTGTTACCTATCCTACTTGACCAAAAATAACACATATTGTCTTTGAAAGACCCCATCTTTTCATATACAAGCAGTTGTTAGCAAGTCCATTCGCAACAACATTTTGTTTCTTTGGTTTATCCTTACCTTGTTCAAAACTATACTTATTGTCTCAAAACCTCACTACCCAGCAAAATCCAGTTTCAAACAAACCCTTTTTCCATTAATCCAAAAGTTTGTCCTTTTTCAAAATATCCTTGTTACTTACCCTATTTGACCGAAAATAACACATTTTTCTTCAAAATAGGTACTCCTTACTTCTTGACCAAAGGATTGTTAGCAAGTTCATTTGCAACAAAACCTAAAAGTCTAGTTTGCCCCACTTCACTACTTTATCATTTCTAAAAACTTAGCTATCCCTCAATCGATTTATGATCCCAACCCAAGGTCAAAAGGTATACTTAGCATAGTCACTACCTATAAAACCCCACAATTGTGATTGAATCTCTTAGGGTTATCTCATGTCAGGCCAACCCAAGGCTAAGTTCAAAAAGGCTAAACTTCCACAAATGCTAGTTTATAAGGAAATAGATGTAGAACACAAAAAAAATACCTCCAACCCAAGGATTTACAAACTAGACCAAATTGAGAAAGACGGCACAAACATCACATTACAAACTGAGTGGGATTATAAAATTTAGAACCTAATGCTTCGATGAGCTGTCAACCATAGCCTATCAACAACTCTAGTGTTACACACTCTAATTAGGTTTTTCTTTTTCCACACACACTTGTGCACTTATTTCCTCATAGGTTTAGTCTTTCATATAGGAGCCACTCCCCCATACAAGCATTTAAATTAGGATCACCTCCTCCCATTCTTGCATCAACCTTAGGTTTTCAAAAAATCCTCCACATGCATCATTAAGACCTAGTACCTTCCACCATTTACTCACTTACTTAGAAACATTTAGCATCACTTCTTTAAAAAAAATTTTTCCATGAAAATAGTTTCTATCCATCTCATCATCATAGTTATCCTTGAAACTAAGCATTTTCTTAGATAGGCTCTCACTTTTGTCCCGCATTACCTTGAGCCAAAGGTTGGGTTACATACTTGATCCTCCTTTATCTCTCAAGAAAGAAGACATTTGGCTACCTTAGGATTTGATACCACCACATCTTTCAAGATCACATTTAAGGGAAACATAGTCTCCTTCATTTAGTATCATATCATTTAGGTTCCTGTGGTATTGTTAAGCACTCTTGTACCTACTTTTGTTCGCATCTCAGGAAACTAGTCCACCCTAGTCACACTTAGGAAAATCCCTTCATCAAATACATTTAGCATCATCCTTCTTGCATTCCATCCTTAGGAAAATCAGCATTCCATGCCACCTACCACATGTTTTAGTAAGAACACACAGAAAAAGAAGGATATGGATCTTAGTCATAACAATAGTGTAGCCCGGGCTGAGCCCTACCCCATAGTTTTCATGACACCACCAGATCCTCCACCACAACTCTCTGAAGAAATAGGTTCTTCTAAAGATATTGATGCTTTCATGAACCAACCTGGCCATGCAACCATTGTTAATGCCATCATAGATAGAAATAAGGAAACCATTTTGGCAAATTTCCTAAGGGACAATGTTGGTGCCTTTGAGTTTCGATGCCCACCACCTCCTCACATTATGGATCCTACACATCCCCTATTTGGTAGACCCATTTGATTATTTCTCCTCACCTAACAGTGGATACCAACCACCACTAACAAAACCTATAGACCTGAATATACCCTCAACCCAGGTGACTACTCCCATTCCATGAAACACCCACCCCACTCTCACTCGACCCTTAGTACATACTACATTTCAAAAAACTCCAAATGCATCTGCTTCCATCACTCATCTCCCTACTTCACAAAATCATCCTTTTGCATCTAGCAACACTATATTTTCCCTTCCATCTCACAACACATCTAGTCTAATTACCACTAGAATGCCACCACTAGGGTCAAATACCTTATCTTCCATCCCACCCAACATCACTATCAATCCTTTTGTTACTAGCCAAAATACTTTGACCTCATTTCCTTTAGGACCTTGGGGTGTTACTATGGCACAAGGCCCTACCACTAGCCTCCCCTTAAACACTACATCCATGTCCTTGCCTCAGACACTTTCATCCCTCACTTCACAAAGCTATTCTCTACCACCCCTCACCAACTATTTTTCTATGCCACCCTTAGGCAATAGCCAAATCATCCCTCCACTCCAATTCCCTATTGTGAGTACTTTTCCTCATATCAATTACCTTGCCCCTGTTAATACTCAATTGCTCTCTCAAGTAGGAGCACAACCAACATATATTGGAAAAACTATACATTCCTAGAGCATGGCCTAAGCATTACTAGTGCTACCACCCTTTCAGCCACAATCATCACATCAACAATATGCTCAAGTATCTACACAAAATTATCTAGTGGGGCAACAACCTCATACTTACTAGCCCCATCCATAGTCTACCCAACAGATGTAGCAATATGCACAAACTACATTCCAACAACCCATGGAATCCATCCCACCAGTTGCACAACCTATTTTTCCAAAAACACCATATGAAAGTCAGGGTTTTCCATACCAATCTTTAGCATCTATTATGTATCCCACACTGGGGGTACATGGACCAGAGGCATGTGCTCCCCCACCTATAAATTCTAAATGAGAGGAAATGAAAAATGCTCTCAAGGTCCTCAAAGATGAGACAGATTCCAAAACTTTTAAATTTGAAAATGATTGCCCATATCCATTTGACAAAACCATCACAATGATACCATTTCCTAAACACTTTGAGATCCCCAAGTTTGATAAATTTAGGGGGGAAAGTGATCTAGTCACGCATGTCAAAGAATTATAAGAATTCTATATGCATTGCCAAGAAGTGGCCTATAATGATGTATTTCTCATGCGACTTTTTCCAAAAAGCTTAGGAGGACCAGCCCTAGAGTGGTTTTGTTGTATCCCCCAAGGTACCATTAAAACCTTCGCAGATCTTTTTGTAGCCTTTGTGGCTCAATATGCTCATCTTGTCAAAATTGAGTTATCTGTAGTAGAATTAGTTCATACCAAGCAAAAAGGAGGAGAAAGCCTTGCTGAATACTTACAATGTTGGAAAACCCTCACAACTAAGATCTCATGTACCATCCCAAAATATCACCTTGTCAAAATGTTCATAAATAATGCACATCCTAGTCTTGCCCATCACATAGTTATGAACTATTTGCAAACATATAAAGACATTAAGAAAAAAGGGATGGGACTTGAACAAGGGCTCATCAAAGATGGTGTCATCAAAATTTACAAAGAAAACACCCAAGACTGAGGCCCAAGAAATGAGAAAATATGGTATAGATGGCATCACCAATACCTAACATGTTCATATCATTAGGGCAACTGCCAACAACCCCACCACATTTTGTCAACAACAACATTATCAGCAACAACCCTCTATATATCAGTAACCACCTATGTAGAACAATCAACAAGTACCTACCCATCACAATCAAACTAATGCCATCACACTTTCAACCAAACCTAAACCATGTGTTCAGAGACAACCATGCACATACACCCCATTGGGGGAGCCCTTTGATGCAATATTTGAAAAACTAGCCAAGGATAATCTCGTTCGATATCCACAGACACAACCCTTGGAACCTAATTAGTCTTGAGCATCCTGGTATAAGGATAATGAGTTCTACAAATTCCATCATGTCAAAGGACATACCACCCTTAAGTGCATGCAAGTCAAAGATTATGTCCAAGACTTTATTGACCAGAAAGAGATCACAGTGGGGGCACAAGCTTCACCCAATGCAAGGTTGATGATATATCAAAACGCCTTTCCTCCTCATAACACAAACATAGGAAAAGTACCTACAAACACCCCTATCAACAAACCAAATAATGCTCAAAATAAACAAGGCAATAACCGAGATAAGTGTCAAAACTATACCTCAACATATTTGGACTATGGGAGTCTTATCAGATGCATATCACAAGTTGATTCATCTATCAATGTTATAAACATCAAAGGCCCAGCTACCCAATGTGCAGTTACTACTCGTCGAGCTCACCTAAATATAGTGGGCCTTCCTATGTCTGCACCATCAAGACCACCTCCATCTATAACACCTTCATCAAGATCACCGTCATTAGGACCACAGTATAATATCTTGGAACACCTTGGAAACACGCCAGCTCAAATTTCCATTCTAGATCTCTTATGAACAAGCCGACTTTATTAAGAGATCCTCGATAGTGCTCTTCATGAGTCAGGCATCCCCGCTGACATAAATGCCACTAAGTTTTGCAACTTGGTTGCCCATCTTTCCACATCATGTGCTTTATCCTTCAAAACAACTAACATCCGAGTAGTTGAACCCAATCATATCCTTCCACTTTGCATAAGTATCATGGTTTCTAACTTTGAGGTCAAAAGGGTCATGATAGATAATGGATTGACTTTAAATCTATGTACTTTAAAATTTATCAAATAGGAAGGATACACTGAGGCATATATCATTAATGAAGTAATCACTATCAAAGCATATGACAACATGGAGCACACCACTGAAGGAACCATCTTGCTTCCTCTCAGAGTCGGCCCAACCACTCAAGAAATAGTTTGCCACATAGTTGACCTTAACCTTCTATACAACATCCTCCTTGGCCACCCATGGATTCATGCCATGGAGGCCGTTTCATCAACATATCATCAGTGTGTCAAATTTATGCATAATGGCACTGAGATAACCATCCATGCAGATCTTGAAGCCTTTGCTTATTGCAATTCAGTTGAAGCTTCATACACCAATCATTGTCCTGGAATCAAAATTGGCCACACCACAGCTAGTTCCTTTAGCACTTGCCATGATCCAGATACCATTTTAGCCTCCACTCTTTCCATGATTAAGATCAACTACTAAGGATGTGATGAATACAATCTCCCAAATTCTTTTTTTGTTGGCGCTCTACCACTTGGTTTGCATACTCAAGGGCACCCAACACATCAAAGGCCAAAGCTAGATACCACCTCTCAACTCAGACAGATGGGCCCTACCACATTCATCACCAATGGTATCCTTGATGGCATGAAAGCTGCTCTAGATATTAACACATGGCTATACAAAGAGCCACCTCCAAAGAGTGAAGAGTTTCTTGATCACCTTAAACAAAAGTACCCATGGTCATATTGCGTAGCCACTGAACAATGGGATTATCAAGGAGGTGGTCTAGGAAGTCTGGAATCAAGTATTTGGTAGCCTAAAAAGAAAAAGTAGGGCTTAGGCTATGGACTTGCTATAAATAGGGGCACTATGAAAGAAGGCCATGCCTTCATGAACATCCAAAACAATCTCATTGAGGTCGAAGACATTCCTAAGGAAGTAGAAAAGAAATCCTACTATGATAATTTCCTTGATGAGATTATCTTAGGAGCATCTGTGCTCTGCCAATTTTCCCTAAATCTTATAGACCTACCACTCACTCACCCTGAACTCACTGATTGGGACCAACCAAGTGTTGTCCATGTTGAAAAATTCTCTACTGAGAACACACTCCTTAAATTCATGGGGGCAGAAAAACAACATAAATGACCACCACTACCATCAACATATGTGTCCAAACTAGATCTAGCCGATTACTTTGCGGAGGAGGAAGTCTCTAGTGGCAAAATTGAACTGAAAAATGAAACAAAAAAGAAAAATATCCTCAGGTGAAAACTCCTATGGGGCACCATTGGATGACTCAAAAAATGAAATAAAAATAAAGGATGTATCTAACGGTAAAAACCTCTCCAAGGCACCTGAAGATGGAGATTTCATCCTTCCCCCATAGGAGCACACACCTCCCATATCTTCAGTCTTGACAGAGGAAACAAGACCAGTCAATATCAATCTAACTAAAATACCACATATCACATATATCATGACCTCTCTACCACCTAAGTAGGTAGATCTTCTCATTCAAGTCCTCTATGAAAATGTTGGTTGTTTTGCATGGTCCTATCAAGACATGTCGAGGTTGGACCCAAATTTAATAGTGCATAACTTGGTCATGGATCCAAATGCCAAACATGTCAAGAAAAATCTCTTTAAGATGCACCCCAAAGTTGTTCTATTGGTTAAAGTAGAGCTAGAAAAATTGCTAGAAGAAAAAATCATTCTCCCAATTGATTATTCTGAATGGATTTCCAACATGGTACTTGTTACAAAACCTTTTGGTGATATTAGAATTTTCACAGACTTCAAAGATCTCAACAAAGCTTGTCTAAAGGATGATTTCCCATTACCCAATATAGACATGATTGTTGATCTTACCACAGGCTATGAGCTCTTATCACTCATGGATGGTTTCTTTGAATACAACTAGATTTAGATAGCAAAAAAATACCAACATAAGATGACATTTACCACACCTCGGGGAACATTCTATGATAACATGATGCCATTTGGGCCAAAGAAAGTTGGGGCAACATATCAGCATGCCATGATGGTCATCTTCCATGACCTAATTCATAAGACTCTTGAGGATTATGTAGATGATATTTTAGTCAAATTTCTTAATGCCCTTGATTACTTATCTCATCTCGAGGAAGTGTTTGATCGATTGGCTAAATATTGTTTCATGCTCAATCCTAAGAAGTGTGTCTTTGGTTTTACCTCAAGAAAGCTCCTGGGATTTATTGTATCACAACATAGTATTGAGATTGATCCTAAAAAGGTCAAGGCCATCATGGATATGGCTCCTCCTAAGACACTCAAGAACCTTTGTTCTCTTTAGGGGAAACTTCAATCAGTCAAAGAATTCATCTCCCAGCTCGCTTATAAATGTCAACCATTTACACATCTACTCAAAAAGGGTCAGAACTTTATATGGGACCCCGATTGCCAATGCAACTTTGAGCTCATCAAGCAATACTTGGCTAACCCACCTATTTTGGTTCCTCCAGTTGTAGGGTGTCTATTCATATTATACATTACAACTACTCCCATAGTGCTAGGTGCTCTTCTAGCACAACTTGATGATACATGAAAGGAAAGGGCTATTAACTAACATTAGTCATACCCTAGTGGGATATGAGCTCAATTACACACCAATGGAAAAGGCTTTCTTAGTTGTGGTATTTGCCACTTAGAATTTGTGTCATTACATGTTGAGCCACACTGTACAACTAATCTCCAAAATTGATCCATTAAAATACATGTTATCTTGCACAGTACTCATAGGGTGCCTAGCTAAATGGGTCATGCTTCTCAGTGAATTTAACATCCAATATGTTGATAGAAAGGCTATCAAAGGCCAAGCTATTGCAGATCACTTGGTAGATGCACCCTTGTTTGCAGACCACCCTCTCATTATGGAATTCCTAGATGAACACCTCTATTTTATCAAAGAACAACTATCCTAGAAATTATACTTTTATGGATCCTACACATCTCATGGCTCTGATGCTGACATACTCTTTGTCACACCTCAAGGATATTACATTCCTAATTCTTTCAAAGTATAGTTTCAGTGTACCAATAATATTTTAGAGTATGAGGCCCTTATTGCATGGCTCAAAATAACCATTGAATGGAATATCAGAGAGCTACATGTCTACGGTGATTCTCAACTTATCATCAAACAAGCCCTAAATGAATATTGGACCAAGGATGACAAGCTACTACCTTAAAAGGAGTTGGTTGATCAATTAAAGGAACATTTTACTTAACTCCAATTCACACAGATGCCTAGACTACAAAATAAGCTAGTAGATTCCATGGCCACTATTGGTTCCCTTTTGGAAATACCACATGAGGCTACACAGTATGAATTCTTGGTCGAACAGCTACATGAGCTCGCATATGAGAATGATGAGTCAACATGGGTATTCATCTTGGTTGAACCCCAATCCCTTGGTACCATGAATTCATACCTACCTACTAAATGGTATCATATCTCCCCATCTCATACAAACCCAATGCCAAAACCTTATTCACAGAGCTTCCTGTTATACTATCATCACCCAAACCCTATATCATCATGGTTATCATGATACTCTCTCTCGATGTCTAGACCAAAATGAGGTTGCAATGGCTCTTGAGGAGGTACATGTTGGAATTTGTGGTGCTCACATGAGCAAGATAGTTCTAGCTAAGAAAATCCTTTGAGTTGGGTATTATTGGCCTACTCTAGAGCAGGATGCATGTGAATTTGTGAAATGATGTTTACCCTGTAAACAACATGCTAATCTCATCTAAGCCCTAGCTTAAGATTTTCAACCTATCACACCACCATGGCCTTTTTCCTGTTGGGGGTTTGACCTTATTGGTGTTATCACACCTCTCTCTTCAAAAGGACACAAGTGGATAATCACCACTACCGATTATTTCACTAAGTGGGTCAAAGAAGTTCCCCTTGTCACTACCATAGGAGTTCAAGTGTCAAAATTTATCCTATATCATATCATATGTCATTTGGCATCCCAACCACCATTTTTACTAACTATGGAGCTAATTTTGAAAATCTCAATATTTGAGGAATTGTGCACTTCCCTTCATATCCATCACTATTTTTCTAGCTTGTACTTCCCACAAGGTAATGGTCAGACAAAGGCAACTAATAAAACCCTACTTAAAATCCTAAAGAAAGTTTTCAATGATTTCAGTTTTGATTGGCATTTACAAATCAATCCTACCCTATGGGCATACCACACCTCATTCAGTACATCCACTAGCACAAGCCCATACTCCTTGGTTTATGGCGTTGAAGCAGTATTACCTATTGAGGTTGAACTCCCATCCCTTCACATTTTTTTATGGGGCTAGATATCAGATGAAGATTATAGAGTGGCTTGACTGACTTAGCTTGATTTACTTGATGAAAAAAGGAAACAAGCCTATGACCACCTCATGGTGTACCAAAATCACCTCAAGAGAAATTTCAACCAAAAGGTCCATCGATGCCACTTTCAAGAAGGAGACATGGTTTGGACCTTATGTGGTCACAACATCTTTTGGCTCAGGGGCCTATCAACTATCTACACTTGAAGGTGAAGTCCTGAATGATCCTACCAACATCATTCACCTTAAGAAATTCTATACCTAAAAGAAAAAATCTTAGTAGAAAAAAAGGTAAAGAAAAACAAGCATCCAATGGTGAAAAATTCTCAATTCAAGTGCCTTGGATAGGTACCCTAGTGAAAACCTAGCAATTAGACACCAGGTGCACTTATCCTTTTTATTATCTATCAATGATGTGCATCAACCCCATCACCACTCCATATCTCATCACCCATCTCCTCATTTTTTCAAGGTGTCCCTTGTAGTTTCACTTTCATACCCCCAAACCAACCACATCATTTTCTTTCTGTCTCCACCACTTTGCAACACCCCACCTAGATCCTGTATTATAGCTCTTGTTAGTATATCTACCCTACCATTATACTCTACCCCATGTATCATATCAGATGTACCCTACCATTGTACTCGACCACATGTCTCCTCTCAAGTATGTCTTATCCTTGTACTTTACATATTCTATTAGGTGTAACTTATCCTTTTTATCACTCCTATGTATTATATCTTTGTGACAACAATAATGACATATATACCATATCCTTGTAACAATATTTGTATCCTACATACCATATCCTTGTACCAATGACAATATCCTATGTATCATAATCTTGTACATACTATAGTATCTTAATCCTTGTAACAATAGTTGTGCTTTACATATCACGCCCCTATAATAGTAACTATATTACAACAATGCTACCCCCTCATCCTGAGCTTTCCCCCTTCGTACATATACCCATTACTATATTTTTTCATATGTTCTAGTCCCCATTCATTGTATAGTCATGGTTGTACATATTCTTCAAGTCTCATTGTGGCACCTTGTGTCCCTCGCCTGTCGTCTGTGGAAATAAATGTCCCTTTTTTTCAGTATCCTAAACATCCTATCATTAAATTCCTTTCCAAATGTTTCTTCCTTAATTTTCAACCCATCAATATCTAATCCTCCTGATCTCTTTAGCAAAAGGTGACTTTTTTGAACATTTTTTCTTTCTTCTAATCTTTGATTTTTGTATTTTTTGTGATTGATCACTTCCACGTGATTTTAGTTGTTCCCTCCTCAAGTTTTCCATGGTCTCTCATATCATGGTGTGTTTTGACTAGGGAAACTCAAAGGCCTGGTTTCAATCACAGTCTTTTTCTACTTGTGACTTAGTCAAATATCACCCTTGCATTTTTCAAACATGTTTTCATTTTTGTTCACGTGATGCACTTGGGCGATATCATTTGTTTGTGGATCACCTAGCATCATTCCCACACTAATCTCTCTAGGATCATGTGTGATGCTTGGGAAGTCCTTGCATGCTTGTTTGAGTTAGTCCTATGTAATATTGAGGAAAAGGCCTTGATGTTCTTAGTAACCTTGGCAGATCCCTAATATTCTTATATCAAATAAAGTGCTCACACTACATGGTGGTACTTCTTCGCAAAGTACCCCACTCTCAAGCTTCCCATACACCCCACATTTGTGTCCTAGCCACTCAACTTCCCTTCCCTATCATAACCCATGGTATCCTCTTCCTTTACATCACCTATCTCTCTTAGACTTCAGATTTTTCCACTGTCAGAATCCTTCGATTCAAATTCCTTATCAATCAAACATTGAATTATCTTCATTATCCTACTCTTACAGCTTCTCATCCCTTAGGCTAAGATTTCACCACCATCATGATGTGCTCCTTACCATAAGTCACTATCCTAGCTCTATGTTTACTATCCTCCTGACTATGAGTTTTTTGTTCAACTCATTTTCCAACATCTATTTTTGCCCTCGTAGTTTGGGCATGACATCTAGTGAATCTAATTCTTGAAATTTTGTATTCAACTCTTCAACCTTAGTGTACCTCTTTATTATTAACATTTAAAAAAAAAAATGTGTGTTTTTTCCCTCGTAGTTTGGGCATGACAACATCATACTCCTTAGAGTCAGTATCTCCTATGCTTTATGCTCATTTTGGTTTATCATAAATCATTAACCTAGTTCAAGTATTGGTTATCCGATCCCACCATCATAATTTGTCCTGTATCTAATTGTTACATCATCACCTATCTCTATTTGCTACCTCCTCACCTCCTTGCATTTAGCATGTTGTAAAATCATAGCTTGTGTTCATCTACCCCTTTATCATACTTTGCATCTTGCTTCTATCCTAGCATTAGATATTTCATCACATGTTAGATATTTTAGCTCACTTTGCATATGGTATCATCAAAACTTATCATAAAAATCATGTTCAATTGTAGTTTGTGTTCATTTCAGCTTATCATAGAGCTCACATTCATCTTTAGTTTCTGTTCATTTTAAATCAGTAGTTCATCTTTAGTTTGTGTTCTTGATAAATCTATAATTCATCTTTAGTTTCTGTTCTTTTTAAACCCATAATTCATCTTTAGTTTGTGTTCATTTTAAATTTGTAATTCATCTTTAGTTTGTGTTCTTTTTAAATCTATAATTCATCTTTAGCTTATGTTCATTTTAAATTTTTAATTCATCTTTAGTTTGTGTTCTTTTAAATATGTAATTCATCTTTATTTTGTGTTCATTTTGAACCTGTAATTCATCTTTAGTTTGTGTTCATTTTAAATCTGTAATTCATCTTTAGTTTGTGTTCTTTTTAAATCTGTAATTCATCTTTAGTTTGTGTTCATTTTAAATCTATAATTCATCTTTAGTTTGTGTTCATTTTAAATCTATAATTCATCTTTAGTTTGTGATCTTTTTAAATATGTAATTCATCCTTAGTTTGTGTTCATTTTAAATATGTAATTCATCTTTAGTTTATGTTCATTTTAAATTTGTGATTCATCTTTAGTACTATATCATCATCCTAAAATAGCATATCAATACTATCATAACAAATCACGTCATCAAAAATCACATCACAACACATTACATCTACACTATCATAGCCAATCACATCATCAAAATTATATCCAAGTAAATCACATCATATCAACATTATAATAGAAAATTGCATCCTGTGCTATAAAAAACAATCACATCTAGCGCTATCACAACCAATCTCATCCTCACAATCCATCCTATCTGTTGGTGTTTTATTTTGATGTTAACAGTACTAAAACTACTAGGCGAAAAAAGGCTTAGTACCTAGATATCAGTACATACACAACCTAAAGAATAGCCAATTCTCATTATCACTTGCATATGCAAAGTATTAGGGCCCAACTTCAACAAAACCTTAGACGGTTTTCTACTCTTTTGGCTCTGTAAAACCAGGGCGGGTGCACCCGGGGATGGTTCAAAGATGGAATAATTGTATGAAAATTATCCTTAGTTTCATTTTGATTCTCATCTCTAAATCCTCAAACATATAGGTAAATAACTGATAAACACATCCCTTGAACAGATATGGCCAAGAAATCTTCTATAGCTCTGCAGATGTTTCCAACAACAATGGCTAAATGAAGCTAAAACAATCTAGGTAGGCAAGTGCTGGCCAACTTTGAAAATCTTACAGGAAAGATAAATGGAAATTGATTTTATGATGTATTTTGAAAAAGCTAGTTATAATATACTTCTCTTTTGGCTGAAATACTTTCGATCAGTGCCTAATCCATTGGGAATTCAGAGTCAAGTAAATTCTTAGATCTAATTTGTTGCCTTGCAACAAATTTTCATTAGCAATTCTTACCAGAATTTATCATTCAAAAATCTTTATTAACACCCGAGCAACCTCATCACATTCATCAAAGCCTTTACTTAATCCATTGAATTAACATCAATAACAAATGGATGTACAGTCTTACTAAATTGCAATCAATTGCATAAGCTTTTACTCACACAACATCAAGGTATTTCAGTATTAAAAAGGAGACAAAATTCAGAGAAGAACAGATATGGGGAAAGTTCATAATTTGTATTCATTTCCTTTGAAAATGATACATCCTTTACAAAAGACCCAGAAAAATCTTCAGAGAAGAAGCACAGTTCTTTTTACATTCATCCATATCTCAGAAATTTTGACAGAAAAAGTATACTATAAATTTCTTTCCAAAAATGTTTGGACCAAAAACAGAACTAAGCATAATACTTAGTGAAAACCAAATTCGGACCCATCTTTAGCCTTGGGATCTCACTTAAATAATGTGAGATGCAACAAGCTTCAGGCTACAGTAGGTGACAGGTGTCCTTCTTTTGAAAAACAAAAAACAAGAATAACAGAAAGGTTGATTACAACAACACTTCTTGGCAGGTCCCTTTCTGTTATGCTTCTTGGTTATTATGATCTGCTCTCGCAATCATTCTTCATCTTCAGAGTACATACCCATAAGGTCTGCAAGTGATGTATCATCTTCTGTTACATGCAAAATTACTTTAACTTGGGGATTTTCTATGTCATCATTGCTGACTACAAGAGTAACTATTACTCTTACATCTTCCTCGTCATCGTCCCCTGACATCTGCTCACTAAACTGATCTTTCCATCTGTTGAAAGTATCATCATCTGGCCAATCAAAACTTAGGGTTTCTCTTTGTATCTTTATTAAAGAATTGGCATTTTCTTCTAAATCATCGAATTCTTTTCTTATATCAGCATAATACAATTGTATTTTTACCAGCTCTTCATTTGTCTTTGCCCAAAACCAATAGCCAGTCTCACTGATGATGTTTGTTATTCTGTTATCAAATAATTCATCCATTTCCTTTTTCCATTTGTCCTTTTTCTTTACTGTATCAATAGATTCTAAGGCACAAGGAAATAGGGTGAATTTTTTAGCAAGATATCTTGAAAAATAGAGTGTCAATTTCCTCTGTAAAGAATCTCTTTTATTTTCAAAATTATCTAATTGATTCAATAAATCAAAAATCCTCTCAACCTGATGATAAGGCATTTGAATTGTAGATATACAAATAATTGTAACATCATTATTCCTCTATCTCCACTTCTGTACAAGAGAATCTAGTCCATTCTTTTCTTTATTTAACTCATCTATGAGGGTTACAATCCTTGTCAACTGGTCATAAAAATTTGACCATTGTATTTTATCCCTCAAGTATGTCACACCCTGCCTCCATTTCTCTTCCTGCAGATTTCTAAATTCTATCTGCCACTCATGCAATTTTGTATTTTCTGCTTCAAATTCCTCTGCAGTATAGAATTGGGGTCTTTCAGGGGTGTCAGGTATCTCAATAATAGGGGTTAATCCCATGGATGACTGTGGGGGATATGCAATTCTTAATGTACTGGATTCTCCCACTTTTCTCTTTCCAAGTACCTTTTCTAATTGAGATACCCTGTTTTCTAACTCAATTCTCCTTTTTACCTCTTGATTATAGGCTTCCACCACTACTTCATATTTATTATGCATATCAATCATTTCCCTCTCTTCTCTTTCCATAGTAGCCAGGGAAAATTTAGAATAATCCACATTCATGTGGGCTGCCTGTACATTGGAAGTGTCAACAACTCTTCTTACAATGATACTCCCTGTCAATCCTGAATCATCAGGCTGTGATGAAGTAATTCTGGATCCTCTTCTCAGGGACCACATAACAAGGGCAGCTTGATCATTGCTGAATGCTGTACCCAAGAATTCCTCTTTATTTGGATCCT
Organism: Cupressus sempervirens; assembly: GCA_028749045.1. NCBI lineage: Eukaryota > Viridiplantae > Streptophyta > Pinopsida > Cupressales > Cupressaceae > Cupressus > Cupressus sempervirens. The sequence continues at coordinate 707,262,341 of CM053787.1, forward strand.
AGAGTCCTAAATTATTTGAAACAAAATTAAAAACTAATGCGTCAGCAATGTCCCAATTGGGCAATAATAAAACATTAGCATTTTTTACCATCTGTCTTCCCTCATCAGGGGTTATATTCTGGAACTCTTGAACCATTTGTTCCTTTATTAGATTTTGAATGGAGGTCTCATCCATTTCTGGATGTTCTGCTCTCATATTATTGCACCTTTGCTCAAAAATGTGCATGTTTACTCTCCACGCAAACTGATGGAAAGCCCTAGATCTTACAAAATTGTTATCAGACAAAAAATGTTGACTGGCTTGTTCCAAAATAGGGTCCAATTCCCTTCCTCTGAAATCTACTGTAGTTAATTCAAAACTTGGTACAGGGGGTTCCTGAGGGTTCCCTTCATCAATCTCTGCTTGTGTAACAAAAATTTCTCCTTGTGACCCCATTTGTTCGAATTGCTCATTGGTGAGCTGTTCTTCCTCAACTCTTATTGGGGTTTGAGAAGGTGAGCCACTTTCATCAGGGGATTCTTCCTCCCTTATTATTCTCCTTCTTTTGGGGGAAGGTTCAGGGGGTCTTTCTTCTAGGACAGTGCTAGAGGATCCAACAATCTGTTTTTCTTTATGCACAACGGGCACCTACTGTCGGACAATAGTATATCCTGTTTTCTTCCGTACCACCAGTGGACCTATTCCAATGTTGGGAGTGAAACCCAATTTTCTCATAATTTCTCTGGCTTTATCTAGAAAAGAATTAATAAAATGTTGTTTCTTCTCATTCATTACCTCCATTATCTCAGAGAAATTACTCATGAGCTTATGTATTTTATCTGCATTGTTTGCAGCATTACTAAGAGGACTGAAATTTTTATCAAAACAATTAATGAATTCCAAAACTTTTGAATAGACTCTCCATTTTTCTTTCTTTATTTCTTGCTCATGGAGAGAATATTCATTTCTTATTACATCTTCTGGAAAATAGAATTCATGCTGAACTGGACGCAGCTTGATTCTCAATCTAAGGGCAGAGTTAAAGAAACCTTCTGTATCACAAAAACGAGAGTGAGACACTGCCATTTTGTATTGATCCAAAAATTTATGAAGAAAGACCCACCCTTCTTTAGTTATCACAAACTGGTGGGCTATAGTACAAGTATGAAAAATTGATCCTGTCCCCCTTTTGTGCAAAAAGGCCTCCTCCACTCCTCCCAACTGCCACAAAAATTCAGCTATCCCTATCTTCAAGGGTACCTGATAGGGTAACACATGGGGTGTTCCTTTGAAACCATAGACCCTGATGACCGTTGAGACTGAATATGGGATAATATCTCCCCAATTATGTGAAACTTTTAGATTATGGGTTTTGTCCATAGGCCTGACAAGGTGCATTAATGCCTTAGGGATTATGGGATTATCACTCAATAAGAGGCACCTTAGTTTGGAGGCAAAGTGCCTATCAAATCTAACGAAGCTAGCATTTTCTGCTTCCCAGGTCATGTCTGCACTCCATAATTGGACTGGTAGTGCTTCCCCTTCTTGTTCCCTATTTAAAACCATTTCTTTACCAAAATAAGTGGCCCCTTTAAAAAGAAACATATGCATCAGTAAGGAATACTGACCCCAAACCTTTTCCACCTTACCCTGTGCAATCCCCACCAATCCATGATGGATCTCATTTGCCAAGTAAGATGCAAAATCAAAAATTATTTCCACACCAAAAGAAGAGATTTGGGTGATCATATACATGAAGCTCACCGGAATAAAGTCTTCTTCGCCCTCTCCGAAGACTCTGCACAGGGTCCTATATATCTCCACTTCCCTGGCATTAAAACATGATTTCTTGAAGGGCTCTTTAGAAGATGATGTTATGGTTGGGAGGCCTCCAATTCGGCCTATGTGGGCTTTCAATGCACCCTGTCTAACTACATCCCTCTTGGATATATATTCTTTTTCTAAATCTATCAGATTAATGGGCACATGATACATGGTGAGGGGTCCCAAACTGAAAACCTTCCTAATCTCCTCGGGACTGATGGTAACTAAAGCCTCACCATCTATTCTCCTCACTACCTTAGTGGCTTGGTCATAGTTTTTTGCTATGGCTTCAAGCAGGTCAAAATCCATAAACACGCTGGGGACAACAAGCTTCCCAAGATCAAAATTCCAAATGTTGGCATGAGGGGCATATAACTTTCTCTCTGCAAACCATTTCTTGAATAAACTCAAACCAGTTTGAGTAGTTTGAGCATCCCGGACCCAATTACCCTTATCATACAATCCATCAGCTACCCTAAGCCTAGGGTTGAGTGAGGTTAACCTCTTAACTTGCACCGTTTCTACAGTGGACTCAGGAAGTAACTCAAGCAAATCATCATGCACATTTCTATCCAGGTAGTTTGCTGCTCCTGTAAATCCCTTCTTAGGAGGCATCTTGGGCTATCCTTTTTAAAACTTAAAAGCTCACAAAGATGATGGCAGTTTTACTTACTTGAATTCTGTCTCAATTCTCCTCTGTATTCCTGCAAAATTTCAGTGAACAGATAACTTGACAATTTTTTATCAACCTTGGCACGCTTTTCTTTCAGTAATAGCTTCTGCACAAGAATGGCTTCAAATCTTTTCTCGCGTGAAATGAAACTGATGCAATCTCTCTGTATTATACTCTATTTTTTCTCACGGATGAAGCTTTCTTGTCTAATTAATACAGAGAGTGGCACTACATTTTTTATTTAAAACTGCGCTGTTGATCTTCAAAGATCCTACGATCATGCGGTACAAAGAGAACAACTAGGAGTTATACTTGCCATGTCAGTTATATTACCCAATGAGAGCTTGCCATGTACATAATTCTTTCTTTTGATGGCGCTTACCTTTAGACCCACTGACGACGGAGAACATGTGTTAGCATGTCGCTACTTCGTTATGCATAAAGAACAAGCACCTTGCCATAACGAGGCGGCGACAACCGTTGATCAGATCAAGAAATGATCGAAAGATACGCTACAGGGCTTCTTAAGAAAGAAGGCGGTGGGCCCATCTCGCTATGTCGTTGTAATTATCTTCCTTGCAACTCTTCATAACGAGATAGCGAGCTTCATTGATTCACTTCAAGCTGATGTTCCAAATTTCTTGTACATTTAGTCAGGTAGGTATTAATGAGAATCGGATCTCTGCATAGCTGGCACATGTCAAAATTTATCACAGTCATCTGTCATTACACGTCATCATAGATCTTGCCAATCTTTTACCATTTTACGGGGCCTCGCTAACTCGCTAATGGTGAAGCACCTCAATTTTCTGATAGCGAGGTAGTGAGCTTCGGCACTTTAAAGGATTTCGTGCCGAAAAATGCAAGGGGTACCCAGTAATTACTTCTGTTAATTAAAACTAATTCTGACAACTGTATTTATGACTGGTCATGCCACCTGGTGTAATTATGATATAAGCAAGATGCAATGTCATCATTTTTAGATTTTCACGTGGCCTCGCTACTTTGCTAACAGTGAAGTGCCTGAATTTTCCGATAGCGAGGTGGCGGAACTTCCGGAAAAATCAACATTCCGGCTCTGATGTCGGATATTCTAGTGGGTCCTTCTCCCCCTTTTTATGGCAAATTGCAAAGTGTACCTACACAATAAAGCAATTAATAAGCAAATCTCCGATCGCCGCACCTTCACTTCATGGTCCCACCGCTTAAAAACTCAACACTCGCTATCTCGCTATACTTAATGATCATGCAACTTTCAATAGCGAGGTAATGCCAGCGGTAGATCTAATCAGATCTGACGGTTGGGACAAATAGGAAGAAAAGTAACCCGGGAGAAAGGAGAAGAAAAACGAAAGCATATTCGCTTCTTTTGAAATTTGAAAATTTTGCGCCCGACCATTTATGAATAGGGATGAATATAGGGCTTATATGGTGAATATTTCTTATAGATGGTTTATCCAAAACCTTATACTTCACTTAGACATAGAACATTTGACTTTTCTATGGTTTAACTGAAAAATTTTTTACTGCAAAAAAAGTCAGACCAACACTATCCTACATCAAAAAATGTCAGCAATATCATATCTCTTATCAAACATCACATCCTGCATCAAAAAATGTTAGCAATATCATATCTCTTATCAAACATCACATCCTACATCACAAACCGTCAATAATACATATCTCTCATCAAATCTCACATCCTGCATATCAAATATATTAGTCTCTCATCTACATCTAAACATATGTAAAACTCACATCATAACCATACGAATGCAATCATAGGTCCATACATACATATCCCACCCCAAAGAATGATTTTCTTTGCATATATCTCTCAAAGAATAAATGAATACATACCCCCACTGAAAAATCCCATAGTTCATCAAAGTCCAAATATACAATATCCATATCATCCTCATGTCTCACCTTTGGCTTTGTCTTGTCCTATGACTCTGCCCTATGCACTGAGACCCACTTGTCTTCTGCAAGCCCTCTATGCTCCATCTGCTCCCCCCCTCTTTGCATACTTGTGTGGGTCATAGCTATCCTAACCATGTTGGCTATCTATAGTGCTCTATCTAGTCTACTAGGATTGTCACATGGTACCTCATCCAATAGAATCCTACTCTCTCTCTCAGATCCTCCACCTCTCCCCATAATCTCCTCAACTCCTCCATCCCTCCACCCACTGCCACCTACACTCTTAGGGTCACCACCTTCACCACCAGTTTGTCCCACTCCTATTGCATGGCATCCAGTCTCCCTTGTACAACCTACCTCTCCAAACTAACCACATCTAACCTTCCCTCCATCTGCCCCACCTCCATCTATAGTCTCCCCACCACTATCCCTACCCTATCCACCTGGCCCCGTGCCACATATCACTCCTTTCATAACTAATCTTGCTCTATCCTAAGTTGATCTCTCTCCTACTAAGTATCTCACAACAACTGGCTAGTGGCATCATGAGTCTATTGTGGTGATGTGTATCAGGTTGCCAGTCCATCATCCCCTCCCCCTATGGATGACCCACCTCCACCACCTACTACTGGCCTCTGTGGCCTCTGCTCCCCCTCCCCTATGGTCTCCTCTCCTCCACTATTCTCTTCCTTGCTCTCTTTGGCTCTGCCCCCCTCTCCTCTCCTTTCTCAAGCTATACCCCACTCTCCTCTTTCCTCCCTACCCTTCGCCTTGGGCACACTAGCCCCTCCTCCTGTGCCAAGGCCTTTGCCCATTATTGTAGCCCTCTTGCTATGTATCTCCCCTACCTAGCTACGTGGGCTAACTCCCCTGCCACCATGGCTTCCCTAGTCACCTGTGCCTGGCCTATCGGTCTTGGCCACTGGAACCAATCTCGGTACTCCTATGTGGAGCCCACATCTACCACCCCACCAAACCAATCCCACTACTATGGCTCTAACTCTAGCTAGGCTTGCAACAACCCCTTTCTCCACAATGCTAACTTGTACATCAACACTAGCTCACTAGTCACTCGCTGATACTAGTTCGGCTCTCCAGGAGCCACCTATCACCATCCAAACTATTGGAGGGGCCTATCTGGCTGGTATTTCTCAACAATGTACTCCTACCATCCAAAAATGAAGCATGGCGATATTGTATATGGAAGCTAATGTCCCTCCTCCATCCATGTCCCCAGACCCATATAGGGTCTCATTACAATTGTTGTAATCTATCAATCCTGACTCTCCAGTAGTCCACATCCTTTGTATGGTGATATGTCAATGGCTCCTCCTAGTTGTATGCCATTAGTGCCTCTACCTGCCTATCTCTCTAACCAATAGGCCTAAATACTACAATATGCTCCCAAGCCCATACTTGTAATAAGATGGGGAATTGTATATTCCTCCACTATTAGTTGGCTCCCTAATACACAATCTAGTGTAGATCTTGATACAACTCTGCTAGCATCAATGATCCCCAAGCTATTTGGACTCCAACATCCACTATTTGCATGATCACTACAATCAACACCAATGTCACTCCTGTCCCCCCTGTATCTGGGGCAATATACTTTGATACTAGCTCGCATACGTAGAAGTAAATCTGTCTCTCTAGGGCTACTCAATCCAAACACTCATCCAATGCAAATTGTCCCCTCCAAATTTGGAATGACATGTCTAGCCCTACCAATCCCTACACTACTACCTTTATAGCCATCTCTCTCATCACCACCATAGTAATCTAAAGATCTGGTATACATCCTTTAGTGTCACCATCATCTCTCCTATGGGTAGGTGGAAGGTGGTTGTCTCACTATGCCACTGGTCACACCAAGTTGTAATCATGGCCATATATGTACGCATGTGGGATAGCCTCACCAAGTATCCAAGACCAATGCCCTCAATCCTCACCCAATCTATTGCCATCAGCTAGTCTCCTGCATGTAGTATGGTTGCCTATCATTCACGTGACACCAATGCATCTAGCAACCACTGCACACCAGAAGCCAATCACACATTAGTATTGATTTCCATACTTTTCCTACCTTAGCTTTCTACACCTTATCTTACCAAAACCCCTATTTTTATGTGCTTTTTCCCTAAGCTCACGTTCTCATGAATGTGTTCCCACGAGCCCTAATCCTTGCAATCTTGCAGAGATATGTTCCCGCAGGATTGCTCCTTGACCTTTCCCACCCTCAACCCATTAGACCCACATTCCCACCTACATTCCTATGCAAGCTTACCCTAGCGATCCCATGGACCCATGTTCCCATGAGATCACATTTTCACTTTCTTTCCATGATCAACCCTCTCCCATTCCTACATTAACCTCATCCCTATCACAGGATTGTATCCCCGCAAATATATTCATGCTTTCCTTGGTGGGTACATGATTCCGCTTATGTACCCTCAATCTTGCATTATGTTTCTTTCCCAAATTTGTGATCTTGCCAAACCTACTTATCATGCCCTTTTTGTACCTACTCCTAGCTATTTTTGCAGGATTGCAATCCCACTGATCCCACTGGACCCACATCCACGGGATTGCACTTTCGTGTTTGCAAGAACACTCTAAGCTACTCAAAAATTAAAAATACTAGAAAGGTTTTCAACCCTACCAAACAATTGGGCATTCTTCGCACTCATACTTGCTGCACCACATCCAATTGATGCTTTGGTCATCTAATCATCACCATCATAAAGTTCAACTCAAAGCTTCTGACAACAATATCTCCTCATCCGTATTAAAACAAATAAATCCTTCTAACCCTCTTCTAGCCCCTTATAGGCCCCCTTGATGCCCTAGCTGCCTCTACAACTCCTCCAACAACCTCCTATTGCCCACTACCCCTCTTTTTGATATCATTTCTTCTCCTTTTTACCTATTTTTCCCTCTTCTATGTCCTCTTATCCCCCCTAGCTTATTGAAATTTTTTCAAGAAGTCATTGTGCCTCATTTTCTTTCCCCACCACCTTCTTGAGGGGGCATCACCTAGTCCATTCTCTCCTCTTCTACTCAAAACTGGGGCAACCATGTTGCTTTAAGTAGTATTCTTTGTGTTGTTTATATTCAAACTTCTTTGAAATAGTGTTGTTTCAACACTATGTTAGAACTTCTTTAATATAGTGTTGTTTCAACACTATGTTAAAGACGGGCAAAATGTAGACACCTAAATCTGATTACATCACTAGGTAATCATATTTAGTTATCTCCTAGCACATTATTGATTAAATATTTACTATTTAATTAATTAATTGTCATCCCCTACTTAATTTATTTATTTAATTAACTATAGTCCAATTGATAAAATTAAATGATAACCCAAAATCAAATTATCAGTTAAATCCCTGTTCCTCTATTAAATTAAATAAATTCTCAAATCTATTTAATTTAATTCTATACTTTCATTTTATTAAATAAATCATTTAATTAAATATCTAAATCCTTAAAACATGGCTAAGACCAAACTTTACTCCTAATCCAACCCATTCACCCATACTAACCTCACTTAGTCATCTAACTAACCCATCCCATCAAAGCTAAGCTACTTGCCCCCCTAACCCCCTTTCTAAGCTAATTCTAATCCCCCTCCTAAACATGTGCACAACTTTAATCAAGGGTTAATACTTGCTAACCCAAGCTAAAGTCAAAATATCTCCTTTATCCTCTTCTCTCACCCTCCAACATTTATGACTCTTACATCCCTCTTACATACTCAACCTCCCTCTTTACTCCCTTGGCCAAACCTTGTCCTATCCTCTCACACTCATCCTCCTTGTGACAAGTGTCACTTTCCTATTGGCTCTAAAAAAGCACAATCCATGTGCTCCCTTTTGAGTGCATCTTGACCCTCCCTCACTATTTTTTCACCCTTGCATCCTGACCATCCATCTCTCTACCCCTTGGCCTATAAATGAAACCCTATCCCTTCACAAATATCATCCACCATTCATGCAAATTTATAATGTTATTTTGAGAGCCTAAAAGCTACCAAAATACCATCATAATGTTGAAATCCCTCCATACCTCCATTTTTGAAACCCTCATCCATACACATACTTGGTAAAAACCCTCATCCTTTGGAAGCTTGAGCACAATGTGAGCATACATCCCCTCTCATCAAGGAAATATCTTCATCATCATGAGAAGCATTTGATGAGTTTACTATCTTTGGTCTACTTTCCTCCATATTTTCTTCTTTGGTCCTATCTTAAGTGTTAACTTATTTAGTTGTGTGAATGCTCTTATTAAGTTAGTATTCATTTTACACTACTAGATTAGTTGATACAGATGCTATATTAAACACTTTTTTTTAACCATGTATGGATTCCAAAGATGACAAATATTTAAGTAAAAACAAGTAAAATGAATGTTGATAATTATTTAACCTAATAGATATAAACAAAAGTAAATTGTAATGGATCCTCTAATCATGGAATTCTAAATGAAATGCAAATATTTTATTAATGCCCAATAGCTTCAATCTAGATAATAACAATGTCTTGCCCTAAAAGACATAATGGAAGAATTAAAAGGCCTATAAGAACGTACCCATAGGTGATAAAAGGAACCTCACACACTCAAATGAGATGACTATGTAGGAATGGAAAATGGGGATGAATAGGTAAATGAAATCTTGAATTGCAACACTAAAGTTCATATTCTCCATTGATTTGTAACATCTTAATCCAAATGTAACATGTTTTTTTATCATCATTGGGCTCTTTATTAATGTAAGAGAACATAAGCATCATGGTATAATTGAACCAAGATGACCAGAGCATTCCTTACATGGATTTTAATATTAGAAAGTTTACAGGAATCTAGGTATAATTAAACTGAGATGACCTGAGTTTTGTTTGCATGATCAATAAAAAAGGAATGTTTTCAATTCATCTAATGAACATATATTTGGGTTAGAGGTCTATGTGGCACTTCATGATCTAAGAAATAGTTTGACAAATGAAGTTGTCACCATGGAATTTTCATTATATAAATGAAGGCTCGTATGTATAGACACCCCAAAATAAAAGTCCAATCGATTGCAATAGAAAAGACCCCACAAACAACAAACAAAGAAAAATATTATGTTCCATCCCTACTATTCTAGTCACATGGTATATGGGAGTGATTAACTCATACAAGTGAGACATCCTAGACTAACATAGGAACATGATAATACTAAAATCAAATTGATGAATATATGTACTTTAATAACCAATCAAAACTATCACCAGATGTGCAAATATCTTGCCAAAGATCTGATTATGGTTTGATGTGTTTGTTTAGATCTTTTGCATAAATTGAACTTTTGGTGCAAGTAACAATTTGATTGATCATTCCAAGTTATGAGTCAACATTCTAAATCCATTGATAAGTACCATTTGTTTTTTTTTTTTTTGTCCAAAGATTGTTAAAAAAAAATCCTTTTTCATCCTCTTTTGAGCCATGAATTATCAAACACCCACATCCAAAATTAGGTCAAGGACATACCCCTAGTAAGGTATTGGACTGACTTATTATGGATGGAGAAAGACATGGACAAAGACATATAAGAATATTCTAATCTAGACCAAGCCATGATAGAACTTTATTATGGATATATACAAGGTAGACCACATAGGTAGAAAATTTATTATAGATATGTACATGCAGGATGATGGATATGGAGAGACCTTATTATGGATATAGATAATGTAATGGGGATTTTAGAAGAATCCTAATAGAGAGAGGAGCTAACATGTCACAAATTATGCTTGCTTCTAGGTTTTCACCACTTGCTTTGGTTATTTTTCTTTTCTTTTTTTTTCTTTTTTCTTTGTGTGTGTGTGTGTGTGTGTGTGTGTGTGTGTGTTTTCATCTCTTGCACTAGGATTTTTAGACATGGAACTTCTTAAGGTGTATGTTTTTAATAGACTCATCTTTACACCTCACCCTTATAAGTTGATAACTAATATTCCCTAGATCCAAAAACAACAATGATCAGAAAAGGACCTAGCCAACTTTTCTCAAATTCGCCTTTCTTTTCTCTATTGATTTAATACTAGGTCACCCACTTGAAAGTCTCTAGGTTTCACTTTATTGTTGAACTGATAGGACATCTCCTATTAATAATATTTCAAATGGTCAAAGGCTTTTTGTCTCCTTTCATCTAGCAATTCAAAATCTTGCAAGCATGATACGTTGCAGTCTTCATCTAGAATAATATCCTTTAATGTCACTCTAAGAGATGGTAACTTGACCTCCAAGGGAAGTATAGATTCATTTCCAAAAATAAGGGAATATGGAGTACCTCTAGTAGGTTTTGAATGGATGTATGATAATCCCACTGTGGAAGATTGAGTTGGACATGCAAGTCACAACCATCATTATTAATAGTATTTTTAAGGATCTTGACAATGGTCTTATTGGATGCCTCAACTTGACCATTCCCTTGTGGGAAATTAATGGAGGATGAATGATGGGTGATATTAAATTTCTCACATAATTATTTTATATACTTATTTTGGAATTATTTACCATGATATGTGACTATGGACATGGGAATACCATATTGACATATGATATAGTTAAGGATGAACATGGAGACTTGTTTATCAGTGGTGGTTATGAGTGGAATGGCCTTAGCCCATTTGCTAAAATATTCTATTGTAGTTATGATGAATCTATGGCCATTGGAATAATATGGATGAATTTCCCCAATGAGATCGAGTCCCCACTAACTTAATGGAAATATTCTTGTAACCAGATGGAGTTTCTAAGCTAGTGCATGAATTAGATTCCTATGTATCTGGAACTTGTTGCATTTATTAGTATATTAAAATGAATCAAACTTCATTGTAGGCTAATAATAACCCATATGCATAATTTTCTTATCCAATGAAGTACCACTCAAGTGTGACCCACATATACCCTTGTGTACTTCTTGTAAAGCAATTTGAGATGCATCATGTTCAAGACAACATAAGAGAGTACTATCAAAACCTTTTTGATACAAGGTATCAATGATTAGGGTGCAATGAGATGTTTGGCAGAGGAAATTTCTCTTTTGGTTTTGAGATAGGTCTAAATTGGAGAATCTTGAGTCTCCATATGACATACAATTTTAGAGTTAGGGTCATCATAGGAAGGATAAGATAAAGGTTCCACTAAGAACTCAAAATGAGCTTGTATTTTCTCCATGTTGAGTAAATTAGTAATCATTTCGATGGCATCTGCAAGTTTGTTATCTTGTCAAGTAATCTGCTCAAATGTGATCACTATGAAATATTATTTGAAGTCATCCACCATACACTTATATGGTAATAACTTATCATCCTTGGTTTATATTTATCATTAAATTGATTAATGATCAATTGGGAGTCTCAGTAATCTATACTTGAAAAGGTAAGCTAACTATAAGGTCTTAATAATAGAGATATTTGTTGATGATATTATATTTAGATGAAATGAAAATATGTGTAAGTTATTGTCTGCTCAAATGACTAAAGAGTTTGAAATGTCAATGTTTGGTGAGATTAAATTATCTATTGGAATTGAAGTTCACCAAACTAAAGGAGTAATATAGATTACTTAGTCCAAAATACATCAAAGAGATGCTAAAACATTTGGTGTGGATGAGTCAAGAACAATAGGTACACCAATGGTCCCTAGATGTAAATTTTCTAAGGAAGACAAATCAAAAGAAGTGAATGAGACAATGTATACATCTATGATTGGGAAGTTGCGATATCTAGTTCATAGCAGACCTAATATTGCACATGTGGTTGGAATAGTAGCAAGATTTTCAGCTAATCTTAAGGTTAAATATATGACTATAGTGAAAAGAATCTTTAGATATCAGAAGGGAACTAAAGGTTATGGATTATGGTCTAAGAAATATGGAGATTTTGAGTTGAGAGTCTACATTGTTGTTGACTAGGAAGTAAATATTGAAGACAAAAAGAGTAATAATGGAGGATCTTTCCTTTTGGGAGAAACATTAGTGACATAGATAAGTAAGAAGCAGAGTTGTACCTAATAGTTCAATGTTGAAACCAAATATATTGTAGCTACAACTAATTGTTCAAATATTATATGTATTAAACAATTGTTGGAAGGTATGCAAAAGGAAGACATAGAACCTATAACAATTTATTGTGACAACACTAGTGCTATTAACATATCAAAGGATGTGGTGATGCACGTAGAGGTAAAGTACATATCTATTAAGTATCACTATTTGAGAGAACAAGTTTATAAAAAATAAGTCAGACTAGAATATGTGAAATCTAAAGAGAAAATAACATATATATTCACTTAGTCATTACCTAAGGATGCATTTGAGTGTCTAAGAGGTAAATTAGGGGTCCTTCCCTTATCTAATGTTCACTAATTGAAGATGTAGGATTGCATCAATTCAAGGTTATTCAAAATATCTTTATGGAGTTGATGGAGGAGTTCACTCTTTAGGATTTTCTAAAGTCATAAAAGGATGCAATGCAAAGAAATGACCAATACATGCAAGTTACAAAGTTTTATAATATCCAGACTAAAGCTTATATATACCTTTGGCATTGTTGTAAAAGGGTGAGTATGTGTCTTAGAGAACATAAATGAGATATGCATATGAAACATGTTGTACAAAGGGAGAGATTGAGTAAGAAGGAGATGATGCATTGGAGAGGAAAATTTTTGTTGAAGGAGGAAAGAATATGTGTACACCCAAAGGGGGAGAATATGTGTGATGAAGTAAAAGAAAGAGTTACTAGAGGAGATAATAAAAAAGATTATGTTGAACAGTTAATGAAGTATATCCTATGGGCGAGTATATGGAAAATATAATTTGAGTTATAAGTTGTAGATCAAAAAGAGAACCTAATCAAGAAAAAATGGAAGATAGAAGATCAAGTTGGAAAAAACTATTATATTGCTGAAGATGTTGATGTTTTCAATTGGATGGTTTGTTTCATATTACATTGCCATCAATTCCAAAGGGTGAGATTGTTAGCCCCAACTAATCATGTTGAAATAAAAGGGAGGTTGATGAAGTTGATGAAGATGAAGACTAGAAAAAAAGATGCAAAGTATATGTGAAAGAGTCATATCAATTATTTTATTGTCATTGATGTCAAGCTATTTGACTATATTGATTCCTTCAAGTTGCAATCATCTGAAGGATGTGATGTTGGATAAAGAAGTTGAATACAAAATTGGAAGATGTAAATGAAGAAAATATGTTAAGTATGTGAGTCTAAAAGAGAAATTGATGAATTAGTCTATGACAGTATAATTTTGGTTTTTTCTTTTAACATGATTCTATTAAGTGTTAACATCATGTACAAGCAAGATCGTAAAGAAGAAAATAAGTCATGAAGTGGAAAGACAAAGAAATAGTGAGTTGCACTAAGCTAGACAATGAGGTTGGTAAATTAAGGATCAATGGTCACCAAGCACATGTTAAGTGGGTGAAGAGTGAATATTATTGACTAGGAAAGTATATTGTTAACTAAGTTTAGTATTGGTCATGTGAGTGTAGTGTTAATCGAGCAAGGAAAAAATGAACACTTTCTAGAAGAATCAATTGGAGGCCAAAATTCGATAAAAATATGGATTGATTGAGAAGTTTCCAAGATAAGGATGAAGTAAATAAGTTAATTTAATAAGGGGGTCAAATTAGTTATGATCTAATGGTGGAGATTTAATTATAAGAAAAGGAGTTTAAATTTCAAGGATAAACCATGTTGACTGAGTGTCTAGATTCAATATATCCAAGTTGGATGATGATCAGATGGTTATGACTAAGAAGAAAAATATTGGAGAATTTGATGAAGAAAAAATAATCTTCTTTTTTAAGGAATGAATGAGATGTTTATAGATGTCGAGAAAAGCCATTTGTGAAGGTGAAGATAGAATGTGATATCGAGAAGAGCTATAATACAAAATCAAGCAAGTGAAGTATGAAGTTGATGTGTATGAGTGGATCAGCCAAAGTGAGAAAAAGGATGAGAAAAATGAAGATCTAAAACATCAAAGGTATTTGTATTATTTATTAGATCATTTCATTGTTACTCTCTAGTAATTGTAGTACAAAATATCTTAACTGAGTGGACTTAACAGCCTTATTTGTAAATCTTTTTTAAGACAACATTCCATTAATGTTTGTAAGCCCTTTAGAGAAGGCCACTCAATTGAGGCGTGATAAGATATAGATGATCTTTGATATAAATCCCCTAATAGGATCACATTAACAATGTGCATGTAACCTTTAAAAAGGTTGACTCCTAACTGATCTCAATTTAGAAGAGTAAAATTTTTGGGTTATTGGTCCCAGGTGGTTTTTCCTTTAACAAGATTTCCACATTCAAAATATTTGTGTCAAAATGTGTGGATGAGTGTGTTACATATTATTTGATGTTTACTATTTAATGTTCAAAGTTGGTATATGGAGTTAATAGTTAACATTAGACTCCCATTTCATCACATTTACATTGAAAAGGGGATCCTAAATATGATCCCTTCAAAGAATTAAATCATATTAGCACAACCCGAGAAGATGAAGGCATACTAGAATGTTAGGATTAATCATGGACATAAATAATAGTTACATGCAAATAAAACCAATATCATAAAATAATAAAGCATGCAAATGAGAACACAAGACACAAGGATTTAATGTGGTTCACCCAATCCATGGGCTACATCCACCAACAAGTCAAATACTATTATTATCTAGTGATTACAATTTTTAATCCTTTATAGCTCAATACTATCACGAGAAGCTACAATATCACCATACATTATGAAATCTCTAATCCTATGCCATTTTATACAAGCTTTTGTTGCTTACAAAATTAGTGCTAGAATAAGTTGTCCAATAGAAAAAATAACAGTCGACACTTTTTACATTAATATAAGGTCATTTTTGGCTTTGAGGGAATTGCCCCTCAACCTCACCTTGTACTACAATAAGGAGCACACCTAGGGAACTACCTCAAGACCCCGCAGGGGTGCTACCCCCAAACCCCCATAGAAATAATTTGGGGAGAAACTGCGCCAAACAAACATCTGAGTTTGATTAGGCTTCACATCACAACAACTAATTCAAGATCTAGATCCTTTACAGATTTTTATTCTAGGATCCTTATTTCATTTAATGTATATAAATATATAGAAAGAAATGGATTTAATGAAAATAAATTACACATTCATGCAATGATTCAAAAAATATATTAAATCTATAATATCGAAGTAAGTGTTTTGAAAGAGGGAGAAAGAAGATATACTCACCTTTAGGGCTAGTAGAAGAAGCCACTTTAGATCTAAGGTAACCCTGTCAAACTCTACTAAAATTGGAAACAAACTGAGATCTAAATATTTGAGATTTGAACCTTTATGCTTTGAAAATATGGGGGTTGGAACATGTCAGACCTAGTTTGACTTATATAGTATAGGTCAATTGTGATTTGAACTATAATTGTGAGGGTTGAATCCAAATGTGTTGGGGTTGTGACTATGATTACATTTCTAGATCATCGAAGTTGAATTTGAAACTCTAAAAATTCACAATTGTACATAAGAAAAGGGAAAATTATTGGGGAAAAGGGGCTTTTCTTGGTCAAGCCCTCATATAAGAATCAAACTTGAAATAAGATAAGTGAAAATATGTTTTAGAAAAAAAGTAAGTCTTACCTTTCTTGTTAGACACTTGTGGATGGATCTAGGTCTGCTATATCTAAAACATGCTTTTATGTATGTTGAAATTTGGAATGTACAATGCAAGATGTCTTCCCTTATGCAATAGACCAATATTTTCCCAAATCATATATCATGCATGCATAAATGCTTGATATTCTTGAATGGAGAAGAAGACTAAATATGTATATATCCTCCAATGATGGTCAACATCTTTGTCTCCTATGAAGAAAGAAGCCAGATCTATGGAAGATATGCCTGATGGATGGATGAAATTTATTTAATGAATGCTTCCTTTCTTCCGTGAACTCCTTGAATGCACAATATCTTTCTTGAGGATACTTGATATCTTTTAATTGTGAGTGTGAAAATTAAGAGAGGAAGCCTCCCTTTATAGTGACTTAATTGTTTATTTTCACAAAGACTATGACTCTATTAGACAAGAAAAAGAAAATAGTTTGCATTGGGCCCCAAAAATTACCAAAATTAAACCCTTGAGATATAGGTCAAACTAGGTTTGACCTATACCAATATAGATCAAACTAGGTTCGAGCTATATCAATATAGGTTACACTAGGTTTGACCTATACCTAAAAGGGTTACTTTAGAGGCTAATTTTGCAAGGTTCAAGAATCATTAAAAGTTTGAAAGGAGAATGGAAATATGAGAGGGAAGATCAAGTGAAAATACATCCAAAATAAAGAAGAGTTATAAAATGAAGCCTAATAAGTCCTAGAGCTTCCAAATTAATGGGTTCTATATTTTTAGGACTATACAATATCCATATTGATATTATATCTTTCTAACATGAGAGAAAGACACACATCATTTTATTTGGATTCCTAGTTCTTCCAATTTAGGGGAATGGTTTCTTTAGTAACCATAGGATCTATTTCTCCTAACGTGAGAAATATTGTTTGTATGTATTGGATCATGTTTTGTCTTCAAACCTCCATCATTGATATAAGAGCTATCTCTTTATGAGGGGATTCCTATCCTCTTTTCCTCCTTCCTAAAGGGAGAAAACCTAATGTACTACATATGAAAAAAAAATTGTTGGTACTCACATTGAATATGTTGGGAGTTTGGTGTCACTATCCCATCTACGTGAAGGTATCATTCAGCATAGTCTGTTAGATTTATGAAATGTGGTTAACAATGTCATCTGGATCCTTGTCTCTAGCTGTTGTAATGTTCATTGATAGATTGAGCTTTTGGTATAATGATAAGGGTGATTCCAACAAGTGGTATTAGAGCATTAGGTTACTGGTTCAAATCACTCAGGTCGTGCCTGAGCGCGGGGGGGGGGGGGGGGGGGTTGTTGTGTGGCTGATGCCTTCATAATCTCTAGGTGAAGGTATTGTTCAACATAGGTCAATGAATTTGTGACATGTGCTTAACCACCTCCTATGGATCCTTGTCTCTAGTTGTTGAAAAATTCATCGAAAGCTTGAGATTTTGGCATAACAATGATGATTCCAATAGAGAACTCCTATCCTTCTCTCACCAGTGCACCTTTTTCATTATCTATATATTTGAAACATTTTATTTTGACGTGGTTCTCTTTATTTCAAATTATGAGGGATAGTGTTATTTTGCACATGCATATCTCATCAAGTCTTGTAGCTTGGACCCATCCATTCATGCATCCATCTTTGCATTTATTATTAAGTTTTTAGTATAAGTTGACCTTAAGGGAGGTGTTGGGGTTGGAGTAATTAGAATATCACCTTAGTAATTAAATAATCAATCACTAATTACCTAGATTTTATTATTATTTTATAATATTAAAGATAATCTTAGGAGTTATTTCCTATTATTAGATTGAGGTAATTATAGGTCATGTTGTCAAGTCATAACATGAGGACACTTGTCATGCTCTAATTTAACCCTCACCAAGGTTTAGATTTGTAGTTTTTTCTTTATACTTATAACATTGATTATAATATACACAATTCGTTTATATGTTATTCTCAATATCACATTCCTCTTTGGATTAATATCTCTCAAGTTCACATAAGCATATAATCATGGCTTCGTCTCTTGAATGGGATAGGTGCTTTAGTTGCAAGTGCAATTTAGACTATCAATGCCAAACAAAGAGTAGTTGGCTAATGTTGAATTTAAATATTATAAATTTTAGGGCTAGATCTGTGAATGCATTCATGAATTTACATGGGGAAAAAATGACGAGGGTTGATGACACATAAAAGTATGTGCACAAAACGAACATTTTGTATGCATAAAAAACTAAATATATAAACAAGAGACAAAAAGTGTCAAATTTCCTACCAACAATGCAACACATTTATAATTAAGATTAGGTGGAATTAGTATGATTGAATTAGATAAATAAAAATAGTTTTATATTACACAAGTAATATAAAATTATTTATTCTAAATTAAAGTATACTTGAACTAGAGATTTTGGAAGATTAAATAAGTCTATTTAGTGTTTAATTATAAGTAAACAACATAAATTTATGGTTTTATCTATAACTATGGAGTGGTAATTAAGACTAGACATTTAAATCCATCCAAATTTAAATATGTCTTGGCATCTAAATTGTGCTTGAAAATAATACACTTCATTTTTTCTTGATAACCCTATGTTTTTATGAGATTCCTAAATTCATAGGTTTGAATCACATATGTTAATGCAAGAATTGATAATGGTTAATTAAAGAAAAGAAAGAGAGAATAATGTTGACATAGAAATGCGATTGAATGAATTAAAGTAGTGTGGAATTTCAACTTATAAAGATAGAAGGTTCACAATCAATCTATTTTCAAATTTTCAATTTATTGATCTATCTACATTTGGTCTTATTGTACTTGTTGTTGACTAGTATATTGTATTCACTTTGCATAATTAGTAGGAATTAGTTTTCCACCTATCAACTAATCATAATTAATTATTTTTAAAACAAATTTTATCATTTATAGTATTTTCAACCTTTTCATGAAATTATTTATAGATACACTAATTACTACCTTTACTAATAGTATATATTTAATTACCTTTTAAATAGATTAGTTGGATTCTCAAATACTTACAAATACTTAGTTTGTACTATTTTCTTCAAAATTTAACATAATATATTACAATTTATCTATTTATTTTCTTTCAACATATTTTTTAATATTAACAAGTGCCACATAGTGGCTTGTATTTGCCATAATTATAATAAGTTAATTATATAGAATAGTACATTATTTTTTAAGATAAAAATTAATAATTAGAAGAAAAGTTAAAATGGTTGTAATCATTATTTAATTAGTATTATAATTTTTTTATTATATTTTAGATGAAAATTTTGAAATATTTTATTTAAGTTAAGAAATTGTTTGAATCAAATGATTTCTTCACTTTAACATTAAACTAAATAAAAATAATCCTTGAAAATACTAACTATAATATAAACAAACTAATTGTAATTTGAGTATAAAGAATAATTTACCTTAATTGTTCAAATATTTTGTTTCTTTAAATTCAACAAAATTGAATCTAAATGATTTCTTTACTTTTTAACATACAATCAAAAAATTTCAAAGAATCAAATTTATACTCTGATTAAAATAGATTGTAATGCTTATAAACAAAGCAATGCAAATTGAATATAATTAAAGAATAAGTCATGTGAACCTTAATTTTTATTTTTCAAACCAATAAGTAATTTGCTAATATTTTTAACATCCAAAAATATTGCCTACTTGGTAGTGTTTCCTGGAAATCTAGTCATATAAGACCCAAACTATATTAGCCAATCAGGTTGAAAAAATATACTTTTAAAATGCACATGTTTACTTCACAAAAATCAAAATAAAAAATAAAACATAGAAAATGCTTAAATCTAATTGGTTGAAATAAAGAATGTTGATTACCAGTTAAGAAAATGTGATTGCAATAGTATAGCCTACGACAAATACAATAAAACATGATTCCTAATCTATTAATGGTTATTTTTTATTAAAAACAATGAATAACATATTTTAAATTCTACATTGTTCTTTGGATTTGATTATGTGTATATTTAAGTCCAACATTTTGAATCCCACTCTATAATCCACTTAAAAAATAGAAAAAGAAGTCAATCTGATTTTAATTTTTTCTCATTTTAGTTGTTGTAAACATTCTATTATAAATAATTTCATCTATTAATTTATAATTGTTTCAAAATCTATAGAGAATTTTGAATATATAATAATATAAAAAATTAATTAAAATAATATAATAAATTGATACAATATAATAGAATTAGTATACTAAGACTAAAATTTGAAAAGATAATATTAAAAAATTAAAATTAAAAGATTAAACAATATCAAAACTTAATTACAATACAAATAAATTTTAATTTCTAAAACTGAATGATTTTTTAAAAATTATAATACTTAATAATAAAATAAATCAAAAAAATTATAAAACCCAACAATAACATACATATCTAATAAAAATAAGTTAAGAACAATATACTCTAAATATCATTTTAATAAGAATATTAACTACCTACATGCATTTAATGAATATTGTATATTTAGGGAGGTTAATAATAATTTTGTACAATTTTATTTTCATTTTAATTGTTGTAAGTTCATTTTGCTATAAATAATTTCATCTATTAATTTGTAAATTTTTAAAATCTACATAATATTTTGAATATATAACAAGTGCCACATAGTGGCATGTATTCAATATTACAATAATTAGATTATATTATTCTTTTTTAATTATACATTGCATAATTTTAGTATTATATATTACAATATAATATAATATAGGTTATATTAAAAAAATCATAAATTAAATTTAAATAGTAATAGTAGAAGTAATTATAAGGTAAATTTATAAATAATTTTATCAAGAATTAGAAATATGAAATAGTAATAAATCAATATTGAAGAGCATCCACAAAAAGGGCTCTTATATGAGAAAATCATTATTTAGATAAATAGTTTCAATAATAATTTATATTAATAAATTAATATATAAACTTTATAAATAGTTAATAAATAGTTGATTTATTATTATGATTGGTTGATAGATGATAAACTAATGCACTTATTGAAGTGAATGTAATAGTACTAGCATACGACAAGTACAATAACATTAAAAATCAATTAAAATAATAAAATAAAGTGATACATTAGTGTACTAAGACTAAAATTTGATAATATATAATTAAAAAATTAAAATTAAAAGATTAAACAATATGAACATTTAATTAAAATATTTTAAAAAAAATTCTAAAAATAAACATTTTTTTAAAATTACAATATTTAATAATAATAAAATAAATCAATTTTTTGGTGAAACCCAACAACATTATTTATATTTAATAAAAATAAGTTAACAACAATATGCTCTAAACATCATTTTAATAATAAGAATATAAAATGAATATTGGATATTGAACATGTAATGTAAAGTGGGAGGTTATTAATGATTTTGTACATTTAATTTTCAAAATTAAAAAATGATTTTTCTCCCTGCTTGATTTTGTTTGGAAGAATTAATAATGTGTATTTTTATGTCTAACATTTTGAATCCCACTATTTCTACTTATTTTAAATATTTTTCAATTTAATTGTTCTAAACATTTTGTTATAAATCATTTCAATCTATTTATTTGTAATTGTTCAAAATCTATAGAAAAATTTGAACATATAATAATATAAAAACTTAATTAAAATAATATAATAAATTGATGCAATATAAAAGAATTAATGTGCTAAGTCTAAAATTTGAAAAGAGAATATTAAAAAATTAAAGTTAAAAGATTAAACAATATAAACACCTAACTATAATACAAAAAAAATTAATTTCTAAAAATAAATGATTTTATTTTAATTACAATACTTAATAATAATATAAATAAATAAATTTGTAAAACCCAACAACAATATACTCTACATATAATTTTAATAAGAATATAAAGTGCATACATGCACTTAAAATATTGAGCATTTAATGTAAAGTGGGAGGTTATTAATGATTTTGTACAATTAATTTTAAAAGCAAAAAAAAAAGTTTTTCTTACTATTTTTGGTATAAACCAAGAAATAAATAGTAATTTTTAATTTTTTTTTTTAAATTAAATAAAACTATAGTAAAGTTGTGTGAAGATTTTATTTTGGAGATTTATTTATTTATTATTGGAATAAGAATCTAAGAATTATAGAATGATTAAAAGCATTAACAATACAGAAAATACAACATTGTTACAACATAATCACTTGACTATGCTCAACACATCAGACTTGCCCATCACTACAACAGTGCTGGAAGAAAATGAATCAGCCAACAAAGTAGCATGATATGACGTTATGTATCAGACTTGACCATCACTACAACAATACTGGATAAACAAGAGTCGAAACTAATAAGATACACATAAATGTCTACTTATATAAATAGATTAATGATAAAAATGTAGATCCAATTTCACATAAGTTTTTATTATTACTTGTCCGTAGGCTAAGTACTATTGTGATACTTTTTGGAATTTATGCTTTATCAGTTTTAAATTTCCTTTTGAAACTATTACAATTGCATATTATAGATGCAAGATTTTAGAAAATAGTTTACTACAATTTGATTAGGTGAACTTGTTTATCTCTTATATTGGCTTGATATGATACATTTTAAAACTAATATTTTAAAGACTAGTTTGTTATTAAACTAATGTGATTATTATTGTTTAATAT
Source organism: Cupressus sempervirens (assembly GCA_028749045.1). Classification (NCBI taxonomy): domain Eukaryota; kingdom Viridiplantae; phylum Streptophyta; class Pinopsida; order Cupressales; family Cupressaceae; genus Cupressus; species Cupressus sempervirens. The sequence goes on from CM053787.1 coordinate 707,285,167, forward strand.
TTTTTGAATGTAAATGCGTTCATTTATATTTTTATTTTAATATTATATTTTCTTATAATATAATTTTTTTCCTTCAAAAATACTAAAAGAAATATATTATTTATATTATATAATTATTTAAGAAATATCATTTTATATTATTATTATGAAAATATTACTATTTTCTTATTATAATTTATTTATAATATATCAATAATTATATTTATAAAAGATTTTTTAATATACTATAATAAATTTAATAAATTAGAATTAGATTTATATAAAAACTAAAGACAACTACTAATTCTCAATCTATAATTCTCCACTAGAGTATATTTCCCTACAAATAATTTTTTTTTATCAGTAAGACGTCGACACCAAGATTAATTATTATTTTATTTAAGCATGGGTAGATTTGAGTACTAATTCTCAATCTATATTTCTTCATTGGAATATATTTCCCTACAAATATATATATATATATATATATATATATATATATATATATATTTATTTATTTATTTATTTATTGGTAAGAGGTTGAAGCCAAGATTAATTATTATTTTATTTATATAATTATAGTACAATTAATATTGGCCAACAATTAATGTTTTAATAATAATATTATTAATACTTGCCGATAGACTAAGTAGTTTTGTGATATTTTTGAATTTTATGCTTTAACAATTTATTTATTTATTTTCCATTTGTTCCAATTAATCATTCTTTAGATTGATAAGTAGGAGATAATTTCCATAGCAAGTCAAATTGTGATATTGCTATCAAGATTTAACTATGTGATTTTGGGTCAAACTCATTGACCCATGTTTCATGAGTAGTGATTCAACATGAATCCACGTCTCATGAGAATAAATGGAACACTTAGCACTCATTGGATCTAGGTGATGCTCATAGGGGTGAAGCACTGGGACTTCTGGAGAGGTCACCCATCCCAGTACTACTCTAGCTTGGGCACACTTAACTACGGAGTTTCCTCCGTGGTTAAACCCAAAGCTTGTAACCCCATTTGGAAAACCCTCACCAAGTGTTGTGACTTATGAACTATTCATTAGAAAGCCCCTTAAGCTCATCAATTGATAAGTAGGAGATAATTTCCACAGTAAGTCAAATTGTGATATTGCTATCAGGATTTGACTATGTGATTTTGAGTCAAACTCATTGACCCATGTTTCATGAGTAGTGATTCAACATGGATCCATCTATCATGAGAATAAATGGAACACTTAGCACTCATTGGATCTAGGTGATGCTCATGGGGGTGAAGCATTGAGACTTCCCAGGAGGTCACCCATCCCAGTACTACTCCAGCCTGAGTGCTCTTAACTATGAAGTTTCCTCCATGGTTAAACCAAAAGCTTACAACCCCATTTGCAAAACCTTCACCAAGTGTTGTGCCTTATGAACCATTCATTCGAAAGCCCCTTAAACTCATCAATTGATAAATAGGAGATAATTTCCACAACAAGTCAAATTGTGATATTGCTATCAGGATTTAACTATGTGATTTTGAGTCAAACTCATTGACCCATATTTCATGAGTAGTGATTCAACATGAATCCATCTCTCATGAGAATAAATGGAACACTTAGCACTCATTGGATCTAGGTGATGCTCACAGGGGTGAAGCACCGAGACTTCCTGAGAGGTTGCCCATCTCAGTAATACTCTAGCCTGAGTGCACTTAACTATGGAGTTTCCTTCATGGTTAAACCCAAAGCTTGCAACCCCATTTGCAAAACCTTCACCAAGTGTTGTGCCTTATGAACCATTCATTAGAAAGCCCCTTAAGCTCATCAATTGATAAGTATGAGATAATTTCCACAGCAAGTCAAATTGTGATATTGCTATCAGGATTTAACGATGTGATTTTGAGTCAAACTCATTCACCCATATTTCATGAGTAGTGATTCAACATGAATCCATCTCTCATGAGAATAAATGAAACACTTATCACTCACTGGATCTAGGTGATGCTCACATGGGTGAAGCACCGAGACTTCCTGGGAGGTCACCCATCCCAGTATTACTCAAGCTCGAGTGTGCTTAACTACGGAGTTTCCTCCATGGTTAAACCCAAAGCTTGCAACCCCATTGTGAAACCTTCACCAAGTGTTGTGCCTTATGAACCATTCATTAGAAAGGCCCTTAAGCTCATTAATTGATAAGAAGGAGATAATTTCCATAGCAAGTCAAATTGTGATATTGCTATCAGGATTTAACTATGTGATTTTGAGTCAAACTCATTGACTCATGTTTCATGAGTAGTGATTCAACATGAATCCATCTCTCATGAGAATAAATGGAACACTTAGCACTCATTGGATCTAGGTGATGCTCATAGGGGTGAAGCACCAAGACTTCCTAGGAGGTCACCAATCTCAATACTACTTTAGTCTAAGCACGCTTAACTATGAAGTTTCCTCCATGGTTAAACCCAAAACTTGCAACCCCATTTGCACAAACTCCGTAGTTAAGCATGCTCAGGTTGGAGTAGTACTAGGATGGGTGACCTCTCGAGAAGTCCTTGCTTCACCCCTGTGAGCATCACCTAGATCCAATGAGTGCTAAGTGTTGCATTTATTCTCATGAGATATGAATTCATGTTGAATCACTACTCATTAAACATGAGTCAATGAGTTTGATTCAAAATCACATAGTTAAATCATGATAACAATATCACAATTCTTTAGATTACTTATCAAACTATTACATTGCATATTATAGATGCAAGATTTTTAACTTCAAAATTTTTTTAAAATATTTTTCTAATTGGGTGAATTCATTCACCTTTAAATATATCATTGTAAAAATAATAACACTTTTTTAATTTTATTTTCTTATAATATAATTTTTGTCATTCAAAAATATAATATTATTTATATTATATAATTGTTTGAAATATTATTTTATATTATTATTATTATCATATTATTATTTATTTATTTATTTAACATACTATAATAAATTTATTAAATCAAAATTAGATTTATATAAAAACTAATGCAAGTACTAAGCTATTCCTGCTCACAAACAAGATTTTGATGATAATAATGTAAACCGTGAAGATAACTATGACCTCATTCTTTGAAGTCTCGTGTTGATTTCAAAATTGGTAGCCAACTAGTACACTTACTCATCAAGTCAACAAGCCAGCTTTGAAGTCATTTTTCAACTTAAGTGCGAACTATCATATGAATTTATGCAAATCTATTGTACAAAATGCTTGAAGAAGTGCCACAACATTTTATTAGAGATCTGTAGAGATATGGCATTACTACATGTAAAGAAACCATCCAAGACCAAAAGATTGGTTTCGCACAAAACCACTACTGAGATAATCCAAATGTTTTTAAGACTTATAAGATTTTATTGATCCAAATCATTTGGGTAACCCCTGGATTACAAGCAATAATGGCTTCCCAGTACTTGTTTGTATATCCGTAATCTAAAATAAAAGATAATAGCCTGGCACCATGTGAACTCTACATAAATCTAGATGGGATGTTGAAGGGGGCTCCATAATTTGTTGCAGGCTATTTATTATTATTATAATATTCTTGTAGCCATTCACTAATCAATTGGACCTCTTTTCTTCTGAGTTCAACCAACCAATCTAGATATTTACTAGTTGAAAAACGAAAATCAACGTGATGGGCACCTGTCAACACAGAAGCTAAATTATCCTGTTTTAGAGAAATTAATATCTCACATTAATATGTGGGACACATCTTACCTTTTTCAGTGACCAGCGCAACAAGGCTCTCTGATATATTCTTTAGTACTCTACAAATAAAGATATAGAACAAAACATTGGTTAGAAGTAATGAGAATAGATTCCCACAATCTATGATAATCATATTTCCACAATCTATGATAATCAGGGGGTTTGAAAGGTTGATGCTAAAAAACTTGGCACAATAAAATCAAAGAGTGATTATCAACATTTGATAGGTAAGAAGTACCCATCAAATGAATCCAACTGGAGCTTGAAATTGAGTTCTAATAAAACCCTAATGAAATAGAATGTCAGAATTTCTTTTTGCTTAAGCTTATCCTCCACCACTCCATGGATCAACCAATCCATTTGAAAAGATGATGTTGCTTGCAAAGTTTTTCAGAATAGAGCTTATATCCTGTAGCATATATAATCCAGTTATGTCTTAGACTATTAAAGTTTTGAGTCTTGACTATTACTACTAATTAATGTGATCAGATTTTACAATCCATTAGAACTACAAATCAGATTTTTGGAATTTGATTGTGTACTAGTTTTTTACATCCACGTTTCACACACAATGATCAATCCATCATCACTATGTGTGATCCAAAACATTGATGTTAAAAACTCATATATAGTCAAATTCCAACCTTTAGCTCAAGGTGATAAGGGATAACAAGTGACAAAGCTAGATTACCCTAGAAAAAGCTCTGTCAAAGGGATAACCTTGGTGAGATTGGTGGATTTGGAAGATGTTAGGAATGGAAAACTTTTGGCAAGGTGACAATAATTTTGAAGGCTTGGATGTGAAGTTTTGGATTGCTGGCTAGATGGTTTGGTTCTAAATGAGATGGATGAGCTAAAATGCTTAATGGGAGGACTAAAGATGGCTGGCTTTCCTACAAAGATGACTCTAAAGTGAAGCTTATGAAATAAGATGTGGAGAAACAAAGGGGTCTAATCATAGAAATCATGCCTAGTTGGTAATGCATAAGAAGGGTTAACTCCTGGATGTTGGTTAAGTTGGATAGTGCGATCTAACCAAGCATCTTGAAGGGCTTCGTCAGTAGCTTTGTCCTCTGCTTTGTGGAGTTTGGCAATTCGAGGGCTTGGTGTCATTTCCTTTCTCTTGGCTGAAAGTTCTTGGTATGACTAAGATGGCTTGAGTTTGGCTTTGTGAAACTTCTATTTTGGTTTGGGTTGTTCTGACATAAATTCTTGAATCTACTTGGCTTTGAGAGATCTCAGTTGTTTTTCTTCAACTTGTTCAACTTCTAGAACAGGCAGTGAATATGCTGAGTATGCCCTAAGCTAGGATTGACCAAGTTTGGCAAACATTCATTCAACAAATAAAAAATGAAGCAATAGATAGGAACAACCAGCTAGAAGTTTTTGATTCTCAGAATGTGATACTTGCACCAAGGAGTTTGTATGTTTTACAAATGTTTTGATTAGTCACTTCAAACACATTAACACCCTAGATGGTTGTCTACAAGGCTGAAAGTTGGTTTATCTAGGGAGTCCTCGATATACCCAAGGTACAAGAGGCCCAAGTCTGTAGATGAAACCAAAAATATGTCACACAGCCAAGAGGAGTGGTAACCCACTCCTCCTCTTTCACTTCTCAAGGGTATAAAGTTCCTTGAGGCTTAGCCCGAGTGACAAAATCTTGATTTCAAGAGAGGTGTCTTTGGATTCACCTCCCGATTTTTATACCCAACTGGAACACTGGAGTTGAGGTCATCCAAGGGGTGATGAAATCCCCAAGAAGGCCTCCTAAAAATGGAAACAAGGTTTTGGATACTAATCTTATGCACCCAAGATGGCCTTGAAAGATGACAAGGGGAGAGAAGACTTGGATGACCTTGGGCTAAAAGACACGTTTGTTCTTTTTCCAACTGATGCTTAAGTTTTTTGATCTACACTTTGAAAACACACATGTTTAGAATGCAATGTTTATTCCAACTTTAGAGCATTTGACAAAAGTAAAATTGATCGAAGAATGAATACAAGAAGAAGAGTTAGGATCAACAAAAAAGTAAACCCATGCATCCGGAGGCCCTCCATGTCAAGTATCGATTAATTTCTTTTAAGGCATTCAAGAGTTGGTGTGATTTTTTTTTAAGCCCAAAACAAAGATGTGTGAAATTCAATTTCAAGCGCATGCCCAGAGGCCCTCCACATCAAGATATGTTCAAATTTTAATGCCCAAATGAAGTGTTAGTGAGCCTAATGTGCATTCAAGGAATTTTCTAAGTTAGAAAAACTAATAAAAACACAAGTAAGTGAAGTTTGATCTTTTTGGAGCACTTAACACCCTCTTAGGTGGACCCATCCCCATAGATGGTGCTGAGATTACAACCAATGGTTAAATTGATGGGTGATTAAAGAGGGTGAGTCCAACTACAAACTCACTTAAAGCGTCTTTATTTGGCTTTTATAATTTAGGAAGTTTCTAGAATGTAGATACTTTTTATGCCCCAAAAGATGATTATTTGATCTATGGCATTCAAGATTAGATTTGTTGTTTTAATCATGCATTCATAAAATAAAATAAAACTTGATTTTAATCCATGGCACTCAAGAGTGATTTTAGCAACATGCATTCAAAGACAAGTGATTAAACATTCAAATTTTTTCCTTTGAGCATTCAAGATTGAGATTTTGTATGTTGTTTTAAGAACTTTGAAGTGCTTTGTTTTAACCTTAGATCATTCAAGATTGTTTTGGACTCAAAAGTGAAAATGACTCTTTGGACTCTGGTTTTCATTCAAGATTTTGTGTTCTAGTTTGCATATTTTAAGCCCAAAAATGATATTCCTAGATTGTTTTGATGCATGAAAAACCTAAGAAACATTCAAGATTTTGCAAGAAGACATTTGTTTGGAACAAATAACAAAGCTTTTAGGACAATTTTTGGCAACCATTTGGGACTCTTAGTTTTCATGAGATTTTTAAAAGAACTTTAAAATATTTGCAAATGAGGTTCATTTTATCCTTGATTGATGCTTTGAGTTTGATTTAGATTTTAGTGTTCACTTAGTGTTGATTTTGAACCTTTTGAAATGGAAACTTGAAGTTCTTTTTAAATTCCCAAAAATGAAGTGTTCCTAACTTTGCATGAATGCATCTAAAACCTTGATGTTGCAAGGATGCAAATGATTGGATTGGTTTAGTTTCACTTGTTAAAAGTTTTTTTTTTTTTTTTGCAAATTTTTAGTTCTTTAATAGATTTAAGTATGATTTGGGGGTTCATTTTAAGCACTAAAAAGAAGTGTGTGTGATTTTTCTTCCTTGAAGAAAAAAATGGCCAAGATCTCCCACAAGAAGAAGAAGAAGAAGTAGATGGAAAAAGAAGAATATAAACAAGAAGAGGAAGAAGAATTCCAAGTGCTTTTTCCACCTATAAGCTTGAAAAATCTGCAAACACTATGAGATAGACTATGAGTTCCTTTGTCTTCTTCATGCTCATGTGGACCTACAAAATCAATTTATACAATCCTACCAATCACAAAAATAAGAAAAATTAGCCAAAATTAGCAAATGACATACAAAACTTGACTAAAAAAGCTAATGAAGATGACCCATGCGGGGTCCCACCGGGTGTGCCAAAGTGTATATGAGCAATGTTAGTATGCTAATAGAAACCAAATTTAAATAAAACTTCTACAAACTAAACAAAATTCATAAATTTCAAGATATACTAAAATGAGCTCCCAATTGAGAATATGAGTCATTAATGGGCTCTCTCAATGAGAAGCTCTCTTGTTGAGTGGCTTTGTCTAAAAAGATAGGATGTATGCTCAAGCTTATGCTTCAAAAAGGGCTTCAAATGGAGTTGAAATTTGGGTGTGAGTGTATGGTTTTGATGTAAAATGGCTTCTTAAAATGGCATTATGACTTTACTTCATGGATTGTGTTAAAATGGCTTGGTAGAGGATTCCTTAAATAGGCAAAAGGCTTGAGGGATGGAGGGCTAAGATGCAAGGATGGGGAAAAGCTCATGGAGGGCTTAGATTGAATGAGAGGAGAGCACATGGATTGTGCTTCCTTATAGCCAATTAGGGAGTGACACATTTCATAGGGTGAGAGGATGGAGGAAAGGGGAAGGATGAGTCAACAAAGGAGGCTCAAGGGATAAAATCTTCATAAAAACCCTCATAATGGCTTGTAAGAGCAATAAAAGGGCTTGGAAGAGTCATTTATGGCCTAGTGAGCTTCATAAAGTTTTATGGTTGAGATATTTTGAAGGAGATGAGAGGAATTTTGACTTGGGCTTGATTAGGAAGGTTTTAAGCTTGCTTAGGATTGTGCAAATGATTAGAAGATGGATTAGGATGGTTTAGGATTAGCTTAGGGATAGGCAAGTGGATGGCATTTAATGAGGGTGGGTGAAGGAGGAGATATTTGTTAACTTTGGCTTGGGTTAGTAAGTCTTAACCCATTTTTAGGGAATGTGACAAGGTTAGGAGGGGATTAGGATTAGGTTTAAAGACATCTTCTAGAAGAGTCTAGACTTTGGATGAGGATGAAGACTTTCTAGAAGAGTCTAGAACTTCTTAGCATGAGGATGAATTAGATTTTTAGGAAATAAATAAAGTTTTATTTATTTCAAGGGTTTGGGTTGAGGAGATATTTATTAAAACTTTTTTAATAAACATGAGGATTAATATTTAATCTTAATTAAATATTTTGAGTTGGGATTAGGGGTAGGAAATGATGGGATTAGCCTCTAATCAAAATTAAAGAAGGATTAGAAGATTTTGGAAGACGTTAGTGGTCTTAAGGAAATTGGCCAAGTTTTGGGCAAAAAATAAATTTTTTATTTATTTTGGGTTTTTTGGTCAATTTATTAATTAAATAATTAATAAATAATGAAATAATGTTTAAATAAGATTTAAACATTTTTGGGAGGGATTCCTTAATTAAATATTTTAAATTAAGATAAAGGGATTTAATTGCATAAAAATAAATAAATTAATTAAATAATTAATTAATTAATAAATGATGATGTCATCAGGTATTTTTCAAAAAATAAAAATACTTTATTTCCTAAAGGATTTTAGGTGTCTACAATAGCTGCACTCCACAACTAGACTAGTAGTATTTCCCCATTCTATCTCATTACCAAAATATGTCACTCCTTTGAACAAAAACATATGCATTAATAGAGAGTAGTGACCAAAAGTTTTTTCCACCTTGCCCTTTGCAATCCCAACTAAACCAATGTGAATTTCTTTAGCCAAAAAGGAAGCAAAATAAAAAATAACATCTACACCTAAGGAAGCAATCTGAACCATCATGTGCATGAAATCAATGGGTATAAATTCTTGCTCATCTTCACCAAAAACTCAGCATAAGGTCCTGTATATCTCTACAGCCCGGGAAGTGAAAAGAATCTTCTTAAAAGCCTCTCTAGAGGCCATAGTAATTACTAGAAAAGTTCCTATTGTACCAATATGTGCCCTTAGTGCACCTCCCCTAATTACATCCTTCTTTGTTTTATATTCATTCTCTAATTCTAGCAGATTGATTTGCACATGGTAGTCTGATAATGGTTCCAGGTGAAAAACCTCTCTAATTTCTTCAAGAGTAATTGAGACTAGAGGCACACCATCCTTTCTTCTTACAACCCTAATGGCTTGGTCATAATTCTTATCAATGGCTTTGAGAAAATCATAATCCATGAAAAAACTTGGGACTACTAACTTTCCCAAATCAAAATTCCAGACATTAGCATGTGGTGCAAACAACTTTCTTTCTGAAAACCACTTTTTAAACAAGATAAGGCCAATTTGAATAGTTGTTGCATCCCTAACCCAGTTCCCCTTGTCATATAGGCCATCACCAATTTTAAGCCTAGGGTTTAAGGAAATTAACTTTGTAACTTGTGTAGGCTGTACAGTAGATTCTGGGAGTAATTTTAATAAATCATCATGGACATTCCTATCCATATAATTAATTTTCCCAAAGAATGGTTTCTTAGGAGGCATTTTGACAGTATTGAGAGAATTGGAATGCCACAGAGTTTATAATATGAGTACTTACTTGACTTTCTGAACTTGTTCTTCTCTTAACTTTTAAAATTTCTCTTGAATAACAGAAGAATAGTTTTACGTCTTTACTAGGCTTAACACGACACAATCAATCAGGCTCTTGTGCTCAAAAAATTTGCAATCTCTGTTCGCATGGGACTGGAATTAATGAAAATATCTATGTTATAATCTATTTCTCCCACACACAAAGCTTTCACTTATCATAAATGCACCAAACAAAAAAATAGAGTGGTGTCATACTTTCTTTTTTAAACTTGTGCCATTGATCCTTGAAAAATCCTATGATCTAGGAATGACAACTAAGCTAACTCAGCTTTCTTCTTAACACATTGGCAGTCAAGCCAATAAAACACCTCCACATGTACCTTTCCTTCAAGGCTAGTGCTTCAAATTGGGCCCATGGATGACTACGTACATGTGTCATCAACTCGTTAACTCGTTATACATAATTCTCAAGCACCTTTCCACAAAAAGCTAGTGATGATCACTGATCTTACTTTAATCATGTGGTAGACAATTGAAGCAACCTTTAAGAACATGATGGTGGGTCCATTTCTCGTTAACTCGCTATACCTAATTTTTTCACATCTCTTTATAGCGAGTCAACGAGCATCGTCGATCCAAACTTGATCTTGTGGACAACAATTTTACTTGAACAGTGGTGGGTCACACTCGCTAACTCACTATACTTAACTTTTGAGCACTTCTTCATAGCGATTCAATGCCACCCTTTGATCCTGGCTCGATCTCATGATCAAAAATCTTCATATCTAGTACACAGGAAGTGGGTCCATGATATCGTTCTCCATGATATGGGCCCTACAGATTTCTACCAAGCATTGGTTGAAAGTTCGACCAATGAATGACAGAAAATGTGCTAACAATTCCAACATTTTTCGACCACCGTATTGGTCAAAATTTTGACCAACCTACTGGATGGTCAAATTTTTGACCAAATTTTTTTCGGCCAATGCCATCTAGTTTTCTACCATGCATTGGTTGAAATTTTGACCAATGTCCTGCAGATTTCTACCAAGCATTGGTCGAAAGTTTGACCAATGAATGGTAGAAAATGACCTAACAACTTCAACATTTTTCAAACAACATATTGGTCAAAATTTTGACCATCCAGTAGGTTCATCAAATTTTTTACTAGAAAATCATCGACCAATTCATTGGTCAAATTTGGTCGAAGTTTGGTCAAAAAATGGGTTAAAATTTCAACCAATAAAGGTCCAAAAATGAGCCCAAATGTATTAGTGATACTATATCAGCTAAACAAAAGCACTTAGCCCCAAAATAGCTAGAGGATATGAATAATGATCAAATTGATAAGAAATAGGATATTGAATATATCAGAGAGAAACAAAAGGACACAGGTGAAGGCACAAGCCAAAACCAAATAGATGAGAAACCTTCACAAGCTGCAGACAACAAAGGAAAGTGGAGAATATTATTGGAAAAAGAAGATGAATAAGATCAAGCTACAGACAACAATGATGCTTAGTTTGACATATTGAAATAGGATTTGAGGAAATCACAAAAAAACAAGGATAAAGAAGAATATACACGAGTTCTAAATATAAAGGCTAAGTTGTACAAAGAAAACACAAACAAGATCAAGAGAAGAGTGATGCATAGGACACTTAATTTATTCAAGGAACTTATGTTGGATATTATTGTAGATGAAGAGGATGCACACACACACACACAAATAAACACACACATTATGAAAGCTAATGTTGAAGATTAGAGAAATTTGTGCAAAGACACTAGTTAAGAATAGTGGACATCCTAAGAGGGCTAGCTTTAGATTTGAATGGTCACATGATTAGTTTGAAAGTCTTGCAAGACTCATGGATTTAGTTTTGAAGAATGTAAGAGATAAGTATTACTTTATCATAGATAAACTGTAGATAGTCTAAACCTCGATAAGAAACATATACATATAATTTGGAATTGATTACCACAAAAGAGGGAGAAGAAGTAACAAAACCAAGAGAAGAAGAACAAACAAGGGGAGAAAGAAGAATAAAAAACAAACAAAACAATATACATTTTGAAAACACTTTGCAAAAAAATAATGACCATCATCTTAGGGGTAACATATTAGCATATTAAATATTTATTGATATAATAGTTTTGATATTTTGGATAACAATTTATTTTTTCCATCAATACCTAAGTGGGAGATGGTTGGAAATTATTGTCATTTTATGATGTATATAATAAGTTTTTTCATTGATGTAAATGAGCCAAGTAAATGATCCTATAGGTAAACAAATATATACTATCGGCATATGGAGGACACTATCAACAAGAAGGGAGAGTTGTCGGATAATTAGATGATTAACATATTAAAGAGATTAGCTATTGAAAGATCACAACTATTAATCAAAGGGAAAATATTTGAGAAACTAACATAAGGAAGAATAAGAAAATAGTTTAGGGAAAGATTGATACTAAGGAACTCAAAGATCTAAGATTAGGATTGCATAGATCAATGAACAAGAAGCATGAGTGAGGATAAAGAGATTAGAAGAAAATATTAGAACGGAGGAGACTTAGTTATGAGGATGAATCAAGAGTTAAGAAAATTGAGAAGTAGAGAAGGATTGAGGTCAAAGATTGAGAGCATAAAGGATTTGATAAGCTTTGGAAGGAAGAACATATAGGTCAATTACTATCTTGTAAAGAACCCTAATAGATTCTACAAGGTGTGGTAACACCCCTTAACCAAGTAGTCTCTAACATGACTCATAAGTTCATGATACAAGATTTTTGTAAATCTTTAATAGGGTGAGTGTTATATAGGTAGGATTAAATATCTTACTAAAGTAGTCCTAAATTGTATATACATTTCATATTTTATTAGTCACTCCTAATCATGTGAGTCACTTAGAAGTTGACATATTGTAGCTTTAGCCAACAACCTCTTTCTACTATAGTGAAGAGTTGTTGATAACATCCCACCATAGTTTTTCCCTCAGACCAAGTGTTTTTTGTGAAACCAATATTTTTATGGGTGTTTGAATCTTGTTATGTGTTATTGTTATTTAATTGATTATTTTTAGTTAGAACATATCAATAAACAATGAATTCTATTGGCTCATTACAAATGAAACTTTATGTTTTTGGATAAAGGTTTAAATTGTTAAAAAACCATAAGTACTGATTCCCTTCCTACCCATGCACCACACCCCACAACAACCTTTTAAATCAATAATTCCATCACAATATTTTTGGAAAGATGGGGTGGAGGAGGAAGAAAGGGTTGAAAAGCTAGGAGAGAAGTAGTAGGTTGACTACTTCTTGTACAATAGGTGTGAGACACCACATGATAATCCAAAGATTCACTAGATTCTGCTTTATAAGTTATGGAGGGAAACCTTTAAGGGTGTTGAGAGGTTTATTTGATGAAGGGTAACCCTTGAGAGTGAGAATTGGTCAACCAACATTAACTTGATTAAGATCTCACTTCTCCATAGACTCATCACAATTAAGTAGATTGTTGTTATCCATTTTTCCTAAGGAATCCTTAGAATAGGGATTGTGGATTTCCATTAATAATTCCTCTCTACTAGTAGCATGAAATAAAGGCAAGGTCACATTTAGAAAAGAATCTACAATGCACTCCTCTTGCTCAAAATAACCCTAAGAAAAGGGTATGTGTTAGGAGAAAAAAAAACATCAAATATGTCACGTTGAAAAGAAAATGTATCAATAATCCTATTATCTTTTTCATGAGGAAGATAATAGTCAAGATTATGATTAAAAGGTTCATCCCAAATAGTGAAATTATCAATTGAAGGAACATATATATCAATAAAGCACACTATAGAAGAGGGATGATCATGAGTTAAAGTGGTATTCATAAAGAGGGGTGGATTGAAAGAAGATATAGGGAAATATCAATTGATGCATCCTCATAATCAAGACCTAAATTTAGAGAAGGAAAAATATCATTCTGTGACTTATGTTCATAAAGATCACATGGTAAAGATAAGTTGATAAGAGGATGGTATTTTATGTCAAAGATAAGGGAGTGATGTTTGGAGAATACTTTAAATAACTTATGCAATAGAAGAAAAAGAGAAGTGCATGTAGAGTAAATCCAACTAAGTTATTTTTATTGAAATATATGCTAGATCCAATGAATCATCCAAAAAAGAATGCATGATAAATACACACACAATGATCTAAATACTAGAAATGCAAAAAAAGTAGATCGAGATACCCAAACATGAAATCTAACTCCAAAATCAAATAAAGGAGGGGAAGTGTTGGGTTTTCCAAAATATTGTGGTGAAAAATCAAATCATGTAATAGGGTAGGGGTTTCCACTTTTCATGCAAAAATATTAACATGTGTGTGGGGAGAAGGCGAATTTCAAAGGAGAATCCCCTTTTGAATTTTAAGTAGATTAGAAAGATCCAAGTAGAGGAAGGGATGCCAATACTAAATTCAAATTATCAAATGGAATGCAATGCTCCTTTTCTCATGTTTGATGATGTGTAAATGAATTAATTATTGAGTAATCACCTTGAAATGTGTAGAGGGAAGTGTTATTTTTCTCCAAAAAGGTGTGATCTCAGCCTAATTTTGAAAAATTTTCTTTAGATCCTTGGATAAAATAGAAAAGCTAGAAAAATCTAGAAATGGTTTTTCCTATCAACATTATAAGTACAGGTCAACATAGAAGAAAAGTTTCTAGATGTCATTTCATGAAATCATTATGCTCCTAGGACCTTGTAAATAGGTTGAAATCATTGTGTTTCTAAATCTACAACCATAGGTTTACAAACTTGCTCCTGCACATGGTAAATCTGATTTTTGTTTTTCAATGGAGAGGGTTTTCCTTAGTCAAGCACTAGATTGAGGAATGAACCTTGAAATTGAAATGTAAATGTATGTAAAGGAAACAAGATAAATATAAGAATTTATCTTTCTTGTAGACACCATTGTCAATAAGGATTTGTGTTGCTTGTGTTTTATAAATGTTGGATTCGCCATGCAAGACATAGGATATCTCCACAATTGCAATGAATCTACCAAAACCACATCGAAGCCATGGATGTAAATGTGCATCAATGAGGAACATGATGAATGCCTTAATGTAGATCTCCTCCTTTGATGGCCAAAAAAATGCTAGATCTTGAAGATGAAATGCTCAGAAAGGATACTTGAAACTTTGTGTGCCTTTAATGCTTGATGAAAATATGCTTTCTTGAATGCTCGAATGCTTGAACTTTCATGTGTGATATTTATGTTGAATGTGGATGTGAAAATGAAGACCCCTAGCCTCCTTTTATACTAGTTTTTGGGTAGGAAAACAAAGAATGATGATTGGTGATCAAAATAAAATAATTAAAAGCCTATAGGCCTCTTTGAATTGTTCTAGAATAAGTCAACCATGTTAAAATGTTCCCCATGAAGGGCTTAGAAAGAAATCTTGAGGGCCTCAAAAGAAGTGCAAATAGAATCAAGACAAGTGAAAAGAAATAGGAGAATGACCATTGATCACATATCCATCCATGGTTCATGAAGTATGTATATGGTAGGTGCTACAAGGTCTTAAATTATGGGTGCTTCCATTTTAAGATGGTGCAACTTGTAGTATTCCTTACTAGGTAGGGATGGTCTTGGTATGAAGTCGATTGATGACTTATGTCTCTTAAGGGTGGGAGGGTTTTGGGAAATTCTTTTACAAATGTGCCCAAGTATTCGTTAGCATATTACTTACATCTTGGGGTAACTTCATGGGTTTTTCTTGTTTCTTTTCATGTTTAGGCTTCATGATCAATGCATGTCCCATGTCTTCTTATTTTATGTCCTTTACTATATCTTTCTCTTCTACAAAGATGATAGTATATTATATCCAATTTCTTATTAGGAAGTGGTTTTATTGTATAGGTGATACCATTCTTCTCAATAGTGTATGTGTTTGATTTTCTCTTATGTATGGAATCATTTTCATACTGCCATGGTTTGACAAGAAGTAGATGACATCCATCCTTCTCAACCATATCACAAATTTTTTTTTCTTTATATTCCCCTATTGAAAGCTCAACCCAAACTTGTTCATTTACAATTGTGTGTTCTCTTTGGTTAACTAGGGTACTTAGTAAGAATAGGGGTAGGGTATTTTAGTTAGATTTAACTTTTGACCATTCCAGCCAACACAAGATCCTCGGTAGAACTAGAAATAACAAGAATTTTACATACCTTTCCCTAACATTTGCATTTTCTTTTGAACTGTCTCTTCCTTTGGGGTGGCTCTAAGATGGTAGGAACCTTAGTGAGTGTTATCATCATCATTGGGCATGCTAATTCTTCAAGATAAAGGTCATTATTACATGGTGAGGTGACACTTTGTGTGTCCTCCATAAGTTGTCTTCTTCTATCTCCCTGATTGTTTGATACAAACTTATCAAGGCATCTATTCATGTAATGGCCATACTAGTTGTAGTTGAAGCATTAGATTTTTCCACCATTTCTTCCTCGCATTCTTCTTATGCCAAAGGGCCTTCTACTCCTAATGTTATTCCTTGAGGTGGATTCTCCTTGTTCAAAATTGCTTTACTCTCCTTAAGTTTTTTGGAATTGAGCCACCTTGTCCTCCTCTTTCTTTGAGGTTTTTATTTCCTTTACCCCTATTGTTTTGTTCTTATTTTCTCTTGAGACTTTCTTCTACCTTAGTGCCAATTTAGAGCATTTGTTCATTGTATAAGGGCCTAGCAATGCAATCTTATCTTATATACTACACTTGAGCCCATTCAAGTATGTAGCAACTTTCTCCTTCTCTTTTTCATTTTGACCGGTCCTCAAATTGAACCTATGGAATCCTTTTGTGTATGTGTTGACATCCATGTCTTTTTGTCTAAGATTTTGCCTCTTTTGTAATTAAACCTCATAGTCCTTAGGGATGAATGGTTCCTTGATTGTATGGAGTATAAAATTCCATATAGAGATAGGTTTATCTCTATTTCTTATTCTGTCATATTGCACTACACTCAACTAGTTAGGGATGAACCTATCAACTTGGGCTTAGTAATCTTCACTTTTTGGTTTGTAGGGATGTCCTTACATTCAAAATGGCTATTTAGAGCCTCTATCCAGTCCATGACTGCATGTAGATTCCATGATCTATCAAACAAAGGGATGTCACCTTTTCTATTAGATTCTTTTCTTCCAATAGATTTGAGGGCTTCTACTAGGTGTCTCTATCCTATAGGCAGCTCATCTTCCTATCCATGGGCTCTTTCTTTTCCTCCCCTCATCAAACTAGAGAGAAATTTAACTATGTCAGATCTTCCTAGTCTTTCTTCCCTCATAATAGCCATAGAACTGTAGCACCCCCCCACCTCCCCCACAATGAATCCACCTTTGCAATATTACTCTAATCTATGGTCTATTTTCTTGAGCACATTATGATGTGACTATATCCTCTAGCATAGAATGGTAGGGGCTCACCCTAGCCATACTATTTTCCCAAAATTGTGACTTCTTCCACCAACTTTTTATTAAGTTCCTACATTTCATGGAACTTTCTAGCAATTTTTGTAGACATTCCTTGAGGAGACATATTGGAAGCCTCAACTTCTATTTCTTCAAAGTTTGACCCTCTTGACATGTACCTTGTAGTGCCTAATTAAACATGTTTCTCTAATACGACTTTGATGCATAGTGCAATAGTGAAGGGTGCGTAATAGGAAAAAAACCATAAATTACAAAGCTACTTGATGAATGAGCTTAGAAACTAACCAAGAGTCCCTTAACCAAGGTTTTGGACACTTCTTTCAATGGAAAAAGACATGATAAATTTGTGTGAGATCAGTTCCATCAAATGCCCTTTTGACTACACTAACCTTTATCTCTCCAAGCGGATGAAATGGGTTCAAAAGACTTCAACAAGGTTGGGAGTGAATTGAGAGATCAAAATCAACATTAGGCTAGCAAAAAATAACCAATAAACCAACCCTCAAAACTTGATTGCTTCTTTTGCACAATTGGGCCTAATTGGGAGACTTAATTGAATTAGGTCAGCCTAATAGGTTTTGGGACTTAACTTGAGAATGACCCACCAAAAATTACAATTCCTAATACCCTTTTCAAATTTTTTTAGGATTCCAAGGTTTCAATTTCCAATTTGATGGTTTCATGGAAAACCCCCTTTGGTCTTAATGGGGCTAATAGGCCTAATCAATAGGGTTTGAATCACAAGTCTCTACTGGATTGGGATAACTCCTCCAACAATTGGGAAAAGGTTCAAAATACTCCAAACATGTCAAAAACAAAATCTAGGGTTAGATCCACTCCCTATTGCAAGTTACAATGCAATTCACTAATTGTTGCAAGCTAGTCACATAGATATGTCTAGTTGGGGCTCACCAACAAAAATAAAAAACCATATCCTCATGCCTTGATCTTTCAAAATCTCAAAGGGCATGGTCTTAATTTGAATTCCTCCAATGGTCATGAAAAACATATTGTTAGAATTTAATTTAGGACCATTTTTATGTCAAACCCTAGCCAATGCAAGGGTTTCAAACTTGTCAGCAATCAAATGTCAATATCATACAAAAAACTCAATGGATTTAATTCAAACAAACTCCAAAATGTTCCTAATTCATGTTACCATCTATTCCAATAGTCTAATCAATTAGATCAATCATTGGAATCAAATGGTAATGCCAAAAGTATGAATATTATAGAGAACAATTTGTTGGTATTGATTTTGAATGCCAAAAAAATATCTTCCAATCAATTTGCCATAAATTCAATTGATTTGAGTTTAAATAGATCAAGGTTGACTTCCCCAACCAAAATTTGAAGTATTTGACTATTGGGGCAAATTGTTTGTTTAGTTTGTATATCTGACAACAAATGTTGTCAAGCAACATAATGCCAAAAGTGCACCTTTTTGCATAATGACAACTTTATAATAAACCTATGATAGAAACTCATGTAAATGGTTCCAAAACATATCAAATAACCCTAAATGGACTTAGAGCCATTTAATGCAAATTTGGTGGTTATTTGACCAAGTTTGACTTGGGCTTATAGCTTTGCTACCCAAGAAAATGACCTTGCAATTGAACTTTGTAACAACTTAAAGATCCTATTTTCTATTACAATGTTTTGGAAGGTGAGTAGGTGCTCTGACACCACTTTGTTACAACAAAAAACTTGTATAATGACAAAAGTGCAAAAGTGAAATTTGAAGCATTTGACTATTGGGGCAAATTTTTTGATTAGTTTACATATTTGATAACGAATGTTGTCAAGCAACATAATTCCAAAAGTGCAACTCTTTGCATAATGACAACTTTATGATGAACCTATGATGGAAACCCATGTAAATGGTTCCAAAACATATATAATCACCCTAAATGGACTTGGACCCATTTAATGCATGTTAAGTGGTTCATTGACCAAATTTGACTTGGGGCTTATAGCTTTGCTACCCAAGCAAATTACCTTGCAATCGAACCTTATAACAACTTAAAGATCATATTTCCTATTACAATGTTTTGAAGGGTGAGTAGGTGCTCCTATGCCACTTTGCTACAATACACAATCAAAAAAGTACAAAAGTGAAATTTGAAGTATTTGACTATTGGGGAAAATTGTTTGTTTAGTTTGCAACAAATGTTGTCAAGCAACATTGTGCCAAAAATGCAACCTTTTGCATAATGACAACTTTATGATAAACCTATGATGGAAACCCATGTAAATGGTTCCAAACTAGCTTATAAATACCTCTATATATATTACACTGAGAGTAATCGTTCTCGAGGTGCCTATTTTCATTTAATCCCAAGGTTATTTTAAACATAGTTGGGATTTATGAAAATGAAAATAGATGCCTCGAGAATGATTACTCTCGGCGTAATATATATAGAGGTATATATAAGTTAGTGACAATCGTGATACAACAGGAAAAGTATTTTAAAAAAAATTTCTATTTTTTTAAGGGTAGTGCTGAATTATTTATTTCTTTTTAAATACAATTGTATAAACTTACTATAAAAATGTAAAAGTGTAAAATTACTATAAAATTATTCTTGAATATTTTATTTTTTAATTCTATGTATGGTGTTTATTTGCATCACTTTAATTCAGTTTTATTTTAAGCATATTGTTAGGATTAGAGTTACAATTAGAGTCAGGATTAGCATTAGGGTTAGGGCTAGGGTTATTTTTAGGATTACGAATCTTGTTAGGGTTATAGTTAGGGTTAGGTTTAGAATTAGAGTTAGAGTTAATGTTAGGATTAGGGTTAGAATTTTGATTACAAATAGAGTTAGGGTTAGAATTAGAGTTAGGGTTAGGGTTAAGGTAAGGGTGAGGGTAAGAATAAGGGTTTAGGTAAAAAATATAGTTAGGGTTAGGATTAGAATTAGAGTTAGGATTTGAGTTAGAGGTAGAGTTAGAATTGGAGCTCAAATAAAGGCTAGAGTTAGAGTTGAAATTAGGGTTATAATTAGGGTTAAAATTAGGATTAGGGTTAGGGTTAAAATTAGATTTATGGTTAGAGTTAGAGAAAGGGGTAGAGAAAGGGTTAGTTTTAGGGTGATGGTTAAGGTTAGGTTTATATTTAGAGTTAGGGTTGTATATAGAGTTACATCAGGATTAAGGTTAGGGTAAGGGTTTAAGTCAAGGTTAAGGTTAGGGTTAGGGTTAAGGCTATGGTTTTCATCTAGATTAAAGTAAGGATTAAGGTTAGAGTTAGAGTTTTGAGTCAGAGTTAAGGTTAGAGTTAGGGTTACGTTACGATTTTAGTGAAGGTTAAACTAAGGATTAGGGTTAGGATTAGAGTCTAATTATGGTAGAGTTAGATTTACAGTTAGGCTTATATTTAGGGTTAGAGTTAGGGGTAGGATTATGGTTAAAAAAAGGTAATTTTCTTTTTGGCATATTGTAATGTAAAATGTTATAGTCAAACATAGATATATGGTTAGGGACAAAGTTACCATTACAGTTAATGTTAACCTTAGGGATAGAATAAGGGTAGGGTTAGTATTAGGGTTAGGGCTAGAGTTAGGGTTAGGGTTTGAGATATGGTTAAGGTTAGGGTTAGAGTTACGGTTATGGTTATTGTTAGAGTTATGGTTAAGGTTTGGGTTAGAGTTATGTTTATGGTTAAGGTTAGGGTTAGAGTTATGGTTATGGTTAATGTTTCGATTAGAGTTATGTTTATGGTTAAAGTTAGGGTTAAAGTTATGGTCATAGTTAAGATTAGGGTTAGAGTTATGGTTATGGTTAGGGTTAGTGTTATAGTAAGGCTAGGGTTAGGGTTTGAGTCAAGGTTAAGGTTAGAGTCAAGGTTAGGGTTTGAGTCAAGATTAAAGTAAGGGTTAGGGTTAGGGTTAGAGTTAAGGGTTAGAGTTAAGCTCATGTTTAAGGTTAGGGTTAGAGTTATGGTTATGGTTATGGTTAGGGTTAGGGTTATTATAGGGCTTGAGTTAGGGTTATTGTAGGGATAGGCTTAGGGTTTGAGTCAGGGTTAAGGTTAGATTTAGGATTAGGATTAGGGTTAGGGTTAGAGTCTAGTTATGGTAGAGTTAGATTTAGGGTTAGAGTTAGGGATAGAGTTATGTTTATGGTTAAGTTTAGGGTTGGAGTTATGCTCATGGTTAAGGTTCGGCTTAGACTTATGGTTATGCTTATGGTTAGGGTTAGGGTTATAGTAGGGCTAGGGTTAGGGTTAGGGTTTGGGCTTGAGTAAGGGTTAAGGTTCTAGAGTTATGGTTAAGGAAAAGTTTTCAGCCAAGATTAAAGTTAGGGTTAGGGTTATGGTTAGAGTCCAATTATGGGAGAGTTAGATATAGGGTTAGAGATAGGGACAAATTAATGTTTATGGTTAAGGTTAGTGTTAAGGTTAGGGTTAGGGTTAGAGTTAGAGTTAAGGTTAGGGTTAAGGTTAGAATTAAGGTTAGGGTTAGTGTTAAGGTTAGGGTTAAGGTTAGAATTAGAGTTAGGGTTAGCATTAGGATGAAAATTAGGGTAAGGGATAGGGTTTGAATTGGAGTTAGGGTTCTTGTTAGGGTTAGGTTTACAATTAGAGCTAGAGTTAGGGTTAGGGTTAGAGTTACAGTCAGGGTTAGAGTTAGAGTTAGGGTTAGGGTTATGTTTAAAATTAGAGTTAGAGTTAGGATTAGGGTTAGGGTTAGAATTAGGGTTAGAAATATAGTTAGGATTAGAGATAGGGTTAGGGTTAGGGTAAGGGTAATAATTAGGCTGAGGGTTAGAATTAGGGTTACAAATATAGTTAAGGTTAGTGTTAGGGTTAGAATAAGAGTTAGGGTTAGGGTTAGAGATAGAGTTAGAATTAGAGTTAGAATAAGGGTTGGAGTTTGAGTTAGAGTTAGGGTTATATTTAGGCTTAGGATTAAAGTTAGGATTAGAATTAGTGTTAGAGTTAGGGTTATGGTTAGTGTTATGGTTATGTGTAGGGTTAGCATTAGGGTTAGCGTTAGGGTTAGTGTTAGGGTTATGGTTAGGATTAGCATTAGGGTTAGGGTTACAATTAGAGTAAGAGTTAAAATTAGAGGTAGTGTTAGTGTTAGTATAAGAGTTAGAGTTAGAATTAGAGTTAGAGTTAGGGTTCAAGTTAGAGTTAGAGTTAAAGTTAGAGATAGAGTTGTGATCAAGGTTAGATTAGGGTTAGGGTTAAAGTTACCTGATTAGATTTAGGGTTAGGGTAAGAGTTAGGGCTAGGATTAGGATTAGAATTAGGGTTAGTGTTAGAGTTAGAATTATATATAGTGTTAGGGTTAGGATTAGGGGCAGGTTTATAGTCAAAGTTAGGGTTAGGGTTAATATTGGGGTTAGGATTACAAAAAGAGTTAGAGTTAGAGTTAGGGTTAGAATTAGGGGTAGGGTTAGAATTAGGGATAAAGTTAGAGTTGGAGTTAGGGTTAGAGTTATAGTTAGAGTTAGATTTAGGGTAAGAATTAGGGTTAGAATTAGGGTTAGGATTAGAATTAGCATTAGAGTTAGAGTTAGGGTTAGAATTAGGGTTAGGGTTAGAGTTAGGGTAAGAATTAGAGTTAGAGTTATAGTTAGGGTTAGAGTTAGGAATAGAGTTATAGTATGGGTTAGAATTAGGTTAGGGTTAGAGCTAGAATTGGGGTTAGGGTCAAAATTAGGGTTCGAGTTAGGGTTATATAGGTTCTGGTTAGGATTAGCGATAGAATTAGAGTTACAATTAGAGTTAGAGTTAGAATTAGGGTTAGGGTTAGAATTAGGGCTATAAATATAATTAGGGTTACAAATTGAGTTAGAGCTAGAGTTAGGGTAAGGGTAACAATTAGAGTTAGGGCTAGAATTAGGGTTATAAATAAAGTTAGGGTTCGGATTAGGGTTAGGGTTAGGGTTAGATTTAGAGGTAGGATTTGAGCTAGAGTTAGAGTTAGAATAAGAATTAGAACAAGAGTTGGAGTTAGAGGTAAGGTTAGAATTAGGGCTAGGATTATGGTTAGCATAAGGGTTATGGTTAGAGTTAGGGTTAGCATTAGGGTTAGGGTTATAATTAGTGTTAGTTTTAGTGTTAGTGTTAGTGTTAGTGTTAGTGTTAGGGTTAGAATTGGGACTAGAATTGAGGCTAGGGTTAGGGTTAAGGTTAGGTTTAGAATTAGAGTTAGACTTAGGGATCAAGTTAGAGTTAAAGTTGGACATACAATTGGGGTTAGGGTCAAATTTAGGGTTAGGGGTAGAGTTAGGGTTAGATTTAGGGTTAGATTTAGGTTTAGAGTTAGAGTCAGGTTTAGAATTAGGATTGATTTTATGATTAGAATTAGGGTTAGGATTAGAGTTAGAGTTACATATAGTGTTAGAGTTAGGGTTAGAGTTAGGGTTAGTGTTAGGGTTACAATTAGAGTTAGAGTTAGAGTTATAGTTAGGGTTAGAGTTAGAGTTAGAGTTATGGTTAGAATTAGGGCTAGGGGTAGGGGTAGGGTTAGGGTTAGAGATAGAATTAGAGTTAGAGTTAGGGTTAGAGTTAGAATATGGGTTAAAATTAAGGTTAGATTTAGCGTTAGAATTAGCATTAGAGTTAGAATTAGAGTTAGGATTAGAGTTATAGTAAGGCTTAGGGTTAGGGCTAGAATTAGGGTTAGGGTTAGGGTTAGAATTAGCATTAGATTTAGGATTATAAAGGGTTAAGGTTACGATTAGGGGAAGAATTAAAGTTAGAGATAGAGTTAGGGTTAGGGTTACGGTTACGGTTAAAATTAGAATTATCTAGTTAAGGTTAGAGTTTATGTTATTATTGTGGTTAAGATAATTTTTGGGTTACTAATCATATTATAGATGATTTTAGTGCTATTATTACACTTTACCTTGGTGTTAGGATAACTAATAGGTTAAATTTTAATGTGGGTTAGTTCTATTATAGTGCCCATGATTAGTGCTATTGTGATACAAGTTATTAACCTTTTTAATAATGTAATCCCTCCCCCCACTATCTAAATATACCCTCTCTCTTTGTAGTCTTTAGTAATGCCCCCCTAATCTGTCTCTCTAATCTCTAGATACACCTACTTATCTCTCCCACCCTACTTTCTAGATACTCCTCCTAATCTCTCTCCCTTTATGCTCTCTAGATACACCCCTAATCTCTCTCTCTCTCTCTCTCTCTCTCTCTCTCTCTCTCTCTCTCTCTCTCTCTCTCTCTCTCTCTCTCCCTCTCTCTCTCTCTCTCTATGCTTGCTCTCTAAATACACCTCATAATCTCTTTTCCTCTCTCTCTCTACATAAAACATGCCTCTATAAGAAACATAATATGAGCTCCTTCTTGTCTACAGATATGCTCTCTCTCTCTCTCTCTCTCTCTCTCTCTCTCTCTCTCTCTCTCTCTCTCTCTCTCTCTCTCTCTCTCTCTCTCTCTCTGGGTGTGTGTATATACATATTAAAAAAAAAAAAAAATTCTAGTTACTTGTACATATAGGGTTAGGCTAAGGTATATAATTTACTAAATGATTAGTACAATCATATATAGAGTAAGAGTTAAAGTTAGGATCCAAGGTTTACATTTTCATTTATATGACACTCAGTGTTATGGTTAGGGTTAATAAGTGGTTAAATGTTCCACTAAAATAATTGATAGGGTTAAGGGAAGTATGAGATTTAGGTGTAGTGTTGGAGTATTTGGAGTACAACTATGGTCAAATTTGGGATATATGTTATACAAATGACTCGAATAGTGGAAAAATTAATTCATGAAAGGGAAGTTATAAGTCCCAACACAACAATTCAGATGCTGTTAAAAGTGTGAAAGAATATATAAGAGTCAATTTTATGAAAATTATTTCTCCATGTTAATGTGAGAACATTATATATTGTTGAATTTTTAATAATTCTAATGTAATTTTTATTGCAATGATTAAGAATTGTAATCAATAAATCTCCCTATCATTAAGGAATCTATTTAGACTTATGATTTTCTTTCTTAATTAATATATTTAGTAGCCACATCCATTGAAGAAATTTTTCGTACAACAATAAATTTATTTTGTCTTGTTCTCTTCTCCATGAAGGTTACATTGAACAATGGGGAAATAAAATTGCCAATACAACTAATTAGAAGTAAAAATTTGAAACCAGAGACAAGAATGAACTATATACAAAAAATATATCTATGATGGTGTAAATACATGTCACATTCTTCAATGATTAGGATTCTTTTGTGACCTTTATTTGAACTATGATTGTGAAATAATTCTTTTATCATTGAGGGAAACTCATCCACTTTTGTAGATGTGTCACACAAAAAAATTTATACATCTTCCATATGCATTTCTTCCATTTCCTCAACATAGTCAATTGGAAATATTGCTTCTCTACAACTTTAATTATAGTTGTGTGCACCTCTTTAATTATTTGTAGGCATTTGTCAAACTCAATCTCGAAGAAATCATTTGAGATCATTAAAGTAGTTAGGCTCTAGTATCCAATAATGTTTGATTCTCTATTCGAGATATCCATAACTCAAATAGTGACCTGCAAACTTATAAACAAAAACCAACATATAGAAATAATCATAATGAAAAAGTATTAATAGTTAACATAAATTCTTTCAAATTAATAATGTTCAAAATAACATAAATAAAAATCAAAACTATTTCAAATGAAATAGTTAGATTGTAATGTTTGAAATATGGTGGCATTGTCTTCCACTTTTCAAACATTACAAACATAAATATTAATAAAAATCTATATATAATCTAATTAAATAATGATAAAATATAAACTAAATATATGATTTGTTTATTTTAAATTAATCACTAACTTTAATAAAATACAAATTTTATTGATAAGGTGACCTTCTTGTCCACATCAACGATTAAATTTAATTCTGAAACATTAAAAATATAAATATTTTGAAACATAAAAATATAAAATTATTATGAAACATAAAAATCTAAAACATGGAAACCAAAAGTATTTTGAAATAGGCAAATCTAAAACTAATGTAAAACATGGAAATGCAAAACTAAATTGAAACATGCACATTAAAAATTTGCAAAAGAAATGTATTATCAAATATCTAAATCAAATAGTTTTTGAATCCTAAATCTAAATCAAACATACAAGGCTAAACTATATGGAACTTTAATCTACTCCTATTCAAAAACTCTAATTGCTCCAATAATCTCCATCTCTTCCTCCCTGCAAAAACACAAAATGAAAATGAAATGAGGAGCATTTGTTTTATAATTTATGAGAGAACCCTCATATCCCCAAATATATGTCTTTTGACATTCCATGAATTTGTTTCAAATTCCCCCACTCCTCACAAAAAAAAAGCATGAATGTGCATGTAAAAATATATTTAACAAAAAGAAATGTTTTATATTTAAAATTTTAATTAAATTATTTCAGCCCTATTTACTTGGGTTCTATTTTTTTGGCCTTATTTTTTCAGGTCCTATTATTTCGGCATCCATTTGGCTTAATATTATTTTGGCTAGCTATTATTTCAAGAATTTTATTTTATTTTATAATTCAATAATGATAAAATATATACTAAATATATGATTTATCTACTTTAAATAAATCATTAACTTTAATAAAATATAAATTGTATTGATATGGTGGCATTCTCATCCAGATTAATGATAAAATTATGCTTTGAAACATGAAAATATAAATATTTAGAAACATGCAAATGTAAAACTATTGTGAAACATTCAAATCTAAAACATGCAAACCAAAACTATTTTGAAATATGCAAATCTAAAACTAATATGAAACATGCAAATGTAAAACTAATTTGAAACATGCACTTTTAAAATATGTAAATGAAAAGTATTATAAAATATATAAATCAAATAGATTTTGAATACAAATCTAAATCTAAATCAAACATGCAAGAGACTAAACTATTAAATGCAAGACTAAATAGTTATGAACATAATTCTAAATCTAAATGAAATTAATTAAAATTGAAATCTAAATCAAAGTAGAATATTATAACTAATTTTGAATTTCAATTTACATCTACATCTAAATCTAAATGAAAATGTAAAAAAAAATTAAAAAGCTCACCTACAAAAATGTTACTCTAAAACTTCAATCTACTCCTATTCAAAAACTCCAATCTAATCCTCCAATAACCTCCACCTCTTCCTTCCTACAAAAACGTAAACCTTGGTTTTATAACTTTTGAGAGGCTCCTCATATCCCCCAACACACGTCTCTTCACATTCCACGAATTTGTTTCAAATTCCCCCACTCCCCACAAAACATAAGCATGAATGTGCATGCAAAATTATATTTAACAAAAAAAAAAATCATATTGAAATTTTTTCGCCCCAATTTTTTCGGGCCCTATTTTTTGGTCCCTGTTTTTTTGGGTCCTACTTTTTTGGGCTCTACTTTTTCGAGCCCTATTATTTCAGGCCTATTATTTCAACCTCCATTTGGCTTCCTATTATTTTGGCCAGCTATTATTTGTGGAATTCTTTTTTAATATTTAATTTGGAAGTTTGTAACCACTCCCAATTTTTTTTATTAACGAAGAATCTTTTTTGGCATATTCTCATGCTGGGTATTTGTGCTGTGATTGTATAGAATGCCTCTCACATAAATATATCAAATCACCATAAATGGACTTAGATCCGTTCAATGAAAGTTTGGTGGTTCATTGACCAAATTTAATTTCGAGCTTATAGCTTTGCTACCCAAGCAAATGACCTTTTTCAATTGAACATTATAACAACTTAAAGATCCTATTTCCTATTACAATGTTTTGGAGGGCAAGTAGGTGCTCCCGCACCACTTCGTTACAACAAAAACTTACACAAAATTTTCAACAAGAAATGCTATCACAAAAGAAAGCAATTGATAAGAAAATTGAGTGAGAACATTTTTTTTTAGTTCTATATATATATATATATATATAATGATTGTATTAATGATTAATCTACATGAAGCTAGTTGAATTTGAAACCTAATTTTTTTAATCTTGCATTAATGACTTCTCCCCAACAAAAGGCTATGTTCTTTATTATATTCAATTTTGCCATCATGAAATATGCTATCAACAATTAAGAAGCAAAAAATTTAACCATTGGCAAATCAACTAGTCTAGCTCAAAAATTGATGAAATCTTAAATATTGTTAGGAAAGCTACTTGTGGAAAATGCCTTCCAAATGTCAATTTACAAGGGAAAAATAAAAGATTGTAAATCTACTTTAGAACATTAAGATGGACAGGAAAAACAAGAACATTGAAAAATAATATGCACACAAGATAAACACAGGAGACCATATTTAATGTCGGAAACCCTTTCAAGAAAAAACTCACCAGCCAAAAACCCCTGAGAAACTTTGTATTATAGTAAACAATTTACACACAACAAACTCTGGTTTTTGGATAGGCTCACATGCTCAAATTGCATTTACAATCAACCTAACTTCCACAACCTTTTCAGCCTAATGAATCTTGCAACATTTATACACTACAATTCGTTATGAAATCTGGTGCATTAACTGTCATAGAACAAAACCATTTATTGACATTCTTGACACTCCAAACCGTTACTCATCCATTTGATGATCACTCCTCCAATTGGTAGTCCCTTTAGCATCGGATCACTCCCTTTGGTCTTTGAAACTCCCTTCGACATCAGTGCCTTAGACACTCCCTTCGAGCCTCGGTCGCTCATACCAACTTTGTCATATGGCTTCACCGCACTGAGATGACTTAAGCATGATAGATTTTTCTGTACAATGACTTTACCTCCACTGTATGGTTAGACTTCACTTCCACTATATAGTGAGGCCTTCAACTCCATTGTACCTCGTTACTCAACAAATATAACATTAAATATTAGTAGCAAGAACTCTTTAAAGTTTATTTTCACTAGATAACAAATAATTTTGGTCAAAAAATCTATTCTATAACAAAAGGGAAACGATTTAGTAGCATAGGCTAGGCTTAACCGACACATTGGAACCATTGACTAATAGTGGCTAGGAGTGGGCCCAACCACTCTTAGCCAATAGCTTGGGGCCACTGCCATGCATTGGTTAAGAGTGGTTGGGCCCACTCTTAACCACTATTAGTCAATGATTCGAGTGTGCCGATTAAGCCGCTCGAGTAGCATACATTAAATATTTCTTTCTTGAGACTCGGGCTTTACTTGGTGTTTGCAACTTGACTACATAAAAATGGTAACATAAACTAATTATGTTGATCCTTGCTTCATAACCCTTATTATTCTCAATAGTCACTTTGATTTCTCCACATAAAGTTTATCATTTTTCCTCAACACACCATTGTATGACATTAATTCCCTATTCTCTAAAGATGTTCCAATGATCATATTTCTCATATTTCTCCATATCTTTGAGAACCTACATTCATCAGAAAAATTTAATAAGGTTATGTCTACCAGTTTGTTAAAGCACTGTCCTCAAGGTGGGTATTCTATTTTCATCCATTATAATTTAGTTTAAAAATACAAATCTCAAATTATAATTGTATATGCAACTGTTTCCATCATTGAGATTTGTATTACAGTTTTTATTTGTATGTTTCAATTATATATGAGTCATTAGGGACCTTAACTTTGTATCCATATATGCAATGGAAGAAGATTAAAAAGTCAGATAATTTCAATGGCTACAACCCTGTTAAAACCTCATCCACAATAGTAGAGATAAACATTGAAAATTGGAGTTGTGATAAAATAAAAGTTCTTTAATCAAATTGTCAATATAAACAACACACATAAAATAAAACAAATGGGTACTCTTCATGTACAACACAAATTTGTCCTCAATCAAAGACTCTTTTGGGCTAAATTTCTATTAATATATGCACGTTAATTAATGGGGCATATATTTATCTTCACTTATTCAATGCAGTAAACTCCATATTTAATGAAGCTTTAGAATATGTTGGGCATGAGAGTATCTAATAGTATTTGTATGGTAGATTGATTTGTAGTTTCAAATCATCCACTTCTAGTGCCATGCAACATATGTACTTCAATATTCCAAAATCTAGCATCAACATAAACCATCCGCTGATTACCCAGAGATGCAACTTGTCCACTGCAAAACAACAACATAACTATTAGTGAAAACATGCAAGCATTCCAGAAGCCATTTTTACAATCTATAAAAATCTTAAACAAAATAATATAAGAATGGCAATAGAAACTAAATATGTTGATCCTTGCTTCATATCACCTGTGATCCTCAATGGTTCATTCTATTTTGTCCAAATAAAGCTCATCATTTTACTTTAGCACACCGTTGTGCAACATCACTTTCATATTTTGCTCTTAAAATATTTCAAAACCCAAATTCGTTGAGACTGTTCTTACTGTAATACTTTATAATGGATTTCCATTCTCCATTTATAGCATTGGATGACATTAATATTGTCCTCAGTTCTTCAGTTCTTGCTTTCAACTTATTCTCAACTCTTTCCACTTCCACTCCTTTCATAAAGTGTTGATCAATGCATTCAACATTTAACTAGTCACCTCTGCCAGTTTGTTGAGGACCTGCTCTGGAGGTGGTGTTTTACTTTCATTAATTAAGTTGTCTGTTCGGATTCTGATACAGATGCGGGTTCAAAATTTATCTAATTTTTTTGGGGTTAGGTTTAGACTCATTTTGGGTTCATCGGCCAAAAAAACATATATATTTTTAAAATATGTATGTGTATATATGAAAAAAAAAAATCCATCCATCAAAATATAAGTCCATACATCACTATGCTAATAGTGAAGCAACATAGCAAAATAGGCCACCAAATCTATGTTTCAGTTCAATAGGACATTAATTGCATCATTTTCCCATACATACAACATGATACACTTACTTGGTCACATGCATGCAACATATTTCCATATCAAGGGGACAATTTGAGAATGAAAGGAATTGTTAATAGATAAGTGCAGCTATCTAAATTTTTTATTTTGTATTGGTTAGAGGATTTCTAACCAGACTAGATCAAAAGTTGAGATTCAAATTTTAAGTCCCCTATTCAAATATATCATATCTTTTTTAAATGCATTATTTAATAATCATCAATTTATATGTCATCTATTATCAATTTGGATTTCCTTTTAAATTTTCATTCACAAATGCATAAATGAAATATAAGTATCTTTTTCAGTCTTTTTAGTGGTCACTTTAGAATTGGGAGGTTCAAATAGACCCAATTATACCAAAAAAAAAAGATTTTAAAAACTCTAAAAAAAAATTTAGAAACCAAATCAGCCTAGATTTGAACAGAAAATTCTTCAAAACTCACTGCAAATTCTGCAGCCAATTCATAGCTCTGCAAGAGAATTTAGAAAGAATTTGATAAGGACCCAACTTTATACGAATTGAATTTCCATTCTCTTTTAATAGCATTTTATGACATAGATTCTACCTCTTTCTTTTTGGTTTCTCAAATATCGAAATCTTTTCTTGCCAACATATTTAACATGGTTACCTCTGTCGGTTTATGAAGACCTTGTCCTAGAAATGGTACTTTACTTCCTTCCATATAGATAATAATTTCACACTTTCAAATTGAATTATACTCTCTAAATCCATCTACCTTTCTATCTAAATCCATCTATCTATCATCAGTTTCTCCAAAAAAAAAAACACTTACTAGATAAATAGAATCTCCTTCCAACTCCAAATTCCCTCAGCTGGTGGCAATAATGTGGCTCAGTATAGTACCTATAATAGTAGTCAGATTATGAAAGTTTGGGCATTAGTGCTTCGGCTTCTACTTCCTTTCCTCTATGATGTTGAACAACAATAGCTTCACCATCTCTATGGCCAGAGAACGATATATAACCAAGTCCTTTATGATTTTACTTTTGGCCAGAACTATTATGTATGGAAGATGATTTTACAGGGCCATTCACTAACTTAAAGAACATCCAATTTTTCTAAAAGTTTGCATCTTTCACATTATCTGGCCAATTTTCTTGGACAACTGGAAGAAAAAAAAATCCCAAATGCTAAAAAAAAAACTTCAATATAGAACTTCCTTCAACCTAATCACAAAATGGTGAAACATATTATATTAAAAGATTACTTTAGCTGTTAAGATTGGAAAAGTTGCTTTCAGGTTCTTGTGCAAATGCTTCATTTTCAAACAACCGTATACCATTGCTAACTTGTCCCATTGTTCCTGATAATGTGAACAAAATGCATTAATAGAATTTCAAGAATCCACACTAGGGTGAATCTTCTAATTCCAACATGAACTAGGTAGAACATAACGCCTGATCATGATTGTTATTAGGTACAACCTTTTCCTTCAAGTTAACAGCTGGTTTGAACTTTGAGCACCATAGAGGGAGTGGCACCTCATATTGTAGAATAAATAGTGCCCTTAGGATGAAGAGCATGGCATCTGCCTTTCGATTGCCTGTTGCTTCTTCATTATAACTGAAATATGACACCTTTGTTACAACAATAGAATGTAGGAAAAGGTTTTAAATTCCAAAACAAAGTATAGAATCAGATAGAAACTAAAAATACTTGTAATTAAAATGTATTTACCTTGCAATCATTCTCTTGAGGATTATATCTTTATGAATGCATGGGGATCCTTGATCTTGTAGCAATATGCTGTGTAGGTAGCATTGTCGTTGTGCCTGTTGGATCATCAATAACACCAAATTTTTTTGGGGCATCTTCTGCCTTGCTTCTTGACACATCAAGTTCTCTAGCATTTGATGCTACCCCTTTGGAGAAGGATCGACTCAGCATTCGAGAGTAATGCATCATTCCATCTCCTTTTGGTGAACATATATGAGCATGCAAAAAACAATGTTTGATGTTTGCCAAAGGAAATAAAGTACATCTAAATGATGGGCTACTTTCAAATGCTGGAGCCAATGCTGGCCCAAAAGGGGTAGGACCAAGTGCTGGAGAACTTGACATAGAATCTTTGAAGAGTGCAACTGACTAGTCCAACTGACTATATTAAAAGCCAAATTTTTTTTTATATACATAGATCATAAAAAAGAGAGAGGCTGATATATTGAATTAAAACATGTAAGAGCACACGAAACATCATGCTTACCAAAAGAACAGAGTATATCCAAATGATGGCCTACTCTTAAATGCCAAAGCTAATGCTTCTCCAAAATAAAGGAACTGATGATGCTCCAAAAGGGGTAGCACCAAATGTTGGAGAACTGGATGTGCCAAAAATCATTCTATGAACCAATATACTCCCCATCCCAAAGTTCAGCTATAAACCAACACAAATACTATGAACTACATCAAAATGATTTTTTAAAACACCCTCAATACTTAAAAACCCAAAATAACTAAATAAAACTATACCCTTTTTGGACAAAATCCATTTAAAGCTTTTAATAATTCAAAACCCAAAATAACTAAATAAAACCACACCCTTTTTGGACAAAATCCATTTAAAACTTTCTATCAATGAGAAAATCTTAAGTATAAGCATATGCTCAACAAAACCATCCAAATTAATCCCTAATTTGCCTTGATTTTGCTCAAAATTCCTAAAATAGGATTAGGGTACATACCGTTAGATCCAAATAGTGTTAATTCTTATATTCACAGTTGCTGCAAACACATTAAAACTTCACAGTTTGTACATGAAAAAGCACTTAAAGTTTGTACATGCAATCCAAACTTTCTAATAAGTGCTCTCGAACGCACAGATTTTACAAAAAAAATTCCACATTGATGGGCTTCAAATAGTTTGTGCTGAAATGCTTCAAGTAACTCATAAGGAAGGCCTTGTAGATATAATAAGTTTGGCAGGAGCAGGCAAATAAAGAGTTGGTGAAAGGAAAAATAAAAAAAATGGGAGTTTTGATCATATAAATCTTTGTATCAGCTGGCACAATCTTTTTTCAATAGGTAAACATCTAGAGAAGATCATAAAACACTGTAAGAATCATGAAAAAGATTCTCTCTTTTGGAAACATTCTAAAGCTAATAATAATATTAATTTCTATAAACTATATGTTAGTATATTTTATTATTATATTTTTTTCAGTTTATCAATTAATTGAATTTGAATTGTCTTGACATTAATATGTTAATTTAATATAAAAATAGAATAAATGATCTATAATATTAATATATATGATTATAAAGATGAGAAGTAGTAAATAATTTAAATTAATTTTTCTACAAAACTAATATTGATTTTCATAATAAATTTTAGAAAATAGTATTCATATGTGTGAGAATTTTGTTTCCTTTAATTTTTAAGTGGAAAATTTTATTTATTTTGAAATTTTAACTATAATTTTTCTTTCTTATATGAATTCTTTAAATTTATCGAAGTAAAAAAATTGAAAATTTTAAAATATTTGAACGAAAATAATATATAATAAACTTTTTTATTTTTTATTTTAAATACATATTCTATATTTAACTTTATAATATTTAAAATGTTTATTATTTTTATAATGATAAATTAATTAATAGTTATCATTATAAAAATAGTTGGTGAAAGGAAAAATAGAAAGAAATGGGTAAACATC
Source organism: Cupressus sempervirens (assembly GCA_028749045.1). Classification (NCBI taxonomy): domain Eukaryota; kingdom Viridiplantae; phylum Streptophyta; class Pinopsida; order Cupressales; family Cupressaceae; genus Cupressus; species Cupressus sempervirens. Next base: position 707,319,954 of record CM053787.1, read on the forward strand.
TAGAGAAGATCATAAAAAACTGTAAGAATCATGAAAAAGATTCTCTCTTTTGGAAACATTCTAAAGCGAATAAAGAGTTGGTGAAAGGAAAAATAGAAAGAAATGGGTAAACATCTAGAGACGATCATAAAAAACTGTAAGAATCATGAAAAAGATTCTCTCTTTTGGAAACATTCTAAAGCTAATAATAATATTAATTTCTATAAACTATATGTTAGTATATTTTATTATTATATTTTTTTCAGTTTATCAATTAATTGAATTTGAATTGTCTTGACATTAATATGTTAATTTAATATAAAAATAGAATAAATGATCTATAATATTAATATATATGATTACAAAGATGAGAAGTATTAAATAATTTAAATTAATTTTTTACAAAATTAATATTGATTTTTATAATAAATTTTAAAAAATAGTATTCATGTGTGAGAATTTTGTTTCCCTTAATTTTTAAGTGGAAAATTTTATTTATTTTGGAATTTTAACTATAATTTTTCTTTCTTATATGAATTCTTTAAATTTATCAAAGTAAAAAAATTGAAAATTTTAAAATATTTGAATGAAAATAATATATAATAAACTTTTTTATTTTTTATTTTAAATACATATTCTATATTTAACTTTATAATATTTAAAATGTTTATTATTTTTATAATGATAACTTAATTAATAGTTATTAGTTATTTATTGATTATTATTATTATTTTAAAAATATTAGTTTATTATTATTTTTTATTAGATTTTGTACACTATACAAATTAATTTAAGAAATAAACTTTCCTATGGATTAATTGTTGCATGCACAAAAACATGTGACTACTAGTTCTATTAATATTTGACTCTAACTAAATGCTAAACACTATCTTCAATCAAAATAAACTCAAATTATATTGCAAACCATAGACCTATTTGAATATGGAGTCAAAGAGCTCCAACCTTAAACCTACATTAAATTAAACCTTAAATCAAAATCAATAATAATGTTAATTATAATCCTTACCCAAAATAAAATATTGACATGACATATTAAGAAAGATTAAAACTAAAGAGATAGGACAAAATCACTTACAATTTAGCAAAAAAATAAATGTGGCAAATTGTAGTTATGCCTCTTGCAAACTTATTTGTAGGGCATGACATTGAAGCATTATCCTCAATCCTTTCCATAATCTAAATCAGCTAATTTATAATTAAATGGTTAAAAAGAATTAATAGATAGATAGTCATGTTAATTTGCAATTAAATTATGAATAAAAACAAGAACTTTGAAATATATTTTGTCATCTATTATCAAAATTAAAAAATCATTTATTTACAACTAAAATTATTAAAATTATAAACAAACAATTTGCTTAATATTTTAAAGTTTTTTGAAAGCATAAAAATTAGAAACCGATTAAAATAAGAATGGAAATAAGAAGAACCAAACATGTGTATAATGGTTTATTATTTATTTATTTTTAAAATGTTAATAAAGTTAGGCTAATTCCTCCAATTTGCAAGGCTAAGATTTTCTATACCAATAAATTTTATATTTACATAAACTTTTTCTATACTCTTTAAAATCAATATTTATATGTATTTTAATATTAAAATAGCAATAAAAATAATTTTAAATTTAGGTTTAAGATAATCTTCATATATACGGGTAAGTCCACCAAGTTGTGGTGCCAAAAGGGGGTATAAGTGGACACCTTTTTCCTGAAATCTGCAAATTTTGAACTTCAACAAGAATTTGAAGATAGTTACGCTCAAAATTTTAAGATATGACAAAAATAAAATTCGTAGTCCTTTGAATCTAGTTTCTAAACTACTATTTTTTTAAAAAAATGGTTTAGTTTTAGGTCCTCAAAAAAGGGGGCCACAACAAGTGGTACTGTTTATTCCAAAAAAACATAATACAGTACAAAGTGTGGCCCCCCTAAAATTTTAACTTTTGTTTTGAAATTCTCTAATCGCTTGGTCAAAATTTACTTAACACTACGTAGTTTATCCCAGATTTTTCAAGTAATTTTATAATGTGTATTTTTTTAAATGAATTTTTTAACTAGACACATCCCAGAAATGTGAAATATCTGTGTGCTCCCCCTAGAAATAATTGAAAACTAATCTAAAATCAAAAGTTTTTTTTTTCAAACTGTGTAGAATGGAGTCTAGTTTCTAAAAAACAAAGTTGTTGCAAAATTTGATAAATGAGCTAAAATCTATAGCCCAATTAGTACATGGTGGTTTTTGACAAAAAATGAACATACATTCAAAAGAAATTATAGATGAAAGGTTTGAAATAGTTCAAATTAAAAATAAATCATATGGTTAGATAGCTATCATAGATACCTATAATGCTATGTAACATGATCTTATCGATACCCAACCACGACGAATCTTGAAGGGGAGCACATAAGAAAAAGTAATTATTTTTGGTATGTTTTCTAGAAAACACATCTCAAACCTATTTATAAACTCCAAACTTGTGGGTTGGATCTCCAAGGAAAAATCAAGCCTTAGGCTTGGGTTTAATGCAAAGCTTTCAATAGCGTGTGCGCCCTATAGCGCGCACGCGCTATTTAACTTTGCATAAGTATAGTGCCTATGCACTATAGGGCACACACACTATCAACACCTAAATTAGAAAATAGAACTAGGTGGGGGTAGGGGAATACCTATGTGTGTGTGTGAGAAAGATAGAGAGAGAGTAGGGGATGGGAGAGGGGAGAGAGTACAAGATGGGAGAGAGAAAGTGAGAAAGATTAAAGGTGGCAAAGAGAGTATAGGATGGGAGAGAGAGGAAGTGTGAGAGAGTAGGGGTGGTAGAGAGAGTATAGGATGCAAGAGAGAGTAGGAGTGGCAAGGAGAATACAAGATGCGAGAGAGAGTAGGGGTGGCAAAGAGAGAGTACAAGATAAGGGAGAGAGATTGACAGTAGGGGATGGGAGAGAGAGGAAGTGTGAGAGAGTAGGGGTGGCAAAGAGAGTATAGGATGTGAGAGAGAGTAGGGGTGGTAGATAGAGTATAGGTTGCGAGAGAGTAGGTGTGAGAGAGAGTACAGGATGGGGGGGAGAGATTGATAGTAGTGGATGCGAGAGAGAGGAAGTGTGTGAGAGAGTACAGGTTGGGAGAGAGAGATTGAGAGTAGGAGATGGGGGAGAGAGAGAGAGTAGGCAGTGGGAGATGGAGTGGGAGAGGAAGAGCGAGAGAGAGGAGAATGAGAGTGCATGTGTGTGAAAGAGAGAGAGTATGGAATGGGAAAGGGGGAAGATAGAGTAGCTCAAGAGAGAGAGAGAGTAGGGAATGTAAGAGAGAGTAGGTGATGGGAGAGGGAGAGGGAGAGGGAGAGAGAGAGAGGGGGGATAGAAATGTTTGTAACAGAGAAAGAGAGAGATAGTAGGGGATAGGAGAGAGTGTGAAAATGTAAGAGAGAGTAGGGGGTAGTAGAGAGAGAGAGAGTAGAGAGGGGGAGAGAGAGAGTGATAGTAAAAGTGAGAGTGAGTAGGTGGTGGGAGAGGGAGAGCGAGTGAGAGAAAAAGTAGGGGATGGGAGAGGAGAGAGGGGGGATGGGTGTGTGTGTGTGTGAAAGAGAGAGAGTAGGGAATCAGAGAGGGGAGAGAGATAGAGAGAGCAGGAGATGGTAGAGGGATGGGAGAGAGAGGGAGAGAGTAAGAGAGAGAGAGAGATAGTAGGCAGTGGGAGAGGGAGTGGGAGGGAGAGAGAGGTGGAATGGAAGTGTGTAAGAGAGATAGAGTAGGGGATGGGAGAGAGTAGGCAGTGGGAGAGGGACTGCGAGAGAGAGAGAGGGGGGGAATGGGAATGCCTATTTATTTATAAGAGAGATAGAGTAGTGGATGGGAGAGTGAGTGAGAGTTTGAGAGAGAGTAGAAGGTGGCAGAGAGAGCTTGTACGGGATGGGGGTGAGAGAGAGAGTAGGGGATGGGAGAGAGTGTGACAGTGTGATAGAGAGTAGGTGGTGGCAGAGAAAGCTCATATGGGATGGGAGAGAGAGAGAGTGAGATTACGAGATGGAAGAGCATGAGAGAGAGTGAGAGTAGGGAATGGGAGAGAGAGAGTAGAGAGGAAGAGAGAGAAATTGAGAGAGAGAGAGAGATAGATAGCAGGTGGTAGGAGAGGGAGAGAGAGAGAGGGAGAGGGAGAGGGAGAGAGATAAGGGGGATGGGAGTGTGTGTGATAGATGTAGAGATTAAGGGATGGGAGAGAAGAAGAGTGGGGGGATAACAGTGTGTGTGTCTATGAAAGAGAGAGAGTAGGAGATGGGAGAGAGTGTGAGAGTAGGGGGTGGCAGAGAGAGAGTACAATGATTGGAGAGAAAGTAGGTGGGAGAGGAAAAGAGAGAAAGGGGATGGGAGTGTGTGTGTAAGAGAGACAGAGTAGGGGATGGGAGAGAGTGTGAGAGAGTAGGGGATGGGAGAGGAGAGAGAGAGTAGGGGATGGGGGAGAGAAAGTAGGCAGTGGGAGAGGGAGTGGGAGAGGGAGAGAGAGGGGGGATGGGAGTGTGGGTGTAAGAGAGACAGAGTAGGGGATGGGAGAGAGTGTGAGAGAGTAGGGGATGGGAGAGGAGAGAGAGAGAGAGAGAGTAGGGCATGGGGGAGAGAAAGTAGGTGGTGGGAGAGGGAGTGGGAGAGGGAGAGAGGGGGGAATGGGAGTGTGTGTGTAAGAGAAACAGAGTAGGGGATGGGAGAGTGTGTGAGAGTGAGTAGGTGGTGGCAGAGAGAGCTCGTATAGGATGGGAGAGAGAGAGAGAGTAGAGAGAGAGAGAGAGAACTTGAGAGAGAGAGAGAGATAGTAGGCAATAGGAGAGGGAGTGGGAGAGGGGCAGGGAGAGAGATAGGGGGATGGGAGTGTGTGTGGTAGATGTAGAGAGTAGGGGATGGGAGAGAAGAGAGTGGTGGGATAAGAGTGTGTGTGTTTGTGAAAGAGAGAGAGTAGGGGATGGGAGAGAGTGTGAGAGTGTGAGAGAGTAGGGGGTGGCAAAGAGAGAGTACATCGATGGGGGAGAGAAATTAGGCGGTGGGAGAGGGAGTAGAGAGGGAGAGAGAACTTGAGAGAGAGAGAGATATAGTAGGAAGTAGGAGAGGGAATGGGAGAGGGAGAGGGAGAGAGATAGGGGGGATGGGAGTGTGTGAGACAGATGTAGAGAGTAGGGGATGGGAGAGAAGAGAGTGGGGGGATAAGAGTGTGTGTGTCTATGAAAGAGAGAAAGTAGGGGATGGGAGAGAGTGTGAGAGTGAGAGAGAGTAGGGGGTGGCAAACAAAGAGTACGGCGATGGGGGAGAGAAAGTAGGTGGTGGGAGAGGGAGTGGGAGAGGGAGAGAGAGGGGGAATGGGAATGTGTGTAAGAAAGACAAAGTAGAGGATGGAAGAGAGTAGAGGATGGGAGAGGAGAGAGAGAGAGTAGGGGATGGGGGAGAGAAAGTATGTAGTGGGAGAGGGAGTGGGAGAGGGAGAGAGAGGGGGGGGATGGGAGTGTGTGTGTGTAAGAGAGACAGAGTAGGGGATGGGAGAAAGTGTGAGAGTGAGTAGGTGGTGGCAGAGAGAGCTCGTACGGGGATGGGAGAGAGAGTGTGAGATTAGGGGATGGGAGAGTGTGAGACAAAGTAGGGGATGGGAGAGAGAGTGAGTGAGAGTAAGGGATGGGAGAGAGAGAGAGAGTAGAGAGGGCGAGAGAGAGATAGTAGGCAGTAGGAGAGAGTGTGAGAGTGTGAGAGTAGGGGGTGGCAGAGAGAGTACGATGATGGCAGAGAGAAAGTAGGTGGTGGGAGAGGGTAAGAGAGAAGGTGGATGGGAGTGTGTGTGTAAGAGAGATAGAGTAGGGGATGGGAGAGAGTGTGAGAGTGTGAGAGAGTAGGGGATGGGAGAGGAGAGAGAGAGTAGGGGATGGGGGAGAGAAAGTAGGTAGTGGGAGAGGGAGAGAGAGAGGGGGGATGGGAGTGTGTGTAAGAGAGACAGAGTAGTGGATGGGAGAGAGTGTGAGAGTGAGTAGGTGGTGGAAGAGAGAGCTCGTATGGGGATGGAAGAGAGAGTGAGATTAGGGGATGGGAGAGTGTGAGAGAGAGTAGGGGATGGGAGAGAGAGAGAGAGAGAGAGAGAGAGAGAGAGAGAGAGAGAGAGAGTGAGAGTGAGAGTAAGGGATGGGAGAGAGAGAGAGAGATAGTAGGTGGTAGGAGAGAATGTGAGAGTGTGAGAGTAGGGGGTGGCAGAGAGAGTATGACGATGGGGGAGAGAAAGTAGGTGGTGGGAGAGGAAAAGAGAGAGGGGGAATGGGAGAGAGTGTGAGAGAGTAGGGGATGGGGGAGAGAAAGTAGGCAGTGGAGAGGGAGAGAGAGAGGGGGGATGGGAGTGTGTGTGCAAGAGAGACAAAGTAGGGGATGGGAGAGAGTGTGAGAGTGAGTAGGTGGTGGCAAAGAGAGCTCGTACGGGGATGGCAGAGAGAGAGTAAGATTAGGGGATGGGAGAGTGTGAGAGGGAGTAGGGGATGAGAGAGAGAGAGAGTGAGAGTAAGGGATGGGAGAGAGAGAGAGAGAGAGAGGGAGAGAGAGAGAGAGAGGGAGGGAGAGATAGTAGGTGGTAGGAGAGAATGTGAGAGTGTGAGAGTAGGGGGTGGCAGAGAGAGTACGACGATGGGGGAGAGAAAGTAGGTGGTGGGAGAGGAAAAGAGAGAGGGGGAATGGGAGAGTGTGAGAGAGTAGGAGATGGGGGAGAGAAAGTAGGTAGTGGAGAGGGAGAGAGAGAGGGGGGATAGGAGTGTGTGTGTAAGAGAGACAAAGTAGGGGATGGGAGAGAGTGTGAGAGTGAGTAGGTGGTGGTAGAGAGAGCTCGTACAGGATGGGAGAGAGAGAGAGTAGAGAGGGAGAGAGAGAACTTGAGAGAGAGATAGTAAGTAGTAGAAGAGGGAGTTGGAGAGGGAGAGGGAGAGAGAGAGTAGGAAGAGAGAGAGGGTATGGGATGGGAGAGAGTAGGGAGGATGGGGAGTGATGTGTTTTCACATAGTGCGTACGCGTTTTATAGGGCATACATGCTATAATGCGTATGCACTATGTGAAATCACCTAAAAATGGTCAAAAAGAAACTTTGGGGCCTATTTCATCAATTTTTTTCTTTTGATCTGTTATGCACTCTATTATTCCAACAAAAATCATGGGTTTTATCATAGCAAACACCAAATTCAATCATTGGATACGTGATTTGAAAACTTTTTGAATATTCCTTGTATAGAAAAGGTTAGTGCATTCTGTTTTAAATATAGTTTATTGATATATAGATACAAATTTGATTATAATTTGACATGTTGTTTAATATATAGTGAATTCATTGAAATTTGTATGTTTGAATGAAATGTTATTTCGAAATTGTTAGAAATTTGACAAGTTTTTTGATATATGTTGTGTATTCATTCAAATAATTATAATTTTTATATTTATTTGAATAATTTGTAATTTACACATTTTAAGTAATTCATATGTTTGAATAATTTGACATGTAGAAATCATTTTCATGCCAAGGAAGAAACCAAAAATTCAAACAAATGAAGATAGGGAGAGAGATTTGGTAATTAAAAGAGATAAAATGAAATTACTACATGAGCAAAGAAAATTGCAAAGCAATAATCAAGAATTGACTTTCAAAGAGAATCAAGAACCATTGGTACAAAGAAACAAAGAGGAAGAATTGGAAAGACAAAGAGAATGAATGAGATTGTTACGCTCAAGGAAACAATTGAATTGTGAAGCTACACCATCTTCCAATGTTGGAGTCATATCCTCCACTACACCATCTTCCAATGTTGAAGTCATATCATTCTCTCATGTTGAAGAGACACCGATTTGTAGATCCGATGATATATACACTCCATCATGTCATGTTGAAGGCACAACATCAACACATCAAGTAGGTGACATTCCATCTTTTGCATCTTATTGTCAAGGCACATCATCTTCAGTTCAAGTTATGCAATACACTCGACCTTATGTTGATGTTCAAAATATTGAGGGAATGGAAAAGATTATAACACCTTCTAGAATTCATTTTAGAAGACCAAAATATTTGATTGATATTGATACTAACATTTTGAAATCAATGCCTGACAAGACTAGCAAGCATACTTGTCAAATAAAAGTTAATCATATGTGGAGATTTTTTTTGAAGAATTAAATATTACAGGTCAATGCCAATTATTTGTTGAAATGATGAGAAATTTGAAATTTAGGCCTATCATGAAGATTCTTGGGCTAAGAACGATGGATGATTCAAATGAAAAAAATATTGTAAAGAATCTAATGAGTGCTTATGACAAAGTGGGTTCTAAATCATGCACCAAAGATAGTAATATCACAAGATGAGTACTTACATCAACAATAGTAAGTAGCCAAATCAAGAAAGCTCAACTCATGAGAAAGACAAGCAAAACATTAAAAATTTGTAGAGGTACTCTAAGGAGAGCCATGCTAAGGTGTGAGAGGTTGGAAGATCCAACAAAAAATGAGTTATGGACATTTAGCGATAGACTACCGCAAAAGGATGAAGAAATTAGTGAAGCCTTGAAATCATTGATCGAAGATTTTTAGAAAAATAACACACGTGTTTCCCCTAATCAAAGAGATGTTGTAAGAAGGAGGATTGGTAGCCAAAATTGCAAGCCACATGTGAGAAATTTTTTGGACTCAACTCAAAAACAATTTTTTGCAAAATTTATTGTTATGTATCCTCAAATTTGAATAATTCAAAGATTTTTTGAGATGGGTAAACCTTTTTATGTGAAGATAAGTCACACACGCACAACTTGTTGTTGTAGGATACATATTGAATTTTCTAACCATTTTGATGTTTATAGGAATATATGTGTAGTTTGTATTCTCAGTTTTTTTTGCAGGATTGTGACATAAATGAGCCACCAAAATCTTCAAAGGAATTCACATCCAACATATTATGTTAAATAGAGGACGGCAAACAATTTTATAAGACATCATGCTTGGATGGTACATGCTTATTTTGTGGTTCTTTGCAACTTTTATCAACTTGTCAACATATATATAGTACACATGAAATTGGAAATGAAATAGTAGATTATAGAAAATTTAAGACAGTGACATATGCTCTAAAAGATGGGAAACAAGGTAAAAGATGTGATTTAGTCATTGAAAAGATTCCAGTGTATGAGTTCATGAAGATTTTTTGTGAAAAGATTATTTATGAGTATGCAAGGCATACACATAGAGCTTGATGGCTAGATTTGCAATTCAAGTTGTGCAAGGATACGTTTCCATTGGATACCATTATTTTTGTTGTAAATTTTGTAGAGAAATACACACTAAAACCACAAAATGAGGTGCAAGAAAAGTATTATACTTCTCAATAGGTTTTCATATTTGTTCACATAACATTCATGCATTCACCTACAAGTATAGAGGATGACGGGAAGATTTTGAGGGAGTACCATTTTTACATTAGTGATGATCAATCACATTCTACAAAGTTTGTACATGATTGATTTCAACTATTTTATGAAAATTTGGCTAATAGGGGCATAACATATCGTCAGCACATTATTTGGTCAAAAAATTATGCATCTCAATTCAAGAATGCACATATGTTCTATTGGTTGAGCAAGATGCACAGGTTGTGTAGAATTTAATATATGTGGAATTTCACAGAGGTTGGTCATGGTAAGGGAGAGCATGATGGTGTAGGTGCATGCATTAAAAGAGTGTTGGCTCATGAAGAACTAAAGTACAAAGATGGAGCAATATTGATAGATGCAAAATCCATCGTCCAATGGTGTAACGCTACAATGGATCTAGGTAAAGAAGGTGAGTCTATGGTTCGTAGATTTTTTAGTTGATAGATAATACTAACATTGCACCATATCAGGATTATTGCACACTAATAGGATCTAGTGAGTTACACTCTTTTAGAAGCTCTGATGTAGGTTCATGGAGTATCCACAAATGAAAAATGGCATGCTATTGTCCATCATGTGCAAAAGAAAATTGGGATGACTGTGAGTTGATTGAATGGGTGGACAAATGAGATATACAAGTTTTGGACCCAATTGACACCTATCATCCCCCACAAGCATTGGAAATGGTAGAGATGGATTTGTCTATTGACTTTGACCACTTTTCAAATCTAGTGCAACCTAGTAATATATATATTTATATATCTTTGTAATTTCAATATGTAACTTTATAACTTTTACCCAAGTATTTTCTAGAATTAATGATCGCATTTTGTACATTTCTCACTGCAGGCCATGTTTTTGTTGTTATTGAACCTAAAGACAATGAAGAAGGGACATATTATTATGTGTATCATTTTGTTGAAGCCAAACAAAAATTAGATCACTCGGTTATAAATGGTGAAGGTTTAGAGTACCATGCTGGTGTGGTGGTTGTAACAAGCACATGGCTTAGACAATATTCTATGAAGAACCCTAACTTGTGGTTATTCAAGGATTGTAAAATAGAGAGGAAGATTCTTCATTATTCAAACCTTGTTGTGCATCAAATGTCCACTTGATAAAATATGGTGGAAAACCACATAATAAGATTCTTTGGAAAGTTCGCGAGTTAGACCATGAGGCAATACTTGAGACATTAAAATGTTGAGAAGATCCAGTTGGCTCATTAGATTGAATAGGGAGAGAGAGAGAGAGAGAGAGAGAGAGAGAGAAGAGGGCTAATTCTTATATTAGATTTTTTATTGTGCTAATTCTTCATTTGCAGGTCACCAAAGAAGAGGGCTAATAAAATTGACGTACAAGTGATAAAGGGTGAGATGCCAAAATCATCTGCAAAATGGTATTATCAATTCACATCCTCAATATTTATTAGTGTTATTTGTTCAAGTACCATTGTATGTTAATCATCTTATGCCTGGAATTGCATAGGATCATAATAATCAAAAAGTAAGAAGGAAAATAGGTCTCGATCTTATGATAATGGTGCAGTGATAGATATAGTTCTCTCTAAGGATAATGTAGCTATTTAATGTGGCTATTTAAATCATGCATATTTGATGGCCATTTCCCTCTATTTTGTAGTCATTTTTCACAACACTATTTCTAACATGGTGTTGTTCATGTTCATGAATGATCACAATATCCACAACTATACAACAAGTGTGTGTGTGTTTGATGCAAAGCCCTCCTATATTCCCCTAGGAACCACAACTCAACTTTGGGATTCTCTTGTATTCTTGGAATTTACCCAAGGAATTAGAATCTACTAGGGTTAAAGAGGAGGTCCCTAACTTGGTAACATCTTCCTAAAACCATGTCTAAGAGGTTATAACCCAAATCTTCACTTTGTCTTCTAAACACTCACATTGTTCACCATGCACCTACTATACCCTAGTGCCTCCAACATACCAAAATTTTTCCTTAGCTTCATACCATGACCCCAACACCTTTTATCATCTCAAAACATCCCATCTAACATATTCCTACTCCTTGCACACTCTTAGCAACTCATCTCTTACACTTTCTCGATTTTGCCTCTTCTAGGCTTGTTCCAACTAGTCCTTGCCAGTCACTAATTTGTTGTTTTCTCCAAACTTTCCCATAAAACTTCCTAAACTATTGGGTGATTAAAATAAAATTTTCCTCACTCTAAAATATACTCCAAAAACAACTACACTTTTTTTGTAAAATATCACTCAAACTTGGCTATTTCAGTCTGCCAACTACGCCTAGTTTAAGGCCATTTACAAAGCAACTCACAATCCCTTGACTTTTGGAACTCCCATGACCCAAAATAGTCTTAAGAGATGACTCAAATGCAAGGATTATTCTATTTTTTGGGTGTCATGATCAACTTCACAAACCACTAATAGATGTTTGAACTACCCATAGCTAGGAATCCCTCCTAGAATTTGTGACAAAATTGAAGAGTAGTGAAGTTCTCAAGGAAAAACCCCGAAAGTAGTTCCAAAGATAAAAAAGAAGCTAAGCCCTATGTCTCATATTCTAAAGATAAAATCTCACCTCATGTTTCTCTTGATAAAAAAATGTGAAAAGAAAAGCTTCGACTACTAAAAGTAACCTTGACAAAACTAGAAAATTGAAACCCCAAAAGAAGAAAATAAATTGGTATTGACCAAGGAGATTTTGACAAGGAAACCCAGTAAGAGGAGGATAGAAAAATGATACATGGAAAAAATAAAGAAAAATTAGTCTATCTTAGGAGAAAGGAGGTTGTTGAGGTTTAGAAGTAAGAAAGACACTATGAAGAAAGTTAAAGAAGAGGAAGCGGCTTGTAAAGCAAAGAAAGAGTATACCTTTGTGGATCCTAAAGAAACCATTAGTTCTAAGGAAAAAGATTATGAGAAAGAGGAATAAATTGAGGATTCAAAGGATGAAAAGTCTACTCATACTTTAGTAAATCAAAGGAATGTGCAAGAAATGAGGAATTTAGAGTGTAATTCCCTACCCATGTAGGAACTAGGAAGGAAAAACCTATTCAAGAAAGCCAAATAAAGAGTGCTACTATTGAAGGAAATGTCATGGGTTATATTGAGACCCTACAAAATAGAACTCTTGCATCAAAATAGGTCATTCCTAATACTATCTCAATGGAATAATTTTATTCTTTTGTCACTTCTATATGTATGGTACAAGATGGTCTAATAATCCGAGAAAACTAAATAAGTGCTTGAAAATAAGTAGGAAGGAAGAAGAGAAAAAGGATATTTAGGAGGAAAAGGATGAAGAAAGATAGAAAAGGTAGCTTAAAGGCATCACCAAACACTAGGAGGATATCGATAGTTCTAAATGATTTTATGCTTTATTAGTGTTGACAACACTACTATGGTTTTCTAGACTTGGTTGTTATCTTTCTATTTGTATAACATGCTTAAGAATTCAAAGGACTTCATTCCTACTATTAAGTAGATAGGGTCATGTTCTGGATAGTATGTTGAACCTTTCAATACCTTTGTACCTTTCTCTACTCTTTGTACTCAAGTTATTGGTAATTCTTATCATATCACAACTATTCTTCATGGTTCATGCCCATTATGTGCTTCCCAATCTCATCAAGGAAGTTCTTGATCGATGAAGCATATATAATGGTACATATCTTGATGTTCTTGACCTTATGTGGACTTGAATCTTGGCTTTCCAATAATAGATCCATATTATTTGGTTCCTAGCCTATATTTGTTATACATTTTCTTAGCATTTGGAAATTTAATATTTATTATGTTGATGTGTTGGTCACATAATTATATAAATTTAGGTATTTATCCTTAATCAAGAAAGTATTATGAAATTAGTAACAAGAATAGAGCTCAAAATTTTGAGGATAAGAGATTTGAATTTGAAGTTAGAGTTGTATGCCTAACATGTAAAACTACATGTTATAGGCTCATTGTAACTAAATTTCTAAATCTAGTAGTTTCATCATCCTTGTCTCTCAAAGAAATATCTTAGTATGACAAAATATACTAAGGAAATTTATTTATTAGATATCAGATCTAGGTTTATAGAGATGATGAAGTTAAAAGGCTTGAAAGGTATTTGAATACTTTTATAGAGCTTCAATACAATATAAGATTAAATAAGTTAAGTTTCAAAACATAACATAAGATTATTAGTACCCTAAATACTAAGTATAATTTTAAAAAAGATAAGAAAATGTAAGGTGGAAGAGGTCGAAGATTTCAAGATGGAATTTTTAGGTCAACTCAATATGAGCAAATTTGTAACAATGTGTCAAGTGACCCTTCTAGGTCCTAATGGGAAAATCCCACAAAAAATCAGCTCTAAGATGTTTTTAGGCTTTAATAGGTTTGTTCTAGCCTATCTAGCATGTTCCCATCAACACCTTTCAGTTTCCATACCCTGCAAGCCAAAATGCATAATTCACCCAAATGTTGTCAATGCATTTTCACAAGTCTGTGACAGCAGCAAGACAAAATGATGGATAAATTTTGATTTTTTCAAATGACTCCTTGAATCAATGACCTTTATAGATACCCTTTATCCTTTTCTAAAACATATGTAAGACTTAGATGCAACTCCTTTAGAAAACATCTGAGATTCTACACACTGCCCCTATTTTCATCAATGAAGCAATAGTGCATTTACAAAGAAAGATATAGAAATACTCAATGTATGAACTTCAGACTTTTCATCAGCTGCTAAAATGACTTCAATTAGACAAATCCACTCTCAATTTCAGTCTAAGGGTTCCCTAATCCCAAAAGCCCCAATTCACCTTCTCAAAACCCTTGTTCCTAGGGCATCACCAATCTCACACATGCCAAGCCTTCTTGGACTAATTTGAAATTTAGATATCTATGTTTTATCACCATAAACATGAATCAAATCATAAACACTACCCTCCTTAAGGAAAATATCTTCCTAATTGATTGTCCCCTCCAAATAACCCTTGTTTTCACAACTTTATTTGATTTGGTGGCCACCAATCTCAAGTTAGATCTTCATTTCATGGTTAGAAATATTTTTAGAAGTTAGATAAATGGAATTCCACAAAGAAACAGTGAACATTTCATGGAACAACCATGATTAGATGCAAAAAACTATCAAAATGGTTAGAAATAAGATTGCTACAACCAATAGTATAGAAATTTGATGAACAAAACTTCAAGTTTGAATGCTAAACTAAGTAAAGAATCTCAAAACATGTCTACTAAGATATTACCAATCATTCCAACACGTGAAAACACTCACAAAGCAAAGAGATCTTCAAATTACTCTTGAAACCAAGCACTTTTCTTCTATTTTTTTGAGACAGTCCATACAATCTGTGTTTACAATCCGTACAAAAAAAATATTTATAGACTTGGGAGATAGAAACTAACCCCCTTAACAACCTCCAACCAGTTTCACTTCCTATTCCTTTATAAAAGTTAAACTATAGAGTTCCCCTCCAAAATGCCCATGTAGCCGTTACATTTAAGATTTAAATTTTTTAACTATTAAACTATGTTTTTAAAGACCTTTTTGAATATTTTAACTTATCAAATAACATGCTAAGGTTATGATAACCTATAGGACCCTATCAAAGGACTCTCCTACCTTATGAAATCCCTAGATCCTATTCAATGGCTCAATTACAACTTTTCCAACATTGAAATCCATCAAGACATCATTCAATATTATGACTTTTTTATGCTTTCAAATGCCATGATTGGTTGAAGGATTGCCCAATTGACTCTAGGAGATTCTCCATGACCTCTGTGATGACTTGGACCTCCAATGTGCCTCTGATAAGCATATGATACTCCTGCATCACAACCTAAGCTTCTCTTGAAACTTTTTTTATAGTTCTTAATTTCAAAATAGATACGAGTTTTTCATTGTAACATGTAGTTACAAATCTCATAATTTTACTCATGTTCATCATCATTGCTTAATTGTGTAGGGGCACCAAGGTCATTCTATGAAGATACATTCATTGAAGACACCAAGGACTAAGGATCCAATGGACTTCTAATACAGGGAGACTCTACCCTGCAAGTGGACTCCACTTCACACACCCAATCCTCAAACTTAGGGTACTCAAACAACTTAGATCAACACTTAGGAACTCCATGCCACCAATAGGCCTACAAAGGAAAATACTTCTTAAATGGTTTCAACACTTGAATTTTCAAATGGAAATGGTTATTATAAACTTAAACCAACAATAAAAATCTCAAACTTGAGGTTTCTCAACACTCAACAATCAAATTTCAAAACTGTTACCAACACTTCCCACTAGGACAATTTCTAGTTTCAACGGTCAAATTCACAAACCATAAAAAGGACCCCATACTATTTTTGCATTTTATAACACTCTTCAACATCCCCTAAGAGATTCCAAAAGATTAACCAACAACTCGGCTCCAATATCAAGTTATGCACACTTTGTGTCACAGTCCTAAATAACCAATTTAGGCTGGGTTACGAGGAAAATATAAAAAAATGGGTTCATGGAATTGGTTCAACCCCTTGGATCTCTTCCATATATCAAAATTTTCCTTCTACACCCTTCACTTGGGTTAGATTAATCAGTTTAGGAGCTTGATCCTTCTTTTTCTTTCAAATCTAGACCAGACATAAGATTATGTTCAGTCTAGGGCTTGCTAGTAAAAATAGATGTCATGCTCCTACATCCCTAAATATCTTCCATCTCAAAGAACCCTCTCCTAACTTGTATTCCACAAAGCAACATTGAAATCCCACAGTGGGTTTGCAAGTTAGGATTCCATCTTGGTGAAACTCTCAAATTTGGAGTAAATCTAACCTACCTACACTAAAATTAATTTTTTTTTGTATACAAGATAAAATACCTCAAACCAATTGAAATGAAATCCTAACTCAACCCTCTATCCAATGATATAAGACTTGTACCACCACCAATCAGTACAGGTCGTACATAATTGAAAAAATAGTAAAAAAGGCATAAAATCTGAGTTTTTTATTGACCAATGCTATCCACCATCTATATAATGACCTTTTCCATGTGTGGGGATCTTAAGTACATCCCTTTGAGTAGTTATAACTTCCATTTGGATGGTTGGAACACCATACAACCTCATGTTCAATTTGACAACTATTATTTCCAAAAATTGCTCTTAGCAACTTTTTGTCATTTTGCAATTTTTTGCACTTTTGTAGGTTGGTTTAGTGGTTTTCAGTCTATAATAATCATTTGGAATGATTAGGATTCATTTAGATTGGTGGTTAGTTGAAATTCCAAAAATTGCAAAAATTGCAAAGTTGCATTAGCAACTTTTGCAACAATTTAGCAACTTTTAGGAAATAACCATAAAATTGTCTATATTCCTATATTCCTTTAAGGTTTTACTATTGTCGAAACTTTTCTAAGTCATAGAATTGGAATCAAGTGAAAAATGTAAAAATTGAATTTTTGTGCAAAGTTGCATTGTTGAAATTTGTAAAAGTTGCTCAAATTTGCAACTTAGTGGAAAAAGGGTTGTGGGATTGAACTATCTACTTCATTAGCTCCATGTGGCTGGGTAAACCCTATCCCCAACATCATCCTATCCCCTTTAGTGCTTGAACATTCTCGAGCATGCCGAACCGGAATGTCCCTAAGGGTCACTAAATGCCATAGGGTTGCGACCTTTGACGGGGCATATCTCAGAGCTTGTGTGAGGTATGGATGAAATTCTAGTTCCTATAGGATTTTGTTGTGGAGACCTACAATAACCTCTCTCACTTTTTGGAGATCACACTCTGTTTTCATTTTACAATGCCATCTTGGGTGATGTTGAAACTTGTAGTATTGGCTAGTACAAAGTTGCCAACTGCCAAATCTCTCTCACCTTTTGTCGTGGGATCGAATTGTCTACTCTGTTAGCTCCGAGTGACCGAGTAAACACTATCCCTAACCTCATCCTATCCCTTGTAGTGCTCAAATGTTCTCAGGCATGCCGAACCGGAATGTCCCTAAGGGTCACTAAATGTCACAGGGCTGCGATCTTTGATGAGGCATATCTCAGAGCTCGTGTGAGGTATGGATACGATTCTAGTTCCTATATGACCATGTTGTAGAGACCTACAATAACCTCTCTCACTTTGTGGAGATCACACTCTATTTTCATTTTACAATGCCATCTCGGGTGATGCTGAAACTTGCAGTATTGGCTAGTACAAAGTTGCCAACTATCAAATCTCTCTCATCTTTCATCATGGGATCAAACTGTCTGCTTTGTTATCTCTAGGTGGCCAGGTAAACCCTATCCCTAACCTTTTTCTATCCCCTTCAGTGCTCGAACATTCTCGGGCACGCTGAATTAGAATGTCCCTAAGGGTCACTAAATGCCATAGGGCTGCGATCTTTGACGGGGCATATCTTGGAGCTCGTGTGAGGTATGGATGCAATTCTAGTTCTTACAAGATGGTTTTGTAGAGAACTACAATAAACTCTCTCACTTTTTGGAGATCACACTCTATATTTCATTTTACAATGCCATCTCGAGTGATGCTAAAACTTGCAATATTGGCCAATACAAAATTGCCAACTGCCAAATCTCTCTCATCTTTCATCGTGGGATCAAATTGTCTGCTCCATTAGCTCCAAGTGGCTGGGTAAAACCTATCCCCAATCTTTTCCTATCCCCTTCAGTGCTCAAACATTCTCAGGCATGCCGAACCAGAATGTCCGTAAGGGTCACTAAATGCCATAGGGCTGCGATCTTTAACGGAGCATATCTTAGAGCTCGTGTGAGGTATGGATGCAATTCTAGTTCCTACAAGACTATGTTTTGGAGACCTACAATATAAACTCTCACTTTTTGGAGATCACACTATGTTTTCATTTTACAACGTCATCTCAGGTGATGCTGAAACTTGCAGTATTGGCTAGTACAAAGTTGCCAACTGCCAAATCTCTCTCACCTTTCGTTGTGGGATCAAACTATCTACTCTGTTACCTCTAGGTGGCAAGGTAAACCCTATCCCTAACCTTTTCCTTT
Source organism: Cupressus sempervirens (assembly GCA_028749045.1). Taxonomy (NCBI): domain Eukaryota; kingdom Viridiplantae; phylum Streptophyta; class Pinopsida; order Cupressales; family Cupressaceae; genus Cupressus; species Cupressus sempervirens. Next base: position 707,338,413 of record CM053787.1, read on the forward strand.
CCCCGTCAATGCTCAAACATTCTCGGGCATGCTGAACCGGAATGTCCCTAAGGGTCACTAAATGCCATAGGGCTGCGATCTTTGACAGGGCATATCTCGGAGCTCGTGTGAGGTATGGATGTGATTCTAGTTTTTGCAAAACCATATTGTACAGACCTACAATAACCTCTCTCACTTTTTGGAGATCACACTCTATTTTCATTTTACAATGCCATCCCGGGTGATGCTGAAACTTGTAGTATTGGCCAATACAAAGTTGCCAGCTTACAAATCTCTCTCACCTTTCGTTGTGGGATCAAACTATCTACTTTGTTAGCTCTAGGTGGCTGGGTAAACCCTATCCCTAACCTCATCCTATCCCCTTCAGCGCTTGAACGTTCTCGGGCATGCTGAACTAGAATGTCCCTAAGGGTCACTAAATGCCATAGGGCTATGATCTTTGACAGGGCATATCTCGGAGCTCGTGTGAGGTATGGATGTAATTCTAGTTCCTTCAGGATGGTGTTGTAGAGACCTACAATAACCTCTCACTTTTTGGAGATCACACTCTGTTTTCATTTTACGATGCCATCTCAAGTAATGCTGAAACTTGCAATATTGGCCAGTACAAAGTTGCCAACTGCTAAATCTCTCTCACCTTTCATTGTTGGATCGAACTGTCTGCTCCAATAGCTCTGGGTGTCTAGGTAAACCATATCCCCAACCTTTTCCTATCACCTTTAGTGCTCAAACATTCTCAGGCATGCCGAACCAGAATGTCCCTAAGGGTCACTAAATGCCATAGGGCTATGATCTTTGATGGGTCATATCTTGGAGCTCGTGTGAGGTATGGATGTGATTCTAGTTCCTACAAGATTGTGTTGTGGAGACCTACAATAACCTCTCTCACTTTTTGGAGATCTCATTTTATTTTCATTTCACGATGCCATCTCAGGTGATGCTGAAACTTGTAGTATTGGCCAGTACAAAGTTGCCAACTGCCAAATCTCTCTCACCTTTCGTCATGGGGATCAAACTATCTGCTTTGTTAGCTTTGGGTGGCTGGGTAAACCCTATCCTCAACCTCATTTTATCCCCTTCATTGCTTGAACATTCTCAGGCACGCCAAATCAGAATGTCCCTAAGGGTCACTGAATGCCATAGAGTTGCAATCTTTGACAGGGTACATCTCGGAGATCATGCAAGGTATAGATGCAATTCTAGTTTCTACAAGACCATGTTGCAAAGACCTACAATAACCTCTCTCACTTTTTGGAGATCACACTCTATTTTTATTTTACAATGCCATCTCGGGTGATGCTAAAACTTGCAGTATTGGCCAGTACAAAGTTGCCAACTGCCAAATCTCTCTCACCTTTCGTTGTGGGATCGAACTGCCTACTCTGTTAGCTTTGAGTGTCTGGATAAACCCTATCCCTAACCTTTTCCTATCCCCTTCATCGCTCGAACATTCTCAGGCGTTCTTGAACATTCTCCACTAAACTAATTACAAATACTTCCAAGTTGTTTAGGAGTCTTTAAGACCTTCAAAATTGACTTGTAACTTTTTATGCCAACTTTAAAAACCAAAAATTTTATTACATTAAATCTAGGCATTATCTTTCAACAAAAAGTTATTAGCATTCTTATTTAGCCCCATCCAAAGTTTCAAGAAAGGTCTAGGAATAATTTGTGGTGAAATGTAAAATTAATTTAAAAAGTAACCTTATGCAAATTCAAGGTTGACATTTTCCATGAACAAATCATTGCTCAATCAACCTTGTCCTCTCCAATTCAGAGTTCTCCCTTGTCTACCAAATTAGTCGACAAAAAAACTCAAAAAAGCCTAATCATTCTCAAATTGATTATGTTTGAGAAGGGTACATTGCACTCACCTTCAAGGTGTGAATCTCTTTGTAATGATAACATTGCTCTCACAAAAGCCAAAATATTGAAACCCAATGAATGCATGAAAATACCACATTATAGGTCATGTGTCTAATGGCTTCTTGTTTACTCATTTTTTTAATATTAATTACACATCCAAATTGTCACCAACTCTGTAACTCTCTATCCTCCACTAAAAACATCAAATTGCTAGAGGCAACTCATTGTTCTGTGTTGTTTGTCATGACTGGGGATGATAAGAGTATGAATAGATATAAAATATTTTCTACAAAATATAAATATATTCCTATGTGACAATGGATAATCAATATTGACTAACTTTAAAGATGTTAAGAAAAAGGGGAAATTTAGTTTAAAACATTGGTAAATTGTTAATGAAGATAAAATATTGAATGGACTTATATCAAAGGTAGTGATGTAAAAATAGAAGATATTAGTCAAAGGGGGATACATGAACTATTGGAAAATGCTACTCAGGGAGAGAAGTGTTATAGTTAAGATATGATCAAGCAGAGACATGAAGTAGAGAAGTGTTGCAAGGAGATGAGGGGTTTATTAGTTCTATGAGTATTTTCATAAGGGGGAATATATAATAGAAAAAAGTGGAAACATTATTGTGTTTCATCATAATTTGAAGATGATAAATATTGGTGAGTAGAGGAGGTTTGAGGCCATGCACCAATTCATGCACCAATTATCTAGTAATTACTTTGAAAACCAAACCTAGAGTGACCTTATTAGGTCTATGTACTTTACATGGGTTAGGTGCTACAGGAATGGAATTGGTAATCTAGGCTTTGGAGTCTTAAATAAATTTCAAAATGGTGTCTGAATCTACCCATAGAATAGTTATATTTCAACCTAATAGGAATTTAGGTCCAAAAAATTAGAGTAGGAGACCTACAAGGAATTCTTTGATAGTCAACATTTTGTACTATATGACAATTGGAGGGTTAAACCAACAATTGATTCTCAATCAGTTCAACATAAGGAAGGTGTCCCAATAGAAACTTGGGGTTGGTGAAGCCATTGGTGAAGAGTTACAGTTATTGGCTTGGAATAGGGCTAGTATCCCTAAAACAAAAAGGTGCAAGATCTTGATTGGAGAAGTACTCACCTTGGAGGAGTTCACAAATGACCCTATCACTTTGGATAGGCCACAAAAATGATATCCTAAAGGAGTAAGATATTAGGAAGGCCACAAGTTTAGTTGGGTAGATTAGGAAGAAGAAAGTACTTAAACCTCACTTCTTGCTCAACATCTATGCATTAGTGAGGGGGAGATGAAGATGATAGATGGCTACATAGGTATGGAAAAAATAGAAATATAAAGAGGGCGAGGGCGGGGGGGGGGGGAATAAGAGAGAGTGAGATACAAGGATAACATGAGCCAAAACTACCAAATTGTAGCGCTTGAATCCTTCATTAGAAAATCAACACCCAAATTTGAATACGAGTCTACAAAACAACATGTTCCTTCCACATGTCATTCTCTTTTATTTCCTTTTAAAGATGCTCTATGATTTTCCATAACATGCATTATAAATTTGTTAACAAGTATAGCTCCCTCTTACAAGTATCTTATGTGTGATCTTAGACTCATTTCCCTCTCATGTGAGATATCTCTCTTTCTTATACATCACAACTATTTATTAAACTTTTATTTTTACCTTAATCTAGTTACTATAGAATAATAACAACACATTCCAATCAACTTGTGATTATGTTACAATCATTAATGTATGAAAAAACATAAAACTATCAGTGATTATGTTACATTTATGATTTTTAAAATGACTTTTTTTTGCAAATAATCCATCGTTTCTCTACTATCTCTAACATTTTTTAATTGATGATAAAGAATGGTGGTTAGATTTTGAAGCTCAACAAGCTAATTGTGTTTTTTCTTCTTGTCTATATTCTTTTTGTAACAATGATTTTTTCTTCTACACAAACTTTGTGACCACTTGTGATCAAATTTTTATCTTATTTTTAACATAAATGTTTGGAGAACTTTTGATCTAATTTTGTTGGATAGAGTAATTTCAAACTATTGATTTCTTTCATGGAGTTCCTAATAAATCTCAAGGTTCTCATTTAGGTGACCAATTGCCAAGAGGTACACGAATATTGCCTAATAAAGTTTATTTCCAGGAGGTTCTCATCGATCTTGATTGATAAAGTTTATTGCGAATCAATATTGTATCAAAAATTCAAACTAATTAGGTATTGAATTAAACTTGATAAACAAATGATAAAGAAGGAAAACTTTAAACATGAACAAGATCATAAATCATATGATGATGACATATTGCAAATGATTAACTTATGCTTAAACAGTGATAAAGTTTATTGTTAATCAATATATTTTATCAAAATTTTTAATAAATTGGGTATTGAATTTAATGTCATACATAAACATATATAATTTAATGTCATACATGCACATATCTAATTTAATGTCATACATGCACATATCTATTTTAATGTCATACATGAACATATCTAATTTAATGTCATACATGAACAAACATATAATATAAAATGACAACCAATAATGTCATAAACATTAACAAACACATAATATATTTTGATAACCAATAATGTCATATATGAAAAAATATATCATATATTAACCAATCATGTCATAAGTTGAATAATGTCATACATCAAATATAGAATTTCATATACATCAAATGTGTATCGAATATGTCCACTAATGCCTATATAAATGCATCTTTAGATCAACTATATCTTTTCCTTCCCACGAGGGGAAGGAAACAAGTCTTTCAACATCCTCTACCATCATGTGGAGGGAGACAGTGGAGATGATGGGGTCCTCTTGACACGCTCACTCGACCTTATGTTGAGGCTCTTCTCCAACTCCAACTGATACAAAGAAAGTAGATATGAATCAATATTTATTATACGTTGAAATTAAATATATGTACACACAAAATCAATTATTTTCTTACCGCCATCAAATAGTCACTATGCAAGTCCACCTCAAATGCTCGTGGACAATCAGGCCTGACGAGACCCTACAAAAATTCAATAAATATAATCACTTATAAATAACATTAGAAATTTTGAGACTAACTATTATAAAAAATAAATAAAATGAAGAAAATTCTTTCATACCTCCATCAATGGCTGTGAGCTAGCCACAGCTACGACCACTCCACTATCAATAGACTGTCACAGATGAGGAGGTGTGTCCGACATCATGAGCTGCATGTCATACAATACACATTACATCTAACATGAAACATGAAATAAATATAATCAAATGAATTAAATTAACATGAAACAACTATACCTGTGTGAAGCTCGTATGATGTTTATGCTCTAGGTCTGTAGTAAAGGTTGAGGGTGTTGTGGATGCACATGCATAATTTTTTTTGTCAATCCTTAATATGTTTACATAATAAATATATGTATTAATTAAAATGATTAAATCAATACATACCTCTGGACTCATGGAAGGGACAAAAAATGGGCCTAGAGGATTGCTGCTAGGCCCAACAACACTCTGACCCTGAATTTTGAACAATGTCAATAGATGCTAATTAATTAACCATTCACTATACATATAAAATGTGATCAAATTAGTAAATTATAATTGTAATTTACCTATGTGTCAATGCCAAATATTTCATTTAGGAACTGATCACTAACAAGCCCATCATCTGCACCATCTCCAGCATGAGTGCCAAATGTGCATAGGGATCTGCATGAAGTGCACATGTGACCACAATGCACAGAAGGCTCCCCCTCAACTAATGAGCTTGTGGAATGGATGGAAGTTTGCGTCAAAGCATTAATGGTCCCTAGAGTGCTGGCCTATACATGTTCCTTCACAATTGAAGGAATAGTCACATGCTCATGATGTGGCTTGACCACAAATGCCCTAACTATATTAAGGTCATGACGTGCTCCCAACCTCTCAAATGATGACCCCCCACCTCTACCCTGGGAGTCTAATTTATCAAAATAACTAGGGATCTCCCCAAGGACAAACTCACAGTGTAATTTCTTCAAAAAATACATGGGGACCTCATGATTGTTGCAAGGAGGGGCATCAAAAACCATCCACCATCTATCCCAAAAATTATTTCTAATAGCATCGTGTATGCACCAATGGATGGGGAATCGTTTAGTACCCTCTCTAACAGTATTTTGCTCACCAGGTTTTTTGAATAATGCACATATACTACCTTTTGGTATTTCTTTTTTTTTAACATCTTCATATGACAATTTATTTGCATAAAATCTTTTTTGTTCATCCCTCTTAACCCGCCAAATATCTAACTGACCACTAACTAAGGCTATTTGGGTGTTAATGGATTCAAGGGATGATGCCAATTGAGCCCTCATTGGATTGGTTTGTCCAGATTCTTTCAACCGAGCAATGAGTCTTCCTAATTCAGTTTTGCCTCTCTCTATTTCATTTATTATATTTTCTTGTGTGCCTGGCGAAGGTCTTGCAATTGGTTTGGGTTGTGGAATTTGTTGTTCTTCTTGAGGAGGGTTTTGGTTTTGAGGTTCTTGAGGGTTTTGAAATTCTTGTAAATTTGTTGGTTGATTATGGACATTTCCTAATAAAAAATCAATTGAAATCCAAATAAATAAACAAATCTAAATGAAATTTGTAAAAACCCTACAAAACAATATAAAAAACCTACAAAACAATATGAAAAACATATCAAACAATGTAAAGTTAAGTTTATATCACTTACGGCATCGTCATGGGTGCGCTTGTGGTCTTGGATTTTGTCAGCGAGGAGGCATTTTGGCAAAGCATGGTGAAAATGTTGATTTTCAACTCGTGTATGCACTACTCTCTATAGCAATAGCAAAAAATGCTGATGAAAATGATGGGTTGCGGGTGTGCAGCCCATCATATATACTTTTTTGGTTTTGCTAATAGCGAGCATGCGCTATAGTGCATACGCACTATGGCTCGGGTTACCCAAGCCATAGCGTGTATGCACTATAGTATGTGCACGCTATTGAAAATAGGAAAAAAAAAACTTGTCACCTTGTTGGCACCACAACTCGGTGCATATGCCCATGCATATTCTTCAAAATAAAAATCTACTAAGAATAATATTAAATTTAGATAAACTAGTAGTTGCATGCTTTTGTACACGCAACAAAATGAGATTTAAGAGAAAAATGTAGAATGAACATTAAATAATGTAAATATGAGTTTTTTAAAAATAAAAATAAAAAAATAAAAAATTGAAGATTAAAACATAGATATAAAATTTACAATATTTAGGAAATTTGAATATTACTTAAGAAACATGTTCAATAATTTCAATATTTTACAATTAAATTCAATTTATCAAATATGAAAAAAAAATTATTTAAAAAAATCCATCAAAAAATTTATTACGAAAAATTAATAAGAGAAATACAAAAGTAATGATATGAAAAATAGCGAAATCTCTAACAAATATTCTATTGACTAAATAAATCATAGAAACTAAAAAAACAATATTTAAAGAAAAAACTAAACTAATAAAAAAAAATTAAGTAATTTAAAAACTAAAACCTAAATCAATTTAAAAAATCAAAAGTTTAATAAATAGAGATCACAACATAATCTAATGTGGAGATCACAAGTAATTATTTTTTAAATAAATAAAAAAAGAAAAATAATAGTTAAAAATGGATATTTAAATTATAATCTTATGTGAACAAATTAGATTATTAATAATTTTAAATTTAAATAACATAATATTTACTAAAATCTTTTAAATAGATTAATAAATATTATTTATTTAAATTAAGTTTATCAAATATGAAAAAATTATTTAGAAAACCCATCAAAAATTATGTTGTGAAAAATAAATTAGAGAAATAAAAAAATAATGTCTAATAAATATTCTATTGACTAAATAAATTATAGAAACTAAAAAATAATATTTAAAGAAAAAATTAAACTAATATAAAAAATAAATTAAAATAATTTAAAAACTAAAATTTAAATCAATTTCAAAAATCAAAAGTTAATTGAATAGATCACAACATGAGCTAATGTGAATATCACAACTAATAAATAGAAAAAGAAAAACAATAGTTAAAAATGGAGATAACAAGTAACAAATATCAAAACAAGAGTTAAAAGTGGAGAAAGATCAAAACTAATTGGTGAATAATTAATAGGAAGGATTTTTAATTTTCCAACTGAACTCTTGCAAATTTTTCCTCAAAAATTTAATTTCCAGTAACAAAGTTCCCACAAATAGCCTATCAGCTAAAAGATAAGTTTACATTATTGCATTTCTTATATATAATTTTTTCTAATTTATTGTAACCCTCATTCTATAGTGAAATCTTCTAAAATAAATAAGATAAACAATATAGATTATTATTATTTTTATCTTAATGTAAGAGAATATATACACAAAATTGAATCCAAAAGTTACACTAAAATAAATTCAAATATAGTGAAAATATGCAAATTTTTATTATTCTTTTTCTCTTCATTTTTCAATAACAATAGATCATTAAATATTATCTTAAAATATTAATAAAAAAGAATCCATTTCAAATCCTAAAAGTGCATTCCTAGCTTGCATTTCTGAGTACGCCTTATTCAAAATATTTGAACATTATCCATTTAGAGTTCTAAGACTTTCTTCCATGAAGAATGAGAGGAGATATCCTCACACCATGCATTCACATTCTTTATTTCTCTAATCAAATATTCCTTCACTATTTCATTCACGAAATAATGAGTAAATGGAAGATGGTTGAGATTTGTGAGGTTGAAGAAATCCCCAACAAGATATTTAGACTTAGAAAGTTTGTCTTCATAAAAGTCCAACACTATTGGCTAGTTTGAGCTGACCCCTGTCAATGGCCTCCAAATCCACACAAAGCCTCACTTTTGAAGAGAAAAATTCAACGCTTCCATTTCTAGCCATTGTTCTAGAAATGGTCTCTCTTCAAGAGTTTTCTCAAGTAGTGGAGTCCCTTGTCCCTCATACTTCATGAAAAAAAGAAATACTTGTTATTAGTACCAATGCAACTCTTATAGTTTAGATTTTATAGGTACTCAAAATTAGAATGTATGGGTGGTCATTCTCTTCTAGTGTAAAGATTTGAACTTTGAACTTGTATGAAAATCTTAAAAGTAAATAGAACATGATAAAAACCATGTTATCCAAATTAGTAGAAGTTAATATATCTAAGAAGAAAATTTGTATGCTTAATAAAAAATAGAAGATTATTTTTGAAGTAAAAATTGTTTATGTTTTGAGTAGCATATGGCATGCGCAATAGTGGAGGAGCAAAAAATATTTGAATTCAAAATGGCATGGTTGGGTCCATCTCTAGATAGCTACAAAAAATTTATAAATTATATTTTTAAAAATATATTTGTTCAAATTTCTTTGATTCAACCAATTTAAATGAGCTTTTTCTATTTCATAGATTTAATTGAATGTAAGGATTCTTAGGAAGGAAAACAAAAATATTATGTATATGAAAAAAGAGTGAACTATCAACTAATTATTTATAATACCTATAATAGTTATAATGGGTTGAATATTAGCATGTTGAGAAAGTGCATTGGCACATTCATGTTGATCCATGTTAACTAGAAAATACAATTGAATGCTAGACCTGCAGAATCAACCCCAAAAAAATTGAGAGCATATTTTCAATAAGTGTTAATAGAAAGGTAACTATTATATTTCCCAATCACAAGTACGTTTCCTTTCATCTCTCTTGTAAAAGCTAATGAAATTGAAAATGGTGTTAAGGTTTGTGATTTTGGAATGGATTCTAATATTAGTAAAGGAAGTTGAAGTTTTCTCATGCATTATTTTCTAAATACATCAATGTCAAGGACTTAATATTAGTTCATAATAACTATTGAAAAATCTATATTGGTATGACAAAGCAAAGATATAAGCATGCTGATATTGTTTTTATGGTTGACAGTTATAGTTTAATTAACTAACATCATGTTAAGATGGGTTTCATTTAGTTTTTTGGTGTTTTAACACTACTAGGTTGCAAAAGACCTTTAATACCAGGATGAAGAAGGCAAAAATTAGTCTAAGGATTAGCTATTTCCTATATTCAACTAGATTTTCTTTAGATCTATACCAACATTAACAAAATCACAAGGATTCTCTACACTCTAGGCTCTATAGGATCAAGGAGGGTGCACCTTAGGGATGGAAATGTGACTGGTTTTATGATTCCTTCTTCAAACATGTGCTCACTAATATTCTTCTTTCAGATCTATCCCCTATAACAGATAATGGTCAACAATGCTTCTTAGATTTACAATGACTCCCTGATTATAGCAACTAACTATGACTCGGAGAAGGACTATTACAAATAAGTACTAACCAGTAGTTTGATTCTTCATACAGAAAAGTAAATATTGATTTGATTTTAATTTGTTCTTTGTGCAACCACATGAACTTAATAATTTGCATTTGAATTGATAATCAGTGCCTTATCCATTTTTATACAGAGTCCAACCAGCAAAATTTTACCTATTTAATTTCCTTACAATTAAATTATCAATAGTTAATCCTAATCCCCATTCTTATGACATCCCTCTCATATGACTAGAAACCCTACCAATTTATTGAAGCACTTATTTAATTCATTCAACTAAAAGAAACAATAAATTGATATACAACCTATCCTAGTTGCATTAAATTGCACGAACTTTGCTCATTCAATCCCAAAATAACTAGCATATGAAAATGGAGACAAAATTTAGAGACATGGATATTGCAAAACATTCCTTTTTATTAATCTTCCTTGAAAACCATACAATACTAGTATAAGCTCAAGAATAATTCAAGATATAACAAATATTCATTCAATATTCACTTGTATTCTCAAATTTTACAAAATGAATACAACACAAAATTTGACACAAAGACTAACTGGACCAACTGCAACATAGCATAAACACTAAAATTGTACAGACTTTGGACCCCAACTCCACATCTTGAAAATCCTTTTATATGAAGGATTGCAACAAGCTTCAGATGGCAGGACACAGTTAAAATCCTATTGGAAAAAACATACAAAGATATTTTATATTTTTACATTACAAACATTCTCTATATTTTGATCAAAACTTGGATGCAGTTACAAAATTGGCAGGTGAGAGTTTCAATAGGTTTCTTCAACATAATTATGGTTTTCTTCAAGCTCCCATCACTTTCTTTGCCTTTTCTTTGTTCTTTTTGTCTCATTTGCTTCTAACTGCATCTTTGAACTACCTAGTCACTATCAATGGATGATATGGCCTTTATGTTTGCAATGATTTCCCAAATAGCAATATTTGTATCTATATCAAGCCAGGTGGCATCCCTAATTGTATCTAATTCTTTAAGGCATTTGTTCCACTTGGCATCTATTATTGTCTTAACCTCTACAATTATCTTTGACATTTTTTATTCTAACATGTAGAGTATGTCGATCAAATCATACACCACTACTACACCTGCCTCATCATTGTAGTATGCTAGGAATTTGGAATGATTCAAAATGCTATCAAAAGATGTTGACCATTCCACCCAGTCCTTAACTCTTCCATCACTCTCCAAAATTATAGGCACAAAATTGGGTTTTCCTATGACAATTTCTTTCATCTTATTCTAAATTAGTTGCAACTTTCCAGTAAAGAAACCATTCATATCTCTTATTTTATTGATCATTTTTCTAGTATTTATGATCATTACCTTCAGTAGATCTTTCTTCTGTGCCAACAAAGGTACAAGGATATAAAAAAATGGAGTATAAGGACCCCATATGGTAAAAAGGGGAGATAATAAGGCAACTACCTCTGAACATCTATACTCTATTCCCTACAACAAGAGATAGTTGTTGTGCATATTCTATGAGACTAATTTTAATGCATTTATTTTATGAATCAACAAGTTCTTGATGGTTCTGATTTCAATCTCCTTGCCTGATTCTAGATCCTTTTCATCTACTTCCATTACCTAGCCTAATGCATCCCCTATTTCATGTACATGGCCCTCTATTTGCACACCTCTGTCTTGGATTTCTGTAGCTAATCTGACAATGTTTTTCAGTGCTAATATTTCATTCTCCAACTTGTGGATTTTATGCTCCAAGACATAAGTCTTCTTCATTTTTTCCTAATGGTGCCTCCTAGTCTCGATGTACCACTCATAGGCTCCCTCCAATTGTGCTTCAAGAACATCCGTTTTATTCTTACCTAACAATGCTACTAAAGTTTTCATCCCATATATCTGGCTGCTGGAGGTGGAGTACACATTCTAAAATATAGCATTCCCTCCTAGGGACTCTTTTATTTCCATTAGGGTAGGATTTTGATGCTTTGTAGCTAGACTTCATATAGCCATTGTTTGAGCATCAATATTGTAACCTGGTCCTCTCAATTCTCCAAGTTGATTTTCATCTTCAAATGAGATAGACTTGTCTTGTCTTCTCATTTGGTATAGTAGAAAAGAGGAACTAATATCCCATCCTAGGAAGACAATCATATCACTTCTTCTCACTAGATCTATAGCCTCTTCTATAGTGAGGGTATCACTAGAAAGATCACACTCAATAGCTTTTGAACTAACTTAGCAACCACCTCATCAGAGTCACATGGCTTCATTTGCAAAGCTAATTCATTTTGTTTCAACTTGAATAGAAAACTCCTGAATTCTTTATTTTTGATGAAGTTATCATCACTCATGAATTCATTGGCTTCAATGATCCTATCATCAATCATTTGAGTTTGTAATTGTAGTTTCTTAGCCCTTTGCCCATCCTCAGAGACCTGGGCTATTAGATGTCTCCTTCTAACATCATCAAAATACTGGCTACCCTTGGGCAAGATCTGTAAGGCTTTCTACTAATGTCTTTGTGGAATCTCCACCATTTTTTGTTTTGTGTTTCTCTATTCTACCCATTCTGAGATTTTAGCTTGATCCTCCTCTTCATCACTAACTTCAACAATAATGTCCTCATCAAAGTAGTCATGATGAACTTTCTTCCTTATTTATTCAAGCACTTGTGCTAATATTTCATCAAAATTCTCTACACACTTATCCAATCTTGACTAGTAGTCTTCTTCAGGATAGAATCCCCTAAAGGAGTGATCTACCTTTTTCATATCCTATTAAAAACTTAGAACATACCTATATTTGATCATCCTCTCTCTAAAAACATCCTCATTCAATCTGTCAGTAATGACATCTTCTTCTCATAGATTTTTTATAGGAGGTAAATTATATCCTCTCATGCTCTTTAAGGCATGCTTGACTACATTGCAAGGGTCATATGTTCTAGTTGGTTTAGTTGGAAATTTGTAGCCTCTTAGATAGGCATCAGTCTCCTCAATAGAATTCTTGCCTATCTCAAAATCACCTACCTTAGTGCATCTACACAAAAATGTCCCTTTTCTTAACAATTTTACCTAATATCTTTTGTTTAGTAAAATTAGTTACCAAAAAACTTCTACAAACCCTAGTCTCTCTAGGACATATTTGGGTAGGATGTGAGGTGGTTGGGGGCATCCATATACTCTAATAAAAATATGCTCTACAAACATAAAAACACTTCCCCAATCATGTGTCAATTGTTTCCCAACATCAAAACACATTTTAGGCTTAACAACCATCCTAACACTCTTGGGTATTATTTCATTAGCCAATCCTATCATTTTTAAAACAAGATGCAAAAAATCATTATAAAAGGAAATAACATTGGAATATGGGTAGAATATTTTCCATACCCTTGTCCATCTTTGCACTGGTAGCCTTTCTCACCATTCCTCTATGCATTCAAAGAAGCTCTGATCAAAGGAATCAACATTTTTGAACAGGATCAAATGCATGATCAAAGAGTAGCGAGGGAAACTAAAATTTTCCAGTTGTCCCTAGTGTGCCAGAATGATCTCCTCATGGATCTTGTCAATAATTTATGTCACATAATCATACCCCACATTGGTGTTAGGGTCTTGAATATTCAAAATCATGACATAATTCATGGTTCCATTTGAACCTAGGGCTTTGTTGAGGCCAAAAATAGTATTATGGAAATCCCTCTGAAAGAATTTGAGAAGCATGATTTTATATACTTCCTTCTTCTTTGGAATCTCTACCTTTTCTTTCTTGGACATAGGGATGTGCCTTGTCATTTCCCTATCCATATAAAATCCCTTTTGGCTCTTGAAATTCTCATTTAGATCATCAATGTCAATATGCAATGACATTGGGCCTCCCAAAACAAATGCCTCTATGAATGTCTCCTTATCTAGCTAGGATAGGAAAATTCTTTTGTCTCTCCCATGGAATGACTTACTAATTGGATTGTAACATTTGATTATTACCTTTACTAGGTCCACATCTAGAAATACTTCTGGCATAATCAATTTGCCCAAATTTCTGACCCATGGGTTGCAAACTAGAAATTTCCCCATTTTTTTTTTGTAAAAGAAAATAACTCATATCCATTTCTATTTGGAACCTTTGCATCTCTATAGAATGCATATGGATCTCTAAAGGCATGGTCATTTGTAGATTGTGCATTAGTAGAACCAAGCAAAATATGCATCCATTCTATTGGCTTTTGAATTAACAACTTTTGAATAACCTAGGGGTAAGAACAAATACATCTTGGGGTAGCTAATTCTCATCCACAACATACCTATTCAGACACTAGGGCCAACTATAAGGCTATACTCCTTCTTTAGATGGTACTAGTGTCAAAAGAATACAATTGAATCAAGATAAAGCAGATAAAACCCTTATTTCTGCTATACTTATGCAATAGCAAAGATGTGCAGTAGCAAATTGCAAATCCTATGAAATACACAAGCTAAGTGAGGGCATCCTTGCAGCTCTTAAATAGAAAGGGAAATGGATAATTGATATAATTTTGAATTTAGTAGAACCCCAAATATGCAATAGTAAGAACAAGTTGATCTTGTAGCTGATCAGTGTCTTATCTATTGGGCATTTCCATGAATCACACGCATACATCTATGATACCAATGACATATTCCATACATCAAGATATCAAATATATCCTATCACTTTGTGAATCAGACATTAGTATTCATAAAGACCTCATGCTCATGCAATATCATTTTCAAATAACCAGCAACCCTGTCAAATATATCAAGCATTTACTTGGCTCTTTGTTCCATCAAAAAAACATACAAGACATACAACCTTAAGGGGATGCAAAAGGGTTTAAGTTCTTTTTCCTTAAATAGAAAAACATTACATATTACAGAGATAGGAGATGAGAATCAGAATGAAACTAAGAACTTTGTTGTTTATTGTATTCATTTCTTTGAAACTATACATTCAAGATGCATGCAAATAACTCATTAAAACAATAAATAAATAGGAACTATCTATATTAGCCTTATTACTATTGTTCATACAAGAGAGAAAGTGCTAAAGAATGGTGGAAATACAGCTCTGGATCCAACCTTGTGGTAGCACAAACTAACAACAACCCCTCTTTACAATGAGAGAGAGAGAAAGATATAGGAAAGGAATGAAATCCTAGATTTGGTCTAGAAATGACACATGTCCACTTGAATCTTCATTCCATACTGTTTCAAAGCTTCTCTCTTCTCTTTACAACTAAAATTAAATAGGAATTTCATCATTGTTGTGTAACAAACTTAAAAATATCTTCCTAATGATGAAAAACCCTTGCTTTAATAAAAAAAAAAGGTATATATCTGAAATGTTAATAAAATCATTCATTAAACTGATTTGGAAGTGAAAATATCATCCCTAACTGCATCCTTCCTACCTTTTGCATTCATCTAATTCACCATTTTGCCAAAAATCAAATCTAAACAGCTATAATAGAAAGAGGTTGGAAAATAGGCACCTGGTGCAAAACCCTGAATAACTTGAATACATGACTTCCTATGCAAAAACACTCAAACATGGAAAGTTTGTTCTCTCCCAGTTCCAATGGTATATGATAGTCTTATACCTGTTTACTAGATATGCCTAGAATCTCCATTAGAAAATTAGGCTCCTGGCATGACCCTCAGGACTATATTTTTTATGCAAATATTTGAAATCTCCTAAGGTCAAAACTATATGTTATAACATCATGTTTATTTAAAATAGTCATGTTACGTTTAGAGAGTAAAAAATAATATTAAAAAATAATAATTTCATACTGTGTATTTTCCCTCCAAATTCTCATTTGGGTCAAACCTATTTGATTTAGTTGTGACACATGCCACACTATGATTGGTATGTTCCTGTCTTGTCATCTAATCTGTTAGCACATTTGCCACCTAGGTTCCATGTGGTACCAATAGATTTGTCCTCATTCTACCACATCTTCCTGGGCCCATTGCCATGTGGTAGCCTCTGATTGTGTCACCATGCTTAACCTCCTTGCATATTTCCTTGGTGACATAGTGATAGCAATCGATCTTGACACATCCATCCTGCAACCACCACCTCAGCATCGACTGCCACATATCACTCATGGATTGTGTTGTTATGTTGCATGACACCTTAGCACTTTGTCACATCATCGTGACATAGCAATGTCATGACATGTGGTACGTTCATCCACATCATCCACCTCATAGTGTGTGCCACATCATCATCTCCACATCATCGCCTACCACCATGTGGAAACTTGTTTCTATGTCACCATGCAAGTCATCTAATTGCCATGTCATCATGACATAGCAATGTCACAACATGTGTACTTTCTTACCACATCATTACCTTAAACTTTGTGCCAGACCCAGAGACCATTTTCATGTGTCACTCTGTGCATAGATGTCATGCTACCACTTGTTGCATTTTGGTTCACTGAGAAATCTAGTCATACTCCCACGTGTGCATTCTTGATTTGGTTCTGTTCAAAATTATCCTAGCCTTCCCTTTAGGTGGTTATAGGACACACATGAAGGCTTCACTTTCTTAGAAGGTTGTATCTCAAAGACATTTAAGTAACACATGAAAAGGTATTTAAACAATGAAAAGCACAACTTCCTTCCCAATGTGGGATAAATATTTCTACTTTCCTTTTGACTATGATCATTCATGCATTTTGAGAAGGAAGAGGTATCATTGTTGCCCATGAAAACATCTTTCAAATAGACCTACTTGCATAACTACAAGTTCCCCTTGGTGAAACTGGTGATTGGATCTTGGACATGGTTCGATGTAGTCATGATTCTTCATTGCCGACATGCTTTGGCTCTCCATAGACAACTCACTTTCCTTTTGTGCCTATCGCAGACATTGTTGAGCCCCATTTATTTATAGATCCTTCCCAACTCTACGGCTGCTTAAACTTCACATTTCTTAATGTCTCTCTACTTCATAAAGTGATCCTCTTCTACAACACTTTATTCTTTATCAACATTTAGCATGTGTGTGACTCAATTCCCCATGTTGCCCTACTTGCTATGGACTGAGATAGAAATAGTTAAAAACTCTACATCAGCTCCTTGCACCATATTCACATCCCCAGTTTCCATACTACTAATACATTATAGAAAATTTGATTCTTCAAATGCATATTACAGGGTTGTTGTACCCTCTTTAATTGTGATTTCCTCAAGTTCTTCTGAATTTGAACTTCTCCCACACACAAGACCACATATCAAACAATTCACATGCCTTTCTATTTCTTGCTATAGAAAACACATCCAAGTTCTAAGGCTCCCTCCAACTTTTGTGGCATGAGATGACTGTCTTCTTTATGCTCTTGGTCATCCTGCATGTTGGTGCAGAAATTCTCAATGCACCAATGGTGTGAGAAAACATAGCAATCTCATACTTATAAAACTTGTAAATGCCCATCCTAGAGATAATGGCATACATTTAGAATGCTTTCACAGTCTTTGGCCTCCAGTAGTTATTGGCAATTTTAGCTTTCTAAAAAATGCTTAGTTGCCACTCTCTCACAAGAGTTGATCACAAAATCATCCAAGCAACTATGTCTAGGGAAACTTGACAACTCCTCTAAGTGTGTGTTTGTGTGTGTGTGTGTATAATTGACCCTTTTTATCACACACCATCATATACTTTTGACTTAGCAATAAGTCATCTATTTCTTTGTGATCAGATATAGAAGCACAACATAATAAGTTTTCCAACTTCAAACTACAAAAGGAGACCTTTGCTCACTTAGTACTACAATTTTAATCTTGCATACTTACTATTCCCCATTTGGGATGTTGTCCTTAATATTTTAGTTGCATGAAAACACATAGGTCTAATACCAACTTGATTAAAAATTTTGCACATTCATTTCTTACATCCCATTTGGTCTCAAACATAGGTGTGCATACCAAGGAATCATAATGAGTAAAATCATTATAACATCCCCTTTAAAACCAATGCATAATTAATCTGATGGAATTTAGTTGGGCCCTAAAGTGGATCTGGCTAAAAAAAAATCAAACTGAAACACCTAACATTTCAAATCAATCCACTAAGCTCACCTCATAGATTGAAATCATTTTGAAAAATTGATTCAACTCTCAAAACTCACTTTTAACATTTCATGCAAACTGCAAAATTCATGCTGACAGGTCCTTTGACTAGCCTTAAAAACTTATAGAAATTGACATCTGGGCCCTAAATATTCTACTTGTTCTGCATTCTCTTACCCTACTAGATCTCGTTCATGACGACTCTTGGGTCAAAAGATATTGATCGTCAAAGTTGCCTTCTCAAAACTACCTACAAGCAAACATGTTAGAAAACAATAAATCATATTTAGTTTTGGCTCTGAAAATAGGTCAAATTGATACTTAGGGGCATGAAAACTGGGGCATTAGTTCAGTGTCATGTGATGAGTATAAATCTATGATTAGGGCTCATGATGAATAACTAGACAAAATTAACAAGTAGTTAAGGTGGGCTACTTGGATTTGTAGAACTAGGAACAATGTCAGAATATTGATTTTTGCAAATGGAATGGATCTGGGAAAGTGTGTAGACAGATTCATCAAGTTTTGCAAATTGGCACACTTAAAATATTTTCAAACTAGAAAATAGTGGTACAATCCATTTGGTCTCATCTATCATGGATTTAGAGTTATGACATCCTGAATAGGGGTACCGATCAATCTGCACTTTATGACACTAGTGAAACTTTACAAATTGCATATGAAATCACATTCAAAAACTGATCAAATGGATTTTTCATAAGCTCAAAACTAAAACATAGAAAGTATCTAACATATAAAATGTAATAGAAAAGGAATTTTCTCATTTTAGTTAATTGGATCAAAGTTATAACTTGTCAAAAAGGGCCTCTCAAAATTTTGAACAATTAGCATTAGCATGACAATAGCAAACAATTGACTTTGAGGTATTCAACACCTAGTCAAAACATATCAAAACAACTTGAAATATGAAACATAGGTTATTTGACATGCATATTAAACATTACTAGGTGTGAGATATTCAAATGCAAACTAGGCTACCTATCACTATTTGACACTTCGACAAAAATGTTAAACTAAACATTGCTCAAAATGAGACTTAATGAAATGACTCAGAATGACAATTTATCTTCACGAGGTGTATGGATATGCTAAATGGAAGGTGTTAGAAACATTAAACACCTTTTAGGCCTCAAAAGGATGATCAGGTACACATACATTAAAAGCACTCATAGAGAATTTTTTTTAGGATGGTACTCAAAATCAGGGCTTCAATTTTGAGTCCCAACATATTCTTCAACAAATGAGCAAGGGCTTTTTTTCTATGATACAAATTCTTCAATTTGTGCCTATGTAATTAATTCTCCTTCCTTTTGAGGCATTTCTTCTAAATAATTCAATCAATTTTGTATGTTGTATGCTGGAAAGTCATTTCAAATTACTCTACAACTTAAATTTTCTCTGACAGCTCAAACAAATTTGTAACTATTAGAATCTGATAAGATTAATAACTTAGAAAACTAGTGCAAAGAGTAAATATCTAAACTATGAATGCAAATGATACAAAATTAAAATAGCATCATAGAGTTAGTCTCCAAGAGAGTGATGCAAATCCTGGAAGCAAAATAGCAATAAGAGGATGCAAAAACAAGAGATCCAAATACAAGCCAAGTAGCATGCTTATATAGGCTAGGAAGAGGGAGGAGGTGGCAACACCAACCAATGAGGAGCAACCATCTATCAAACTAAAGATAGCAAAGTATCTTCCCAAGATAGCTAATGGATTCTCACATGTAGGAAGGTGACACCTCACAACCATTCACCTAATAAGACATGCTTTATTAACCTAAGCGAGATTATTAAAAGTGTAGGAAAAACCTAGCAAAATAGGAAAAATAAAAAACTACACTAACAACCCCCCATAAGCAAAGCTTAGGTGGATGTAGAAATGGGTCCCGAAAAGTCAAGCCTGATGAGGTACCCTTGTACATAAAATTCCCCCAAAAGAGAGAGAAAAGAGACTCCCCAAAGAAAATTAGGACTCCAAGTGAGAGGAAGAGGCCCCCCCAGAAGATGAAGCATCACACACCCCCAGCAAAGCTTGCAAATTTTGTCCGGTAGATCCACTTACATCGAACAAGTTTTCTTCCCTTAGGAAAATGGACAAGATCCCAAGTGTGGTTTCTCATCAAGGAACTATACTCTTCCTGCATAGTTGTATCCCACTCAGAAATACCAAAAGCCTCATGAAAGGACTATGGATTTGAGGCAGTAGCAATGAAGATATGTAGAGCATTCTTGAATTGTGAATGAGTCTGTTTGGTGTCTGATGGATCCCCAACCCAATCACCTACAAACTGCAAGGTTTGTCTATCCCAAAGTGGACTAGAAGATGGAGAATCTAGAGGAGAATCATCAACCTGTGAATGATGATGAGGAGAGGAAGGAGGTGAGTCCTCTAAATCACTCTCTACATCAAAAGTGGAGGTAGAAGACTACTCAAGTGAATCTGACCCATCAGAAGATCTATCATGTATTCCAAGTGACTCCAATGTCAAAGTAGAAGGCAACCCTGTGACCATGCTCTGCTGGTTAAGCTGATGCAATTAGTGGAAGTTAAGATGGCCAAACCGCTCATGCCATAATCTGCTCACATCATTAAAGTGAGTGAGTAAAACAGTCAAAGGAGGATCAGGAACAAAGTGAGAAAACATATAGAGTCATGACTGATGATCTACTCTCCCAACTGCAACTGTAGAATCATTGTGCAACTCACATATCTCCACTAAATCAAGAGTGAACTCAACCCACTTGCCTAAACCTATGTGAGTGATCTAGTGTATCGATAGGAGATTAGTTGACAATGAGGGTACACAAGGAACATCATGGAATGTGCCAACCCCCACATCAACAGACCCTCTCCCACACACCTCAACAAGAGTGTTATCACCCATCAAAATAGAAGGCAGAGTACATGGCTCCAAGGATGCAAGTTCTTCCTTAGATGAAGCCACATGGTGTGAAGCACCTAAATCAAGAACCCAAGTGGATGGTGAGGAAGCAACTGCAAAAAGGGCCTTGCCCTTTCATTTCCCCTTGTTGTTTTCTTTTTTCTTGTTTGACCCTTCATTAGAACTTTGTTTGATAGACTCAGGAACACTAATATTATTCTTCTCAAGAATGTATGTCAAGTGATCAAGTTGTTTATGCAAACATTTATGTTCATCATGACCAGGTTTTTCACAATAGGCACATTTGACCTTTTCTTTCTTAGGCTTATTGCCCTTGGAAGATGGTGTATCAATAGTTGCTTTTGAAGAAATCGATATCTGATCCTTCTTCTCCTCGCTATTCTTTTGTTTCTTATCCTTACTATTATTGTTACTACTTTATCCTTGTTGTTCTTTTGTGCCTTGGTTGGCAGCCAAGGCCTATGACTTAGGGAATTAAGAGTGCCCATCTAGTTTAGCTTGTCCTGTTCTCGAGTGAGATTGATAGCAAAATCATCTAAAGATGGCATGGTGAATTGAGTACCAAGTGCACCCTTAGTAGCATAGAAGGTAGAGACAAACATAGAATATTCTAAACTTAGCTTAGAGAGAATACTAAGAATCAATTGTTCATCTTTCTTTTCAATTCTACATTGTTTTAACTGCAGCCTTAGTGATTTTAATTTGGTGAAGAAATCTTGGATTGTGTTGAAATTGCCTGGACTCAAACTAATTAATTCATTTTCTAACATATGACCCCTCATTGAATCTTGTGTGCCAAATAGTGTTTCTAGCTTTATCCATACTTCATTTGGTGTATCTAAAGACTCAATGTGAAATAGCAAGTCAGGAGAAATAGACAAAAAAAATGTTCCAAATGCCTCATCACATTTGTTAAACCACTTAGGCTTATCTTCATCTTTAGCAAGTTCAGTTTCAAGTCCCATAGTTATCCTATTTAATCCAGCTTTCCTTAAGTGAATTGTCATGCATGATTTCCACTCAAAGTAATTGTATGGAGTTAGGATGAGCATATTTGTTTGATCCATGATGAAGAAGTGCAGAGAAGAAATGCTAAAAAGAAGAGAACCTAGCCATGACAATGGGCCCCCTTTTTTACTCAATCAAGGAACCCTCCCCCAAAGAAATATGATTTGGCACTTTATTTTAGTGTGTTTACAACTACCACTAGAAAGAAATACTTAGTGGTCTTGATTTCAATTCATTACAAACCCTCATGAAGATCATATGCTGGAAGTGAAAATTGGGCACAATAATCAAGGAAACAAATAGCACCACTGCGATCTACTCAAAAAATCATGCATTTTCAAAAAAAGAATCACCTCGATACGAGGTTGTATGAGAAAGTTATGATCCTCCGAAGTTTCCAAAATGAGAACTGTGCATAGTCATGGTTGAGAATCTATAATTTTTGAAGAATTCATGCATGAAAATCAAAAAACAACTCCACTAGTGGATAGAGCACCAAAAAAAAGCCAAGTTCATAACAAGAATCATCAAAATCAGAGTCCGTATGAGCAAGAATGAGATATTTGAAAACTGCGTTCAAATCTGCAACTGCCAATGGAGAGGGGTATGGCTGTAGCTTTGCATGCTCAATTCTACAAATTATACAGCTTGCATGCAAAATCTAAAAGATACCCAGATGGTTTTTCGAGGCTATAAACAAAACCCAAAAAGTATTTTTCTTGCTGATGTATAGAAGATGTTGTTGTAGTGTAAATCAGATGCCTTTAACAGTAAAAAATGGCTCCAAAAATCAATAAACGACCCCAACAACCAGAATATGACATGCAAATGTTGGATCAGCTTCCTAAGTCCATCAATGGCATGTTGGAACCTGCAAAATTGATTGAAAACTCCAAATATGCAAGTTGGTTGTCAGATTTGAGATTGAAACCCTAGAGAAAAACCATTTTTGTCAAAACTTTTTTGATTCTCAGGATCATCCAAAGATTGAAGAGAAGAGCATACTTCATTTTCCAAAAAACTACAATAAAGTTTATTTGCCCCCCCCCCCGAATCTCTCAAATAAGGAAACTAAAATCTACTCTTGCACATAGAAAAGCTCTGACACCATGTTAGAATCTGATAAGATTAATAACCTAGAAAACTAGTGCAAAGAGTAAATATCTAAACTATGAATGCAAATGATACAAAATTAAAATAGCATCATAGAGTTAGTCTCCAAGAGAGTAATGCAAATGCTGGAAGCAAAATAGCATTAAGAGGATGCAAAAACAAGAGATCCAAATACAATCCAGGTAGCATGCTTATATAGGCTAAGAAGAGGGAGGAGGTGGCAACATGAACCAATGAGGAGCAACCATCTATCAGACTAAAGATAGCAAAGTATCTTCCCAAGATAGCTAATGGATGCTCACATGTAGGAAGGTGACACCTCACAACTATTCACCTAATAAGAAATGCTTTATTAACCTAAGAAAAATTATTAAAAGTGTAGGAAACACCTAGCAAAATAGGAAAAATAAAAAACTACACTAATAGTAACTAGTAATAAAAATCTCTGCATCTTTCAAAATTTATCTATCTCTACAACAAGAGCATGGGATTAATGGAATTTAAATCAGTATGCTTAAAAACCTATCAATCTTTGAAAAGCTGGAAAAATCTTCTCTTTTTCATATTTTGTATTTCCATCTCATACTCTTTTTATCCAGCTCAGACATGGCCATTGAAAATTGTTTTATGCTTTCACAACTAAGAGTTGCAATGATGCAATCTTCACCTTGTCATTGCCTCACAACAGTTTTCTTTCTTTACTCATTCTTGGTTATGACCATGCAAAATGGGCTATCTTTACTGTTTTACAACTTCTCTCATCTTTTCTTTCCCTGTGATGTTTGGTGTGCGAGGCTATGATTACCTTTAATTGCTCCTTGACAACTTCATTTATTTATTGACTGCATGGGCTTGTGAAAATGCATCCACTTTGTTTTATACTTTGCCACCACTTTGTAACCGTTCACCACTTTATCTTTTTAACTATTGCAATCTGGTGATGACCTCTATATTTATTACTTTGCATCTTTGCAACGGTCTGGAGTCTAACATCTTTTATGATTGCGATGTTATGATGCTTTAGATTTTATGTTGTCACTACTTCGTAATTGCCAGACATTATGTTTGTTCTAACTGTGCGATGTTGCACTAACTATTTTCCTTAACTGCTACTTCTTCTTGCAACATGACAACTCAAAATTTCACTTGCCTTTGAATGCCTACAAAAGTGTGATAAATATTTCTGCACCACTTTGCAACTTAAAATATTAATAGCAAATGAAGCCCTATGATCTTGCGCTAGTCTTTAACTTTAAAATTTTCTTTTGTTTGCAAGCTCGAAACTTCATTTCTTAACCAAAACTTTTGACCCATGAAGATGTGCTCATGAGCATTTTTCTCCTTCACAACTGTAAACTTGAATTATCCTTTACTCCTAATGATATTGCGATCAACTTTGACCTTAACTATTACTTTACTTCACAGTTTTGCAACCACAAAATTTTAACTTCAGTTGAACATTGTGAAAGTGTGATTTCAAGATTTCACCACTTCACAACTATATCCTCTAGTTAATTATAATTTCTTGTGATGTTGCGATGGTTCATAACTTAACTACTTGATTACTTCATGCAAAACTTCAGTCTTTACTTCACTTCAAACCTTTACGACAATGTGACTGAGCATTTCTTCTAACCGTTAGATGCCTTTTATGGTTTTGCATCTTATAGTCTCTCTTCATGGCTTAGCCATGTGATCATGCAAAAGTAGTTTTCTTTGACTACTTCTTCACCAATCGCTACTTCAAAACTTAAAATATTAGTTTTCATTTTACCCATGTGATGTTGTGACCAACTGCTAACTTGACTATCTTCTTCATTTCCCTGCTTCACAACTTGAACACTTAACTTGATAGTACCCTTGCGATGATGAAACTACAATCTTTCGTAGCTTCACCACCTTAACCTTAGTTTTCTCTTAACCACCTGCAAGCATGCGATAACCTTTCAAGTTAACCATTACTGCCTTTCGCATCCTCGTAACTCAGACCTCACAAATTATCTAACTATCTATGATTGTATGCTTTCCAACTTTGATTGTTGTTTATGTCCTTCACAACATCACAACATGAAATTCCTTAAGCCTGCATTGACTTGCGATCATGCACTTTCCATTAGATTTCCCCTTCACACCATTAACTTGAATGCTAGCACTAACTATTTTGATTCCACAATGAACTATTTAGAAACCATTTTGCTCCTTCATGTTGTCCAACATGGTTAGTGATCAAAACAGTGCGATGTTGCAATTAAAGGGCTATTACAATATCACAACTTAAAATATAAAAGATGCATGATGCGAAAAGAGACAATAAAACAAAATACTTAAGGATATAATCATATGAGCAAGAATTTTTCATATATCCCTATTTAATAAATGCATGTCAATTTCAAATGAATTCTAATGAAACAAAAGACAAGATAATTTCTCTAGGGTTTTTTCATGAGGAATGACCAGTTTTCAGAAACCCTAATTAAATGAGAATAAATTTCTCTCTGCTTTTCACATAATATCTCAAAACTTTTAGTAGGTAAACATTTAGGCCATCACTTTTAATCAATGCATTCATGATGATGTTGTTTATCATCGAAATGAACATCAAATGAAATGGTTTTTTTTCATGGAACATAAAAGATGATTCAATTTTACTTTCTTAATCAATGTCTTTAAATAGCTCGCATGTGAAACTAATTGTTAACACAACTTCTCTAAACTTGATTAAGAAGAGTATTTCCTTTAGATCTTTAAACCCTAACATAAGGTATGAAAACTATTGGTGAGCATTTGGTCATCAAACTTATTGTTGTTCAATTATTCTATTGTAACTGATAGTAATTTTGTACATGTAATATATTTGAAGTACATCCCTATACAAGGGAATATGATCTCTAAAGAAACACATTGTAAAAGGAAGCAAAAGGGCTGAAGCCCTAAGAAGTTGTAGCTTCTATTGTAAAGAAGAGTTCTTGCTCAATAAAGACACTAGGTTCCAATGAAGTGGTTTTTTCCTTATGATAAAATCGAAAGGTTTTGAGGGATTCCCACTCAGCATAAAAACCTTGTGTGCCTCTTTTGTGAGTTTTCTTCATTACTTTGATATCTTGCATTTTCATTTATATTTTCAACTTGTCTATACAATTACTTTTTAATGATATACATGCATTTCAAAATCTAGTTAAAATTTAAAAACTTATCCAATTTGGATTCATCCCCCCTCTTAGAATAGCCATTAGTTCCAACAAGTGGTATCAGAGCATAGGGTTCCTCCCTAGGTCAGCTTATATGGATTACCTAATGATAAGTTAGAAGTATCAATGTCATGAGTTGAAGGTTCCTCTCTTACCTGAGCCCCATTATTTCATGATATAGATTATGTATTTTGGAAGGTTATGATGAAATCCTTTGTAAATTCTTTGGATGTTCATATGTGGGAAGTTGTTGTTACAAAATAAACTGTACCCAAAACCATACCTACTTACCCTGATGAAAAAATCAAGCATAAACTTGATAAAAGGGCTAAGTTTTCCATTTTATGTGGTCTTAGAAAAGATGTGTTTGTTGAAGTCATGTAATGTCTGTCTGCTAATGATATATGGGTAAAATTAGAAACCATTTATCAAGGTTATGAAGAAGTTAAGGAATCAAAGTTAATAACTTTGAAAACTTAGTTTGATAATTTGAAAATGAATGAGGATGAAATCATAGAAGCCTCTCTCTTAATTATTGATGGAGTAGTGAATGCTAGAAAGGGATTAGAAGAAAAACATATTGAGGAACATGATATAGTTTCAAAAGATATAAGAACTATACTACCATAATTTTCAAAACAAAAGTTTCTACTTTGGAAGAACATAAAAATTTCTCCAAAAGGACTTTGCATCAAGTACAAGGAGCTCTAACTGTTTGTGACATGAAAATCCCCAATAATGTTTATTCTATTTAAAAAGTAATAATATTCAAGGATGAAAAAAAAAAAATTTGATTCATATATAACATATGCTCTTGAAGCATTACTATTTAGATAATTGAAAAAGAAATATTAAGGAAAACCTAATTTTTATAAAAATTATGGGCAATTAGGACACTTTGATGCAAAGTGTCCCTATGATAATCAAAGATGAAAACAATGAAAAATATGAAAAATCCTTGAAAAAAAACCATGGGATCAAAACAATATATTGTAAAACTTTAAAAAGAAGAGTAATCAAAGGAAGAATCTAATGAAGAGTCAAATGATTTGAGTGAGGAAGGAGAAACATTGTTTATGGAAAAAATAGTGAATGTTCAAAACCCAGAATCTATTTGATCAAAACCTTCATTTGATTCATATGAAGACATAGATCTTGAAGAAGAGCTACTTCTCTCTCTACAAGAAATAAAGAGATTAAAGAAAATGATCTCTACTCATGAAAAATAAAATCAATTTTTACAAGCTAAGTTGAATAGTGCAAATCAACTTTATGAAAATCAAAAAGTTTTATTACATGAAATGGAAAATAAATTAACCTTATTACAAAAATGAATTGATCAATTTTATTCAAATTTTAATATAGTTGAAAAAAGAGAATCTTTATAAAAGGTTTCAAGTCATTCTTTAAAGGTTACTATTTTCTTTGTAACGAATTTGGTCATAAGGCTTATAAGTACTTGAGTTAGCAAGAAATGAAATAATATGTATCTTTAAGAAAGTAATTATATGTTTAAAGTGTTACCACAATGGGCACTTTGAAAATTAGTGTAAACCAAATTTAAAGCCTAAACAAGTATGGAAATCTCAAAGTATGAATGTGGAAAAGTCCTTAATTGTGGAAACAACCCTATTTGCTCATAAACTTGCAACATGGGTTTTGGACAGTAGTTGTTCTCACCATATGACTAACAAAATAAATAAATTTAAAACCCTACATGGCTTTGATGGGGGGGTTTGTTAGATTTGGAGATAATCAATTATGTGTACCAAGAGGTTCCATGAGGGAAAACCTCATCCAAGAGAAGTACAATAGGAGTTTGAGAGGACACTTTGGTCTGAATAAGACTTTGGAACTTGTGACAAGATTCTATTGTTGGTCCAAGATGCAAAATAACATCAAGAGGTATGTGGAGCAGTCTGTTGTTTGTCAGAAAGCCTAGGGGACATCTTGTAATGTTGTTTGTATCAACCTTTTCCAAATACTAATAGACCTTGGGAGTGTTTAAGCATGAATTTTATAGTAGGTTTTCCAAGGACAACCATTGGTTTTGATGCAAGGAGGGATTGAACAACTAGGGCCAAAGGCACACCTAACTATCCAAGTACCTTGTTGCATAAACACAATGGAAGAAAACACATAAAGAACAACACCAAGGAGAGATAGAGAGAGAAAAAGACACTTTTATTAATTCATCAAGTTAAAAAAACACATGCCTAGCTGTAAGGCCTCCTAGGTTACGGCCAAATACAAAATACAATTTCAAGATCCATGATCCAGCTTCAAATTCGTAATTCCAGAGACATCTTCTTTGAACTCTCTAATTCCACTCTAAACTAAACCAAAACACCTCTTCTTATACTTGCCAAAATGACTTACAAAATATTATAGATCATTACATAATAGTAAGGCTGACCTCAAAACAATTTGCACTCACCCCAAGACAAGATCCTATCATTAAATTCATGATCCAAATTAAATACATAAGTCAGCTCAAACTAAGAACCAATCACAAAAAAACTCAGTCAAAGAAGGACCTAAGCATCAACAAATGTCATGTTCACATGGTGCATGAAGGAACACTCAGCCAACATAGCCACCCAGTAAGCACTGCTAGAACTTGGTTAAAACTACAAGAAAGATTGCTAGAATGAACAAATGAGCAGGATTACAAGGCAACCCAAGATGCTCTTGCATAAGACAACTAGGGTTGAAAAAATGGATTCTCCTAAAATGTGCAAGTGTCACAACCTAAGTTGAATCCAAGTTAGATTGAAAAATCCATGTAGCATCTTGAACTAGTCTATTCTTCCACTTCAGTAAATACTCATAGTAATTTTTTCCTCTTGTGCTTTTATCAACTCATTGATCCAATATTAGTTCAACCTCTTCAATCTGTTTCGTAGGGTAATAATTTGATACAACAACTTCATCATCTAACTCATGATACTTATATAAATCAGCAATATTGAATATAAGAGATATATCTATGTCATTAGTTAACCCAACTTCATAAGCATTGCCACTATCAAAATTCCTCAAGATCTTACAAGGTCCAAACTTCTTCATCTTCAACTTACTATATGTTCCAATAGGAAATATTCCTTTCTTCAAATGAACCATCACTTCATTACCAACTTCAAAAACATGATGTGTTCTAGACTTATCAGCATTCTCCTTATACTTATGATTACTTTGTTCCAACTTCAACTTCACTTCCTCATGAAAAGACTTAATTAAACCAAAAAATTCTTCCCCTTCAGCACTTCTCTTCTCTTCATCAAAAAAATCTCTCAAATTTGATATTCCTCTAAGCTATATTTCAATAACAATCTCGAAAGGTGTTTTTCCTATACTCCTATTATTATATGCAAACTTAGCTTGTGCCAATACCAGCTCCAATTATTCAGCTTATCTACAACTAAACATCTCAATAAATTACCCAAACTTTTATTCACAACCTCTATCTGTCCATCTATCTGTGGATGGAATGTAGAACTAAATCTCAACTCCCTATCCATCTTCTACAAAGTCCTCCAAAATTAACCAACAAACTTACTATCTCTATAAAAAATAATACTTCTTGGTAATCCATGCAATCTAATAATCTCTTTGAAGAAAATCTCAGCAACATGCACAACATCTGATGTCTTCTTACATGGTATGAAATGTGTCATCTTAGAAAATATATCAACGACAATAAATATGGAATCACACCCTCTTACTATCTTAGGTAATCCAAGAACACAATCCATACTAATGTCACTCCAAGGTTTCCTAGGATCAAAAATAAGTGTATACAAACCTATATTCTAACTTACTCCTTTTGCAACTTGACAAATTCCACAACTCCTTACAAACTTTTGAACATCCTTATACATTTGTAGCCAATAATACTTATCCTTCAACAAACTCAATGTCTTATCAATTTCAAAATGTCCAATCAATCCACCATAATACTTTTCCTTAATCAAATTAACTGCCATAGAATTTCTTGGTATACATAACTAAATCCCTTTGAACAACATACCTTCTTTAATGAAATATTGATCATACTTACTCATGTGATCTGATAGATTTGGTTCTCTGCACTCTCTCCACACCTCAAAAAAATCAAGGTTAGTATCATACAACTTCTGCATTTCATTAAAACTAAGAACTTCAACCTTCATCTCACTCAACAAAGGATGTCTTCTACTTAATGCATTAGCAAATCAATTAGTAACTCCATTGTTATGCTTGATCACAAATGTGAAACTCTACAAGTATTCAACCCACTTTATATGTCTCTAATTCAATTTATGTTGACTTCTCGAATGATGTAAAGCTTTATGATTAGTACACAACACAAACTCCTTATGTATCAAATAATGTCTCCACTTTTTCAAGGCTTGAATAATAGCATAAAACTCTTGATCATAAAAAAAATAATTTCTTTTAGCATCATTCAAATGTTCCCTAAAGAAAGCAATAGGTTTACCTTCTTGACTCAACATAGCTCCTATTGCACTGCCACTTGCGTCACATTCAACTTGACATACCTTATTGAAATCAAGAAAAGCCAATACATGTAACTCAACAATCTTTATTTTCAAAGTCTCAAAACTCTTATTAGCTCCATGTGTCTACTTAAAATCCTTTTTATCTCCTCTCATTATCTTAGTCATAGCATTACAGAATTAATTGGAATTATTTATTAAATTTCTGTTGAAACTAGCCAAATCATGAAATGATTTTACCTCACTCACATTCTTAGGTGTAAGCCATTCCAAAATTTCTTTAACTTTCTCTGGATCCATTCTCAAACCATCAGCTAAAATTAAAAATCCCAAATACACAATCTCCACTTGCATAAGGAATATTTTTTCAAGTTAATCATCAACTTCTTTTTGAATCTCTAGAATACTTGTCTAACATGCTCAAGATGTTCTTCCTTAGTCTTAATGAATAGAAAGATATCATCCAAATAAATAAAAAACAAACTTACCCAAAAGTCTCTTGAGAACTTCATTCATCAACCTCATGAAAGTACTAGGTGCATTAGTCAAACCAAAAGGCATTACGAACCATTCATACAGACCATCTTTTGTCTTGAAAGTAGTCTTCCATTCATCACCTTCTCTGATTATGATCTAATGATAACCACTCTTCAAATCAATCTTGGTAAAATAATTTTCTCCACTTAAAAAATCCATTATGTCATCCATCTTTGACTTATTAAATCTATATTTTATTGTGATCTTGTTAATAGCTCTAGATTTAATACACATCCTCCATTATCCATTCTTCTTAGGTGCTAATAGAGTGGGTAAATCACATGGACTCAAACTTTCTCTGATCAAACCTTTCTACAACATGGTGCTTTGTTCAGTAAACTAGCTCCAAGAATCAAGTCCATAGAATGACTTATACTTCTTGTTGGTGGTAAACCATTAGGTATATCCTCTGCAATAATTTCTTTATACTCATTCAACAAACTTGCAATTTTTACTAGCACTCAATCAATACTACCAACTTATTTTGTCACCCAGTTACCTCTATCACTCAGATATGACTATTTGTCACTCAGTCATCACTAGTTTATATCACTTGGTTATGAATAGCATAACTCGGTCTTATAGGAATTATGGCAAAATAGATTTGGTTCTTCTTCATTTTCTTTTAAAATTTCTTTCCACTAACCACACAAACTTGAACAGTAGTACAATTAACCTCATCTAGAATTTCAATCAAAGGAAACAATACTTGTTTTCTTCCATTAACTCAAAGAGTATATTGATTCAATCTTCCATCATGTATATCATATCTATCATATTGCCAAATTCTACCCAACAGAATATGACAACAATCCAAAAGCATAACATCACATATAACTTCATCAAAGTAATTTGAGCTTCACAACACATTGTTCACTTACCAATATCTTATGCTCATCCTTTATCCATGAAACATGATAGGGTTTAGGATGCTTTAGCCTCTATAACTACAACTTTGTAAAAAACTCCTCTAATGCCAATTTTTTTTAACTTCCACTATCAATGATCACTTTACAACATTTTCCAACCATCTTACATCTGGTCTTGAAAAGACTTCTCCTTGGGAAAGGTTCCTCATCAATTCCCTTATTGCACAAATTTCTTCTCACTATCTGATTCTCTAGCCTCAAGCCCACTTTGTGAACCCTCAAGGTCTCCTTGAATCATAGCATATATGTTACCTTGTTCATTCTAACCAAAGGATCTACATTTAAAGGGTCTATGCCCCTCTTTACCTCATCTAAAACAATTACCACAAAAATCACCTCTAGAATAAGAATTACCTCTTCCTCGGTAAGAACTAGTACCTCCTCGATAAGAATTGCCACCTTTCCATTTGGTCTTGCCTTTGTCATCATTTTTCTATTTAGATTTTCCTTTTTCTTGCATAGGATTGTTAGGTGTGCCACCTTCTCTAGAAGATCTACCTCTGCCTCTCTAGAATCTACCACCTCTACCTCTTTGTCTTTGTTCATGCTTCTTTGTCAAGATCTCCTCAACTTTCAAGGCATATTGGTATGCTTTTTCCACACTTTCCAATTTCACAAAAATTATTTCATCTTGAATTGTAGTTCTCAATCCATTGAGATACCTTGCAACTTTCTCAACCTCATCATCCACATGTTTAGATCTGATGTCCAATCTATGAAATTCCTCAGTATACTCTTTCACAGTATGTCCTTTTGTCTCAAATTTTGCATCTTTCTCAATAAGTTAACTTGGTAATCAACAGGAAGGAACTTCATCTTCACCTTGTTCATCATTTTCAGCCAAGTCCTAATCTTCTCCTTTTGTCTCCTTTGTCTATCAATTTACAAATGCTCCCACCATAGTGAGGCATGACCTTTCAACCTAGTGACTTCAATTTTAACCTTCCTATTATCAAGAGTGTTTTCAAACTCAATAAACTTCTCCATATTAGAGATCCAATCCAACACAACACTGGTGTCCAATTTTCCATCATAAGGAACAACTTCTACAACTAGCTTTGAATGTGTCCTCGACAATACTCTCAACAATCATTCCTCATCTTGATCTTCCTTAGGTTCTAGATTAGGGTTTGGTGTGATTTCTTCACTCATATCATCAAGATGTGTTCCTCTCCTCTATATTGTCTTTACAACATTTAATTTGGCTGCAATTTGTCTCAACATGTCAGTAATAGTAGTGTCAACATTTCCTCTAACTTGAACCATCTATACAAATAGATTCTTGCGAGATCATAACCCTTTATACATTATAGGTCAAATCCTTAGATCCACAACCCTACAACCAATTCAACTTAAGGTTCTACATGATCCAATCTCTACAACAATGAACCTCAAGCTATGATACCACTTGATTGAAGGAGGGATTGGATAGCTAGGGCCAAAGGCACACCTAACTATCCAAGTACCTTGTTGAGTAAACACAACATAAGAAAAAACATAGAGATCAACACCAAAGATAGATAAAACAAGACATTTTTATTGATTTATCAAATTAACAACATACATGCCCAGCTATAAGGCCTTCTGGGTTATGGCTAGATACAAAATACAACTTCAAGATCCACTATCCAACTTCAAATTTGTAATTCCAAAGACATCTTCTTTGAACTCTCTAAGTCCACTCAAAACTAAATTAAAATACCTCTACTTATACTTGCCAAAATGGATTACAAAAGATTCTAGACCATTAAATCATAGTAAGGCTAACCTCAAAATAGTCTACGCTCATCCCAAGATGATATCCTATCATTTAATTCATTATCCAAATTAAATACATAAGTTAGCTCAAACTAAGAACCAATCATAGACAAACAGTCAAAGAAGGACTTGGGCATCAACAAATATCAAGTTCACACGGTGTATGAAAGAACACTCAGTCAACACTAGACAACTTAGATAGCAATTAAACTTAGCTAATACTAAACTTGATCATAACTGCATTTCAACAAACACTAAACTTGGCTCAAAATGCAACTCAATGAATACTAGAACTCAATCAGAACTGCAACTTGGTCGATATAAAACTCGGTCAAAACTATCATTCAAACAACATAGCCACTCGGTAACTACTGAGACTTGGTAAGAACTATTAGAACTCAGTTAACACTACAAGAAAAATTGCCCAAATGAACACAAATGACTAGGATTACAAGGAAACCCAGGATGCTCCTACATTATGTTTTGTTAGTGTGTTTGTAGTAGTGGATAGATTTAATAAAATGAGCTATTTTATACCTTGCAAAACCACCCATGATGCCAATTACATAGCTCATATTTTGTTTAAAGAACTAGTCAGAATTCATGGTTTTCTAATGAGCATTGTGTCACACACAAATGTCAAGTTCATGGGGCATTTTTGGAAAACTCTATGGAAGAGATGTGGAACAAATCTAACTTTTGGATCAGCCTACCATCCACAAATAGATGGTCAGACTGAGGTGATCAATAGGGTACTAAGGAGTATGGATAGGTATGGGATCAAGTAATCCCTAAAGCTAATTTTTTCTACAACAATAACAAAAAAATGAGTACTGGCAAAAATCCATTTCAAATTATCTATGGCATTCATCCAAGATGATTTTGTGATCTTAGAGAGTTGAAGAATCAAGAGGGAATCAATGCTCATGTTGATGATTTTGTAAAATCAATGAGAGAGGTACATGAGTAGGTCAACAAGACACTATTGGAATCTAATCAAAAGCTCAAATCCAAGGTAGATGAGAGTAGGAAAGAACTTCAGACTGAAGAAGGTGATTGGGTGGTGGTACACCTCAACAAAGATAGAATCCAAAAAGGTTTTCTAACAAGTTACAGATGAGAAAAGTAGGACCATGTAAAGTCCTAGCCAAGTATGGACAAAATGCATACAAGCTAGACCTTTCAAAGAATCTTTTTATCTCTCCTATTTTCAATGTTCAAGACCTTGTCAAATATAAAGAACTCAAGATCAAGGATGGAGAGCACAATATAGGAATATGAGAGGATGTAAAGAAACTCAAAGTACTTGCACCAACAAAGCCACAAATAGATCAAATGCTAGACTCAAGGGTGAAAAAGAAAACTAGACATGGTGTTTACATGGAGCATCTAATCAAAGGGAAGCACCAGCCTAAGTCTGAGGCTACTTGGGTAGTAGAGAGTGATTTCAAGAAAATGGAAATCAGTCAAGAACTCTTCAATATAGATCCTTCTTAAATTTGTAGGGGGAGAATGATGTAGAAGCACCTAGAGGATTGGTCAAACTCTAGAGACATTTTGGCTTGTAGTGGTCTTGGCAAAACCACATGTGAATAAGAGATGGTTTTTAATCACAAGTGTGTGTGTGTGTGTGTGTGTGTGTGTGTGTGTGTGTGTGTGTTTGAGTGGGTTTTTAGTATAATAGGTCATGGGCACATGGTTACTTAATGAGTTGCCAATATAATTTTGTAGTTGCACAAGTTGCTTAGGTAGGTCCAAGGTGGTCAAACATTGAATTTGACCCCAAAGTGAGTGGAAAGGTGTAGAAAGGTGCTTAATAGTTGATTTGAACCAAACTTGGCTCATTTGGAGTGAGTTTGAGGTTAGAATGTCTTGGAATGCAAAAAGATGTAAAGTTGCTCATGACAACTTTTGTCTTGACAACATTTACCCAAAAATGTGTAACTTACCCAAAATTAGTTTAAGGACAATATTGGTAGTTACCACACATGCCAAGGAACTATATAAGCTCAAGAAAAGCCCAAGAAAAGAGTTTGAGTTACTATTGTATTAATTTTAGTTTGAAGCAATCAAGAAAACAAAGAAATTTGTCCTTAGTCCATTTGCAAGCCACTCTTCCACACCTTAATGGATTGAGATGGTAAACTTTGTTGCATTTTTACTTATCATTTCCTTTCTATTTTTTTGGAGTACCATTGCATTTGCAAGTTGATTTTTTTTATAGATTTTTGAATAATTTCTTTACAGTGACTTGCCTATTGTCATGTACATAGAAGGTTGCCAAGAAATGGCTCTACCATGAACTCCAACAGTTGAACTTCTATGGCCTCTTGGAATCAACAATAGCATTGTATATACTTTATAAATATGTCATTTGGGACCATTTTGAGGTGGTTTTCTATTTTTGCAAACAAGCGCTAGGCGAGACTATTGTATCCGACTAAGTGTTTAAAGGAGTTGTAGAGCTTGAAACTAATGACATATGGATTGGTTTGTTCCAATTAGGAGCATGGAAGTGTAAATAATCGACTAAAGATCCCTAGACTAGGATTTTATGATAATTTGAGTTCATTGTTGTGCCCTTTGATCATTCACAGAGGTTGATTGTCTATAAACCCTTAGAACCCTTCAAAATAAGAGTATTTTGGAAATCTATTGTATGAATGAGTTGGGAATCTGAGACCAAGAAAATATTTAATCTTGTCCAAAAGGGTATTTTGATCCAAGATTAGTTTGGCACCTTGTTTAGGATTTTTCAGAGTTATTCCCTAAAAACTCAAGGAGGGCTAATTAGTGTCAAAAGGCTACTAGCCCTACTACAAGGGGACTGAAGAGATCCTTAATAAACTTATGGGTCTTTAAATCATGGTGGCCCTAAAAAATATCAAATTTACATGTGAATAATCCCCACCACACCATCTAACATCTAGGTTGGCCTTGGGTTATTAGTCAGAAGATTGAAACTAGGAATTGAAAAGGAGTAAGGAAGAGTTTGGAGAGTGATTACTTGATAGGTGACGATCATTGAAGAGGAGGAATCAAGGAAATGTTCCTCTTGAATTAAGGTTAGATAGAGAACCCTAAGAGGCTTAAGAAGAAGCCTATAAGAGTCCTAATGGAGATTAGGACATTCAGTTAGGATCCTCCCCATCAAGACCGTCGATTGGATTTTTCACCACACCCTCTTCCACCTTACTTGCTATCAAATTTAATGTTCAAATTTTCTTACACTCTCAAGGAAAAATAGTATGCCTCTTCAATATTATTCATTATAACTAGACTCAACTACTAAATACTTGGCCTCAATCCATTAAAGTAACAAAAAAAGTTGTAGGGGGAGAATGATCCTTCTTAAATTTGTAGGGGGAGAATTATGTAGGAGCACCTAGAGGATTGGTCAAACTCTAGAGACATTTTGGCTTGTAGTGGTCTTGGCAAAACCACATGTGAATAAGAGATGGTTTTTAATCACAAGTGTGTGTGTGTGTTTGTGTGTGTGTGTGTGTGTGTGTGTGTGTGTGTGTGTGTGTGTGTGTGTGTGTGTGTGTGTGTGTGTGTGTGTGTGTGTGTGTGTGTGTGTGTGTGTGTGTGTGTGTGTGTGTGTTTGAGTGGTTTTTTAGTATAATAGGTCATGGGCACATGGTTACTTAATGAGTTGTCAATATAATTTTGTAGTTGCACAAGTTGCTTAGGTAGGTCCAAGGTGGTCAAACATTGAATTTGACCCCAAAGTGAGTGGAAAGGTGTAGAAAGGTGCTTAATAGTTGATTTGAACCAAACTTGGCTCATTTGGAGTGAGTTTGAGGTTAGAATGTCTTGGAATGCAAAAAGATGTAAAGTTGCTCATGACAACTTTTGTCTTGACAACATTTACCCAAAAATGTGTAACTTACCCAAAATTAGTTGAAGGACAATATTGGTAGTTACCACACATTCCAAGGAACTATATAAGCTCAAGAAAAGCCCAAGAAAAGAGTTTGAGTTACTATTGTATTAATTTTAGTTTGAAGCAATCAAGAATACAAAGAAATTTGTCCTTAGTCCATTTGCAAGACACTCTTCCACACCTTAATGGATTGAGATGGTAAACTTTGTTGCATTTTTACTTATCATTTCCTTTCTATTTTTTTGGAGTACCATTGCATTTGCAAGTTGATTTTTTTTATAGATTTTTGAATAATTTCTTTACAGTGACTTGCCTATTGTCATGTACATAGAAGGTTGCCAAGAAATGGCTCTACCATGAACTCCAATAGTTGAACTTCTATGGCCTCTTGGAATCAACAATAGAATTGTATATACTTTATAAATATGTCATTTGGGACCATTTTGAGGTGGTTTTCTATTTTTGTAAACAAGCCCTAGGCGAGACTATTGTACCCGACTAAGTGTTTAAAGGAGTTGTAGAGCTTGAAACTAATGACATATGGATTGGTTTGTTCCAATTAGGAGCATGGAAGTGTAAATAATCGACTAAAGATCCCTAGACTAGGATTTTATGATAATTTGAGTTCATTGTTGTGCCCTTTGATCATTCACAGAGGTTGATTGTCTATAAACCCTTAGAACCCTTCAAAATAAGAGTATTTTGGAAATCTATTGTATGAATGAGTTGGGAATCTAAGACCAAGAAAATATTTAATCTTGTCCAAAAGGGTATTTTGATCCAAGATTAGTTTGGCACCTTGTTTAGGATTTTTCAAAGTTATTCCCTAAAAACTCAAGGAGGGCTAATTAGTGTCAAAAGGCTACTAGCCCTACTACAAGGGGACTGAAGAGATCCTTAAGAAACTTATGGGTCTTTAAATCATGATGGCCCTAAAAAATATCAAATTTACATGTGAATAATCCCCACCACACCATCTAACATCTAGGTTGGCCTTGGGTTATTAGTCAGAAGATTGAAACTAGGAATTGAAAAGGAGTAAGGAAGAGTTTGGAGAGTGATTACTTGATAGGTGACGATCATTGAAGAGGAGGAATCAAGGAAATGTTCCTCTTGAATTAAGGTTAGATAGAGAACCCTAAGAGGCTTAAGAAGAAGCCTATAAGAGTCCTAATGGAGATTAGGACATTCAGTTAGGATCCTCCCCATCAAGACCGTCGATTGGATTTTTCACCACACCCTCTTCCACCTTACTTGCTATCAAATTTAATGTTCAAATTTTCTTACACTCTCAAGGAAAACTAGTATGCCTCTTCAATATTATTCATTCTAACTAGACTCAACTACTAAATACTTCGCCTCAATCCATTAAAGTAACAAAAAAAGTTCTCCTTGTCAACTTTTGCATGACATGTTTCTAATGAGAACTTGAAAGAACTTTTTTCTATACTCCTAAATAGATCTTCTTGCTTGCTTCAAACCTTGTATTTTATTCAACAAATCAAGCTCATAATCAATATATAAATGAATTGTATCTTCAATTTCTCCACCATCTAATCCCATCTTATGATTTTATATTTTTCTCTAACTGAATCTCTTACCACCAATTTTTTGCATGTCCTTTCATACTGGCCTTTGAAAATTTGACCCTCTTAATGTCTTCTTTCATTTCTTCGTACTCAAAATATTCTTTAGATCATTCATCCAATCAATCAGCTTCTTTGGGTTAGCATTTTCCAAAAATGTGTGGACTTTAATCTTGGGTCTTTTTCTTGTCCTAGAAATGGCTATGAAAAACCTATACTCCTTAGGATCCCTATCCATTTTTTCTCCTTATTCAACATTCCCTTCTTCTTCAAACTCATCCTCACTTTCAAATCTCACTACAATATTCATTCCTCCATGAATTTCCTCTTGAAATGCTTGCACTTGTCTCCAAGGGTTCTAAATCTCTTAGTTGTCACACATTTGGTTCTTCCACATTGGTCCCTTTGTAGAGGCATTTTCATGCTTATCGTTCAAACTAACAACCTCGATCCTAGTGAAAATTACCTCATAGTCAAAAATTAGTCTATACACTGAGAAAATCCCACTTTTATACCACTTGATGAGGGTCCTCCCCTTAATAACACAAATATATTACAAAAATAGAGAATAACAACAAGTTGCAAGAGAAAAAGTTTGGCTTCTTATTATCTCAAAAAGTATGGAATTATAAATTTTAGAAATACCACATACAAAGCCACATGAGTTTTTCCTTGCAATATTTTGTAAGCTAGAGCCACCACCAATATACTAAAATTCTCCTCGACAACCCAACGAGCCTTCTTTAGATAAGCAATTTTCCACCTCCCAATAAGATTCTAAAATTTTAACCCCAGACCTTGAGGCTAACCAACCCCAAATTATTGACTTTTTTTATATTTTATTACATTAAAGTAAGCCCCAACAACTTTCAGAACTCAAATTAAATTTTAAAGAAATATTATTTTTTCCCATTCAGGTAGTATGACTTCCAAAGACTTTTACTCGTCATCAATTTCTCCTATTAACTATAATGCCCCCATTTTGAAAATGTCATGACCTCATCTATTGACAATGATCTTGTCCTCGATGCAAATAACATGAAAAAAGTGGAAACAAATTGATAAGTTTGAAAAGTCAACAATTCTTAGCAGCCATGTTTTGTTAAAATGGAAAAGTTAACAGTAAAACATGGTGTGATGTCTTTGACAAAAATAACATGGCTATTGAATATATTATTGTTGATGTTTATCTATTTAAAAAAATCACATATTCATGTTTCACATTCACTCTAGTAATCATGGAAGTGGTTGTGTTTAAAGAGGACAATGGGTTATACAATTAGAAAAGTTAAGTCTACCAAGATAATTGGGGGGTGTGTGAATCATTTATGCAATTAAAACAACTCTCTATATCTTCTTTGTAAATTTAGAAACATTTAAACAATAGATACCATAACCATAGAAAGATAACTATGCACAATAACACCAGATTTGTTAACTAGGGAAAGCCTTGATCAGAGGAAAAATCCCAGTGGGGATGACACCCACAAAATGATGAACTAATATAAAAGTTTTTTTTAAGAGGATAGACCCTATTAGGAGTTGTGCCAACCATGTTAGGAGTTGGAAGGAAGACCACTAAACCCACTATCCAAATAGCCTTTGTACTATTCCTTTTGAATAATACAATCTAAAACAACAATTATCCAACTAACAACTTGTCTTTCCAAATACGATTCCTTGTAATCTCACCATGCCTCAACTGCACCAAACTCTTCTCTAGTCTTCACAACTTCACATACTAATCTTGCACATTAGATATTAAAAAGATATGATCACATACCATACTAAGTGATCTCATTGATAATTACAACCAAGGAAAAAATGTTTCCTTACTACCAAGTCCTAAAACAAATTATTGAGCCATCCTTTAGGCTTTCCCAATTTACAATAATAATAAAGGACATCATTAAGATATTACAATACACATTACATTAACATTTTATAGTTTAACCAAGATTACAATCAAGCTGTCAGCTCACAATATTCATAACTTCCCATGCAATGAACATATGATCATGTTAACTTAATCAAGTCATCTTCAACATGTCTTCAACCTTTGTCTCAACTCATTCAACTAGATTCCATCTCTGTCAAGAGATAAAATCCTCAAATCATGCAAAGAAAATTTCTCTTTATTGTTCTCCTAGTCCTCACAGAATAAATAGTATGTTGACATCAATGACAAACACTATTATGAATGCAAAACATAAGATATAAATCATATATCCAACAATGCTAATATACTCCCCCATAAGAATACCATCAACATTCATGCTAACATATACTTACATGGTGAACATATTGCCACATGTTGAGATTGTATGGTGGGTTTGAAAGACTTATGAAATTTTGTTAATAATCACATTGAAAAGGACAT
This sequence comes from Cupressus sempervirens, assembly GCA_028749045.1. NCBI lineage: Eukaryota > Viridiplantae > Streptophyta > Pinopsida > Cupressales > Cupressaceae > Cupressus > Cupressus sempervirens. Next base: position 707,380,585 of record CM053787.1, read on the forward strand.
CAAACAAATATTTTTTAGTTTCTTTGTTCTCCAAGAAAATCCCTACCTTTTTGTAGGTTTTCACAATGGTTCTTTGACTATAAAATTAGAAATGGTTTTCTAGAACTAATTGATGGATTTTTGATATATCAATCACCTTGTAATTGTGATTCTCTTGATACTCATTTAGCTATTATCTGATTTTGTTCAACAAGTTTTATGGTAGTCATCATGAAAATTTTTTTGACAATAAAGTTGAAGTTTTATCTGTGGGTTTCCAATATGTTGCATAATAATAGAAGCTTGTGTTAATAACAATATTATATCAAGGGAAAATAATCATATTTTTATACAGCATCATGGTTTCTTATATGCTTTTGGTTGATATAGATTAACAGAATCATTTCATTTATCTTCATGATCGATATGTTGTTGCTTACTCATTTTGTTTGTATGTAAATCTTCATCACATATTTTGCGAGAGTTCGAAGTGAATAAAGTGCAAAGGTGTTTTCTTTTCTTTCTCTCAATAAATTATTAATAGAATAGGTAACTATTATACTTCACAGTCATAGGTATATTACCTTTCATCTCTTTTGTAAAAGATAATAAAAATGAAAATGGTGTTAGGATTTTCCATTTTGGAATGGATTCTAGTATCATCAAAGGAAGTTGAAGCTTTTCTAAGGATTATAAAATAAGTTTATTCACCTTTAGATGCCATGTATTATTTTATAAATACATCAATGTCGAGGGTTTAATATTGGTTTTGTTGGATACAATTGTTCAATTGTGTGTTGTCTTTAATGTCACACAATGTCACATCAGTCATCAGATAGTGTCTACCGAGCTCAGAAGGTTAGCAAGGCAAAGGACAATGTTTACTAAGCTTTCAAGGTAATCAAAGAATTTTAGTTCTTACCAAGTTCACTTGGTCATCAAAGGTAATTTGAAAAAAAATAGTTCTTACCGAGTTCACTCTGTCATCAAAGGTAATTTGGAAGATTCAATTCTTACCGTGTGAACTCGGAAGCCAAAGGATTTTAAGGATATTGTAATGTTAACTGAGTCAAGAAGGTTAACTCTGAAAATTCTTGGAAGTAGTATTTACCAAGTAGGGTTGGCCAGTAAAGGATTTCATTGTCTTTTGAAATAACATTTATTTGTTTAAGAGTACTATCTGTAGCTGACTGATAAATGGATTAATGATAAATGTAACATGTAAATGGGTCGACTTGACAATCTGAATAGTGTAAGTAAGAGGTCAAGTTGTGAATTCAAAGAAGTATAATGTGAGAGGTATGAGAAGTTAATGTGATATGAAGACTGATTACTATGGAAGTGAATTTAAAGGATGATCAGATATCATTGAGGAGCAGCAAAGTCATCTTTGATCAAGGAGGATCTAATGATGCTGAACAGAGACTTGTATCTAGAAAATTTAGTTGCATCTTATTTAGGTCAATTCATTGTTTCTTTCTAACCATTGTAGTAGTGATTTCAAATCTCTTAACAGATTTGGTTTAACAGCTATTTTATAAATCTTCTAACAAGGTGATAGTTCAGTTGAATTGTTCTAAAGACCTCTAGAAAGGCCACTCCTAATAGGGTGATTAAATCCTCTAATAGGGTCACACCTAATAGTGTTTATTGTAACCTTTAATAGGGTTGGCTCCTAATAGGGCTCACTTCAAAAGAGTGAAAAATTGGTGAGTAGTTACTTGGTGGTTTTCCCATATTGGGTTTCCATGTTAAATCTAGTGTCTCTTGTGTTCATTTTGTTTTTAGTTACATGTATGAATGCTTAAAGATAAGTAATAGTTTATTTTACCGAGTCTTACAAAAGGTATATTCAAGATGTCTTACAAAAGGTAAATTCTAAGACTTAATAGGAACAACTTCTCAGCATGGCAAGGATTGATGAGGCTTCATCTGGCTTCCATTGGTGATAGAGGGCTGCAGTACCTTGATGAAAAATATATAGAACCTTCTGGTACATTATCTGTCAATGATATTTTTGAAAAGAAGACTCACAATAACATGATGATAGATATAGCATCCGCTCTGAGTTATGAAGAATTTGATGACATCAAGGATTGAAAAATTTCCTTTGAAATGTGGAACAAGTTGAAATAAATCTATGGAAGAGATGATAATGTGAGAAGAGCCAAAGCAAAAAGTTTGAGAGGGCAATTTGATCAAATGAGGATGAGAGAGGATGAAAACATTGCAAAGTATGTTAAAAGAGTTAAGGCATGTGTTAGTGCAATCAAAGCATCTGGAGGAGATATCAGTAAGGAGACAGTTATAAGTAAAGTTCTTAGAACCCTACTTCCTATTTATGCAATCAAGGTCTCTGCAATTCAAGAAAGGAGATGTGAGGCAAATCATAAAATAAATTTAGAGGCCACAGTTGGAAGATTGACTACATTTGAGCTAGACAACTATGACAACTATGTTCCAGCTACCAAGAATGTTGAATCAACATTTGAAGCCAAGCTTTCACTCAAAAGATGAAGGAACCACATTCAAAAAATGATGAAGAATCAGAAAAAAGTTCAGACAGTGATCTTGAAGTGGTTGAAGCTCTACTAGTAGGAAAATATTCAAGAGGCAAAGGAAAATACAAATGTAAAGTTCCTCTAATCTATTTCTCTTATGAAGAAATTGGACATATTATTGCTAGGTGCCCAAATAAGTAGAACCAAGATGAGAAGAAAGGTCATAAGTACAATGCCAAGAAAGACTTCAAATCATTCAAGGATAAAGGTAAGAAAACATGTTTTATGGCTAAAGATTCTAATGATTCTGATGATGAAGAAGAAGATGAAATTGTCTACATTGCTATGAAAGATGATTTTGATAATGACGAGGAAATGGCACTCATTTCTCATATGAGAAAAAATTATACATGGATCATAGATAGTGGTTGTTCTCATCACATGATTACTGATAAGACTAAGTTTGAATACTTTGAAGACTATGATGGTGGCAGTGTAAGATTTGGTAATAATGAACCTTGTTGTATAAGAGGAAAATGAAGAATCTCACTAACCAAGGAACTTGTATTTGATAATGCATATTGGGCAGAAGGACTAAAGAATAATTTGTTGAATGTGGCATAGTTACTCAATAATGGATTCAAAGTAGAATTTATGCATGGAAAAACACAGTTGCTAGATGGCAAAGGAAAACTGATTGGATCCGACATTCAAACAAAAGGTAACTTATTTTATCTTGAACTTGGTGAATGTTCATGTTTCATTGCTCAAATTGAAGAAAGTTGGTTATGGCATAGGAGCCTGTGTCATGTAAACTTTGAAAATTTAATAAAGATTAGAAAATTTAAGAAAGTAAGAGGTATTCCTAACATAAAGAAACCTGAGGTTGGTTTATGCAAGAATTGTCAAATTGGTAAAATGGGAAAGACTAGTTTTAAAAGCAAGAACTATCAGACTGAAGAAATTCTAAAAATTATGCATACTGATTTGTGTGGACCTATTGGCATTGAAAGTTATATTGGTGAAAAATTCTTCATTCTATTTGTTGATGATTATTCAAGAATGATGACTGTCATGTAATTTAGAGAGAAATCAAAAGAATTTGAAAAGTTCAAATGGTATCTGGCCAGAGTAGAAAAGGAAATAGGCAAAAGACTAAAATGCTTAAGGTCTGATAGAGGTGGTGAATTCATTTCAAATGAGTTCAATCACTTTTGCATTGAAAGGGGAATAAAAAGATAGGTTTTAGCACCTAGAATTCCTAAACAAAATGGAAAAGCAAAAAGAAGGAACAGATCTATAATGGATTGTGCAAGAACCTTAATGATTGAGAAAGGCATTGCTATCAAATACTGGAAGGAAGCTATCAACACTATAGTTCATACCTTGAACTGAGTACAGCTGAAAAGTGATTCATTCAAAATACCCTATGAGTTGTGGTATGGCTACAAACCCAATGTAAGTTATCTAAAAGTATTTGGAAGCAAATGTTACATTTTGAAAGAATCTAGAAAAGGTAAATTTGATGTAAAAAGTGATGAAGGAATATTTTTGGGATACTCCTGCAAAAGCAAAGCATATAGATATTTGAACTTATCTACTAACAAAGTCATAGAAAGTGCACATGTGAAAGTTGATGAGTGTGTAGAAAGAACAGAAGAAGAAAGCAAGAAGGAACTTGAAGACTATAGAAGATTTGTTTACATTAAACCTAATACAATGCCAAATATACCTATTAATCAGGAATCCTCAACTCCAAAGTTTCATTAATCGAGTCACAAGAAGTTCAAACTGAGTTAGCATCTACTGAGCTACAAGAACTCGAGTTGCAAATAGAAGCTATCAAGTTAGCATCTATCGAGCCTGAGCAACTAGAATCAGAACTAGAAGTTGAGATACATAAGGATAACAATGCAATTCATTCAAAAGGCAAGGAGCCCGTGTTAACCAAATATGTCAGAAAGCATCATTCACCAGATCAGATCATTGGTAATAAATCAGAAGGAACAATGACAAGAAGTAAATTGAAAGGCACTTGTTTACTTGCTGATTTTCAACCTAGAAATGTCAAAGATGCACTAGACAATGAAAGTTGGACTGAATCTATGAATGAAGAGATTGAACAAATGGAGAAAAAAAAACATGGACTCTTGTACCTAGACCCAAAGACAAGAATGTGGTTAGATCAAAGTGGGTATTCAGAAAAAAACTAAATGAAGATGGTAAGGTATCAAGGAACAAAGCTAGACTAGTATGCAAATGATACTCTCAAAAAGAAGGTGTAGACTATGGAGAAAATTTTTCTCCTATTACAAGATTGGAAGGTGTTAGAACCTTACTTGCATATGTTGCATTCAAAGGATACAAAGTTTATCAGATGGATGTCAAGTCAGCATTTCTCAATGGCATATTGGAGGAAGAGGTTTACATTGAGCAACCTGAAGGTTTTGTTGATCCAGACAAGAAGGACATGGTTTGCAAGTTGCATAAAGCATTATATGGTTTGAAACAAGCCCCTAGAGAATGGTATCAAAGATTGCATAACTATCTTATTTAGATTGGTTTTCAAAGAATTAATGACAACAACAGTTTGTACATAAAAGAAGGATCAGATAATAAGATTATATTGGCAGAAATATTTGTAGATGATACTTTGTTCATAGGAAATGATGATCTTTGCAAAGAATTTTTAGAACAAATGAACAAGGAATTTGAAATGTCAATATTTGGTGAGATAAAATTCTTTGTTGGTCTTCAAATTCAATAGAATAAGAATGGCATTTACGTCACTCAATCTAAATACATCAAGGAGATACTAAAAAAGTTTGATATGGAAGACTGCAAACTAGTTGGGACTCCTATGTGTACTGGATTAAAACTCACCAAGGATGATGAATCAAAGGAACTGGATCAAACATTGTATAGATCTATGATTGGAAAGTTGCAATATGTAGTGCATACAAGACCAGACATTACCCTTGCAGTAGGAATTATAGCAAGATTCTCAGCAAAACCAAAAGAAAATCACATGATGAAAATCAAAAGAATCATGAGATACTTAAAAGGAACTGAAGAATAGAGATTATGGTATAAACTTGGAGGAAAACTAGATTTAAAGGTGTTCAATGATGTAGATTGGGCAGGAAATATTGATGACAGAATGAGCACAAGTGGCGGAGCGTTCTTTCTCAAAAAAAAGTTAGTTTCTTGAAAAAGAAAAAAGTAGAATTGTATATCTCAATCCACAGCAGAGGTTGAATATGTTGAAGCAACAATAAATCGCTCAAACATTGTGTGGTTTAAACAATTATTGAAAGGTATGAAGCAAGAAATTATAGAACCAGTTGTTACGTTTTGTGATAATACAAGTGCAATTAACATCTTCAAGAATCTGGTGATGCATTCAAAAACCAAGCATATTGTCATAAAATATCACTTTGTAAGAGAATTGGTGCAAGAAAAGGAAATAAGATTGGAATATGTGCATATAAAGGAACAAATTGCTGACATATTCATAAAGCCTTTACCTAAGGATGCATTCTTGTATCTAAGAGGTAAGTTAGGGGTCATTCCCCTATCTGAAGCTCACTAAAATACAGTTTTAGTGATGCATCAATAGGAACAGAATTGAAGATCTATCAGTAGATGCAACAAACTAATGAAGACATTGCATATGAATCAGTACATCAGGTACAGTACTATTTAGTTGTTTTGAGTTGTCTTTGGCATGTGTTGTCAAAGAGGGAGAATATACTGTCAAATCTTTCTGAAATTTGCAAATAATAAGAATTTGTGTAAGAGGGAGAGATTATTATGAAAGAGGGAGTTTTGTATTCTGACATTAAAAGACTTGTTTTCAAATTTCATTCTATGACATGTTGTGTTGCCATCAATGCTAAAGAGGGAGATTGTTGGATACAATTTTTTAATTGTGTGTTGTCTTTGATGTCACACAAATGTCACATCAGTCATTAGATAGTGTCTACCAAGCTCAGAAGGTCAACAAGGAAAAGGACAATGTTTACTAAGCTTTCAAGGTAATCAAAAAAATTTAGTTCTTACATTGTTCACTCAGTCATCAAAGGTAATTTGAAAAAAAAATAGTTCTTACCGAGTTCACTCAGTCATCAAAGGTAATTTGGAAGATTCAGTTCTTACTGAGTGAACTTGACAGCCAAAGGATTTTAAAGATATTGTAATGTTAACCGAGTCAAGAAGGTTAACTCTAGAAATTCCTAAAAGCAGTATTTACCAAGCAGGGTTGGCCAGTAAAGGATTTCATTATCTTATGAAATAACATTTATTTGTTTAAGAGTAATATATGTAGCTGACTGATAAGTGGATTATTGATAAATGTAACATGTAAATGGGCTGACTTGACAATTTGAATAGTATAAGTAAGAGGTCAAGTTGCAAATTCAAAGAAGTATAATGTGAGAGGTATGAGAAGTTAATGTGATATGAAGATTGATTACTGTGGAAGTAAATTTAAAGAATGATCAGATATCATTGAGGAGCAGCAGAGTCATATTTGATCAAGGAGGATCTAATGATGCTGAACAGAGACCTGTATCTAGCAAATTCAGTTGCATCTTGTTTAGGTCAATTCATTGTTTCTTTCTAACCATTGTAGTAGTGATTTCAAATCTCTTAATAGAGTTGGTTTAACAACCATTTCGTAAATCCTCTAACAAGGTGATAGTTTAGTTGAATTGTTCTAAAGACCTCTAGCAAGGCCACTCCTAATAGGGTGATTAAATCCTCTAATAGGGTCACACCTAACAGTGTGTATTGTAACCTTTAACAAGGTTGGCTCCTAACAAGGCTCACTTCATAAGAGTGAAAAATTGGTGAGTAGTTACTTGGTGGTTTTTCTCATATTGGGTTTTCATGTTAAATTTGGTGTCTCTTGTGTTCATTTTGTTTTCAGTTACATGTATGAATGCTTAAAGATAAGTAATAGTTTAATTTACCAAGTTACAACATTTGTTTACCAAGTATCTGCAGTAACCAAATCTTTAAGACATCTAAGGGATCTGTGGATTAATTTTTGTTAGTAACTCATTCACTCCCCCCCCCCCCTCCTCTCAGTTACACTATCTTTAATCCCAACATGGTTCATAATAACTATTGCAAAATCTACCTTGGTATAAAGAAGCAAAGATATAAGCATGATGGCTTTGTTTTAATAATGGTTGATATTTATAGTTTGATTAACTAACAACATATTAAGATGCATTTTGTTTTATGTATCAATGTATTGGTGATGATATTATTATCATTGAAAAGAACATCAAATAAAATGATTTATTTTCATGAAACAATAAAGATGGTTCAATTTTTCTTTCTTAATCAAAGTCTTTAATAGTTTGCATGTGGAACTAATTATTAACACAACTTCTTAGAACTTGATTAAGAAGAGTATTTCCTTCAAATCTTTAAACCCTAATAGAGGGTATGGAGACTATTGGTGCGTATTTGGTTATCAAACTGATTATGGTTCAGTTATACTATTATTAATTCAGTACATGTAATATTTCTAAAGTACATCCTTATATAAGGGAGTATGATTGTGTGTCAATGATGAAGTGTTAAAAGGGATACAAAGTTATATTGACATGTATGTGGAGAACTTGATTCACTATTGAAATTGAAAGCAGAATCATAAGGTTGTTTAATGTGTGTGTGTGTGTGTGTGTGTGTGTATTCAATCAAAGCATACAACCATACATGTATATGATCTATGAAGAAACATATTGTAAAAGATAGAAAAATGGTTGAATCCCTAAGCAGATGTAGCTTCTATTGTAAAGAAGAGTTAGTTGCTCAATAAAAATGACAGGTTCCAATAGAGTGGTTTTTTCCCTATGGTAAAAACAAAAGATTTTTAGGGCTTCCTAGTCAACACAAAATTCTTGTGTCTCTCTTTTGTGAGTTGTCTTCACTACTCTGATATCTTGCATTTTTTTAATATCTTCATCTTGTGTATACAATTACTTTTGAATGATATATGAACATTACAAAATTTGGCTAAAAGTTTAAAAATGCCCCTATTTTGATTTTACCCCCCTCTCAGAATAACCATTACTTCCAACAAGTGGTGTCAAAGCACAAAGTTCCTTCCTAGGTTTTCCTATAGGGATTATCTAGGGATATTTTGGAAGTATCAATGGGACAGGTTAAAGGTGCCTCTCTTACTCGAGCCCCATTATTTGATGATACAAATTATGTGTTTTGGAAGGTTATGATGGAAGCCTTTGTGAATTCTTTAGATGTTTGTATGTGGGAGCTTGTTGTTACAAAATATATTGTACCCAAAACCATATCTATTGACCCTGGTGAAAAAACCAAGCATGAACTTGATAAGAGGGCTAAGTTTGTCATTTTATGTGGTCTCACAAAAGAAGTGTTTGTCAAATTCATGTATTGTCAGTCCACTAATGATATAGGGGTAAAATTAGAAACCATTTATCAAGGTGATGAAAAGGTTAAGGAATCAAAGTTAATAACTTTGAAAACCCAGTTTGATAATTTGAAGATGAATGGAGATGAAAGCATAGCAACCTATTTCTTAAGGATTCATGAAGTAGTGAATGTTAGAGGAAGATTAGAAGAAAAAATTGATGAACATGATATAGTTTCAAAAGTAGTACGAATTGTACCACCAAAGTTTGAAACAAAAAATTTCTACTTTGGAAGAAAAGAAAATTTTCTCCAAAATGACTTTGCATCAATTACAAGGAACTCTAACTACTTATGAAATGAGAATCAGCAATAATGTTGGTTCTATTTCAAAAGAAACAGCCTTCAAGGCTGAAAAATAAGATGGAACTGATTTAGATACAACAAATGCTCTCGAAGCATTGCTGGTTTGAAAATTGAAAAAGAAATATCAAAGAAAACCTAAATGTTTTAATTATGGACAATTAGGACACTTCGGTGCAAAGTGTCCATATGCTAATCAAGATGAAAATGATGAAAAATCTAAAAATTCCTTCAACAAGAAACCATGGAACCAAAACGAAAGATTCAAAAACTTTAAAAAGAAGATTTTTTTTGTCAAAGGTGCTAGGATTAATGATAGACATAAATGAAAATTATATGCAAATATGACCAATATTAGAAAATGATAAATCACACATAAGAGAACAAAAGACACAAATATTGAACATGGTTCACCCAATCCCTAGGCTACATCCACCAACAACAAGTCCAATAATATTATTGTCCAGTGATTACAATCTACAATCCCTTACAACTCAATACTACTGCAAGAAACTACAATTTCATCACACATTATGAAATCCCTAACCCTAAGCCATTTTATACAATTTTTTTGTCACTTACAAAAATTAGGGCTAGAATAAGTCATCAAATAGAAAAATAACAGCTGAAGCCTTTTACAATAGTAAATTCATTTTTTGGCTTTGGGGGAGCTATCCCCAAAAACCCTTGCGGGGGTGTTGCCACTCAAATCCACCTTGCTCTGCCTCAGGACCATGTCTTGGGACACTGCCCCCAAACCCCTATAGTAATAATCTAGGGGGAAACCACACTGAATAAAGTGAGATAAATTAAACTCCAAGTTTGAATAGGATCCACATCACAACAAATGGAGAGCTCTAAAGAAGAGTCAAATGATTAGTTGAGGAAGGAGAAACACTATTTATCATTGAAATAGTGAATGTTCAGAAACCAAAATCTATCAATTAGAACCTTCATCTAATTCGGATGAAGACATGGATCTTGATGAAGAGCTACTTTGCCTCTGCAAGAAATAAAGAGATCTTCAAAATAGGTTTCAAATCATTTCTTTAAAGGTTATTGTTTTGTTTGTAACTTATTTGGTCATAAGGCTTATAAGTACAAGTTGGTAAGAAATGAAACAATATATGGCTTTAAGAAAGTAATTAGATGTTTTGAGTTTTACCATTATGGGAACTTTGCAAATCAATGTTAAATGAATTAAAAGCCTAAACAAGTATGGAAACCTTGAAATATGAATGTGGAAAAGTCTTTGATTGTTGAAACAACCCTATTTTCTCATAAACCTACAACATGGATTTTGGATAGCAGTTGTTCTCACCATATGATTGGCATAAAAAATATATTTAAAACCCTAGAAGACTTTGATGGAGGGTTTGTTAGATTTGGAGATAATTTAGGTGCATATATTACATGTCATGGCTCAATCTTTTTGAATAATGACACTCCTATACATCATGTATATTATGTAGAGGGTCTAAAACATAATCATTTATGTGTTAGTTAGATATGTGATAGCGGATATTCCATTTCATTTGATGCTAAGGGGTGTTCTAACATAAACAAAATAAATAAAGTTTTTTGAAATGGATTAAGAACATGGGGAAATCTGTATAACCTAATTGACTCGACAGTTCAAGAATCATCTTTGGTTAATACTTGTCTTATGAGTCAAGTTGAAGATAATTGGTTGTGCCACAATAGATTAGGTCATTTAAATTTTGATAATCTTTCCTGAATCAACAATAACAAAAAGGTTACCTGGGTTTACCTCTAATCATTAAACTTGCAAATATTTGTGAAGAATGTATTAAAGGAAAAAAAACAAAGACATCTTTTAAAACCAAAGTATAATAATCTACATGGTCCAGCCAAAACTCCATCCTTGAATAGTGAAATATGCATTATGTTATTTGTGGATGATTACTCAAGAATGGTTTGGGTGACCTTTTTTAAACATAAATCCCAAGCTTTTGAAGGCTTCAAGATATTCAAGAAAATAGTAGAAAGAGAAATTGATATGAAATTAAAATGTCTAAGATCGTATCGAGGTGGAGAATTCATCTCTCAAGAGTTTATTGAATATTGTGAGAAACAGGGTATCAAGTGGTAGTATTCAACTGCCCATACACCACAACAAAATGTTGTTGTGGAAAGAAAATAAATAGGGTAGTTAAAGAAATGGATTGAACAATGTTGAATGAAGCAAAATTGCCCAATAAATTTTGGAAAGAACTTGTTCATATAGGTGTATATATCCTAAACAAGGATCAAATAAGTGTTAGAACTACTTATACACCTTATGAATTGTAGCATTGTAAAATTGCTAATGTTAAGAACTTTACAATGTTTGGTTGTAAATGCTTTATCAAAAAGGATAATGATTCTTTAGAAGGTTTCAATTCAAGATCTAATGAAGGCATCTTCTTAGGGTATTATACACATCGCAAAGCTTTGAAGTGTTACAATAAAAGGCTGACTAAAATTTTAAAAGCCATAAATGTGGCATTTGATGAAAGTTCTATATTAAATATCAATGGTGATAATGATGTTGAAGATGCTTCTTTTCAAAGAATTGAACATAATTTTGATGATTAATAATTTGATTGTGCTGATTTAGAAATACCTAACTCAAATGAACAAGAACTTTGTTCAAGTCCTAAAGTGACTAAAACAAATATGAAAACTCCTTCTAGGATCATTGCTAAAAGAAATCGTGAATCTCTAGTTGTAGGAGATAAAGAAGTAGGGATTCTAACTAGAAGGAAAGCCAAAAGGGATGAGCATGCTCATATTGTAGAATATTACTCCTTGATATAAGAATTTGAAGCTGAAAGCATGGTTGAAACACTTATAGATGATAGATACTTGCTAGCTAAATGCTATGCAAGATGAAATCAATCAAATTGAGAAAGATAAAACATGGAAACTAGTTCCTAGACCTGATGACAAAAATGTCATAGGTGGCAAATGGGTTTTTGGCAATAAAATTGATGAAAATAGAAATGTTTTGAGAAATAGAGCTAGGTTTGTGTGTAAAGGGTATGCTCAACACGACGGCATTGATTTTGGTGAGACTTTTGGAGCAATAGAAAGAATGGAATCAACTAGAATATTTCTTGCATATACTAGTTTCAAAAAGTTTATTGTTTATCAAATGGATGTTAAAAATACATTTTTAAGAGGCTATCTTGAGGAGGAAGTTTACATGGAACAACCAAAAGGTTTTGAATCTTTTGAAAAATCAAATTTTGTGTATCATCTTAAAAAGGTGCCATATGGATTTAAACAAGCTCCCAAAGCTTGGTATTCAAGGCTAGATAAACATCTTATTGTTAATGGCTTTACTCGTGGTGGTGTAGACAACACTTTGTACACCCAAAATGTTAAAGATGATATATTATCAGTTGATATTTATCTGGATGATATCATTTTTGGATCCACTAATGATGATTTATCAGAACAATTATCCAACATTATGGAATCTGGGTTCAAAATGTCTCTTTTGGGTGAGCTTACTTTCTTTCTTGGTTTACAAATTTCATAGCTTGAACATAGCTTATTTGTTTCACAAGTAAAGTATGCAAAAGAAATCTTAAAGAAATTTGATGTCGATTATTGTAAATTAGTAAGAACTCCTATGGAAACTAGTTGTAAGCTGCTTAAAAATGATGATTCTCTAGTAGTTAGTTAACCATAATATAGATCCATGATTAGTAGTTTTCTCTATTTAACAACTTCAAGGCTTGATCTAATGCAAGATGTATGTATGGTTTCTCGATATCAATCTACACCTAGGAAATCACATCACAATGTAGTTAAAATAATTTTCAATTATATTCAAGGGACACTTGATTACGGTTTGTGGTTTCCACATAGTGTTGATTTTCTTTGATAAGTTATACTAATGCAGATTGGGGAGGTTGTTTTGATGACAAGAAAAGCACCAGTGGTGTTGCGTTATTTCTTGGTGATAGGTTAGTTTCTTGGCATAGCAAAAAGAAAGGATGTATTACATTGTCCACATGTGAATGTGAATATATTGTTGACACTGCATGTTATACTACATTGATTTTTATGGCATATTAGTTATCAGATTTGGGCATTCAGATATCAAAGCCTATTTCAATCATGTGTGATAACATTGGTGCTATTCATTTAAGTAAAAATAAAAATGTTCACTCAAGAAAAAAGAATATTTCTACAAAGCTTGACTTTCTCAAGGATAAAGTCCTTGACAATGAATTTCAATTAGTCTATGTTTCTACTCAAACTCAAGTGGTTGGCATCTTCACAAAAGCCCTACCAAGAGAAACTTTTGAATGGTTTCGAACACAATTGGGAGTTATTTTTCAATCCTTTTTGCATTGATTCTCTATATTCTGGGGGGGGTCTATTTCTTAATTTTTGACTCCTACAAACAATCATTCATTTTATTAAAAGCAGTTGTTATTATTGTGTGTCTTTGATGCAAAATGGGGGAGAAAGAATTTCCTTTCCAGTACTATCTCTAGACATTTTTTCAGTGATTCAGTGTGTGATTTAGCATCTTTGATTTCAGTATGATTCAGTTCAATGATATCATAGTTGTTTCAATTGGTTCAGTATTGTAATTGGATTATAGAATGAACAGGTACAAGTACATGTTTTCTACATGTATAGGTGATCTACATGATAAACTCTTAGTATTTAAGGTGTATATATTTTGTGGCATTTATCATTTCATTTTTTATTACTTTATATATCATAATCAATATTTTCAAATGTAAGTGGATGATATGCTTATCGTGTAAACAAAAAAGTATATGCGTAAAATAATTTCTTACACCTACACGTGGTTATTTTTTATTCATTTATATATGCATGTGCTATGATGTACGAAGGGAAGCAAATGAGATTTCTTTAAGGACAATGTGGGAGTTTGTTGACAATAATGTTGTCCTTGATGCAAATAACATGAAAATGGTGGCAAAATAGATGTTTTTGAAAAGTCAATATTCCTTGGCAGTCATGTTTTGTTGAAATGGCAAAGTTAATAATAAAATATGGTGTAATGTCTTTGATTGCAATAACGTGGCTATTTAATATATTATTATTATGCTTATTTTTTTTGAATATTTGCATATTCATGTTGTATATTCACTCTACTCATCATAGCAATGGTTAAGTTTAAAGAGGACAGTGGTTATACCTCTTAGTGAACGTATTGCCACCTCTTGAGAGTGTATGGTAGATTTGAGAGACTTATTCAATTTGGTTAATAATCACATTGAAAAGGGCATCAAACAAATTTCTTTCAGCTTCTTTGTTCTCCAAGGAAAATCGTACCTTATTGTAGGCCGCCACTATGATTCTTTGACTGTAATTAGAAATGGTTTTCTCGAGCTAGTTGATGGTTTTTTGATATATCAATCACCTTGTAATTGTGATTCCCTTGATACTCATTTTGCTATGGTCTAGTTTTATTCATCAATTTTTAAGGCAGTCATCATGAAAATTTGTTTGAGAGTAAAGTTGAAGATTTCTTTGTGGGTTTCTAATATGTTGCATAGTAATAGAAGCCAATGTTAATGACACTATTATATCAAGGTAAAATGATCATGTTTTTACAAAGCATCATGGTTTTTTATATGCTCTTGGTTGATAAAGATTAATAGCATCATTTCATCTTATCTCCATGATTGATATACTGTTGCTCACTCTTCGTACTTGTATGTGAATCTCTATTGCATATTTTGTGAGAGTTTGAAGCAAATAAAGTGCAGAGGTGTTCTTTTTGTCTCTCTCAAAATAGTGTTAATAAAAAAGGTAACTATTATATTTTGTAGTCGCATGTATGTTGCCTTTCATTTCTTTCGTAAAAGTTTATGAAAATGAAAATGGTGTTAGGGTTTGTCATTTTGAAATGGATTCTAATATCAGTAAAATAAGTTAAATCTTTTCTAAGGATTAAAAAATAAGTTTATTCTTCTTTAGATGTCATGCATTGTTTTGTAAATAAATTAGTATTGAGGGTTTAATATTGGTTCATAATAACTATGCAAAATATACCTTGGTATGAAGAAGCAAAGATATAAGCACAACAATTTGTTTTTATGGTTGACAATTATAGTTTTATTAACCAACATCATGTTGAGATAGTTTTTTTTATCAACGCATTCATGATGATGTTTTTTATCATCATAATGGACAACAAATGAAATTATTTATTTTCCTAGAACAATAAAGATGATTCAATTTTTCTTTCTTTATTAAAGTCTTTAACAGTTCACCTGTGGAAATGATTTTCAACACAACTTCTCTTAACTTGATCAAGAAGAGTGTTTCCTTCAAATCTTTAAACCCTAACAGAGGGCATGGAAACTATTGTTGAGTATTTGGTTATCAAACTAATTGTGATTCAGCTATATTGTTGTGACTGATATTAATTCAATACATGTAATATTTCTAAAGTACATTCCTATACAAGGGAGTATGATTGTGTGTCAACGATGAAGTGTGAAAAGGGATACACAATTGTTGATCTTAGATTGGTTTTGACAAGTGAATGTCAACACACTTAAGCCATTTACTTAGTTCATGCCAAACTAGAAATACATGTCAAGCACAACATGTAAATATTAGACCATGCCAAGTTGCAATGAGTATCGAGTCACTCATGTGCCGAGTCACTCATGTGCTAAGAAGATAGACCACGTCGAGTGATTTAGGAGGCAAGTAAATAGTGGATGCCAAGCAGTGCAGGTGCCGAGTCAGAGCAAAAATACAGTTCATGTCAAGCATCAGTGATTTCATATGCTGAGTGACACAGTTTTGACATATTTTTTTGTAATGGCACAAACAACTATGTAAACTAATTTTGAGCTGACTTGAGGATAGATTATGATCTTTTGGAGATAAGGGTATATCTATATTTGGATTCCCTACACAATTACATGTAGTCGATCAAAAAATGAGAAGGTTGAAGTGGCAATATGGATGAATCTTAGCCATAGATTCATACATAACACTAAGCTACCTAAGTCTTCTTATGGAGGACAAAGCCCTAAACTCTTTATGGGAGAGTGATCGAATTGGAGTGAATAAGATAGTTTGTAGAGTAGTCAAGGTGACTTAGAATTAAGAAGTGAATTGAAAAATTAGTTAAGAAGAATAGAGGATAGAGAGAATGATAAAACATTGAGACATTTGATCATGAAGGATCAATTAGACATTGTGTACAGGTGATCTGTCATTAGGAAAGCAAGTGCTAATCATAGGATCTATGCTAAGACATTTTAATAGGTGATTTTAGTCAAATCTCTTAAGCAGACAAGTCCTAACATATTGTATGAAATCCTTTAATAGGGTGCTTATTAGTTGTAAGTTGAAGTCCTCTAACAAGGCACACTTCTAACAAGGTGTTGAAATCCTCTAACAAGGTGAGACCTAACTATCTTTGTAAGCCTTTAATAGGGCAGACCTTTCATAGGGTAGACCATGATTCATGGTCAAATCACTGTAACCTTAATCGGATACCCCAATTTTACCTTCTCACTTGGAGGGTTTCTGGGTAATCATATCTAGTGTTATGTTTGTAATTGCTTACATGTTTAGATGATATAGATGCATATGCTTTACATGGTATTTTAGTTTACATATTTAATGTATATGATGAATGTCAAAAGTTTACTCCTTCCACTTGTAATTCCAACAATTAGTAGCAGAGCCTAGTTCTCTGAAAAAGAAGCTTTGCAGCTTTGAGGAAAGATCTTGAAATGGAAGTCTACAAGTTGGGAAAGACTACTAAAAACTAGGACATTGAAATACATCTCATACTACATCAACTAAATGAGGCAAGAGAGGAACTAAAGAAATCCTTGAAGAGAAGGAAAGAAATTTCCATTGCAAAAAATGGCACACTATACAAAGATATAGACACTACTAAGCTATTTGCAGATGGAGACTCAAATAAATTTGATGTAGCAATTGTAGATCTAATGGAAAAGCACAGAATCCAAGCTGAGAAAATCAAAAATCTCAAGTTAGAACAAGAATCACAAGACATATTGGTATGTGAAGTTGTTGAATAGAAGAAGAAAGCCATGGAAGACAAAGCCATGATTGAAGAAGATAAAAGAAATTTGGCTAGTAGACTGGAAGAGAAGTCAATAGAATTGACCAAGATTTATAACATGCAATTGGATACTCTAAGTCAAATGATGAATGCCAACTATGAACTAAATTTCAAGGACATTGAGATAACTACATTGAAGTTGCAAAATGAACAATTGCAGAGTGACCTGAAAAGAGAGAAGGAATTTGCTGAAAATTTCAACAAGCCAAATGAAGCCATCAAATACTTTGAGCAATTATTGAGATCCCATAGATCCAACAATGATACATCAAGATTGGGTTACAAAAGCACTGAAGAAGGAGAATCATCCAAAGTTGTTGAAAAAAGGAACATCAAAGGTAAGAACTCCAAACCTACTTTCCATAATTGTGATAAGAAAGGACATAATGCTAATATGTGTAGGAGCAAGAATACAAATTAGAATGTCAAGCCTAAGAACATGACTCATTGTCATAAGTGCAACAAGAAAGGCCATCAAGCACATGAATGCAAAACCAGGACAATGAATAAACAAAGATTTGAAGGATATTGCTACAATTGTCAGAAGTATGGACATAGTGCTTTTGAATGTAGATCCAAATCCATGTGGTCATCAAACAAGCCAACAAAGGTAAGAAACAATGAGAACTTTTATAATTGGGATTATAATACAAGATATAGTTGTTATTATTGTCAAGAATATGGACATGTTCTTGAGAATTGTATTAGGACACACTTCAATGGTAATTATAAAAGGTGGTTAAGTCAAACCACATATTTTAGTTGTTTGAAGACTAGTCACATTAGTAAGCATTATCCAACTAGGTCAAAGGCACCAAGTTGTGAATTTGATAAAGGAAAAGGTAAGGCAGATGTTGAACACATGAGAGATGAGATGAACAAGACATGGAAAAAGAAAGATGATTGAAACACATCAAATGGAGAAGGGATCACTTCACCCAATGGGTCAGGTGATCACACCTCATCAAACTAGACAATCAAGAGGTATATGGGACTAATATTCAAGTGTTATATCATACATCAATTCCAAAGGAGATAGTACTAAAAAAGACTACATTAGAATGAATAAAGATGCAAGATGTTGTTAAAAATTCAAGTTAAATCTTTAAGTTTTTCATGTTTTTGCTGAGCATGAAATATTTCATATGTATGCTGAGTGGAATGCTAGTTGATGTTGAGCTAGCAATCTAGCTACTTAATGTCAAGCTCATAGTAGTTTCTGAGTGATGGAAATATCAATGGATGCCAAGTGATCTTGAAATTGGTAGATACCAAGCTTATAGTTGTGTAAGCACTCAACATTAAATGCAAGGTTTTCGAAGGGTATATGATCAATTTTTTCTCTTTATTCATAATTTCAAATTCAAGCAAGAGCAAGCATAGTAGAAGGTGATTCAGAAACCTTTTCAAGGCATTTGCAAAGATTTTAGCAATGATCTCACACCAGTTTATCATATTTTACACGACATTTATCAAAAGCCAAGCTACACAGTTTACTTTTGCATAAACCCTAGTTTGACAAAATGATGTCTAGTTTGAAAAATATTGAAGGAAAGGAGGTTTTGAATGTTCAACTTGTTAGTAATGAAGTTAAGCAACCCATATTTAAAGCCATTCCTAACATCGCCTATAAACAAGATCCTTTTAGCACATTGTCAATGATCTCACCAAACGTAATTATGATGCAAGATGTGAGGAAGTGCTACAATTGCAAGATAGGAAGTATAAGAAGTGTGGAGATAAGAGATGCATATAATAGATTGTGTGAGAATGGTGTTTTAAAAGAGGAATACAAAATTGTTGAGAAAAAGGGTTTAATGCGAGCCCTAGATTTTTTGAATGTATTTAAGACTGAGTGGATAAGAACTGTACTAAGTCAAATTCATGATGGTTCTTTATGGGTAGAGGGAGGACCTATCAAGATCACCAAAATAATAATTCATAGGATTACTGGCTACCCAACCCTAGATTGGCCAAAGACACTCAAAAGTGACTCTAAGGAAGTAATTGAGAAGAATACTTGAGTAAAATGGAATAAGAGAGGCATGAAAATAGATACTATTGCTGATCCATTGTTGAACTTTTCTATAAGGGTAATCTCACATAAATTCTATCAATCCAGTAGAATGAATAGTGTACCCTATATAGTTGTGGATGTGGGTTACAAGATTGTAATGAAAGATCATACATATGATCTGGCAGAGCTACAATTACAACAAGTGATGGAGAATCTTGGAGTTATCAGGAAAACCAAGAGTGCACAATGAAAATTTGGTTCAATACTAGTTTGCATATTATTTTTTGTACAAAATACATTTCCCTCTTTTGGTAATGTAGGACGGAAGACAAATAGGTCATTTGTGGTGCAAATCAATGAATACATTGAGCAGATGAGAGAAAAATTTGAAACCTTGATGGAAAGTTACTTTGAATATTTTAAGAAATCAATGAAGGAAAGAATGAGGATATCAGTTTATTTGGTTGAAAAATACTATAATGACATATGTTTTCTTGTTGATGTTGATTACACTTTTGTGCAAGCTGCCACACCAAGGGTAAGATGGTTAAGACCACTTGGGTATGAAATTAATATTGATGAAGCCTCAGTAACCATCACTACACTACTAGCAGAGGAAATAGATAAAAGTGCAAAGATATTTGGCAACTATGAGATGGTAGAATCAAAGATTACCATGGAGTTGAAAACTACATCAGCCATTAAGAAGAAAGATAAGATAGTGAAGAAACTAAAAGCCAAATTTGGAGAAGGTGTTGAGGAGGAAGAAGAAGAAGAAGAGGATGAAGATGAAGAAGAAACAAAAACTCAAGCACCTCTTGCATTGACCCAAGACATCAGAGAAGACTAGGAAGAGGAGGAAACTAAAGGTGCTGAGTAGGGTATAATATAGTGGCAAATTTTTGTATTTTGGCAAATTTGAGGTTTTGTTGGTGTTATTTTTGGTGATTTGTGAGCCCTTCCATGGTTTCATTGGTCGCCAAGCTTTGTCAAGTTTACCTAGTTGCTTAGCATTGTAAGGTTTAGTAATCGCCAAGGAAAACTTTACATTTGATTTTTTTCTTGGTGATATTCGCCTTTCACACAACGACCAGGTAATGCTAATCGGGTAATGTTCGCCAAGTTTCAAGTTTCCATTTCGTGCACTATGGGGGAATTTACCAACACACTTCCATTTTACCATAGAGGAGTCAACTCATTTCACCTTATGGAAAGTGGAGGAGTCGGCTCGTTTCATCAACACACTTTCATTTTTTCGTGGAGGAGTCAGCTTGTTTCACATGGTAAATTGGTAATTTATTTGTATAAATTTGAATTTGCCCAAGCAATGTGACATTCACTAAATACTGCTAGCACTCCTTCAAATTTTTAGAAGCACAGGACACATCACGGGCATGACTCAGACTCTAAAGATAGCTTCCACAAGTGGTGGTATGTGTTGTAAAATACTCTCCTTGAGCTTATCAACTTTAATTTAATAAGAAGCTTATCTATAGTTTCCTTTCATACCTCATTTTCATTAGAATTTTTTCAAAAAGTGGATGCAATGCTGCAAGTTAGTGGCAATGTTAATGGTATTTAAAGCTTGCATGCATGGATATTGGCCACTTTATTTCCTTTGTCATGGAATGTCAATTCACCAATTGTTGGAAATCATATTTGAAATTTTCCTTTTTCTCTTTAAGTTTCAATTCCTAGTCTAAAACTAATATTGCTTATTCCCAGGGAAGTAAACGGATTGTCAATGGATTGAGATGTTAGGGGACGGTGAGCCTCTAACTAATATTGCTCAGTCTCAGGGAAGTGAAACTGAAGGGGTTATCAATGGAAGGCTACATGTGGACAAGGGGAAGACCCCCAAGGGCAGTGAAGGGATTAATCTTACATCAAAATGCCCAAAACTTAGAGATACTACCATAAAGGCTTTCTTTAGAATTGACAATGTTTCTAGTCCACCAACTTGTGCAACTACAAGTCTAGAAGGAAATCACAATAGCTCACCACCACTAGAAGATCAGATTGTTATTCAATTAAATCAAAATGCATCAAATGAGGATAACAATGTTTGAATAACAAAAGATGTTGTAACAGAAGATAATATTGATGTTGGTAGGAAGAAAAAAAAAAGGAATGTAAAAATGGGGTGGGAGTGGCAAATGAAAAGGACTTTCTAGGTTAATTGGGTAGCAAAGTATTGGTTTATTGAACCAGTCACAAACAATGATGAACCACCAATAGAATGAAAGTGTACAATTTGTACCTAGAAAACTAAAAGAGAGAAAAAGTTACAGCTAAAGCTTGACACTATAGAAAAACATATTGGTAAGGTTTATGAAAAACAAATCATAGATGGAAAGAAAGTAGCGGCAGTGAGATGGAAATCAAAGGAAGAATGCCTTCATGTTAAGTATGCCATAGAATATGGAGAGCATTTCAAGAAAATAGCAATAATTGGTAGTGGTAGTAGTGGAAATCAAATCAAGGATGGGCTTCAACATGCAACCAATGATGAAAACTTGGCAAAGACCATTTAGATGAGTGTTATTTTTCATATTCTATCTAGAGGGCATCCTATGAGAGACTTCTTAGAATATAGTAATTTATCATCTTTTTTGAGAGTTCCCCACTATCCTATGTCACATTAGTCAATATATGTTGGATGGGAAATGGAAAGGTGTCTTGCCGAGGTGGAAAAGAAAAATGTATAGGAGAGAGTAAAAGAATCCAAGTTCATTTCATTATCCTTAGATGAAGTCACTGTGGTAGATAACATTGCTTGGGTTTGTATGCATGTATATATTGTAAAAGAACATGTCCATCAAGCTAATCTACTTTGTGTTTGTAAAGTGAGTGCCAATTCAACTGTAGAAAATTTATATTTAGAAGTTAACAAAGCTTTGAATGAAATTGCTAGTATGGATGAATTCACAATTGCAAAGAAGTTAGTGTGTTTTGGAGTTGTTGGAAATGCAGTAATGCAAGGGCAAAGGACTAGTCTTTGTGCAAGATTACAAACTAGTATTGCACCTTACATACTTGGCATACACTACATGGCCCACTGAATGAATTTAGCATATAAGATTGTAAGTAGTTTTCCTACAGTGTCAAAAGTTGAAGATCGAATCCATGAGCTCCACTCCTACTTTTGCAGAAGTCCTAAACACTTTGCAAAATTTAAGATTTTTTTCTAAGGGAGTAATAGCAGGAAATAAGGTTCTCAAGGATCTTGAGACCAGATGGATATCTTTGCATGGACCAACATAACAAGTTCTAGTAGAATATCAATCCTTGATTGGAGTCATATATGAGCAATGTCTTACAGTAGACAAAGCTCCTAATTTGTTAAATAAGTTAAGTGATATAGAGAGCCTATTAACTTTAACTAGTCTTCTCCCCATGTTGTATTTAATGAATAAACTTGTTAAGAAATCCCAAGATAGAACTATGTATATTAATGAGTATAGTGATTTACGTAAAATGACATGCATTGCTCTAGATTCTTTGTATTCAGATCTCACAGGTCATAGCCCAATTTTTTCAAGGTGGGAGATAATTATAGATTTGAATCATGCTGAGAACTTTTTATGATTCAATGGAAAAAATGAGCTATGTGTGTTTGTGAAAGGATTTGAAATACCAATGCACCAATCTAAAACAACCAAGAGAGACAGAGTACTACCAGTTAGAAAGGATGATTTTGACAAGATTGTCAAATCTGTTAGTGAAAATGTGAAGTCTATTTCTTACCAACTTTCAAGTGAGATTAGTGAAAGATTCCCTTGAGAAGACATTCTTGAAGCCATGAGTTGTGTGTTTCCTCAATTTTGGAAACACTTCGGACATAATCCAAGTGATGTAAAGTTGTTTCATAATAAATTGACAAATTGATAACACAGTTTTCAAAGCATATAGATTGCAATGGACAAATAATACAAGGAATCTTAGATTCAAGTAATCTTAGAAAACAATGTAAACTTTTTGCATTGTGTATGAAACACTAGATGGAAAACTTTGAGAATCCATTTGATCCTAGTGCAATAACAAGGCTCTAAAAAAGGATAAGTTAGAGTGAAGTATTGCATACCTCAATATCAGAATATTTCAAACTTGTTTATTTATGTCAAACAATGATATTAGGGTTGATTGAAGATGAGAGAGTTTTCAGTGCATTGGGGTTTTTGAAATCAAAGGTCAGAAACAAACTAGACAAAAATTTGGAAACTTGCTTGAGGTTGTTTGTAACTCAATATAATGTTAGAGATTTTCCTTATGATAGGTCATTAGCCATTTAGAATTCCATGTGTGAAAGACAAGGCCTTTGCAACACTTCAAACTATGGTGGTGCTACTGCTGATTCCAACATAACTAATGAATTTAGGTCTCAAAGTCAGAATGAAGATGAAGATTTTACGAATTTCGAATACCCGATTCAGAATGAAGAGGAACATATTAGTACTAGTTAGTTTTAGGATCAGGAGTCCATATGGGATATAGAGGCATCACATTTGAGACTAAGTTAATGAAGTGATTTAGCAATGTAGCATTTAGTTCTAAGGAATTTATAGCTATACTCTACTTCAGTTCTTCCATATTCAGTCATATTACAATTACAATTTACAAAAATTGAGTTCAAGATTTTTGTTACTCTATTGTTGACATAATGTTATTTTTGTAGCTTTAAGGAGTAGCTTATGGTAGCTTATGGTTTTCAATTATTGACATTAAACTGCTTCAACAGATCAAATACATACAGGTTGGGAGATGGGAGTTCCTTCTATGTGGATTCTGGAATGCTTGTTTGTTTGGAACGTAAATGTAAGCCATTTGATTAATTTCACTCCAGCCCATGGTATGGTTATCTTAAATCTCATTGAGAACACCTCATTTGTAATTGTCTTGAGAAAATTTTACTCCCTAGTTTTGACTGTAATTTTGGTAGTGAGATGAGGGCATTGAGTGAATGATTTTCATAAATAGTTGGGTAATGTATCTTTCTCTTGATTTAATTGTTTGATAAAAAAAAAAGATAATAGAGATGTGTGCAAAGGCCATAATATTAGCTCAAAATATGACACTTTTCATTAACATTAACATCATAGAGAACTACCAAACATAATGGAAATACACAGAGTTGGAACAATTTGTGCTCTTAAAGCAAATTATACTTAATTTGAAAAATAACAACAGATCAAACCATTTCTAAGACTTGGAAACTCATATTTATATCAATTGAGTTGCAATAAGCTTCAGGCTTAGAAAGGTTACATCATTACAAAAGACAAAAGATAACAACAATTAAGATAATCAATACAATTTCTTGAAACATTTTGTACCATCTTTTAACAGAAAAAGGGGAAACAATTACAAAATGTGACAAGTGGCAAGTGGTCATTAAGCCTATCTTCCAGTTCTAATTGCAGCATTACCCATAGTGAATGTTCTACAAAGGTAAGGTAATCTGTTATGATGAACAACTTCTCTTTGATATTCTTCTACAACACTTGTCCTCCAATTGATTCCTTGGGGCCACCATCTTTTCTGCTAATCATCTTCTAGTGAAGGGGTTGCCTTGATATCTGCTATAACCTCCCAAAAGGCAATATTTGTATCCGCAACAGGCCACACTATATTTCTAATTGCCTCTAATTCACTAATGTTTTTAGTCCACTTTGCATCTGTGATGGCTTTACCCTCTCAAATAATTTTTTTCATATCTACTTCAATTTTGTATGTGATATCGATCATCATATACAACTTGAGCACTTGATTCACCCCTTGAAAATGCTAGAAATCTTGGATGGTCTATTATTAGATCAAAAGATTAAGACCACTCCTACCAAGATTTGACATACCCTTCCTTGTTCAAAATTTTTGGAATGTAATTTGGGGTACCCAATGCCATTCTTTTCAATTTTCCCCTTATTGCTTAGATCTTACCATTGAAGAATGAATTCAATTCTTTAACTTGATTTATCATTTTCCTTATAGGAACAATGATCTCCTTATGTAGTTCCTTTTTCTTTGTCAATAAAGGAACTAACCTATCAAAGAATTGATTGTATGGCCCCCACTAGGAAAATAATGGAGATAATAGTGATAGTGCCTCAGAGCATTGGTATTCATTACTCTGTAGAGTATTGTACATACTATGTACATTGATAGAGGCTCACTTTAAAGCAGTGATTCTATGAATCAAAAACTATTTCATTGTCCTGATCTCTGCATCCTTGGTAATCTCAAACTCATCCACATCCATATGTGCTACTGGATGTGGTTCTTCTGCTATCTGGTTAGTTTGAATATTTTGGTCTTGTACCTCCCTTACTGACCTTTCTTCTCTTTTCAAATCTTCAATCTCCTTTTTTTATTCCTCCAAAGCCTGCTATCGAACATATGTTCTTTTCATTTCCTCTTCATACTTCTTCCTTGCATCAAGGTACTTTTCGTATGTTTGGACAAGTTGTTCTTGAAGAATATCAATCTTGTTCTTTCCTAGCATAGCAACAGTGGTTTGGAGGTTGTAAATTTGATCTAAAGAAGTTGAATGTGCATTCCAAACAATTGCATTACCTGTCAATGTTTCTTTAATTTCCATCAGGGTAGGCTTCTATGATTCTAGAGCTATACTCTAAATAGCCATTGTCTTACTATCTATATTAAATCCTGCCCCTTGCAACTCACCAAATGGATTAATCTCCTCATAAGAGATTGATTTTTCTTGTCTCCTCATTTGATCAAGTAGGAATGATGAACTAATATCCCATCCTGGGAAAACTATCATACCACTCCTTTGTACCAATTCCCTAGCCTCCTCTATAGTGAGGTTTTCATTATTAGGATCATAGGCTTGGAGCTTCTGCACCATTTCAGACACTTTTTCATCTATGTCTCTAGGTTTTACATGCAAAGAAATTTCATTGTATTTACTAAAAAATTTTGAATTCTTCAGTCTTGATAAAATCATCAACCTTCATGAATTCCTACGCCTGTATAATTATGTCATCCAGCATCATGGACTATAGTTCTAATCTATTGGGTCTCCTCTCTTCTTGAGTAGCTTGATCAATTAAGAACTTTTGTTTTGCATCATCAAAATACCTAGTTCCTTTTGGAAGCACTTGTAAGGCTTTCTCTCTAGCCTGTTCTGGAACCTCAATCAATTATTGTTTCTTCTTGCCCCTTTTATCCCAATTTGAAGGGCCAGACTGATCTTCTTTGTCACTGATTTCCAATACAACATTTGCCTCTGGAGAAGAAGGGTTTACCCTATCTCTAGCATTTTGAGGAACTTGAGCCATAATGTTATCAAACTCCTCAATACACTTAACAATTTGTGTAAAATTGGGTAAATCAAAATAGAATCCCTAGAAATTAGGATCTACTTTCTTCATTTCTTCCTCTATTGAGAGGATTTCTCTCCTCTTCTACATCCTATCAGGACATACATCTCCATCTAGTTTATCCCTAATGACATCCTCTTCCCAAATTTTCCTTCCAATGACCACATTATAACCCCTCATTTGTATAAGAGCACTTCTAACAATGCTATATGGGTCATAAACCCTAGTGGGGGCAATGGGGAAATTTAACTTTCTTAGGAAGGCATCAACTTCCTCAATGGCCTCTCTACCAATTTTAAAATTCCCTACTTTGAAATTTCTACATAGAAAAGACTCATTTTTGATGGTTGGCCCTAAATATTCTCTATTAATGGATAACAACTACAAGAAAATTTCCACTACACCTACCCTCTCTAGTACATATCTTGGCAAGAAATGAGGGGGTTGGGAACAACCAAAAATTCTAATCAATGTACATTTTTCTAACAAAAAGGAACTGCCCCAATCATGATCAATTGGTCCCTCATCATCATAGTTGATCTAACAATCTTCCTGATTAACCTAGGTAATCTTTCCAATTTTGAACCTAACATTCTATGAATAGTTCCAACAAAATCATTATAAAAAGAGAGGGAATTAGAAAAAGAGTAGAACCTCTACCATAATCTTGTCCATCTTTAAATAGGAAAAGCCTCTCTGAATTCATCCAAAGATTTAATGAAACTGGAATCCACATGGCCCACATTGTAGAAGAGGATGAGATGCATAAGCAACGCGTAATTTAGAAATTTGAAATTGCCAAGCTCACCTTTTTGACCTATCACCATCTTCGATGAATACTATTTGCAATGAATGTTCCAAAATCATACCTCACATTAGTATGTGGGTCCTAAATGTCTAGAGCTATCACATACAATGTTGGGGAGGCATCCATGAACCCATCTACTCCCAATACTTTGTTAAACCTGAAAACTATTTTCTGTAAGTATGAATAGAAAAATGACAAGGGTATAAAATCAATAACCTTTTTTGGGAATTCTCCTTTCATCTTGTTTCCCCTCAGGATATGTCACAACATTTCCTATTTTGTATAGAAACCTTTCTGTCTCTGAAATGTTGATTCCAATCTTTCCAGGTCAATAGGAATTGACATGGGACCTTGCAAATCAAATGCTTCAGCAAAAGCATCCTTACTTAATGCACAAAGAATGCTCATATCCTTTCTATGAAAGGACCGAGTAGTTGGATTATATGCATTTACTAGTGCCTTGATAAGGTCAACATCCATGTATACCTCTGACATTATCAACTTCCCCAAGTTCTTTGTCCATGGATGTGATATGGGAACCTTGTGCACCCTTTTCTTGTAAAACTACTAGAACAATTTAGTTCCATTTGTGTGTGCTACTTGAGCATCTCTATAGAAGCTGTAAGGGTCTCTAAATGTGTGGACATTAGTACTTTGAGCATTGGAAGATTTAGGGAGACTCTTCAACCATTCTTCTACAAATTTGCAGACAATGAAACCTTGTTGCCCTTTGCAATGCCCTTCTTTACTAATGATTCATCTTTTGCCATTTTGATCTTATTGTAGATTCTTTTTGCTCTGTTAGCTCTAGATATCTAAGAATTCAATTCACCTTGTAAACCTTTTTCTTTGATAACTGGTACTTGAATAATCCTTGGATATTTAGCTTATATTAGTACTAGTTTTCTATAACTTGGTGATGACATTATGATGCAGGAGCATCCTGGGTTTCCTTATAATCCTGTACCTTTGTTCTTTTTGCTAGTTGTTGCCGAGTTCCAATTTCTAGTTGCTATTGAGTTCCAATAGCTTTAGTTGCTATCGAGTTCTAGTTTCTAGTTACTACCGAGTTCCAATTTCTAGTTGCTACCAAGTTCCAGTTGCTAGTTGCTACCAAGTTCCAATTTTCAGTTGTTATCGAGTTCCAATAGCTTTAGTTGCTATCGAGTTGCAGTTGCTACTGAGTTCATAGTTGAGTTCCAATTGCTACTGAGTTCATAGTTTTTGTCGTGTAATCCCTTTGGATGTCGAGCTCATATGGATGCCAAGTGCCAGTTTTGGAAAGCTTTCTTTTGGTGAGTAATTGGTGTCTAGTTCCTATTTGGGCTGAGTTTGCTTGCATTTAATTTTGGTATAGGTAGTTATATTTGTTGAGAGCTGACTTGTGGCTTCTCTATGTTCTAGAATGTTTTGTAAGCCATTTTGGCAAGTATAAATAGAGTGCTTAGACTTAGATTAAAGGATTTTTTTGGGAGAGTTTAAAAAGAGTAGGGTATGAGTCTGGAAATGCAAATTTGAAGCTAGATCATGGATCTGAAAGTTGTATTCTATATCTAGTCGTAACCCAGAAGGCCTTATAGCTGGGCATGTATGTTGTTTACTTGATGAATTAAATAAAGATATATTGTTCTCTCTCCTTGGTTCTATGATTGCATCATTTGGTATCAGAGCTTGAGGTTCATCCTTGTGGAGATTGCATTGTGTAGAACCCTGATTTGGATTTGTTTGTAGGGTGGCAGATCTATGGATTTGACCTATAACTTGCAAAGGGTTATGATCTTGCAAGAACCTGATTTATGAAGATGGTTCATGGTAGAGGAAATAATGTTGATAATGCTATATTGGATTAGTTGAGACAAATTGTAGCCAGATTAGATGATGTTGAGCCAGCCTAGAGGAGAGGAGTGCATCTTGAAGATGTGAGTGATAATGAAGTAGCAGCACCAAACCATACTCCAGAACCTAAAGAAGATCAAGATGAGGAAAGATTGTTGCAATTATTGTCTAGGGAAAATTCAAAACTAGTTGTAGAAGTTGTTCCTTGTGATGGAAAATTGGATACCAATGCTATGCTAGATTGGATCTCTGATATGGAGAAGTTCTTTGAGTATTAAAACACTACTGATAATAGAAAGATGAAGATTGTCATCACTAAGCTGAAAGGTCATGCATCACTATGGTGGGAGCACACGCAAATTGATAGACAAAGGAGAGGAAATGAGAAGATTAGAACCTGGCCAAAGATGATGGACAAGGTAAAGAACAAATTCCTTCCTGCTAATTACCAAGTTAAGTTGTTGAGAATGATGCAAAATTTGAAACAAAAGGACATGACAGCAAAAGAATATACTAAGAAATTCTATAGATTAGACATTAGATCTAGACATGTGGATGATGATGTTGAGAAAATTGCAAGGTATGTTAATGGATTGAGATCTGGAATACAAGATGAAATTAGTTTTGTGAAGCTAGAAAGTGTAGAAGAAGCATATCAATATGCCTTGAAAGCTGAGGAGATCTTAACAAAGAAGCATGAACAAAGACAGAGAGGTAGAGGTGGTAGATTCTAGAGAGGCAGAGGTAGATCTTATGGAGAAGGTAGCAGATTTGATAATTTTGTGCAAGATAAAGGCAAAACTGAATGGAAGAATGATGACAAAGGCAAGATCAAATGGAAAAATGGTAATTCTTACCAAGGAGGAACTAATTCTTATTGAAGAAGAGGTAATTCTTATTCTAGAGGTGGAATTCATGGTAATTGTTTTAGATGTGGCAAAGAAGGGCATTGATCCTTTGAAAGTAGATTTTTTGAAGGTGGGTAGAATAATAGAAATGCTATGATTCAAGAAGACATTGAGATTTCACCAAGTGGACCTGAGGCTAGAGAAAATTTGATGGTGAGAAGAACCTTATGTAATAAGGGAGGTGAGAGGAACCTATTTTAAGGAGAAGTCTTTTCAAGACGAGATGTAAGATGGCTAGAAAATGTTGTAAAGTGATCATTGACAATGGAAGTTCTACAAATTTGGCATTGAAAGAGCTAGTTACAAAGTTGCAGTTGTAGAGGCTGAAACATCCAAAACCGTATCATGTTTCATGGATCAAAGATGAGCATAAGATATTGGTAAGTGAGCAATGCCTTGTGAAGTTCAAAATTGGACATTACTTTGATGAAGTTTTATATGATATTATGCCCATGGATTGTTGTCATATTTTTTTGGGTAGACCTTGGCAATATGATAGATATGTTGTACATGATGGAAGATTGAATCAATATACTCTTTGGGTAAATGGGAAGAAACAAACATTGTTGTCTTTGATCAAAAGTCCATATGAGGTTAATTGTACTGCTATAAAAATTTGCCTTGTTAATGGGAAACAATTTGAAAAGGAAGTGAAGAAGAATCAAGTCTATTTTGCTATAATTCCAAGAAAATTGAGTTTTGTCAATGGAGACCGAGTACGAGAAAATAGTGTTAATCGAGTGCAAGTCAGTGGTGACCGAATGAAAAATGGTAGTATTGACCAAGTGCTAGGAGAAATTGTAGAGTTTTTGAATGAGTATAAAGGAATTACTGCTGAAGATATTCCTGATGGTTTACTTCCTATAAGAAGTATAAGTCATTGTATGGATTTGATTCATAGAGCTAGTTTTCCAAACAAAGCACCATATAGATTGACACCTGCAAAGAATGAAGAACTTAACAGACAAGTGCATGAGTTGTTGTAGAAAGGTTTGATCAAAGAAAGCTTGATTCCATGTGTTGTACCTACTATATTAGCACCTAAAAAGAATGGAGAATGGAGAATGTGTATTGATTCCAGAGCCATTAACAAGATAACGGTGAAATATAGGTTTCCTATGCCAAGGATGGATGACATAATGGATTGTTTGAGTGGAGCAAAGTATTTTACCAAGATTGATTTGAAAAGTAGCTATCATCATATCAGAATCAAAGAAGGTGATGAATGGAAGACTGCTTTCAAGAAAAAAGATGGTTTGTATGAATGGTTGGTTATGCCTTTTGGTTTGACTAATGCACCTAGTACTTTCATGAGGTTGATGAATGAAGTTTTGAAAAGATTCTTGGGTAAGTTTGTGATTGTTTATTTGGATGATATTCTAATATTTAATAAAACTAAGGAAGAACATCTTGAGCATATTAGACAAGTATTGCAGAGGTTGAAAGAGGAAAAGTTGTTGATTAATCTAAAAAAGTGTTCTTTTATGCAAGAGGAGATTTTGTATTTGGGATTTGTAATTTCAGCTGATGGATTGAGGATGGATCCTAAGACAGTTAAAGCAATTTTGGAATGGCCTACACCTAAGAATGTGGGCGAGGTAAGATCATTTCATGGTTTGGCTAGTTTTTACAAAAAGTTTATAAAGAATTTTAGTGTTGTTTGTAATGCTATGACTAAAATGATGAGGAGAGATAAAAAGGAATTCAAGTGGACACATGGAGCTGATAAGAGTTTTGAGACTTTGAAACAAAAGGTTGTTGAATTACCTGTATTGGCTTTACCTGATTTCAACAAAGTATTTCAAGTTGAATGTGATGCAAGTGGTAATGCAATAGGTGTTGTATTAAGTCAAGAAGGTAAGCCTATTGCTTTCTTTAGTGAAAAGTTGAATGATGCTAAAAGTAAATATTCTATGTATGATCAAGAGTTTTATGTTATTGTTCAAGCATTGAAGAAGTGGAGACATTATTTGATGCCTAAGGAGTTTGTGTTGTATACTGATCATAAAGCTTTACAATACTTGGGAAATCAACATAAATTGAATCAAAGACATATGATGTGGGTTGAGTACTTGCAAAGTTTTACATTTGTGATCAAGCATAAGAGTGGAGTTAGTAACAGAGTTGTTGATGCATTGAGTAGAAGACGTTCTTTGTTGACTAAAATGAAGGTTGAAGTTCTTGGTTTTGATGAAATGAAAGAATTGTATGATGTTGATCCTAATTTTTTTGAGGTGTGGAGAGAGTTTAGAGCACCAAATCTGATAGAACACATAAGTACAATGAGTATTTAATTCAAGAAGGTATGTTGTTCAAAGGTATTCAGTTGTGTATTCCTAAAAGTCCTATGAGGTTGAATTTGATTAAGGAAAAACATAGTGCTAGATTAGTTGAACATTTTGGAATTGATAAGACATTGAGTTTGATGAAAGAGAAATATTATTGGCCACAAATGTATAAGGATGTTCAAAAATTTGTAAAGAGTTGTGGAGTTTGTCAAGTTGCAAAAGGAGTGAGTCAAAATACTAGTTTATATACACCTATTACTATTCTTGAGAAACCTTGGACTGATATCAGTATGGATTTTGTTCTTAGATTGCCTAAGATAGTGAAAGGATATGATTCCAGATTTTTTGTAGTGGAAATTTTTTCTAAGATGGCTCATTTTATACCATGTAGGAAGACATCAAATGCTAAGCATGTTGCTAAAATTTTCTTTAAAGAGATTGTGAGATTGCATGGATTACCAAGAAGTATTATTTCAAACAGAGATAGTAAGTTTGTTGGTTATTTTTGGAAGACTTTGTGGAAGAAGATGGGTACTAAATTGAAGTTTAGTTTTACATTCCATCCACATATAGATGGACAGATAGAGGTTGTAAATAGAAGCTTGGGAAATTTGCTGAGATGTTTATTTGGGAATAAGCCAAGTAATTGGGAGATGGTATTGGCACAAGCTAAATTTGCATATAACAATTCTGTGAATAGGAGTACAGAGAAGACGCCTTTTGAGATTGTTACTGGAATGCATCCTAGAGGTATATTAGATTTGAGAGATGTTGTTGATGAAGAAAAGAAAAGCGTTGCAGGAGAAGAATTTGCTGATTTTATGGAGTCTTTGCATAAGGAAGTGAAGTTGAGGTTGGAACAAAGCAATCTAAAATATAAGGAGAATGCTGATAAGTCTAGAAGACACCATGATTTTCAAGTTGGTGATAAGGTGATGGTTCATCTAAAGAAAGGATGATTCCCAATTGGAACATATAGCAAGCTGAAGATGAAGAAATTTGGACCTTGTAAGATCTCGAAGAAGTTTGACAGTGGTAATGCTTATGAAGTTGAGTTACTTGATGACATGTATATATCTCCTCTATTCAATGTTGTTGATTTATATAAGTATCATGAGTTAGATGATGAAGTTGTTGTATCAGATGATTATCCTAAGAAGTAGATTGAAGAAGTTGAAAAGGTATTGGATCAAAGAGTTGGTAAGAGCACAATAGGAAAAGACTACTGTGAATATTTGGTGAAGTGGAAGAATAGACCAGTTGAAGATGCTACATGGATTTCTCAATCTGAGTTGGATTCAGCTCAAGTTGTGACACTTGCATGATTCAGGAGAATCATTTTCTCCAACCTTGGTTGTCTGATGTAGGAGCATCCTGGGTTTCCTTGTAATCCTGCACCTTTTTTCTTTCTACTAGTTGCTACCGAGTTCTAGTTTCCAGTTGCTACCGAGTTCCAGTAGCTTTAGTCGCTACCGAGTTCCAGATTCTAGTTGGTACCGAGTTCCAGTTGCTAGTTGCTATTGAGTTCCAGTTGCTAGTTGCTAGTGAGTTCCAGTTTCTAGTTGTTATCGAGTTCCAGTAGTTTTAGTTGCTACCGAGTTCTAGTTGCTAGTGGCTACCGAGTTCCAGTTGCTACCGAATTCCAATTGCTAGTTGCTACTAAGTTCCAGTTGCTACCGAGTTCATAGTTGAGTTCCAGTTGCTACTGAGTTCATAGTTGTTTTCATGTAATCCCTTTGGATGCCAAGCTTGTATGGATGTCGAGTGCTAATTTTGGAAAGCTTTCTTTTGTCGAGTAATATGTGTCTAGTTCTTGTTTGGGCTGACTTTGCTCCATTTAATTTTGGTATAGGTAGTTATATTTGCTGAGAGCTGACTTGTGGCTTCTCTATGTTTGAGAATGTTCTATAAGCCATTTTGGCAAGTATAAATAGAGTGATTAGGCTTAGATTAAAGGAGATTTTTTGGGAGAGTTTAAAAAGAGTAGGGTATGAGTCTGGAAATGCGAATTTGAAGCTAGATCATGGATCTAGAAGTTGTATTCTATATCTGGCCATAACCCAAAAGGCCTTACAATTGGGCATGTATGTTGTTTACTTGATGAATTAAATAAAGATATCTTTTTCTTTCTCCTTGGTGTTGTGATTGCGTCACATTAATGGTTTTAAAAGCTTGCATGTGCATGGATATCAACTAGTACCACCTTTATTTCATTTACCTTAGAATGTCAACTCACCAAATGTTGGGAATCAGATTTGAAAACTTGTTCTTTTGTCCTTTCAAGCTTTAAAATCTTATGAGTTGCAAAACCCTTTTTTTTGCACTCTATCACAAGCAGTTTAACTTAACCTTGAATTCTTCTCACAAAATTGTGAAACCCTTCTTTTTCTTTTCTTGGGCTATTCTAACCATTAAATCAAACATTCACTTTACCCTTGCGATCCTATGATAAGACTTATATCCTCTTCCCTCACAACATTGCAGCCTTTTCTTTATTGAAGACTTTAACCATTGTGAAATGATGAACATAGGTTATTGTAGTTTCATAGCTTCATTTTAACCCTACTGGTTTATCCTTGTGATGTGGTAGTAATGAGATTCCCCTTCTGTCGCAGCTTCAAAACTTAAAATTTTCACATTGTGGTCTTGCAGCTGTCAAAACCCATTTCCTTCTAATCAGTGTGAAGTGGTGAAGATGGCTTCATCTTAACTTTTCGCGACTTCACAACATGAGCATATCTTTCTATCAAAACCTTGGAACATGAAAATCCCTGCCATCGTGGTCTCACGACTGCCAAAATTATTTTCCCTTTAACCATTGTGAACATGCAAAAATTGCCTAAATTAACATTTTGCAGTCTCACAACCAAGAGACTAATTGCCTAGAAAAAAACCTCTGATGATGTGATCTCCCTTTTTCGTGACTTTGCACAATAAAATTTCACCATCATTTAACTGTCGATGCCATGAAATCTCCTTTTCGCAAAGTCACAATGTTAACTCCTCCTTTATCTTTTCAACCAGTGATGATGCGATCTTTTCCCTCTTTGCAGTTTTGCAACAGAGAAACTATTAACTTTCCCTTTGACAACAACATTGATATAGACCTGTTAAAGCCTTTCTCGTGGTTTCACAACTGCCAACTTCAAACTAATAAAACCCTTTGCAAACCTCTGATGCCATCAACTTTGCTAATGTATATATTTTCTATCTAATACAATGAAATGATTCGCCCAAAAAATTAAATTTTACTATGATTATTATTTTTTGTTCATCAATATATATATATATATATTGTGGTTTTAAAATAACACAATTTGTCCAGATTTTACACATTGTTTGAGAGACTATGAATGATTCACCAATGGAGATTATTAATTTTTCTTTGTAAACTATTTTTCTTGCCACAAAAAATAAATTTTGTTGTCAGGTGTTTTACACCTTTCGCCAAGTTTTTAAACCTTTTCTAAAGGAGGTGTTTCTTAAAGTATACCTTGGTGCCGAGGGAGAAGAAGCCAAGGAAGCACCTACTCTTGCCAACCTAAAGAAGAGGAAGGATAAGGCATAGCCAGTGACAAGGGCAAAGAAGATTTTCAAAACTAGCCCAGGCAAGCCCACTGCTCCTACCACTAGAGCCAGCAAACGTGCTAGAACTCAAAAGGCTAAGGAAAAGACAAAGATAATAGATCAAGGAGGCCAAGTGCAAAAGAAGCAAAGAAGAAAGTATGTGGCATAGCCAGATTCTGATGAAGAAAGGACAAAATCAGATGAAAATAACCAATTTAAAGTAGTAAGTCACAATCCTCTATCTGATCTTGAAAAATTATGTGAAAATGTCAAAAGCAATGCAAATTTATCTGGTTTGAAAAATATTGATTTTGATAAACTTGGAAAAGAAGAGAAAAATCAAGTGGAAGAGGCATTATATGCCATGATGTCAAAGTTTAAGAACACTTCACTAGAATTTTCCAAGTCAATACCAAAAGGTTTATATGATATTGTTGAGCAAAAATGACATTATTGTCTAAATTTGGAAAAATAGATTAGGGAAAAAATATTAGCTCAAGTGATGCCAAAGTTGACAAAGGGATAGATTGCTAAGGTTTTCAAGAGATATGTAGTTAGGTTCACACCTAAATATAGAGCCTTCAACATTCTTCAAAATAACATTGAAGATGTGGTCAAGAAATCAACTCAAATATGGAAACTTATCTATGGGTTGACCATTGTGAAAAAATGAGAAGCCAACTCTTCATAGGGTAAACAAGATGATAAGGATGATAAGATGATGATAAAGATAAGAGATAGAAAAGAAAAATGATGACAAGGCAACAATTGAGCAACAACAAGATGAACAGAGTGTGCATGACACACAAATGCTTAATGTTAGTCCTCCTCGTGCCACAAATGTAACAATTGAGACTATTGTTAGTGTAAATAATTAATTATTATTACACTTTACTTAAGTTTACTTGGGTAAAATGCATTATTTTATTATTTATCATATAGACACCTAGAAGTATGCATAGTTAGATGAGTTGTATGTTGACAACATAGAAGTTTGCATATTCATTTTAGTTGTCATGTAGAAAACACAATTGTTCCCACTCTAATTAAGCACATGGTGTCTACAACATCTCTTTATGAGATACACCTTGGTATTCTTGTCTTCTCAAGATCACACTAACTTCTATGCTCAATGGAGGATAATCCACTCTTAGTAGACATTTGCTTAGTTGGGAGGCTTATCACTTTTCTAACTCCTAATTAGTCTAGAGGCCTTTATATATATACACTTCTAATGTGTATGTACACATATGATATTCTCATTATTGTTATTCTAATCATCCATTATTGGTTCATATTGTGCTAGTGCTTGAGCTTCTTGATCTTAGTGTTATTTTTTCCTAAGGAAAATTCTTACATGGTATCAGAGCTATATCAAATTCTTACATGGTATCAAAGCTAAGGGAGTTTCTCTTCACATAGCCATTGGAGACCATTTTTGCTTCACCTCTTAGAGGACCACTATTTAGATCCAAAGTATCTGCAATTATTGGGAGTGTCTAGAGCTAAAGTGGGCCTCACCATTGTATTTGGAGGATTGATTTGGTGAATTTTGACCATAAATTTACCCACCCTAAGCCATAGTCAAATTTGAGGCAAATTTTTTTTGCAAACCAGAACCCAAAGATCCGATTTGTGAAATTGGTATGATCTCTTTAGATCTGTGCAATTCATTTTTCAAATCTAAACATTTTTCTATCTCTACATTTTTTTTTTTGGATTTTCATTTTATTTCTAAACTTTTGTGAAAAATTTGGCCTTTAGGCCAGTAGGAGAGATTTTTTTTGCAGCACAAGATTGGAGCTTACTGGTGCAAATAAGATATTGGCATCATATTTAGAAGGTCAACAAACCCCAAAATTTACTTTTGTTTCATCAAAATTGGACATCTGAGGTCAAATATAGAGTCAATTGATTTTTGGAGGTGTGATAGCAGTGATTTAGGAAAAATAATTGTAGAGGTGATTTTCAAACAACGATATCTCCCTCATATGGACTCCTTTTTTTGAGCAATTTTTTATTGTTTTGGGGTATAATTTTGTGATCTACACATTGGTATAGGATGTTTGAGATCTTTGTTCCTAAACTTTTTTGCAAATCGCAAATCCCAATTTTTGCAACTTCAAAGGCTTAGTTTAGACTCATCTGGACACATATTCAGGTTCCATTTTTTTTGAAAGTGCATAATTTTTCATCTACTTTCCACATCTACAATTAGATTATAGGCTTGTTTGGACAAAAATACCACTTTCAGAAATAGGTTTTTTTTACATTGTATTGCTTTGATTAAACTTCAAATTTGTTGTATATCTGAGCTACATTGCTAAGTACCAAATTTGAACTCCAAGAGGAGGTTGTAAACAGAAAAATTAGAAGTCCACTTTTGTCTATTTTGACAAGTGGCCTATTGTAAATGCACTACATATAAAGTGTGTAAAGCATTCATTTGGTTGGGGGCATTCTTTGATTGAGTGAAAAGTGGGTGTGTGTCTTGTGTTCTTGTGTCTCCTTGATATTGTGCTCTTTCTTTTGCATTATGGGTTCTTTCTCTAAGTTAACACCACATAATTATGCTACTTGGAAAGAAAAAAGGAACCATTGATTGAAAAAGGTTTACTGTGTTATGTAACTGGTGCAGTAAAGGAACCTAATGATGATGTTGATGAGTCTTGTAAAGAAGATTGGGCATCAAAACAAGAAATGGCCCTAGGAACCTTGTTCAAGGATATCTCATATCATGTCAAATATCACATTACGAATATTAACAATCCAATAGAAGTTTGGGATAAAATTGAAGCACAGTATGGGATAGTAGCTGAAGATATAGCCTACACCATTGAGGATAATTTTCTCAAATTGGATCCTAGGAATTTTGACAGCATCAAAGATTATCTTACCCAATTAGACATGTATAGGGCACAACTTAAGGATTGTGGTGAACCCATTAAGGATGGAAATTTGATCAAACATGTGATGACTCATCTTCCTCCTAAATATGTAGCTTTTGTTTCCAATTATGATACTCACAAGTTAACAATAGGTAGTGCCTTCACTAAGCCTTCATTCGAGTCATTTTTAGGAATGTTGGTCTTAGAACATGAAAAGTTAGTGAGTATGGGAATTCTCCAGTCTTCCAAGACCAAAGCCTTGGTAGCTAATCAATGGAATTAAGGTGGTAAAAATTCCAACAAGAAGCAAAAATAGTGAGAGGCTAAGCCACAAGATGACACACAACAATCTTCCTCTATGCATCAATCTTCCTCTACACAGCAATCTTCTTCACAACAAGGCAAGTCTTTTTCCAAAAATAATAAGAAGGAGAACAACTTCAACAAAAGGGAGAAGAAAACTTGTGCCTATTGTAAGAAGAATGGTCATGATGAACATGACTATAAGGATAATAAAATTGATGAGTTGCTAAACTTAATGAGGAAACATAAAATTGATGTGTCAAATGCTTATAAGGATAAGGGATCTTCAACCACTTCAAAAGGTAAAGGACAAGCTTTGGTAGCAAGTACAAACAAATCTGAGGAATAGGTTCTTGATTTAGGAGCTACACATCATATGGGTGCTTCAAGGGAGCATTTTTCCTCTTTGAAACTGTCACATGTACCTTACATCTATGCGGGAAATGACACACAAGTGGAAGTTGAAGGAAAAGGGAATGTTGAGTTGGACAATGGAGTCTTCAAGGATGTTCTTCATGTTCCCAACCTTAGCATCAACCTTCTTTCAATCTACCAAATAACTCACTATGGATGTGGCAACAAAGTAGAGTTCCTTCCTAATTCGGTTGTGGTGAAAAATCTACATGATGATTCTATGGTGGCAATTGGAAAGGATAATCACGAGACAAGACTTTATTCTTTTTATCATTTTGTGGCTAAGTCCACTTCCCTTGCCTTGTTGACCCACTCAAATTCACAAAGTAAACTATGGCATGAGAGGTTTGGACATCTCAATTATCACTACCTTCAACAACTTAGCAACAAGGATATGGTCATTGGTCTACCTCAAGTCAAGTATTCAGAGGGTGTATGTTTAGGTTATGAAGCAAGCAAGCATCCTAAAGAGAAATTTGACAAGGAGAAGTCTTAAAGAGCTATTGTTGTTCTTGAATTGGTTCATAGTGATGTAGCTGGCCCATTTCCAAAACCATCATTTTGAAAGGCTCACTATGTTCTCACCTTCATTGATGACTTTTCATGCTACACTTGGGTCTTCTTTTGTGCTCATAAGAGTGAAGTGTTTGATAAGTTTATCACCTTCAAAGCTCAAGTTGAGAAGCAATTAGGGAAAGCCATCAAAATTCTATGAAAAAATAATGGAAGGGAATATGTGAACTCAAGGCTTATAGACTTTTGTACTCATGAGGATATTGATCTTAAACATTTAGTTGCATACACTCCACAACAAAACAATGTTGTTGAGTGGAAAAATAGAACCCTTAAAGAGATGATCACTTGTATGCTACAACATAAGTCTCTAGATCAAATATTTTGGCAAAAGCCATGTGTTGTGCCAATTACATCCAAAATAGAGGTCCCCATAAGGCCTTAGATGGAATTACACCTTTTGAGTCTTGGTGTGGAAGAAAACCAAGTGTAAAACACTTTAAAGTTTTTGGTTGTCCAGCATGGGCAAGGATACCTCCACAAAGATGAAAGGCATTGGAACCTCAAAGAAAACCTTGTATATTTGTTGGATATCCTGACCACATTAAGGCATACAATCTCATGGATCCAAAGACATGAAATCTTCTTTGAGAGGAGTGTTTACTTTGAAGAAAACTGACCAAGTTTGGCTCCTTCAACTCCTCCTTCCATCATGGAAGGTGATGACAGTGGTGATAGTGACTTGGACATTGATATTCCTTCAACTTTGACTCGCAAGACACCACCTTCGTAGGGTCCATAAATAGTTGAGGATTTTCCTTCTTCTTCCACTAGACCTCATTGGGCACAACAAACACTTGATTCAGTAGGTTCATTGGTGGGGAATCCTTTAGATACTAGGAGGACAAGGTCACAACAAAAATCATTTCCATAGGCTTATATTTCCATTTCTTATGATCCACAATCATTTAAGGAAGCATTAGGGGTTCTTGAATGGGATAAGGCCGTGGAGGAAGAATACAACTCTTTAATGAAAATCAACACTTGGGACTTAGTTCATCTTCCTAAGGGGAGAAAGTTGGTTCGGTTTAAGTGGATCTATCAAACCAAATTTGTAGCAGATGGAAGTGTGGATAAGCATAAGGCTAGACTTGTTTCCAAAGGTTTCTCATAGATTCTTGGCATTGACTATACTGAGACCTTTGCACTGGTAGCTAAGCTAAACTCCATTCATTTGACACTAGCTATTGGCACAACTTATGGTTGGGTTGTACATTATGTGGATATGAAGGGTGCATTCTTGAATGATGATCTTCTTGAAGAGATTTATATGGAGTAGCCACAAGGTTTCATTCAGGATACTACTTTGGTTTGCAAGTTGAACAAGTCTATCTATGGCCTCAAGCTAGCTCCTTTGGCTTGGTATGCCAAGATGGATTCCTTTCTTCTTTTAGCAGGATTCACCAGGTGTCATTTAGATTCAAATGTCTACATTCTTCAAAGGGAGGACTCACACTTGATACTCGTGCTTTATGAGGATGACTTGATCATTATAGGAAGTACTTCATCCATCATTGCCAGTGTCAAGACTTCTTTGCAGGATAGATTTTCTATGACAGACTTGCATTTACTTCATTATTTCCTTGGTATTGAGATCACACAGTCTTTAGCAGGGATCACATTTTCTCAACCCAAGTATGCTCTTGATTTACTTTCTTGATTTCACATGAGTGACTACAAGTCTACTCCTACTCCCTTTCTTTTAGGTGTTAAGTTAGAGAGAAAGTGTTCCACTCCACTTCTTTGATGCTACATTGTATAGACAGTTGGTTGGGAGTCTCATCTACTTGATACATACACGCTCTGACATAGCTTTTTTAGTTGGCATGGTTTCTTGCTACATGCAAGAGCCACATGCGCTTCATTCAAAGGCTGCCAAATGCATCTTGCACTAAATACAAGGTACACATGCACATGGGATATGCTATACAGTAGGTACTGGACTACAGTTCGTTGGCTATACAGACTCAGACTATGCAAGAGATCTTGATTCTTGCAAGTCTACTTCAGGTTACATGTTTCATCTTGGTTTCAGCCCTATTTTTTGGCAGAGCAAGAAGCAAAATACTATTGCTCTTTCTTCAACTAAGGCTGAGTATTGAGGAGATATCACAACAACTACAAAGGCTATTTGGTTACAACATATTCTAGAGGAATTTGGACTTGATATACCTAAACCCACAATCATTCACTGTGATAATCAGAGTGTTATTGAGATATCAAAACATCTAGTTCAGCATTAGTAGACAAAACACATTGAGGTTCATATGCACTACATCAGAGAGTTGATACATGAGTAGGTCATTGCATTGCAGTATTGTCCTACATTAGAGAAAGTTGCAGATATCTTCACCAAACCCTTCACTACGGTAAAGTATCTTCATTTGTGAGATCTCTTGGGGGTGCGAGATATTTCACCAAGGTGGGTCACATGACTCTTCTCTTCTTTATTGTACTTATCTCTCTTTTTGGGGAAGGGTTTTTCCCATGAGGATTTCCCTTTTTCTCTATTTTCAAAGAGATTGCATTGCATTGCATAGCATTTTCTATAAATCATTACATTTGTACATGGGTACCTAACATGGCCTAGTAGTTGGGACCCATGATGCATTTTCATCATAGCTTTTGTGAGTCTAAGTGCATTCCCCTAAGTTGCACTTGGGTGGGGGTGTTAGTGAAAATAATTAATTATTATTACACTTTACTTAAGTTTACTTAGGTTAAATGCATTATTTTATTATTTATCATATAGACACCTAGAAGTATGCATGGCTAGATGAGTTGTCTTGTTGACAACACAAGAGTTTACAAATTCATCTGAGTTGTCACATAGACAACACAGTTGTTTGCACTCTAATTAAGAACATGGTGTCTACAACATCCCTTTATGAGATACACCTCAGTATTTTTATCCTCTCATCATTGCACTAACTTTTTTTCTCAATGGAAGATAATCCACCCTTGGTGGACATGTGCTTAGTTGTGAGGCTTATCACTTTGCTAACTCCTAGTCAATCTAGAGGCCTTTATATATGGGCACTTTTAGTGTGTATGTATAAATATGATATTCTCATTATTGTTATTCTAATCATCCATTATTGGTCCATATTGTGCTAGTGCTTGAGCTTCTTGATCTTGGTGTTATTTTGCCCTAAGAAAAATTCTTACATGGTATTAGAGCTATACCAAATTCTTACAACTATAACTATAAAAGATGTTTTTGATGCTTCATCTCAGAACATCAATCCACTTACTGCAAAAGACTTGAAGAAGATTCTAGACCAATTGACACTCCAAGCTAAACTCTATGAAAATCCAATTTTGGTTAGTGTAGAAGAATTGTAAAAGACAATAACTAAGGTCACAAGGGAAAAGGTGAATCCATAAGAACCACCTTCTATCATCCCTTTAATTATTAATGTACAACCTTTAGTTCAAACAATAGTAGATACATCTACTAAGGTTGATACAAGTGTTAAAATTGATACTATTGCGGAGAAGCAAGCAAAGGAGAAAGATACTATTATTGGACAACAAAAAATAAGATAGATAGATTCATCTGTACCTAAAGCACAAGAACAAGGTGTTATTCATGTCATGGTGATAGATCAGGGAAAGCTTGAAGAGCATAAGTTAACACCTAAGGTGAAGGAA
Organism: Cupressus sempervirens; assembly: GCA_028749045.1. Lineage (NCBI taxonomy): Eukaryota > Viridiplantae > Streptophyta > Pinopsida > Cupressales > Cupressaceae > Cupressus > Cupressus sempervirens. Next base: position 707,424,542 of record CM053787.1, read on the forward strand.
GAGGAAGCCATCTAAGCACTGGTAGCCTTACCAGCATATGTCACTCCTACACAAGCTCTTGAGAAGCTAGGCATAGAAGCCATTCCATTACAAATCTTAGTGCCATCATTTTAGATGTATTTAGCTTGCCAACTCCTAAATAGATTAGGCCACTTATAGAACAACTGACTGATATAGTGGAAAACGTCACAAATGAAGACCTTGATACAAATACAAAAATTTTAGAATGGTTTGAGAAGAAGTTTCAAGGAACGATAAATGAGAAAATATCTAGTGAGATAGCACTACAACAAGTTGCTTTGGTAACAAAGGTTGAAGAGGTGAAGAAGGTATTTGAGAATATAGTCTCATTGTACACAAAGCTATGTGATCCTACACTCTTCACTCAAGAGACCAGGAGTCATATTTTGAGTCTGGAGAGAAACCTCACCATATCAAGTACTAAGCTACCTCAAAACCTAGCTCAAAGTTAGAAGCATTTCCAAACATTGCTTTAGACGTACTGATAGTAGATGAGGCTAGTATAAGAGCCAAATTGACATGTATATAGGCATCTCTCACCCCACACATGGAGATATTGCATAAGGAGCTAGGTTATGCCAAGACTCTACTAAAGAAAGACCCCAATCTTTCTACTTTAGATGGCCTAGTGCACCTTGTTGTTGAGCTTGCAATCCAAATCAAGTCATTGGATGTTGCATGTGACAACTGGGATGCAGCCCTCAAAATCATAATGGATGTCCATAAATCTTTTTTGGACAAACACATTATACGTATATAACCCATTTGACGTAAGTGTCAAAAAGGGGGAGAATGAAGAAAGAGGGAAATATAACAATAAAATAATATGGGGGAGATATAAAAGAAAGGGAGTTATAATATGAGAAATATGATATGGGGGAGTATGAACAAAAGAGAAATAGAAAAGAAACGGGGAGCATAGAAGTAGAATTATATCATTGGGGTGATATACATTTTTGGAGAGAAAGCAACAAAAAAATACAAATATCAACTAAGACAGAGCATATTAGGTGAAAGAGTATTAGATAAAGCACATTGAAGTCAAAGGAAGCACAAATTCTGGATACAAAATAGGCACATTAACTCAGGGAGAGTTATCAATTTTGAGGTATATAGGTTATTACAGAATTTTGAAATTTTGTATATAACCCAAGTCATGGATATGTTATGCTCGAGAAGATTGAGGGTTGATTATGTATATTCAAGGGTTTTTGACACTCATGTCAAAGGGGGAGATTGTTGATCTCAGATTGGTTTTGACAAGTGAGTGTCAACACACTTAAGCCATTTACTTAGTTCATGCCAAACTAATAATATATGTTGAGCACAACATGTAAATATTAGACAATGTCGAGTTGCAATGAGTGTTGAGTCACTCATGTTTTGAGTTCCTCAAGTGTCAAGCAGATAGACCATGCCAAGTGATTCAGGAGCTGAGTAAATAATGGATGTCAAGTAGTGTAGGTGTCAAGTCAGAGCAAAAATACAGTGCATGTTGAGCATCACTGACTTCATATGCTGAGACACAGTTTTGACATATTTGTTTGTAATGGTACAAACAACTATGTAAATCATTTTTGAGCCGACTTAAGGATAGATTAAAATCTTTTGGAGATAAGGATGTATCTATATTTGGATTCCCTATGCAATTATATGCAGCCAATCAGAAAATGGGAAGGTTTAAGTTGTAATATGGATGAATCTCAGTTGTAGATTCATACCTAAACCTAAGCCACCTAAGTCTTCTTAAGGAGGACGGAGCCCTAAACTCTTTATGGGAGAGTGATCGAATTGGAGGAGTGAACAAGATAGTTTGCAGAGCATTCAAGGTGACTTAGAATAAAGAAGTGAATTGTAGAATTAGTTAAGAAGAATAGAGGATAGAGAGAAGGATACAACATTGAGACATTTGATTGTGAAGGATCAATTAGACATTGTGTAGAGGTGATATGTCATCAGGCAAGCAAGTGCCAGTCATAGGATCTATGTCGAGACATTTTAACAGGTGATTTCAATCAAAGCTCTTAAGTAGAGTAGTCCTAATAGGCCATATGAAATCCTTTAATAGGGTGCTTAGTTGTAAGTTGAAGTCGTATAACAAGGCACACTTCTAACAAGGTGTTGAATCCTCTAACAAGGTGAGACTTAACCATCTTTGTAAGCCTTTAACAGGGCATACCTTTCATAGGGTAGACCATGATTCATGGTCAAATCATTGTAACCTTAATTGGATACATTTTACAACTACCTTAGTGAAGATTTTTGGGTGTCATCCCCACCCCAATTTTACATTCTCACTTGGACGGTTTCTGGGTAATCATATCTGGTGTTATGTTTGTGATTGCTTACATGTTTACATGATTTAGATGCATATATCTTAGATGTTATTTCATTTTACATATTGAATGCATATGATGAATGAAAGGTGAAAGTTTTTATGGTTCTGAGCTTAAACTACTGATTCACCCCCCCCAAGAAGTTTACTCCTTCCACTTGTAATTCCAACAACAATTATATTGTCTTGTATGTGGAGTATTTGATTGAGTATTGAAAGCAGAATCATAAGGTTGTTTATATATATAGGTGTATGTAATCAAAGCGTACAATTATGTATGTATATGATTTGAGAAGAAACACATTGTAAAAGAAAGAAAAAGGGTTGAAGCCCTAAACAATTATAGTTGCTATTGTAAACAAGAGTTGTTGCTCAATAAAGATGATAGGTTCTGACGAAGTGGTTTTTCCCTATGAGAAAATCGAAAGATTTTGAGGGTTTCCCACTCAACAAAAAAATCTTGTGTCTCTCTTTTGTGAGTTGTCTTCACTACTGTAATATCTTGCATTTTCATTTATATTTTTAGCTTGTGTATACAATTCTTTTCTTTTGAATCCTATATGCGCATTCCAAAATCTGGGTAAAAGTTTTTTTTTTAAATCTCTAATTATGTTGCATGATAACAAAAGTCTATGTTAATGACACTATTATATCAAGGTAAAGTGATAAGATTTTTACAAACATCATGGTTTCTTGTATGCTTTTGGTTGATAAAGATTAATATCATCATTTCTTATTATCTTCATGATTGATATTTTGTTGCCCACTCCTTGTATTTGTATGTGAATATCCACTACATATTTTGTGAGAGTTTGAAGCAAATTAAGTGCAGAGGTGTTTTTGTGTCTTTCTCTCAACAAAGTGTTAATAGAAGATGTAACTATTACATTTTGCAGTCACAAGTATGTTGCCTTTCATTTTTTTTGTAAAAGTTGATGAAAATAAAAATAGTGTTAAAGGTTTTTTATTTTGGAATGATTCTAATATTAGTAAAGGAAGTTGAAGCTTTTCTAAGGATCAAAAAACAAGTTTATTCTTCTTCAAATGTCATGCATTGTTTTCTAAATACATCGGTATCAAGGGTTTAATATTGGTTCATAATAACTATTGCAAAATCTACCCTAGTATGAAGAAGCAAAGATATAAGCATGACAAAAAAAATTTTATGGTTGACGGTTATAGTTTGATTAACCAACATCATGTTAAGACAGATTTTTATCAATGCATTCGTGATGATGTTGTTTATTATCAAAATGGATAGCAAATGAAATGATTTATTTTCATGGAACAGTAAAGATGATTCAATTTTTATTTCTTAATCAAAGTCTTTAATAGTTTGCATGTGGAACTAATTTTTAACACAACTTCTTTGAACTTGATTAAGAATAATATTTCCTTTAGATCTTTAAACCTTGATAGAGGGTGTGAAAACTATTGTTGAGTATTTGGTTATAAAACTGATTTTGGTTCAGTTATACTATTGTAACTAATATTAATTCAATACATGTAATATTTATAAAATATATCCCTATATAAGGGAATATGATTGTGTGTAGATGATGAAGTGCAAAAAGGGATACACAATTATATTATCTTGTATGTGGAGTACTTGATTTAGTATGAAAGTAGAATCATAAGGTTGTTTATATATATAGGTGTATGTAATCAAAGAACATAGTTATGTATGTATATGATCTGTGAAGAAACACATTGTAAAAGAAAGTGAAAGGGTTGAAGCCCTAAATAGTTGTAGTTGCTATTGTAAAGAAGAGTTGTTTCTCAATAAAGATCACTAGTTCCAACAAAGTGGTTTTTTCCATGTGAGAAAACCAAAAGATTTTGAGGGTTTCCCACTCGGCACAAAAAATCTTGTGTCTCTTTTGTGAGTTGTCTTCACTACTCTAATATCTTGCATTTTTATTTATATGTTTAGCTTGTATAGACAATTACTTTTGAATGATATATGTGCAATCCAAAATCTAGTTAAAAGTTTTTTTTAAATCCCTAATTATGATTCGCCCCCCTCTTAGAATAGCCATTACTTCAAATAGCCTCCTATGTATGAAGGAAGGAGAATTGGAAAAACACTTGTTAATCGATTATCTTTTAGCTTTGAAGTGTTGGGAGTAGTTTTTTCTATCTTTGGGATGACAGTATCCAAGATAAGACAACCTTTTAGGATTCATTCAAGGATGGCCTAGTGGACAAAAAAATTGTACATGGAATGATATCCATACTATTGCTTCATCTATGCTAATTTAGTTATTTGAAAGGAAGTGAATAGACCTTTTTTTTCTTAACAATCCCTTTTTAAGGAAGAATTAATTTAGAAGATAAAAGTGAGGATTCACCAAGTTTCTAATTCTTACAAAAATAGGGAAATTTTGCATCTACAAGTTGGGACAAGGATATTAAGAAAAGATGGGGAAGGATCAATACTCCAAATAGTATTTTAGTGGCAAAGAATAAAAAAGGAAGAATGTTACATGGTTAACACCAAAGGAAGGGAAGTTCAAATTAAACTTTAATATGACTACTGAAGGAAATATGGGGAATGTTACATACCAATTTTTTACCCAATTTAAAATTTTCATATAGCCGTTGAGGTTCACATGAAGTCAGTTGATAGTTAAATTTTTTATAATCCTGTGAAATGGTAAGATGGTTAGTCATTATAATTTCATACGAAGATAACATGCTAGTTGATTATTTATCATGAATTCATGGAATTGAAAAGGCGATTAGTTGTTATGATCATTTATAATTAATAACTTGTTATGGTAATATGATTTAACTACAGAGAATTTCTTTGTAGGGAGCACGTCAAAGGGATGGAAGCATTTTCAAAAAGGAATTGGGCACAGGAGCATCACCATCACTGGGCAAATGGGTATGAATCTTGAATCACCATGGGTGAGGACCTAGCGACTACATAACATGATACACACATTAGACACACATGAGCTATTAGATAAATATTAAAAACATTAATAATCTTAACTTAATTAAAGTACATACATTTATTGGATTATGGTTGACATTTTCATCACTTCATTATAGAACATATTTATGTACGTGCACATAGATATAAAAATAAAGGTGACACCATGGTATTATTTTATACAAGATATTATCTATTTAATACATACATTTAAATACGTGTACAAGAAGATAAAATAATCTTCTAGATGAAACGTGTATTTAAATATACATATTTAAAAAGGTACAACCTTGGATAAACATTTAACATGATGCCATCTTGATAAATATATATATGTGCAAGTAAATATATGCTTATAAATTATCCTTTTGATTAAGTCAAGAGGCTTTCTACAGTAGAAGCATTCATCAATGTAAACTTTTTGACATTTAGTTGGGCATTTTAAGATGAATGGGCAGTTGCATCTTTCCACATATTGTCTAATAGTTAAAAAAAATGGAAGTGGAGAATATGAAACTAACGAAAGGAGAGGTGCAAGAGAATTCTATTACAAACATGCATCATGCAATCCGAATTTAATTTATATTTTTTAGATGATAGCTAAAAATATGTGGAATCAAAAATATTGGATCTTATGCATTTGATGTATATTGTTGATATAAGGAATAAAAAATATTGGATCTTATGCATTTGATGTATGCTAGTTTATAAACTTCAAGTTCTTTTCCATATTTATTTATTTTCTTTTAGAGGATGAAATGTATACTTGGCAAATGATATCAGTGATTGAAGAAGACAAATCTTTTAACTCTTTATGAGTTACGGCTTCTTGGAAGCCTTTATATATCGAATGCCTTTTATTAATGGAAGCTGAGAGAAGCCGAGACATGATTATCATTTTTCCTTTGACACAATTTACCTCTGATCCTTTTCTAAACATTATGTCCATGATCAACCTTTGCTGAAAGTCATAATTCATCTCTACTTTGAAAATTGCATTTGGAATGCTCACGTTAAGGAACCATCTATTTAGCGTCAAGCCAAAGCTCACATTCTTTTATTTTAGACTAGGTTATGTGATCTGCCTTTCAATTAGATTTTTATTTGTTTTTCCTTCTTAAATCTTCTTTTGAAATTATAGCAAGTGGGAATGTGTCCATGAAATATCATAATGTATCCTTGTATTGCAATATCAAATCAATACTCAATGAGTCTAACCTTTATGTGCTAAGTCAAGACCGATTGCACATGATAAGTTCTTACATCTCTGTTTATTGAAGAATTTCTAGAATCAAACTATTTTAGTTTCTTCTTTACAAGCCATTAAGATTATTTTTGAGTCATATAAACTGTGATATGATATAATGGGATATGTGATACTCTTACATCAGCTGAGATTCAACAAAAAGAGTTGAATTACTCTAACACCTAAGACTCACTTGGTTGTATGGCCAAGAAAGAGTGTGAAGAGGTGATCTGTAATAACGTGAAATATAATTATATGTAAGAGGTAAGTTTATCTGATGGATTGTTATCTCTGTCTTCATTTATTTGAATAATATATATGAGTGTATTTTCCTAACTGAATGTTATTGCCCTAATTGATACAGTGATATGTGATGCCCTAAATGATCCAATGGTAATTGATGCCCTACTTGATATAGTGGTATGTGATGCCCTAAACGATCCAATGGTAATTGATGCCCTACTTGATACAATGGTATGTGATGCCCTAAATGATCCAATGGTAATTGATGCCCTAATTGATATAGTGGTATTTGATGGTAATCACCATTTGATCCTAAGTGGTATTTGTGGACTAACCTAGGTTTTGCAGAAGCATCCCTAGATTGATTTCAGTTTCAAATTCTATGGTATGTAGATTTTAATTTCCACAGTAAATTCATTGATGATTATGAAATTTATGTTTAACTTATTATAACCCTTAATTTCAATCACATGAACGTAACCAATTTAATTGTCTTCCTATGAAAATGAAGTAATAATTGTATTTCTTTTATGTGTTAGTTGTTAGTTAAGACCCAAAAAAAGTGGTTGTTACAAGGAAGGTTGGTGTTGGATGCACAATGGGGAATGATATAGGGGAGTGTATATAAGCATTATTAAAAAAAAAAATTAGTAGGCAACTAATAATGAAGTTGAGTTTGAAGAATTAACAAGAGGTGTTTGGTTGTGTTTGACAAAAGAATTCAAAATCTAGATGTTTGGGGGGGACTCTCAAACATGTAAAAATAAAATTCGACATCAAAAGTTAAGATTGTAGATTGAAAAAACAAACTAAAACATGTATGAGAAAGCTTGAGGGAATGTGTCTTTTTCACACACATTTCATGATTTTCCATCCAATATTGGTGTCTCTTCATATAGAAAAGAAAAAAATTGGGGTCCAAGTCAAACTTGAAATATCTAGAAAAAGTGATTGAGAAAGACCATGAACAAACAATGGTGTATTGAATAGGATAAGTGGTGGTAAAGGATTTAATAGAAGTTAGTACACATGCTTTGGGAATCTAGGTTGGTGATCTTAATCAAGGAAAAAGTGATTTATTTGTGAACAAAGGTGTTCCAAAGTACAAAGTATATATTTAAATTAAAGATTTTGAGATGTGAATAGTTGGCAATTCTATCAATTTCTTGTAAGATATTTTTTACATAATACTCTAATTGGGATTTGGATAATTGGGTGATGTGCTTGGGTGTCTTTATGCATTAAGGATAACTATATAATCAATTACCAAAAGCATTATTAAAGATCAAATATGATTTCCTTGGTTATTCTCTGGATTCATGAAGAATTCAAAGTACTTGTTAATCTATTTTTTATGGATGTGTGATAATCTAAGGGCTTAGATTGTGAATAAAAAAGCAGGAAGTTCATTCTTGTATTCTTAGAAAGAGAGAAACTAATATTGAGATTTTTTTGAGCCTTGGATATTGGTGAGAGATATATAAGATTTGATGAATGTTAAGAAATTAAATTAGAAAGTTGGTTGTTCACGCAAGGATGTGATCTTTGTTTAGAGTTACCCATATTAAACCTTTGTACACATCGTTAATATTCAAATAATGTGGCTCTAATAGATAGTATCATAGTGTTTCCATAATGAAATGTTGTGATTGGAATTTTTTATCTCAATACTAAAGGGGAAAAACCAAATACTAAAGGCATGGAATCTATTTAGGAGTGGAGTGCTCAATGCAATAACTTTGTGAACTTCTAAATCTTTTGTAAGTAGTAACTATGACTTCCTTTTCCTAAAAGTCACACAGGTGTAGATATTAGAATTGGTGTGACTCCTCTAATATTAAGGTACTTTTTCTTGTCTTTTATTAATATACAAATTTTTACATGGAAAATTTTCAAATTAAATAAACAAGTTTCTAAAGTTTCCAAGTTGATATGTTTTATTTTTAAAAAGATTTTAAATTAATATAAATATATAATAATAAATATAGAAGCATTATCTTACATTTTAATATCATTAATTAGTAACATATTCAAAAATTTCAAATTTATAAATAAAAGATCATACTATTTTCTATACTATATGGTTGCTTAGAATTTTGATGTACCATTTATAAATTTATTTTTTCTTTAAAAAATAAAAATTAACTAATATATCTTATAATTTATGTAGAAAATCAAAATTTTGATAGATCTTTACAATTATTTATCATTAAACTATATATTTAATAAAAATATTAAAATTATTAAACTCACAATGTTAAAATAAGATATAAGAATTTCAAGGTTTTTATTAGTTGCATAAAAACATAAAACTATTTAATGAAAAAATTTACTACATATTTAACCTTAAAAAAAGGTTTGAAATTAAGATTACTACATCAAAAGACTATATAGTGGCAGCAATCAAGAGTATTAATTTTCATTTAAAGAATATTTTTTAATGACTGATAATGATTTTCAGGACTAATATAAGAAAAGCATTGATAATTAAAAATATATATGATTACTTTTTCAACGATTTCAATATTGATATAATATAATTTAAAGTATAAAATAGAATAGAATAGATAACCAGCGTAGTTATAATTCCTGTATCAAAATGCTAGTTTTTTATATACAACATTCCATTTTTTTTAGTGGTTTCTAATTATTTGATGAATCTTTCCATTTTTTGTAGTGATTTTTATAAATTTGATGAAAGCTTTCCATTTTGATTGTATTGATTTGTATTTGAAATCTGTACAGAAATATAAATATTATGTTACTAGTATATAGTATGTGCCTTTGCAACTGCAAATGGTTATACATTGTAATCTGGAATAAACCATTTGTAACCCTTAGAAGTTTTTTTATGAACAACATTTAATGCTTTTGCAGCAATGCCTTCTGAGAGCACAAGTCCTTTTGCTCCGCAGTCTGGAAGTACAGAAGGCAACTCCAACAACATTTTTGGAGCAAGTTCTTTTGATGCACCGTCTGCCCCTGCCATTAGTTTGAATTCTTGTACATTTGGTGGTATGTTTCTTTTAACTTTGCAAAGCTTTTAATATTTTTGTTCAATCTAAATTAGAAATTTCAACTTGTCCTCAATTTAGATTGGCACCACTCCAACAATTTCTCAGTCCACTTTTGATTTTCTCAATTTGCTGATCTCTGAATGTTTCACGTATGTAAACATTTTATTTTATCCGATAAATTGGATATGCAACATCTATTAATATTCATATTCTTTATTAATTTGGTGCCTACTATTAGCCTCTACACATTTGTCACATTTCTCTCACATTATTTATTATTTAGGAGTAACTATAACAATGGGGAACCTAGGTGGAGGTGCAATTGGTGGCCATGGTCTAGGTAGCAGAGTTACACCATACAACATTAGTAATTTGATGGAGATTCGCAAGGGTAGCCCTACATTGTTAGATATGCATTCTATATCAGCTATGCCAAAATACATGAAGAAGAGTCACGAGTTGCTAAGATGGGAGGACTATGAATTGGGTGACAAAGGTATGCATCAATAAGTCTGATTATTGTTGTTATTATTTAGCATTGGCTATGCAAAATGCTGCTCTAAGACTAATCAGTTGTATATTGTAGGTGGGCCAAATATTGAATGTCAACAACCTGTAGATGGTGATTTTCCTCAGCCAACACCAGTTAGCTACTATGACCAGCCCCAACAAGCATTTGCCCAACCCACACCAGCATTTGAACAATCCACACCAACATTTGCTTCAGCTGGTGTACCTAGATCATGTACAAACCTAGCCTTCCTTGAGGAATCTTCAACCTCTTTATTTGATAAATCGAGCACTCTAGCATTTGGTGCTACCCCTTTTGATCAACCTTCTAAAAATGGTGGATCTTTATTTGGTTCAACTCCATTGTTAGGGACAAGTCCCACATTTGGATAAGTATATCATTTGGAAATAGTCAGCTTGCTAAGCTATTCCAATCATCTTCTTCACCTCTCCCATTTGGATCAAGTGTCCCATTTGGAAGCTGTCAGCATGCTGAACTATTCCAATCTTCTTCTTCTACACCTGTTGCTTTTGGATCAAGCAACCCATTTGGAAATAGTCAACCTTCTGAGCTGTTCCAATCTTCATCTTCTACACCTGGTACAATAGGATCAAATACCCCATTTGGAGACAATCAGCCTACTAAATTGTTCCAATTTTCTTCTACACATATTGCATTTGGATCAAGTGCCCTATGTGGAAACAGTCAGCCTACTGGACAATTCCAATCTTCTTCTACAACTGATTTTGGCCAGACTCCACTAGCCCTTGGGCAGTCCCAACAACCATTGAGTTCAATATTTGGCGCTACCCACATGGGAGTAGCATCGACTCCTGCTTTTGGAGAAGAATCAGCTCTAGCATTTGGAGGCACTCTATTTCCTCTTCCCATCTACTTATGTGATAGTGCTCAACAGAGCATAATAGCTACACTACCAGAGCCAGTAAGCTATCCTTTTGGAACTCTCCCACAATTGCCTCATTTGTCTATTGGCCGGAGTGTAAGATCTACCTCATCTATTCAATATGGAATATCTATCATGTCGGTAAGCATGGAACCAATGATTTCAATAGAGTTGTTTCATATACCTATTTTAATTTGATTAGTCAATGCACAGCTAAATGATTTTGTATGTAGGTTTATGAAAAACCTACTCGAGTAAGAACGACATTACCTACACCACATATAGCTCCAAGATCAAGGATCCCCATGCAATCACAAAGATATAATCATGCAAAGAATGATCGCAAAGTAAATAAATTTGAATTACAAATACTTTTAGTCTATCGTTTGATCATATAATTTGTTTCTAAAATTTAAATTTAACCTTTTCTTGTTTTTCTGTTGCTGCAACACAGGTCTCATTTTTTACTTATGGTGAAGATGCAATAAGAAATCCAAAGGCAGATGACATGTTGTCCATTCCTAGCGAAAATCCAAGGGCACAATTTATTAAACAACCTAAGCAGTCTTACTCCTTTATGGCGCTCAAACCAGCTATGGAATTGAAGGAAGTGGCTATGCCTGTTACTTATCATGGTTAGCCCCCTTTTCACCCTCTTTGTTTTGGAATTGGAAGATTCTCCCTGGATTAGTTCAGGGTACTTGAATTACTATCTGATGCATTTCGTTTGTATTTCCAGGAATAGTGGGAAAAGATGGCAATGGGGAACAGTCAATTGAAACTGATGCATTTGCATAGAAACTTTGAAGTAACATTTCTAGCCTTATTTGCTTAAGTAATCTTAGGATATAATGTCACAACTTTTTGTAATTAGATGCAAAGGAATTTTTATATTGAGGTTTTTTTAGTATTTCAGATTTGTTGTTTTCCAGATGCCAAAGAAAATTGGCCTGACAGTGTGAATTATGCTACTGACTATGATCATGGTGTAACTGTAAATATTGAAACACTGATGCCCAAACTTCAACATCCTGAGTACTATACCAAACCAGTGATACAATAACTAGCAGCAAAAGAATTTGCTTTACCAGGCTATTGCAACAGGGTTAAGTACTTTGTTGTTGGAAGGAAAGGCTATGGGTTTATTAAGTTTTATGGAGAAACTGATGTTAGGCAACTAGATTTAGAGAGTATAATTCAATTTAACAAGTGTGAGGTTCTTGTATATACAGATGAAAGTAAAATACCACCTCCAGGGTAGGGCCTTAATAAATCAGCAGAGATAACCTTGTTAAATGTTAAACACGTTGATGACAAGACAGGTCACCATTGTATAGAGGGAGCTGAAATGGACAAATTTGTGAAAAAGCTTAAAAGGAAAACTGAAAAGAAAGGGGCAGAATATATATCATACAATTATATTAAAGGAGAATTGAAATTCCATGTGAAACATTTCAGTGAGCACGGTATTGATGAAAGGAAAATACCAACTCTAGAACAGGGCCTTTCTAAACTGGTAGAGATGACCTTATTAAATGTTCAAAATGTTGATCAGCATTATGAGAAGGCTATGGAAGTAGACAAATTTGAGAGAAGGTTGAAAAGAAAAACTGAAGACATGGGTGAAGAATTTAAGCATGGTTTTGATGACTCTGGGTTTCAGAAGATGTGGAAAAAGTTGAGAAAATTCTCAGTGGAATATTTTAAGAGCAAGAGATGGAATTGATGTCGTACAATGCTGAGGTGAAGGAAAATGATGAACTTTCTATAGAGCAAGTAGTGAACAATCTCAACTATTGAGGATTACAAGGGATCTAGAGCAAGAATCCACATATTAGGTTTTTGTTTCCATTCCTATATTGTTTAATATAAATGTCTGTAGTCTGTAAGAATGGCTTTTGGATCACCTAGGAGTTAGTAAATGCAACTCTCTCGAGTACCGCCAAAGCTTAATGATGATAGTAGTTTCAATCACATTATTCTGAGCTAGAGACTAATTTTTGATCAGTGGCCTATTCAAAAACCCTTGCTCAAATTTTCAGGATTGTTTACACCACTGGCAATGGAAAGATTTCTTTATCTATTCTCCTTTCTCACATTCATCATTATATGTTGTAGAAAAATAAACTTAGTGGGAATTCCCCACATCGAATAAAGGTGCATTTTGAAGATTGTATGCTTGTTTTAAGATTGTTGTTCCCACGTAGACTGGTTTATTGACTATAATCTGTTCTTAGATATTAGTAATTGCGAACTTTGGGACAAAAAAATTAGGTAGTTCAAAGTTCAAGATTTTATTGTTCATGTTATAATTTTTTCTTAAACCGATGTAGAATCCATTTACCGTTCTTGAAGACAGCAATTAAAGAAGGGTAGACCTAAATACATTTTAATTATGTAGATCAGAAATCTAAAATGTGGACAAAACATAGAAGCCCCAAACAGATCAGAATATATTTAAGCTAGCATAAAATAATGTAGAAGCAAAGAGCAAACGCTTGAAAGAGAATTCGATCTGCATAGAACAAATACAAGTAATATCTGAAGAAGCTGAATAGTTAATGAACAATAGCTGATGAAACTTGGATATCATGAACTGGGTATGTACAAGACCTTCCAAGAGCACAAAGGCACATGAAACGAAGACCTTCAATCTGATACCATCATCGTTTGAGGGTTGATTTTTATATAGGAAACTATGTATGTCATTTGGAGTATAAGTATATCCAAACCTCTCAAGATTTCCTTACACTAGGTTACATTTCACTGTTATAATATTGACGTTCCAATTTTTTTTAATTGTTATGCAAGGTGTGTGAGACTTTTGTTGACAAAAAATGTAATAATTATTTTAGAAATTTCTAACATTTTACTCTTCCAAAAATGGCAACTCAGAATAGAAAATAATGTATTAAACTAAAAGAGGGGTAAAGTACCAAAGAGAGCAGAACAACACAAGAAACAAAGAGAACTACAAATTTTTATCCTAGTCCACAAGTTGAACCGACATCTAAGATAAATCAAGGGGAAGCATCTTATGATCAATAATATTCCAAGTTGGCCCATCCTTGGAGGTCCATTTAGCCAAACAATCAACCACGCCATTCCACTCACGAGGGATATGCATAAAAGACACAGAATCTAGAGAATTGCATAGCTGAGTGATTTGCTGAATAACTAGATCCAAATGCCAATCCACATGCACAAGGTTCCTTCTATTCAATAAATTCACAACCACCTATGAGTTAGTATCATAGATAATTCATCTCCAACCACGATGACAACACTGTTTCACTGCAACCAAGATAGCCAGGGCTTCCATGAGGTTATTAGTATGGTAAGCCTTGTATATAGAAAACAAAAACTAAATATCACTAGAACTATCACACCCAACTCCCCCAATACCAGTCGAACTAGGATTTTCCTGAGAAGAACCATCAGTGTTGATTTTAAGAACTCTAGCCTCGGAAGGAGTCCAATGCCCCTCACAATTAGCACGCTGAGAGTGTTACCTAGCTCTATTCCCAGAGCGGTTGTGGGGGACCGAGGGAGTGTCACCCTAAAGAGGAAAGGAAAAGCGTGAGTAAATACCAACATCTCTAGGATCCAAACCTCCACCAATGTCACATTTATGTAGGAGTGTTTCATGAAGAGAATTAACAATTTTCCCCCACAAGTGTCTCATCTCAAACTGCACATCATGAAAGATCCTCATATTCCTCTCAAGCCAAACATGCCATAAAATAAGGGAAGGGCCAATAGTTCAAGCAAGATAAAGAAAAGAAGTCTTAGAAGGGGGATGACCCAAACAATCAAAGAATTCAGACAAAGAGGAAACATGCCAGCACGTGCATCCCCACAGACTCCACCAGAAGTGCCAAATCTATTTTGCAAAAGGGCACTAGGAAAAAAAGGTGAGAAATAGTCTCTTCACTATTGCGTAATAAAACAAAGATGGAAGGCCCCTAGAAGCCTCACTTGCAAAGATTCCCCCAAGTAAGACAATGATTGTAAACTAAAATATAGAGGAAAAAGTTACACTTAGGCCATGAAAAACTATTCCAAACTTTCTTCCACCAAGAGACCTCCACCTAGTCAAAAAGTTGCTTCGTCGACACAAGGTACCCTGAAGAAACAAAATACTTGCCAAAAGAAGCACCTCCCCAAGCCAAAAAATTAGGTTCTTGCAAAGAGTTACACTCCCTAGAAGCCAATATCTGAGATAGTTCCAACCGATCCCCTAGAGAGCCACCCAATAGCCAGTCAGAAGAATTCTTTCATCTGTAACCCACAGCAAGGCTTGGGTTATAAGCCTCTTTATAATGAGACACCTTATTCCATCCATTAGAAAGGAAAAAATCACAAAGAGACTGCAAGTGTGGATGAGAGGATAAGAGAGGAGGATGCCCATTCCAAGAATCACTCCAAAATAGGGCCTTAGTGCCTCTGTTACAGATCCAAAATTGACTTCTCTTCACCAAGTGAGAACCAATCTTGAGGGTATTCCACACCATAGAGCCTCTTCCCTCAAGAGAAAACCTGGAAATATCTGAAGGTTCAACACCAGGTAAATACTTGTGTGATAGGATATGGGCCCAAAGCTGAGACTGACTAGAACACTAGCACCAATAGAGCTTGGTAGCAAGAGCTTGACTGCACAAGATAGCAGAACGAAGATCGAGGCCTCCTTCCTTTTTTGGCCTACAAATAGTATCCCAATTGATGAGGCTCCATTTGGTATTTTGCAAATTGTCGCTCCAAAGAAATTGGTGACAGAGAGCATCAAATTCCTTAAGGGTCTGTTTGGTTCGTGGAATTTAAAAAACCCAAATTTCTACAAACCGTGGTTTAGCCAAATCAAGGTTTTGTATATCTTCATTCCAATTTTTGAAATTTTACTAAAATTGTTTGTTTCACTCGGAAGATGTGCATGAAGACACATTTTTATGCGTAAGCTTTGAGTTGAAGGAAAATTTCAAAAAGTAATCAAATCTATTGTTTTTACACTCCTTAAAAAACAAAACCAAGTTTTGATTTTCAATTCCTACTTTTTTTAGGAAGTTGGAAAACCTAGTTTTGAGGCAAAACTAGAAGTCTCGTATGCTAATTCCATTTTGCAAATTTTGAAACAAACGCACAAATTTTCAAATTTGGGTTTTGAAAAAGCCAATTCTGGTCATCTTCCAGGAACCAAACAGACCCTAAGAAAATACACTAGGGCAACCTGAACCATGCTTCTATATATGGGAAGGGCTTGAATCACAGATTGCAGGAGTGTCACCCTACCAACAGTAGAGATAATGTATTAATGTAGATTTTGTTCTTATAATTTTTTGACATAAAAAAGTTAAAACTTAATTTACGTTGGTTTTCATAGAATCTATAGCTATTTTATTTGCATTGAAAAGATTTATTAAAACACTAATATTTTTAAATTTTGAAAATAAAACACATTATAGACATTCATAGAATTGTTCAAAGTCTAAGAACTAGATGTTATGCATGGATAATGTATCAAAGTTTAGGTGGAATGGAAAAGAAAAATATTCAATGGAATAGAAAAAAAATTCAAAAATTAGAAAGAAAATATCTACTTATATATAAATATTTTTAATAATTTAATAATTTTAAATTTTATTAAATTATATTTGATTACATATTCATGTTGGAAATGGTATATAATGTGAATTAAATAAGTAATTTTTAAAATATTTAAAATGAAATTTGTCTAAACATAGTTAGTTATTTGTGTTTTAAGATATATTTTAATATAATAATTATATTTAGAATTTTGACAAAAACTTTATATTTATAAGTGTTGTCATGAAAACTAATATCAAATCATGAGTTAATATTAAATCATGAATAAATTAAGAATATGTGCTTGTTAAAAATTAAAGAAAAATAAAACAAAAATATTTTTGGAGAATGTTTGGACACTTCAACAATTTAGAATAAAATCATTCTCTAAAATGACTTATTTCTGGATTCCTAGAATTGTTATTTTAATCACTTGTTACTAAGATCATGGAAAAATAATTTAATCATAAGATCTTATTTATTCAAGATGATGTTTGGTATATTTATAAAAAATTGTTACATTTTTTTTGTACTTGGAATCATTGGACCTAAAGCCTTTACCATATGCCCTTAATGCATCACATAGTATCACCACATGTGCTCTCTTTTCTTTGATGTGTATGTGTACTAAATGTTAGACTATACATGTGCTTGAGAGAGGCCTAGTTTATTTGATATAGTGGTAGTCTTCTAGGAAAAAGGGACAGGTGGCATATATATGGAGGACAACCTGAAAGAGATGGTGGGGTGTATTTTATGTTCTCCATTTCACCATGGAATATTTTTCTCTGTGTTGAACACCTAGGATACTAAGAGGGGAGGGTTGGACTAGTATTCCCTTAAAAATATAAAATAAAATAAAAATTCTATTAGATATAATTAAAAGTTTGCTACATGATATGAGTATCATAATACCAACTGAGTTTAGAGAAAGCCAAACCAAGTAAATTGATATGTAGTTCATTCAGAGCATCAAGTATAACATTAGACCAATAAAAATATTACATAATAAAAAAGGAAACAATTAGAACTAGTTCAACAACTTTATTCCTCAAACCATGCTACCCATGGAAGAGGGCCTTATAACTATTTGTGTCTATTAGCTCCATGTATGATAACATTGGCAAGGTTGTTCATTAAAGCATTCCATGGAAAGGCTAGAGCACACAGAATTACACTGATCATAAGACATGGAGGCCTACCAACATTAATTTTAGGCACATTCATTGTAACTACAACCAAATTAGGGATGTCAATATCATTAGAAAACTTGTTAACAATGTTTCTTAATATTGATTTGTTTTCATTAGGTTTGGTTGTTCTAGTATGGGTCAATGAACCACACAAATATATAACTAAATATTAGTGAGTCATAATGGCAATGATCCATTAAGGAGCGGCTAGACCACCCAATAGGAATTTGTATAGACATTCCTTTGTTTGGCTTTCTTAGATGATTCTCCTTGCTCTGTAGTGGAATGCTTAGTATAACCTAATCCTAGAGTATCTCTGAATTTCCTTTGTCCTCTTAGTTGTCATCTAATTTTCTTGTACTTTCTTCTGATCTCTTCAACCTTTCATTGGTGTCTCTATGATGTTAGTTCACTCTTTAACTTTTCATTCCCAGCTCTCAGTTCAATAACTTACTCCATCTTTATGTCTACCTCATGATTCTCACTGAGTAATTGGTTTACCATATCATAATTGTTCTATGTTAACCTCATAATTTCTTTATTTTTAGCATCCACTCTTGCAGTGGTCTGTCTCTTATCCTCTTCAATCATTTTTTTCTCATCCTTAGCTTGTCTCATTTGTTCCAAAACTTCACACATCCTTGTAGATTACACTTCATATTCTCTTTTCATTGATTTAATCTGATCTATAAGGTCATGTTTTATCTCCATCATATCAGATATAGTAGCATTAAATTCATGATACATGCTTTCGTTAGATAGTTCCTCAATCACTTCCTCCTGATATGTTATGTCATTTATTTTTTCAACAATTTCTTTCCTTTCATTCAATGACTGCTATAGTATCTCCTTCATCTCATTAATTTGATTTAGGGCCATCCTTTAGTCCTATTTCCAATTCTCAATGGTCTTGTCAAGCCTATATCTTTTCATATCTTGAATCTTTTCTCTAAGGTGGTGAAACCACTTAATATAAGAACTATCTCTAATACCAATTGTTAGATTATTTAAGAAAGGTATGATGCTTAGAGGGGGGTGAATCAGTATCCTCTTAAACTTTTATATCCTTTCAAATCTTATTAGCCCCATGTAGTGAATTCACTCAGTAGATATGGACATACATTACCTAAACATTGTATTGCAAGTGAATTTAACTAATTTATCACCATATATGCATGTAAACATAAATCAATCACATGACACATATCATAGTGATTTGTTCATGCAAGAAACCCTTGTTTAGAGGGAAAAATACAATGAGGATGGTATTCACAAACCCTTCACTACTACAGTATGAGGTTACCTTGTTAAGGATACAATGTTGTGTCACTTCTGGTGACTTACACTGTTAGGGGTAATTCAATCATATTTGTGAAGATATACCTTTTTCAAGGATTTCATAACATAATACAATGTGTGTATTCAGTTAATAGATTTGCAATTAGATTGTTAAGTCTACCTTATTAAAGGATTTAACTACTACAATGATAAGAAAATAGTAGGAAAACTAATTTGTATAGTAATAACTTGCTTTGCTTGTTTAGATCCCTCTATTGCTCACTGATTTATCACCTCAAGTGTTTGATATAACAAATCCTTCCTTATGTTGCTTAGAACTCTGATCTATAGTAGAATTTCCTTTATAAGAATTTAGTGTAACCCTCTCTTGACTTCACAATAGTAACCACAACAGTAGCAACATTATCATCATCAATAAATTATTCCTTGTAGGTCCTTAAATAGATAACTTTTTGTTGCTTACGATCTTTGACCTAATTAGGGTTTAGGAAACATCTAGAATATATAATAGATCAAAATCAACAATCTATAATAGTCCTTGTTCCATACTTTTATTTTCCCTTACTTCATTAGCCTTCTTTGTCTTGGAATCATAAACAATCAAATAACTTTTACAAATAAATCTTACAAAATCATTTCCTCAATTTGTGTAAATCTCTTTTCCTGCTTGGTGGAATCAGTTCACATAAGATTATGTGGATGTGAAGGATCATGGTGGGCCAAACTATACCCTTAAGTGGTAGTGTAAAATTAACAAATCGGGTTTATGTCTACCTGAGGTGCAATTTTGAACTAGTTGTGAAGTTTATATTAAAAAGTTGTAAGAATAAAATCTATTGGAAATTGAATGTAGTATCTAAACTACTAGGTCTTATCTAAAAATAATTTAATCTGATTGGTCAAAAAAATTGTATTTTAATGTGGTAGTACAAAAATTTTAGGACAAAAATAAGAAATAGGTGTATGTTTGACCATCATAATCAAAATCAAATAATAATTTATTTTTTTATAAAATTATAGATATAAGAAGTAGACTCATGTCTAGATGTGACACATTTTTTGGTATTTTTATTCCAAGAAAATAATTAATTATGATTTTTTTACTACAACATTTCTAGGAAAACAAAAGGCTCATGTCAAATCACCTTAACTAATTCAAAACATTATCAAATTTAAATTTATTTTTTATTATATTAGACTAAGAATAGAATGTGAGACATCTTTCAGACTTCAACAATGTTTTACAGTTTGAAAGTTTTAGTCATTTTTCAATCAATATGTAAATCAACACTTTATAGATATCTTCATTTTAAAATAAGTAATAATTACTTATCGAACTCATATTTTGACAACAAATGAGATATGTCCTTAGGGGTCCTAGGACCCCTAAGGTGATATATTATCATAGAAAGGGTCGATAGGGGTCATAGAATACCCTATGACCCCTTTTGACCAATTCAAACAAATGAGATATGTCCATAGGGGCTCATAGGACCCCAAGGAACATATGTTGTCATGGAATGGGTTGAAAAGCATCATACGATACCCTATAACCCCTTTCAACCAATTCAAATGAATGAAATATGTTCCAAAGGGTCCTAGGACCCCTAGGGATGTATGATGTCATGTAATGGGTTGAAAGGGGTCATAGGATACCCTATAAACCCTTTCAACCCATTAAAATGAATGAGATATGTCCTTGGGGGTTCTAAGATTCCTAGGGATGTATGTTGGCAAGGAATAGGTCAAAATGGGTCATAGGATACCCTATGATGTCTTTCAACCCCTTTGAACTAATGAGATAAGCCCTTAGGGGTCTTAGGACCCCTATAAGCACATGTTTTCATGGAATGGGTTGAAAAAGATCAAAGGATACCCAATGACCTCTTTCAACTCATTTGAACAAATGATATATGTACCTAGGGGTATTAGGACCCCTAGGTATGTATGTTGTCACATAATGGGTCAAAATGGGTTATAGAATACCCTATGACTCTTTTGAATCATTTGAACAAATGATATATGTCCCTAAGACCCCTAGGGCCCCTAGAGATGTATTTTATCATAGAATGGATTAAAAGGGGTCATAGGATATCCTACGACCCATTTTGACCCATTCAAACAAATGAGATATGCCCCTATGGGTCCTAGGATGTATGTTGTCATAGAATGAGTCAAAAGGGGTTATAGAATACCCTATGACCCCTTTCAACCCATTTGAACAAATGAGATATATCTCTAGAGGTCTGAGTACCCCTAGGGATGTATGTTATCATGGAATGGGTTGAAATGGGTTATAGGGTACCCTATGGATCCTTTCAACCCATTCAAACAAATGACATATGTCTTTAGGGGTCCTAGGACCCCTATTAATGTATATTGTCATTGAATGGGTTGAAAGAGGCCATAGGGTATCAACTCGTTTGAATAAATGAGATATGCCCCTAAGAACATATGTTTTCATCAAATGGGTTGGAAAGGGTCATAGAATACCCTATGTCCCCTTTGAAACCATTCTAACAAACAAGATATTTCCTTAGAGCTCATAGGACCCCTAGAGACATATTTTGTCATGGAATTGGTTGAAAGGGGTCATAAGATACCCAATCACCCCTTTCAACACATTCAATCACATTATATATGCCCCTAGGGGTCCTAGGGGTCTTTGGAATGCATGTTATCATGGAATGGTTGAAAGGGATCATAAGATGCCCTATGACACCTTTCCACCCATTCAAACAAAGATGACACATCCTTAGGAGTCCTAAAACCCCTAGGGACATATATTATCATAGAATGGTTTGAAAGGGGTCATAGGGTATTTTGTGACCCCTTTCAACCAATTCAAACAAATGAGATATGTTCCTAAGGGTCCTAGGACCCCTAGAAACATTTTTTGTCATGGAATGGGTCGAAAGGGGTCATCGATCCATTCAAAAAAATATGTCCTTTAGGGTCCTAGGAATGTTAGAGATGTATATTGTCATGGAATGGGCTGAAAAGGGGTCATAGGGTATCCTATGACCCCTTTCAACTCATTTGAATAAATGAGATGTCTCTAGGGGCCCTAGGATACCTCAGGATGTATCTTGTCATAGAATGGGTTGAAATGGATCATATGGTATGGGTTGAAATGGGTCATAGGGTTACCTATGACCCCTTTCTACCCATTCTTACAAATGATATATGTCTCTAGGGGTCCTAGGATCCCTAGGGATGTATGTTATTAGGGAATGGATCTAAAGGGGTCATAAGATACGGTATGACCCCTTTTGTCCCATTCAAAAAAATGAGATATGTCCCTAGGGGTCGTAGGACCTATAGGACATGTGTTGTCATCAAATGGGTTGAAAGGGGTCATAAGATACCATATGACCCCTTTCAACTTATTTGAAAAATGAGATATGACCCTAGAGCTCCTATGACCCTTAGGGACATATGTTGTCATGGAATGGGTCAAAAGAGATCATAAGTTACCCTATGACCCCTTTCAACCCATTCAATCACATTAGATTTCTCCTTAGGGGTCCTAGCACCCCTAAGAACCTATGTTTTCATTGAATTGGTTGAAAGAGGTCATAGGATTCCTTATGACCCCTTCGACCCATCAAAACAAAAGAAATATGTCCCTATATAATTATCATAATATATACTATATAATTATTAAGATATAATTACTATATAATTTAATATATACTATAACTTAATACACATACTATGTAATAAACATATATACTATATATACTAAAATATAAACTATATACAATAATATATCTTATACACTATATAATATAGAATATAGTATAATACTATCATATATAGTATATGCTATAAACTCATGATATTAAATATATGCAATCATTTGTAATTAAAAAGATAATTAAAAGATAAATTTTTTGATTTGTCTCACTACAACATTTGGGGTCAAATTGCGATGACAATTTGCAACAATAGTGTAATTTGTGGTCATTTTCATATTATTATTTTTGCAATTGTCCTTGATGTCTTTGCAATACTGACATCAAAGTCATAATTGTGACACCCTCGCAAGCATAAAACAAAAAAAGAAAACACAACAATCATTTTCCATTTGTTTTGATTTTGGAGAGCTATGCATGAAAGGGGTGGAGAGCTCTGGACGAGGGTGGAGAGATGTGAACGTTGTCATGGCCCTTGTGATTGGTGCATTTGGTTGTTGTGCCCTCATGATCTCTACATTTCATTTCTATGCCCTTGCTCTGTGATTTCATTGTTGTGTCATGCCCTTGCTCTGTGATTTCATTATTGTGTCATGCTCTTATGATCTACATGCCCTAGCTCTGCGATTTTCTTCAAGGGCAAGAAGAGGTACACATGTAAATATTTTTTTCTTTTCCTTGTAAACATGTGTGTCTTTATAAATAATGAAGACCACAAAAAATGGGTCAAGTTTGCAAGAAATTTTACAAAAACATATCATAATAGATATTTTAAGAAAGAAACAAGGCATAACTAGTTAAATGGGTCTAGTTGTTGATTAGCAGGGTTGATATATATGTATATTTAACTAGGTTGTGGCTTCTTCAAGGGAATGGGCCTTGTGATTATGCATATGTATTTGGTTCATTTCGTTCCTATGATATATCTCTACATTTTGTTGTCATAGCCTTGCTCTTTGATTTGGTTTCCATGCCCTTGTGATCTTTGTGTTTCATTATCATGCCCTTGGTTTGTGATTTTGGTGTGGTACCCTTGTTCTATGATTTTGTTGCCATGTTGTTCCCTTGCTCTAAGATTTTGTTGTTGTGTTGTGCCCTTTCTCTATGATTTTGTTGCCATGCCCTACTTCTATGATTTTCTTCAAGGGTATGTAAATGTAGGTTTTTTCCCCTTCTAAATAGGTATCTCTTTATATCTCCTTTTGATCATGTATATTTAGAGATCTTTTTAAGGTGCTTATTGCATCTTAGCTACACAATAGAAAATTGATCCAGCTACATACATATTCCAGTATCCAAAAAAAAAAAAAAAACTCACTCAACCAATGCTAAGTGACTTACCTCAAGTTCCTCCACAAAAATAATGTAGACTAGGAAAAATGGGTAGAGTTTGCAAGAACTTTTACAAAAATATATTATAGAAGATATTTTTTGAAAGAAACTAGTCATAACTAGTTAAATGAATCTAGTTTTTGATTATCTAGGTTGATTAAAAATTCATTTAGAACTACCATCAGATTAGGTACAATAAAATGAACAATTAATTGTTCCTAGCTAGCAGGATCAAATACAATTTTCCAAGGTGATAAAATTGCATATGAAAGGAATTGAAGAATAAATTCAGTGAAGTGTTGAGTGTAATGAGTTGAAGAAGCAAGTTTTTCTTCTATGTAAATGTCATAATCATGAGGCTCATTCCCTTGTAGAAGCCTTTACCACAATGACATTACCTCTAAACCATGTAAAGGATGTTGAAGTGGTTCCCAACCTTGAAACACTCTTATAAGAATTTGATACTTGGGATCATCACAGGGAGATTGTGCCAATACTTGACACTCTAATAAGCATTTGATATTTGGACTATAAATTCTTAAAGACACTTGCAAGTGATTCCAATGTCATAGTACCTACCGCAACACTTTCTTAGATTCTATCCAGTGGCCCCCATAATGTCCTCTATGTTGCTTCTGTCATGTAGTCTCTTTCTAAAGTTGTTCCTTCTCATTCTCTTACTAAAGTTGCTCCTTCTCCTTTCCTCTCATGCCTTAAATTTTGATTGCAAAAATTATTAATATCTTCCTCTACCTTATCTAAAATCAACTTCATAGTGTACTCTAACTCATAGGTGTTTGATCATTGGTAGCTTTTATTTCAGCATTCAAGTTTTCAAGATTGGTCAACACCCTCACTTGCAGAGCTCTCATGTCAAGAATTTTTTGTATGGTTTCATAACCATGTTCTTGCTTCTAAGCTAATAGTTCTTTAGATGAATTTTCTTGTAAAACATTAATTTTGTTGAATAATTGTAAACTCTTAGAAAATGCTTTGTTGTTTTAATTTATGTATGTATGTATATGTATGTATCTATGTATCTATGTATATATATAGAGATCTTGCGGATTGTGGATTATGGATTATAAACAAAAAAGAAAAGAAAACATGACATTAATCATTCCTCATTTTTTTTGATTGATTGTGGAGAGCTACACATGAAAGAGGGTAGAAAGTTCCAAATGAGGGTGGAGAGCTCTAAACATTGGTGGAGATTGGTAGAGATCTAGGATTTCATTTTCATTCCCTTGTGATCTTGGTGTCCTTGCTTTGTGATTTTCTTCAAGGGGAGAATAAGTGAGCCACAATGTGGAGCCACATAGCTCATGGATTTTTCCACCAAATTATATTTTTTTCCTTCAAAAATATTATAGGTGAACGTTCTTCTGATTTTCCATATATTTAATAATTTTTCGCTTTTTATTTGAGGTAATTTTCTATTATGAGATGGAGGCATTTATCATAAGGATAGACATGCCAATTTTTACCATCCCACTTTCTAAGATGATTCCCTTATCTAATTAATCAAACTACTTACAACTGACACCTTAATTTTCTACAACTTGCCCAATCAACACAACTACATTTGGGCCTGAATACCACAAATTACACCACCATCACAAATTTTCATCATAATTTGACCTTAAATGTTGTAGTTCTACAAAGGGAACATATATCACAAGGGCACAAAGATCACAAGGGCATGACAATGAAGTGCAAAGATCACAAGGGCATGACAACAAAATCCTAGATCTCCACCAATCTCCACCAAGGGCATGACAATGAAAAGCAAAGATCATAAGGGCACAAAAACAAAATGCAATGATCACAAGGGAAAGACAATGAAATCTCCACCAAATTTTAGAGCTCTCCACCCTTGTTCAAAGCTCTCCACTCTCTTTCACATGCAGTTCTCCACAATCAAAAAATAGGGAATGATTTATGTCATGTTTTCTTTTTCAAATATCTAAAATCAACTTCACATTGTGTTGTAACTCTACCAAAGGTGTTTGATCATTGATAGCTTTCATTTTAGCATTTCAACATTCCAGTTTTCAAGTTTCCTCTTCATTATATAGTCCTTTCCACCCTAAAAATCACTTTGTTACTTCATTAAAATCAGGACTTGAACAAAGCCAATGATAAAACAAAGCTCATATTCTAGAATCTAAACAATAAAACAATAAAACTCACTCAACCCATGCTAACTGACTTATCTCAAGATCCTACACAAAAATAATGTAGACCGGGAGAAATGAGCAAGAAATTTTAGAAAAACATATCATAGCAAATATTTTTAGAAAGAAACAAGCTATAACCTAGTTAAATTGGTCTAGTTGCTGATTAGTTGGGTTGATTACAAATTCTTGTAGAATTGTCATCAAATTAGGTACAATAAAATGAATAATTAGTTGTTCTCAGCTAGCAGGATCAAAAATAATTTTCTAAGGTGATAAAATTGCATATGCATATGTATGTATGTATGTATGTATATATGTATGTGTATATATATGTGTGTGTATATATATACATATATACATACATATATATATATATACATACATATATATATATATATATACATACATATATATATATATATACATACATATATATATATATACATACATATATATATATATATATGTATATATATATATATATGTATGTATGTATGTATGTAGATATATAGAAAGATCTTGTGGATTATGGAGATCAATGGAGATCTAGTATTTCATTGTCATGGCCTTGTGATCTCTGTATATGTATGTATGTATGTACGTACATACATACATACATACATATGTATATATATATGTGTGTGTGTGTGTGTGTGTGTATGTATGTATGTATATAAATAGAGAGATCTTGGCACAACAAAAATTAATAAAACTCACTCAATAGGTAGCATGGCCACGAGTATTGTCACAAGCTTTTAAACATAACTATATAAGGAGTGAGTTAAAACATATATACGTTAACCTTACATTAATTATAAACTACAATAGAAAGGTTGCACTAGGGTATTATAGTATTGTAATATGATTCACCCAAGTGGGTGTATGATGACGAAGAGCTGTATTAGGTGAGTAAAGCTCACTAGTGGTTATAAGAATACAACTACATCAAAATAATTAGAAACTAGAACTGCATATTTATTAGAGTGGGTAGCTCAAGGGTTTTGATCCTATGGATACGAGTATGTAGACAGCCTGGTAGGTAGAGTATGCCTCTAGTGTGCAAATGCCTTGGACATAGTTAGGTAGAACTTAACTATTTTAAGACATTATATGTACCTAGTGTGCCTAGCCTTTGAAAATAGAAGGCTAAACTCTATGTTTCAACATTAACTTGACCGGTCTATTTAGACCCATTGATTAATTTCATAAGCTTTTAAACATAACTATATAATGAGTGAGTTAGGATGTAAATAGGTTAACTTTACATTAACTATAAACTACAACATAACGGTTGCACTAGGGTATTATAGTATTGTAATTATAAAAAATTGCACGGTTCACCTGAGTGGGTGTATGATGGTGAAGAGTTGTATTAGGTGAGTAAAGCTCACTGATGGTTATAGGAATACAAGTAAATCAAAATAATTAGAAACCAAAACTACATATTTTTTAGAGTGAGTAGTTCAAGGGTCTTGATCTCATAGATATAGGTATGTAGGTAGGAAAAGTATGCCTCTAGTGTGAAGATGCCTTGGACATAGCTAGGTAGCACTTAACCAGGTATGTATGTATGTATGGATGTAACTATTCTCTACTTAACAATGCCATTCACATTTTGTGGGGGAACAGGCGAGGGGGGGTGTAGTTGACCTTGCATCTTCTACAATACTTCATTTCTATTATTTGCTCTCTCTGAATCAAAGGTATACAACTTTATCACTTGTAATTATAATTCTGAAATAGTACAAACCACAATAGTTTCTTATAATTCTATGGTTCTCTTTGTAAGTTTATAAAATTGAAGTTTAAAAAGTAATTGCATTTATGTACATCTTTTTCAAGTTTTATATTTCTCTTTTTCTTGACTCATAGTCCAACAATAATTTTTCAAAACACAAACTGACTAGTTGGAGATTGAGCCAAAAAATTGTAAGAACGATTGTGCCAAAAGAGCTAAAAAACATGATTGGTGTACAATAATAATCTTTTTACACTCTTTTTGGCACACTTGTTCTGACATTTTATGATTTCTGGTGAGAACAAAATTCCAAACTAATTAGGTAGGTGATCCAAAAGTAAATGTGATGTCCCCATTTTAGCATATAATTGAAATAGGTATACTAATAATGATATTATATTATAATATCATATATATAACATATGATAATAATAATCTAATATAATAAATAATAAGATATATCTTAATATAAAGATACTATATTAGTAAATGTATTACAATATAATAATATATACTTGAAGTATTAAAATAATGTTCTTTATGAAATTATTATAACTAACCTTATTAATTAATATAATTATATTATTATTAATATAATATAATAGTTGATATATTATTAAAATAATAATATATGTTATATTATGCTTATTAATATAATATAATATATTTTATGAAATAACTAAAACTTATTAGTATGAATATATGATTTAACATAATTAAACTGTAACATAACTAAGCTATTAATATAATTAATATTAATGAAAGGACATGACTATTTGAAATATATGTATAAATATAGAATATCGAATACTAGAAGGGATATCATATAGAATACTATCAAACATATACAAATAAGAAAGCAAAATCAATAAATGTCCAAAACGGGACATTACATTAAATCACAATTGGTTGAGGCATGTTTAAATACCTTATTTCACATGTTATTGAATGTTATCTGCTTATGTGCTGTTGTTAATGAATGTTAAAGGATGAACTAATGTTAGATGTTAGCTTTGGACATTATGAGATTATTTTATGTATGCTCATAATCATTTTTTACTTCATGTGATAATGAATGAATTCTATATTTTATTAATGAATGAATGAGAGATCTATCTCTTCTTAGGTACTCTTTCTAGGCTGTTATACCAGTTCTTAAGTGCATTCTCTTTATCTAGAAGTTTTAACAAAGGGAAAGGTAAGTCTTTGGGAGCTAAACGCTTTATAGGTAGTAATTATAGAAATGTCATGAATATTGACATCGTTGGAAATTCCAAACAAATCTTTCGTAAGGAGTTTCCAAATAGAAAGTTTGCTAGGATTCTCTACTTATGAAATTCACTCCCTTGTCCATAGATAATTGATTTTTTGTCTTGTCTTGTGAAAAGACCTGTTTCTTTATTTAATAATAATTATATAAAAAACATAGATTATAATTCTATATTGTTTTTTTAATTATTAAATGAAAGTATACCACATAGACAATTCATACATGTAATCTTTCTTGACCCAAGGGCATTATGAAATCTTCTAGAAATGTTTGGCATTGTGACCAAAGAGATTCCTGAATTTACATTTCTTACCCCTAAAATGCCATGAATCAGAGATTAATCAACATATTTCATTATGAATGTGCATTGCAAGTTGACAGAAAGCATCAACTATTTGAAGGAGGAAAGATTATCCAAATTATAAACAACTACCTTATTGAAATTAAGATTATAAGAGCTCAGATATAAAGAACAACATAAAGATAAATTAAGAAAGTTTAGATGTTTTTGATCTTTTACAATGTCAATCAATGTGGATTAAGTGAAAAGGGTGGTCAATATTTTATCCACATTCTGATTCTTGATGTCCATTTAATTTACTAGCTCTGAAAATCGCTTTACCACTCGAAAATAGGAATTCTATTCATTCCCTCCTTTTTTCTACCAATTTTAAGCATAGTATGAAAATTTTGACAATATTTCTTTGAATGCTTTGTTAAGATGCATCTAATTTGCCCCCAAAGAATAAACCCCATTAGATAATTTGTTGCCTAATAAGCTAAGCCAAAGTTTTGACAATGTAGGAATAAATAATATTTTCAATGGTGTGGAAAAATTGAGTTGATTTTTATTTGGCTTTGGCCAATACAAAATTTTATTTCAAATCTATGGTTTTTTCCAAATGCCATGTTTTCAAATGAGAAAATCTAGCTAAAATATCATATAGAAACCGTAGACTATATCTAATTTTGTTAAGGAAAAATTTGTTCAACTCTTTAAAGAGTATCTGTATTTAATGATTTGTTTATTTTGCAATGGGGTTCGAAATATGTTTACTTGTTTGTGCCTCTTAATTATAACTATGTTTCCTATGTGCTCAAGAAATATGAGTTTTTGAAATTCCAATTTGACTTTAAGGAAAATTAGCTAAGATAGTGTATTAACAATGTAGGAACATGTTGGAAAACTTAGTGGACTATGTTTGCTAGTATATTTAACTGGAATGTTTGGATCTAGTAGACTTGGTATTTTATGCCTATCTTATTAAATGTTTAAAAAAATTGTAGATAAATAACTTAATTTAAATTTTGTGAGTTTTGAATTGTATTAGCATACTCTCCTTACAAGGATCCCAAGTATCTACTACTACTATTAATTTGGTCTAGTTGTTGATTACCTAGGTTGAATACAAATTCATGTAGAACTATCATTAGATTAGGTACAATAAAATGAACAATCGATTGTTCCCAGCTACCAAGATCAAAGACAGTTTTCCAAGGTGATAAAATTGCATATGCAAATGTATCACTTGAATGCCAGGCATGTAGTGCATTCCCCAATTTATAATGAATGGTTGGATATAAAGGCTCCATATGCTAACCCAACAATGGAAGCCAAGGATGTAACCATGTATGTATTGGCCTACTCTCCTTGCGAGGATCCCAAGCATATAATGTCATTGTTAATTTGGGTATCACTATATGATCCAAAATGTAATAAAGTAATGAAGCCGGTAGTAACTTCTCCCATGTCTCTAGAAAACATAGCATAGGTTTAGGGTCCCTTAGCTCCCAAGAATTTATAATAGTTATTCTCATTGCTAGAAGAATAACTTCAGTAAAGAGTTGAGTGTAGGGAGTTGAAGAAGCAATAATTGTTTTGGTGTAAATGCCATAATCATGAGGTACATTCCCTTGTAGAATCCATAACCCAATTAAATAAACATATATATCAACACAAATAATCAACAACTAGACCCATTTAACTGGGTTATGGCTTGTTTCTTTTTGAAAATATTAGCTATGATATGTTTTTGTAAAATTTCTTGTGAACTCTACCCATTTTTCTTGGTTTGCATTATTTTTTTGTAGCATCTTGAGGTAAGTCACTCAACACCTTAAAAAAGGTTTCTCTCTATATATACATACATGCATACATACATGTATGTATGTATATGTATGTATGCATGTATGTATGTATATATATGTATCTATATGTATGTATGTATGTATGTATGCACCCTTGTGATCATGGCATTTTGTTGTCATGCCCTTGTGATCTCTGCATCTTGTTGTCGTGCCCTTGTGATCTTTGCATATGTATGTATATATGCATGTATCTTTGTATGTATGTATGTATGTATATATATATGCATATGTATATGTATATATATTTTTCTATGTATATGTATGTATGTATGTATGTATGTATGCATATAAATAGAGAGATCTTGGCATAGTAGAAAAACAATAAAACTCACTCAATAGGTAGCATGGTCGTGGATTCAATGGAAACACCTATTAGTAAGTAGATTCCTCTTTCTCTCTCTCTTTTTTCATGTGTTTATTTCACTTGAATTATTATTTCTTAGGGGGAATTTTCTAATATTGAATTCATTTTATGTAGGAGGAAATGAGGACATTCTTGGGTGTACCCGTGTGATGAATTACTCATGATAAATAAGGATGGACTTCCCCTGAGAGTAGTAGGAGGTGATGAGGACATTCTAGGTACTTTAAAGATAAAACCTTTCTTAAAGATTTTAGATGTTGTGGGGGGGGGGGGGGGGGGTGTGGGGGGAGGAAATGAGCTTCCACCTTTATGTGGTTGGCCCTAATTAGTAGAGGATATTAAACTATTCTCAAAACCAAGTGAAGCTTGATAATAAGCTATGAGTGTATGACAACTAATTTTGTGAATCTCTTGTTCTTAGACATTGCAGAAGGATGCCATAGTTCAATGTGCAATGTCAATTCATATGCATACAACATTAGGTGGAGCTGAAAAATGCAATAGGTTTTCTTTTTTGTTAGAGGTCTTTAATTAGGCATTTTAAGTTATAGACCATCACAAACATTGTTCATGATGATGGTCTATAATTTAAAAAAATTAATAGACCTATTAAATAAATGTAATCATGGTATATTTTATCATCTCTATTTATTGTCCATGCATTTGAATGTAGTTGCACATGCATTCTCGATTTAGAGTGGCAAAACCTTATTTTGGATGTGATGGAAAATGACATGCACCAGAAGATGGGAAAATGATGTCACTTTTGTAGGTTTGGAATCTTCTTTTGTATTTTAAACATTGATCATTTCTTAAAGATTTTAGATGTTAATAGGAAATTTAGATGTTGGGTGTGGGGGGTGGGACCAAATGAGGTTCCACCTTCATGTGGTTGGCCTTGATTAGTAGAGAATATTAAACAATTCTTGAAACAAAGTCAAGCTCAATATTAACCTATGATTGCATCATAACTATTCAACATTTGTCGATATTTATTTAATTAATACAACACATTGTCACAATTGTGATGGTTGGCCATCGATCCAACAACATTTTTGCTACATTCCTATCTCAATTACGATGAAGGTTTTTAACGGCTTGCCGTGGGACCCATAGCA
This sequence comes from Cupressus sempervirens, assembly GCA_028749045.1. Lineage (NCBI taxonomy): Eukaryota > Viridiplantae > Streptophyta > Pinopsida > Cupressales > Cupressaceae > Cupressus > Cupressus sempervirens. The sequence goes on from CM053787.1 coordinate 707,457,680, forward strand.
TATCTGTCTCAAAGATGTCAAAATTGCAACATTGTCTTTGATAGATTTTTTCCAAAATTCTTACGATGAAAATGAACGGTTTGCTAGAATGGTAGGAAAATTTATGACACCTATAGCCATCTCAATTGGGATGGTAACCCTTGCCATCACAACTTGCAACAACAAAATTCTAACGCCCATCCGATGGGAGCCAATTCTGACAGATGTCAGATGGGTGATGGGTTACTGTCCTAATTGGCATGGCCTACTTTTGCAATTCAGGTCTAGATGTAGTAGTGTCTCATTATATAACAACCAAAAAGGCATAAATTTGACCAATTAAATTTTAGTCACATGGATCAAGGAAGAGAGAATCTCAACCTCTCACTAAGTTTGAATCAAAACCGTCCAATTTCCATGGGATTCCTTTAGTATGGGTAGAAAATGCTAGGGTATTTGATATATCAAGCATATGATTTTCTTAGGTAATATTCTTTTTTCTTTGGTATTATTAGGATTGGAGGGGCAAATTCAACACAATTTCTAAAGAACTTTTGGACATTTTTGGATTTTTTTTCTTTCACATCGCTACTTTTTGGCCTACTTGATCCTACACATACTCTTTTGTGTCATTTCAGACATGTGTGTGATTCCTACATAAATAAATGAATATTCCATTCATTCTTGGTAGTTATGTTGTAACTCAACATTCTTTCCTACTCGGTTAACCTTGAATCACTTGGTGATGTATAGCTTAGTGTATACAAACTTGGTCAGCATATACTACACTCAATATAATTGCTTCATGCTTTCACTTTTGTCCATTATTAACCTTGTCAATGTATCATGGTTTGGTAGTAGTATTCATTGACCAATAACACACCGTTGCAATTGCGATGGTTGGCCGTCAATCCCACAATATTCCTACCACATGCCTATCCCAAGTTTGATATAGTTTTATGATAGCTTGATGTGGGACCCATAACATATCTATCATAAAGACATTGTAATTGTAATGGTGTCTTTGAAATATTTCTATCATAATTCTTACGATGAAAATGAATGGTTTTCCAAAATGGTAGGCCAATTTATGACACCTGTAACCATCTTAATTGCAATGGTAACCCTTGCTATCATAACTTGCTAAAATAAAAGTTTGATGTTGTCCAATATGAGCCAATTCTGACTGATGTCAGTTGAGCGACGAGTTACTGTCATAATTGTGACAACTTGTCATGGAAATTCATGTCCAAATATAGTAGTCTCTCATTATATAACAACCAAAAAGGCATAAAGTTGACCAATTAAATTTTAGTCACATGGATCAAGGAAGAGAGAATCTCAACCTCTTACTAAGTTTGAATAAAAAACCTCCAATTTCCATGGGATTCCTCTAGTATGGGCAACAAAGGCTAGGATATCTGATATATCAGGTATTCAATTTTCTTAGGTTATATAGTTTTTTCTTTGGTAGTAGGATTGGAGAGACAAATTCAACAAAATTTCTAAAGCACTTTTGGACATTTTTGGATTTGTTTTCTTTTTCACATTGCTAGTTTTTGGCCTAACATGATCCTACACATACCCTTCTATGCCATTTTAGACATGTGTGTGAGTTGTACACAAATTAGTGAATATTCCATTCATTCTTGGTAGTTACATTGTAACTTGGCATTCTTTCCTACTCAGTTAACCATGAATCACTTGGTGATATGTATACTTGGTGTATACAAACTTGGTCGGTATATACTACACTTAATATAACTACTTCATGCTTTCACTTTTGTCTATTGTTAACACTATCAATGTCTCATGGTTTGGTAGTAGTACTCACTAACCAATACCTTCTTATCTCATTAACTAGTTTTTGAAACTAATTCACATTATGCATGTTCATAGGAGTAACATAAGTCTCCAAAAAATTGCTTAAAATGTTGTGCCATTAGTACCATTAATGCCTTCCTTAAAACCATCAACTTGTTGTCTTGTAAACAATAATAGAGACACTCATTACACATATCAAATTAAGAATGAAATTTTCTCCTTTTCAAATGGAGCCAATATGTTATCGATCCAAATATTTTGATCTGTTATGAATCTAAATCTTTTGTTCAAATGGTACTAAAGTCCTCAAAAAGTTCCAACTTGTCATGTGATAGTCCCATCACCGCAACCTTGAAGAGCTATTCAACCAATGAGTCAACATCTCTAAAAACATGGGAAATTCTAAATTTGACCACTTCCCCCACTAGTGTATGATTTTTCCTACTATATTTGTTTAAGTTCCCAGTATCCATTTCCCCTTTGAGGATTTTTTTACTACAATCTATGAATTTCCTTCAAGATGAAGCTTATAGACCCCAATTTTGATACTGATTAAAATTGCATCAACTATTGCCAAAAATTATGCTTTATTATTAGTCTCATCTTCCACCCACTTTTCTCCAATTTCTATGATACTTCCTTTTTCATTCCTTCCAATAATCCATATTCTAGAGAGGCATGGATTCCCTTTTGAGGTTCCATCAAAATTAATCTTGATCCACCCAGAATTTAGGGGAACTCAACTAGCTTTCATTATTTCCTTCAAATTTAGAAGAGGATAATCACTCTTAGGCCCATTAATAGGCTACACATTCTCAAATTTATTAATAGTATAATTAACTTCTTTTATTTTCTCATCATAATCAATGTTTAGAGGAACAGAAAGTTTCTCAACAATATTAGCTCAATGAAATGGAGAATGATTAGTATAGATTGGGAAATTATGATTAGGAGGTGCAACTAGTTTTTTTTCATGATTAAAATCAATATATATGCATTATAATAAATAAGGTCTTGCACTACATTCTTCAAAGTACATGTTTTAGTATCATGGCTAGGTTCCTAATGGAATTAACATAAATTTTTGGGATTTGTACTATATTAAAATTTAGCACCCACTAATTTGGAAGGTCTATAGACTTTTTAGGTGCTATTTAGTGATCTCATAGATTAAGGATGCATTTATGCTTGAATATTCCCCTTTTTTGAGTTCCTTCCCATTTTTTATTCTTATTTTTTTCATGCCCAAGATCTTGGAGGATATCCTATTGTGAAAAACCCTTGGGTAAGGGTTGAAGTCTTCCCTTATCCCAAGTAAGGGGCAAGGTTATTCCTTACACCTTAGGTAAGGGTAGAATTCATCCCTTACCCTAGGGTCTTTTACTCAAACCTCAAGCTCATTTTAGGGTTTTTAAACTTTTACTATCTAAGTGGATAGTCAACTCTTTTAATTTTGAAAAAAATTGCTATAAAAGAAGGCTTACTCACATCATTTTATCATCCATTATTCACTTCCATATTTTGTGCAAGCAAGCTACAAATTCTAAGAGAAATCAATATTTTCATGAGCAAGAATACATTCAAGTCATTATTTACAACTAAACTTTCAAGGTGCATTAAGGATTTTAGGACAATTACGAAAGGATTAGAGAATTCCCTCATTTCGTGTCATGAATCATGCATTTTCTTTTATAGATATTGTAGACAATTTAATTTGATCATGTAAATTCGTAATCAAATTTAGTCATCTTCTAAAGCATATTTTAATTAAATATTAAATAAATTTAATGTTATCTCCTAATTAATTAAATATAGCTCAATTAATAAATTAACATGCAACCAATAGTCTAATGTATTAATAAAACCCCCTTCCTCTATTAAATTCAATAAATTCAAAACCCATTTAATTTAATCTCCAAAACTCGTCTCTATTTAATTAATTTAATTAATTAAATTCCTCCATCCAAAAACTCATCCTCTAAACCAACAGTTACCCAATAATTCATCTTTTAATTAAATAATTTATTTATTTAATTAAATCTCATGCATCAATAATTCCTCTTTTAATTAAACAATTCATTTATTTAATAAAATTCCATGCATCAAATATTCCTCTTTTAATTAAATAATTTATTTATTTAATTAAATCTCATGCACCAATAATTCCTCTTTTAATTAAATAATTCATGTATTTAATTAAATACCATGCACCAATAATTCCTCTTTTAGTTAAATTATTTATTTATTTATTTAAGCTCACCCACCAACCTTTCTCTAACAAATCCATCCACCTCACACATCATCTAGTTAACTGATCCACCTCACCCACCTTAATTGAAACACATCACGTCTTATTCCACATCTAAAATCCCTCTCCATATCACCTGCACAAATTAAGGCATGATTTATTCCCTCTGACTCAAGCCCAAGTCTACTCTCATGCGACATCTCCATCATCCACCTCTAAACATAGAAGTCCACCTATCTCAATCAACTAAAGCCTATCTCATAGCTCATTCAGTTAACTATCCACTAGGAATTCTTATCTCCTCATTCTCCTCATAAATCATCCGCCTTTTGAGTAGAATTAGTATACCATTTTGAGAGATAATTACTTTCAAAGTACTATGTTGTGATATTTAGATTTCCATGCATCCATCTTTTACCAATTTGTTCTTCAGAAAGTCTTTATGCGAGATCCCATGTTACTATAGTATTGTCCTTAGAATTCTTGGTTGTTATTGAATCTAGGTTCTAGATGCTACTAATAAGTCCTTACATGATACATCTTTCATCTTGTTAGACTTGGGTCTATTAGTCTCAAGTCTTATCAATCTCTTTAGCACATAGTTTATTCTTTGTCAATTTACTCTTTCTTTCGATGTTGGATTTCAATTTTGGTTCTTGATTATCTTAGTTTATTCTTTGTCAATTTACTCTTTCTTTCGATGTTGGATTTCAATTTTGGTTCTTGATTATCTTTTCTAAGCAATATGGTTATCCCCTCCTCAAGGTTGCAATGATCATTCATATCATGGTGTATTGTGAATGGGGCAATTAAAGCACAAAGTCTTGATCAATCTTTCATTGGTCCCATCATATATAGCCTAGTCTTATGTCAGTCCACTCCGATTAGGTCCTTTAGCTCTCACCACTCCACATAGAAAAAAGTACTTATGCATAATCCTTTATCACTAAAGTGCTATCCTTAGAAGTTTTGGCTGATTTTTAGTCTAGGTTCTACATGCTACAGATAAGTCCTTTTAGGATACATCTTTCCTCTCATCAAACTTGGGTCCATTAGTATTTAGTCCTATCAATCAGTATTGAGTCCTATCAATCTCTATCACATGGTTTTTTTTGTCGATTTTCCCTTCCTTTTGATGTTGGATTTCAATTTTGGTTCTTGATTATCTTTTCCAAGAAATTTGGTTATCCCCTCCTGAAGGTCATCACAATCATTCATATCATGGCATGCTGTGAATGGGGCAATCAATGAGAAAGGTATTGATATGTCTTTCATTTTTTCTTCTCAACCTATGAGTTAGTTGAGTATAACCCTTGCATATCCAAACATCTGATCATTTATGATTACATGGTGCACTTGAGAAATATTGCTTGTTTGTGGGTTATCCAGTGTTGTTTCCACTCTAATTCCCATTGGGTTTCATTTTTGATGTTGGGGCAATCTTTGCAAGTTTTTTTTGAGTTAGTCCTATGCAAAAATAGTGACAATACCTTAATGTTCTTGGTAACCTTAGAAAGTCCTTGATATTGCTATATTAAATTAAGTGCCCAACTACATGATGATTCTCCTCATGAAGAATTCCACATTTGAAGCTTCAAATGGATTCCATCTCATCCCCCCCATTTCACAACATGGAAATAACAAGAAGAGTGATTGTTTATCCTTATCAAAATCATCTTATCAAAATCTATCCTACATCCTTATGCTATCTTGAAACCTATCCAAAAATCATAGAAAAATCCTACAATTTCCAAAATCCCACCCATTCATCCACCATATTCCAAGGGTTCAATTTAAAAAGAAAATTCCCTCATGCACTTCATCCTACCTCACAAATTTCTTAATTTGTACAAGTAATCTCCTATTGTACTAATGCAATGAAAGTATGAACCACTTTTAAACCTCTTTCATCCTTTGTCTATCGTTCATCTCACCCCATTTTCTTACTTTTTGAGATGTTGTCTAGTCTTGTTCTCTCCCTGCCACCTTCTTGAGGGGGCATCATACAATACAATCTTTTATCAAGACAAGGGCAATTTAATTCCTTTATAACCTTCTTTGTATCATCTATTATTTAAAAAAGTCTTTGAAATAGTATTGTATCAATTCTATATCGAAGAGGGACAAAATGTAGACACCTAAATCTAATCACATAAATTCATAATCAAATTTAGTCATCTTCTAAAGCATATTTTAAGTAAATATTAAATTATTTTAGGGCTATCTTTTGATTAATTTATTTATTTATTTAATTATATTTTAATTAATAAATTAATAGAAAACCAATAGTCTAATTTATTAATAAAATCCCTCTTCCTCTATTAAATAATAAATACAAAACTCATTTAATTTAATCTCCAAACCCACTCTCTATTTAATTAATTAAATTAATTAAATTCCTCCACCCACAAACTCATCCTCTAAACCAATAGTTACCCAAACTTAACTTATGCACTAATAATTCATCGTTTAATTAAATAATTCATTTATTTAATGACATGCACCAATAATTCTTCTTTTAATTAATTAATGCATTTATTTAATTAAATCTCATGCACCAATAATTCTTCTTTTAATTAAAAAATTTATTTATTTAATTAAATCTCATGCACCAAATATTCCTCTTTTAATTAAATAATTTATTTATTTAATTAAATTTCATGCACAAAATAATTCCTCTTTAAATAAAATAATTCAGGTATTTAATTGATCTCCATGCATCAATAATTTCTCTTTTAATTAAACACCCCACTTATTTTACTAAGCTCACCCACTAAACCTTTTCTCTAACAAATTCATCCATCTCACACATCATTTATTTGACTGATCCATCTCACCCACCTTAACGGAAACACATCACCTCCTCTTCCATGTCTAAAATCCCTCTCTAGATCACTTGCACAAATTAAGGCACATTTTATTCCATCTAAATCAGGCCCAACCATGCCACATCTCCCTCATACACCTCTAAACATAGAAGTCCATCTCCTCAACCTATCTCAATCAATTGAAGCCTATCTCACTCCTCACTTAGTTAACTATCCATCAGGAATTCTTATCTCCTTCTCACCCAACTACTTATAAATTGAACCCTTTTATCCTCACAAATCAGCCACCTTCTGAGTAGAATTATTATACTATTTTGAGAGCTAATTACATTCAAAGTGCTATTTGACAATATTTAATTTTCCATACATCCATCCATGATCATCCATTGTTGAAGCATTAAGAATATAATTGAGCACACATCCATCATCATAGCCACATCAACACATCAAGGAGGCTACAAAGGTATTCAAGTTTACATTCTCATTGTTTAGGTTTACTTATTGGTTTATCATATATGTTTGTTAATTGATTTAGTTTGTTAGATTTTTGGCTTTGGCTTTATATCTTTTGCATCTTGATTCTAACACATACAAATCTAACTTCTTTCTTTATTGGAGATATCCAAGTTGGTCATGATGGAAGGAGATCTACATTAATCAACATTGCAAAACATTCACCTTTCAATAATTAAAGAGAATACTTACATCCATTGATCTATAATTCAGCATTTGTATATCTATTGCATTTGTGGAGATATACATTTATCTGACTTTTATATTCTTTCTTATTTCAAGGTTAATTCTTATATGGGAGATTGACCAAGGCAAGTCCTCTACCAACAATACAAAATACCATTTTTTGTGTGTAGGAACATATTTGTAGGTTTTTTGGAGCAACATATTTGGATTGAAAATCTTGGGTTTATGCTTTCTTTTGGAGTTCCTTATATGCAATTTTTCAACGTAGGAAGGTCCAATGAAAATTTTAGCCCTTACCAAGTCATCCATTACCTTAATTCATCCCTTATCCTCTAGGTTGTCATTGTATGTAGAAATTAGTGACAATACATAAACAATCAATCTAAGCTAACAAATGCATATCCAATGAAGGATTACAATTCAAAATGGAATATTTACCTTTCCTTACCAATTGTAATGTGCCTCCACTATCCTCCTAAACTTGAGTTTCTTGATTCATGAGCCCTCAAATTTTGATCAGCTCCCTTCTTCAAGACGCTTCAAGGTTTTGGAGATTTGTGAGCTTCAATGCAATATTCTATCCAAATTATCCTAGAATGCTAATGTAAATGATAAAGATGCATGGATGAGAAAACTAAGATTCTAATGGGGATTGAACGAACAACTATGGAGTTGATGGATAATTGCTTCATTTTTGCCCCAATTGCTAAATTTTGATTGTGTGTACATTCTCAACATTCTAATTGTAGGTATACTAATATTCCTATGTGAGGGAATGAGGTCCCTTTTATAGACTTTGGAAGGACCCTAGCCTAGGTGAAAATATATAATGGTAAAGAGATAATCTAGGACACATGGACAAGTGAGATTGACTAAATTGAAGAAGTTGAGAGAAATTAGGAACACGAAAGACACATTGGTAGCCATCTCATCATGACTTCTTGAGATGACTCTTCCTTTAAGGAGGACTCCATGGACAAGTGTCTCATGAGTCATTCCTGATTGCATGAGGTGGATTGACTAACTCCAATTAATAGAAGAAGTTAAAGAAGACTTTTTCACCAAGAGACATGTGTCCTAGAGACTAAATCACATAAGGCCACATACTCTTTTCAGACACGTGGGTGAGGATAAACAATATTATTTAATAATTACTTAAAATTAATTATTGGTTCAAATATCATGCAGCACATGACATGGACTGACCAGGTGGACTAATAGACTTAGTCATTTAAGTGAGTGGATAATTAAGCAATTTAAATAAATCACTTAATAAGATTATTTAGAAGACTTAGAATAGTGTAACTAACTTGGGTGAATTAGCTTTAATAAATTAAATAATTTATTAATGCAAATAGAAAAATAATATTAATTAATATAAAAATATTTAATTAATTAACAAAAAATTAATTAACTTAATAAATTTAATAACTTATTAAAGCTAATAGAGAAACATATTAATTCAATATTAAAATGTTTAATTAATTGACTCGACAAGTTTTTGTATACATTTTTATCCTCTTTGAAATAATGTGTGGACAACACATTGGTTCAAAGAAATAACACTTGATTCTATTTCCCCTACCCTAATACTTTAAATGACATAGACTCAATGGGATGCCCCCTTGAAAGATTGATCAAATTATTATGAAAGAGTTTTTTTGTTTTTGAATTTTTGAATTTTTTGTGTTAATTTGAGAAATATTTTGATAATCGAGAAGAAGGAATGATGGAGGTGAAAGAAAAATGATTCCTTATAAGAGCTTTTCATCCATATGTACCCGACTATCATTATGATGCCTATGATGTGTTTCATATGTTTAACATCTTTCATTCAGTATGTGCATGCATTTCATGATGACAAATTGTCATTCCAAGTCATTCTATGAAGTGTCATTTTGAGGATTTCTCAAATCTGCATTTTTGCCCAACTGTCAAATAGAGACCAAAAGATTAGTTTGCAATTGAATATCTTGCACCTAGTAAAGTTTCATGACTTTCCACTTTGGGAGTATTTAGTATGCATATCAAAGAACCTATGTTTCAAGTTTCAAGTCATTTTGATACGTTTGACCAAGTTTTGAATCCCTCAAAGTTGGTCGTTCATTGTTGTCATGTTGATGCACAATGCTCAAAATTATGGGAAGCCTTGTTTGACTAGTCATAACTTTGACCCAATTGACCCAAATCTAAAAAATTCTTTTATGATTGCATTCTAGGGGTTAGAGACTTACTATGCTCCAAATTTGAGCCTATGACAAATTCATTTAACTAGTTTTCAAGTGCGATTCCAAATGCAATTTCTGAAGTTTTAGTAATAACATGATATGTAGATTGATTGGTAGCCTTGTTCGAGATGTTGTAACTTTGAAACCATAATTGATGAGAACAAAAAAATTGCACCACTATGTTCCACACTGAAAATACTTCATATGTGCTAATTTTAAAATCTTGACAAATCCATTTGCACACTTCTCCAAGTCCATTTTGTTTATGAAAATCATTGTTCTACTAGTGTTCCTAGTACTACAATTCCAAGTACCCAACTTTGAACACCTTCCAAATTTGCCCAATTACTATTCATGAGCCTAAATCATAGATTTATACTATCCATGTGATAGTAAACTAATGTCCCAAATTTTAGGACCCCAAGTGTCTATCTAGCTTTTTCAAAGCCAAATCCAAATGTACTTTTATGTTTCTAACATGTTTGTAGGATTAGTTTGAAAAGGGAAACTTTTTCAATCAATATCTTTTGACTAAATGATCATCACATGGTGAAAATTTGTAGAGTGAAAGAGTGTATACTAGAGAACATGAATGTAGAGTCTCAAGGCCCAATTATTTGATTTTTGTTAGTTTTTAAAAGCCACTTTAGAGACCTCATGGCACAAAATTGACAGTTTGTAGGAAAGGTTTAAATGGGTTTTAAATGAGCATTTAGTGATTGACTATTTGAATTTAGTAAATGCACCAAGTCAGATGGATCAGATTAGAGAGTCAGGACATGGTGGGTTTTGAATATGTTTGAAATATTATAGCGATTCAAATCATTATGATCATTATGATAGATAACATAATGCATATGACATCCTTCAAGATCAAATGATTGTGTGGGATCAAATCATGGTAAATGTGAACCAGGAGCTAACAACTTTTAAACTACATACTCATTGGATGTATGGAGAGGATTGGTCCTAATGTGGAGCTAACCTTTTTAATTAAGTATGAAGTGATTTCATTTCCTCGGTGCGGACATGTACATATTAAAGAACTTGTTGTTAGTGTTTCCCTTTTCGATTGTCTCACAATAATACAATACAGTAAATGGTCACCATAAGAAGTGGATCATATTAAGAATAATTATGGAGTGAATTCCATTACCAGTGTAAACTGATTTCTTATAACTATGGGCATACACCATTTTCATGTTGGAAAGAGACTATTAGAGACTTCCCAAGTCAAAGGATTTATATATGAAACTAATGTTTAGCACCTTTCCTATATGATAATGTGGGGCAAGATTTCATCAACATAATGGATTTGAATCCATTAGATAAAATGTATTTCTGACATCATGACTTTTCTTTATCTACAAAACTCTTTTCCTAGTCCGCACATGAAAAGGCACTAGCTAAAGGAGTGCAGTAGGTGTGAAATGTGTTGTGTGAATGCATGCAAGTCTATCCTCCCATATTTCTCAAATCATTTCAAAGAAATTCAAGGAATTAATTTTTACCTCATCTTTTCTTCATGACTAGATTGTGGAAGATGGAACAAACATTGGCCTTTTTGCATGAACTTTACCATTTTTGGCATATGAGGTCTAATATTGACATCATTTGAATATGTGAAGCATTGCAACCTCAACATCCTCGACTAAGAAGACTTAGGAATTTAAATGGAACCTTCAATCTCATTTTCCATGTGGTGGTAGTCATGCCCAAATTTTAATATGCCTTACTTGTCTAGTAGTGAAGATATATATTATTTTGATGTCATAGAGGATAAGCCAAATCAAAGTGATAATAGATGTGCCAAGAAACAAATGAGGACCAATTGGATGTGAAAAAGGAAATTTCAAACTAAAATATTTTATCCCCAATTTGATTGAAGACAATGGATAAGAATAGATAATAGTTTATAAGTAGAGATATGTGGTGAGATGAACTAGCATGTTATGAGTTTTCACTAGATGGTTTTGAGTTGAATCCCAAAGGAACAAAATAGGCAAGAATGAAAGTGTTTTCAATTGGGGTGAATAATTTAAGGAAGTATATGGAGGTTAATGCTCATGTTGGGGGCATAAATCATGTTGTATGTTCTCACCATGGCAAGCAACTATAGAGTAAAATCAAAATTAAAACATATAATGTCTATTACTTGTTTGAAATGGATATCTATTGCCTATCACATATACATCAAAAGAATGTGTGCCATCAATAGTATGAAGACATTGTTTTCTATTGACCCAATTGTAGGGGTAAATTTTTTAATGAAGATATACGCATACATCTATTAGGCAAAGAAGAAATGCATTAAGACATGTTGGAAGGAAACTAGTAAATGATGAAAATCACTAGAGCTTGAGGGAAACATACAGACTTATAGTATTTAAAGGAATTTGCATTATGGGAAATCACCTTCTTGAAGGGATGATTGGGAAATTTTGCGAAAACAAAAACTCAGCTACAAGTTGGGAATGGATTGAGGAAGGAAAGTCACCATACTAGATCATGAAAATGAATATCACCACAACATGTGCAACATTTTCCACCTTTTTTTGTGAGAATGCCATTGAAAAACTCAGAGTATAGGTTGATCCTATCAATTAAGAAAGCTTTGCAATTCATTCTCACAATGAAATCATTGAGAGAAGAGGTAGCTAGAGATAGAGATGTGACTATTGTGTTTGAAAATTCTTTTCCCGGACATGTGATGGTGCACTCTAGAAATGCTTTTCTTTAGTTTATCCCACATTTAATCGGTAGTGATTGCCTTAGATCTTTTACATTCAAACACACTACACCATAATATTTGAAAGGAATCCACCTTTTGAGACATGAGACCATGCTATGGGTCCTAGTCATGATGTGATGATAATAATTTTTTTTGAATGAAAACATGTAGACATGGAGAGATGACATGGATCCTGTAACAACCACTCAATTATTGACACATGGCAACTTGAAGGCAAACTAGAGGGTGCCACATGACATATATTTTGGTGTACTAACATGGAAAGGTGGATATGTGGTAGAGTCTTTCTATGGCATAGATGACATGGTGGATGATGTTGTGTATAGTGACAAAGAGATAGGCTTCCATGTGACAAGAGAAGTGACATGGCACACAAAATGAGGTAGTGAGTTGGCAAGACCTAACACATGGTGTGATGCCATTATCTCAAGATGATGTGGCAAGTTGTTGATTGGACATGCAAAAATGAAACATCATGACATATGGTAGTGGATGCTGATGTGGAAGATTTTTTATTGACACACTAGATTGCGCCATGTGATGAAGATCAACAGTTGTTGCCTAGTGATGTAGGAGCATCCTGGGTTGCATTGCTATCCTACATGTTTCTCTTGTTTCTTTGTTGTTATTGAGCTCTTTATTGTTGCCAAGCTTCTGGTTGGTGTCAAGTTCATAGTTGATTCTGAATTCATGGTCGATGCCAAGTTCCCTATTGTTGTCAAGTTTGTAATTGATTCCAAGTTTTTGGTTGTTGTTGAGTTCTTTGTGGTTGTCAAGTTTGTGTATGTGTCAAGTGTTGTCAAGTGCCACTATTGCCAAGTTTGTGCATGTGTTAAGCATTGTCATGTACCAGTATTGCCAAGTTTATGTATGTGTTGAGCGTTGTTGAGTGCCTATATTTTCCTTGGTCCTTCTTTGGCCAATTTTTCTATGTTTGGTTCTAGTTTGAGCCAACCTTGTGTATTAATTTCATAATTTTTATTTAATATTTGTTGAGTGTTGACTTGTGGCTTATTTATGCATTTCATGTAAGGGTTTATTTAGTTTGTAATTTGTAACAGGATGACTTCTAGTTGTGCAAGTATTTAAGGGGTTCTTGGGTAGAGACTTTAGGGGAGGAAAAAAAAAGGTAGTTCGAGATGGAAGAGTCAGTAGGAGTTGGAATGTGAAGATCATCTTTGGAGTCTGAATTGTAATGTTGGTTGTAACCCACAAGGCTTTATAGTTTGGCATGTATGTTGATGGTTTGATGAATCAGTAAAGTGTTTTTCTCTTCTATCTCCTTTGGTTTCTTTTCTTTGTGTTGTGTTTCTACTATGTTTACTCTTGTAGTTGGCCTTGGTAGCTGGGTGTGCCTTTGGCCCTAGTTATCCATTGTCCCTCCCCATGTCATTTGGTATCTGAGTTGGAGGTTCATTCTTATGGAGAATGGATTGTGTAGAACCCTAATTTGAATTGGTTTTGGGGTAGCAGATATGAGGATTTGATCTACAACTTGTAGAGGGTTATAATCTTGCAGGAACTTGATTATAAAGATGGTTCAACATAGAGGAAATGATGACAATTCCATATTGGATACATTGAGACAAATTGCAGCCATATTAGATGTTGTATAGATCACCTAGAGGAGAGGAACACATCTTGATGATGTGTGTGATGATGAAATAATAGCACCAAACCCTAATCAAGAAGCTGAAGAAGATCAAGACGAGGCAAGATTGTTGAGAGTATTGTCAAGGTCAAATTCAAAGCCTTCTATAGATATTGCTCTTTATGATGGAAAATTGGATACCAATGTTGTGTTGGATTGGATCTCTAGTATGGATTAGTTCTTTGAGTATGAAAACACTCCTAATAATAGAAAGGTAAAAATTTTAGTTACTAGGTTGAAATGTAGTGCCCACCCATAGTTTGATTTTGCATTATATTTACCAAACTCTTTTTATGCCTATTTCATGCATGTGTTAGTTTCAAGGAGATTGGATTTATAATTATGAAATTATTTCATGACTTGGATTACATGTATAACAACAAAGAATTACTTACTTTATTATATTTCACATGTTGATTGTTGATTATGATTACGAGCGAATTAATGATGCTTTAATGGTTCTTATTGAATATGATTGTTTTCTATATGATATCAAATGATGAATATTTTATATTCATAATGATGATTTTTCCATGTTTGAATATGTGAAAAGTTGTACTCAAGACTTATTATAGTACTTACTCCATACTTGCATGTGTATGGTGTATGTGTTTGTTTTATCTTTTTGTTTGTCATGTTTGATGTGGTTAAACGAGGGAGTCATAGTCACTTGCTAGTCAGAATCTACATGATATACCACTCTCTACCATTGTTTGTTTAATTAAGATATATTTATATACATGTACATGCTCATCTTTTATGCAAGATGTAGGTACCGAGCATCGACTTCTCTGAATTGCTAAGATAAGCGTGCATTATCACAATTTTTCAATGAGAAGAATGGGGAGATAATGTTTAGGTCCAATCCCAACCATAGCCTAAATAGTTGTCTTGCAAGGAGGACTCGTAACTGACTTTCCACCTTTTTAAAAACCCGTGAGTTTATCTTTGTCTGTGTTGTTTGATTTTGAGTTTTGGTCTATTTTGGTAATGTTGCTTTTATGTGGATTTCGCTATGCAATTTATTTGGTAAATGATTTAATTATAATATTTGGATTAATCATATAATTAAATATTATTTGATTAAAAAGGAAATATTAAATCATGAGAATATTTAATTAATTAAGAAACTAATTAAATATGTGTTTCAATTTAAAAGTCTAAATTTAGAAAATTGGTTAAAGAGAAATTAAAATATGATGATATTTAATTAATTATAAATTAATTAAATATGTACTTCAGTTTAAAAGATTTAATTTAAAAGTTTAATTTAAGAAGTTGGACAAAAAGAGAATTAAAATATTAAAGATTTAATATTGCTTTATTATAATTATTTATTTAATAATAATTAAATTAGAGTTCCATTTAAATAATGAACTTTGATTATTATTATTAATTTAAATAACAAATTGTGCTTTAATTAGTGCTTGCACTAATTAATAAACTAGAGGAAAATAAAATATAAAAAAATGAAATTTAAAGATAAAGTTATAGTTCTAATTATGGCATAGTTATATTTATTTAATTTAATGATAATTATTTAGGAGTTTTATTTGAATAATAAATTTTAAAATAAAGTTATTAATTAAATTAATAAATATATTATTAAAAATGCTTTGAAAATTGATTAAAGAGAGAAAGATAATTATTTAAATTAAGATATTTTGTAATTAAATATCTAAAAGAGTTGTGCATGAAAAGGTAAAAGGTAATAAAGTAATAAACAATAATTGATCAATGAGTTCTCTCTTGTGATTGCATAATTAGAGCCTCAATTTAGGGGAGAACTCTTTATTAGAGATCGATTGCTCATCTTGCAATTACACAGATTTTCAGAAGCAAAATTTGGAAGGGGATCAGAAGAATTGTTGAAAGTTCTAGAGAGTTTGGAATTGCATACATTCACAAATTGTCTCAAATTTTAGTTGTGGTTTTGAGGTAGGGTTTGAAAACTCATTGTAGAATTTAATTGAAAGATTTGTCTACTTCATATCTTCATGGGTGCTTGTATTATGGTTATTAATTTATTGTATTAATTTTGGATAAAGAATTGTGTTGTAGATTTTGAAAAGGAAAACTTATTAATCATAATAACTTGACTATGGAAAAATTGTAGAAAATTATTATGATTGTATTCTTTTAAACCCCTTTAGATAATAGAAAATATTTGATTATGAAAATTTGGAAGAAAATAATAAATTGAACAGTTAGAGTTTCAACTTTAAATTTGTCATTAGAACCATGAGATTATCATAATTTTTTAAATATAGTTGAATATTATTCTTATATCTAAAATAATTTAATTGCAAAATTTATTAGAAAAATAAATAATATTAATTGAGAGGAAAACATGTTGTAACTGAACTTATGCATGCATGTGAAAATAAATATGCTAAAAATAGGAAAACTAAGTATATTATGGTTGCATGCATGTAAAAACAAATACGCTAAAAATAAAAAGCTAAGTATAATATAGTTACATGCATGTGAAAACAAATATGTAAAAAATAGAAAACTAAGTATAGTATGCTTGCATGATTTAAGAGATCAACGACATGCAAAAATACTAATTGTATGTTTATTTTAATTTTATAAAAATATAATATAATTTTTTAGATTTATTTATTTAAAAATAATAAAAATAATAATTTATTAATTTTTAAAATTAAATAAATATTATCCATGAGTTATAAAGTGAATTTTAGTATTAGTGATTATTTAAGTATAATTAAACTCTTAGTTGCATATAAATAATTTTATAATTATTAATGCAAGAGGGAAGTTAATAAATAGATATTTAGAATTTTATTATATTTTACGAGAAGTTGTGGTATAGTTCACTTTGTAATCATTTAGTTAATAACTATTTGACTTTATGAGAGAAATTATAAATAATTAAATATAATTTATAATTTTATCTCTAGTTGTATTATAAATAATTAAATTAAATTTATAATTTTATCTCTAGTTGCATTATGAATTAAAAGAAAAGTAAATATTAATATTGGACTTAAATAGAAGTTAAATTAATATTTTAGATATGAAATTGATATTAGTATGTAATCTAATAATATATATTTATGTTATTAATTAAACCATAAATCATTTATGATTTAAGATTATTTAAATTAATAACATGATAATATTGCATGATATTTTATATGCACAAAAGATTGGATATCTAAATACTTATTGTTTTAAATAAGTATATTAGCATAACAATTTATATTAACACATATATTCTTACATTATTTCTAAACACATCCTTATGACCCAAATTAAATAAGAGAAATTGATGGAATTAAATCATGTGGCTAAAAATTATGTGTTTTCTAATATTCTATTTATAGTCGTCATGTTTATTTTCATGATGGTTTTCTTTGTGGGTTGTTTAATTGGCCAAGTTAGGATGTGAACTAAAGGCATTTTTTAGATTTCTTTTATGATTATTTGTCTGGATGTCATGATGAATTTTATGATTTGAATTGAGATTTCTAATTTATGAGCTTTATACTATTGAGCATTTATGAGAACTTGGGTATTGAGAACCAATATTATTTTTGGGTTGCCCATTAAGGAACCAAATTCAATCAATACTACTCTTGTGGTATGGGACACTATTGTGGTTTGTGATTTTTGGGAAGGTAGTCTAGGTGCATACCTATGAGAGTGGCTTGCAATGGGGGCCAGGGTCCAAAGTGGCTATCGAGGTAACTCATTGTAAGTTGTGTAATGAGTGATAACATAGTAATTAAAATATCATGCCTATCTCTTTTCCTTGAGATACATTAAAAAAATAAGTTAGAGATTTTTCCTTGTCTATGCCTTGAGTGCTTGTATAGACTAAGGATGAGATGGAGATGATACCTTGAGAGGTATGACTAGTTTCCTTGTCTTTACAAGAAGTTATTCTAGTTCTGCATAGAGTCACTAGGGGGTCAAGGTCCTGAGAGATTGCCAAGAAAACCTTAGAGTTGGCTTATGTGATAAAACTACATAGTGTGTAACCTGAGTCTTCTTCATGATTTTTTAATATTTGCCTCTAGTGGTGTACTTGTTGGATATTACTATTGATGGTGTATTTATTGTGAGTTTTTTTTTTTTTAAGGTAAAAGAGGCAAGCCACTATATTATTTTATTATTTTATAAATTTTGATTCAACGAGGTCAACTAGGAAAGAATCAGAGAAGAAAACCCAGCATCATCCCTAATATATACAAAAGTATAGATAGTTTAAAAAAATAAATACAAGAGGTATTTCAACTACCACCTCATCGCAAAATAGAAATTGTCATGGCATTTTGGCAATCTCCAAGCACTATCTTCATGACAATGACCAAGCAAAAACACAAATCTTACAAACCCATCCAATCAGATCCAAAAACACCTTCAAGTGACCCTAGCTCACTAGGAAGAGGGCCCAAGCCAGTACAAAACTCTGAGCAAGTTTGATTCTAGTCCAAATCCAAGTAAACCCGATCAATTAATTCCCAAAAATTATGTTCAATTGGCAGCACTAAAGCTACATTCATACCCTTGGAAACTAAAGTAGTAGAATCCATCTATAAATCAAATAAAGCCTGACCTACTAACTTAATATGCTCCACCAAGTGACCATCCATTAAATTTGGTGCAGAGGGCAAAGCATATTTCAAATAATTAAAGCTGCCAGTGTCTACAGCTTTCTTAATTGCTTCAAAAATATCAAAAAACTCATGTTTATGCAGAAGTTAATAATGTGAGAACAAACCACCAACAAATGCCTCTCCATTCCATAAGTCATACTTTTGCATAGCCAAAATCAATTTATTATCAACTAGATAATGAGGATGGATTACCTTATGGGCCAATGTTTGAAGCAAATCAGGTGACTATATTAAATCCAATACATTAGAAAGGAAAATAGAAATAAACTGAGATGGATATAGAAACATTAGTGCCGAAGAGCAGAAGTACTGGCACCAATGTATTTTAATGACTTAGATTTAGCCACATGAGAAAATCAAATCCCATTATCAAAAAATTCAATGTCGTCAAAGAATAATTAGAATTGAAGCACTTAAAATATACTATGCAAGTCATGTCCTCATAAATGTTTCTGAGTAAATCATGTGACATTTATTAACATGTACTCTATTACCAGGGCAACTTGGCACTTATTTGGCAACTGAAAGCCTAAAACTTAGCACCAAACTCGGCATGTGTAAATCTTCATTCAGAAAAAAACATATAGCTTTGCATCACTCGACACCTAATACAATTCTGAACAACTTGGTACCTGATACCAATCTAGACAACTAGGCACCAAATACAAATAATGTCAAACAAGCACTTCACCAAGTAACTGACATACAAATTTGCATCACTTAGCACCTCTAACTAACCAACTTGGCACCTAATACAATTCTAAACAACTCAAACTAGCACTACACCAACTAACCGACTAGTTCGACACCTGAAGTAAATCTGCAACTTGGCTCCTGATACAATCTTGGACAACTCGACACTTGATACTACACTAGACAACTTGGCACCTAATCCAAATCTAGACTACTTGACATCCTAATACAATTTTGGATAGCTCGGCACTTGATACAACTCTGGACAACTTAGCACTTAATGAAAATCAGAGTTACTTGGCACCTAAACAACATACTTGGCACCTGATAAAGCTTGGTCTGCTCGGCACTAAGGGACATCTGATTATAGTTTGCAAAACTTGGTAGCCATGGCATCTACTCGACACCTGAAATATGAACTTTAGATGTGGAGTGGGTAGATGTAGATGCATCCAAGTCTTCTTGAAAAAGATTTTGAAGGACCTTGTATTTCTCAATAAATTTACTTGGCACTTGATAAAGCTTGGTCTACTTGGCACTAAGGGACATCTAATTATAGTTCACAAAACTTGACAACCATGGTATCTACTCGACACCTGAAATACAAACTTTAGATGCCGAGTGGGTAGATGTAGATGCATCCAAGTCTTCTTGAATAAGATTTTGAAGGACCTTGTGTTTCTCAATAAAAGGAAAAAGGTGAAGAGTAGAAGTAGTAATCCCTGCACAACCCAAAATTGATAAAAAATTTGCAACTTTATTCCCTTCTTAATAAATATGCGAAATGCTAATATCGAGACATTCATCAAGAAGTCTCCAAATCTGATTAAGAACAAATTTTAGTTTCCAAGAAATAATGCGCCTATGGATACAAGCATCAATAATAACTGACAAATCCCCTTCTATATGTAGCCTATGGAAACAACCTTGTTTAGCTAGAATAAGTCTAGCTAATAACACATGAGCCTCTGCAATATTATTAGTGTCAATAGGCAAAGGAGAAACTATAATAGCCAAAACTTGGCCAAAAGGATTTCTAATACATGCTCCAAAACCTGATGGGCCAGGATTTCCTTTTGAAGCTCCATCAAAGTTCAGCTTCCAAAAATCATAAACTGGAGGTCTCCAAAAATTCTTTCTAGGTAAGAGAGAAGATGGGGAATAGTTAATTTTCCAACCATATGGTATGAACAAATTTTTCCATTTTTGGACCATTTGAGAATCCCATTGGGTCACAATCGACTTGATTTTAACCATTTTTATACTAGAATTAGTCACTTCTGAGATTGATTTTCAATACCATTCAAAACAATGTCCAGAGGGAGTGATTCCTTTCTGAATATATACTTCTTACATTCCTACCAAATAGCCCAAATAACCAATGCTGGTATGCATTTCTAGAGATTTGCAAACAAGGATTTTTGATAAAGAACTGGCTAGATTTGAAAGAGATCCTAGATATTGTTTGGCAAAGGAGTATAATAATTGAGTTTACTCAAAATAAAGCACCAACATTGAGAAGAAAAGGAACATGTAACAAATAGGTGACCCACGGATTCTTCATGCTCCTCACAAAGAACACATTTAAAAGGAGGAGCAATATTTAATCTGGTCAATCTATCACTAGTTAAAATCATTTTTTTAAGAGCTACTCATGTGAAACGACTTGCTTTAGGAAGAACAACCAGATTCCAATAGAATGAGAAAGCTCTTGAAATAGGATTTTGCAGACCATTCTATTGCAGAATTTTGTACCCTTCTTTCACTAAATAATTACCATTCTTAGCTGGAGCCCAAAAAATTTGATCTTGGGTTTCAGAGAAAAAAACTTGTCTAGAAGACAAAATATGTTGAAATTGACTGATTTCTTGAGGTGATAGAGATAACTTCATGGGATCCTTCCAAAGTATTTTCTTAGAAAATTCATAGACATTATCCATATAATGAAAAAATTGAGACCCCTAGTGAAGCTCAGCAACTTGGATAACATTCACTGAGATTCCACTCTTAGAGAGTGGAATTTGACCATTCCAAGAATCATTCCAAAAGTTAATACTAAGACCATTATTTACTTCCCTAGAGATGAAGTCAACTAT
Source organism: Cupressus sempervirens (assembly GCA_028749045.1). NCBI lineage: Eukaryota > Viridiplantae > Streptophyta > Pinopsida > Cupressales > Cupressaceae > Cupressus > Cupressus sempervirens. Next base: position 707,479,324 of record CM053787.1, read on the forward strand.
GATTTTGCACAAAGCTATAATAAAGTCCCAAATAACCAAGCCTTTTGGAGGATTTGAGATAGTGAGGATTCTAGAGGGATCATTATTATCAAGATATTTTTGTTGCATAATTTTACACCACTTGGACTGAGATTTACAATACATGTGCCAAATCAATTTCCCACCAAAAGCTTCATTTCTAAAGGATAGATCATGAATACCTACCCCTCCAACACTAGGAATTTGTGACATATCTTGCAAAGAAATGAGTGGGATCTTATGAGATTCATTCAAATTACCTGACCAAAGAAAACCCTAAATCAATTTTTGAATTGTTTGTAACACTTTGGAAGGGATCTTGAGAACAACAATGAAGTAATTAGGAATTGCAGCTAGAACTGATTTGATCAGCAATATTTTTTTTGCCAATGACAACCATCTAACTTTCTAAGAAGCAATTCTACTCTAAATATGCTGAATAATGGAAGACCAATATGAAGATCTATTTGAACCCATGAAAAAAGGAATACCCAAGTATACCGAGGGAAGAAAATCTTCTGAGAAACCTAGGATCCGTTTAACTTTATTCGAAACCAACTTCTTAGTATTGAAAAAGTAAATCTTGGATTTTTGAGCATTAATAACTTGGCCAGACACAACTAAGTAGAGATCAAGGGTATAAAGAATTTGGCAAGCGTCTTGGACATCTAAAAATCCAAACAATAGAGTATCATCAGCAAAAAGAGAATGTGTGATAGATATGTTTGTTCTTGAAATAAGAGCTCCTTTCCATTTCTGTAACACATGCTGGTGTGAGATTGCCTTGCTAAATGCTTATGCCATAAGAATAAAAAAGGATTGGGGATAAAGGATCCCCCTGTCTAATCCCTCGTGTAGAGGAAAAAAAACTCATGGGCTTACCATTAATGATCAATGAAAACTAGGCTCTTGAAATGCATGCCTTAATCCATTTACACCAGTTTTTGGAAAAGCCCATTTTATCAAGTACTTGAAGTAAAAATTTCTAGCAAACTCTATCATAAGCTTTCATCATATCTATTTTAATAATAAAATTTTAAGAATTACTTGAAGTAATAGAGTGGAGAACTTCATGAGCCACAAGAGCCCCTTCCATGGTTTCCCTTCCTGGGACAAAACCACCTTGTTTTGGAGAGATGATACGTGGAATAAGATGTTAAATCCTCAAATATATGGCTTTAGTGATAATCTTATAAGACAAATTACACAAAGAGATTGGTCAAAAATCTACAAAGGTTTGGGGATCCTTAATCTTTGGAATAATGGAAATATTTGTAGTGTTAAAATATTTTAGCATATTTTTAGATCGTCGAGATTCTTCAATAGCTGCCAATAAATCCCACCTAATAATATTCCAGCAACTTTGGTAGAATAATGTAGAAAAGCCATCTGGACCTGGTGCTTTGTCAGGCGAAAAGGAAAATACAACCTTTCAAATTTCTTGAATGGTGAAAGGAGCCATCAAAATATCGTTATCTTGATTTGAAATCAGTTTTGGAATAGATTCAAGAAGTTCTTCAACTTGTGACAGAGAGGGATTAGGAAAAACATCAGGCCCAAGAAGGCTTTTAAAAAATTTAACACCTTCATTTCTAATAAGTTCTTCATTGGTTAGAAGATCACCAGATGAAGCATCTTTGATATGAAATATTGTACTATTAATTCTCTTTTGCTTAGCTGAATTGTGGAAAAACTTTGTATTTCTATCCCCATCCTAGAGCCATAATTCTCAAGATTTTTGTCTCTAGTACATCTCTTCTTTAGCACATAGATCCTCCCATTGCCATTGTAGATTATTTTGAGAAGATAATGTTTCTTCATTCATTCCTTGTTGGATGATCTAATTATATACTTCTTCTAACTGTGCCTTGACTTCTACCTTTTGATGAAACACATTTTTGAACACCTGTTGATTCCAAATTTTAAAATTGGTGCATTTTAAGATCTTCCCTTGGAACTTCATTCCACCACTGTTGGATGCTAAGGAGAAATGTGGGATGCCTAAGCCACATACTTTCAAATTTGAATGAGGAATGAAAATGTTGTTCCGAAGATTTTTTATTGCAAATGAGGCTTAAAGATAAAGGAAAATGATCAGAACCTAGTAAAGTTAGAATTTCTGAAGAGATATTTGAACAACTCAACTTCTAGTCATTAGATAAGAGAAATCTATCTAGGCAAGCAACAATATTAGCAAATCTAGATCTCTTATTAGTCCAGGTAAAAGAGCCATTAATTGGATGAACATCCATTAAATTGCTATTAGCCACAAAGGCATTAAAATCTATTATTGTTTTATGGGGAGGGATGATGCCTCCAGTTTTCTTAGATTGAGATAATAATGCATTAAAATCACCACCAATAACCACTTGCTGTCACTCTTGCATTTGAAGAGAGCACGTGATAGAATTCCATAAACATGCCTTGTCCAAAGATGAAGCAGGACCATATACATTAATCAGAATAAAAGAAATGTCAAATGCTGATATGTTTAGCATCTACCAATTTTTCTCTTGTTGGATGAGCTATCAATTAACTAAAAGGGGGTTCCAAAGTACTACTATACCTTCAGAAGCACCCAATCCTTGCATATGCTGAGACTTCCATTTTTTCCATGAAGCAACTATTTTATCAAAGTTATGTTGGGACATTTTAGTTTCCTGCAATAAAATAATATCTGATTGCAAAGAATCAATGACTTGTTTGATTCTTTGCCTCTTGTCAGAGGCATTTAAACCTCTAACATTCCAAGAGATGATCTTCATTGGAAACAAGGAGAACACCTAGTTCTCCTTGTCAATCTTGTAATAACAATGAAGCTATTGTCCAATGTTGTTTGGATACCAGCAGCAATTTTTGACCTGATCTTGGAACCCTTCGATCTACCTCACACCTTGGGTGTTTTAACAATAGGAGGTTTAATAGATGGAGTTTGCAATATTGATAGAGGCTGAACTTTCAAATTATCTTGATTGTGTAGATCTAGAAATTAAGATTCTTGTGGCAACGAAATCGTATACTTTTGCACAAGCTAATAGAGGTTAGCCTCTAATCCCAAGGAATCTTCTACCATTAGATGTACACTGCCTGCACCAGGATCCTGAGGAAATCGATTAAAAATTGTCTGAGAGTTAATTGCCTGATTCAGAATCAATTTATTCCAAAATTTAAATTCTCAAAGCAAGGTGTCAATTACAGGTGAAATATAATCTCCAGCTTGCAAACCTTCTTCTTTTGCAATATCAAAAATAATAGAGGTGGTAATTTTGGATAAAATTTTATCACAAATAAAAGTCAATATCATAGGAGAAGGACGGATAAAGAGGCTCCATATGGGCTGCCCTAGCAATGAAACTGAGACTCTTCTATTGTGAAAAGTGATCAAATGGAGTGACTTCAAAGATACATAATGGTGATAGTCTATCTGAGGGAGTAATTTGGAGCTCAGATCTATAAAGGAATCCCTTGGAGATGAAGGGTCAAACTCCAGTAGAAAAATTTTACTAGTGAAATATGCATGCTAAAAGAGAGCAATAATCCAAAGAAATTGTTGAAGAAAAACTAGGAATGAACTATGCATATGCCTATTCACTGCATGCAAATCGTAGGAACTATCTGTTGTATCATCTTGGTCCCTTGAATTGGAAAGAGTTGTATTGGCCTCAGAGATATTACAGTCCATGAAGGAAATCTTTTGAGAGAAAATGTTGGGATCTGAACAATGACCGAGAAAAAATTGTAAACCATCCTTTTGACTAGAATTACACATAAAACTGAAGTGACCAAGTTTATCTTGAAATTTATGAATCACAGAGGAATCTTGCACCGTAACTGATTGCATCCATTTTCCCCATTTGGATATGAGAGCAATAGTTTTAGGAAATAGTTTGTGCATGTTACTCAATAAAAAAACCCTAACTTCGAATTAGGTACACTCATATGGAATCAAGTCATGTTTCAAAAAAATACCCAATTTGTTGGCTATAAATTCCACAATCTTAGAATCACGATACTCCAAAGGCAGAGAAGGAAAAGAAATCCAATGAGGAAAGAATTGGATATTAATATCTCGTGGATTAAAATTTGGGATCCACAACATGGTATATACACCCACTCTTTGACAAAACCACCCTTTCTACTTATTAACAGCATCTCTTTCATCTTTCGAATTAAAAATAGCAATAAAGAAATTGGGGTCCGAATCGTGATAAAAAATATCTTTAAGTCCAGACCAGATCTTGAAAGCCCAATTCTTGATATCCATAAAAGATAAAGAATCCATAGAAAACTTACCTATGAGAGCTAACTGCTGAAGGGTAGAGACTGAGCTTTGCAACATGTGATTAGAAAAAGTAACATTCAGGTGTTGTTGAGATAGATTCAAAGGACCTTGATCTGCATGATTCTGGGATTTTGCTTGACTATTGTCCTGTAGCTTTAAATCAGATGCAAGGTGCGGAAGACCTTGATCTATCTTACCATGAACTTTTTTCCTCTGGATCTTTTTTGGCATGAAGGGGGCTCTAATAGTATTGAAGTCTAGCTTCTCTTGATTCAGATTGTGTTGCACAGGTAAACCATAAGGAGCACCTTCACATATATCAAATACTAGTTGTTTTTGGAAGAACCATCACTTTTGACTTCTCTGATCAAATTTATATCACCTATTTGGATTTGAAATGAATCTTTGAGATGAACCATTCATTGAAGGATTAGAATTAGAGGTATTTTCCCACCCAAAAAATTTTGGTGGCTGAGGCTGTTGTATATGGTGAGAAGATTCACCCTTTTCAAAATAAGGTAAGATGTTATGGTTTACTTGTTCAAAACCTTTAGATCCCTGCTACAACCTTTGATCATGAAAATGAGGGTTAAGGAAAAAGGGTTTGGCAGGCTAAACAATTGCTTTCCCTTTAAAAATAGACTTATCAGTGGCATTACAATTTATGTCTTTGAAAGTATATTTTTGAAATGAAAAAGAGTTCGACATGGAGCCGATTAGTTGTACTACTAGTGTAGAAGAAAAAATTTGTCTAAACTTATAGTCATGATCTCGAGCTGGTTGGACAATAGGGATAGATGAGAAAATGGAAGAAAAATTGTGAAAGATATGATCAGAGGCAGAATGATTACTCTGTTCTTGTTGCATGTTTTCATTAGATTTTCCCTCGCACCTATGTTGAAGCTAATCCAGGCCACCCAATTTTCCCTCATGTCGGAAGCAGTGTGGTTGAACACCATGGACATCCCCCTCATTCCCATGGAGCTTCTAGTCATGACCCTTGCCCTTGCCATCAAAACCCTTGCGCTTGCCCTCAAATCCCTTCCCTTTGCGCTCCATATGCTCCTTCATTCTTTTTTTCTAGTTAGAGATAATCTTAACATCTTAAAACTAAGTTAATTAATCTCAACTACTTCTTAACCTATTAATTGACAATTAATTGGAATTTCTTTAATGAAAAATTATTTTGGATGTCATTTATTCTTGATAGTTGACTTTTATTAATGAATGATTAGTTATTCATTAGTGGTGTTTTTATTGTTGGAATTAGTGCTTGGTTGTTTACTTTTATTGATGAAAGTTTTTATCTCTTGGTCTTTGTGATTGTGACACTTGACATTGATTTTGAGGTGGTTGTATACTTTTGGTCTTAGTATTTGTATGTTAACTTGGTATGTGGTGTTAGTATTGGATCAGTGTCCTTTCAATTTTGATTATCTCTTCTTCTTGAGCAGTTTGTGTTACCCTTGAGGTAGTTTTGGCTATCAAGATTCTTTGCCTAGGATTATTTTATGATTTGATTATCTATGTGTGGCTCATACATTATCTCTCCTACACAATGGGAGTGGAAGCCTGATTAGGTGACCATGCAGTTGGGAGGTAGTGTATTCTTACCATTTGGGTCACCCTTAGATTGACAGATGTTGGATGCTTCTTGATACAATGATACCATTATCATTCTTCCTCTTATCTTGAAGGCTTCTATTCACTTGATATATCTATGTATAATGTGTTTTGTGATCCTACGGGATATTATATTGTATATTGATGTACTTGTATCTATTTTCACATACCTTATAATATGTGTAGTGGATGTTATTCATAAGATGTGCTTTCATATTATTAATTGTACTTATGCATTTACTTATATGACTATGTATGTGTTCATTCACTTGATGATTATGGACATTGTAATTAAGACCTAAACTTATTAATAAAACTTTCTTAAATGTGGTTCAATATGAAAGAACCCTTGAGGAATTGAAATTATATTTGTAATTGATTATGCATTCTTGATGTGTATGTATATATTGCTTCCACATTATTATTACTTTGATGTTGTTTAAACTTTTTTTAAAAAATAGTTCAGGAAAATTTGAACATATTAGCTTTGTTTCTTTTGTGTTCCCAAGCAAGGCGTTACACAAAGGGAACAAGCCTCATTATGGTAGGAGCATTTTCAAAGTAATAGAAAAAGGAGATGAAAGGAGAAGATCAAGACTTGGCCAAAAATGGTGGACAAGGTGAAGAACAAGTTCCTTCCTACTAATCATTACTAAGTTAGCTTGTTGAGAAAGATGCAAAATTTGAGATAAATAGACATGACTGTAAAGAAGTATTATTAAGAATTCTACAAATTGGACATCAAATTTGGACATGTAAATGATGATGTTGAGAAAATTGCAAGATACATAAATGGATTAAGATTTGGGTTTCAATATGAGATAAGTTTTTTGAAATTGGAAAGTGTGGAGGAAGCATATCGATATGCCTTGAAAGCTAAGGAGATAGTGAGAAAGAAGCATGAGCAAAGACAAAGAGGTAGAGGTGGTAGATTCCAGAGAGACAGTGGTAGATCTTATAGAGAAGGTAGTAGATCTAGCAATTCTTTGAAAGATAAGGGTAAATATGAATAGAAGAATGATGATAAAGGAAAGATTGAGTGGAAAGGTGGTGATTCTTATCAAGGAGGTACTAGTTCTTACCAAGGAAGAGGTACTTCTTATTCTAGAGGTGGTTTTCATGGTAATTATTTTAGATGTGGTAAAGATGGGCATAGACCCTTTGAAAATGGGAAAATTAACAAAAATCTTGTGGTTTAAGGAGACACTAAGGGTTCACCAAGTGAACCTAAGGCTAGAGAAAATTTGATAGTGAGAAGAAATAAGTGAAGTGATGAGGAAATTTTCCTAAGGATAAGTCTTTTTAAGACCAAATGTAAGATGGCTGGAAAATGTTGCAAGGTGAGAATTGATAGTGGAATTACTAAAAATTTGGCATCTGAGGAGCTGGTTAAAATGTTGTAGTTGCAAAGGGTGAAGCATCCTAAACCTTATCATGTTTCATGGATCAAAGATGAGCATATGATATTGGTAAGTAAATAATGCATTGTGAAGTTCAAGATTAGACATTATTTTGATGTAGTTTTATGTGATATTATGCCTATGGATTGTTGTCATATTTTATTGGGTAGACTATTGGCTTCTGAATTAACAACTTTTTAATAACCCAATGATGGAAGAAAATACATCTAGAGACAACTAATTCCCATCTTCAACATACATATTTAGACATTGGGGTTAACTATAAGGCTATAGTCCTTCTTCAAGCTATGTGTAAGAATTTGGTATAACTCTAATACCATGTAAGAATTTTCCTAAAGCAATAATAAAATGCCAAGATCTAGAAGCTCAAGAGGTAGCACAAGAGAGACAATCTATTGTCAAATAAGAATGGATTAATTAGATAATTGGATGAATACATCATAGAAGTGCCTTTTATATAAAGACAATCAAGATGACTAGGATTCATGAAAAAAGATAAGCAACAATTAAGAACATGTCCACAAAGAGTAGATTATCCTCCATTGTGCATGAATTTATGTGCAACAATGAGAGGATAATAATGTAAAGGCATATTTCATAAAGATATTTAGTAGACAACATGTGCTCATCTGAAGTGCAAACTACTATATTTTCAACATGACAACTCATATGAATATGCAAACTCCTAGGTGTTTACATGACAACTAATATGAATATGCATTACCATAAGTAAACTTAAGTAAAATGTAAATAGTAAATACTTATTTACACCAACACCCCCCTTAAGTGAAACTTAGGGAAATGTACTTAAGCTCACAAAAGAAATATAATAATGAAAGATGGGTCCCAACTACTAGGCCATGTTAGGTACCCATGTACAATATGAAAGTGAAAAAGATAGATGCAATGCAATCTCTCATAAAGTGGAGAAAGAGGGAAAACCGCATGGAAAAACTCCCCCTCCAAAAAGAGAGATAATTACAATAAAAGAAAATGAGAGAGAAGAAGACTTCATGTGAGGAAAAGATCCCCCCATAAGAGAGAAGAAGAGGAAGATAGACCAAGTAACCCCCCCTCAATGTAGAACATACACCTATGGTAGATACATAAGGCTCAATGTAGAAACTCCTCCATGTGTGTAAAACAACATTCCTCCCTTTAGAAAGAAATAGAATTAAAGGTGTATCAATGAAGCATGTCCCATATGTAGGAAGAAACTTCAAATTATATGTAATCTCTAAAACCTACTCAAGTATTCCCATGTCAATACTAAAAGGTGCCTCCTCCAAATCATGTGTATTGTGCCACTCTACTAAAAAAGAAAAATCAGGCTCAACTAAGGATGAATGTAGAACATGTATCAAAGACTCAAATATCTCCTCTAAAAATAAAGTGACATCCTCCAACTATTTTATCAAAGGATCTACCATTATGTCAACCTCGAAAGACTGATCAAGTAGAGAATGAAGATGAGGGTCAGAGTGTTCCCTTACAACAACTGAAGAAGGATCATCTTCACCAAAGAGAAGATGAATATCATCAATAGTTTCTCCCAAACCTGTGATGTAGGACTCCACAAACAAACTAGAAATGTCTATCAAGTAGTCATCCCATGGAATTAAGTCTAGAAGACAACAAATATGATGTTGTATTGAATCACTTGAATCCATGGCTATATGAATACAACTATCATCAAGAACAATAGTAGATGGAATATCAATAGGAGGAGAAGAAATAGAAGGCTCAAGAACTTGATCATATGTAAAAACACCCAAGTTCAAGTAGCTAAATTTCTCCTCAAAGTCTGAATCAATAGTAGAAGTGTGATGAAAATCTTCTGAAGAATCTATTGAGAAATCACTATCATCATCATGAGAAAAATGTGATCAACCACCCCTGTAGCAATGATTTGTCTAGTCTCCAAATCTTTGATATTAACTAAATTAGGTATGAATTCCACAGTCCTTCTTCTATCTCCATGAGTGAGATGATAGATGGAAAGAAAACTATGACTTAGGTGAGGTACACACAACACATCTTTGAAGTATCCCTCCCCCTTATCAATAGTTCCTTTCCCAATCACATTCATATAAGTATGATTGCCCATTAAGATAGGTGGAGTATAACAAGGACCAAATGATGAAAACATAGAGCGTGAAGATGCCATATGATGAGAAGCCCCTAAATCTAGAAGCCATCTCCCTAAATCTTGACTTGAAATAACTACTAAGGCTTGACATTTGCCCATGTGATCCTTTCCTTTATCAAAATTTGAATGTGAAGAAGAGGGTGAAATAGTCATTCTTAAAGGTAGACCAATTTGATTCTTCTTAAGAAGATTCTTGAGTTCATCAATTTCCTTCTTATAACAATGATGTTCTTCATGTCCATTCTTCTTGCAATATGCACAAGTAAGAAACCCCTTCTTGGATGATTTATCCTTATTTTTGGAGTTTTCTTGTGGTGAAGAGATTGAGTGTTCTTTCTCTTGTTTGAATTTTGTCACCATGATTTCTGCTTCTTGTTAGACCTTTTTCCTTGATTCCCTTTACTAGCCACCAACACTTTGGACTTTGAAGACTTGAGAATCCCCATGCTCATCAAATTTTATTGTTCTACTATCAACATCTTTGTGAAGCAATCAAATGAAGGCATGGCATAGGAAGAACCTAAGGTCAACTTATGAGTGTCGAAGCTTGAAACAAATGATGCATACTCTAGAGGAAGTATTCTCATCAAATTATAGATCAATTTTTCATCCTCTATGGTAATTCCACAATCCTTAACCATTTACCTTAGCTCATGTGCCTTGGTGATATAGTCTTGAATTGTGTCAAACTCCTTTGGATCTAATGACAAGAGATTTTCATCAAGTTCAAAACCCCTAGCTTTTTCTACTTTTGTATACAAGCTAGAAAACTTATCCCATGCTTCCTTTACTATTTTACAATTATCAATGTGAAAGATAAGATCTTCATGTACATACTTCCTCAAAGTACCAATAACAACCTTATTATTATGATTCCATTCTTTTATTTTATCAGGATCAAATGGTGCAACCATGTTTCTATCAACATAATCATTTAAACCTTTTCCATCATTTTACTGCATGCTCTAATTTTCCATGTAGCATAATTATGTAGAGTTAAAAGTGGAAACCTAGGAAAACCCATGATGCAAAATAAAAGAACACAAGAGAAAGAGAAGTGAAAACACTCAAGACACATCCCCCAAATCTCGTAATCAAAGAACACACCCCCCCCCCCCCCAACCAAAATGGAGGATTTTTGCACTTTATACTTAGTGCATGTACAATCGACCACTTGTCAAAATAGGCCAAAGTAGACTTCTAATTTTGATAGTTACAACAACAAATATGAAGCTATATATGACTCAAAAAGATAAGACACAAGACCTTTCAAGGATCTAATTAATTACAAGTGTTAAAATAGGCCAAAAATGACCAAATGTTGAAAGTACTATGTCTACTCAAAATTATGCCAAACTGATACCAAATCTGGAAAGTAGAAAAGAAATATGCACTTTCAAAAAAAATGCACTTGAATATGTGTCCAAATGAGCCTGAATGAAGCCTTTGAAGTTGTAAAAATTAGGATTTGTGATTTTTAGAAAAAATTAGGAATAGGGATTGCAAACAACCTGCATCAATGTGTAGATCACGAAATTCTACCCCAAAACAAAAAAAATTGCTTTCCAATGATTTTGCAATGAAGCTCCTATGGATCTAATACCATGTAAGAATTTGGTATAGCTTTGATACCATGTAAGAATTTTCCTAAGGTAAGAATGAAATGCCAAGATCTAGAAGCTCAAAAGATAGCACAAGAGAGATAAGCTATGATCAAAGAAGAATGGATTAATCAGATAATTGGATGAATACATTATAGAAGTTCCTTGTATATAAAGGCAATAAAGATGACTAGGAGTCATGCAAAGAGATACACAACAATTGAGCACATGTCCACCAAGAGTAGATTGTCCTCCATTGTTCATGAATTTATGTGCAACAATGAGAGGACAAGAATGTAAAGGTGTATCTCATAAAGAGATGTAGTAGACAACATGTGCTCAATTGGAGTGCAAACTACTGTGTTTTCAACATGACAACTCATATGAATATGCAAACTCTTAGGTGTCTACATGACAACTAATATGGATATGCATTAACCTAAGTAAACTTAAGTAAAGTGTAAATAGTAAATACTTATTTACACCAATACTCTGCAAGACCTAGGTGGGTGAACCTATAGATTCATTCATATGGTACCAATTCTAAAAGCATATAATCTAAATCTTATATAGTAGATAAAACCCTTATCTCCCCTATACTCATGCAATAATAAAGATATGTTGTAGAAAATTGTAAAACCTATGAAATCCACAAGCTGAGTGCGGGCATCATTTCAACTCTTAAATATAAAGGGAAATGAATAAAAATGCAACAACAAGTTTATCATCAATCTGATTCTTGTATCCTATTCATGTTGTCTGTAATGTTTTTTGCTTTATGACATTAGAGCCTAAACCTAGTTTCAACTCCTTAAAGTTGTATATCCTAATTTTTTTTTTGTTGGAACAAAGAGCCAAGTAGATGGTTGATGTATTTGATAGGTTTGTAGATAGGTTGATCATGAGGTTCAATATTGATGCATATATCTGATTCACAAAGTGATAGGATAGATCTAGAGTCTTGATATATGAGATATATAAATGATTTCCAAGGATGTGTGTTAGTGATATGTGGAATTTTCCAATGGATAATACATTGATCAATGAAATGTCCTTTTACTAATTTTGTATGATATTTCAAGCCTCAAATCAGATCTTTAAAATCAAACAACCAATATTACAAAGATCCACCAATTTCTCAATAAAACCCAAATCGTGTATGTCCGAAATAGTGCAAAAAAACTTCACAACTTCACAAATTATTAATAAATCTGAAAATGGAAATTTTTACAGAAATTTCAGCAGCATAATGGCCTATGAAATGAAATTTCCATATCTATATAGCCTTTACACAAAAGTTCACAAATGTAGGACAAAAACTATGCTCAATGGGCTCCTGAAATTAACACAAAAATGCTCGAAAACACAACAAAAACACTAATAATCTATCTCATAAGTTTAATCACATCCCAATAAATATATTCAGCTATATTTTAACATCTTAATGTCTGAAATATAGTAGCAACCCAAACTGATATGAAATACTCAACCGGAAACACCAAACTCTTACAAAATATACACTCGAAAACCCACAAATTTGCACTGTTCAGCACAAAGGAAAACTCTGCATGAGCATGCAAATAGAATGGCTTCAAAATCATATCCTTAGCCTTCCTAGAAACCTAAAAACTCCTATTCTTGGGTCTCCTTCTTCACAGGTTTGGCGGCCTCTGAAGAACAACAGAGCAATGCGCAAAAATAAAGTTCTAGAATCAACCCAAAATGCCTCCAAACTCCTTAAAAGAGGGCATAACCCTAACTCACATCCAAGAGGGATTAATAAAACATATTTTAATAATAATTTTCATTTATTAGTCCATTAGCTTCCAAATATTATCCCCCTTTTTCCAAAACTTCACCTTTTTGGCCTACCTGCCTTAGAAAAGATTATTATTTTTAATTATTTGAAAAGGGGACATGACCAGTCCTCCCCTTCCAAATATTGCTTGTCCTCAAGCAATGGCTGAAAAATAAATCAATCAATCCACCTAGATCCCAAATGTAGTCATGAACTATACTATTGTCAATTAACATAGGCTCCTACAATATAACCAAGAGAAATCCATAATCAAACTGACAATTATTGCTCAACCAAACTCCAAAGTCACAACTTCCACAGTCAGAAACCCATGAGACACAAACTCTTAGAACATCAAAACCCAAGTAAAGTGAAAAAATCAAACTACCAACATAGTAAATACCATCAATGCACTCCACTAGCCTATATGGAATGAACAATCCAACTCTGCAACAATGGTGAATGCTCCCGAATGAAACTGTACCAAGAATGGAGAATCCACACACTGTACAACTCCTGCAGTCAACACAACTCTGTAGATCACTGACCACTGTCTCATAACCATAACTCCCATGCACCCCTAATGGTGAAAAGCCATCACAAGATAAACAGCAAGAATTGGAACCCAAACCAAATTTTCCTGCCATCAACTCCTCAATACAAGGATCAAATGCTAACTAATGTACATACCTTGCAATATAATGTTGATAAAAAAACCAACCTAACTCAACAACTCACCATGAACAAGTGATACAACCTACTATGACTGATCACCAGCTACATTAGAAGATTTCATAACCAAAGGAGTAGAATCAATAACAACACCTACTGAAGCATCACACTGAAACTCCTGCTCTAAGTCACGTATTATCAAGCTGTCAACTGAAAAACCTATCGCCATGTCATGCCCATCACAACTCTCATTCCAAGGAGTCAAACTATCCCATAACTGATGATAAGCACTAGGAACCAAAGTACATCTCTGTATCATCATCTCATCAACATGGTCATCAAAGGTAAATTGATGAGCATACCTCACAATGTAATGCTGATAGAATGCACCAATCTCAGTTAGTGGCTCAGACTGCAATCCAGATGTAACTAACTGCAATTGATCACTAACCAAGTTGGAACTAACTACTACCTTTGAAGACATCATCAAGGGAGTAGTATTACTAGCAAGAACCATGCCAATTTTCAGCTCACCAACATCACACATGGTCTTTGATACAACATCTCTAGTCTTCGTGCCATTAGTACTAGATGTCACCACCATGCCAGGCATACCACAAAAATCTGTTGTAGCACCCAACTCAACTAAACCTGACCCTAGTGGGGATGAACCCAATATGCTAATGTTAGTATCAAGGATGGATGCATCTCCATCTCCACTATCTTTAACAATCTTGACTTGTGATTGTATAGAATCTGGTAAAGTCTGTAGTTGCTCTAACTCCATGGTCACCTTAGCCAAATGAAATTGTGACTCCTTGAAAGCCAACCATGTACTCTCAAGAATCTCAAAAGTCACCTTGAGTTTTTGAGTAAGCTCACTCACCTCATCTTCCTTGGCCAATAATGCATCATATGCTGTACTCCCCCACTCCATAAGATAATCTATGTCAACTACCAACTGCATATAATTCTATCTCAAAATTTGAATAGCCTCCCATAAAGAGTGGATCTTTGTCAAGGAAAGATAACTGCCTTCCCGCTCATCACTAGTAGGAGAACCCCATCCATAAACTACTAACAACTGACAAGAAGCATCAAAATGCTGACAAGCAATAGCAATGTCTCACTCACTAACTCTCAACTAATTAGACACATGATGGCACTATCTAGATTGTCTCCTACAAACCTTGATGGGGACACAACCCAAGAACAGAATGGACACAACAGAAAAGGGAAATTATATTAACTGAGAAAATAAGCTAGTACAAATAGTATAGAGAAAATAAACTTCAGAACATGCCCTAAGGGCTTACAATAGCATAAATCTGGAGAATATTTCTCCTTTTAGCACCTCCTCTCAAACTCCACCCGAACTGCCTTTTACAAGGCCAGAAATCTTCTTAAATAGACCCCAGAGGGTTAAGGACTAGGAGTACATTCTAGAAAGTTCTATTAGGCATCCACTGATGAAATATAAGGTTCCGAAAGCTGCGTTAGAAGTCGGTGCAAATCTAGAGGAATCTAAAAATGGTAACCGAACTTCTGGGAGGCATAACTTTTGAACCGTAGCTCCAATTGACAAATCGTTTACATTTTTGAAAAGCTCTCAAAGCGCTCTATAACCCTATAGAAAAGCTTTGCTTGTCCCCCATTTTTTGACCCTTTTCAAGGTCATTTAATGCCCCAAACCTAACTTTGAAGCATTCTTAGGAGGTCTCCAAAACTCAAAAAACTGCAATAACTTTCAAACCGTGGGGCTTATTGACCTGATTCTTTTTTTGGAATGCTCTAAATCTGTTAGGATAAACCACAGACAGAAATAAAAATTATATGCAAATATAACCAATAACAGAAAATAATAGAACACACAGAAATGAACACAAGGCACCAAGATTTAACGTGGTTCACCCAATCCCTGGGCTACGTCCACCAAACAGCAAGTCCGATCTTATTACAATCCAGTGATTACAACCTGATTACAATCTGTAATCCCTTACAGCTCAATACCACCGCAAGAACCAATTTTGTATCACCACATATATAAAAAATACCCAACCCTAAGCCCTTTTTATACAAGTATTAAACTGCTTTAGGGTTATAACATGTCATCCATATGTCGGCCATAATATGTCGGCTACTTCCCAAAAAAAAAAAAAAATTTCGGGGCGATGCCCTGAACCCCACTATTTATGAAGTATGTACAGTACTTTCCTGATCAGTCACCACAATCTAACAAACTCCCACTTGGGGACTGATCAGGCTCTACACTAAACAACAAAATCATGATTACATTCATCTAGCCAATTCACACCTTCTAGTTTATCGAAATGATGGCCCAAATACATGCTCCTATTTTTTTGGGATTTTTAAACGCACTGATAGTTGAACTATGAGAGTTGGAACCTTTATTTGAGCCAAATGGGTATCCAAAAAATGTAAAGACATGAAACAAAAACTAAGTCTAAGTACATTTTTTTTGGGTGACACAAGATTGCCCTTATACCTCTGGATGCTCCTGCATCAGACACCCAGGGTAGATTGAAAAGTGACCCTGTCACTTTATGGATGGTAGAGGAAATCCCAAATGGGAAACCTCAGCTGTTGAAATACAAGTTGAGTCCTCGATCGACCGTCCTTTCCATTTGACCAAATACTCTTCATACTGCCTGTTTCTGGTACTCCTACCCACACGATGATCTAGAATGTCTTCTATCTCCTCCTTCTTAGAAGTAGGAATTGGACATGGCTCTAAAACCAGCTCCTCATCTGCACCATCATCATGATACTCTATTAAATTTGCAATGTTGAAAATGGAAGAAATGTGAATACCATCTGGTAGCTCCACCTCATATGCATTTCTTGAGTTATGTTTCTTCAAAACTTTGCAGGAGCCAAATTTCTTCATTTTCAGCTTGTTGTAAGTACCAAATGGAAATCTTTCTTTTCGTAAGTGCACCATAATTAGATCCCCTACTTGGAATTCCTTATGTCTTCTCCTTTGATCAGCCCTAGCTTTATACTCTTGATTCATCTTGATAATGTGTGCTTGAACCTCCTCATGTAGACGCTTGATGTGTTCAGCAAATTCCTCAGCTTTAGTACTTGTCCTCTCCCCTTGTTCTATCTTCCTCAATTCTGGTGCAGTCCTTTGGCTATTCCCATATACAATTTGAAATGGTGATTTTCCTGTACTCCTATTTACAGAGTTATTATAAGAAAACTATGCCTGTGGTAGAATCAAATCCCATCCCTTGGGCTTATCTCCAACTAAACATCTCAGCAAATTGCCCAGACTTCTATTTACAACTTCTGTTTGGCCATCAGTTTGTGGGTGATGTGTGGAATTGAATTTCAAGTTTGTTCTCAACTTCTTCCGCAATGTCCTCTAGAAATACCCCACAAATTTAGTATCTCTGTCAGAAACTATACTCCTTGGAAGACCATGTAGTCTTACCACCTCTTTGAAAAACAAGTCTGCAATATGGATAGCATCATGAGTTTTGTTGCATGGAATGAAATGTGCCATTTTGGAGAACCTATCAACCACCATGAATACTGAGTCATTACCCCTTTGTGTCCTTGGAAATCCAAGAACAAAATCCATACTTATGTCCTCCCATGGCCTTGATGGAACAGGCAATGGCTGATATAGGCTAGTATTTTGACTAAACCCCTTGGCAACTTGACAAACCTGGCAACTTTGTACAAACTTCTTCACATCCTGTGTAATTTGAGGCCAAAAATGATGTTCTCTAAGAATGGCAATGGTCTTATCCTAACCAAAATGTCCTACCATCCCTCCACTGTGTTTCTCCTTAATCAAATTTTCCCTCATGGAACTCCTTGGAATGCACAATTGACTACCTTTGAACAACATGCCATCCTGAATCAAATAGTCTAACCACTTGGTTCTATCTATAGCAACAAGTTCTTTACAAGCTTTCCATGCTTCAGCAAAATCAGGATCCTCGGGGTACAAATTCTTGAGTTCATCAAACCCACTACTTCAACCTGCATTGTTGTAAGCAACAATTGTCTCCTACTTAGTGCATCTGCAACCCTGTTAGATTTTCCACTTCTATGCTTCAACACAAATGTATAACTCTGCAAGAATTCTACCCACTTCATATGCCTCTGATTCAATTTACCTTGGCTATTTAGGTACTATAATGCCTGATGATCAGTATACAAGACAAATTCCTTTGGCAATAAATAATGCCTCCATTTCTTTAAGGCCTGAACTATTGCATAGAACTCTTGATCATAAACAGAATACTTCTTCTTTGCATCATTCAATTTTTCACTAAAATATGCAATTGGCTTACCTTCTTGGTTTAATACAGCCCCAATAGCACTACCACTAGCATCACAATCCACCTGGAATACTTTTCTAAAATCTGGAAGTGCCAACACAGGTTGTTCAGTCACCTTCTTCTTCAGCAATTCAAAACTTCTCACAGCTGCTACAGTCTATTTGAACTCTTTTCTATCCCCTCTTATTGTATCAGTTAGGGGTGCACATATGCCACTAAAATTCTTAATAAACTTCTTGTAAAAACTAACCAGACCATGAAATGATCTTACCTCAGTAGCAGACCTTGGAGTAGGCCATTCCAAAATGGCTTTTACCTTCTCTGGATCCATTTTGAGACCTTTAGGTGATATAACAAATCCCAAATAGACTAACTCCCTTTTTGCAAGGACACACTTCTTTAGATTAATTAATACTTTCTCTTCCCTTAGCCCTTCAAGGACACTACGAATATGCAATAAATTTTCTTCCAAAGTCTTGCTGAAAATTAAAATATCATCCAAATAGACAATAACAAATTTTCCCAAGAACTTCTTAAGTACCTCATTCATGAGCCGCATGAAGGTGCTTGGGGCGTTGGTCAATCCAAAGGGCATGACTAACCACTCATAAAGACCCTCCTTTGTCTTGAAGGCTATTTTCCACTCATCTCCTTCTCGAATCCATATCTGATGATAGCCACTCTTCAGATCTATCTTTGTGAAGTACTGAGCTCCACTCAAGCAGTCCATAAGATCATCCATCCTTGGTAAAGGAAATCGGTACTTGATGGTTATCCTATTTATAGCTCAAGAATCTGTACACATCCTCCACTCTCCATCTTTCTTTGGTGCAAGTATTGCAGGTACTGCAAATGGACTCAGGCTCTCTCGAATCAAGCCCTTCCTCAGCAACTCCTGAACCTGTCTATTTAGCTCCTCTGTTTCAGTAGGAGTCATCCTATGAGAAGCCTTGTTAGTCAAACTAGCTCCTAGAATCAGATCTATCTGATGATAGATTTGCCTTACTGGTGGCAATCCATCTGGAACATTATCAAAGATAATATCTCAAAATTCCCCTACTAAATCTAAAACTTCAAATGGTATTTCACTACTACCTTCTTTATCTTTCCTAGGAATCAAAGCATAGCACATATACTAATGTTTCATGCCATCTAAAAACTTCCTTCCATCAACAAGACAAATCCTAGCACTGCTACATACCTTTTCACCTTCCTTTTTCATGGGCTTCAATTTTTGGTGAACTCCATCCTTTGTCAGAGAGTATGTGTTTGCATGTCCATCATGTATTGCATGTCGATCAAACTGCCATGGTCTACCCAACAATAGATGGCAAACATCCATCGAAATAACATCACAGAGAACTTCATCATGGTAACTCCCAATTTTGAATTTTACTAAACATTGTTCACTTACCAAGACCTTATGATCATCTTTTACCAAAGAAATCCGATAGGGTTGGGGATGTTTCTCCCTCTTGAGCTTTAGCTTTGAGACCATCTCTTCTGATACTAGGTTATCAGTGCTACCACCATCAATGATCACGTCACAACATTTATCCTCGCACTTGCATCTAGTACGAAACAAACTCCTTCGTTTACCTGGTTCATTCTCACCACTTAGTAGGACTCTTTCATTTACCAAGGTCTCTCCTCTTTCTGCATCCTCTGAATGTGATGATTGTGCATCCTCATCCACATGAGCAATCCTAGCTTGGCCCTCAGCTCTCCTATCTGTCCGTCCTTGTCATTGAGGGCATTCAAAGGCACGATGACCTTCTTCATTGCAATGGAAATAGGTACCATGGAAGCCTCCTCTTCCTTTTCCACATCCTCTACCTCTTCCTCTTTGATTTCCAAAGTCTTGATCATGGGAGCGGTTGAAACCCTCATTCCTCTGGTTTCTGCTAGTACCCACATCTTCATTTTTCTTTTGGGTTTCATTGCGGCCTCCAGATGATCTACCACTTCTCCTTCCTCCTTGACCACGCCCTCTTTGTCTTCCTTCAAACCTTTTATTCAGCTTCTCTTCAACTCGTAGGGAAAATTGGTATGCCTCTTCAACGCTGGTCATTCTTACCAGACTTAATTCCTCTTGGATGCTTGGTCGCAACCCACAAATATAATGAGCAACCTTCTCCTTATTTGCTTCTTCATGCCCCACTCTAATCAAGAGTCAGTAAAAATCCTCTGTATATTCTTGGACTGATCTTCCTGCTTGCTTTAACCCATGCATCTTCTTAAACAGATCAAGCTCGTAGTCCACAGGAATGAACTGCTTCTTCAATTTGTCCACCATGCGATCCCATCTTGTGATCTTCTCCTTTCCTCTTCTAAGTCTTTCCAATTGAACCTCTTGCCACCAGATTTTGGCATGGCCTTTCAGTTTTGCCTTTGCAAACTTAACCCTATCTGGGTCCCTTATATCCTCATACTCAAAGTATTCTTCCAGTTCATTGATCCAATCGATCAACTCATCTGGTTTCAAATTTTTTGAAAATATACCCACTTCAATTTTAGGTCTTTTCCCAAACTTAGTAATGGCCCTAAAAAGCCTTTCCTCTACATGATTCAGAACTTCCCCATCAACTTCCTCTTCTGGTCCCATTATTTCCTCTTCATTGTCATCCTCACTATTGTCACCTGCGGCAACATTTGCTCCTCTACGAAGCTCCTCTTGCAATGCTTGTACCTACCTCTGGAGGGCTCTAACCTCCTCAGGATCAATAGCTCTAGCCCTTTTGCCATGCTCTCTTCATGGAGGCATCTTCTAACTCAAACTCACAACCACATAGTCCTGGTGCAAACTGCCTCATAGTCGGCGCTCTATCTACACACTCAGGAAAACTCGTTGTGATACCAGTTGATGGGGACACAACCCAAGAATAGAATGGACACAATAGAAAAGGGAAATTATATTAACTGAGAAAATAAGCTAGTAAAAATAATATAGAGAAAATAAACTTCAGAACATGCCCTAAGGGCTTACAATAGCATAAATCTGGAGAATATTTCTCCTTTTAACACCTCCTCTCAAACTCCACCCAAACTGCCTTTTACAATGCCAAAAATCTCCTTAAATAGACCCCGGAGGGTTAAGGACTAGGAGTACATTCTAGAAAGTGCTAGTAGGCATCCACCAACGAAATAGAAGGTTCTGAAAGCTGCATTAGAAGTCGGTGCAAATCTAGAAGAATCCAAAAACGGTAATCAAACTTTCAGGAGGCATAACTTTTGAACCATAGCTCTGATTGACAAACCGTTTACATTTTCAGAAAGCTCTCAAAGTGCTCTATAGCCCTATGGACAAGCTTTTCTCATCCCCCATTTTTTGACCCTTTTTGAGGTCATTTAATGCCCCAAACCTGACTTTGAAGCATTCTTAGGAGGTCTCCAAAACTTGGAAAACTTCAATAACTTTCAAACCATGGGGCCTATTGACCTGATTCTTTTTTTGGAATGCTCTAAATCATGATTACATTCATCTAGCCAATTCACACCTTCTAGTTTACCGAAATGATGGCCCAAATACATGCTCTTATTTTTTCAGGATTTTCAAATGCACTGATAGTTGAACTATGAGAGTTGGAACCTTTATTTGAGCCAAATAGGTATCCAAAAAATGTAAAGACATGAAACAAAAACTAAGTCTAAGTACATTTTTTTTGGGTGACACAAGATTGCCCTTATACCTCTGGATGCTCCTGCATCAAACCTCCTCTGATGCATTATCTAAAGGAATATCCTCAAAGTTACTAGTCTCTAGAGTATTACCATCCATATCTAGTGAATCAAATCCAAAGCTCAAATCAACATACAAAGTATCAAAAACTATAGCACTACTATCCAACTCCTTTGTACCAAAAGAAACTGCCAAGGAAACTAAGTCTTCAAAACTACCCACTACATCCTCTTGGATGTCATCAATGCCAATATGATCTTGGGACTCATTTGTACACACTGCCAAATATGAAAGATCATCAACACATTCCAACAAGTATGGTCAACTGGATATATGAACAAAGCCCAACATCGGTGTATAAAAACTAATACCAACATCAGACAAGCTGCTAGCACAAGAAAAGACAACACCGTGCAATCTACTAATCAAATCCATGATAGCACCCAAACAAACATTGCTACCAAAAAGTGTTAAAGATCTCTAGTCAACTAAATCCCAAATGCCAATATAACAATCTCGAGTCTATATCTGTAAAATAGAATCAGCTGGTAACTCAAAAAAAATCCTCACCTGAGTAATATGACCAATACCAACTAACTCCACATACCTGTCATGATGAGATAATGAAGTCACAATACTATCTTTGTTCACTTTTGGCTGGCTGGAAAAATCATGTAAAGTACTACCTGCCTCAACCTCATGTGATGAAGCATCTAATTGTTCCTAGTACTCTTTCTCAACAAAGTCATGAATGCTCAATTTTTGCTCATCTCTATCAGGTATCTCACCATCATGCACAACAACATCCTCATAATCATCATCTAAACCCACTACCTCCTGTGGCAGAGTAGAATCTGAGACCTCTGCCTGGCTATAAGCTAGTTTCTCAAACTCCTCATGCAAGTTCTTAGTAATTGTGTCATCTACCCTATGAGAAAATTTTCCAAATAGAAATCTAGTCAACTTATTCACCTTAGCTAGGTTGGACAACATGTCATTCAGCATACGATGGTGCTCAACCAACTATTTAGACATGTCATGGCTTATTTTTCTAAGTTTATTTCGAATGTCTAAATAACCATCTTTTCTACTATTTTGACTCTAGATATCAATTGTCCAAGATCATGTCCTCTGAGACTCTATAATATACTTTTCCATTCTAGATAAAGTAGAGTGTAACCCAAATAGGTTATAACTTCTTCAAACACCAAGAACTAACATGCAAATGATTAGAAGTAGCATGCAACCATAGATTTTGACATGCATCTATTTAGAAGCAACATAAAACCACCAAATTCACCAAGAACTAACATGAAAATGATTAGAAGTAGCATCCAACCATAGATTTTGACATGCAGCTGATTAGAAGCAACATGCAACCATAAATTATGACATGCAAGATTTGGGTAGTTGTCAAAACTAACATGTAAACTTCTACAAACCCTCAGGCTGGAAAGATCATAGCTTTGATACCACTAAAATGTCCCTTTACTAATTTTGTATGATATTTCAAGCCTCAAATCAGATCTTTAAAATCAAACAACCAATATTACAAAGATCCACCAATTTCTCAATAAAACCCAAATCGGGTATGTCCGAAATAGTGCAAAAAAACTTCACAACTTCACAAATTATTAATAAATCTGAAAATGGAAATTTTTACAGAAATTTAAGTATCATAATGGCCTAAAAAATGACATTTCCAGATCTATATATCCTTTACACAAAAGTTCACAAATGCAGGACAAAAACTATGCTCATTGGGCTCCCAAAATTAACACAAAAATGCCCGAAAACACCACAAAAACACTAATAATCTATCTCAAAAGTTTAATCACATCCCAATACATATATTCAGCTCTATTTTAACATCTTAAAGTCTAAAATACAGCAGCAACCAAAACTGATATGAAATACTCAACCGAAAACACCAAACTCTTACAAAATATACACTCGAAAACCCACAAATCTACACTATTTAGCACAAAGGCAAACTCTGCATGAGTATGCACATGGAATGTTTTCAAACTCCCATCCTTATCCTTCCTAGAAACATGCAAACTCCCATTCTTGGGTCTCCTTCTTCACAAGTTTGGCAGCCTCTGAAGAACAACAAAGCAATGCGCAAAAATCAAGTTCTGAAATCAGCCCAACATGCCTCCAAACTCCTTAAAAGAGGTCATAACCCTAAATCAAATCCAAGAGTGATTAATAAAACATATTTTAATAATAATTTTCATTTATTAGTCCATTAGCTTCCAAATATTATCCCCCTTTTTCTGAAACTTCACCTTTTTGGCCTGCTTGCCTTAGAAAAGATTATTATTTTTAATTATTTGAAAAGGGGGCATGAAAATCAACTACAAGATATATATGTGTGTTGTTCATACCTTGGTTTTGTTGATAATCAACACATTAATCAAAGTCTTTTCCCTTTTATGTTGAAGAGCTGAAAGGATTTTCCTGCACTTCATAATGTATGCTTTTGGAACTAGTATGATATGAATGAATTTGAGGTTCAGCCGCCTAGGTGTTGCAGAGCCTGAAGGAGTATAGCCTTATAGTTGGCCCTAATGTATGAATAGGTATGTTGAACATAGGAATTGGCTACCCCTAGATGTATTTTTTCCTATCGTTGGGTTATTCAAAAGTTTTAAATTTAGAAGCCAACATAGACCTTGACAATATGATAAATATGATGTACATGATGGAAGATTGAATCAATATACTCTTTGGGTGAAAGGGAGAAAGAAAATATTGTTGCCTTTGATTGAAAGTCTAGAGGAGGTTAATTGTACTATTGTGAAGATTTGCATGGTTAATAGAAAGCAATTTGGAAAGGAAATGAAGAAGAATCAAGTCTATTTTTCTATAATTCCTAGGAAGTTGAGTTGTACTAGTAGCAACCAAGTGACAAAAAATAATGCTGACCGAGTAACAACTAGTGATGGCCAAGCAATAGAAACTGGTAGAAGCTGAGTACTAGAAGAAATTGAAAATTTTCTAAGTGAATATGAAGAAATTTTTGTAGAAGATATTCCTGATGGTTTATCGCCATAAGAAGTATAAGTCATTATATGGATCTGATTCCTAGAGCTAGTTTTTTGAATAAAGCACCATATAAATTGACACCTACAAAAAATGAAAAACTTAATAAAATAATGCACAAGTTACCATTGAAAGGTTTTATTAGAGAAATTTTGATTCCATGTGTTGTACCTTTTGTATTAACACCTAAGAAGAATGGATAATGTTTATTGATTCCAGAGATATTAACAAGATCAGAGTAAAATATAGGTCTGCTATGTTGAGGATGGATGACATAATTATTTTTTGAGTGGAGCAAAGTATTTTACCAAGATCAATTTGAAGAGTGGCTATCATTAAATTAGAATTAGAGAAGCTAATGAATGGAAGACTGCTTTCAAAATAAAAGATGGTTTGTATGAATGGTTGGTAATGTCTTTTGGTTTGACCAATGCACCCATTACTTTCATCAGGTTGATGAATGAAGTTCTCAAGATATTTTTGGGTAAATTTGTGATTATTTATTTGGATGACATTATGATATTTAGTAAGACTAAGGAGGAACATATTGAGCATGTTAGACAAGTATTTCAAATATAGAAAGAGGAGAAGTTGATAGTTAACTTGAAAAGGTGTTCTTTTATGCAAGAAGAGATTGAGTATTTGAGATTTGTAACTTTAGATGATGGTTTAAGAATGGACCCTAAGAAGGTTAAAGAAATTTTGGAATGGCCTACACCTAAGAATGGGTGAGGTAAGATCATTTCATGGTTTGTATATTTTTTATAGGAAGTTTATAAAGAATTTTAGTTCTATTTGTAATGCTATGACTAAGACAATGAGAGGAGACAAAAATGATTTCAAGTGGACACATGGAGCTGATAATAGTTTTGAGACTTTGAAACAAAATGTTGTTGAGTTACCTATATTGGCTTTACCTAATTTTAATAAGGTATTTCATGTTGAATGTGATATAAGTGGTAGTACAATAAGAGCTATATTGTGTCAAGAAGGTAAACCTGTAGCTTTCTTTAGTGAGAAGTTGAATGATGCTAGAAGGAAGTATTATGTTTATGATCAAAAGTTTTATGCAATTGTTCAAACCTTGAAGAAGAGGAGGCATTATTTGAGTCCTATGGAGTTTGCATTGTATGCTAATCATAAAGCTTCACAATGCTCTGGAAGTCAACATAAATTGAATTAGAGACATATGAAGTGGCTTGAGTACTTGCAGAGTTTCACATTTGTGATTAATCATAAAAGTGAAGTCACTAATTGAGGTTCTGATGCATTGAGCAGAAGATGTTCTTCATTGACTGAGATGAAGGTTGACATTCTTGGTTTTGATGAGATGAATGTGTTGTATGATACTGACCCTAATTTTTCTAAGGCATGGAGAGAATGCAAAGTACCAAATTTATTAGATCACATGAGTATGTATGATGAGTATTTCATTCAATAAAGTATGTTTTTCAAAGGAATTCAGTTGTGTATACCTAGAAGTGATATGTGTAAGGAAACTTGGCAATAAAGAATATAACCTTTTCCACATAACCCATAATAGATCTAAAATAAACACGAAATTAAAATCCACATGCAAGAGAATAGACAACATATCCACAAAATTGTGACACAAGATATACCCTGGGAAACCCTCATTGAGGGAAAAACCCAGCCTCCAAAAGCATCCATCATCATGTATTATTCAGCAAAAATACCATTGTCGTACAACCATGGAAGCCTTCATGGCCATAGCCACAACCGAGCAAGCTATGTGAACAAGCATGAATCCACACATCCCATGCCATGCTTTCAACCTTCACAAATGCTCCCTTGGCTAACCTATCAAGCCTTGTCCCGCTTGACTCTTGCCTTTTTCACTCTTACTCTCTTCTCTACAACAACTACCCTTGTGGCTGCTTATATAGTAGCAAGTCCCACAAAACCACCAAGTGGTATTACATAAACCATGTGCTACCTAACCCACTAACCCCACATTTAATATTGGGCATTTAATTCTTTTCCCCAATATTAAATAATTACATGAAATATTTTCACAATGTTACAATACAACTCATCAAGAATATTTCATGGGAATTTTTACATGTTGCACGTCCATCTAGGTACAACATCACATAATAAAATAAAATAATAAAATAACAATATTATGCAATGTGTGCAACACCCATTATCTCAACAATCTCCCACTTGTTGTATATATTGCATAGGGTCAATTCGTAGCCACATAAATGAACAAGGGAGCAATCCCTCCCAGCACATCCACCATCATGGATCAAAATACACCAAGTGCTCCATCCTGGTACCCGCAATAAAATCAAATTATCCAACATCTCGAACATGAATGATCTCACCTCCTATTATGCCACTCCCATTGGACATACATAGAAGCCATCCAAAGAGAAAACCACCCAACCTGTCGCATTAGAAGATCATAAAATCCTATACCAACTGAAATTCCAAGCACAAATAACGTGATCCAAAGGTAATCACATGTATCCGTAGTTGTCAAAATATCCATAGCTGAAATAGCACCCACATCAAGTGCCAAACCCATCCAACTATCCATACCTCAAAGGTATAACAAGTGAATCTCATATCACCGACATATCCAATCTGCAACCTGCAATCACAAGCCTCAAGAGCAATACCTACCACATATATACCAAGAAGCTCCCACTGCAAAAGATAATGTAAAATCTATAACCAATCCACTCACAACATCTCAAAGAAGTGAATCCATGTAGTATCAAGGACATCCACAATACATAAACTGATATCCTGAAAGAAAAACTCTCATAACAAGTCTCCAATGCTCTCCCAAGTTCTCCACAACCAACAAAGGAAAGAGATAAAGAAATAACCATGTCATCTCTCACATGACATACATGAGCACAAACCAGTGATCACAACCAATCTCAAATCCAATGTAGGCAAAACTGAACATCCAGGAAGATAACCAAGACCAAAGAAACCATGCAAATCATAACTTGTATCATGTCCTTCTACACACACCTCTAGATGTAAACTGTGCAAGTATGATCTCCTCCATAAAACCCCAACAAGAAGCCTCAACAACATCCAAACCATACCATATAACTCATCATGGATGTAAGCCTCTCACAAGAAGATCAAACTCAATAAACCATTCCTAAACCAAGGAATAACCATTCCTAATCCAAGGAAAATGCCCAATATAAAACCATCTCTCAAACTCAACCAACATAACAACATATGCACATGGAGATAACCAATGCTAAACCATCTCTCAAATGAACCCTCTAGAACTAACTCATGTACCATAGCTCAAGATCCATATCCATGAAAGACAAGCATAAATATAATGCAACTGAGAGAAATAATGGGCTATACCTCTCAAGTAGCAAACCGCCGAGTAGACCAAGAGTGGGGAATGAGAATGCTCATCAAGATACCCAAGTCTCCAACCAAGACTCATCTAAGAAAAATCTCCTCTCAAGTCCATATCAGGTGACTGCCCCTCGGACTTCCTGCTGAAACCATCAACCGTCCCAACAAATACTTCTCTAATCCAAGAGAAATCAGCGTCAACACCATCTCTAAGTATCCATGAGCACCTATAACCAATCAATCCATGCCAACTCCAAATGCAACATAGCAATATCATGAAGTATTCAACTTATGATTAGTGTACTCAATACCAAGAAACTAAACCAAGATCAATGTCAAAGTTCCAACCATGCCCTCAGGAACATAAACATGACAACATGATCTTACCATCTCAACTAAAGAGATAAAATGCTTCATATGAACACACCATAATATGTCACAACTCTAAACGCATATCAAGTGTATACCATGACATAATAATGAAACCATCCTCATACCAAGAATAACATGCCAAATAAAAGCATAAACCACACCTTTGCCAAGAACCCTGTGAGTCCTCAAGATGCAACCATCTCCACACACCATGAAGAAAACCATCTCCACATACCATGAAAAACCATCTCCACATACCATGAAGATAACCAAGAACTCCATGAGTCCTCAAGATCTAACCATCTTCAAACACCATGAAGATAACCGAGTTTGCCATGCAAATGTCAAATACACTTCTGCAGCAACAGGATCTAAGACAAACCTCCAACATCTGCAAACACTCAATAAATATATCAATGCCAACAACTCCCACTCAACTGTGGTACCAAGTCACCTATGGCATCATAAAATCCATCCTCTCCAAACAAAGAAGATATAAACCAAACCAAGAACTAATCCTACACTGTCACCCCATCACTATCACAAGCTCTCACTAAACCATGTATCCAAGCTATCCATGACATAATGATGAAAAATACCATCCTCTAACCATGAGAATCAACCAAGGAATCAAACCATCAAAGAACTCAAAGTGCACATCATGAGCTCCTCAAAAGAAACCAAATAACCATGATCCTCAACCAAGAAGATATACCACCATAACCAAATCAAAAAATCCAAGCTAATGAACATCAAGGATGTACTTGTATAACCAATCATGTCATGCCAAAATCTATGACACCATGATCACATCCATGAACCAAGCATCTGGTTCTTAATATGTCCAACCTGTCAGCATAGTCAACCACAATCCTCTGCCATGACTGTACCTGGTAACAACATCTCATCCCTTCTACATGAAGATAAAATCATGTGACTTAGGGCATAGACAACCCAAATCCAAGCCACCAATCTGAATATGCATCAATAATGAAAGATCAATGGGCAAAGACAACCCATAACCAAGCTATAAATGCAACCTGTAAGTATAGACCGCTTACAACACTGCACAACTTGTAGACCCAACAAGTCATCATGCATATCCAAACCAAACATTAATAACCATATCATCATGAGACCAATCTGAAATATGAACTGAGTATACAATGACATCAAATCTTAAATCTCCAATGCCATAAACTCACAATGTTACCATAGTCAAAATATACCTATAAACTATTTAGATCAATATATTACCAAATAAATCATGCCAAACCTACACCAAATCTAAACCAATGTGTAGAGCTCTCCAAGAGCTTTTCGTTGACTACTCAAAGTTCAAAATCCGACTCTGTATGCCCAAGTTATGCCCTAATCCGTGCTCAAAATAAACAACATCTAAATTTAGGGCTCTTAAAAGCTAACAAAATTTTAAAATCATAGAACCAAACCTACACTTTCTTGTAGTGCTCTGAATTAGCTTTCCAACGCCTATAAGAACTCTGAAATCTGATATTCTGAGAGAAAGTTATGGCCATTTTACTAAGACAGTCTTTTTACCATTTTTAGTACGATTTTTCAATTTTAATTTTTTTTTCAGTGACGAAAATTTTGACGGGATTAAATTTGACAGCCATCATGGGCTGAAACTAAAAAACTCTTTCATTTCCTCTGAACATGGCTAAGCTAGGGCATATTATATATCAAAATTTATGGAAATGTTGACCCGGATCCAATGGTGAGGTCTGTTTTTACCCAGGAGGTCATTTCTGCATGCTACCCCCGAAAACCCTCATTTAAATGAATCATCCGAAAAAAAATCTTTTTGTCCAACAATTTCCCATGCCCAAATATTTTAACATCCTATCATAATAGCAAATCCAAAGTCCTCAGATCTGCAATAAATCATTCATATATCTTGCCATTTTCTTTTATCCTCTCATGCATTCCCATGGATTCAATCTAGGGTTATAATAATAAAATCATAGCTCTGATACCACTTGTAAGGAAACTTGGCAATAAAGAATATAACCGTTTCCACATAACCCATAATAGATCTAAAATAAACACGAAATTAAAATCCACATGCAAGAGAATTGACAACATACCCACAAAATTGTGACACAAGATATACCCTGGGAAACCCTCATTGAGGGAAAAACCCAGCCTCCAAAAGCATCCATCATCATGTATTATTCAGCAAAAATACCATTTCCGTACAACCATGGAAGCCTTCATGGCCATAGCCACAACCGAGCAAGCTATGTGAACAAGCATGAATCCACACATCCCATGCCATGCTTTCAACCTTCACAAATGCTCCCTCGGCTAACCTATCAAGCCTTGTCCCGCTTGACTCTTGCCTTTTTCACTCTTACTCTCTTCTCTACAACAACTACCCTTGTGGCTGCTTATATAGTAGCAAGTCCCACAAAACCACCAAGTGGTATTACATAAACAATGTGCTACCTAACCCACTGACCCCACATTTAATATTGGGCATTTAATTCTTTTCCCCAATATTAAATAATTACATGAAATATTTTCACAATGTTACAATACAACTCATCAAGAATATTCCATGGGAAATTTTACATGTTGCACGTCCATCTAGGTACAACATTACATAATAAAATAAAATAATAAAATAACACTATTATGCAATGTGTGCAACACCCATTATCTCAACAATATGAGAGTTAATCTGATTAAGAAAAAGTATAGAGGTGGATTGGTTGGATATTTTGGAATTGATAAGACATTGAGTTTGATAAACGATAAGTATTATTGGCCACGTATGTATAAGGATGCTTAAAAATTTGAAAAGAGTTGTGGAGCTTATCAAGTTATAAAATGAGTAAGTTAGAATATTGGTTTGTATACACCTATTTCTATTTTTGAGAAACCTTGGAGTGACATTAGTATGGATTTGGTTCTTGGATAACCTAAGACAACAGAGGGCTATGATTCTATATTTGTTGTTGTGGAAAGATTTTCTAAGATTTTCCATTTTGTAATCATGTAAGAAGACATCAGATGTTGAGCATGTTGCTGAGATTTTTTTCAAAGAGATTGTTAGATTGCATAGATTACCAAAAAGTATTATTTATGATAGAGACAATAAGTTTTTTTATTACTTTTGAAAGACTTTGTGGAACAAGGTGGGTACTAAGTTGAAGTTTAGTTCTACATTCCATCCATAGATAGATGGATAGATAGAGGTTGTGAATAGAAGCTTGGATAACTTGTTGGGATGTTTAATTGTGGATAAATCACCTAATTGGGAGTTGGTATTGACACAAGCTAAGTTTACATATAATAATTCTATGAATAGGAGTACATGGAAAACACCTTTTGAAATTTTTACTGGCATGTAGCCTAGAGGAAAATCTAAATTGAGAGATGTTGCTAGTGAAAAAAAGAGAAGTGTTGCAAGGGTGAAATTTACTAATTTTATGAATTCTTTGTATAAGGAAGTGAAGTTGAGGTTGGAATAAAGTAATCAAAAGCATAAGGAGAATGTTGATAAGTCTAGAAGACCTCATGATTTTGAAGTTGGTAATGAGGTGATAGTTTATTTGAAGAAAAACATATTTCCTAGTGGAACATAGAGTAAGTTGAAGATGAAAAAGTTTGGACCTTATAAGATCTTAAGGAAGTTTGATAGTGGTAATTCTTATGAAGTTGAGTTACCCAATAACATGGATATATCTCTTATATTCAATGTTTCTAATTTGTATAAGTACCATGAGTCATATGATGAAGTTGTTGTATCAAATGATTATCCTAAGAATTAGATTGAAAAGGGAAAGATTACTATGAGAATTTGGTGAAGTGGAAGAACAAACTAGTGGAAGATGCGACATGGATTTCTCAATATAAGTTGGATTCAACTTAGATTATGACACTTGCATGATTTAGGAGAATCATTTTTTTCAACCTTGGTTGTTTGATGTAGGAGCATCTTGGGTTGCATTGATATCTTGCATGTTTCTATTGTTTCTCTATTGTTGTCAAGCTCTTTGTTGTTGATGTAGGAGCATCTTGCACGAGAAAATTTATTTCAAAGAAAAAAAAAATTGGAGGAGAAAGAAAGTAACAAAAATTAGAGGAAAAATAAATAAATAAATAAAAATGGAAAAAAGGAGAAAAGAGGAATTTCTATTTTCGAGGTGCATAGGTGGCGTAAATAGAAAAATAAAATAAAAATGGTTGTCATTTCATTTATCAAAGTGTGTAGGTGGCATCTTAGAAGTTTGTGGAAAGTTCCTTAAATCATGCATTTAATATTTGTTGTGATCCACAAAAGAAATGTAATTTTCTTATTGGGCCACATGGTGGTGCTTAGTTGTAATTCTAGAAGGTTGTGGATATTGTGTAGGAGGAATTCTAGAAGGTTGTGGATAAATCATGCATTGGGTGGTAAGTGCCTATTTAAGCAAGGCATATGAGCATTTCTAATAAAGCTCTAGAAGTAGAAGCTAGAAGGCATGAAGACTTCAAGGTGTGAAAGCTCTAAAGGTGTAGCTCTTCGAGTAGAAGTTCTTGGTGAAGCTCTTGGTGTGAAGACTCTTATTTGGGATTTATTTTATGTTAAAGAATTTGTAAACTTCTTTTTGAAGAAGTCATATCTATGATATCATCTTGTGGGTGTTGTAAGGATTTTCAAGTTTAATAAAATTTTTTGGGAAGCATTTTATCTCTCTTTCTCTTCATATTGTTGCATTCTTGGTTGTGAGTTGGTAGTGTGGTGTGTCCAGTACCGTCATCAAGTGGTATAAGAGTGTATCTTCGTCAGTGGTATCAAAGTAGTTCTTCATCAGTTGTATCTGAGCTCCTAGTTGGTGATGAAATCATAGTTGATGCCAAGTTCGTATTTGATGTTAGGTTCATGGTTGATGTTGAGTTCTTAGTGGTTGTTGAGTTTTTGTATGTGCCAAGCATTGTTGAGTGCTAGTATTGCCAAATTCGTGTATGTGCTAAGTGTTGCAAAGTTCCTATATTTTCCTTGGTCCTTCTTTGGCTGAGCTATCTCTGTTTGGTTCATGATTTGTATTGAATATTTGTTGAGAGCTAACTTGTGGCTTGGTTTTGCATTCAATGTAAGGGTTTATTTAGTTGGTAATTTGTAACATGTCAACTTGTGGCCATGTAAGTATTTAAGGGGGTCTTGGGTAGAGTCTTTATGCGAGAAAAAAAGGGGTAGTTCAAGAAGGAAGAGTCAGTAGGCATTGGAATGAAAAGATCATCATTGAAGTCTAAATTGTTATGTTGGCCATAACCTAGAAGGCCTTACAACTGGGCATGTATGTTGATAATTTGATGAATCAATAAAGTGTTTTTCTCTTCTATCTCCTTTGGTTTTTGTTCTTTGTGTTGTATTTTCACTATGTTTACTCTTGCAGGTGGCCTTGGTAGTTGGATGTGCCTTTGGCCATAGTTATCCATTATCCCTCCTTGTGTCACTTAGGATGAGAAGTTTCTCAATAGTTAATGCCCACAACATTGTGACCCAATCAAAGGCTACCATGTGATAGTGGACCCAAAATGAGGTAATAGTCCATGGGTGAATCAAGAGGTGCCACATGGTACCTAGGTGGCATAGATATCTAGAAGATGTTGACATGTCAGGTGACTATATTGGGATGTGCCAATCAAATTGTGACATGTGTCAAGGTTGGTCAACTCTTGTTTGAACCAAATAAAAAAGAGAGAAATTTCCAAATTTCCAAAAAAAAAATTTAAAAAAGATTTTCCTCATGCAACATGCGGCTCATTTTAAATTAATAGTGTTTTTTATTATATAGTTCAAACTTTGTAGAATAGAAAATATTTGCAAGTAAAAGAGTCTGTAATTTTCAACTTGGAACTTCAAATGGATGCCATGGATTTGGTTTTTAGGCCAATATAGGAGTATTATATATCAATTGAAAGCTCTTAAAGTTTACTTTCTAGATTTTCTATCATCTTTTGCACAAGCATCAATGGGTAAGAGTTATTTGTAGATTTGTCCAAGGTGTTCTATTTCTAACAACATTATGGTATGGGTAGATTAGAATTAGTTTGTGGCCAAATGGTTCAATATGTATCCACAAAATTTTGGGAGGGTCTTATTAGTAGGATTGTTTTGCCTCCAAATTAGTTTAGTAAATTTTTTAGCATCATTTTGGTACCAGATTTGATATTTTATCATAAAGGTAATTCTCAATATCTAGGTGTGGATATTTGCAAGTTTGTTGATAACAATGATGAGATTTGATCTAGATTTCAGTTCTATATAGAAGAAAGAGGCTTTCCAATAGCATTGCATGGAGATTAAAGTAGGCAAGTATCAATTCCAAATCAAATGAGACTGGATTCATTCCTCTTCTATAGCTTTCTTCTTTCTCTCTTTGTACAGGGTTGGTTCTAGACTTTTGGATAAGTTTCTATATCTAGGATACCACCTTTCTCAAAATTTCTCTCTTGTATATGTTGGTGTTTTGAAACATCACAATTTCAAATTATCTCGATGAGAACAAGATACATCTAGGGGTAGCTACTTCCTATCTACAACATATCCTTTCAGACACCAAGCCAACTATAAGGGTAGACCTCCTTCTACTTTAGGCTCTACAAAACTTAGGCAGGTAGACCTCATATTCACTTATATGGCACCAATGCTAAAACATACACTTGAATCTAACAAAGTAGATAAAACCCTTGTATCTTTTATACTTAAGCAAAGATCATAGACATGAAATAGCTAATGACATGACCTAAGAAAATGATAAGCTAAGTGAGGGCATCCTTTCAACTATTAAATGGAAAGGGAAATGGATGATTATAATGTTGATTTCAAAAAATCCACAAATATGCAGTAGTAAGAACAAGTTGATCATGTAGCTGATCAATGCCTTATCTATTGGAAAATTCTACAAATCACACACATACATCTATGATACCAGTGACATATTCCATACATCAAAACATTAGATCTATCCTTATCACATTGTGACTCAGACATCAATGTTCATAAAGACCTCATTCTCATGAAGTATCCTTTGCAAATAACCAACAACCCTATGAAATACATCAAGTATTTACTTGGCCCTTTGTTCCAACAACAAAATATATCGAACATACAAACTTAAGGGGATGCAAATGGGTCTTAGTTCTTTGTCCCTAAACCACATAACATTGCAGATTACAAAGATAAGAGATGAGAATCAGAATGAAACTAAGAAGATTC
Source organism: Cupressus sempervirens (assembly GCA_028749045.1). Taxonomy (NCBI): domain Eukaryota; kingdom Viridiplantae; phylum Streptophyta; class Pinopsida; order Cupressales; family Cupressaceae; genus Cupressus; species Cupressus sempervirens. Next base: position 707,514,900 of record CM053787.1, read on the forward strand.
TTTCTCATTTATATTCATTTCTTTGAAACTATACATTCTAGATGCATACAAACAACTCATAAAACCACTAAATAGATCAAAACTATCTATATTAGTTTAACTATTGCTTTTCATACAAGAGAGAAAATATGTTGAAGAAAATTGTATCACAGTAATGAAAATACATCAAAAATGAAACCCTAGCCTCACAAATTTGAGAAGCCTCAAGATTAGAACCTGCATGGTATCACAAAAATGAGAAATCTTTTCTAGAACTGGAACCTATGGTCTCATAGTGAAAACTACCAACCCTTACAATGAATTAGAAAGAGAGACATATGAAAAAAGAATGAAATCCTAGATCTAATCTGAAATGTGTCCACTTGAATCTTCATTTCCTGCTATTGTTATGTAACAAACTCAAAATATCTCTTCTTCAATGATTTAAACCCTTACTTTGCCAAAATATCTAAAATGCATCTGAAATACTGATAATACCTTCATCAAACTAATTTGGAGGTGGTACAATTCACCCCTAACTACATTCATATTGCCTCTTATGCTCGTCTAGTTCACCATTTCACTAGAAATCAAATCTAAATTGCCCCAATTGAATGAACTAAAAAATGGACACTTGAGACAAAACCTTGAGTAGCTTGAACAGTGGCTTCCTACATGAAAAGAAACTCAAAAAATGGAAAATTAATTCTCTCCCAATTCTAACAATATATAATAGTGTCATACTTTCTTATTAGAAATGCCCAAAATCTCAGAATAAAAAGTAGGCTTCTATCATGGCTCTAAGACTACATTTGATTTTTTCAAAAATTTATAATTCCTAAGGTCAAAACGTTAAGATATATCATCAAGTTTATTTAAAAGACCTTGTTGCATGTTCAAAGAAGGGAACATAATAAAATATTATTATTTTATGCATTTTTATTTTTCCCTCCAAATTTCCATCTAGGTCAACTGAGTTTGACTGAGTTGTGACATGTGTCACACTCTAATTGGCCCATTTCCTACTCAGTCATTTGGCACCAACCACCTGGGTGTCATCTGTCACTATCCATTTGGTCCTTGTCCTACCACATGGTGGCCATGTCACTGGTTTCTATGTCACCATCCTACTTAGCATGGTGCCATATCATTGTGACATAATGATGTCACGACACATAGAACCTCCTGTCACATCATTGCCCAATCAATAGCACCATGTCAGTACCTTCTCATCCTATCATGTCATTGGTCTCTATATCACATGACACCTCAATATGGTCCCATGATATCATGATATAGCAACATCATGATACATGGCACTATCCACCACGTCACTACCTTGGGAAGCATGCCAGGTATGGGTCCTCTGCCACTTGTCATTACACAACTCATTCTTGGTTGCCATATGTCAAATTTTGGTTGGTCACATAGGTCTAGTAATCATACCACATCATCTCTGATGTCATTCAAAATTTTGCCATGTTCTCAAATTTGAAATTTGTCCAAGCACCCCACCATAGGAGTTAGTGGCTTTAAAAGCCTATGTCTTTTAAGACATCTCATATATGGAAGGATTGTGCATATAAACACATAAAGAGATCTCCACACAATGCATGTGGAACTAAAACCCTTTCATTACCCTCTATTTTCTTATGAGCTACGAACTATGTTCTGCTCCTTTCCTCCATTCTTGGAGGAATCATCTCATTATATCACCACTCACATTCATGGGTGATCAAATAACAAAGTAAAAAAAAATGTTTTCTCCCCTTGCAAACAACTTGTATAATAGCCAAATGATAGCAAGTGGATGGGAGTCATAGTCTTCTCTAGCAACTTCATCAAATTCTACACTCCAAACCTTCTTCCCTAGCTTGCTTGGTGTCCAAGATGCATGAGGGGTATGAAGCTCAATACACCTTTTCTTAAAACAAAAAATATTCAAAATTTGAAGGAAACATCAATTGCTTTTTAATGCCAACATGCTATGCATCAAAACATGAGAGCAAATAGTAAACTATGACATTCTACTTGTACTGCCAAGTCAGGGTACCTTTTTTTTAGTGAGATTAGTGGAGTGTGACCCTCTAGCCTCCATTCTAACTGCACTCAACTTCTATTATGTGCTCATCCTTTAAGGTGATGCATGATCCTATGTTTGATTGCCTTTAAGATGTAGTGAAGATGGAAATACTACAACATAAGATTTTCTAATGCCAATTTTTATTTGATGTGTTGACGTTGTAGCGGTACCATTAACATAAAACTTTGTATATGAGTATTCTTAGAGAAAGCAAGTGCCCCTACAAGGCTGCAGTTAGTCCATATCACAAGGAAAGGAATAGGTGTGCCACTAATTTATACTAAAGTCTCATTTGCAGACAAACACCATAATAATATCTTGAAAACTCAAATGCCAAGGTGTTAGTGTGTTGAATGTCTACCTTGAGTGCCTTCAAGAACTCCTTGAAAGATTTCCCCCATCCTTGACCCATCTCTAGAAAATACATTTCTATTACCCACTTATATATGCACAAAGTTTATCAAATCAAATCCACAAGGCCCAACCCAAAACTCTTCTAAAATTTAGAACAAATCCAAAGTCTTTCAAAGAATTCCCCCTATTTTTCTTTTACATCAAGGCCTTCAACCCAATGCCCATGATAACAACTTTCTAGATAAAGCATACAACCGTTCAACACTATATGTGTTTATCCATGGTATCTCTGGATCATTAAGATAGTCTCTATTTTGTCTTTGTCTTTCAATGAAGCTCTTAGTGCTTGATTTGAAACCAATAGAATCTTTGGAAGTTTTTGAGCTCCCATTTGTATCTTATATCATTTTAAAAACCTTTGAGCATCTTCAATTGACACGCATTTTCATTAGTTTGATGGAATTAGTTGGGCCCAAAGTGGGTTTGGCTAAAAAAAATTATTTTTGAAAAACTTACATATTAGAGTGGCCTACTAAATATTTGATATTGACTAATAACTATTTGACCATTGAATTATCCATTAAAACTCATTTTAACTCTTTTTTACTGACTGCCAATTTCTTGCTAAGGGGTCCTTTGACCTGCTTTAAAAATTGACAAAAACACTGATTGGACTCTAAAATTAGACATGCTAATTCTTCACCCTACATTCTCTTTCCCTATTGAATCTTGTCTCATGATGAATTTTCTATCAAAAGATATTGACCATCGAAGCTACCTTCTTAGAACTACTTGCAGGCAAACATGTGATAAAACAATAAATTGCATTCAAATTTGGCTTTGGAAATAGGTCAAAGTGACACTTTGGGGGATAGAAATTGGGGTACTAGTTCATTGTCACGAGGAGAGTATATATCTAGGATTTGGGCTCATGAAGAATAACTAGGTGCATTTAGCAAGCAGTCAAAAAGGAATACTTGGATTTGCAAGACTAGAAATACTGGCAGAAAAGTGATTTTTGCAAATGGAATGGACCTAGGAAAGTGTGCAGATAGATTTGTCAAAACTTGCAAACTGACCACTTAAAGAGTTTTCAAAGTAGAACATAGTGGTATAATCCATTCAATCTCACCTATCATGGATTCAAAGTTATGACATCCCAAACAAGGGTACCAATCAATCTGCACTTGACACCAATAAAACTTTACAAATTGCAAATGGAATTGTTGATCTCAAATTGGTTTTGAGTAGTGAGTGTCTATACACTTAAGTCATTTACTTAGTTCATGTCAAATAAGTAGTATATTCTAAGCACAACATGTATAAAATAGATCATTTCAAGTCCATAGTGAGTGTCGAGTCACTCATATGCTGAGTCATTCAAGTGTTGAGAATAAAGGAAGGAAATACTGAGCAATAGAGAGAAATATTATCAAGAAGGATAAGGATTACATCAATTTATAGGTGATCTATCATCCAGCAACAAAGTGCTATCTGCAGGATCAATGCCAAGACATTCTAACAGGTGAATAAGTTAAATCATTTGACAGAGTAGTCCTAATAGACTGTATTGAAATCCTCTAACAAGGTGCTTACTTTATTGTGAGTCAAATTCTTTTAACAAGGCACACTTTTAACAGGGTGTTGAAATCATTTAATAGGGTAAGACCTAATAGCCTTTCTAAACCTTTAATAGGGTAGACCTTTCACAGGGTAGATCATGTCTTATGATCAAACATTATAACCTTCATTGGATACACTTTATTACTGCAGTAGTGAAGATTTGTGGATGTCATCCCCACCCAAATTTTACCTTCTCATTGGAGACTTTCTAGGTAATCATATATGGTGTCATATATGTGTGAATGCTTACTTGTTTACATGATTTAAATGTACATATTTTACATGGTATTTCAGTTTACTTATTGAATTTATGAGATGGATGTGTGGTGAATGTTTTATGGTCAAAGTTTAAACTATTGATTCACCCCCCCCTCTCATAAGTTTATCTTTCCTACTATAATTCTACTCATTGGTATCAAAGCCTTGTTCTTTGAAAGAGAAGCTTTGTAGCTTTGAGGAAAAGATCTTAAAAATGGAAGCCTACAAGTTTGAAAAGATCATTGAGAATCAAGGAATTAATATACAACTCATTCTACATCAATTGAATGAAGCAAGAGAAGACTTAAAGAAATCTTTAAAGTGAAGGAAGGAAATTGCTATTGAGGAGAATTACACACAATACAAAGAGATGGACACTACTAAGCTATTTGCTAATGGAAACTCCAATGAATCTGATGCAACAATTATATATCTAAAGGAAAAGAATAGAGCCCAAGCTAAATAAATCATAAATCTCAAGTCAAAGCAAGAATCACAAGCCATACTACTATGTGAGGTGATTGAACAGAAAAAGAAAGCTATGGAAGACAAAACCATGATTGAAGATGACAAAAGAGTTTTGACCAACATATTGGAAGAGAAATCATTAGAGCTAACTAGGATTGCTAACATGCAATTTGATACTTTGAGTCAAATGATGAATGCTAAATATGAGCTTAATGTCAAGGAAATTGAGATAACAACATTGAAGTTTTAGAATGAGTAATTGGCTAATGACCAAAAAAGGGAAAAGGAATTTGCTGAAAGTTTCAATAAACCAAGTGAAGTCATCAAATACTTTGAGCAATTAATGAGATCCCCTGGACCTAACAATGACACATCTAGATTGGGAGACAAAGGTACTAAAGAAGGAGAGTCCTCCAAAAAGTGTTGAATAAAGGAGAAAAAAAGGTAAGAATTCCAAACCTACTTGTCATAATTGTGGTAAGAAAGAACACATTGCAAATGTATGTAGAAGCAAGACTGTAAATCATAATGTTAAGCATAAGAGCATGGTCCACTGCTATAAGTGCAATAAATAAGGTCATCAAGTACATGAGTGCAGAACTAAGACCATGTACACTCAAAGATTTGAAGGATGTTGTTATAACTATTAGATGTATGGACATAGAGCTTTTGAGTGCAGATCCAAACCCATGTGGTCATCAGATAGGCAAAAAAAGGTAAAGAACAATGGAAACTCTTATAACTAAAATTATAATACAAGATATAGCTATCATTATTCTCAAGAGTATGGACATGTTCCTCAGAATTATACTAGGACACACTTCAAAAGTGACTACAAAAGGTGGTTAAGTTAAACCACATGTTTTAGCTATTTGAAGGTTGGTGACATTAGTCAATATTGTCCAAAAAGTAAAAGGCACCAAGTTGTGAGTTCAATAAAAGGTAAAGGCAAATGTAAAGCAAATATTGAAAATGTCAAAAATGAAATGAACAAGACATGGAAGAGAAAGGAAGATTTCAATACATCAAGTGGAGAAGGGATCACTTCACCTAATGGGTCACATGATCACACCTCATCAAACTAAGAAATCAAGATGTATGTGGGATTGATATTCAAAAAGTTATATCATACATCAGTTCCAAAGGATCTAGTATTGAAAAGTCTACATAAGCATGAATAAAGATGGAAGATGTTATTAGAAATCAAAGAAAAAGTCTTTAAGTTTTTCATATTATTGTCGAGCATGAAAATTTTCCTATGGTTGCTGAGTGATATGCTAGAGCATGCTGAGCTAACAAACTAGCTAGTTGTTGTTGAGCTTGTAATGGTTTTCGAATTAATGAAAAGACTAGTGGATGTCAAGTGAGCCAAAAATTGGTTAATGTCGAGCTTACAACTGTGTAATAATCCAACATTAATTGGAGTACTTCAAAGGGGTATTTGATCAATTTTTTGCTCATTTAACATCATTCAAAATTGAGAGAAACTAAGAAGAGCTAGAGGCAATCTAGAAATTCGTCCAAAGCAATTACAAAAAGATTTGAACAACTTCAACATTAGTTCATCAGATTTTGCAAGGTATTTATTGTGTGTTGAGCTATGACATTTCTAATATCGTAAACCTTGGTTAGGCATAATGACATCTAGTTCTTCAAAGGCAAAAGGTGTAGAGGGAAAAGAGGTTTTAAATGTTTAGTTAGTTAGCAATGAAGTAAAACAATCTATTTTCAAAGCCATACCAAACATTGCATATAAACAAGATCCCTTAAATGCACTATATATGATACCATAGAAAGTTTTAATGATTCAAGATGTCAAAAAGTGTTACAATTGTAAGATTGGCAGTATTGGTGACATGGAAATAAGAGAAGCATATGGAAAAATTTGAGAAAATGGAGTGTTAAGGGAAAAATTCAAGATTGTAGAAAAGAAAGGGTTAACTTGTGCCCTAAATTTCCCTAAGATCTTCAAAATTGAATGGATAAGAATTGTTTTGAGTAGGATTCATGATAGTTCACTGTGGTTAGATAATGGGCCAATAAAAATCACAAAGAGAATAATCCATAGAGTTATAGGGTATCCAACCCTAGATCAACAAAAGACTATGAGGAGTGAGTCTAAAGAAATTATTGAGAAGATGTGGGATAAGAGGGGAATGACCATTGACACCATCAAAGATCCTCTAATAGATTTTGCAGTAAGGGTAATTGCACATAAGTTTTACCAATCAAGCAAATTGAATAGTGTACCCTATATTACAATAGATGTGGGTTACAAGATTGTGAAGAAGGATCATACATATGATCTTGCTGAGCTACAACTACAAAAATTGATTGAAAAGCTAGGAGCAATAAGGAAAACAAAGAGTGCTCAGTGCAAATTTGGATATATTTTTATATGTATCTTCTTTTATGTTCATAACACATTTTTTGCATTTGGCACTATGGTGTGGAAGAAAAATAGGTCTCTTGTAGTCCAAATAGGAGAGTTTATTAAATAGTTAGGTGAAGATTTTGAGTCAGTAATAACCAATTACTTTGAGGACTTCAAGAAATCTATGAAGAAGTGATTGAGGATTCCAGTGTTTCCTAGTTTATGTTGATTATACATTTGTTCAAGTAGCAATTCCAAGAGTAAGATGGTTAAGGCCATTAGGTTATGAAATTAATGTAGATGAAGCCTTTGCAACAATAATATCATTACTTGTAGAAGAACTAGACAAAGATTCCAAAGCATTTGGTAATCATGAGATGGCTAAATTTAAGATTACTATGGAATTAAAGATTGCCTCTATCATCAAGAAGAAGGAGAAATTAGTAAAGAAATTGAAAGAAAAATTTAGTGAAGAGGTCGAGCAAGAAGATGATGAAGAGGAAGAGGATGAAGATGAAGAAGATAGTTAGATTCAAGCACCACTTGCATTGACACAAGGACAGGGTGAAGATTAGCAAGAGGAAGAGATAGAAACTACAGAAGGTGCCAAGGAAGAAGAAGCCCTAGCAAGAAAGAAATGACAAGAACTTTTTAGAAGGGAGCATACATAGAAGAAATATTTTCTTGATATTAAAGACATCTTCCTAGATGCATTGAGTTTGCCTAATCCAAATGAAACCAAGATACTTATTGAAAAATTAACAAATATACTAGAAAAGGTAAGTGATGCAGATCTTGATACTAGTGCAAAATTATTAGAATTTTTTGAAAAGAAATTTCAAAGTAAAGCGAATGAGAAATTTTTTTTTTGATATAACACTTACACAAGTTGCATTGGCAACTAAGGTAGAAAGTGTGAAGAAGGTACTTGAGAATATTTTCTCTCTGTATACCAAACTATGTAATCCTACACTCTTCACACAAGAGATAAGGAGTCACATTTTGAGCTTGGAAAGTCAAATTAATTCATTAGGTGCAAAATTTCCTATGACTCTAGTTCAAAGTGAGAAGCATTTCAGGACTCTATTGTATACCCAGAGTTGGTTAGCAACATTATCTGCAGATAAAGCCAACATAAGGGCCAAACTGATAGGCATCCAAACAACATTGACTCTACACATGGAGAAATTTGAACAATGAGTTAGGCTATGTAGAAACTCTTATGAAGAAAGACCCCAATCTTTCTACATTAGACAACCTAGTTCACCTTGTTGCCAAGTTGGCCATCCAAAATAAGTGTTTGTATGTAGCTTGTGACAATTGGGATGTAGCTCTTAAAAATTTTCTTGAGGTCCATAAATCTTTCTTGGAAAAACACACTATTAGTGTATAACCCATTGACATCAGTTTCAAAAAGGGAGAGAAAGTTAGGTAAAGGAGGAGAAAGAAGAAAAGGGAGAAAGAGAATCAACTAAGACAAAGTAAGAATAGAGCATGGGGGAGCAAGCAAACAGTATTAGTTGAGGCATATCTAATTAGTAGGAGTAACATTTTGAGTATAGAACCAGATCTAACAACTCAAGGGGAGTTATAAGATTTTGAGTTATAAGTTGTTGCAAGATTTTGAAATTTTGAAGTTTTGTACAGAATTCGAATAAGAGATATGTTATGCTCATAAAAATAATAGTATTAATGCATGACCAAGTGTTTTTGACACTCATGTCAAAGGGGGAGATTGTTGATCTTATATTAATTTTGACTAGTGAGTGTCTATACACTTAAGTTATTGGGTAAAAGCAAATATCTGTGTCACTATTTATGATACCAAAACCTATTTTGGTCAAATCTCATTTCTCTATCAAAACTCAATTTTAAAAAAAACACTAAAAATACCCTTTTATAGATCTCAGATTCAATATTGTCATTATATAAATTTTTGAGTGTTTTGATTAGTTATAATATGTTATAATCTCAAAATAGTATAAGTTGATATTTCAACATTTAAGAAGATGCTCCCTCAAAAAAGGAAAAAATAGTAAATCATATCAAAAAAATTTAAAAATTATATTTATCTCTAGAGGAGAGAATCCTCTTCACAAATATGTAATTTTTTTTCAAAAAGGTATAGATTTGATGGGAGGAAAAAATTGTTGGATTCTGATAAGGTCAAAACTTCAAAATATTCTTTGTAAGCCTTTAACAGGCCAGACCTTTCACAGGGTAGATCATGTCTCATGATCAAACATTGTAACCTTCATTAAATACACTTTATTACTGCAGTAGTGAATATTTGTGGGTGTCATCCCCACCCCAGTTTTACCTTCTCATTGGAGAGTTTTTGGGTAATCATATTTGGTGTCATATTTGTGTGAATACTTGTTTACATGATTTAAATGTATATGTTTTACAAGGTATTTCAGTTTACTTATTGAATGTATGAGATGGATGTGTGGTGAATTTTTTATGGGTCAAAGTTTAAACTACTAATTCACCTCTCCCTTAGAATTTTATCTTTCCTACTATAATTCCAATAGAAATCACATTGAAAAATTGATCAAACAAATTCATCATAAGCTCATATCAGAAATGTAACAAGTCTCTAACCTCTAAAATTTAACACAAAAGGAATTATCTCATTTTGGTCAAGTGGGTCAAAGTTATAACAAGTCAAAGAGGGACTCTTAGAATTCTAAACAATTTACATCAACATGACAACAATAAATGATCAACTTTGATGGATTCAAAACCTAGTCAAAACATGTTAAAATAACTTGAGATATGACACATAGGTTCTTTGATATGCATATTATACACTTTCAAAGTGGAAATTCATGAAACATTATCGAGTATAAGATATTCAAATGTAAACTAGGCCTTCTATTGCTATTTTACACTCAAGCAAAAATGTAGATTTGGACATTGCTCAAAATGGAACTTCACAGAATGATTTAGAATGGCAATTTATCTTCATGGTATGCATAGATATATTGAATGCAAGGTTTTAGAAACATTAAACACCTCTTGGGCCTCAAAAGGATGACTGGGTACACATGCATTAAATGTGCTTTAAAGGGCTCAAAAGCTTGGAATGGTACTCAAATCGGGAAGGCAATTTTGAGTCCCAATAGTATGAACAACAAATAAAGGAGTTATAGTCTATAGTTTTGATGTAACGTGTGTTTCTTGAGTTATTTTCATGCATCTAGAATGTATTTTCTTCAAAGTAATGAATACAAAGAGCAGCAAACTACTTACTTTCATTTAGATTCTTGTCTCATGTCTCTACTATTTGTAATCTTTTAAGGTTTATGGTTAAAGATTATAGATCCAGTTAAAATTTATTTTGGGTTGTATGTCTTGAATTTTTTAACATTTGATTAAAATAATTATGTAAATGCTTGATATATCTTTGTAATATTGCAAATTTCATGAGAAGGATAGTATAAGTATGGGATTTAGTTTGAACATAAATGTTTGATTCAAAAAGTGAAGGGATAGATCTAATACTTGATGTATTTTGTGATTTTTCGAATACCCAATTGATAGGGAACTAATCAGTCATAAGATCTACAAGTATCTTGTTGTTTCATATGAGGGTTATGCTAATATCAATCAATTAATCAAATATCCATTTTTCCTTTCATGTCATTGAGCTAAAAAGGATACATACACTTATATTGTGAATCTCATAGATCATGCTATTAGCTATTTCATATCTTTGTCATTGCATGAGCATAAAAGATTTTGGAGTTTTCATCTACTTAATAATGATTTAGATTTATGTTTTAGGAACTAGTACCATATAGATGAATTTGAAATCTATTCACCTAGGTTTTGAAGAGCTTGAAGTGAAGGAGGAGTTCAACCTTATAGTTATCCTAGGTTAATCCATCATAGGAGATAATTGACCTTAGATGCAATTCTATTTTGGCTACCTAATAGTTGAAATCTCTATTAACTTAGGAGCCAACATGTCCCATGAGTATAAGTAGGAGAAACAAAAGGTCGCGAGTTATCATTTGTATACTTTGCATTTGGAGATTGGAGAGTGAGTGAGGGTGTTATTTTTTACTACAGAGCACCATTTTGAGTGAGTCCGAAGGTACCTACAGCCAGCTAACTATAGAGAGCCAATATGTGATCAATCCCTCTTAGTCAATTGATAAGTTTAGTGGTTGGTTAGCTTAATATGACATCCTTTCACAGTGATTCCATGGTTAGATAGAATCATGTGTTTTCCTAAAATAACATATTGACTTCATTTTATTTTATCGACCTAGGAGCACAAGCTTGAGAGGGTGGCTGCAAAGTATATGCTCTAATTATTCTTTAACTCATTACAACTAAAAGAAAGGAAATGTTGAAGGAGACTTAAGCTAGAAACTAAAACAACATCTTAACTTAAAACTTAGAGTATTGTTGCAAACAATAAACCTATCTATCCAACTATGCTACAAGAACAATTCATTGATTCTATTATCAACATTTATAGGAACGACAAAATTCTACCTTGCAAAGAAACAGACAAGGAAATGAAATCTATTCTAAAAAATTAGTTCATTCACCAAGTGGGCACCCATGGATGAGTGAAAAAAAAGATAATCAAGTCAGAAGATTTAAACTTGAACTTTATATTCTATTCATTCATGATAAGAGATTACATCTAATTATAAACAAAAACTTCTTCTCAAGGCAACATTAGGCATTATTTAAAGGAAAACTACAAAACCTTCCTAACTCTACGATCACTCCATTAATGAGGATCAATTACATACTCATAAAGTTTGCAAAAAAAATATCATTAACTATGATTAAATCCTCCAAGAATATAGTAGGTTGAGAGAGCTATATTCGTCTGGTGCTATAATAGAAAACATACAATAACTTGCTCATTTGTAGTGGTTTAGCAATCTAGTCAACTTTGACTTAACACTGAGTTGTTGACTTTGAACTCACATGGCAAGTAGTGGAAAAAAATTGAATGCACACAACTTCTAGATACATATATTTATTTCATTATCAATGTTAGAAAAGGTGTAATGTTCAAACTATCACTCTTTGCAAATCCTATGGCTACAAGAAGGAATCTACGCAAACCATAGCATGGATGAGGAAACATTTATTAGCATGTAACATTCCTTCATTATACCATAGGAGTCCATAGATTCAAGAAAATATAGCATATTTGAAATATCCATACTTCTACTTCTTGTCATAACATATTCATAAAAACATAAGTTCATTTACTTAAAACCATAGAGTCATGACCGTTTCTATAAGATAACTATTTTAAAAAAAGATAAAAGTATCTCAAAATAATGGCCTTTTGGAGGCCCATCATTCCCCCCAATTAATCTATTGCTGGTTCCTAGCAACCATGAAATTTATGATTTACGCTTGAACTCTCCAATCACTAGGTGTCCTTTCTCCTAGCTCATTCTTAACATAGTTGAAATACCCATTTTTTTCCTTGAGCCTTCTCCAACATTAAAATTTAGCTATCATACCATGATCCTCTATATTGTCATTTACTATGAGTAGTGATTGCAAGAGAATGGGAGGTTGATACCTTAATGGAAGCCAATATTTGCATTAATTTCTCCCCAAATCAATACACCACAAAATCCTAATAACTTAGCAAGAGTCAAATTTTGAGGAAATTAGGGTTCTCTTATCTTTAGGTCATGCAACATCTATTAGGATTAAACCATAGATAGAAATAACAATTACATGCAAATATACACAATATTAGAAAATAATAGATCTCATAGAAAAGAACACAAGACACCAAGATTTAATGTGGTTTACCCAATCCCTAGGCTACTTCCACCAAACAACAAGTCTAATATTATTATGATAGAGTGATTACAACTAGATTACAATCCATAATCCTCTACAACTGAATACCACTGAAAGAACCAATTTTCACATCACACCTTATGAGACAATCCCTAACCCTAAGCCCTTTTATACAAGTATTTTTGCCACTTTAGAGTTAAATCTAGTTACAATATGTCGGCCATAAATTAGTGAATATAAACAATAACCAATTGGCAAATAGTAAGCCAAATTTTTGTGCCATTGGCAATGCCCCAAACCCCAAAGAATTTATGAAGTATGTACAATACTTCCCTAATCAGTCACCACAAACTAAAAATCTCCCACTTAGGGACTGGTTAGACTCCACATTAGACAACAATCTCCCACTTGGAGACTGATCCTATAGCAATACCACTACCACATGGGGCTCCCACTGGATCAAACTACCTGGGAATTTGCTATTCTTTTATTCATGTTTAGTCTAGAAGACCAAACAAAGTTGAAGAGGAATTCAACTTCTCCTTTGTCACTACCTTTGTAAAAATATCTGCTAGATTATCATATGTATGTATCTTGTCTAGATTCAACTGTCCATCATCCAAAACTAACCAAATAAAATGGGATCAAACTCCACACTAGACAATAATCTCCCACTTGGAGACTGATCCTATAGCAATAATGCTACAACATGGGGCTCCCACTAGATCAAACCACCCTGGACTTTGCTATTCTTTTATTTTGTTTAGTCTTAGAGGAATTTAGCTTCTCCCTTATCACTACCTTTGTAAACATATCCATTGGATTGTCATCTATATTTATCTTATCTAGCTTTAACTATCCATCATCCGAAATTGACCGAATGAAATGGTACTGCAATTGAATGTGTTTTTTCTTTGAATATGGAGTTGAATTCTTTGCAAGATGAATGGCACTCTAACTATCTATAATAATAAAAATTATCCCTCTGAGGGTGTCCCAATTCTTCCAAGAACTAAAGCCATATCATCTCCTTGGATGCCTCTATAGCAGCAACATACTCTGCCTTTGTAGTGGATAAAGCATTAACATTATGTAACCTAGAAACCTTGCTCATGACTACCCCACCAATAGTAAATACATAACCTGTAGTACTCCACCTAGTATCAATATCTCCTACAAACTATGAGTCAACATAGCCCTGTAAGTTAGTAGTAGAGCCCCCAAAGTGTAAACACTTACTAGATGTTCCTTTCAAATATCTGAGAATCCATTTGACTATATTCCAATGCTCAATTCCTAGATGACCACTAAATGTGCAATATCTAGCCTTTTACATACCATAACATACATCAAGCTTCCTACAGTTGAAGCATAGGGTACCTTGGACATCTTATACTCATCTTCTTGTGTCTTTGGACACATCTCCTTAGTTAACTTTAAATGACTAGGTAGAGGTGTGTTAACAACTTTAGCATTCTCCATAGAAAAAAGTTGCAACACCTTCTCAACATAATCAACCTAAGATAGCATCAATTTTCTATTCTTCATATCTCTACAAATCTTCATTCTAAGGATTTTTTTTACTGTACCAAAATCCTTCATAGCAAAATGCATGTGCTAACTACCATTTCAACCCCTTAATGTGGTCCATGTTAGACCCAACTACAAGCATATCATCAACATATAAACATAAAATAATCTATTTGTCATCATCTAACCTCTTAAAATAAAAATAAATGATCTAAATTACACCTACTATATCCATGCTCATGCATAAACCTACCAAATTTTAGATACCATTGCTGAGGTGCTTGCTTCAAGCCATATAAACTTTTCTTCAATATGCACACTAAGTTATCCTTATCTTTGACCTCAAATCCCTATGGTTGTGCCATATATATCTCTTCATCCAAGTCACCATGAAGGAAGGTTGTTTTAACATCAAGCTACTCCAAATGCAAATCTTCAATAGCCACAATACTTAAAATAGTACAGATAGAAGTCATTTTAACAACATGAGAGAATATCTCATCAAAATCAATGCCTTTTTTTTTTTCTGTGCAAATTCTTTTACAACTAACCTGGCTTTAATATTTTCTTACCTCCATCCTCTTCTTTTAACCTATAAACACACTTGTTCTATAAAGCCCTTTTACCTACAGGCAACTTGTATAAATCTCATGTCTTATTTTTTAGCAAAGAGTCCATTTCATCTTTCATTGTAGACTCTCATTGAATCTTAGTATCCACCTGTACAGCTTCATTATAACATTGAAGTTCACCAATGATTGTTAGGAAAATAGAATACAAAGAGGGAGAAAATCTTTCTGGAGGTCTAATTAGCCTTGTTGACCATGTAACATTCACTAATGTGTGTGGTATTTGTTGCTGTAGTTATTGTACATCATGAGGAATGGCTGGAACATCATCTTTTGGAGTATATGTTGAAAATAATCAAGACTAACTAGGTTACTGAGAGGGGAGGGGTGAATTAGTAACCTTAAAAACTTTAAATCAATTCAACACTTGATCCATTCATCATTCATTCATCTAATCTACTGTATGCATGAAAAAGATAAACATTTATAACACATGAACACAGAATTTTGGTGACCTAGAAAACTTCAAAATAGAAAGTAAAATTGGGGTGGGGATGATACCCACAAAACTTTTCTACTGTAGTATGAAGTTAGCTATTAGGGCTTACATTGATCACTTCAGATGATCTGCCTTGTTAAGAGCAATTTTGGACTACTAGATCCACCTTGTTAGAGGATTTACAAACATACAATGAAGTATGCACTCTATTAGGAGATTTACATAGAGATTGTTAAGTCTACCTTGTTAAAGGATTTACAAAATTGATTTACCTATTAGGATGAAATAGTGGATCTACTTACAACTTGATTGCTGATTAGATCCTTGAAGTACAGATCACCTCTTGTGACTAATGAATCTTTACTGCTCCTTGTAGACTTTGTAGAATACTCTACTCTGTTGCTGATTTACATTTATTCTTCTCAAAGAATTACATGTCCATTCCTTAAAAACATCTTCATATGTTGCAAATGATATAATACATTACATATATACCATTCCAACAATTACAATTACAAGGTCAACCAAAACACAAGTGAACAAAATATTATTGAGTCGGCCAAATAGTAGAAAACTTGGGTTCTACAAGCTGACTTGGTAACCTTCTAATACTCAGCATCCACTGCATTACTCAACATTGTCATGCACTTGGTAGAAGTAGAATCTCGGTCCATACTAATCACACAACATAGCTTGGAACTCGGTAACCATTGGAGACTCGGTAGACATAGTGTCACTCGGTAAAAATTGAATCCTTCATTTACCTTTCTTTCACTCAGTAAACACTACACTTCCATCACTTGGTAAACACTGGCTTTCATCACACAAAATGATGACTCAATAGAAACTATGAAGCTTGGTGAACACTGTAGGCTCGATAGATACTGCTGAACTGCACACTTACTCAGTAGCTTCAAGAATGCTCGGTATGAACTACTTAAGTGATGAACCTACAAGATAACCATTGAATGCTCAGTATACACTGTATACTGAGTGATGAACTTAGTAATCATTTAGAATTGAATAAGTGTTGTCACTAATGAAAAATACAATATAATGCCAACAATCTCCCCCTTTGGCATTAGTGACAAAAAATACTTATGAGCCAAACATTGTGTACATTGACATACTGGATTTGATTTTTCAAAATTGATCTTTGTAAACCTATTGTATATACATTTCTTACATGTCTTTACATATCTCCCCCATACATATGGCATGGTATATACATAGCTTATCACTGTACATATATCAATATATTCTCTCATATTTTCTCCATTGTTTCTTACTCCCTCTTTGACTTTTACTATCTCTTACTCACAATAATCTCCCCCTTTTTGACAATAATGCAAAAGGTAATCATACTTATACAGAGACACCAATATGTGAGAAAAACTCAGAATGTACCTTAAGAATAAGAGCCAATTTATTATCCCATTTCTCTTGCAAAATTTTGTAGATGTGAAGTGCAACCTAGACTTTTACTGATAGTTCCATCATATGATCTGCAACTGAAAGATTGTGACCATGGATCAATGTTTTTGAATAAGCAATGTGGTTCTGCATTGTGTCCATGATAGGAAGGATCATGTTCTGGATGTCTAATAGTGTAGATTAGATCCTTGCTTCCTCTCTCAATAGTTCTACCTACATGTTTGACAGGAATTTGATCTTTATGTGATGTGCAGAGCTTGAACTGGGGTCAAGCTACAACTTTTGAGCACTGACCTTCAGATCTTCATCAATTTTATTCAATTTTACCTTTATTTCTTTTGTGTACTCAGTAACATCACATAGCTTGGCAAAAAGGGATGTTACATTTGTAAAATATTTTTCATGATTGCTCAAAATTGAAGATAGTTCAACCTTCTTTATTGCAATGTGCTGAACAATGTGCTCAAGCACTTTATTATAAAATTTCTTCTCTAACTTTTCTATAAGCTTCTCTTGACCAGAAGTGTCCTCATTGAACTTTTGTACAACCTCTTCTAATTGTAACAAAATGTGTTGAGATAAATCCACATCAACACCTATTGCCTTAGTAATTATATTTTTAGCACTTACAATTATAGTGAATTCTTTATCTCTCTCATCTCTAAGTTGTTTCTACCTTGCTCTTTTCTCTAAATACTAACTGACCAGTCTCATTTCATCAATTGTGGTAGTATCTAGATCTATGTTAGGTATAATAATTTCCTTGTCCAAGTCTATATCCTCATCAATTTCCTTTCCAGTAAGAAGAAGTTTTAGTGGAGTCTTTGGTTTTACTTCAGTGCTTACAATAGTTGATGAAGTTGGACTAGCAGAAAAAACTTGAATTGAGCTAACTAGAGGAAAACTGAGAGAGGTGCTAACTATATCCAAAATTGATGTGCTTCTCGAAAATGAAGTATCAATAGGTAATGTACCAACTGGAATATTTATGACTGAAGTAATAACTAGAACAAAAATTGATGTAGTTGAAGCTATGGATGACAAAAATGTAGAGAAAATTGGAAAACTTACTGTACAAGCTACAATAGATGACTCAGGAGTGGATAAAGAGGGTTTTAGCTTGGTAGACAAAGTGCTTGACACTTCCATTAAAGATACTTGCAGCTAGGACATGACAGGTGATGATTGAGCTATTGATGTGGAAATTGTGCTCGCAGTCTTACTTTTAGAAGCTATCTCCATAGTAGATGTAACAGTCTTTGGTGGAGAGTGAAGAAGGGATGCAATAACTTTTGCTGCAATTTTACTAGATCTTCTTCATCCTTGTCTTCCTCTTCAGCTTTATCATCATCCTTTAGTGCCTGATAGTCCTCAACATCAAAAGTGGCACATGGAGCATTATCTCCTTCATCATTATCACTATCATCATTATCATCTTTGATTTCTATGGGACCATTACTAGGCTTTTGTAGATGATAGATGTTCTTCCACATGTTTTTTTCATCTCTTACAACATGCTCAATGTCCATAATTAAAATCAAACATGTGTGAAATCTAATCATCATTTTACCTTTTTTGTTCTTCATTGCTACCTTTATTTCTACTTCAGTAAGACTCAGTAGAAGATTCTTCAAGGATTGCTCATATATATCCTTGGTCGTTTGGGTGGCTGACTCCCACCTTGGTTGCAATCTCAACAATAGCTCTTTGGAGATTTGAGGGGCAAGCTAGTCTGGGGGGTATTTCCATTTTCCCATATTGTTAAGTACCAGTTCCTCAATTTGCATTTTCCCTGCATCAGTCCTTGTTTCAAATTTCAATGCCTTGAAATTTGTGATGCTAGCTCCCTCTTCCATTTATTTCAATCTTTCTTGGAAGGTCAGTTGGGGCTTGTTGAATACTACTTCACCTTTGTTCTTACCTTTTTCTCGACTTGTGAAAATAGCTATGGAGGCTTTGGGTGGTTTGGTAATGATTACCTTGCCCTTCTTTTTGACTGGCTCTACCTCCTTCTCTGATTCTTCCTTTATATCTTCTAGTTCCTACTCCTTTTCTTCATCCTCACCTTTTCCCTTAGTAATCATTAGGGGCTCGGTAGCAGTTTTTAACTTGGCAACCTTTCTCTTGCCTTTATTAATTTCTTGAGGAAGTTTGATTTCAAGCTCAATTCTGGCTTTTGCCTCATCATATGTTCCAAAAATTGATTGCTTTAGATATATTGGCTCATTCACTAGTGCTTCAATAATATCCCTGGTTTCATCAATATTCACCTCATAAGGAAGAGGTTTCACCCATGCAACTCGGGGCCTGATTGCCTGAATGTATACTTTATCACAATCCACCATAAAGCATACATCATCTTTGTAGACTTCAAAAAATTTTGGTGGAATTCAAAACTTATTATTCATCCTTTCCTTGAAATATTCAAAATAATTATCCATGATGCTATCAAAGTTTACACCTATTTCTGCTACAAACTCATTTATCTGATATAGAATAGGAATATCTTTTCTCCACACAATAGTTCCTTTGGATGGAAAGAATTTTTGTACATAGAAGAAAAGACATGTTAAAAAAGAACCAAATTTGCAAGGGTTGTCCTTTGAAGTCCTAATGTTGTCCATATTCTTGTTCAATTGTATTAACAATAATTCTAACAGATCAAATTCTAGATTTTTCTTTACAACCTTGAATGCCAAATCCACGGCCTCACAGGGCACACTGTTCAAACAACTCGAGCTGTAAATCTTGTGAGCAATGACATGAATGCCAAACCTTAATTCAACATAAAAAATATTGCTAACCTTCAAACCTCTACCATCCCATTTAGCTAGGGTTTTCTTCTGAAGTTTGTTCTGACCTAGGGTTTTGATAGTTTTTGCTTTACTTAGCATGGGGAGACTAGTAATCTTATGAATCATCTTCTTGGTGATTAATACTGGCTTCTCTAACCATAATTGACCATTATGCACATTATTGAGGATGTACCTAATCCACTTAATCTAGAAACTTCTTGGCATATGTGAGATATGAGTTAATCCTTAGGTCTCTAGATGCTTATGCTCGGGTTTCAAAGAGCCATCAACACTCATTTCTCCTAGGGCATTGTCTATTTCTAGGTTTTCAATCTCTTGATTAGAACATCTAAAATGAGTACAAATATTGTTGTTAAGGAGTACCTTTGGTAGATTTTTTAATTGATCTCCTTTAGGGTCGAGTGATTCTGCAATTGTTGGAACTAGCTTGAAATTTGGCACCTTCCACTCCACACCTTTAACTAGCATTTCTAAACCTCTTTTTGCCTTGGTGCTACTGCTACTCCTAGATGCCATTGATGCTTGGTAAAGGATAGAAATTTTTTGAACAAATCCTTTTCTCTAAAATTGCTTGAAATAGCCTAGATGCACTTGAAATCGCTTAGCTCTAAGAATTTTGAAGACGTAGTGAGAAATGAAATCAAATTTTTGCCTTTTTGATGAAAATCTGCCATTAATGCTTGGTACAAGAGTTGTTGTGATGACATAGTGCTTGACAGGCTATCATCCACTCACTTGCTCGGTAGAAACTTGAGACTCGGTGATTGAACAAAACTTTTGTTACTCTCGATCTAGCTCGATTGAGTTTGTGACTAACCTTGCTCAGTATGACCCGATTTCTTGTGACCCTTTGTATTTAAAATACTGGTCGGATCTTTTGCTTTCTTTCATTTGTAACTACTCTAGATATAGCTTGATGATACAGTTCCAGATTCTCCTTCATAAATCTAATTGGAAATGGTGGAGTCACCCACTTCTTGAGTGATGTGGCCATCATTTGAACTATTTTTCTCGGTAGATTTAGGAATCCACTATTGTCTCATCTATTTTTGAATGTTATCAGCTTTAGCTTTCTTTTCATCTTCAATTCTTCCTATATTCATGCAATTCTTTGCTATATGACCAAGTTTAGTGCATGTATAACATCTTACTATTGTATCTCTTTTTCTCAAGTGATGCCTTGAGCAGTCTTTACCAATGTGTCCATATTCTCCACAATAATGACATCTACACCAGGTATTGTAATTCCATCCAAAGATTTCCTTAACAAGTTGTTCAGCTAGATTGAATGATTTTGATTTGCATTGGAGTGCCTTGTGACCATGCTTCTTGCATTTGTGACATTTTCCTTCAAATTTTGGTTTTTCCTTGCATTCATTAGCTTTGTGACCATGTTGATTGCAGTTTTAGCATTTTCTATTGAATTTCTCTTTTCCATTACTCCAACATTTGTTTGATGTATGACCTAACTTACCATAGTGATTGCAAGTAGGTTTTTGATTCTTTTGAGCACTTTGTTTGGAAGATTCACCTTCTTCATTATATCAAAGTCCTGCTTTACCCTTTTGCCTATGAAGATTCTGCTCATTTTGTTGTTTTAATTGATTCATATCTTCTTGAGACTTCATCATTCTCTCAATGATTTTCTTTTTAGCATTTAGGTAATTTTCCAATCTTTCATTGATTTGTCTTTCAATGATTAAATCAATCCTTAGGCTTTCATTTTCAGATATTAGATTCATGATTTCTTCATTTGCATTGGATAGTTGATTGATAAGACTTTGATTTGCATTGATCCTTTCATTTGTCTCATTTTTAGATTTGTTTCTTTGTTCCAAGATTTCACATAGCTTGATTGATTGGATTTCTTGTTCTCTTTTAAGTTTTCTTACTTCTTCCTGTAGAGAGCCATTCTTTGCTAGGAGTTCCTTGATTGCCTCATTAGCTTCATTTGAGCTACTTGATGGTAAAAGGTCTTTAATATTTTCTTCAACATACTGATGGTCATTCATTTGTCTTGCAAGTTCCTTCCTTCTCTCTAGGGATTGAGAAAGATGCTACTTTACTTCTTTGAGTTGAGCCATGGCCATTTCCAGATCTAGCTTTTCATTTTTAGTTTCTTTGTCAAGTCTAAATATCTCCATTTGTCCTTTAGATCTTTGCTCAAGCTGTCAAACTTTGTCCTGAGAACCACAATGATCTGATACCAATGGTTGGGAATAATCAAGACTAACTAGGTTACTGAGAGGGGAGGGGTGAATCAGTAACCTCAAAAACTTTAAATCAATTCAACACTTGATCCATTCATCATTCATTCATCTAATCTACTGTATGCATGAGAAAGATGAACATTTATAACACATATACACAGAATTTTGGTCACCCAAAAACCTTCCAAATAGAAAGTAAAACTGGGGTGGGGATGATACCCACAAAACTTTGCTACTGTAGTATGAAGTTAGCCTGTTAGGGCTTACATTGATCACTTCTGATGATCTACCTTATTAAGAGCAATTTTGGACTACTAGATCCACCTTGTTAGAGGATTTACAAACATAAAATGAAGTATGCACTCTGTTAGGAGATTTACATAGAGACTGTTAAGTCTACCTTGCTAAAGGATTTACAAAATTGATTCACCTATTAGGATGAAATAGTGGATCTACTTACAACTTGATTGCTGATTAGATCCCTGAAGTATAGATCACCACTTGTGACTGATGAATCTTTACTACTCCTTGTATACCTTTTAGAATACTCTACTCTGCTACTGATTCACATTTATTCTTCTCAAAGCATTACATGTCCATTTCTTAAAAAATCTTCATATGTTTCAAATGATATAATACATTACATATATACCATTCCAATAATTACAATTGCAAGGTCAGCCAAAACACAAGTGAATAAAATATTACTGAGTCAGCCAAACAGTAGAAAGCTCGAGTTCTTCAAGCTAACTTGGTAACCTTTTGATACTTGGCATCCACTGCATTACTTGGCATCATCATGCACTAGGTAGAAGTAGAAGCTCAGTCCATACTAATCACACAATGTAGCTTGGAGCTCGGTAACCATTGGAGACTCGGTAGACATAGTGTCACTCGGTAAAAATTGAATCCTCCGTTTACCTTGCTTTCACTCGGTAGACACTACACTTCCATCACATGGTAAATACTAGCTTCCATCACACAAACTGGTGACTCAGTAGACACTGTGAAGCTCGGTGAACATTGTAGGCTTGGTAGATACTACTAAATTGCACACTTACTTGGTAGCTTCAATAATTCTCAGTATGAACTAGTTAAGTGATGAACCTACAAGAAAACCAATAAATACTCGGTATACACTATAGACTGAGTGATGAGCTCGGTAATCATTTAGAATTGAATAAGTGTTGTCACTAATGACAAATACAATATAATGCCAACAGTATCATCTAGCACTACATAATCATCTTCTTTCATCTCATGTTGCTATAATAGATCTTTGTACAACACTTTCTCATTGAATATGACATCCCTTCTTCTTATAGTTTTACAATTTTCAAAATCTCAAAGCCTATAACCAAATTCACCAATACCATATCCAAAAAATACACATTTCTTTGACTTAGCTTCCTACTTGGTTCTATTTTTAGAATCTATATGAGAAAATGTTTCACAGCCAAAGGTTTTGAGAAAAGAATAACTCACCTTCTTAGTAGTCCATGCTTCTTTTGGAATACCACAACTCAAAGGAGTAGAGGGACCTCTATTAATCATATATACAATAGTATTCATAGCCTCTACTCACATTTGTAAGGGTAACCTAACATGCAACCTCATGCTCCTTGTACACTCCATTATATTCCTATTCATGCATTCAACCTCTCCATTTTCATGTTAAGTCCTTGGAATAGTTTTCTGTCTATGAATACCACTAGTGGAGCAATAATCTTCAAATTCATGACTGCAATACTCACCACCATTATCAGATCTGAGACATTTTAATTTCTTACCAGTCTAATTTTCAATCAAGCATTTCCATTTCTTAAAAGTTTGAAATACATTAGATTTCCATCTAAGAAAATAAACCCATTCTTTTTTAGTTGCATCATCAATAAATGTAACATAATAATGAGAGCCATCAAGGGAAGATACCTGAGCTAGTCCCCATACATCTATATGCACAAGTTCTAATTTCTCCCTTTTATTTTCCTTCCTAGTCTTCATAAAACTCACTCTCTTTTGTTTTCCATACAACTTTCATATAAATTCATATTAACACATTTTAGACCTAGTAATACTTTCTTTGAATGATGTACTTTCATACCTTTCTCACTCATGTTGCCAAGTCTATTGTGCCACAATACTATATTAGAATCTATAGTAGCTATTTGTTCTCCCTGCCCAACTGCAACAACTATTCCTAAACATTCATGTTTCTCTAAAACAATTAAAGTAGAAGGAACAATTTGACCTATACAAAGATATAAGATGCCTACTTTCACACCTTTTGCTACTACAAGAGAACCTTTTGAAACCTTCCAATTTTTATCATTAAAAGTAACTACACAACCCTCATCACTGAGTTTCCCTACTAAAATTAAATTCCTACTCAGCCTTGGAACATGTCTTACCTCATGTAGTAGCCAATGATTCCTGTTCTGTAACTTAATCTTAACTTTTTCCTATCCAACAATCTTACAGGGTTCATTATCCCCCAAATAAACAAACCCAAAATCTCCTTGGACATAATCAATGAAATAACCTCTATGAGGTGTAGAATGAAATGAAGCACCAAAATCTAAAACCCATGAATCATCAACACTTTCTAAAGATAGAAGCAAAGCATCCTCTTTGGATTTTTACTTACCACATTTGCCTCCTTGTCTCCATCTTGCTTTTGTCCTTCATTTTTCTTTTGAGTCTAGCAATCTTTCTTCTTATGCCCTATTTTACCATAGTACCAGTAGTGTTTGGTCCTCTTAATTGAGATCTCCTCCCCTTTGACTTTCCTCTTGATTTCCCATGATTTTTGAAATTATTTCCTCTTTTAGTTGTTCTACCTCTTCGTTGTGCATTCAAAACACTTCCTAATGTAGATCTACCTAAGGATTTCCTACAAATTTTCTCACCCAAAATAACACTGATCACATCACCATATTTCAGGGTATTAGATCCAGAAACAAAATTACTTACAACCATTACCAAGCTATTCCAAATTTCACAAAAAGAACACAAAATCAAGAGAACACTGATTTCTTCATCAAAATTAATACCCATAGAAGATAACTGATTAGTACTAAGATTAAACTTATTTAAATAATCTACAATAGATCCACCTTTTTCCATTTTCATATTAAATAAATGGTTCATGAGAAATACCTTATTTGAAGCAAAAGGATTTTCATACAATTTCACTAGGGTTTCCATCAACCCTTCTCTCATCTTTGCTTTTGTAATATTAAATGTCACTGATGGTGTCAAACATAATCCAATGCTTCCAAGTGCCTTTCCATCTAAAAGATCTCATTCGTCATTTGACATAGATCCTAGATTTTTGGTTTTTCCTTCCAACGACTTTCATAAATCCTTCTAATAAACATATTCTTCCATTTGCATCTTCCATAACTAAAATTTTTCCCATTAAACTTGTCCACCCTTAGCTTACCCTCATCTACCATTTTTCCCACTCAACTATAAGATCCCACTCAACCCTAAGAATTTCCTATAGAGGATAACTGAAAAAAACCTCACTCTCATACCACTTGTTAGGATTAAATCACAAAAAAAATAACAATTACATGAAAATATAAACAATGTTAGAAAATAATAGATCTCATAGAAAAGAACACAAGACACCAAGATTTAATGTGGTTCACACAATCCCTAGGCTATGTCTACCGAACAACAAGTTCAATATTATTACAATCCAATTATTACAACCTGATTATAATATGTAATCCCTTACAACTCAAAACTGCCACAAGAACCAATTTTTGCATCACACCTTATGAGGCAATCCCTAACCCTAAGCCCTTTTATTCAAGTATTTTTTCCACTTTAGGATTAAAACTAGTTACAACATGTTGGCCATAAATTGGTGAATATAAAAATAGCCAATTGGTGAATAGTAGCCCAAAATTTTGTGCCATTGGCAATGCCTTGAACCCCAAAGAATTTATGAAGTATGTGCAATACTTCCTTGATCAGTCACTAAAAACTAACAACATCCTTGTCCATCATTACCTTCAAGCAAAAATTATTGTCTCAACATCTTGAGATGAGTGTTGTTCCCAATTTGCAAAGGCTTATTCTCTGATTGAACACACCTTACTAGTTCCTACAAGAATGCACATGTAGGGTGGCCTTACTATTCTAAAGGCTTTACTATAGCTCGCTAGCCTATAGAATCATTTGGTTGGCGAGAGAGAGGTGCATGCATAGTGAGACTATCAGCCTACAGATGTAGGGCCCCTACTATTCTATGGGCCTATAGGGTGATGGGCTTTCCCTTGCCCCTACCCTACCCTACCCTACTATTTCAAGGGTGAGGTGAGGGTGAGGGCGAGGGTGAGGGCAGCCTTAGAATAGTAGGCACTCTTTCAGTGAATAGTCATGCAGAAGGCCTCCATCTATTTATGCAAAATAGAAATCCAATCCAAAAATGTGCATCTAGTTGTGCTAAACTTCTGGTCTCATGAGAAGGGGAACTATCATTTCACTATCCCTGTAAGGTGCATCTTAATTTTCTATACTTATCTCATTCTACATCCACAACATCACTGCTCTCAACTGCATATCCCCTACATACAGGAGTGAGTTCCACTCTGCGTTATTAGGCACTACCAGATCATGAAGATACAATTCACACAATAAATTTTCAAAGGCATGAGAATAGATTTGAATGTATCATAAAACTCACATGGAGTAGAAATGGAGGGATTAAGATCTTCCAAAATTCTAGTCAATTTGAAATTTACAAGTTGCTCTTTGAGAAACAAGGCATACACTAGTGATGGTGACCTGCATTCCATTAATTCAGGAATCAATCCTGTCATCTATTCAATTCTTTTTTTTTAAACTTCATTCTAGTCTAAACACTACTTCAATTGATAACTTTTTTCATTAATAACATGTTTTATTTTTTCTTGTTCTAGCTTCTATTGAGCTCTTTCCCATAACAACTATTAAAATCTATGGACAAAGGTGTAGACAGGCTGGTGGTAGAAATGGTTCTTGGTTAAAAATGTCTATCCAATTAGATGTTGGATGAGAAATTTTTTTGGTACTTTGTGGCATGGAGCATTCCCCTTTCCATGTATCAAGTGTAGTCACCACATTTTCTTTCTTACTAGATTTAGTAGCTACTATAGCTAATGTATCTAGCCCATCTTGATCAAGTTTTTCTATTCCTTCCTCAATAATTTCTTATTTGAATTCTAGGTAGTCCTCCGAAGGAAACTCTACAAAATTTTCACCAATATCCTACATATCAAGAATTCCCTTAGACTCCTTAGATACTTTAGGCTCACCAAACTCCTAATCACTATCAATAAGCATTTTTTCCTCCAAAAAGGACTCTTTTTTACATTCAAAAAACTTAGGGTTAACTATTGGAAAATAGGTTTTAGAAACCCTATTTCCCTTGGAAAGCCTCACACTTCACCTCGTGGATGGTGTAGAAAAGCATGGAGGATTCTTTCATTTCCTCTTTCTTACAGGTATTTCCACCATAGGTGCTTCAAGAGGTTTTCTAAATCTTCCTCCTCTTGCAAGTGTAATGTTTCATTAATGTTACTCTCATCATTTGGTTGTTGTTCTACATTTTCTTCTTTAGGTTCCATAAATTTATCTTTACCTTCCCTAATAGTAGACCTAGTCTTAAAAGGCAATGGGGTCTTAGGGGCACTAGTAGGTTCTCAGTTTTTGCTTCTTTTTTTGCTAGAAATGGAGGCTTCAACTTTGTAAATCCGCTTTGTAGTTGGTCTAGAACTAGAGGGAGAGGCTTCAAGAACATTTTAACTTCTGGGAACAACCTTATAGAGACCAATAGATATCCTTTCCCTTTGTCTGATATCCTAGCCTCTAGGGCCAACCAACCTACGCTCGACCTCATTTAACTACAAAAACTATTCCCATGTCCCAATTGATTGCTTATTCAACTCTCTTTCTATGATTAATTTTATTAAGCAATGGTGAGAGACAGACTGACCCTTTCCTAATTGTACTAAATAATGTTGCTTCTTAACAATGTTAAACAATAAATTTGGACGCTTTACCTATCTATAATCATGCTGTAGGTGAGCCAAAATCTTGAAATGTAGGGCATGCAGGTATTTGTAATGGCCTCCTCAAGTAAAGTACTAGATGTCAAACACTATTGGTAGGATAAACTCCACTAGCAAGGATAATCTAGAGGTACCTTGCTTCTTTTCAATTTCTACTGGAGGGTCCTAGTGTACACTAAACTATGTCCTAGCTATCCATAGGTCAAAATATTTTTCCCAATTTTCTCCTTCCTAGGGTAACCTAATGACCTCAGCTACCACCTCTTCTATGAACTCAATTCTTAGGCCCTTAAGTATTGCAATGCCATCCTTTAAGGTGATCACTAATTGAAGAGAAACCTCTTCATCAAATCCTCTTAGACTAAGATAATAATCCAATCATCCCCTTCTTCTAAATATCTCGCAACTCGCTACATCACCCAGAAGAACCCGATGATTGACCAACTCATACCTTTGAAGTCCTCCACCCATTGTTGGCTTCAATAGAATTTTGGAAAAATCATGATGTTTTATAGCTTTCACAATGGTGAATTAAATTTTGCAATATTATGACACTACTTATCTCAATAGAAAAAAAATGGCATGTAATTAAACATTTTAGTGCACAATATCTCATAATATCATTCTTGCACTAAGTTTCATAATTTTCACTTGTGTATAGATCTATCATCTGAATACATTATAAATCATCATTAAAAGTTAAGTAAATTTTTTTAATGTCCTTAATTTCATAATGAAATAATCACAAAAGGACAAGTTATCAATATGTGGCATTAGTCATTTCAATTACCTTCAGTCATCCCAATTAACTTTTAAAGTTTACGTGTGATTTGAAAACAAATATTTAAATATTTCCCTCCCCCAACTATGAAAAGGCATGGGTCCCACTAGGCTAGGATATGAAAGAGTGAATAATTGTAAATAATACCAATTCCTAACAAAGCATGAATAAAATATAATATATATGCAAAGCTATGTGGTATGTACCTGACAACTGTTGTAGGAAAGATGTTCTAGAAATGATCATCAAAATTGATAGAGTGATGGGATGGAATGGTAAGATGGAAAAGAGAGAAGGTAAAGAGTAGATAGTGAAGAAAGTAGTGAAGAAAGTACTTTCAATACAAAAGTGTTTATTATGAATGCCTTAAATAGAATCAAGAAGTAGGAAGAGTCAGGGTAGGAGACCTAGGCTCTTTGAATGTAGGAATAAGGATATCCTTATTTTACTAGAACTGCTATAGGAACTCCTCATGACTAACTAGTTTATTGTAAAGCTTGAGGCAATGCCCATTGACAAGTAACTTGAATCAGACAGGATCAATGGTAGACAACTAAACTACACCATTTGGAAATACAACAACAATCTCATATGGTCCTAACCAACATGTTTGAAACTTCCCTAGATTGTGTTGGTATTTGGAGTCATAAAGGAGTGCCCAATCTCCTACAACAAATATTTTCTCTTTGATAAAATTATCATGCCACTATTTCCTCTGGTGTTGAATAAGTTCAGTGTTATTTAATGTAGATTTCCTCCATTCATCAAGACTATTTAAACTCAGGATTTGGTCCTGTTGTGCAATAGTGAGTTCCATAATGAGTTCCAAAGTGGTCCACAATGTTTTATATTTAAATTCTACAAGCATTACAAATGACCTACCATAGACGGGCTTAAAAGGAGTAAAACCTATGGTAGATTTTCAAGTGGTTCTATAAGCCCAAAGAGATTTAGGAAGGCATGTGGCCCAATCCTCCCTATGGAGTGCTACTATTTTGGTGAGAATGGCTCCCAACTCCCTATTAGTAACTTCTACTTGACCATTAACCATTGGATGATAAGGTGATGATTTACCATGCCAAATAGTATATTTCTGCATGAGAGTAGTTATCAAATTTGATGTAAATTGAGCCCCTTGATTAGATGTCAACTTCCTTGGGACTCCAAACTATGTAAATATGAATTCATATAAGAACTTCAAAATGTTGGCATCCCTTGGGTGTTTCATGGTTTTAGCCTCTACCCATTTGGTTACATAGTCAATGCAAATTAGAATTTAGGATTTTCCTTGTGGTCAATCCCCCATTTGTCAAAGGATACAACAACTACTTGTGGTTGCTAGGGAATTTCATTTGATTTAGTGGATCTTCCCATACATTGACACTTGTTACATTTATTTGCATATCTAATTGCATCCTTGTGTAAACTTGGCCAATAATACCCAGTTATAAAGATTTTGAAAGCTTTAGTTCTTTTACCTACAAATTGAACTCCATAAGGCTCATCATGACACACCCTTAAGACATCATATGTTTAATCCTATCTTATACACCAACTAATTACTTTACCAAGTCTAATATAGAACATAAATCCAACAATCCATGAATAGTTAAAGCTCTTCTATGCTAGTAACTTTCTTGATTTGGTAGAGTAGTGAACTAAAGTTTTACCTGGAGTGAGATAGTCAACAATATCTACATACCATGGATTTTGTGGTG
Source organism: Cupressus sempervirens (assembly GCA_028749045.1). NCBI lineage: Eukaryota > Viridiplantae > Streptophyta > Pinopsida > Cupressales > Cupressaceae > Cupressus > Cupressus sempervirens. The sequence continues at coordinate 707,545,460 of CM053787.1, forward strand.
ATATAAAAAAAATGTGTCCATCTAGAAAAATATTGTCAATAGATGCAAGATCATTAGGAAAATGCAACCAAGAGAGAAAGTTGGCTACCACATTGGCCTTGCCAAGCTTATCAACTATGGTGATATTAAATTCTTGCATGAGTAACAACTAGTGAGTCAATATTCTTGATATTGCAGGCTTGTTCACCAAATATTTTATAGAAGAATGGTCAGTATGGACAAATATTTCATATATAGTAATATAGTGCCTAAATTTATTAAGGGTGTTGATAACTACAAGTAAGTCCTTTTTAGTGACTGTGTAGTTAAACTTTGCACCTTGCAAATTTTTACTGATGAAATAAATGGCATGTTCATTTGAATCTACCTTTTTTCCTAGCATGACACCTATAACATAGTCTGAGGCATCTATATGAATGTGAAAATCAGTCCCCAATTGGGTCCTCTTAGAACAAGTGTTGTGGTAAGAACTTCCTTAAGTTGTAGGAAAGATGTAGCATAATCAAAGTCCTAAGCAAATTCATAATCTATTTTTAGCTGGTTTTAGAGGCATGCTACAAGTTGACTAAAGTTTTTAATGAATCTTCTATAATATCTAGCATGTCCCAAGAATTTTCATACATCCTTCTACTTTTCTGGTGTAGGCAAGGTACTAATGACTTCAATCTTTGCTAGATCTACTTAGATGCCCTTAGATGAAATGAAATGGCCTAGCACTACACCTTCCTTCATCATCATAAAATATTTTTCACTATTAAAGGAAATGTTATAGTCTTCACATATTTTGAGTACTATTTCTAGATTGGCTTTTTCTTCCTCTAAAGTAGCCCCATAAATTGTAAAATCATCCATGTAGATCTCTATACAGTCTATATATATATATATATATATATATATATATATATATATATATATATATATATATATATCAAAAAAGATACTAATGATGTCTCATTGAAATGTGCCTAGGGAATTGCATAAGCCAAAAGGTAAAACTAATTAGGTAAACATTCCCCATGGGAAGGTAAAAGTTTTTTTTTATTAATCCTATGGAGCTATTTGTATCTGATTGTGACCACTAAACCCATCTAGAAAAGAAAAATACTTTTTGCTAGCTCAGTTGTTAAGGACTTGGACTATAAATGACAAGGGAAAATGGTCTTTCCTAGTGGTTGAATTGAGCTCCCTATAATCTATACAAACTCACCATTTTCCTCCCTTCTTAGGTACTATAACTAGGGGTGAGACCCATTGGCTATTAGAGATGGGGTATATAAAACCAACACTTAGTAGTTTTTCCAATTCATTGTTAACTATATCTTTTAAAATAGGGTTAACTCTCCTCTGAGGCTATTGGATAGGTTTGAAGTTAGGGCTGATGTAAATATTGTGAGTGTAGAGCATAGGATCTAGTCCTTTCATGTCCATGTAATCCCAAGTGAATGCCTTTTGATTCTCTTGTAGTAACTACAACATAATCTTCTATTGGTAGGGTGATAAGGCATTATTGATATTCAATTCTCTTCCTAGACCAACTTCCAATATTAGCCTTTGGGGAGAGAAAAACAAAATTAGTTGGATACTCTCAAGAGTTTAAGGTGACTATGACATCTTCTATCATCCCATCTAGCTTAATAATAGAGCTATCAACAAGATGAAGTATGGTGGGTGCCTCTCTAAGTCCAATGATATGTAGTTGAGACAATACCTCATTTTTCATGACATTTATAGATGCTCCTAAGTCGAATAAATAATTTTGAACTTGGATCCCATGGATAGTGATTGTAACCATAGGACTCCTAGGGTTAGAATATTTAGGTATAGTTAATTTCTCCAACATTAAATCAGATAATTGTCCTAGGAAATGAATGGTTTTTGGATCTTTCTTCTTCCTTCCTAGCTATTTAATACATGCTTCCTTAATAGCTTTAGTATAGGTAGGGGCTTCCTTGATAGCATCAGTTAATGGTATTTTTATTGTCATTTGCTTTAGATGATTAAGAAAATCAATGACTACATAGTTTTTTGCGAGCTGGCTTTGTTCCATCAACCTATGGGGGAATGGAGGTTCTTTGGCTACAAGAGAGGTCTATTGATTTGAATCAACTATCTACTCTATTGGAGAATCTTCAACTTTTGTTCTTATAGGATTTTGGGGTGAAGGAAGAGTGGTGCCTAACCTTAAGTGAATATCATTCAAGGAGATAGCATATATTTATTATTAGTATGTTGTTTAGTATTGTTTGGATTAGAATTAGGTTGGACTAGTAGTTGGGTTTGCTTGGGAAGAGTATTAGTGGATATAGGAGGAGGCATTAAATTTTGTTGCTAAGGTGGTGGCAATAGGGTTTGCTGACTCAGTTGGGTATTCCAATTTTGAGGTTGCTTCCAACCCCGTTGAGGTTGTTTCCATCCTTACTAGGGTTGCTACCAACCTTACTTGGGTTTCTGCCAACCTTGTTGGGGTTCGTACAAACCTTGCTGGAGTTGGTACCAATCTAGCTAGGGTTGTTGCCAATTATTATTTCCACTATGTTGGTGTTTGAAAATGTTGGAGGGTTTTCAATTATTCCACTGAGAAATTGACATATCTAGGGGCAACTAACTCCCATTTTCAACATGCCATTTCTGAAAATAGGCCAACTATAAGGCATGACCCTTCTTCTACGTCAGGCTCTTCTAAACCTAGGTAAGTAGACCTCAGATTCAAATGATATTGTACCCATGCAAAAAAACATATCACTGAATCTATTAAGTAGATTTTACCCTTATTTCTCCTAATGACTCATGAAATGACATAGATCTACAGTAGCTAAATGCAAAGCTATGAATCTCATAATCTGATGAGGGTTAAACATTTAGGTCCTTCAACATGAAAGGGAAAGAATGTTTGATTAATAATGTTGAATTTAGAAAACCTCAGATATGCAGTAATAAGACCTAATGATCTCATAAACTGATCAGTGCCTTAACCATTGGGTAAATCTATGAATCAAGTGCATACATATGGATATCTAATACTTATTTATATATTCAAATATATGATCTATCTATTTACCTTGTAAATAGAAATCTGTGCTCAATCTGAACCTCATTCTTACATGATATCCCCATTAGTAAACTTGAAACCCTGTTAATTCCCTGAAGCATTTACATAACTTCTTGAGTCATAAGAAACAATGAAATAACATACAACCTTAAGGGACTACAACTACAACTTAAGCTCTTTGTTTAAAGATCATAAAGTATTGAAGATCACTGATAAGAGGAGATGAGAATTAGAATGGAACTAATGAATTTATCACTCTTTGTACTAATTTATTTGAAAAAATATGACCATATGCATGAAATAAAAAACATGAAACAACCTAATAGGTCTAAACTATTTGTATATTCCTTCCTACAACTGTTCACATGAAAGAATTCTGGTGAAGAATGGTGTCTTAATATTTGGAATCCATCAAAACTAGAACCAGAATGTGGTCTCTCAGCAGTGAGTGGTTTTTTCTTCCTAGAAATTAGAACTCCTTTAATGAGAAAGAAAGAGAAAGATATAGGTTGAAGGAATTCTCAGATCTGATTTCAGAATGATAGGTGTCCACTTAGAATTCCATCTCCATCAACTGAATCACCTCTCTCTTCTCTCTACCATTTTGATTTGATTTGGTTTATCATTTTTCTGTAACGGATTTGCAAAATATCATTTTTTGAATGATGAAAATTCTTGAGTAATAAAAATATCTGATAACTTTGTGAAAATGCTAGTGAAATTGAGTTTTACTGAGTGAATCTGATTAGAATTTTATCCAAACTGCATTTTCACCGCATTTTGCTCATATTCAGGTCATTATTTTACCAAAAATTAGTTTTGAAATTTGATGCCTAAATTTGGTTGCAAGATAGGAATCTGAAAGAAAACTGCCTATAGCTTGAACCAGTGGCATTCTATGCAAAAATTGACTTTAGAATCGGAAAATTTAGGCTCTCTTGATTTTGACAATATATAATATCGCATACCTAGCCTCTCTAAAACCCCATGAAAACCAGTTTGAAAATAGTCCCTTTGCTAGAAATTTTTGACTTGCAACTTTGATATTTAAAATTTGAAATATAATCTAAAGTTGAAACTTTAGACTAAAGGCCCATTTGAATTTAAAATAACCTAACATGGGCATTTTGAAAAAACAAATGATAAAAATATTTTTATCATTTTCCAATTTCTCCCTACCCCTCTGAATTCGGGTCAAATCTAGTTTGACCTATGCCACGTGTCACTTCCTAATTGGTCGACCCCTATCCACATCATCAGCTTGAACATAGTGCCATGTCATCACTGTGAGACCCCCTAACATGTGTCAGCATCCCGCTTATCCACATTTTTAAACCCGTGAGCACTTTCCTTTTGCGGGCATGCACCCACCGTCGGATCATGACATGTGTCATGATATGGTCACCTGCTATCTAGAATTGCTCTAATTTCCACATCAGCACACATAGGACCCACTACCACATGGCAGCATCTCGCATTACATATCTCCCTTGCATCTTTGTTTTGTAGGCTTGCGCACATCGCACATCTCGACACATGTGAAAATCTTGCACACTTTCACCAGATCAGCGTACTTACCAAGTCATTCAAAATTATGCTTTCACTCCCTCTAACTATCATCATTGGTGGGGCCCTTGCGCAAACTTGGCTTTCAAAAGCCTTCTTTTCTTGAGACATAATACAATATGTGATAAGTTGTATTTAAAAACTTTAAAACTCTCCCATGCGGGCAATATGGGACTAAAGTCCTGTGCCTTTGCTTTGTTTTCTACTCATTTCCTTGCATAGATCTTCTCTTTGCAAGTTTTTGGTTTGTTTTTAGATGCATTTAGCTTCACGGCGTGAGGCTCTCTCTCTAGCTTGCATGATCTTCTTTATCATTGCCTGGACAACTTTTTAATTGCTTATTCTCCTCTTGCATGGATGACTCCCCTTTTCATTAACTTGCGTGGGCAGAGCTCCCTTCTTTGCATAGAGAATGCTTTGAGCTTGCATTGAATGCCATTAGAAAGTGTGGACTTGTTCTAACACTTGTGTAGGGTCTTCTCCAATTCAACTTGGACTCCCATGTTTAAAACTAGTGCCTCTTCTTTGTCTGTGAGTTCTTTTCACAAGCAGCTTCTGTCTTTTCTAAAGGCCTGGACTACTTTGAACTGCAGCTCCCCTGCTTGCTACCATGGACATCTCCAACTTCTCCTTTCTTTTGTGTGGATTCTTCTATGGATACATCCCCTACAATAGTCGATTCATAACATTGATGCTAGGAGCTCCTTTCTATTTGCCTAACATGGACTGGTCTTTTAATGGCACGAATGCCCCTACTGCTACCTTCTTAAAAATCATAGTCTCCTTATCTTCAATGCCTGAATAGGGGTGCTTGGTATATGATGGCTTTTATGGAGGCTCCCCTGCAATGAAAATGAAGTTCTCTATTGGTTATGTGGACATTCCTTTAAGGGCGTGTTTCATTTTTTAATGTGGATGTTTCTTTCTTGTAGGCTATGGATTCCTCTATCGTTTGGTGGCTCCAATGACCATGTGGGTCTTTAGATAGATCCATGTCTTTATGGCATGGGATGGCTCTCTTCTAAACATGCTCCTATGGCTTCTTCTTTTGACTGTGAATTATTTCTTTTACAAATGGCTATGTCGCCTTAGATTCAATTTCCAGTGGTTTTTCTGAAGAGGATAATGATCTATGAATACTCTCACCATCCTGAGAAAATAGTTGACATTTTAAAACTTTCCTCCAACTCGATATCTTCATTGTAGTTATTATTTGATATTATCTTTGGGTCCTTTCCATTCAAACTAATATCTTCTACCACATATTTTCAATCTCTCAAATCTACCATGGAAGAGGATTGTACAACTCTTGATGCACTATCTGGTCAGCTTGTGTAGAATGCATTTGCATTTTTCCCTTGAATTTTTTTTCTAAGTGAAAAGACCTATGCCAAATCTACCAATTTTTTTCTAGATCTTTAATTTGCTAGAAGATTCTTGATTATTCATACCCTTTTTGGTACTTGCTTCTAAAGTTCTTGCCTCGCATCCATATACAAATGGAACATAATATCTTTGCACTCCTCTTCCATCATTAACAATAGTCATGACTTGAGAACTATGCATCGACAATATGTTGTGATAAGAAATAAACACCCCTTTAAAAACTCCTCTAATTCTAGGTTAATATCTATGTAATCAGATGAACTTAGTCGGGCCCCAAAGCGAGCTCGACTAATTTTATTTTTGTTTCCAAACAACTGAATTCTCAAACTGATCTATTAGTCTTCTGAAATTTATTTGATCAAAAATCAATCACTGAACCATCTATTAAAACTCATTTTACCACCTTCTTGCAAAGTGTCAATTTTGTGCTAGGAGGTCCATTGACTGGTCTTAAAAACTAACCAAATCACCTAATCAACCTCTAAAATTGGTACACTGAATCTCTGCTCTACATATTTCCACCCTGTCAAATCTTGTCTCATGATGAATTCCCAGTCAAAAGATATTGATTGTCAAAGTTGACCTTTCAAAACTTCCTGCAAGAAAACATGTCAGAAAACACTAAATTGGGTTTGGATTTGGCTTTGAAAACTAGGTAAACTAGCACTTGGGAAGACAAAAATTGGGGCGTTGGTTCTCTGCCATGAGGAGAGTATGGATTTGCAATCTGGGCTCATGATGAATAACAAGATGCAAATGGAAAGTGGTCAAAATGAGCTACTCAGAATTTGTAGACTAGAAACAATGGCAGAAAGACATTTTTTTGCAAATGGAAATGACCTAGAAAAGTGTGCAAATGGATTCATCAAGACATGAAAACTGGCACACTTAAAGTATTTTCAGAGTACTACACAATGGTACAATCCATTCGGTCTAACCAATCACAGATTTTGAATTATGATATCACAAACAGGGGTACTAATCAATCTACAAATGCTAACACCAATACAAAGATAAAAATTGCGTTTGGAATCACGTTTGAAAACTGATCAAACAAATTCTTCAAGACTTAAAAATTGAAACATAACAAGTCTCTGACATTTAAAATACAATGCAAAAAGAAATTCAATATTTTGGTCAACTGGTCAAAATTTATTACAGGTCAAACAGGGCTTCCAAAAATTTTGTGCAATGTGCATCAGCATGAAAACATTAAATGACCAACTTTGAGGGATTCAAAACCTAGTCAAATAGACTCGAAATGACTTGAAATCTAAAACATAGGCTCTCCGGTATGGACACTAAATACTCCCAAAGTGGTGAATCATGAAACATTTATGGGTTTGAGATATTCAATTGCAAACATGGCCTTCTGTCATTGTTTGATACTTAGGTGAGAATGCAGATTTGATAATTACTCAAAACAGGACTTCACGAAATGACTCCGAATGGAATTTTATCATCATGGAAAAAGAGGACATGCTGAATGGAAGGTGTTAGAAACATTAAACACCTTTTAGGCCTCAAACTGAAAATCGGGTACACATGCACTTAAAAGTATTTATAGACCTTAAATTTCTCAATGGTACTCAAAATTGACCATACAATTTTTAGTCCCAACACACTAAAACTAGTATTTTAAGAATTTTGTCATTGATTGTTATTATTATAACTTTGAAGAGGGCCTTGTGGCATACCCTATCTTTGAGCCCATGGCCTTTTTTGAGCAATGTAAAGCACCTCTCCATTTTCATCAATGGCTTTAAACTCAATAGGCATTTGTTATATCTCTAAACTTGCAACAGACTTACATCTACGTTGTCTTTTCTTTTCCCTACAATGTGGTCAATATTTAGTCAACATGGCATCAATTTCACCTTCCTTCCTTCTTGTTTGTATTGTGTCTAGCTCAGTGGTTACATCATTAATGATGTCTTACTTGAAATATTATAGAAAATTGGATAATTCCATCTTTAATACTCCTGAACTGCCATTGGACTTATGTGATAGACCTCTAAGTCCCTAGCTTTCTTCATAGTGGCTTTGAAGTAATTTAGACATATATTTCATATACTAGTCCAAGTTTTCTGAGTGATATCTCCTCCTACCATAAGATCTAGAGCTTTAATACTTCCATCATTCACACCTTTCAAAAAAAAGATATTTCTTTGATTCCTCATTCAATTGATGTTGTATAATACACCGCAGGTTAAACATGAACTGAGAAACGTAATCTTCCAATATTTCATCATCCTTTTGGGACAATTAAAAAATTTCATCCCCTTTTAAATCTTGACCCTTCTTTATACTTTGTGAGCAACAAGTTGCTCATTGTAGGTTAATCTACTATAGCATTGTCACCCAACCCCATGAACCATCTCAGAGCAACTTCCTTTAGGGTAGAAGGAAACAAATCTAGTTTATGGGCACTATTTGTATATTCATAACTTCTATAAAGTACATCAAACTCAAAGAGAAAGGTTCTAGGGTCTTTAGTGATTAGGCCATAAAACTTGGGAAGTGCAGCAATCGGTATGTTCTTCAAGTTTTGGTCACCCTGCTGAGGAGGGATAAGAAAAGGGAATGTAGGTTGAAGATGAACCATTCCTGGAGGAGGTACTGGAAGCAGTGGTTGATAGATAACAAGGGCAAGTCAATTATCTTCATATTCAAGTTCAGCAAAAAGATCATTCAAATGCAAGGATTCTTCAAAGGATGAGGGTACTCATTCTTGAGCAACAACTAATGGATTTTCAAAAGGTTCCTCTTCTTCATTCTTATTGTAAGGTTCTTTAGGTTCAAGATTAAAAATATCTTCCTAAATATTACAGGGAAGAAATCTCCTAAGGAGTTTTGTTCTTCTATGTATGCAAAATAATGCAAAATCTAAACTAACATAATGAGTTCAAGGTTGAATTAGATTTACACCTTCACCGACAACGATGCCAAAAATGGCCAGTTGGCTTAATACCTAAGTGATAAAGGATTGGACATCCTTTCACAGTGATTCCATGGTTAGACAAAATTATGTGTTTTCCTAAAATAACATACATTTTTCAACCTGGGAGTGTAAGCTTGAGAGGGTGGCTTCAAAATATATACCCTTATTCTTTTTTAAATCATTACAACTAAAACAAAGGAAATATTGAAGGAGATTTAAGCTAGAAACTAAAATAACATCTTAACTTAAAGCTTAAAGTAATGTTGCAAATAGTAAACCTATCTATGCACCTATGTTGGAGGAACAATTCACTTATTCTATTATTAATGGCTATAGGAACAAAAAAATTCTAGCTTGCAAAGAAATAAACAAGGAAATGAAATCTATTCTAGCAAAGTAGTTCACTCACCAAGTGGCCCCACCCTAGATGAGTGAACAAAAAATAAAATCAAGATAGAAGATGTAAACTTGAACTTTGTATTCTATTCATTCATGATAAGATATTACATCTGATTAAAAACAAGATCACACAGTATTGTTATGAAAATAAATCTATTCTATCATTCTTCCAAAAATTGCTTCTCAAGGAAACAACAAGTGTTATTTAAAGGGAAACTACAACTTCCTAACTCTATGATCACTTCATCAATGAGGATCAATTACAAGCTCATAAAGTTTGCAATAGAGATATCAGTAGTTGTGGTTAAATCCTCCAAGAATATAGTAGGTTAGGGGAGCTATATTCGTGTGTTTCTACAACAAAAAAATTACAATAACTTTTTCATTTATGGTAGTTTAACAATTTGGTTGGATTTGACTTAGTGTTGAGGTGTTGACTTTGAACTCACATAACAAGTACCTACAAAACATTGAATGTATACAACTTACACATACAAATATTTATTTCATCATCAATGTTAGAAAAGGTGTAATGTTCAAACTATCACTCTTTGCAAATATGAATGCTACAAGAAGGAATCTACCCAAAACATAGCATGGATGAGGAAAAATTAATCAACATGTAACATTCCTTCATTATACCATAGAAGTCCATAGATTAAAGAAAATATAGCATATTTGAACTATCCATACTTCTACTTCATGTCATAACATATTCATAAAAACATAAGTTCATCTACTTAAAATCATAGAGTCATGATTGTTTTTGCAAGATAACTATCTAAAAAAAAGATAAAAGGATCTCATAATAATGGCCTTTTGGAGACCCATCATTTAGCATGAAATTTTGATAGATTTGATAGGTTTTTGATAGATTTTTTATAGGTTGATAGGGTAGATAGAAAATTTTGATTAGCACACACAGACGTGCATTTGTATACTGGATGAATGTGCAATAGTTGAAGATAATGCATATTTATGTCTGAAATAGGTGCATAGATAGGATAAAATCACACATTTGTTAAATCAATGCATTTGTGTATTATAGTGGTGCATGTAGGTATGATGGATATGCTTTTGATCAAACTATACTTCTGGTTATGATTAAGGTGCAATTGTTTGGGTTTGCATGCATTAGTTAAAAAGACAATTTGGTTTGGGTATTCACTGCTTTTGTTGTGTATAGTTGTGCAAATGTTGAAGTTGTGCAGGTATGTGATGGTGTTGCACATTTGTGATGCAAAGCTGTGCATTTGCCTTTATTGATGAAATGTGGATAGAAAAATGATGAATTTAAATAATAGATATGATATAATGATGATTATTATTTTTAATTAGGGTAATGATAAGACTAGTGTAGGCATCATTATAATAACATCGAAACCCAATCAGGCTTAGACAAATGATATATTTTTCAGTAAACATGTGATGAAATTTATTTATGGATTAAAATAGTTATATCATAATTCTAGATGATAGATGTCCTAAATAGCTAATTTCATGCTTTTTGATGTGTGTAGGAGGACTTGTCAGATATCTTGATGTCAAGGGAGAGATTTCTTGACATGTAGCCATTGAGGCCTTTGTTGACTTAGAGTGATAAAATTTTAATTGCTGCATCATGCATTGCATTGCCTTTAGGGTTAATTTTGGCTACTGGCAACATTAGTAGAGTGATGACACTCTAAGATGAGTTCCTTTCATCTACATACATGGGAGATGAGTGTGACATTGGAGGATATATACTGAATCCTTTGTTTATTGATTAGTGAGGAGCTTGTACAGTGTAATCAACATGGTGGGTTAGAGGAGTACGAAGATGTCTTCAGAGATGAGGACTTAGATGATTATGAGATTAGTTGGGAGTTCATGGTAGAGGCATATGATCCATTACCTATGGTCTTGGCTAGGATGATATCAGGATAAATTTATCTAGACATCAGATCAAGGGGACTCCTAGTGGGATGGGGATGGACTTTACAGAGGACAATGGAGGAGGGGACAACTATATGTTCATCTATATTTTGTGATCTTGTCCCAACCTAAGCTAAGATGACTAGATTATTGGAGATATGTGCTAGAAATACTAGACTCAGTGATATGGAGGTTATATTTGGATTACAAGGATTGGTATGATGAGAGGGAGCTAGAATATTGCTTTGAGACTAGATGGTTGATTGGGCAGACTTCACATATCCTAGAGAGGTAGTTGGTAGGCCACTTGTTGTGATAATTTGGATGACTATAAGGGATGCCCTAGGGTGTTGTTGAGTTTTCTCACACTCATTAGGGGAGGAGATATTGGGATTCAATGCCTTCTTATTAGGTTTCTTTATAGGAGTTCCAACATATTCCATTCCAAGAATGGACACTATGGAGAGATTTGGTGGATCCAAGGTTGACCAAAGAGTACGAGAGTGTTAGAATATATAGTACACCAATATGGTTGAGGGTTGGGGGGGGGGGGGGGGGGGGGGGTGGCGGGGGGCGGGGGGGGTGAATCAATTATCCAACTATTATCAAAATTATCAACCTCATTAAATCTTAACCATATGAGAAATATAATTAGAAACCACAACAAGATACTCATGCACAATATCAGTATATATGTTAACTATGGAAACCCTTGATCGAAGGAAAAATCGTGATGAGGATGGTACCCACAAGATGATCGAAGGAAAAATCGTGATGAGGATGGTATTTTCCTTGTTAGAGGATGTACCTTATTAGGAGTCTATAAAAATATTTAGTACATATTAGTCCTTGTTAGGAGAATTTGAATCCCTATAGGGTATTCCAACCCTAATAGGAGTTGTATAAGGTAGATGGACCCATTGTCCAAACAACTTTAGGGGCAAGACCAATGAGCCCATTGTCCAAATGATCTTTATATTATTCCTTGTAGAACAATAGAATTGAATTCTACTTCTCCTTCCTCTTCCTCTATCCTATTAACCATATTTCTTCTCCTTTTGATCTCAATACTAGATCACAAACTTTGCATCTAATAATCCCTTGGATCGCTTAATGCATTTACCAAATACTATTCTCTTGTGACACTTCCTTGAACCCTTCACATACTCATACACTTTACATACAAGGAAAACACTTTCCTTTATACAAAGTTCACAAAAAAATTCCTTGAGTAGGTCTTGAGGCTTTCCCAATTAATTATAATAAGACCACAATAGGATGATTAATTATTTCTCTATTACAATAGAACTGTTAGCTCACAATCTATTCAACTTCTCACATGTGCAACTTTAGAACTTGTGCACTCAATGACATCATCTTTATAATTTCCTCTATTATAGTATAACTTTGTGTACCCTGATTATATCTCTGTTAAGAAATAAAATCCAATCATTAAAAAATACTTTTTAGGTACTCTCACTACAACATTTGGGGTCAAATTGTGACGATAATTTGTGATGGCAGTGTAATTTGTGGTCATTTTCATTTTTTTTCTCCAATTTTCCCTGACATCATCAAAATATCGACGTCTATGTCATAATTGTGATGCCTTCACAAGAATAAAACAAAAAAAGAAACATGACAATCATTTTCCATTTGTTTTGATTTTGGAGAGAGTTGTGCATGAAAGAGGTGGAGAGGAGCATGTGAAAGAGGTGGAGAGTTGTGAATGTTGTCATGGCCCTTGTGATTGGTGCATTTGGTTGCTATTCCCATGTGATCTCTCCATTTCATTGCCCTGCCCTTGCTCTATGATTTCATTGTCATGTCGTGCCCTTGCTCTATGATTTCATTGTCATGTCATGCTCTTGCTCTGTGATTTCATTTTTGTGTCATGCCCTTGTGATCTATGTGCCCTTTCTCTATGATTTTCTTCAAGGGTGAGAAAAGGTATGTATGTACAAATATATTTTTAATTTTCCTTGTAAACATGTATGTCTTTATATTCTCTTCTAAACATGTATCTCTTTATATATTTAGAGAGATTGTTTTCAAGGTGCTTATTACATATATGATCTAGCTACATACATATTCTAGAATCCAAATAATAAAATAATAAAACTCACTCAACCCATGCTAAGTGACTTACCTCAAGATCCTACACCAAAATAATGCAAACTACAAAAAATGGGCTGAGTTCACGAGAAATTTTACAAAAAAATACCATAGCAGATATTTTTAGAAAGAAACAAGCTATAACCAGTTAAATGGGTCTAGTTGCTAATTAGTTGGGTTGATATATATATATATATATATATATATATATATGTATATTTAACTAGGTTATGGCTTCTGCAATGGAATGAGACTCTTGATTATGTATATGTGCTTGGTGTGCCCTTGTGATCTCTATGTTTTGTTTTCATCCCCTTTCTCAGTGATTTCAATGTTGTCCCTAGCTTTGTGATTTTGTTGCCATGTCGTGCCCTTGCTCTACAATTTCATTTTTATGTTGTGCCCTTGCTCGATGATTTTGTTGCAATGCCCTAGCTATGCAATTTCGTTGAAGGGTATGTAAATGTTGGTTTATTTTCCTTCTAAAAATGTATCTTTTTATATCTCCTTTTGAACATGTATATTTAGAGATCTTTTTAAAGGTTCTTATTACATCTTAGCTACACAATAGAAAAAATGATCTAGATGCACACACATTCGAGAATCCAAATAATAATAAAATAAAACTCACTCAACCCATGGTAAGTGATTAACCTCAAGATCCTCTATAAAAATAATGTAGACCAGGAAAAATGGGTAGAGTTAACAATAACTTTTACAAAAACATATCATAGCACATATTTTTAGAAAGAAACTAGCCATACCTAGTTAAATGGATCTAGTTGCTAATAACTTGGGTTGATTACAAATTCCTATAGAACTATCATCATATTAGATGAAATAAGATGAGCAATCAATTTTTCCTAGCTAGTAGGATCAAATATAGTTTTCCAAGGTGATAAAATTGCATATGCAAGGAATTGAAGAATAACTTCAGTGAAGAGTTGAGTGTAAGGAGTTGAAGAAGCAAGTTCTAATTCTATGTAAATGCCATAATAGTGAGGCTCATTCCCTTGTAGAAGCCTCTTACACAATGACATTACCTCTAAACCATACAAAGGATGTTGAAGTGGTTCCCAACCTTGAAATACTCTTATAAGCATTTGATCCTTGGGATCATCACAGGGAGACTATGCTAATACTTGAAACACTCTTATAAGAATTTTATATTTGGACACTAAATTTTTAAAGACATGTGTAAGTGATTCCAATGTCATAGTACCTACTATTGGTGTTTTGAAACATCACAATTTCAAATTACCTCGATGTGAACAAGATTAACTAGGGGCAACTACTTCCCATCTGCAACATATCCTTTTACACACCGGGCCGACTATAAGGCTAGACCTTCTTCTACTTTAGGCTCTAAAAAACTTAGGTTGGTGGACCTCATATTTACTTATATGGTATATGTGCTAAAATATACACTTGAATCTAACAAAGCAGATAAAACCCTTAATCTTCTAACACTTATGCAAAGATCTTAGACTTTAAATAGCTATTGACATGACCTAAGAAATTGATAAGCTAAGTGAGGGAATCCTTTCAATTCTTAAATGGAAAGGGAAATGGATGATAATAATATTGATTTTAGCAAAACCCCAAATATGTGGTAGTAAGAACAAGTTGATCCTATAGTAGATTAGTGCCTTATCTATTGGGCAATTCCACAAATCACACACATATGTCTATGATACTAGTGGCATATTCCATACATCAAGATATCAAATTTGTCTATCACTTTGTGAATCAGACATTGGTGTTCATAGAGACCTCATTCTCATGAAATATCCTTCTCAAATAGCCTACAACCCTATCAAAATATATCAAGCATTTACTTGGCCCTTTGTTCCAACAACAAAATATATCAAACATACAACCTAAAGGGGATGCAAATGGGTCTCAATTCTTTGTCCCTAAACCACATAAGATTGTATATTATAGAGATAGGAGATGGGAATCAAAATGAAACTAAGGAAATTCATGCTCATTGTATTCATTTGTTTGAAACTATACATTCAAGAGACATGTAAAAAAATTCATAAAACCATTAAATAGATCAAAACTATCTATATTATCTTAACTAATGATGTTCATACAAGAGATATATTGAAAAGTGTGGTGGAATTATAGTTCTAGATCCAACAATGTGGTCTCACAGACAAACTAGAACCAACTGCATGGTCTTACAGTGAAAATTGCCAACTCTTGAAAAAGAGAAAATAAAAGACTAAATAGAAAGGAATAAATCTCGAATCAGATCAGATGTTGCCAATTGTACACTTAGAAAACCTCCATCTGTAGATGCAAAATATCTCTCTACTCTCTCTCTATAACTACACATTAGATCTTTTCATTGCTACTTGAAAAAATGCCTTGAAAATATCTTCAGAATGTTGAAAAGTGTAACTGATTTTAATGCTAGATCTAAGATCAAAGCAAGGGAAAAACATCTGTCAAATGACTTCAAGAGGCCAAAGAAAACTCTCAGAATCATTTTTACTCAAAATCTAGTAGCAAAAAACTTCA
The DNA here is from genome assembly GCA_028749045.1 of Cupressus sempervirens. Taxonomy (NCBI): domain Eukaryota; kingdom Viridiplantae; phylum Streptophyta; class Pinopsida; order Cupressales; family Cupressaceae; genus Cupressus; species Cupressus sempervirens. The sequence continues at coordinate 707,561,359 of CM053787.1, forward strand.
ATGATTTCTTTCTACTTAATTTTGATGCCTAATGATGAATTTTGTTCATTCTATTGAGAGTGTCGTGGAAAACACAAATCTATCGATAACATGTACTGCTGAATACCTGTGCAAATTTCTATTAGAGATTTGGATAGCTCATCTTCTCTTAGTTCCAATGGTATACTACACTACATATTTTTGACAAAATCATCCCTCTAGCATGAATTTGAAAATCTAGCCCCCCATTGTAAATTCAGTCATTTAAAAGAAACAATAAAAAATTTCTATAGTTTAAACTTTAGGAAAATCTTCAAAACATTTAAATTTTTAAATTTATAGCTTTCCCATTCAATTTTTGGAGATAAAATTAATAAAATAATAATTTTCCATTTTTTGCCCTTTTTCCATCTAGGTCAGCCATCTTGGTTGACCACCACATGGTAGCTCCTCATTTGCTAGCTCTTGTCACCTCACCACATGTCATCTTCTTGCTCCATCATGGGCTTAACCCTAGGTTTCGCCTTAACCTCAGTGACTAGGTGAAACAAGCAATTGCGCACTGTCAAAACCTCCAAGCCTTAACCACAATTAACACCTAAGAAGCTACGAAATGATGATTTTTGCATGGTTGGAGCCACTTTTGTTAATCACATAGTTATCAATGCAAAAATGTGCATGCATGCCATGTGTTGTCTTGATGACATCATCCTCTAACGTCCTTCAACTGAGTGATTTCCTTCAAAATTTAATGGTTTTGTCTCCATCTATCATCCAAGTATAGGGGGGCCCCATACATGGCCTTGCACTTCAAAAATGTTTTTTCTTGTTAAACACTTGTGTATCTAAAATTTAGGTATTTAACTATTAAAAATTTCCCTAGCCTTGTGAATGTGGGACAAAAAAAACTAAATGTTGATCTACTTTCTCCACCTTTAATTTCTTTTGCTAAAATAGTTAGATGCCTTTATACAAACCAAGCACTAAAATCCTTATGCATTTGGATTGATCCCTATTCTCCATTTCTTGAAAAAAAATTTCTTGGTGATCTAAAATGAAAAGGCATAGTTGTTCATTCTTAAAACCTATAAGCAATTCTCGGAAGGGTAAAAATGACTTGTCTTTGTATGGGCTCAATCTCTGAATGTTTGTCTTGCCAAAAATTGTGACATAATGAATAGGATCAACTTGCAACAATTTTCTAATCCTTTAACCCCCTTAGCAAATAAGCAATGTGGGAAGTGAATTTCTCATGTATGGTAGTTTTGGAAAATAATGTGCATTGCTTATACTTTAGCCTTATCACTCCTATTGGCATAACCCTCCCATTTCATGCTTTGCTTCTTGGCTTTTTGTCAAACTCACAAAAAACATTTGAAAGTCTTCAAATGTCTACCCCTTGCATGGAAAGCAAACTTCCTTCATATCCTCACTACTCAAAACATTGTTGTGGGCTTGTAATGTGTACTGCTAACCCCCTTCTACCACCATCTCCTACCTTATTAACAATATCTGTAGACCTCCCAATATCTGATGCATATGGCTTCTTGGGATCCATGCAAGACATTGCCTCCCTCTTAAGAGATTTAATTTTTCAATGCTCATTTGGTGACAGGTAATTAAGGAGAATTAAAAACAAGAATGTACTAAGTGTTATAAACAGATTGAGCAGCATACATTTTGAGGATGTTCTTTGCATCACACACAACATCCCTCACCTCATCCAATCATTCTTTATGTGGCCATCACCATCTTGTCCGTAAGAAGTTTTGTTGGAAATAATTAGAACACTGAGCTTGATAGTAACTCAATAGACTTCCCCATTTATAACATTATTAATATGACATCAAAGAAAAAATCATTTTTTCCCACATATGTTGTCAAATCCACCTTTAATCTAGGTAGAAACTAAATGTTGGATCCATTACTACCACATCTTTTGATTCTTGCTTATTTCTCTCTAACATGGAAAGAACACTAGAGACCTACTTGGATACCTACCTCTGCTACAAATAGTGTGCCCCTGCAATCAAATGATCACTTGTCACTGCAATAGCAATCTTGCATACTCATTAAAGCTTGGATCAATGATATGCATATATCATATTATTACATTAAAAATAATTTTAAATCATACTCCACTTTTATTTGATAACACACAATTCTTCAATATCTTATCAATCTAGTGAAATTAGTCAGGCCCCAAAGTGGGTCTAGCTAATTTTTTTTCGAACTTAAACACATGATCCTTTAGACTAGCCTATTGAATCCATCATCTTGATTAAAATCAAAATTGACTATTGAATGATCATTTAAACTTATTTTACCATTTATTTGCACATTGTTAATTGTGTGTCAAGAGTTCCTCTAACTAGCTTTAAAAATTGACCAAAACACCTCACTAAGCCTTGGGATATGACATGTTGATTCTCTATTCCACATTTTCTTTCCCTATCAAATCTCATATAATGATGACTTTGGGGTCAAAAGATATTATCTTTGTATGGTCTCAATCTTTGAATGCTTACCTTGATAGAAATTGTGACATAATGAATGGGATCAAATTAAAACAATTTTCTAATCCTTTAACCCCCTTAGCAAACAAGCAATGTGGGAATCAAATTTTTCACATATGGTAGTTTTGGAAAATGATATGCATTTCTTATACTTCTGCCTTATCATTTCTATTAGCACCACCCTCCCATTTTTGTGCTTGGCTTCTTGGCTTTTTGTCAAACTCATGAAAAACATTTGAAAGCCTTCAAATGTCTACCCCTTGCATGGAAAGCAGACCTCGTTCATCTCCTCGCTACTTGAAACTTTGTTGTGGGCTTGTAAAGTGGGTTGTCAACCCCCTTCTACCACCATCTCCTGCCTTATCTACAATATCTATAGACCTCCCAATCTCTAATGCATATGGATTCCCTGGGCCCACACAAGACACCACCTCCCTCTTAAGAGATTTACTTTGTCAATGCTCATCTTGCAATAAAAAATTAAGGAGAATTGCAAACAAGAATCTATCGAGCGCTGTAAAGAGGTTGAGTAGCATAATTTTGAGGATGTTCCTTGCATCACACATGATGTCCCTCACCTCATCCAATCATTCTTTATGTGGCCATCACCATCTTTCCCATAAGAAATTTTATTGGAAATAATTAGAACAATGGGCTTGATAGTAACCCAATAAACTTCCCCATTTATAACATTATTAATATGGCATTAAAGACAAAATCATGTTATCCCACATATGTTGTCAAATCCACCTTTAATTTGGGTGGAAATTAAATTTTGGACCTATTTCTACCACATCTTTTGATTCTTGCTTCTTTCTCTCTGCCATGGAAAGAACTATGAAGACCTGCTTGGATACCTACCTCTTCTACAAATGATGTGCCCCTATAATTAAATGCTCACTTATTACTACAAGTGCAATCTTACATACTCATTAAAATTTAGATCAATGATATGCATATATCAGATTATCACATTAAAATAATTTTAAATCATACACCACTTTTATTTGATAACACATTATTCCCCAATATCTCATCAAACTGGTAGAATTAGTTGGGCCCCAAAGTGGGTCTAGCTAAAAAAAAAAATTGAACTTAAATGCATGATCCTTCAAAGTAGCCTATTCAATCCATCATCATGATTAAAATAAAAAATGATCATTAAACAATCATTTAAAACTTATTTTACCATTTATTTGTAAATAGTCAATTTCGTGTCAAGGGGACCTCTGACTGGCTTTAAAAATTGACCAAAACACCTAACTAAGCCTTGGGATATGACATGTTAATTCTTTGTTCTACATTTTCTTTCCCTATAAAATTTTATTTGATGATGACTTTGGGGTCAAAAAATATTGACCATCAAAGTTTCCTTCTTAGAATTGCCTGCAAACAAACATGTTCGAAAACCATAAATCACATTTGGTTTTGGCTTTGAAAATAGGTCAAACTGACACTTGGGGGCTTGAAAACTGGGGCATTAGTTTACTATCACAAGGAAAGTATAAATATAGGATTTAGTCTCATGATAAATAATAGGTAACATTTAGAAAATGTTCTCAATGGGCTTCTTGGATTTGCATAACTAGAAACAATGGCAGAAAAGTGATTTTCACAAATGAAATGGACCTAGGAAAATGTGCAGACGGATTCGTCAAGATTTGCAATTTAGCACACTTAAAGAATTTTCAGACTAGAACACAATAGTACAATTCATTTGATCTCACCTAACATGAATTCAGAGTTATAGCATCCTAAACAAGGGTACAGATCAATCTGCACTTCTTGACACCAACAAAACTTTATAAATTGCATATGGAATTGCATTAAAAAATTGATCAAATGGATTTTTCATAAGCTCAAATTTGAAACATAGTAAGTCTCTAACCTCTGGAATGCAATGCAAAAATAATTTTCTCATTTTGGTCAACTGGGTCAAAGTTATAACTGGTCAAACATGGCCTCTCAGAATTATGAACAATTTACATCAACATAACAATAATAAATGACCAACTTTGAGGGAATGAAAAACATGTCAAAACATGTCAAAATCTCTTGAGATCTGAAACATAGGTTCTTTGATATGTATACTAAGACTTTGAAAGTAGTAGTCATGAAACATTATTGGGTGCGAGATATTCAAATGCAAACTAGGCCTCTTGTCATTGTTTGACACTTAGGCAAAAATGTAGAATTGAACATTGCTCAATATGAAACTTCTTTGAATGACTTGGAATGAAAATATATCAATACAAGACACATTCAAACAGTGAATGCAAGGTTTTAGAAACATTAAACATCTCTTAGGCCTCAAAATAATAACTAGGTACACATGCATTAAAAGTGCTTTAATGACTTAAAAGCTTGGACTAGTACTCAAATCAGGAGGGTAATTTTGAGTTCTATCACCTACCACAACACTTTGTTGGATTCTATGCAGTGCCTCCCATAATATCCTCTATGTTTTCTAGCTATTATTTCTTTTGTGCAGTCTCTTTCTAAAGCCACTCCTTTTTCTCTTTCTAAAGTTGCTCCTTCTCCTTTGCTCTCATGCCTTAAATTTTGATTATCAAACTTCTAAATATCTGCCTCTACCTTATCTAAAATCAACTTCACAATGTGTTGTAACTTTGGTATAGGTGTTTGATCATTGATAGATTTCATTTCAGCATTCAAGTTTTTGAGATTGGTCAACATCCTCACTTGCGGACCTCTCATGTCAAGCACTTTTTGTACTGTTTCAACACCATGTTCTTGCTTCTGAGCTAACAACTCTTCATATGTCTTTTCTTGTAAAATATTAATTTTGTTGAATAATAGTAAACTCTTAAAAAATGCATTTTTTTTTTCATGTATGTGTACATGTGTGTGTGTGTGTGTGTGTGTGTGTGTGTGTGTGTGTGTGTGTGTGTGTGTGTGTGTGTGTGTGTGTGTGTGTGTGTGTATGTATGTATGTATATGTATATGTATGTATGAATGTATTTATGTATGTATGAAGAGAGATCTTATGGATAGTGGATTATTGATTATAAAGAAAAAAAAATTTAAAAAATATGACATTAATCATTCCCCATTGTTTTGATTGATTGTGGAGAGCTATGCGCGAAAGAGGGTGGAAATTTCTGTATGATGGTGGAGAGCTCTAAAATTTGGTGGAGGTTAGTGGAGATCTACGGATTTTTTGTCATTCCCTTTTATACTATATGCCCTTGCTCTATGATTTTCTTCAAGGGGAGAAGAGGTACCTATGAAAATTTTCTTTTCTTTTCCTTCTAAACATGTATCTCTTGTTCATATATAGTAGTTTTGGTCATATTCAAGGATAACTAATTATGATGATTGTATGCATATGTGCATGTATGTATGTATATCAGTTCACTATGTGATATGCTTTATATGCATACATATAGACTTTCATAGTACTTTTGCTAAATTAAATTAATCATTCATGTCTTCAATTCACACAAGCAATTATCCTTGCATTCAATCAAATTTATTCATACCAAACTAAGGATGAAAAAATTTATACTTATAGATTATATTATCTCTTGGTGATTGAGTAAAGATCTCATGCATTATATTGTCTAGGTAATGATTAGATGCCTTCATATTAAGTCATAATAGGATCAAGCAAATGATCCATTTATGTTACTTCATACTTTCTTTATTGAACATTTATTGAACATTTTGTTTAACATAATCAATTATACTAGAATTATACAACTACAACTAGTACTCTTGTTTAGTTTATTTAATCATATACATTTTAGACTATTATTTTTCTTAAAATTAGATTGTATAATTATTATCACTAAAACACAAATATAGATCTTTGATAGTTATCTTTTTTAATTTCAATATCTTAATATTTAACATGAAGAGTTTCCACTACTAGAAAATGGAATAGCCACAATGTGGAGCAACATAGCTCATGGCCTTTTCCACCAAATTATATTTTTTATTATATTTTTGTCCTTCAAAAATATTATTGGTGAATTTTCTTCTGATTCTCCATATATTTAATAAATTGTTGCTTTTCATTTGAGGTAATTTTCTATTATGAGATAGAGACATCTATCATAAGGATGGACATGTCAATTTTGATCATCTTGTTTTCAAAGTTGATTCACTTATCAAATTAATGAAACTACTTGAAACTGACACCCTAATTTTTTGCAACTTTCCTAATCAACCATTCACACAAACGAGTCATCCCATATCCATAAAAAACATCTAATCTTCTATAAGTCTCTCTCCTCTAAGGAACCAATACATGGAGTCATTATCATCATGAGTAGACTCACTCTCCTCAAATGAATTCAATCAAAACTATTAATAAAAAACTAAGAATGCATAAATCTATACTTACAAATTATATTATCTCTTGGTGATTGAGTAAAGATCAAAGACAGTTTTCCAAGGTGATAAAATTGCATATGCAAATGTATGTATGCATGCATCTATGCATGTATGTATGTGATGTAGGAGTATCAAGCTTGGATTTTGGTGGGGTTATACATTTTATGGTTAGGTATGTGTTTGAGACACATTGGGGAACCTTTCCTCATGATTGCATTGAGATTGGATGGATTGAGTTGAAGTTTGAACTGTTTTTACCTTGTTGCTAGAACTGTGTTTTTTGGTTTCTAAGTGCTTGTTGTAGACTATGTAACTAATTTTTCATAATGAATGAAAGGATTAAATTTCCAAAGATTCAAGAGGGACTAGATTTCTTCCTTGTATTAAAGGCACAAGTTCTAATTCATCATAAGTTCAGAGACATGGAAATTCTCCTAGAGTAATTATTTCTAACAATTCTGCACAACAATTTTTCATGCTTGACTTTCGGGATGGATGCACACTTTTCCTTGGTGAATCAGCCTTTGTTCATTTAAGGGGTTGTAAAGGACCTAAATTAATACCCACAATTTGAAGTGTGAGTCATAATTCAATCAGAGCTATGAGATATCATGATTTTTCTTGGATATCGATTCCTCGATATTTAATTTTTATTAAAGGCTGACTGTGCCTCTTCAAGTATTTAATTTTAGTTTTTAGTATTATGGGCCAACTTGTGGCTTATATTAATATAAATAGTGATCTTGGGTAGAGTCTTAATCATTAATTTTGGTAGAGGAGTCTTAGGTGGAGCAACTTGGAGGTAGAAGTTTGTATTTGAGTCTAGAGATCTATTCTTCTTTGAAAGATGTATTCTTCTTTGTAATGGTCATAACCTAGAAGACTATACAGTCAGGAACATTGGATGTAAACTTATTGATTTGAATATATGATATATTATCTCTTTAGATTTGAATCTTTCTCCTCTTGTTCATTTTCCACAGTGTGTTTGTTTGTTGGTTTCTAGATCACCTCATTTTGGGGTACATTTGGATTAGTACTGCATCAATATGTATGTATGTATGTATGTATGTATGTATATATATATATATATATATATCTCATTGTCATGCCCTTGTGATATTTGTATATGCATATTTATATATATGTATATACATATATATACATACACATACATATACATAAAGAGAAGCTTCTCTAATCACCTGATGGGGGAAATATAAAGTGATACATTTTTAGAAGGAAAAGAAATGAGCATTTACATAGGTACCTCTTTTTCCCTTGAAGAAAATTGCAGAGCAAGCACTACTACATTTGGGTCCAAACACAATAAATTATACTACCATCACAAATTACAATTTGACCCCAAATTTTGTAGTACTGCAAAGGGCATATAGATCATAGGGGCATGACATGACATAAAAATCATAGAGCAAGGGAACAAATATCACAAGGGCATGAAAATGAAATGTAGAGAACAAAAGGGCATGGCAATGAAATATTAGATCTCCACAAATCTTCATCAAGGGCACGACAATGAAATGCAAAAACATAATGACATGGCAATGAAATGCCATGATAACAAGGGCACAACAATGAAATCTTGACCAATGTTAAAAGTTTTCTACCCTCATTTGGAGCTCTCCACCCTCTTTCACATGTAGCTCTCCACAATCAAAAAAAATGGGGAATTATTTATGTTGTTTTTTTTATATCCAAAATGAACTTTACATTCTATTGTAACTCTACCATATGTGTTTGACCCTTGATATCCTTCATTTCAGCATTTCAACATTAAAATTTTCAAGTTTGATCTTAATTATATAGTCCTTTCCACCCTAAAAACCACTTTGTTACTTCATTAAAATTAGGATTTGAACAAAGCCAATGATAATACAAAGCCCATATTCTAAAACCCAAATAATAAAACAATAAAACTCACTCAACCCATGCTAACTGACTTAGCTCAAGATCCTATACAAAAATAATGTAGACTAGGAAAAAGGGCAAGAAATTTTAGAAATCATATCATAGAAGATAGTTTTAGAAAGAAACAAGCCATACCCTAGTTAAATTGGTCTAGTTGTTGATTAGTTGGGTTGATTACAAATTCATTAAGAATTTTCATTAGATTAGGTACAATAAAACAAACAATTAGTTGTTCCCAACTAGCAGGATCAAATACAATATTCCAAGGTGATAAATTGCATATGCAGATGTATGCATGCATGTACATATATATAGAGAGAGAGATATATTGTCAATTATGGAGATCAGTGGAGATCTAGGATTTCATTGTCATGCCCTTGTGATCTTTGTATATGTATGTATGTATATACATACATATATATCTCTATGTGTATGTATGCATGCATGTATATAAACAAAAGAGATCTTGGCACTATAGAAAAACAATAAAACTCAGTCAATAGGTAGCATGGCCATGGGTATTGTCACAAGCTTTAAACATAACTATATAAGTCTTGAGTGAGGATGTATATAGGTTAACTTACATTAATTATAAACTACAACTCAAAGGTTACACTAGGGTATTACAATATTGTAATTATAGAAAACTACCTAATTCACCCGAGTGAGTGTATGATGGTGAAGAATTGTAGTAGGTTAGTAAAGCTCACCAATTGTATAGTAATATAACTACATCAAAACAATTAGAAACCCAAACTACATATTCATTAGAGTGAGGAGTTCAAGGGTCTTGATCCTGTGGATATGAGTATGTAGGCAGCCTGATAGGAAGAGTATGGCTCCAATGTGCATATAACTTGGACATAGTTAGGTAGCACTTAACTATTTGAAGACATTATATGTACCTAGTGTACTTGGCTTTAGAAAATAGAAGGATAAACTCTGTGTTTCAACATTAACTTGACTGGTCTATTTGGACCCATTGATTATTTTCATAGGCTTTTAAACATAACTATATAAGGAGTGAGTTAGTATGTATATAGGTTAACCTTACATTAACTGTAAACTACAATACAAAAGTTACACCAAGGTATTATAGTATTGTAATTATAGAAAACTGCCTGATCCACCCAAGTGGTTGTATGATAGTGAAGAGTTGTATTAGGTGAGTAAAGCTTATCAGTGGTTGTAGGAATAAAACTACATCAAAACAAGTAGAAACCAAAACTACATATTCATTGGAGTGAGTGGTTCAAGGGTCTTGATCTCGTGGATATGGGTATGTAGGTAACCCAGTAGGCAGAGTATGCCTCTAGTGTGTAGATGCCTTGGACATAGTTAGGTAGCAATTAACCATGTATGTATGTATGGATGTAACTATTCTCTACTTATTAGTGCCAACCACATGGTGGGGGGGTAGTTGAGCTTGCACCTTTTGTAATACTTCATTTTCATTATTTGCACTCTCTAAATCAAAGGTACATAACTTTATCACTTGTAACTATAATTTTCAAATAGTACAAACCACAAAAAATTCTTATAATTCTATGGTTCTCTTTGTAAATTTATAAAATTGAAGTTTAGAAATTAATTGCATTTATGTACATCTTTTTAAAGTTTGATATTTCTTCTTTTCCTGACTCACAATCCAATAGTAATTTTTCAAAACACATACTAACTAGTTGGAGATTGAGCCAAAAAATTATAAGAACAATTGTGCCAAAAGAGCTAAAAAACATGATTGGTGCATGATAGTCATCTTTTTATGCTCTTTTTGGCATAGTTGTTCTTACATTTTATGATTTTTGGTGAGAATAAAATTCTAAACTAATTAGGTAGGTGATCCAAAATTAAATCATAATTGGTTGAGGCATGTTTAAATACCTTATTTCACATGTTATTGAATTTTATGTGTTTAAGTGCTACTATTAATGAATGTTAAAGGATGAACTAATGTTAGATGTTTGGACATTATGATATTATTTTATGGATGATTATAATTGTTTTTTACTTCATGTGATAATGAATAAATTCTATATTTTATTAATGAATGAATCTCTTCTTAAGTACTCTTTCTAGGTTGTTGTACTAGTTCTTAAGCCCAGAATAGATAAATCATGATTTGAAATGCAAACTTGGGTGCTTAACTTAATGAATGAGTACACCAAGCAAAAGACTATTATATGATTTGCTACATATTTCACCACATAGTAGTGCATTGCAACTTCACATACATTCTTAAGTAGACATTTGTGAGCACTAGGTGTGTGAAGGCTCCATACAAAAACATGTAGAAGCAAAAAAGGTCATGATGAACATTTTCAATGACATTTTTTCTAAGAGAATACACAAGTTCTTTGAGATGACTTCACATTATTAAATTTGAATGTGTTCCAACACCATTGCTCTTCCTCCATATCATACATAAATAAAAAAGGATGTCTCCAACATTGCAATCATATGATAAATGGGAATAGCACATGCTTGAGCCATAACCTAGTTAAATTGGTCTAGTTGGTTATTAGTTGGGTTGATTACAAATTCTTGTAGAACTATCATCTGATTAGGTACAATAAAATGAATAATTTTTTGTTGCTAGCTAGTAGGATCAAATACAATTTTCCAAGGTGATAAAATTGCATATGTAGATGCATCACTTGAATGCTAGGCATGAAGCACATTCCCCAATTTATAATGAATGGTTAGATATAAAGGCTCCATATGTTGGCCCAACAATGGAAGCCAAGGATGTAACCATGCATGTATTAGCACGTTCTCCTTATGAAGATCCCAAGTATCTACTACTACTTTTAATCAGGTATAGTTGTTAATTAGCTGGGTTGATTACCAATTCTTATCGAACTATCATCAGATTAACATAAAATGAACAATCTGTTACTCCTAGCTAGTAGGATCAAATGTTGTTTTCACGAGTGATAAAATTTCATATGCAGATGCATCACTTGAGTGCTAGGCATGAAGCGCATTCCCCAATTTATAACAAATGGTTGGATATAAAGGCTCCATATTTTGACCCATCAATGGAAGCCAAGGGTGTAACCTTGCATGTATTGGCACACTCTCCCTATGAGGATCCCAAGTATCTACTACTATTGTTAATTTGTTCTAGAATGTTGATTAGCTATGTTGATTAGAAATTCTTGTAGAACTATCATCAGACTAGGTATAATAAATTGAAAAATCTATTGTTCCCAACTACCAAGATCAAATATAGTTTTCCAAGGTGATAAAATTACATATGTAGATGCATCACTTGAATTCCAGTCATGAAGCAAATTCCCCAATTTATAACTAATGGTTGGATATATAGGCTCCATATGTTGGCCCAACAATGGAAGCCAAGGATGTAACCATGCATGTATTGGCATGCTCTCCTTGTGAGGATCCCAAGTATTTAATATTGTTGTGAATTTGGTCCAATTCCTAATTAGCCAAGTTAATCACAAATTCCTATAGAACTATCATTAGATTAGGTACAATAAAATAAATAATTAGTTGTTCCTAGCTAGCAAGATAAAATATTGTTTTTCAAGGTGATAATTGCATTTGTAGATGCATCACTTGAATGTCAAGCATGAAACACATTCCCTAATTTATAATGAATGGTTGGATATAAAGGCTCCATATGCTAGCCCAAAAATGGAATCCAAGGATGGTGCCATGCATGTATTTGGATGCTCTTCCTATGAGGATCCCAAGTATCTACTATCGTTGTTAATTTGGGCATCACTATATGATCCAAAATGTAATGAAGTAATGAAGTCGGTAGTAACTTCTATTAGAAAAAATAGTCCACCAAGATAACTTGTGGTTCAAGGGGGGGGTTGAATTAGTTATTCCATAATTAAAACATTTATCAACCTTAAAAAATCTTATCCATTCAACCATAAGCAGATGCACATAGACAATTACACTAGATATGTTAACAAGGGAAACCCTTGATAAGAGGGAAAACCCCGATGTGAATGATGCCCAAAAGAAGATGTACTAATTATATAAATATTCCTTATTAGAGGATGGATTCTATGAAGATTCTATTACAACATTTATTACATATAAGTCCTTGTTAGGAGACTTTGAATCTCTATTAGGAGTTGTAGTACAATGTGTGCAAGAAGAGCCCACAACCCAAACACACAATTTCAATTACAAGAAGAGCTCACTGCCCAAACAAGAAATTTACTATTAAGTTCCTCTTTCCTCTATTCTATCAACAAAACCAATCACTATAAGACCTTATAGACTAGATCACAAATCTCGGGTCCAAGTATCCAACTTTGGATCCTCAATAAAACCTCAGTAATTAAGTTTCCTTCACTTTCGCTCTGCTCTACTCAACTTCACATTCTACTCTTTGCGCTACATACAATCACTCCATATCCATACACATTTTTGTGGTATCCACAACACATGCCCCATTCCTCACTAGGAATGGGGACCCCCTACTTTCTTCTGACTCCCAGGCTCATAGTTCAAAAATTGAAAGAAGGAGAAAGTCTCGTTTAAATCAGTTAGAGTAAAATTGAAAATATATTTATTTATTTATTTATTTATTTATTTATTTATAAAAATAAAAAATAAAAAATAAAAAAAAAATAATTCACGGAGGCACGCGTGCTTTGTAAAAACAAGCAAGGAGAGGGTGTTATAAAACCCCCTCCTTCCTCCTAGTCATTATCATTTTTTCACTTCCCTTTTTTTTAGCTAAGAGAGGAAGGTGAGAAAACTCTTCCCCCCCCCTCTCTCTCTCCATTCACACGCTGTGTGCACGCCACACTGCCCTTTTTAGATGCGGAGCACGCGCGGCACTGCGCATGCCTTTAGGGTTGCGTACATGCCGCACCGCTGCGGTGCCCTTTTGGACGTGCGGCATGTGTGGCACTGTGTGTGCCTTTAGGGCTGTGCGCGCAGCCACAGCCACCACCTTCATTTTTTTAATTTTTTTTAAAATTTTATATTTGATCAAAAAAACCAAAAAAAATTTGAAAAATTTTGAAAAAAAAAATCATAAGTAAAATAAAATTGGTTTTTGAATATCATTTTTTTAATGTGTTTTATGTATCCAGTAATTAATCATTTTTTCTTTTTTTTTTTTTTTGTGTGATGTGCAAGTAATACAATCAAATGGCATCCACATCCGGATCAATAGCAAAGCCAGTCGTATACAAGTTCCAAGGCGTTACCCCGAAGTCATGATTGCACAATGAACATTCTTAGATCAAAGACACAGAACTTGGACACACAAACTTGGGAGAATTTTTGAGGGTTTGTAACAACCCAACTAAAAGATCTTTTTTGAGATCCACCTTAATATGGTCTAGATTGGTAAATGTAGCATCACATCCTGGGACTGTTCAGTCAGCTGAACTGATTATGAACTTATCCCGACATTTTGTTCTCGATGAAAGGGTGGTAAAGGGTGTCACTGGGGAAGTAGTCTTGGATCTACGACCTGATAATATCAAGAGAGTCTTTCACTTACCTAGAGCTGATCAGTTTATCAAGCTTTCATATGAAGCAGCTAAGAGGTGGCATAAGGATCATCACCAGGAGACCATGGACATCATATATTCCTCATACTTCATTGAGAAGCCATCTCGAGGAAAGAAAATCAGCAAAGTATATATGGCTCAAGAATACATGAGGGATGACATTGGATATTCAATCATTCTCCTGAGCAGAGTTATGGGATTGCCTGCAGCAGGTCATCTCACTCCATTCATGGTTAACTTCATTGAAACCATTAGACATGCAAAGATGCCACTAGATTTGGCTACCACACTTAGTGAGAACTTATGTGATTAGTTGCAAATAGTAAAGGACAAGACGAAGTTCTATATGACTTCTTATGTGATATATCTACTTGCAACAAGAGCCACCAACTATCTCAAGTTGTACAAAAAGGGCAGTATGCAGGATCCTAACACATGGTCGTATATAGTTTATCCTCAGCTAGTTAAGAAAAAATTCTCACTGCAAAGCAAAGAGTATAGGATAGTGAATGATGCCTTTATCTTTGCCATCATTTGATTCATCAAAGGTGACTATGGAAAGAGATTGTCTAATGAGGCCAAGACATAGATCATAGCTCTTGGTGCATATTTTATCCAGTTCTAGACATTCATATACATTCGGGTTGGTGGTGCATCTATCCATCCAAAGAAGCTCCCAAGGTACCCAAGTGACAAGTTGGTTCTGATGGAAATTTCTCAACAGATTGAGTCAGCCTATGAGAGGATCAAGAAAAAAAAAAGGCATTGTTGGGATTGGCCTTTTGTAATAGGGGCATACCAAGTAAAGAGAAAGTAGGATATCTCAACTTTTGAGTGGGAGTGGGAGAACTATCCTCTTTAGGAATATAACTCTCCCCGGCCATTCTTTGACAGTGTTGGTAAAGTGGAAAATTTGGCAGGAAAAGAGTTCTACCATGAGGATGCCATTGAAGATCATTATATGAATGCCACAAATGACTATGATGTCCATATCAGGGACTATTGTAGAATGACTTTTTATTTAGCAGAGAAGGCTCTCCATTTGACCATCTCAGATGAGATAAGGCTACAAGAATTGCAGGAGCTACTAGATCCCTTATTCAATATAGAAAAAGTTGGTGAGAGGCCCATTCTAAATGCAAAAATTGATAGAGAGGAAGGAGATGATATTAATCATCGAGCAAGACATGTCATCAGAATTACCAAGAGTTGGATCAAGAAACCCTTTCCACTTGATCCAATTCTAGATACAGTGATATTCCATATACATGCTTTCCCAGAAAAGGTGAAGGGGAGGAAAGTCACAGTTCCTATCTTTGTGCTCCAATCTCCTATCAGGCCAAAAATAGTCTACCAGCTTGATCATCCAATGGGATATTACCATCCACTAGAGAAGAAGAAAGAAAAGAGGAAGAGAGCCTCTCTTCAGAGGATCCAGACAGAGCATGTTGAAGAATAGGCCCCTTTGCAGCAACATGAATCTACTCCCCAGGACCCCCACGACTCTAGGATTTCTCATATCCAGGTTGATTTTCCATTACCTCCTATTTTGTCAAGCTAGCAAGAGGAGGGAGAGATTCCAGAGACATCCATTCCTCCGATGCGTCAAGAGCTTGCTTCTCCTATGGTTCCATAGAAGCAAAGGAGGGTCAAGGTTAGAATGAACAAGAGGCAGAGGGTTCATAAAAGATTAGTGCCTAATCCATCTGTTCCTAAAACCATTCTCGAGGAAGAATTAGATGAGGATGAAACAAAGTTAGATGGGGAGGAAGAGCAAGTGCCTCTACAAGGGAGAACCTGACTTGCCAAAGCTACAGAATTGGAAAGAAAGAAGAATGACACAAATACCCCACCACCCACCCAAGATAAAATAGTAGAGCTCTCTTCTTTGGAAGATGAAGTACAATGATGGGTGAATGAGCAAAGAGAGCTAGGTGATGATATTCTCTCCATTCCATATTTTGATTTCATGCTAGTAGGTACAGAATTGGTTGGAGATAAGATTAAAGATACTCCTACAGGTGAATTTCAACAGCAAGATTGGATGCAGATGCCACCTGAGACACAAGGTCCTCATCTAATGCCCCCATCTTCACCTTAGTATATGATGGTAGATAAGGTTTCAGTGACACCTCCACCTCCGAGTTCAGAGGAACATGTTCAGAAAGAATCATCATTACAAGGAGAACCAGAAATAAGGACTAATGAGCCACCAAAAGAGGCACAGGTAATGGAATGTATACAATAGCCTTCCCAGGAAGTTGAGGATCAAACTATGGGATCTACAAAAATTGAGACTACAAAAGAAGAACCCTCACAATAGGAAACTCCAAGAAAAAATGATAAAGGGAAGGAGGTCGCTGAACACATCCCTTCATCATTTAGAGCTAAGGTTGAAGAAAGACACATCTCAAGATGGTTTCGAAAGGAAATAATGAGAAGTGCTAAGCATCAATTCCTTACTTCAGAGGATGATATCTATGACATTGCAGAGATTTTGAGCAAGCCTGACTCTCCATTACAGGATGCAACACCATTTGCATTCATTACCACTACTCAGAATCAGGACCTATTTGCACAAGTGGCTCATCCCCTGAAAGGTACAGATGAAGAAGCTGTCAGCCTTCAGGACTATGAAGTAGAGGATATCACATTAGGGAAACCTACATGGGATACTTCTTGACAAATGATGACTATGGTAGTCAAAGAGGAACTTAACCACATGGAACGTGATGAGATTGAAATCAGAGCACTTCGAAGGCAAGTTGAGATCTTGAAAGGATATCTAGCTGAAGTTATTGGTCCTCTTGATTCTGAATGCCCCGAGGAGACTTTGACTACCATTCTTAAAGAAGGGGAAGGTGTATGGCTCAATCCATTTTTGAGAGCTTGTTAGGATTTGCAAGAAAACCTTGAGGATAGGGGTATCACTATAATTATAGGAAGTCTAAAATTATTGCATGCTACACAAGACAATGTTGATAAGATCATGGCAATTTTGAGGTAGGACTTCAGCATTATGGATGAGATATGGGTTTGGAGCAAGGATTTGCAAATTATACAGGCCATAAAAGGACAAAGGTACCACATTTTGATTGATGTATATACTGGCGAAGAGCTAGACATGATAGATTATTGAATAGAAAAGATTGCAGAAGGAAATAAAGTGATGGAAACATTCCATGTGAGATATATAGGCTCAAGGACCAAGCTTGAGAGCGAATTTTGGAAGCAAAAAAGTTATATAGTGATGCATGCTTGGATATTTTTGAAGATGAAGAACAAGAGAAGCTTTTATCAGTTGAGGTAGTTGTAGAAAACTTTAGAAATACATTAGAGGAAGCATCCAGTGATGAAGACATTAGACAAGCCTTCAGGACAGAAGAAGCATTGTTAGAGTTGGATACCAAACTTGGAGATTTTGTAGAAACTCGAATTGAGGTGGACAACTATAGACAGAAGGTTAAAGATAAGTATGAGGCTTTGGATCTTCCTGATGCTGCTAAGATTACTGAGATTATAGAGAAATTCAAGGGCAAATATCCAAACATATCTTTAGGATGAAGATGAACAAAACCCAGATGCCAGAATTTCAATTTTGACACTTAGAAAATTTTTGAGGTTTTTGACTCAGTCGAGGTCCACAGGTCCGCAGCTCTGCATTTTCATGAAGCTCCCAATTCAGAGGTGTGCCGACAGTTGACTACCAATTTCAAAATAGCACTTTCCATGCATTAGAAACACATTTTGATGGCAAGTTAACTCTGACACACATCAAGTGAAGGGCTAGCTTCTATTTTGGGTGTCTCCATGCACTTCTACTTCGACTGATGGCTTCCTCCTACTTTCTCTCTCATGCTTTCATTGTTTTGACATGTAAAGGGCTCATACATCTAATTAATGAATAAAATATGGATGGAGTCCCTCTAAGCACCAGTTAGATTACCAGTTTGTATATATTTAGTTTGTTTTAATGTTTTTAAAAGCATTTTATTACATTACGATATCTCTCACTCTCAACACAAATTGAGGAGACGATTTCTTATAAATACTCCATTGTAAAATGTAAAAAGGGCCACCATTATTATGCAATAAAGTTATGCTTTTGGTTCTAGCATTCAGATTGTAGTTATTCTTTCCTGGATGTGTCATTGTTTTATGGATTTTATTCATGAGATTTTGATTGAGCCAAAGGTTTTTTGCATTGTTTCTAGTTGTACGATATTTTAGTTCTAGCGTTTGCTACAGATATATGAATTTTGATGACGTAACGAGCTTGAGAAGAGATCACACAATTGTGTCTACATAGCTTTTTATCTCGCATGAGCACACTTTCCGTGGCCTTGTGATTTGATGAAGAGTGAAATATCATTCGATTTGTTACAGATTCTCACCGACGATTGCATGAGTGGATTCTAGGAAACGTTGCTCCCATTTTCATTGGTTTCCTACCGATTTCTTCAAAGGTTTAACTCGCAGCGTGTTGTGTTCTGTAGCTTATGTCCATTTAGGAATTTCAATTACAAGTTATTTGATTTCATGTTATTTTCTTTCAGTTTCATTATTTTCTTTGCTAACCCCCTGTTAGAATAGGACCTCATAGTAGCTGCATTGTTAGAGTTGCATTCATTGAAAAATAGAAAATACAAAAACATTGTTCTTTTGGTGTGATATTTTGAGACAGCGAACAGATTTTACTTAATTTCAAGGTAAAAGAGTTTTTGGAACCAGCAAAGGCCTCCTTGTGAACATTCACATTTATCTTCTACTGAGCAGATTTTGGTATGTCGCAAGACAAACACTGAACCTTGGAGCGGATCCTTAAAAAGATTTACTTTTCAAGAGAAGAATTACACTATGGATTCCTGTCGTTGACCTCATGCAAAATGAATGCCCAACACACATTATAAAGGAAAATTTCCTTCCTTTATATTGAATCCATAAAACAATTCCATGAGTTGGTTGTTAGACCTTCTCAATTAATTATTATGGGACCACATTAAAAACATGTTACACTTAGCAATAATATAAATCTTCTACCTTGCAACTTGAATAACTTTTTGTACATGTGTCATTATGATGAGTTAACTTAGCCATGTCATCACCAATATTTCTTCTTCAAATATTTAACTTTGGCTTCTCAAAATAACAAATCTGCAAAGAGATAAAAAGTTTACCAACATATGCCTCTGTAAACTCTATCTCAGAATAGTCTTTACCAAAGCTTACATAACATTTTCCATACTTAATATTTTGTGCTTCCAAGGTTAGCTACATATACTAGGCACGTTTTAGTATCTACCTTTAACCTTGATATTGAATGTACACCACAAGCTCGCTGTACCAACTTGATCTTTCTGTTGTTCTTCTGTCAAATACCAACGAAAACTACTATATTGACATCAATGACAAACACAGTGATGAATGTAACATATCATCATGATAACATATCTAAAATACTCCCCCATAGGAATATCATTAGCATTCATACTTCCAAAAACTTCTCCAGTGTATTTAGAAAACATAGCATAGGTTCAGGGTCCCTTGGCTCCTAGGAATTCATAGCAGCTATTCTCATTGCTAGAAGAATAACTTCAGTTAATAGTTGAGTGTAATGAGTCAAAGAAGCAAGTTCTACTTCTATGTATGTAAATTCCATAATTAAAAGGCTCATAAACTAGTTAAATGGGTCTAGTTGCTAATTACCTAGGTTGATTATAAATTCCTATAAAATTGTCATCAAATTAGATACAATCAACATTATTTTTGTGTAGGATCTTGAGCTATGTCACTTAGCATGGGTTGAGTGAGTTTTATTGTTTTATTATTTGGATTCTAGAATATGTGTGCAACTACAACAATTTTTATGTTGTGCTAAGATGTAATAAGCACCTTAAAAAGGAAACTTAGCATAGGTTTAGGGTCCCTTGGCTCCCAGGAAATTGTAGCAACTATTCTCACTGCTAGAAGAACAACTTCAGTGAAGAGTTGAGTGTAAGGAGTTCAAGAAGCAAGTTTTTCTTCTGTGTAAATGACATAATCATGAGGCTCATTTCCTTGTAGAAACCATAACCCACTTAAATATATGTATATATCAACCTAGCTAATCAACAACTAGACCCATTTAATTGGGTTATGGCTTGTTTCTGTTATGAAAATATCTACTATAATATGTTTTTGTAAAATTTCTTCCAAACTCTGCCCATTTTTCTTGGTCTACATTATTTTCTGGAGGATCTTGAGGTAAGTCACTTAGCACCTTAAAAAACAACTCTCTATATATATACATGCATACACATAGGTATCTATGTATGTATGTCCCCTTGTGATTTTTGCATTTTATTGTCATGCCCTTGTGATCTCTATGTGTGTGTGTGGGTGGGTGTGTGTGTGTGTGTGTGTGTGTGTGTAGGTATGTATGTACATAAGCATAGAGATCTTGGCACAATAGAAAAACAATAAAACTCACTCAACAGGTAGCATGGCCAAAGATGCAATGGAAACACAAAAGTAGATTCCTCTTTCTCTCTCTCATTTTTCACGTGTTATTTCACTTGAGCTATTAATTCTTAGGGGGAATTTTCTAATATTCGATTCATTTTATGATGAGGACATTCATGGATGTACTTGTGTGATGAATTTCTCATGAGCAATGAAGATGGACTTCCCCTAAGAGTAGCATGAGGGGATGAGGACATTCCAGGTACTTTAAAGATTAAAACTTTCTTAAATATTTTAGATGTGAACAAGGAATTTAGATGTTGTGGGGGGGGGGGGGGGGGATAAGATTCCACCTTCATGTGGTTGGCCCTAATTAGTAGAGAATATTAAACTATTCTTGAAACAAGTGAAGCTCAATAATAAACTATGATCGTATGACAACTAATTGTGTGAATCTCTTGGTTTTAGGAAATGTAGAAGGATGCCATAGTTCAATATGTAATGTCAATTCATAGGCATATGACATCAGGCACAGCTGAAAAACACAATAGGTTTGCATTTTTGTTAGAGGTATTTAATTAGGTATTTTAAGTTATAGACCATCACGAACATTGTTCATGATGACAGTTTATAATTTTAAAAACTTAATAGACCTATTAAATAAATGTAATCATGTTATGTTTTATCAGCTCTGCATGTTGTTCATCCATTTGAACACAACTACACTTGCATTCTCAATTCATAGTGGCAGAATCTTATTTTGGATATGATGGAAAAATGACATGCACCAAAAGATGGGAAAATGATGTTACTTTTGCAAGTTTGGAACCCTTTTTTGTACTTTAAAGCTTGATCCTTTCTTAAATATTTTAGATGTTAATGGGGAATTTACAAGTTGGGTAGGGTGGGGGGAGTGGGGCCAAATGAGCTTCCACCTTCATGTGGTTGACCCTGCTTAGTAGAGAATATTAAACTATTCTCGAAACCATGTGAAGTTCAACATTAACCTATGATTCTATGACAACTAACTATGTGAATCTATTGGTTTCAAGCAATGCAGAAGGATGATATAGTTTAATATCCAATCTTAATTCATATGCATACAACATCAGGTGAAGCTAAAAATCTAACAAGTTTACATTTTTGTTAGAGGTTTGCATAGACCTATTAAATAAATATAAACATGTTGGGTCTCTTTAGCTCCTTCTATTGTCCATGTAGATAGAACATACCTACATGTGCATCCTCATTTTATAGTGGCAAAATCTTATTTTGGATGCGATAGAAAAATGACATGCACCAAAAAGATGGGAAAATGATGTCACTTTGGTGGGTTTGGAATCTTTTTTGTATTTTAAACATTGATCACTTTTATAAAGATTATAGATGTTAACATGGAATTTAGATGGGGGGGGGGGGGGGCACAAATGAGCCTCCAACTTCACATGCTTGGCTTTGATTAGTAGAGAATATTAAACTATTCTTGAAACCAAGTGAAACTCAATATTAACCTATGATTGCATCATAGCTATTCAATGTTTGCCGACAATTTTTATTTTATTAATACAACATGCCATCACAATTGTGATGATTGGTCATTGATCTTGCCGCATTCCTGCCACATACTCATCTGCATTGTGATAGATAGTTCTAATCTCTTTCCATGGGTTCCATAGTATTTATGTTGCATAGTCATCATAATTATGATGACATCCTCAACTCATTTTCATTGCAATTGTTATGGTGAAAATGAACAGTATTCCAAAATGGTAGCCCAATTTACAACACTTGTGGCCATTGTAATTGTGACAATAACCCTTTCTATAGAAAAAGTGTAATGCCCATTTGAAGGGAGCCAATTTTGACTAATGTCAATTGGGTGAGAGGTTACCATCATAATTTTGATGGCCTACCATCCTAATTTAGGCCCAAATGTAGTAGTGTTTGTTTTTGCACTACTCTCTGTAAATTAGGTATATCTTTCATATCTCTTCAACTTATGTTATGTACACTTAACCTCATCATCAAGACATAGTGGGAAACCTATCCTTAAATTCATATTACTTGATCACCAAAAAATTGTCCCTACAACCATGATCTATGTCTGCTATTCTACCATTCTTCATAGAATTATTGCTACATTGACATCAATGATAAACATAGTCATGAATGCAACATGTCAATACTACCACATTCTCTCCAATTCTTAGGATACTCCCCAAAGGAATACCATCAATAATCATGCTAACAATAACCTCCTTTGGAATTGATGGCAACATCAATGAAAAACATCTAGGTTAAAAGAATACTAAACAATACTCTATTTCTATTGTTGTTATTCTCATCTTTTCAAATACTCTTCATCAACCAAATCTGAAATCCTCTAGAACACTTCTCTATTTTTCATCTTGTTAGGATTGGCATCAATTTTTCACATGCTAAGAAACTCTCAACTTCTCCCCCATACATTATAAGTCTTCATGTTGTATATCTCCCTCATAGAGATATTACTTCTCCTTACTTACATGAATCTTTCTAAGTCTCCCTAATAAGGTATAGGGATGTGCTCATCTATTGCTCATTCAACTGTCTCTCCTCCATTCAACTAGAGGATGCTTTTTATGTACATATCTCCCCCATTGACATAAATGACAAAAACCTCATTATGTTAGTCAACTATTCTAAATATTCAACCAACTCAAGTGTCCAAAGACACTTTTCAAGACCAATTACCAAGAGTCCTTAATTACTCTACTCATCATAGATACTCCCCAATATAAGAAGCATAAGCATTCAGTCTAGTTAAAGAATAGTGCTCTATACCATTGGAGTGATACAATCTGTGCATCATCTACTTTGAAGTAGATGATCCCAAGCGTACCTCTCAAGTACTCAAATGTAACTTTAGGTAAGGGCTTTGCAAAGATATCTTCTATTTGATCTTTAGTACTGGCATACTCCAATCTGATCTCTTTCTCTGCTACCTTCTCTCTCAAAACATGATATTAGATATATGCTTAGCGTTAGAATGCAATAAATGATTCTCAAACATACTAACTATAGTTGTGTTATCACAATATATAACTGTAGACACCTAAAAACCTTTAGAAAATAAAGTATTTTTATTTTCTGAAAAAGTCCTGATGACATCATCATTTATTAATTAATTATTTATTTAATTAATTAATTAATTTTTATGCCATTAAATCTCTTTATCTTGATTAAAAATATTTAATTAAGCAATCCCTCCCAAAAAATTTTAAATCTTATTTAAACATTATTTCCTTATTTATTAATTATTTAATTAATAAATTGACCAAAAAACCCAAAATAAATAAAAAATTTATTTTTTGCCCAAAACTTGGCAAATTTCCTTAAGACCACAAACCTCTTCCAAAATCTTCTAATCCTTCTTTAATTTTAATTAAAGGCTAATCCCATCATTTCCTACCCCTAATCCCAACTCAAAATATTTAATTAAGATTAAATATTAATCCTCATGTTTATTTAAAAAGTTTTAATAAATATCTCCTCAACCCAAACCCTTGAAATAAATAAAACTTTATTTATTTCCTAAAAATCTAATTTATCCTCATCCTAAGAAGTTCTAGACTCTTCTAGAAAGTCTTCATCCTCATCCTAGGAAATTCTAGACTATTCTAGAAAGTCTTTATCCTCATCCAAAGTCTAGACTCTTCTAGAAGACGTCTTTAAACCTAATCCTAATCCCCTCCTAACCTTGTCACATTCCCTAAACATGGGTTAAGAATTACTAACCCAAGCCAAAGTTAACAAATATCTCCTCCTTCACCCACCCTCATTAAATGCCATCCACTTGCCTATCCCTAAGCTAATCCTAAACCATCATAATCCATCCTCTAATCATTTGCACAATCCTAAGCAAGCTTAAAACCCTCCTAATCAAGTCCAAGTCAAAATTTCTCTCATCACCCTCAAAATATCTCAACCATAAAACTTTATGAAGCCCACTAGGCCATAAATGACTCTTCCAAGCTCTTTTATTGCTCTTACAAGTCATTATGAGGGTCTTTATGAAGATTTTATCCCTTGAGCCTCCTTTGTTGACTCATCCTTCCCCTTTCCTCCATCCTCTCACCATGTGACATGTGTCACTCCTTGATTGGCTGTAAGGAAGCACAATCCATGTGCTCTCCTCTCATGCAATCTAAGCCCTCCATGAGCTTTTTCCCATCCTTGCATCTTAGCCCTCAATCTCTCAAGCCTCTTTCCTATAAATTGGATCCTTCCCCTTTGCAAAATAACACAATCCATGAAGTAAAGTTACAATGCTATTTTGAGAGCCAAATCCATACTAAAGCCATCTATCCACACCAAAAATCCACAATCATCCATTGAAGCCTTTGGAAGAATATTGAGCATACATCCTATACATTTAGATAAATCCACTCAACAAGAGAGATTCTCATTGAGAGAGCCCATTAATGGCTCATATTTTCAATTGAGAGCTCATCTTAGTCTATCTTGAAGTTTATGAATTTTGTTTAGTTTGTAGAAGCTTTATTTAAATTTGGTTTCTATTAGCATACTAACATTGCTCATATACATTTTGGCATGCCCGGTGGGACCCCGCATGGGTCATCTTCATTAGCTTTTTTAGTCAAGTTTTGTATGTCATTTGCTGATTTTGGCTAATTTTGCTTGTTTTTGTGATTGGTAGGATTGTATAAATTGGTTTTGTAGGTCCACATGAGCATGAAGAAGACAAAGGAACTCATAGTCTATCTCATAGTATTTGCAGATTTTTCAAGCTTATAGGTGGACAAAGCACTTGGAATTCTTCTTCCTCTTCTTGTCTATATTCTTCTTATTCCATCTACTTCTTCTTCTTCTTCTTGTGGGAGATCTTGGCCATTTTTTTTTTAAGGAAGCAAAATCATACACACTTCTTTTTAGTGCTTAAAATGAACCCTGAAATCATACTTAAATCCATTAAAAAATTAAAAATTTGCCAAAAAAAAAAATTTTTTAACAAGTGAAACTAAACCAATCTAATCATTTGCATCCTTGCAACATCAAGGTTTTAGATGCATTCATGCAAAGTTAGGAACACTTCATTTTTGGGAATTTAAAAAGAACTTCAAGTTTCCATTTCAAAAGATTCAAACTCAACACTAAGTGCACACTAAAATCTAAATCAAACTCAAAGCATCAATCAAGGATAAAATGAACCTCATTTGAAAATATTTTAAAGTTCTTTTAAAAATCTCATGAAAACTAAGAGTCCTAAAATTTTTGTTATTTGTTCCAAACAAATGTCTTGTTGCAAAATCTTGAATGTTTCTTAGGTTTTTCATGCATCAAAACAATCTAGGAATATCATTTTTGGGCTTAAAACATGCAAACTAGAACACAAAATCTTGAATGAAAAGCAAAGTCCAAAGAGTCATTTTCACTTTTGAGTCCAAAAAAATCTTGAATGATCTAAGGTTAAAACAAAGAACTTCAAAGTTCTTAAAACAACACACAAAATCTCAATCTTGAATGCTCAAAGGAAAAAACTTGAATGTTTAACCTCTTGTCTTTGAATGCATGTTGCTAAAATCACTCTTGAATGCCATGGATTAAAATCAAATTTTCCTTGAATGCATGATTAAAACAACAAATCCAATCTTGAATGACAAGGATCAATTAACCATTGCAATATCAAACACTTCATTTGGAGCTTCTAAAAATTGAACAAAACAAATCTCTTTTCCACATGCAATCTAGGTAAAGTTTGATTTTTGGACATTTAAGAAACTTTGTTAAGTTAAAATACAAATTTGCAAAAATCAATTTGAGTAGTTCCTTGGACTCACCTCTTTTCTAATCACCCATCAAATATTAACCATTGGTTGCAATCTCAGTGCCATTTATGGGGATGGGTCTACTTGAAAAAGGTGTTAAATGTTCCACAATCTAACTCACTCACTTAGTCTTTGAATGTTTGCTTTAACTTTATAAAAATTCTTAAATGATCAAAACTCTAGATTAAATCGATCACACTTCAAGTTTGGGCACTAAAATTTAACAACAACTGACGTGGAGAGCCTCTGGGCACGTGCTTGAAATCGAATTTCACACACTTTTGTTTTGGGCTTAAAACAAACTCACACTCAATCTTGAATGCCTTAAAGAAAATTAATCGATACTTGACGTGGAGGGCCTCTGGGCGTGCGAGTTTTCTTTTGTTGACCCTAACTCTTCTTATTGTTTTCATTCTTCGATCGATTTAATTTTGTTGGTGCTTCAAGTTAGAATTGAACATTGTCTCTTAAACATGAGTGCTTGCAAAGTCTAGATTAGCACACATAAGAGTCAGTTGGTAAAAGAAAAAGCGTGTTTTTTAGCCCAAGGTCATCCAAGTCTTCTCTCCCCTTGTCGTCTTTCAAGGCCATCTTGGGTGCATAAGATTAGGATCCAAAACCTTGTTTCTTTTTAGGAGGCCTACTTGGAGATTTCATCACCCCTTGGACAACCTCAACTCCAGTGTTCTGGCGGAGTATAAGAATCGGGAGGTGAATCGAAAGACAAAGTTAAACTCAAACCATCTCTAGCATACCAAGAACTTTCAGCCAAGAGAAAAGAAATAACACCAAGCCCACAAATTGCCAAACTCCACAAAGCAAAGGACAAAGCTACCGACGAAGCACTTTAAGAGGCCTGGTTAGAGTGCAACATCAAATTTAGCCAACATCCAGGAGTTAATCCTGCTTATGCCTTACCAACTAGGCATGATTTCTATGATTAGACACCCTTTTTTCTCCACATCTTCTTGGATAAGCTTCACTTTAGAGTCATCTTTGTAGAAAAGCTAGCCATCTTAGGTTATCCCCTTAAGCATTATTAGCTCATCCATCTCATTTAGAATCAAACCATCTAGCCAGCAATCAAAACCTCACATCCAAGCCTTCAAAATTGTTGTCACTTTTGCCAAAAGTTTGCCACTCCTAAAATCTTCCAAATCCATCAATCTCACCAAGGTTATCCCTTTGACAGAGCTTTGTCTAGGGTAATCCAGCTTTGTCACTTGTTATCCCTCATCACCTTGAGCTAAAGGTTGGGATCCACAAGTGGTCAATCTCATTTTCTTCCTAAAGGATCATCAGTCTATCCTTAAGTTGACACAATCACCACCAAGCTTGCACATAGGAAAGCAGACCTTTCATGCTTTGGAAAACATATCTTTGAAGTTAGAATCTCCAACCCAATCCTCCTTAGGTTTTGTCATATAACTTTTCCTTAACCTAGGAAATCATTTGGATAGAGAATCCTTCCCCCTTTTGCATCCATTAGCATTATTGCATCCCATCCCTAGGAGCATTTTTTATGCCACCCGTCACTCGCTTAGCCAAAAAGAAAGAAACAATGGAGCCCTATCATTTGGATCGAACAGCCTCACCCCCCTTGAGCACTCAGCCATCCTTCAGCCCAGAGAAAGCTATGCCATCATCTACTGACATTGAAGCTTTTATGAACCAACCAGGAAATGCAGTATTGGTAAATGCCATTATAGACAAGAACAAAGAGACAATCATGGCTAATTTTTGAAGGGACAATGTAGGAACCTTTGACTTTGGAAGACCCCCTCCATTATCAGATCCATCTCACCCATTGTTTGGGCAGCTGCCACCACCCATAGGCTCTTATGATCCAAATTATCCTCAATATATGCCAAAAGAAGAGTCTCCAGCCAATCCATATGATCCAACAGACCTAAACATACCATCATCCACCCAAGTTGAAATCTCCATGCCACAAGCCAACCCAGCCACCACCACTCCATCCTTGGTTCATACCTCTCCGCTCCAAACCCCCTTTACCCAAAACACCTCACCATTCACCCCCTTCACTATTGCTGCTGCTGCTCCCCAACCCAGCCTTCCAAATCCACCCATCTCCCAAATCAGTGCTAGCATCTTTGGCCAACCTCAGCAATATACAACAAGGATGCCACCCATGGGGCCAAGTAATCAACCTTTCATTACTCCCAGCTTGTTCATCATAGCCCAAAGCACAATCCCATCATTTCCATTAGGTCTTGGGAGCTCAATACCATTAGCCACAAATCTACAAGCTACTACCCTCACTCCACAAAGCTATCAAATCCCACAAGCTACTACCAATTTTCTACCAAGCTCCCAAGTGACCCCAGCCCCTGCCACCACTCTACCAAGCTTCCAAATCCAACCACAAAGCTATCAAACCCCATCAGTTCCATTCCCAAGCTTTCAATTCCCACCACCTCCACCACCAACTAATCCATTACCTCCAATTACCAACTACTTTTCAATGCCACTTCTAGGAGGTAATCCACCACCCTAGCCAACCACCAATTATTTGTAGATACCATCCCAAATGGGGGCACAACCCACATATATTGGTCAAACCCCACAAGTCCCCCGATCCTTTCCCCAAGCCTCACAACCATCTTATACCTTACCTCCACAAAGCAATCCATTTATCCCACAGCTAGCTTATGTTCCTCAAATCCCATATCAATAGCAAGCCTCGCAGCACATGCAGCAATATGCGCCACCTCCCCCTCAGCAACCTGTCATCCACCATGCAACTGCCCAAAAAATGTACAATCCCTATCATAAAATCCCTCATAGCCATCCATATTCAGTGGCCCCATCCAGCACATACCTACCTCAAGGCACTCCTACATTGGGGGCACCCCAGCCATCACCTATCAATTCAGAATGGGAGCAAATGAAGATAGCTCTGAAAGCCATCCAAGAAGGGAATGATCCGAAGACATTCAAGTTTGAGAATGTGTGTCCTTACCCATTTGACAGAGCCATTACCATGACACCATTTCTCGAACACTTTGAGGTACCCAAATTTGACAAATTCAGAGGAAAAGGAGACCCTGTCACACATATCAAAGAATTTTACGTGCACTGCCAGGACGTAGCATACAATGATGTCTTCCTCTTGCGCCTTTTTCCCAAAAGCTTGGTTGGACCAGCTCTTGAATGGTTTTATAGAATCCCCTATGGCACAATTAAAAACTTTATTGAATTATCTGAGGCATTCGTAGCCCAATATGCCCATCTTGTTGAAACAGAGCTATCAATAGTTGACCTTGTCCACACTAAGCAAAAAGGTGGAGAAAGCCTTGCTAAATACCTGCAAAGATGGAAAACCCTTACCACCCGCATATCTTGCACCTTGCCAGAGCACCATGTGGTGAAAATGTTTATTGATAATGTCCATCCTAGCTTGGTTCACCATGACCATGAACTGTTTGCAGACCTACAAAGATATCAAAGAGAAAGGAATTATCCTTGAGGAAGGACTCATTAAAGATGGTGTGGTCAAGATTTACAAGGAAGCCAACCAAAATCAATCACATTCCAATGACAAGTCTAGGTATTGGAACAAAAACAAGCACATTGCAATAGATGGCGTCACTGACACCAAACATGTGAATATTGTTGGTCCTTCTCAAAACCTGTCCAACCCACCATATCAGCCAAACAATCAACAAGCTATCAATTACCAACAACATAATCACCAAAGCTATCAAAACCACAGTCCAAGACCCAACTTTCAAGGGTCTAGCAATCAAGCTAATGCCATCAATGTAGCTGCAGGACAAAAGCCTAGATTCCAACCTACACCTAGAAATTATACACCCCTTGGTGAGCCATTGGATGTCATTTTTGAGAAATTAGTCAAGGAAAACCTCATCAAATTTCCTCCTACCCAGCAAATTGACCCAAGCCAATCCAAAGCTGCATGGTACAAAGATAATGAGTACTACAAATTTCATAGGGTAAAAGGTCACACTACCCTCAAATGCATGAAACTGAAAGACTATGTGCAGGACCTCATTGATCGGAAGGAAATCACTGTTGGTGCCCAAACCTCTCCCAATGCAGGCTTACAGATCTATCAAAATGCTTTTCCTCCACACCACAACCAAAATTCTGTAAAAGCACCTATCCAAACCAACAACAACAACACCAACAACCGTCAGCCAAACCAACAGCATGGGAAGAACAATGACTACACTTCATCCTATATAGACTATGGTAGCCTTATAGGTTGTATATCTGAGAAAGAGCCTTCTGTCAATGCTATCAATATCCAAGGGCCAAACAATGAGTGTGCAATCACCACTCAAAGAGCACGATTTAACATCACAGGCCCACCCATTCCACCAATACCATCAGCTCCATCAAAAAGCTAGTACAATATCTTGGAACACCTTGGGAACATGCCAGCCCAAATCTCAATTTTAGACCTTCTTCGCACTAGTCCTGTGTACAAGAACATCCTTGACAGTGCTCTCATAGAATCTCGTGTCCCTTTAGATATCAATGCTACTGATTTTCATAATCTTGTTGGACACCTATCCTCCTCATGTCCCCTATCTTTCAAGCCCACCGACATACCCGTGGTCGAGCCAGATCACACCCTTCCGCTTCGCGTAGCCATCATGGTATCCAACTTTTTTGTGAAAAGAGTAATGATAGGTAATGGATCAGCCTTGAATATTTGCACCCTAAAATTCATAAAACAAGCTGGGTATACTGAGGCAGATATCATTAGTGAGGTTATCACCATCAAAGCTTATGACAACTTGGAAAGAACCACAGAAGGAACTATTTTGCTACCAATCAAGGTTGGGCCAGTCATCCAAGAGACACTCTTCCATGTTATTGATCTAAACCTACCATTTAACATCCTCCTCGTTCGCCCATGGATTCATGCCATGAAAGCCATTCCATCCACTTACCATCAGTGCGTCAAATTTCTGCATCAAGGCACTGAGGTAACCATCCATGCCGATCCAGAACCCTTTGCTTACTACAATGCGGTTGAAGCTTCATATACAAACCATTGCCCTAGAATTGATATCAGCAAATCCATCACCAGCTCATCCCACACTTATAATGACCCAGAAACCATCCTTGCCTCTACCCTGTCTACCGTGAAGATCAATAACAAAGGTTGTGGAGAGTATAGTCTGTCGGATGCATTTGCTGTCGGGGCACTCCCACTTGATCCACATGCCCATGGACGACTGACATATCACAAAGCTAAGGAGATTCCACCTCGTCAATACAAATAGTTTGGCCCAACAACCTTTGTATCCTCGAAAATCCCTCTTCAAGAGGAGCTCACTCCAGATATCAACAAATGGTTACATAAGGATGCACCTCAAAGAAATCAAGCACGCCTTGATCACTTCAGCCAAAAGTATCCCCAAGAACATAAGCTCATCACTGACAAATGGAACTATCAAGGTGGTGGTCTAGGAATAGAAGAAAGAGGCATGCAGTGCCCCATAGATGCAAACAAGTAGCAATCGAAGTCAGGTCTTGGCTTTGGCATACCCACAACTGGGGGCACCAATGAGAACGGTCACGCTTTTTCAAACATTCACCGCAACCTTGTCAAAATCAAAGACATTCCTGAGGAAGTTGAAAAAGAGAGCCTACGGCAATATCCTAGACCAAATCTCCCTCAGAGAATCTGTTCTCCAAGAACTATCCATCCACCTCATTGACCTACCACTCACCCATCCACAACTCATAGATTGGGACCAACCAAGTGTCATACACATCGATGAGTTCACATTAGAGGAGGCACTTCTAAGATTCATGGGAGCTAAAACTCCTCACAAGAAAAAAAAGCCAGATTCTGCCTATATCTACAAGCTAGATCCCAAGGGGTATTTTGGAGAAAATCCCCAACCTAGTTCCGATACACCCAAAACTGGAACTAAGGTGAATCTAAGACTAGCTAAGGCAACAAAGAGAACCCCTCAGCAAGAAAATCCAGAGCCACAAGAAGAACATGAGGATTTAGCATTGCCTCCTCAAGATAATCGACCAGAGGTGTCTTCTATTCTAATTGAGGATACTCGAGAAGTCAACATTGGTTCTTCACAGATCCCCAGACTTGTTCACATCGTTGCATCCCTATCACAAGACCAAGTTGATCTCCTCTTTGAAGTCTTAAGGGAAAACATTTGTCGATTTGCATGGTCATATCAGGACATGCCAGGGCTTGATCCAAAGCTTGTAGTTCATCATCTTGCAGTCGATCCAAAGATCAAGCCCGTCAGACAAAAGCTTAGAAAAATGCACCCCAAGGTGGCATTATTGGTCAAAGCTGAATTAGAAAGAATGTTAGCTTCTAAGGTTATCCGACCTATTAACTATTCAGAGTGGATCTCCAACATGGTCCTCGTCACTAAGCCTTCTGGTGACATCAGAATCTGCACTGATTTTAGAGATCTTAACAAAGCTTGTCCAAAAGATGATTTTCTCTTGCCCAACATAGATATGATTGTAGATCTTACAGTTGGACATGAAATTTTGTCCCTCATGGATGGATTTTTTGGGTATAATCAAATCAAAACTGCAGAAGAGGATCAACATAAGATAGCATTCACTACCCCTTGGGGAACCTTTTGCTACAACATGATGCCTTTTGGCCTAAAGAATGCTGGGGCTACCTATCAAAGAGCTATGACAGCCATTTTTCATGATCTCATCCATAGCATTTTGGAGGATTATGTGGATGATATCTTCGTCAAGTCTCATACCTTCATGGATCATCTTGCTGACTTGGAGAAAGTCTTTGATAGGTTAGCCAAATATCATCTCATGATGAATCCCAAGAAATGTGTTTTTGAGGTCACATCTGGCAAGCTTCTAGGCTTCATAGTTTCTAAACGAGGTATAGAGATCGACCCCAAGAAGGTCAAGGCTATCTTAGAAATGCCTCCTCCCCAGACACTGCGACAGCTTTGCTCTCTTCAAGGAAAGCTCCAATCTGTTTGGCGCTTCATCTCCCAGCTTGCAGATAAGTGTACACCATTTTCACATTTACTGAAGAAGGATGAGAACTTCAAGTGGGATCCTTTATGTTAGCGCAACTTCGACCATCTCAAGCAGTATCTCATTAATCCCCCTATCTTGGTTCCACTAGTTCCTAGTCACACCCTGATTTTGTACATATCAGCAACACCTACTGCTCTAGGGGCACTTCTAGCACAGCTTGATGAATACAATAGAGAAAGAGCCATCTACTACATCAGTAGAACCCTAGTTGGTTATGAACTCAATTACACTCCTATGGAAAAAGCTTGTTTGGCAGTTGTTTTCTCAACTCAAAAGCTTCGCCATTACATGCTAAGTCATACCATCCAACTAGTCTGCAAGATTGACCCTCTCAAGTATATGCTCTCTAGAACAACACTTACAGGTCATTTGGCCAAATGGGTTATGCTCCTTAGTGAATTTGACATCCAGTATGTGGATAGAAAGGAAATCAAAGGGCAAGCTATAGCAGATCACCTAGCTGATGCACCTCTAATAGATGCTTATCTGTTGATCACAAAATTTCCAGATGAGCATATCTGTCTAATTGAAGAACAACCCCCATGGAAACTTTATTTTGATGGCTCATACACATCTAATGGATCAGGGGCAGGAATATTGTTGGTCACACCTCAAGGAGATTACATTCCAAAAGCCTTCAAGCTACAATTCCCTAGCACCAACAATATAGTTGAATATGAGGCCCTCATAGCAGGATTAAAGATAGCTGTAGAATGGAACATTTTTGATCTACAAATCTTTGGTGATTCTCAGCTCATCATCAAGCAAGCCCTAAATGAATATCAAACCAAAGATGAAAAGCTATTACCCTACAAAGAGCTAGTTGATCAGCTAACCCAACATTTTACAAAGCTTCAGTTTACACAAGTGCCTTGAATACAGAACAAAGCAGCAGATGCTATGGATACTATAGGCTCGCTCTTGGAAATTCCCCAAGCAGCTACATAGTATGAGTTTTTAGTGGAGCAGCGCCTCACACCCGCCTATGCGAATGAGGATTCAAATTGTGTTTGTATCTTGGTTGGTCCCCAATCCCCTTGGTACCATGAGATTCACGCTTACCTTAACGATGGTATCATATCCCCTCACCTCACACGTACCCAATGCCAGAACCTCATCTGAAAATCATCCCGTTATGTTATCATAGCCAATACCCTATATCGTTGAGGTTATAATGATACTCTCTCTCGATGTTTAGACCAAAATGAGGCTGCGATGGTGTTAAAGGAAGTACACTCTGGACTTTGCGGTGCCCACACGAGTGGTATTTTCCTAGCGCGAAAAATCCTTAGAGCAGGCTACTATTGTCCTACCATTGAAGAAGATTCATGTGACTTTGTCAGAAAGTGTCTCCCATGTCAGCAGCATGCAAATCTTGTGCATGCTCCAGCACAGGATCTACAGCCTATTGCACCACCTTGGCCTTTCGCTTGTTGGGGCCTTGATCTAGTTGGAACTATCACACCCCTCTCATCTGATGGACATAAATGGATAATAAAAGCTACAAACTATTTCACTAAATGGGTGGAAGCAGTCCCCCTAGTCTTAGCTACAGGAGTTCAGGTCTCCAAGTTCATCTTGTACCACATTGTTTGCCGCTTTGGCATCCCATCCACCATCTTCACCGACCACGGAGGTAACTTTGAAAATCTCAACATGGAAGAATTATGCACTTCCCTCCACATCCATCACCACTTTTCTAGCCCATATTTCCCACAAGGTAATGGCCAGGTAGAGGCAACTAACAAAACCCTCCTCAAAATCCTAAAGAAAGTTGTCAATGATTCCGGCCGTCATTGGCACCTACAAATAAATCCAGCCCTATAGGCCTATCAAACTTCCTTTCGTACATCCATAGGCACAACTCCATACTCCCTAGTCTATGGTGTTGAAGCGGTACTACCTATAGAGGTTGAACTTCCCTCCTTGCACATATCTTTGCAAGGGCAAATATTAGATGAAGAATATAGAGTAGCTCAGCTCATCCAGCTAGATCTCTTAGACGAGAAGCAACAACAAGCCTATGATCATCTCACAGTCTATCAAACTCGTCTCAAAAGGAATTTCAACAAGAAGGTGCTTCCACGACACTTTCAGCCAGGTGACATGGTCCTTAAAGAAAACATGAAAGTCCAAGCAGATCGAGAAAACAAAGGCAAGTTTGAACCTACATGGCTTGGTCCTTATGTTGTCACTGCTTCCTTTGGCTCCGGAGCCTATCAGCTATCTACATCAGAAGGAGAACTCTTGAATGATCCTACTAACATCATTCATCTCAAGAAGTTCTATGCTTGAAGATCCTTGGTATACCTTACTTTTGAAAAATACAAAAAAAAATAGTAAAGAGAAATAAGCGTCCAATGGTGAAAACTTGGCAATTCAAGCACCTTGGATAGGTACCTTGGTGAAAACCTGGTAATTCAGGCACCTTGTGTACTAAAGACTAATCCATTATCTATCACTATCCTATCCCTCATCCATTCACCCACCATCCCATAAGACACACTTGCTTGTTTCCTTGGTGTTCCAACCAAATATCCAAAATCTGACGAAGCTTGTAAATACCTCCTGTACAGCTTGTAAATCTTGTACCAAAGCTTGTATTATACCTTGTAAATCTTGTACCATACCTTTTCTATCCGAATCTTGTCCAAGGTTTGTACCATATTCTAGCCTATAAATAATCTTGTATCCTAGCTTGTATACTATCACATGCACACACAAAACCCCATTTTCACTTAAGCTTTTTGCAAACCATCTACCTATCCACCTATCACCTATTATAGACATCCCATCCTTCACAAACATTTCCATCTCACAAAAACCAAAACATGAACAAACTTGTACATTTGTAACATATCTTGGTCCATCAACTTGTACATCCTCTTTAGCTTAGTACCATTGTATCTATCCAGCGTTCATGTCAGTTCGTCCTTGATCAGCATCTTGCACCCATCACACATCTTGGTTAGCTATTCCAACACATCCTTTAGCTAGATTTCCTGTCATCAAAGTGTTATCTTTCTTAGTTCAGCTTGCCAGACACATCACTCATCCAAATCCACCAGTTTTGGTGCTCTCCGATAGGTCCTTGCAGGATATAGCTTTCCTCATGTCTGATCTTGGTTCGTTAGTACCTTGTCCTACCCATCTCGTTGGCAAATGGCTCTCTTTTGGATTTTCACTTTCTTTTGATTTGGGATCTTCCCTTTTGGGTCTTGAAGTATCTTTTCCAAGAAATCTCCTTGTTCTCTCCTCAAGTTTGCCACAATCTTCCATATCATGGTATGCTACGAATGGGGCAATTAGAGCGTAAGGTCTTGATCAAGTCTTTCATTTGTTTTTCTTTTCTTCTTGTGGGTTCTCTAGTGTCATTTCCACGCTGCTTCCTCTAGGATTCATGTGTGATGCTGGGGCAACCCTTGTGTGTTTGTTTTAATTTAGTTTGTCAGTCCTTTGGACGGTTGGTGAAAAGGCCTTGATGTTCTTGGTAACCTTGGCAATTAACCAATAGTCCTATAGCAAATATAGTGCTCAACTACATGGTGGTACTTCTCTTTGAAGTATCCCCCCGCTCAAAAGCTTCAATGGTTTTCCTTCATCTCCATTATCCCCCATCCATATCCAGCATCTGTCTCTCCTACCCCAGCTTATGCATCAATATCTCTTTGAATCACTCATCACTCTTAGCTTTAGGGATCCACAATCCTAGTCTTAGGGATCCACCAATCCAAATCAATCCACCAAGCCTCATCTTTCGAGATCCACAATCCTAGTCCTAGGGATCTCCGAAACCCATCTTCCACCAATCTGACTCTTTGAAATCCTGTTGCATCAGCTTTATAATCCCCTCATCCATCTCCCTATCCTGGATTCCTTTTTATAGCGCTCTGCTCCTTCATCCTCCACCTTCCCTAAAGTCTTAAGCTTGCTTCCTCTTATGCATCTGATTCTCCTTTATCATTCTCCCATAGTGAGAGTTTGAGCTAATTTAGCCCCTTCTCTTTGCCAATCTGAGTTTCCTTGCTCATCCGAGATTCTTGTACTTTTCAAGAAGCCATCGAGCCTCGCTTTCTCTCCCCGCTACCTTCTTGAGGGGGCATCTCACAGTCCATTCTCTCCTCTTTTTCTCTAGCCTTGGGCATCTTATTTTCTTATCTTTGATGCCATGCCACTTGCGGCATCACATCAAAGAGGGGCAAAGTGTAGACATCTAAAAACCTTTAGAAAATAAAGTATTTTTATTTTCTGAAAAAGTCCTGGTGACATCATCATTTATTAATTAATTATTTATTTAATTAATTAATTAATTTTTATGCCATTAAATCCCTTTATCTTAATTAAAAATATTTAATTAAGGAATCCCTCCCAAAAATGTTTAAATCTTATTTAAACATTATTTCCTTATTTATTAATTATTTAATTAATAAATTGACCAAAAAACCCAAAATAAATTTAAAAAATTATTTTTTGCCCAAAACTTGGCCAATTTCCTTAAGACCACTAACCTCTTCCAAAATCTTCTAATCCTTCTTTAATTTTAATTAAAGGCTAATCCCATCATTTCCTACCCCTAATCCCAACTCAAAATATTTAATTAAGATTAAATATTAATCCTCATGTTTATTAAAAAAGTTTTAATAAATATCTCCTCAACCCAAACCCTTGAAATAAATAAAACTTTATTTATTTCTTAAAAATCTAATTTATCCTCATCCTAAGAAGTTCTAGACTCTTCTAGAAAGTCTTCATCCTCATCCTAGGAAATTCTAGACTATTCTAGAAAGTCTTTATCCTCATCCAAAGTCTAGACTCTTCTAGAAGATTTCTTTAAACCTAATCCTAATCCCCTCCTAACCTTGTCACATTCCCTAAACATGGGTTAAGAATTACTAACCCAAGCCAAAGTTAACAAATATCTCCTCCTTCACCCACCCTTATTAAATGCCATCCACTTGCCTATCCCTAAGCTAATCCTAAACCATCCTAATCCATCCTCTAATCATTTGCACAAGCCTAAGCAAGCTTAAAACCCTCCTAATCAAGTCCAAGTCGAAATTTCTCTCATCACCCTCAAAATATCTCAACCATAAAACTTTATGAAGCCCACTAGGCCATCAATGACTCTTCCAAGCCCTTTTATTGCTCTTACAAGTCATTATGAGGGTCTTTATGAAGATTTTATCCCTTGAGCCTCCTTTGTTGACTCATCCTTCCCCTTTCCTCCATCCTCTCACCATGTGACATGTGTCACTCCTTAATTGGCTGTAAGGAAGCACAATCCATGTGCTCTCCTCTCATGCAATCTGAGCCCTCCATGAGCTTTTTCCCATCCTTGCATCTTAGCCCTCAATCCCTCAAGCCTCTTGCCTATAAATTGGATCCTTCCCCTTTGCAAAATAACACAATCCATGAAGTAAAGTTATAATGCTATTTTGAGAGCCAAATCCATACTAAATCCATCTATCCACACCAAAAATCCACAATCATCCATTGAAGCCTTTGGAAGAATATTGAGCATACATCCTATCCATTTAGATAAAGCCACTCGACAAGAGAGCTTCTCATTGAGAGAGCCCATTAATGGCTCATATTTTCAATTGAGAGCTCATCTTAGTCTATCTTGAAGTTTATGAATTTTGTTTAGTTTGTAGAAGCTTTATTTAAATTTGGTTTCTATTAGCATACTAACATTGCTCATATACAATAACAAGTTCTAAAAATTCTATCCCAATATCCTTCAACGTTTTCTTCATCCACATAACTCGATTATAGTTATTTGTTGCTACTACATAGTCTACCTCAACTATGCTTTGCAAAAAACAATTTTGTTTCTTCCATAGCAAAGAAACCAATCTTCTTTCAAGAAATAATGCTCTGCCACTAGTGCTTTTTATGTCATTCATACTATCTACCCAATCCACATCAGTATAAGCATATAGAGTGAAATCACTTGATCTATCATAGCATATCCCATAATAAAATATTCCCTTCAAATATTTGAATATCCTCTTTACTACTGCATAATGATACTCCTTAGAATCAACCTAAAGTCTAGCTACAATCCCAACTGCATTTTCTATATCTGGTCTAGTGTGAGTTAGATATTGTAAACATCCACTCATGGACTTATACTTCTTATGCTCAACTGTAGGTGTCTCATCTTTGCTAGATAACTTGTGACCAATTATCATGGTGTTCCAATAGGCTTACAACTTTCCAAGCCAAATATTTTCAACATGTCTCTCAAATACTTAGCTTATGAAATGAAAATTCCATCACTATTTTATAAAATCTGTAAACCTAAAAAGAACTTCATCTCTCATACCATGCTAATTCCAAACTCATTCTGCATTTTTTCAGAAAACTTATCACTTACTTCATCATTGCTTCCAAATATTATATCATCAACAAATATTACTATTATTAGCAAACCATTCTCAATTTCTTTTAAGTACAAGTTGTTATCTATCATACCTTTAGTGAATCCAAGCTTTTCCAAATACTTGTCCAACCTTACATACCAAATTCTAGGTGCTTGCTTTAGAGAATATAGAGCTTTCTTCAATCTACATCCCATGTCTTTTTTTTATCTATCGGAGGAAAACCTTCAGGTTGCTCAATGTATACCTCTTCTTCAAGTTCTTCATTTTGGAAGGTTGATTTGGCATTCATTTGATACACTTTAAACTTCATAATTTCTACATAAGCCAAGAACATTCTCACTACTTTCCTTATGGCTATAGGGGCATATGTTTCCTCATAATCTATTCCTTCTTGCTGTGAATGACCTTTGCATACTAGTCTAACTTTTTTTTTCACAACTTCACCTTGTTCATTCATCTTGTTTTTGAATACCCATTTAGTTCCAATAACATTCTTGTCTTTAGGTCTTGAAACTAATTCCCATGTGTCATTCTTTTTATTCTGATCCAACTCTTCTTCATTTCTTGAATCTAATGATCATGTTTGCATGTCTCATCTATACTCTTAGTTTCAACTTGAGAAATCAAACATAGTTTCTCATTAACTCTATTTCTTGTTATCACACATTCTTATTTTCTTCTAACTATCTGATCTAGTAGGTGATTCTTTGTCAGGTTCTTGTTATAAGTAGGAGTTACTAACTCAACTCTTACTTCTCAGATCTCTATTCTTTTTTTTGCTCAATAATTTGCACATCATTCTAGAGATTATATTTAGTGTAAGGATTTGGTATAGCTCATGTAAGAATTTTCCTTAGGGAAAAATTCACCCAAGATCAAGGAACTCAAGCACAAGCACAACAGTAGACCAAAAGAGTATGATCAAAATAACGATATGATATTCGATTCAATGTAATTGATATGATAAGTACACTAGAGGTGCCTATAAATAAAGGCCTATAATATGTATCTATAATTCCTAGTAGTTAGCAATATGATAAGTCTTACAACTAGGAACATGTCCACAAGGTGTGAGTTATCCTCCATTAAGCATAGGAGTAAGCGCGATGATGAGAGGATAAGCCTACAAAGGTGTAGCACATAAAATTATGTTGTAGACACCATATGCTAAATTAGAGTTGCGTACTCTTGTGTTGTCAACACAACAACTCATATGAGTGCACATAGTCCAAGGTGTCTAACTTAATAAATAATGATATAATGCATAATAATAAAATAATGCATTAACCTAAGTAAACTTAAGTAAAGTGTAATAAGTAAATACTTATTTAACCAACAACCCCCTCCCCTCTTAAGTACAACTTAGGGAAATGCACTTAAGCTTATGAAAGCTAGGATGAAATGCATAATAGGTCCCGAATACTAGGCCATGTTAGGTACCCATGTATATAATGCAATACAATCTCTCATAAAGTAGAGAAAGAGGGAAAACCTCATGGGAAAAGCCCTCTCCCAAAAAGAGAGATGAAAAAATAAGATGTATGGATGGATGGAGTAATCAAGATCCCCCCATCACTACATAAATCAAGTATATAAAAAAGAGAAGTAGAAGGGAAAAACCCCATAAGAGGAAAAAGTCCCCCCCATAAAAGAGAAGAAGAAGGAGACAAGGTAGTCCCCCCCACTAAATGTAGAGTGTCGATCAGTGATAGCTGCTTCGATGTAGAAGCCGATCCAATGGTATTAAATAATGTTCCTCCCCTTTGGAAGAAACAATGGTAGAGGTATAAATGAGATTCTTTCCCTATGTGTAGAAATAATCTTGATGATGAATGGTGTCTTTAAAACTTACTGAGTTGTCCCTATGTCGATATTGATAGTCGCCCCTTGCAACATTGTGGAAAAGAACATATGTAGATCTAGCAAGGATGGATATAGAACATGCCTCAAAGAACCAAGTGTCTCCTCAAATGATAAAGAGACCTACGTCAACTGTTGTACATAAGAATCCACAATCATATCAACCAATGAAGAGTGATCATGTAGAGAATGGACAAGAGGGTCAGAGTGAGCCCTCACAACAACTAGAGAAGGATCTTCTTCATCAAAGAGAAGATGTATACCATCAATGATGTCTCCCAAATATGCTATGTGTGATTCCACAAAAAAACCTAAAATATCTATCAAGAAGTCATCTATTGATGCTAGAACTAGAAGACAAGTTGTACCCTACTATGTTGGACCTATCACTATGGCTATGGATGCATGTGGAATGTGTTGATGTTGTGACCTATCACTAGTGTCACTATCAGTCTCAACAATACATGAAATAGTCTCCTTAACAAAGAGAGGATGAATGGTGTTGATGATGTCTCCCACATCTTCAATGTGAGACTTCACAAACAAACCTATAATGTCTGAAAGGAAGTCATCCCATGAAGCTGAAGTAGGAAGACATGGTAAATCCTACTACACTAAATCACAAGCATCTGTGGCTAGAACTAGACCAATAGAATCAATAGGAGTATCAAGAGGTGGTACCTCATCTAGAGTTGAAGGAACCATAGCTGAAGTGATTAAAGATAGAATGTCTTCTGGAAAAGGAGGAACTCATGGATCTCCATATGCTTCCCAAAGAGCCATCCAAACTTCATGAGGAAAACTTTCCATACAAAGAGGAGCAAAAGATTCCTTACACATACTATTATACATAAAGTGAATAAGAAGATGAAGATGATCTGCCCAATTAGGATTAGTTTACATTATCCTTGAGTAGAGATAAGGAAACACTTCCTAATGTTCTCTTAGATGATAAAGCATCAAAGCACTCCATTTTTGATAGCTCCTCAGTGTCAACTTAGGTGTTAAACCAAACTAGCATATGTGACAAGATGCCATGAGATCAATGTATGTATGCACCCCCCAAAATGTAAAAGAGATCAATCAACCCCCCACCCCCCCCCCCCCCCCCCCAAACTAATATATGATTTGGCACTTTATATTCAATGCAATTAGAATAGCTAATTTAGGTACTATTTTTGAAAGTAGTATTTCTACCCACAAAACCTATAATCTGATTACAGTTCTAGAAAGTAGAAAAAAAAATTCACTTTCAAAAAAAATAGAACCTAATTATGTGTCTTGATGAGCCCGTACAGAGCATTTGAAGTGGTAAAAATTGAGATTTGCAAGTTGCAAAAAAAATTAGGAATAGAGATCTCAAACCACCTGCACCAATGTGTAGATCACAAAATTCTACCGTAAAACAAAAAAAAAATTACTCACAAAAATGAGTTTGTATGAGGGAGATATCGCTATTTGAAAATCACTTCTATTGTTATTTTTCCTGGATTGTTGTCGTCATGCCTCCAAAAATCAAATGACTCTAGATTTGGCCTCAGATGTCTGATTTGGGGGTTTTTTGACCTTTTGAATGTGATGAAAATATCTTATTTGCACCAGCAAGCATCAATCTTCACCTACAAAAATCTCTCCAAGTGGCTTGATGGCCAATTTTTTTTGGAAAATAATGCAGATTCAATTTTTTTGGTAGAGATGTAGATGAAAAAAATTTAGATCTAAAAATTAAATGTACAGATCTCATGAAATGATCATACCAATCTTGCAAATTGGGCCTTTGGGTTGTCAGTTTGCAAAAAAATTGCCTCAATTTTGACTATGGCCCAACATAGGCAAATTTATAGTCAATTCATCAAATTGACATTATGAATGCAATGGTGAGGTTTTCTTTGGTTGTAGATGCTCCCAATATCTGTGGATTCTCTAGATCTAGGTTGAGGTGCTAAAGTAAGAATGGTCTCGAGTGACCATGTGAAGGAAAATTCCCCAAGCTCTGATACTATGTAAGAATTTGGTATAGCTCTAATACCATGTAAGAATTTTTCTTAAGGAAAATTCACCCAAGACCAAGGAACTCAAGCACAACCACAATAGTAGACCAAAAGAGTATGATCAAAATAACAATATGATATTCAATTCAAAGTAATTGATATGATTGAATTGATATGATAAGTACACTAGAGGTTCCTATATATAAAGGTATTTAAGATGCATCTAGAATGCCTAGAAGTTAGTAACATGATAAGTCTCTCAACCAAGCACATGTCCGGTAGGTGTGGGTTATCCTCCATTAAGCACAAGAGTAAGTGTGATGATGAGAGGATAAGCCTACAAAGGTGCAGCACATAAAATTATGTTGTAGACACCATGTGCTCAATTAGGAGTGCAAACTACTATGTTGTCTACATGACAACTCAATTAATTATGCAAACTCTAGTGTTGTAAACACCATGTGTTGAATTAGAATTACCTACTCCTTAGTTGTCAACACGAAAACTCATATGAGTGTGCAAACTCCAAGGTGTCTAAACTAATAAATAATAAAATAATGCATTAACCTAAGTAAACTTAAGTAAAGTGTAAGAATTAAATAATTATTTACACCAACAATTGGTCTCAAAGAAAACTTCTACATTCTATCTAACAATTCCAGTATTTTCTTCTTCATCATCAAAATTACAATTCATCTTTTTTTCCTCAATTCCAAACTTTTCATCAAATTTTACATTTGCACATTCAACTATTGTCTTGGTTATACAATTAAAACATATGTAAGC
This sequence comes from Cupressus sempervirens, assembly GCA_028749045.1. Lineage (NCBI taxonomy): Eukaryota > Viridiplantae > Streptophyta > Pinopsida > Cupressales > Cupressaceae > Cupressus > Cupressus sempervirens. Next base: position 707,606,006 of record CM053787.1, read on the forward strand.
TTTTCTTTTCAAATAATAATCAAGAAACATACGTTCATCATTTCTTGGATCAAACTTAGAAACATCATCATCTCTTTTTGTATAACACTTGCTTCCAAAGATTTTGAACTACTTTACTGATGGTGTATGACCAAACCATAATTAATAAGAGGTCTTATTCATACCTTTTCTGATCTATACTCTATTCATGGTGTATACTTCTCTATTGATTGCTTCTCTCCAACATGTCTTGGATACATCATTCTCAAACATCATTGCTCTTGTTGCCTCTAATATTGATCTATTTCTCCTTTCTGATATTCTATTATTCTCAAGGGTCTTGGGTGAAGATAAGTATCTCTTTATTCCATTCTCTTCACAAAACATTTTAAACTCTTTGGAGGTAAACTATCCTCCTCTATCAGATCTTAAACATTTTATCTTAATAGTAGATTTATTCTCAACTCTATTCTTAAATATCTTAAACTTCTCAAATGCTTTAGATATCCCTTTAAAAATTCTTCCCACATCATTCTAGTGAAATCATCAACAAAAATCATGAAATACCTTTCTCCATAGAATCATCTTGTCCTAGTAGGGCCACTCAAATCTATGTGAACAATCTCCAGCTTCTTCTCTATAGTAGTGAACTTCTTGCTAGGAAATTATACCTTCTTTTGTTTAGCCATGATACATTATTTGCAGAAAATATTAGTAGGCTTCATTATCTTATTAAATATCCAGCTACAAATTTGATACTAACCTTCACAATGTTATCAAAGTTTGTATGACAAAATATCCTATGCCATAACCAACCATTATCCACTTTAGAAACCAAACATGTTATCTCAGTGGGATTTAACTAAAATTCATTACCTCTAGATCTTGTACTAGTTCCAATCAGCTTACCATATTTATCTTTGATAATACAAGTCCTTTCAGTGAATTGCAACTGATAACCTATATCTACCAACTATCCAACACTCAACAAGTTATGCTTTAAACCATCAACAAAGTAAACATCATTAGTATTAGTTTTTCCATCAAGAGAAATAGATCCTATTCCTATAATGTGATAGGCTACATCATTTCCAACTCTAACAATACCTCCATCATGATTCCTGAAATAAAAGAAAAAATCATATCATCGATCATGTGATGCAAACATCCACTATCTATTATCCAATCAGATATCTTTTCAACTTGAGAAACTAGAGATTTCTCCTCTCTACTTTCTATGTCAAGATCATCTTCTTTAATGGCTACAAATCCTAGCTCATCATCGCTTTCACTCTAAACTCTATCCTCAATTTCTTCATCTTCATTTGAATACAAACAATTTCTAGGTCTTATAGGCTTAAACTTTCCTTTATACTTTTTCTCTCTTTTAGGACATTTAGATGCATAATGACCAAATTCATTACAAGTCCAACATTTAAAGATATTCTTACCATATAGTTTTCTTCTTACAAGAAGGGTTATACCTTCATCAATCTTTCTATCTTCATCAGATCTAGTCTTACTACTACTAGAAAAATCTCCATGAATGCTTGCACTTCTAGATAGACATGGCTGAACACTTAAGGCACTAAAAGTTTTCTCCACTCTATTCAATTCTCCAAACTATCTCAAACAAACTTTTTTTGCTTCAAATATTCCAAGAAAAATTTCCTTGGTGAACTTATTAGTATAGGGTATCAAAATTTCAATCATCTATGCTACTTGCTTGAATATTGGAGTCAAAGTTTTCAAGATCTTCCACACAACCTCATCTTCTTCCTTGGTTCCACCATATGATTTGATTCTTGCAACAATCTCCATGAGTGCTTGCACTTCTAGATAGACATGGTCAAACACTTAAGGCACTGAAAGTTGTTTCCACCCTAGTCAATTCTCCAGACTATCTCAAACTAGCCTTTTCTACTTCCAATCTTCCAAGAAAAATTTCCCTGGTGAACTTATCTATATAGGGTATCAAAAGTTCAATCATCTGTGCTATTTGCTTGAATAGTGGTGTCAAATTTTTCAAGATCTTCCACACAACCTCATCTTCTTCCTTGGTTCCACCATATGATTTGATTCCTGCAATAATCTCCATGAGTGTTTTTCCTTCTAGATAGACATGGCCGAACACAAGGTACTAAAAGTTTTCTCCACTCTAGTCAATTCTCTAGTCTATCTCAAATCAGCTTTTTCTACTTCCAATCTTCCAAGAAAAAAAATCCTAGTGAACTTATCAGTACAGGGTATCAAAAGTTCAATCATATGTGCTACTTGCTTGAATAGTGATGTCAAAGTTTTCAAGATCTTCCACACAACCTCATCTTCTTTGTTGGTTCCACCATATGATTTGATTCCTGAAAAAATATCAAATATCCTACCAATATAGATTCTTATAGATTCATCTTCCATCATTTTAGCATCTTGAAACAAACATATCCAATTTTACAATCTTTTTGTATGTGTATCACATTCAAAATTAGATTCTAAAGCTTTCCAAATTTGATGAGATGTATCTAGTGACTTTACCTAACTATATATATTCTCATGAAGAGCTAATAGCAAGGCTTCTCTAGCTCTCATATTGCACATGAAAAAATCTCTATCTGCTTCACTACATTCTTCAAGCTTAACTTCTTCCACAATGCTTTTGTTGACTTTTATCAAAAGCCAATATCCTAGAACCATACATAGAAAATGAGTCTTCATGTTTTCTTTCCATTTCTCATAGTTGACTCTATGAAAATTAGGACTATCATTTCTTAAATGACTCACCATTGATCTCCCAAAGCTGTTAAGCTTTCTCTTCAAGGACCTGATGCTTTAATACCAATTGTTAGAATATATAGTCCACCAATATAACTGAGAGGGGGGCATGGGGTGGGGTGAATCAATTATCCAATTATTATTAAAATTATCAAATTTATTAAATATTAACCATATGAGAAATATAATCATAAACCACAACAAGATACTCGTGCTCAATAATACTAGATATGTAACTAGGGAAACCCTTGATTAGAGGGAAAACCCTAGTTAGGATGGTACCCACAAGATGATGCACTATTATAAATATTCCTTACTAGAGGATGGACCCTATTAAGAGTCTATAAAACATTCAGTAGCTATCAGTCCTTGTTAGGAGACTTTGAATCCCTATTAGGACTTGTAGAAGGTAGATGGACCCATTGACCAAATAGCTTCAAGGGTAAGACCAATGAACCCGCTGTCCAAATGATCTCTATATTATTCCTTTTAGGATAATAGAATTGAACTGTACTTCTCATTTCAATACCAAATCCCAAACTTTGCATCTAATAATCCCTTGGATTGCTTACTCATATTTACCAAACACTGTACTCTTTTTCACACTTCCTTGAGCTCTTCACATACTCATACACTTTACAAACAAGGAAAGAACTTTCCTTTATACCAAGTCCTCAAAACAATTCCTTGAGTTAGCCTTGAGACTTTCCCAATTAATTATAATAGGACCACAAAAAGATAATTAACTATTTTGCTATTACAATAGAATTGTCAGCTCATAGTCTATACAACTTCCCTTACATACGACTTCATGGCTTATGAACTTGCTGATGTCATCATTTGACTTTCCTCTATTACTGTATAAATTCACATACCCCAATTATATCTCTATTAAGAGATCAAGTCCAATCATTAGAAACTACTTTTTCAGGTACTTTGTTTCTGTACTACTCTCTGTAAATCATGTATATCTTTTGTATCTCTTTGACTTATGTTATGTGCACTTAACTTCATCATTAGGACATAGTGGGGAACTTTTCCTTAACTTAGCATTACCTTATCAACAAAAAGATATCTATATGACCACTATCTCTATCTACTATCCTGCCAGTCTTCACAGAATTACTTCTATGTTGACATCAATGAAAAATATAGTCATGAATACAACATGTCAATACTGCCACATGCGCTCCAATGCTTTTGATATTCCCCCAAAGGAATACCATCAATATTCATGCTAATAGAGATATACTTGCAAAGTCACCCATTTCTATGGATATCTTCACCAAATGAGCCACCTCTAGTAGTGAGAGCTGATTGGAGAGGATAGAGAAAGAGACATGATAGGAGAGGTGGTGGTTATGGTGGAGGATATGATGAAGGGAAGAGGAGAGCTCATACATAGGGTGAAGGTATGGTTAGAGGATTGAGACTAGTCCTTTGTCTTATAGTGCAGAGATAGGTTCTTGTGTGGTAACCTAGAGAAATATGACAAGGTGAAAAAGTAGAGAGGTCGATGCAACATGATCATCCCACATAGGGTATACTAGAGGATGTGGAGATTGGATAGGAGGAACCATATGTTTAGTTTCATGATGAGGAGTATGAGAAGGAGTAAGTGGCAGTGGAGTATGCCAAGGTGGAGAGGCAGGTCGCTAGGGTGCCTCAGTTAGAGCAGTGGATAGAGTGGTTGGAGGGATAGCCGACAGTCATGCTCAAGGTGTAGGACAAGGCACTAGAGAGAGTAGAGAGGATGGAGACTCTATTGGAGTAGATAGAGAGGACTCAAGATATGTTCCTAAATTTAGAGAACATGAGGTTGATGCTGAGAGTTGGTAGGAAGATTAATTATTGGAGGTAAGCATATGAGAGAGCTATCCCCAAGGATCAAAGGATAGGGAGTTTCAAAGAGAGCTCATATTATAGAAAGACATCAGGCTAAGCCCATGAAGAGAGTGGATATGTAGCTTCAAGGCCTCCTAAGCTAGAGGTTAGGGGAAGACATGGACATGTAGAGACACCAGTGTAGTAATTGGTGTAGGGCCATACATTCCTTGACAATGAGATTGACACACTGATTTTGGTGGCAGTGCTAGTTAGATATTTTGTATACACTTTTGAAAAACACCATGTATTTTGATAGACTGTAAATTTCAAGACATTTTATTATTATCATGTGATATTATCAACTATTAGATATTGTATATGATTTTTTATCATGTGTAGAAATAGGATTATGGACATTGGACACTTATTATTTTGGTGACTATATGGATTTTTTGTTATACTTATTTACGATGAATATTGACACATGATGATGTATCATATGATATGGCATGATATTATTTGAAGCTATATACATGATTCATGACGTTATATGATATGATGCATTTATGTGATATTTTTTAATAATATGATTTTCTTATGTTCTAGAAGCAATTATTATGATAGATGTAAATGTTCTATGAATGATTTATTTTATGCACTTATTCTAAATGGCTTATGATGATTGCTAGATGCTATATTAAATAACTTTTTATTTTACCATGTATGGATGCCAAAGATGACAAAAATTTAACTAAAAACAAGTAAAATGAATGTTGATTATTATTTAACCTAAAATGATAAATTTATATAAACAAAGGTAAAATGTGAATGGATCCTCTAATTATGGAATTCTAAATGAAATGTAAATATTTTATTAATGTCCAATAGCTTCAAGTTGGATAATAACAATGTCTCACCCTAAAATACCTAATGGAAAATTAAAAGGCCTATATAAATGGACCTAGAAGTGATAAAAGGAACCTCACACACTTAAATGAGATGACTATGTAGGAACAGAAAATGAGGATGAATAGGTAAATGAAATCTTGAGTTGCAACACTAAAGTTCATATTCTCCATTGATTTGTAACATCTTGATCCAAATGTAGCATATTTTCTTATCATCATTAGGCTCTTTATTACTATAAGAGAACACAAGCATCATGGTATAATTGAACCAAGCTAACCAGAGCATTCCTTACATGGGTTTTAATATTAAAAGCTTGACAAGCATCTAGGTATAATTAAACTAAGATGACCTGAGTTTTTTTTACATTATTAATAAAAAGGAATGTTTTCAATTCATCTAATGAAAAAATATTTGGGATAGAGGTCTATGTAACACTTCATGGTCTAAGAAATATTGTGAAAAATGAAGTTGTCACCATGAAATTTTCTTTATATAAATGAAGGCCCATATGTTTAGACACCCCAAAAGAAAAGTCCAATTGATTACAATAGAAAACACCCCACAAACAACAAAAAAAGAAAAAATATAATGTTCCATCTTGAATATTCTAGTCACATGGTATATGGGAGTGATTAACTCATACTAGTGAGACATCCTAGACTAACATAGGAACATGATAACACTAAAATTAAATTGATGAATGCATATAATCTAATAACCAATCAAATTTATCACTAGATGTACAGATATCTTGCCAAATATCTTATTATGGTTTGATGTGTTTGTTTAGATCTTTTAGATAAAATAACATTTTGGTGTAGGTAACAGTTTGATTGATCATTCCAAGTTTTGAGTCAACATTCTAAATCCATCGATAAGTACCATTTGTTTTTTTTTTGTCCAAAGACTGTTAAAATAGAATCCTTTTTCATCCTCTTTTGAGTAATGACTTATCAAAGACCCACTTCCAAAATTAGGTCAAGGACATGCCCCCAGTTAGGTATTGGACTAACTTATTATGGATGGAGAAAGACATGGATAAAGACATGGAAGACTATTCTAACCTAGACCAAGCTATGATTGAATTGTATTATGGATATATACAAGGTAGACCACATAGGTAGCAAATTTATTATAGATATGTACAGGTGGGATGATGGATATGGAGAGAATTTATTATGGATATAAACAATGTGATGGGGAATTTAGAAGAATCTTAATAGAGAGAGAGAGAGAGAGAGAGAGAGAGAGAGAGAGAGAGAGATGAGCTAACATTTCACAAATTATGCTTGTTTCTAGGTTTTCACCACTTGCTTTGGTTTTTTTCTAGTTTTCTATTTTTCCTTTTGGTGTGTGTGTGTGTGTGTGTGTGTGTGTGTGTGTTTTCATCTCTTGCACTGGGATTTTTAGATGTGGAACTTCTTAAGGTATATGTTGTTAATAGGCTTATCTTACACCTCACCCTTATAAAATGATAATTGATATGCCCTAGATCCAAATACAAGAGTGATCACAAAAGGACCTAGCTAGTTTTCCTCATATTTTTCTTTCTTTTCTCTATCAGCTTGGTTCTTTGGATTTTCTCTTGGGACTAGGTTACCCACTTGAAAGTCTCTAGCTTTCACTTTATTATTAAATTGATAGGAAATCTCCTATTGATAAGCTTTCAAATGGTCAAAGGCTTTTTGTCTCCTTTCATCTAGCAATTCAAAGTCTTGCAAGTGTGATACTATGCAGTCTTCATCTAGAATAAGATCCTTTAATGTCACTATAAGTGATGGTAACTTGACCTCCAGGGGAACTACAACTTCATTGCCAAAAATAAAGGAATATGGAGTACCTCTAGTAGGTGTATGAATGGATGTATGGTAAGCCCATAGTGTTGGATTGAGTTGGACATGTGAGTCACAACCAACATCATTGATAGTATTTTTAAGGATCTTGACAATAGTCTTATTGAATGGCTCAGGTTGACCATTCCCTTGTGGGAAATAAATGTAGGAACGATGGGCGATATGAAATTTCTCACATAATTCTTTGATATCCTTATTTTGGAATTTTTTACCATGATATGTGACTATGGACATGGTAATATCATATTGACAAATGATATAGTTAAGGATGAACATGGAGACTTGTTTATCGGTGATGGTTATGAGTGGAATGGCCTTAACCAATTTGGAAAAATATTCTATTGCAGTTATGATGAATCTATGGCCATTAGAAAAATATGGATGAATTTCCCAAACAAGATTGAGTCCCCACTAACTTAATGGAAATATTCTTGTAACCGAATGGAATTTATGAGCTAGTGCATGAATTAGGTTCCTATGTATCTAGAAATTGTTGCATTTATTAGTATATTAAAATGAATTAGACTCCATTGTAGGCCAATAATAACCCATATGCATAAATTTATTATCCAAAGAAGGACCACTCAAGTGTGACCCACATATACCCTTGTGTACTTCTCGTAAAGTAGTTTGAGATGCATTATGTTCAAGATAATGTAAGAGAGTACTGTCAAAACCTTGTTGATACAAGGTATCAATGATTAGGTTGTAATGAGATGTCAAAGAAGGACCACTCAAGTGTGACCCACATATACCCTTGTGTACTTCTCGTAAAGTAGTTTGAGATGCATTATGTTCAAGATAACATAAGAGAGTACTGTCAAAACCTTGTTGATACAAGGTATCAATGATTAGGTTGTAATGAGATGTTTGGTAGAGGAAATTTCTCTTTTGAGATAGGTCAAGTAGTAGGATATTATCTTTTAAATAAGCATATATTTTTTCATAAATTAGGGAGTCTTGACTCTCCAAATGACATACAATTCTATAATCAAGATCATCATAGGAAGGATAAGATAAAGGTTCCACTAAGAACTAAAAAATGAACTCTTTTTTTTTCCATATTGAGAAAAGAAGTAAACAATTCCATGGCATCTGCAACTTTGTTATCCTATCAGGTAATTTTCTTAAATGTGATCATTATGAAATATCATTTGAAGTCATCCACCATACATTTATATGGAAATAACTTATATATTCATCATTAAATTGATTAATGATCAATTGGGAGTCTTAGTAATCTACGCTTGAAAAGGTGAGCTGAATATGGTCTTAATAAAAAAGTTATTTGTTGATGACATTATATTTAGATGAAATGAAAATATGTGTAAGTCATTGTTTGCTCAAATGACTAAAGATTTTGAAATGTCAATATTTGGTGAGATTAAATTATCTATTAGCATTGAAGTTCACCAAAATAAAGGAGTAATATAGATTACTTAGTTCAAATACATCAAAGAGATACTAAAAACATTTGGTATGGATGAGTCAAGACCAATAGGTACACTAATGGTCACTAGATGTATAATTGTCTAAGGAAGACAACTCGACAGAAGTGAATGAGACAATGTATAAATCTATGATTGGGAAGTTGCAACATCTAGTTCATAGCAGACCTAATATTGCACATGTGGTTGGAATAGTAGTAATATTTTTAGCTAATCCTAAGGAGAAATATATGCCTACACTAAAAAGAATCTTTAGATATCAAAATGGAACTAAAGATTATGGATTATGGTACAAGAAAGATGGAGATTTGAGTTGAGAGTCTACATTGATGTTGACTATGAGGTAAATGTTGATGATAGAAAGAGTAATAATGCAGGAGCTTTCCTTTTGGGAGAAACATTAGTGACATGGATAAGAAAGAAGACGAGTTGTACCTAATAGTCCAAGGTTGAAACCGAATATATTGTAGCTACAATTAATTGTTCAAATATTATATGAATCAAATAATTGTTGGAAAGTATGAAAAAGGAAGTCACAGAACCTATAACAATTTATTGTGACAACACTAGTGATATTAACATATCAAATGATATGGTGATGCATGCAGAGGAAAAGTACATATCTATTAAGTATCACTATTTGAGAGAACAAGTTTATGAAAAATAAGTCAAACTAGAGTATGTGAAGTCTAAAGAGAAATTAACATATATATTCACTTAGCCATTACCTAAGGATACATTTGAGTGTCTAAGAGGTAAATTAGGAGTCCTTCCCCTATCTAATGTTCACTAAGTGAAGATGTAGGATTACATCAATTCAAGGTTATTCAAAATATCTTTATGGAGTTGATGCAGGAGTTCACTCTTTAGGATGTTCTAAACTTGTTAAAGGATGTAATGCAAAGAAATGATCAATACATGCAAGTTAAAAAGTTTTATAATCTTCTAACTAAAGCTTATAGACACCTTTGGCATTGTTTTAAAAAGGGGGGGGTGTGTCTTAGAGATCATACATGAGATATGCATATGAAACATGTTGTACAAAGGGAGAGATTGAGTAAGAAGGAGATGTTGTATTGAAGAGGATAATTTTTGTTGAAGGAGAAAAGAATGTGTGTACACCCGAAGGGGGAGAATATGTGTGATGAAGTCAAAGAAAGAGTTACTAGAAGAGATAATGCAAAAGATGATGTTGAATAGTGAATGAAGTATATTTTATGGGGAGTATATGGAGAACATAAATTGAGTTATAAGTTGTAGATCAAGAAGAGAACCTAATGAAGACAAAATGGAAGATAGAAGATCAAGTTAGACAAAACCATTATACTATTGAAGATGTTGTTTTTACAATTGGATGATTTTTTTCATATTGTGTTGCCATCAATTACAAAGGGGGAGATTGTTAGCCCCAACTAGTCATGCTGAAATAAAAGGGAGATTGATGAAGACTAGAAAAAAGATGAAAAGTATATGTGAAAGAGTCATATCAATTATTATATTGTCATTGATGTCAAGCTATCTAACTATATTGATTCCTTCAATTTGAAATCATTTGAAGGATGTGATGTTGGATAAAGAAGTCGAATACAAAGTATGAAGATGTAAATGAATAAAATATGTTAAATATGTGAGTCTAAAAGAGAAATTGATCAATTAGTCTATGATAGTATAATTTTGGTTTGATTCTTTTACATGATTTGATTAAGTGTTAAGATCATGTACAAGAAATATGGTAAAGAAGGAAATAATTCATGAAGTGGAAAGACAAAGAAATAGTGAGTTGCATTGAGCTAGACAATGAGGTTGGTAAATGAAGGACTAATGGTCACCAAGCACATGATAAGTAGGTGAAGAGTGAATAGTATTGGCTGAGAAAGTATAGTGTTAACTAATTTTAGTATTGGTTGTGCGAGTGTAGTGTTAACTGAGCAAGGGAAAGATGAACACTTTCTAGAAGAATTAATTAGAGGCTGAAATTCGGTAAAAATATGGATTGATTGAGAAATTTCTAAGATAAGGATGAAGTAAATAGGTTAATTTAATAAGGGGGTCAAATTAGTTATGATCTAATGGTGGAGATTCAATTATAAAAAAGGAAGTTCAAAGTTCAATGACAAACTGTGTTGATTGAGTGTCTAGATTTAGTATATCTAAGTTGGATGATGATTAGATGGTTATGACTAAGAAGAAAAATATTGGAGAATCTAAGCAAGAAAAAATAATATTCTTATTTAAGAAATGAATGAGATGTTTATAGATGTTGAACAAAGTCATTTGAGAAGGTGAAGATAGAAGGTGATACTAAGAAGAGCTATATTGCAAGATCAAGCAAGTTAAATATGAAGTTGATGTGTATGAGTAGATCAGCCAAAGTGAGACAAAGGACGAGAAAAATGGAGATCTAAAACATCAAAGGCATTTGCATTATTTATTAGATCTTTTTTTATACAAAAATTTAATGATCAATAAATGTTCGAAGCCTTGATTAAATTAATTAAATGTAAAGAACATACATCAAAGTACCTCCATTCAAATAGGCACTGGTAGGAAAGAATGGAGAAGAAAACCTCCAATCTAGCTCAAGACCATGGTCCTTTATTATTACAACATAAAAGGGGCATACCCCAGTAGAATTTTACAATTTTTAATTGTTACAAAAAAAGGATCTTAGTTTTGTGAATTCACTTGATCTATTGCCAAACTAATCCTCTTGTCAAGGGAACACCAACCAATGTTGTATACTTTTGTCCATTGTTGATATCTGAAAACAGCAATGCCTTACTAATTGGCAATCGAAGGTTAGTACTAACATATAGGTTAATTTCCTAGTCATATATAAGTAATAAACTAGTCTTGTTTGACTATACAAAATTAGTTATTACATCCATCCTTAAATACTCTAGACCATCACCCTCATACAGTGTTAAATAAATTGCCATACCCCATTGATGGGTTCTTTCAACATATTATCAAAATTCTTACTAATGTCATCCAAAATGGAAAAACAAAACCTTGATTGACTAACTCAATATTTAAAGCTATTATTTAATATAGAACTAGCCTAAACCCATCATAGTATGCTGAGAGGATCCTAAATAATTCCCTTAATGCACAGAGCCAAACAAGTTCCAAGGCCAAACAGAGCATGCTAAGATAAGTATAGTTTCAAATGGGAATCCAAAGTAGTATATTTAAATTGATTAATTCATCCAAGATTTGATTTCTCATCTAGTCATACTATAATACATAATAGGAAATGTCTTCCTTAGTTATTATTTCTTAAATTTAGAAAAATAGGGTAGATATCTTCCACATATTTTAGCAATTAACTGTAATTAATAATAAATGAGCCACCTCAAATTTTATTGAACTTTTAGCTCTTATTATACAGATTCTATGAAACTAATCTTCCCCTGCCAAATTTTAACTTGTAATTTGGTTCAGATACTACATAAATTAGAAATAATGAGAAATGGTAAAATACTAAATGTTGTAGGACCATTCAGCCAAAATCTAGTTCCACCTAATTAAGGATAGTAAAACTTTCATTTGCGATACTCGGAATTATAAAAAACCTAACCAGTCTCATTACTCAAAACCTACAATTTTGTTTGCCTTAGAAGAGTACAACAATAAAATATCTAAAAATTAGTTTCACTTATGCTAGATAAGCTCTATAGTCTGAGCTCAAATCAAGTCATTTTTTATAGCAGAAATTACCTTCTTAGACTACTTGAATAAAGATAGAAAACCCAATCTAAAAAACTTCAAATGACTAAAATTCAAAGCAGAGAGATTAATTCTTAGTGCAAGCCATTTTTATTTTTTCTGTCAGTTTCTTTAGATAAAAAAAAACATACTAACTCAAAGTAATTCATGAGAAAATCGGCAAGGGCAAGGAACCAGACTTAAATTACTAAAAATAAACAAGATGTTATCTAGATTAAGAGATACTCTGCTAAGTCTTAATTTTTAGTGTTAATATTTGAAAATCATATATATCCATGTTTCCATCCCTTTTGAATTATAGGAAGTTGCTACTACATCAACCAAACATAGTTAAACTACTCCTAAAAACAAGAAACCATCCAGATAAGGGAAAAGCTTCAAGCATAACATTGGGGAGTAATATGCCCCTAAAACCTCTTAAAGCAATTGAAACTAAGAAATATGTATATAATAGTAATGCAAAGCAAAAGAGGAAAGAGAAACAACTAGCTCATATTTTGATATAGATATACAAACCCGATCAAAAGCAAAGACCAGATGAGAAGGGCGATCTAAGAGAGGACCAAACAAGAAATAACAACCAAAAAGTGACCAAAACCTTAGTTAAAAGATCATTACAGATTCCCAAAATAGAGTACATCAGAGGATGGTCACACCGATGATATGAGACAACAAAGACCTTAAATAGAAAGTACCCTATCAACTAACCAGGAGCAAAAAGTGAAAACCCAATAGAGCACTTGAGAGCTACCTACTTCCAATAGATCATAATGACTTTTGATATGTCATTTGGGTTCTCCAACTAGAAATTGAGCAAAAATTCAAAGTCAGACTTTATCCTGCTGGTTTTTTCCATGTTAGGTATGTAGAAGTTCAAAGCTTCTAGGTTGTCGAAGACCACCCTAGGTAAATGTATTCTTTGAACACATTGAGATAGTTTACAAGACTTATGTTATTCTCATCCTCAATTATCCTTCTCCACCAGAGGAGGAAATGTATACTAGCCTCCATCTTGGGCCACTCCTAATAAAAGGCTAAATTTTTGTGAATTACTAGGGAAGGATGTTATAAGGCTACCTCCAAGTTTGGATAACTTGAAGGGAGTGCCATGTACTTCTCCAGGAGAGGGATATATAGCTTATCATTGATGCTCCTGATAGCTTTCTTTAAACCCTTCCTCCATCGAGGGTCAAAAATGTTGCAGCAGAGTCTAATAATGGCCCATGGCTCCACCCTAGCTCTTGTCATACAACTGATAAAGGTGTCTATAACATCACTATTTTTCCTCTAGGTATACTCATAATCAAAACCCCTCACCTATGTCTCTACTGACTGCTAACCTTGTTATGTCATTGACCAGCTTAAAGATTCTACTCCATCTCTATGGTTTTACTTTGCCTTGAAATGTTGTGGTTCAAATTTATGAGGTGTGAAATAGACTGATGTTGGAATCCATGACCAAAGTATGAAAGAGCCCAAAGATAGTGAAAGAAAATGACAGCTAGAGATGAAAAGTTGGTAGCAGGAAGAAGGTCCTAGAAGCCATTTATGTCATGACATCATCAAATGATGACACCAAGCTAATTAGAGGCATTAGGGGAACATGATGGATAAAACTAGTGGGATAAATATACAAAGAGATGATTGCAACAAGATGAGACTAATGTGGAAGGCCACCAAGAAACAAAAGAAAGCTTGAAATAGAAAAGAGAAAAAAGATAGAATAATAATAATCAAGTTTGGTAAGACTACAAGGGATAATAACCTAAAAAATGAAAAAAAGAGTAAAAAGACTACCTCTACTAGGAACTAATGATAATGGTTATAAAAACTAGCTATCTCTAATAATTAGATAAGATTCACCATTAGCCCCTTCATTTTCTAGTAGGTTTTCCTTCTTATTTCCTTCCCAATAGATATGATAAATCTGAGTTTCTTTAAACCTATCAAGAATGGTAAGGACCTTTGATAATTTCAAGTTCAAAGTCTAGTTGGGCGTGGCTCTTTTTCTCATAGCATTTAATATGATTTGGGAATCTCCTTCAATGATAATTTTGGACAACCTAGTTTTAAGCATATCAGCAACCCCTCTTGCAAAGCTTCAAGCTCTACTAAGTTCTTTGTGGTTGGCTCGATAGAGTTGATCCTTTTAGCTATCCAAAAGCCTGACTCATTATTAATTATGCAACCAATGCCTACCTTACCTAGGTTGCCTCATGAGGCCCCATCAAAATTTAATTTTGACCAACCATAAAAAGGAGCTTGCCATCTACAAGATACCCTTTCTTTTTTATTTTTCTTTTTATAGGTGAGCAGAGAGTTGATAAGATTATTCCACTTGTTCTTGATGAAACCATCCCTATTAGAGAAGGATCCTTCTTTTTTCTAGGACTTTCTAAGATGGGAGTTCATTGTTTCAACAATGCTTGCTTCAATCTTCTTGATGATATCCTCTAGCTGCATCTCCTGCTCCCTAAATAGTCTCCTATTCCTTTCTTTCCATAATTCCCATGCAAGGGTGGAAGGGCTAATCCATAAGATACTATATATTCCTTTGTAGAAGTTGGATGGCCAGCTTCTGAGAAGGTCCACAAAAGAAAAAGGGAAGGGGTTGTGCCATCCCAGCATATGTCTGAGCCACTCCCAGCAGTGAAGGGTGTAAGGATATTTAAACAAGTTGTGATTAGAATCTTCACTACTATGTTAACATAAGACACATCTAAAGGGTTCTTCAAATCATAGTTTGCATAATCTCTTAGTTGTGAGGATCTTATTATGGTATGCCAACCATAAGAAAAGTCCTACCTTAGCCAAACATGATGGATCCCAGAAAAAATTAGATGACAAGGTCTCTCCCCTTCTATTATGAGGGTTTGTGAGAGCGTTATAATCACTTTTGACATTATACCTTCCAGCTTTAGATGCAACCCGCACCAGTCTATCTTCTAGCTCTAATTGCTTAATCCTCCTTGTTTTTATGATCTTTTGAGACCACTCTTTTGAAGAGGGTTCCAAGTCTAAGTCATCCACACTTTTCCATACCCATCTAGAGGTACTATCAATAGGGTCCTTGGTCTTATAATCATTGACCTTACTACTCCATCAAGAGATCAACGTCTCTTTGAGATCCCCAAGGATTTTTGGGCAGTCTATAGGAGGGAGCCCATCCCATGAGTCATCCTAGAATAATGCTTTATCTCCTTTGCCAATATCCTAGGTGAGGAATTTACTTATTAGAGCTCTACATCTGACCATGAAATGTTAACTTTTTGATCCTTTAGGTAGAGCCTTAATCCTAAAAATAGAATAGGGGTCCTTAGGATCAAGATACTATATAAGATTTTAGCGCATTTGTTGTTACTATTTTCAAAGAGGCACCAAATTAATTTGGCTCCAAATGCTTCATTTTTCCAACTTAGATTCTTAACACCTAACCCACCCAATATCTTGGGTTTACAAATATTTTCCCAACTTGTAAGAGGTAGACTTTTAAATTCCTCCCCATATTCCCAAAAAAAGTTTCTAAATTTTGACTAGATCTTCTTATTAATGTACTTGGGAAGTAGGAGACAAGATAGAGAGTAGGAAAGAATGGTAGACAAAATGGATTTGATCTTGACTACTTTCCCTACTTTTGAGAGCCATCTGTTGGTGTTTTAAACTACTAAGCAACAAAATTCTCAATACCAAAATGATATCACTCACACAATCTAAGGATTAGCCAATTCATATTAACAATTATATATGCAAACCATTTGGACCCAAATTCAACAAAACCAAGGGTGGTTTTCTACTCTTTAGGCTCTACAAAACCAGGGTGGGTATACCCAGGGATGATTCAAGACTGAGAAATATTGTATGAGAATTATTTTAGTTTCATTCTGATTCTCATCTCAAATCCTTAAATACATGGATAACCCTTGACAATTTGATAAACACAACCCATATAATAGATCTAGCCAAAATTCTTCTATAGATCTACATGTGTTCTCAGCAATAGTGGCTAAGTAAAGCTAAAACTTTCCATGCAAACAAGTACTGGCCAAATTTGAAGATCTTCAGGAAATATAAGTAAGATTGATTATAATTCTACATTTGAAAACCATTTATGACATATTTCACTTCCAGCTGAATCAATTTGACAATTGCCTAATCCATTAGGGTTCAGAGTATACTACAAATCCATAGATCTAATTTTTTTCCTTACAACAAATATTATCAGCAATTCTTATTATAATTCATCATTCAAAAAATCCTTCCTACTACTATAGCAACCTTATCAAATTCATCAAAGCTTTTACTTAATCCATTGAACTAATAGCAGTGGTGAACAGATATACAACCTAAATGGATTACATTCAATTGCACAAGCCTTTACTCATACAATATCAAGATAACTAAGTAGCTAAAAGGAGACAAAATTCACAAAGAAATGATATGGGGAGAACTTATAATTTGTATTCATTTTCTTTGAAAATTGTATACATTTGCAGTAACTCAGAATGACCTTAGGAAGAAACACAAAGATCATTCTATATATTAATTCATTCTCAGGAACTAATAGAGATAATACATCATAAAACTTGCTCCAAACATTGGACCAAAAACTAAGTATATCACTTAAGCATTAGAAAATCGGACCATTCTCTAGCCTTGGAATCTCACTTGTATAGTGTGAGCTACAACAAGCTTCAGGCTAAGAGAAAATGACAAGTGTCCTTTACAAGAGATAATTACATACACTTATCATAAAATGACAAAAATGTGGGTAACAGAAGATTTCTAGATCAAACATTCCTTTTGGTGGGTCTGCTTTTCTCACATCCTCTATTGTTGTTGATTTGGCTGCTATTCTGATCCCTCTTTGTATGCAACTACCAAGCTAGCAAATGATGAAGTTTTTTCTGATGATTGCAAGTTAGTCTCCACCTATGGGTTTTCACCATCTTTATCTTGTATAGTGGGAGTATCTTCTACTTTTCCTTCTTCGTTGGTTGTATCAGTGTCTTGTGGGCCTGGGTCTGCAACTGAAAGTGACTAATAATTCTTGTCTTCTTCTCCCTATTGGCCTTGTGTAGTGATAGTGTCAATGATTTGGATCTCATCACCCTACACCTCATCACTGTCAATTTCTACTTCCTCAAATTTTTCATCAAGAGCTATTTCTACCATCCACTTGTCAAATAGTGTGTCATCTAGCCAATTGAATTGCAAAATATCACTATGCCTCTTGAGCACATACTCAGCCTCATTACTAATAGTAACAAAATTTTGTTTCAAAGAATCAAAGAATATTTGGGGTTTTACTATTTCTTCAGTTGTTGTGGCCCACCATGAATGCCCTGTTTGATTTATAATTCTATTCATCCTTAAACAAAAAATATCATCAAGTTCCTTTTCCCATTCATCTTTGTTTTTCAAATTATTTCTTTTATCTAGGGCACGAGGAAACAAACTAAATTTTTGTCTCTTGTACATGTTCAAGTAGGCTACTATTATTCTCTTTAAATGAATCCTTTTATTGTCAAAATTAGAAAGATCAGAAACAATATCAAAAGTTTTCTCAATTTGATCACAGGAGGTCTTTATAACAAAATAACATAAAAATGTCATCTCCTTGATCCTTCTTGCCCACTTATGCACAATGGGTTTTAAAGCCTCATCACCTACTTTCATTTCATCCCAGTTACTGATCACCCTAGCCAACTGATCATAAACTAGTGGCCACTCAATTTTATCCCCCAAATATGTAAGAGATTTTCTTAATGTTTCTTCATATTTCACATTCAACTCCACATGCAAAGCCCATAGTTTATTCTTTTCTTCTTCAAAGTCCTCAGCATTATAAGATTCTGGCCTTTTAGGTGTATCTGGTATTTCTATGAGGGGGGTGGATTTGAAGGGTTCAACTAGGGGGTGAGGGTATGTTATTCTTGGTCTTGTGGACCTCCCCATTAGCTTGTTCTCAACCTCAATTCTCCTCTTTACTTCTTTATTGTAGGCATCCACAACTACCTCATACTTACTCTGCAACTCTGTCATTTATTTTTCCTCCCTCTCTTTAGTAGCCAAGGCAAATTGAGAATAATCTACATTTACGTGGACTACCTATACATGTGAGGTATCAGCAACTCTCCTAACAATGATATTCCCTGTTAGTCCTCAATCATCAAGATGTGATGGATCAGCCTTGCATCCTCTTCTTAATGACCACATGACAAGAGCAGCTTGGTCATCACTAAATGTAGTTCCTAAGAACTCTTTTTTATTTAGATCTTACAATCCCAAATTATTTGACGCAGAATTGAAAATCAAGGTGTTAGCAATGTCCCAATTGGACAATAATAAAATATTTGCAGCCTTAACCATCAGTGTCCCTTCTTCAAGGTTTATATTTTGGAACTCTTGAAATATTTGTTCCTTTATTTGATTTTGAATGGAGGCTTGATCCATTTCTACATGCTCTATTTTCATATTCCTATATCTTTCCTCAAAATTGCTCATGTTTTTCGTCCAAGAAAATTGGTGGAAAGCCCTAGACTTTACAAAATTGTCATCAAATAAAAATTGCTGACTTGCTTGTTCCAAAATAAGATCCAATTCTCTTCACCTGAAATCTACTACAGTTAAGTCAAAACTTGGCACAAGAGGCTCCTGGGGGTTCCCTTCATCAATCTATGCTTGGGTAACAAAAGCTCCTCCTTGTGATCCAATTTGTTTAATTTTCTCATCAGTGAGCTGCTCCTCCTCAATTCACATGGGGGTTTTTGAAGGTGAGTAACTCTCGTCATGTGGTTCCTCTTCCCTTATTATCTTTCTCCTCTTAGGAGAAGGTTTAGGAGGCCTTTCTTCAAAAATAGCACTAGTAGATTCAACTATCTATTTTCCTTTATCCACAATGAACCTTTGACCATGAATGACACTATATCTTGACCTCCTTTGAACAACGAGTGGGCCTGCACCTATATTAGGTGTGAAGCCCAATCTCCTCATTATTTCTCTAGCCTTATTTGGAAGAGAATTAATGAAATATTGATTTTTCTCATTCATCACCTCCATTATTTTAGGGAATGCATTCATAAGCTTATTAATTATATCTGCAGTAGTTACAACATTTCTTAGAGGGTTGTAATCTTTGTCAAAATAGTTAATGAAACTCAAAACTTTTGAATAGACGCTCCATTTTTCTTTCTTTGTTTCTTGCTCCTACAGAGAGTACTCATTCCTTATTACATCTTCAGGGAAATAAAATTCATGCTCAACTAGATGAAGTTTGATCCTATGCCTAAGAGTCAAATGAAAGAAACCTTCTACATCACAGAAATGAGGATGAGATACTACCATCTTATACTAATCCAAAAATTTGTAAAGGGAAACCCATCCTTCCTTGGTTATCACAAACTGGTGGGCTACTGTGCAAGTGGGAAAAATTGATCCTATTCCCCTTTCATGCAAAAAGGTTTCTTCTACTCCTCCTAATTGCCACAAGAATTCAGCTACTCCTACCTTTAAGGGCATCTGGTAAGGTAGTACATGAGGTGTTCCATTGAATCCATAAATTATGATAATAGTTGAAACTGAATATGGGATGATATCTCCCCAATTATGTGAAGCCTTCAGATTATGGGGTTTATCCATAGGCCTAACAAGTTGCATTAGTGCCTTAGGAATCTTGGGATTGTCTCTTAATATGAGGCACCTTAGTTTGGAGGCAAAGTACTTGTCAAATCTAACAAAACTAGCATTTTCTGCTTCCCTAGTCATATCTGCACTCCACAATTAAACTAGTAGTGCTTCCCCCTCTTGTTCTCTATTCAAAACCATTTTTTTACCAAAGTATGTAGCTCCCTTAAATAGAAACATGTGCATCAATAGGGAGTATTGGCCCCAGACCTTCTCCACCTTGCTCTTAGCAATTCCAACCAATCCACTATGAATCTCATGAGCCAAGTAAGAAGCAAAATAAAAAATTATTTCCACATTGAAAGAGGAGATTTGAGTGAACATATACATGAAACTCATAGGGATAAAGTCTTCTTCACCTTCTCCAAAAACTCAGAATAGGGTCTTGTATATCTCTACTGCCCTAGCATTGAAGCATGCTTTCTTGAAAGTTTCTTTAGAGGATGATGTTGTTGCTAGTAGGATTCCAATTCTGCCAATGTGGGCCTTCAGTACACCTTGTCTAACTATTTTCTTCTTAGACATATATTCCTTTTCTAAATCTATCAAATTAATGGGCACATGATACCTAGTGAGATGTCCCAAACGAAAAACTTCCCTAATCTCTTTTGGACTGATGGTGATTAGAATTTCTCCATCTACTCTTCTCACTACCCTAGTGGCTTGATCATAACTCTTCATCATGGCCTCAAGGAGATCATAATCCATAAACAAATTGGGAACAACTAGCTTTCCCAAGTCAAAATTCCATATATTGGCATGTGGGGCAAACAGTTTCCTTTCTGCAAACCATTTCTTGAACAAATTTAAACCATTTCTTGAACAAATTTAAACCATTTTGTGAGGTTACAACATCCTGGACCCAATTACCCTTATCATACAATCCATCTACTATCTTCAAACTAGGGTTTAATGAGGTCAACTTTTTAACTTGCACTATCTCTACAGTAGACTCAAGAAGCAATTCAAGCAAATCATCATGTACATTTCTATCCAAATAATTTACTTGACTTGAAAACTCCTTCTTTGGAGGCATCTTTGATTATGCTTTACAAAATTGAAATATTTATAGAAATTACAATAGGATTACTTACTTGAATTTTGTCTTCATTTTCCTCTATATTCCTACAATTTTTTCTCGAACAAACTGCTTCACAATCTTGCCAAACTTTAGCATGATATTCTTCAATAATTTCTTCTACTCAAGAAAGGCTCAAAATATTTTTTCACGTAAGGTGAAACTGATAAAACCTTTTGTATTATACTCTATTTTTCCTCACGTACGAAGCTTTCATGTCTAATTAATACATAGAGTGACAACATCTTCTGCATTTAAATCTGTGTTGTCGATCTTTAAAAATCCTACGATCATGGGATATGGAGAAAGACAACTTGGCATTCCACTTGACAAGTTGGCGAGTCAATCCAATGAAAACTACCCATGTACACAGCTCCTTCCTTGATGGCACTTCCATCTGGACCCACTGGCAATCGAGGACATGTGTCAACAGGTTGCTACTTCGCTATACATAAAGAATGACCACCTTGCCATAGTAAAGTAGCGATAACCATTGATTCGATCTTTGATCTTGTGGATGATATATTACTGCATTTCTTAGAAGAACAGTGGTGGGCCCTCATTTGCTACCTTGCTATACATATCTTGTGAGAAACTCTTCATGGCAAGATAGTGATGGTCATTGATCTGAGACTAAATCAAAGGTAGAGAAACTACACAAAGTACGCTGAAGAGTGGTGGGTCCCATCCTCGCTATGTCACATAGAGTAAACAAGTTGCAACTTTCCATAGCGAGATAGCGAGGACTATTGATTCTAGTTTGATTTGATGATCATAATCCATTATATGCTTTATGAATGGGGCATGGGTCCTGGGGCACTGGTGACGTAGGAAAATCTACACTGTTGGCATCCAACAAGACCTTACTTTTAATCCTAGTCACCCTTCCATGTTGCTTGAGGTCCCACTAGCTAGTATTTTCATGGTGCCTCACTACTTCGCTAATGACGAGATGTCAAATTTTTTCGATAGCAAGGTAGCTAGCTCTGGTGACTTTAATAAAACTTGGCACTGAAAGAATAAAAACCCATCAAATCACCATGGCCCCTACTAACTGCTTATGACAATAGCAGTTATTACTCATCATGCCACCTGGACAGACTACACTTACCAAGAAACTTGGAGGCCACCGTGTCTTTCATTTCATGACACCTCGCTACTTCACTAATGAAAAGATGCTTAGTTTTTCTAATAGCAAGGTAGTGAGGCATCGGAAAGACCTTTATTCTAGTGTTGACTTTTGGATACTTCTACTAGGTCCCTTTTCCTACTTTGATGGTGCTTACAAGGTGCACATGACTAAAAAGTTGGCCAGAAAACAAATCCCTGACCGTTGTGCCTTCATTTTACAGTCCCATTTTATAAATTTGTTGGCACGCGCTACCTCGCTATGTATAAAAAGTGCTCAACTCTTCATAGTGAGGTAGTGACAACGATAGATCTATTCAAATTAGATGGTGAGGAACTTGAGAGGAAAGGTTACTTGAGGGCACGAGAAAATTTCAAAAGAAAATAGAATATTCGCCCAATTTTTAAAAGGGTTTTGTGCCCAAAAATTACAAAAGGAATGAGACAAAGGGTTTTAATGAATTTTTTCAAGGTTAACAAATCTGGATGACCAAAGACCATAAACTCTATTCACCATTAATGGATATAATCTAAATTTTTATACTTGGACAGAGGAATTTTATCATGCAAAAATTCAAACCAACAATGGGTCTATCTGGGGACATTGAATTCTCTGGATTCAAATGAGAGCTCAAAATTTTTGGGGGAAGTAGACCAACTAGGCTCCCTACAAACCAATCACTACTAAGAGAACAACACACATGAAAACTATGCACATGAAACTATACAAAGACAAAAGGATGTACACATATGTACAAGAGACCCTAAACTATTGTTCATGGAGAAACAAATATTTTAGCAAAAATACCTCTTCAAGAACTGTCCATGACCTGATAGTTCAAGAATATTGTTCAATAAATCTTTAAGAATATAGGAGTCTTCTCCCCATGAATTTACAATCAAATAAGGACCTAACCAAATAGGATCAAATTTACCATGTTTTCCTTTATCTTCCATTCTGGCATTCCACATTATGACTAGTTCTCCATCTTCAAACTTTTTGCTTATTGTCCTTTTATCATAGAATGTCATAACTTGCAGTTGCAACCTTTGGTTATGGAGAGATGCTTCCTTTCTAGTTTCTACTAATCTTACAAGTTCATCCAGCCTTTCTTGCATGTCATCAATAATATCTTCATCATATAACTGAATGTAATTGTAGAGTCCGACCAAGTTGTTTTGAGGCATCCTGGCCTAAATTCCATATACCAAATCAAATGGTGCCACACCAATAGCCTTTTTAATAGTCACCCTATCAGCCCATATGGCTAATTTCAATTTAGAATCCCAAGCTTTCTTATTATCATCCAATGTCCTTTTTATTATTTTCAACAAACTCTTATTTGTGGACTCAACTTGTCTGTTTCCTTGTGGATGATATGGGGAAGATGTTGATCTAGTGATTCCATATTTGTCATAGAATTTCTTGAATTCTTTAGACCTAAAACACATTGTATTATCTGTTACAATTTTATGACAACAACCAAATATGGAAATAATGTTATTCAACAGGAAATTGTTGACAACTTTACTTGTTGCATTCCTTGCGGGAATAGCCTCTACCCACTTTGTAAAATAGTCAGTGGCAACTAAGACCCAAGAATAGCCAGTGCTAGATTTGGGAGCAATTTCACCTATGAAATCCATACCCCATTGTTGAAAAGGTGCTTGGACCTCAATAGTCTTTAGTGGAGTATTACCTGAGAATTTTAGTTTTCCAGCAAATCTTTGGCAGGCATCACATTTTCTAATCATGATTTGAGCATCCTTGAAAAGAGAGGGCCACCAAAATCTAGCTCTCGTCACCTTATGTGCAGTGGTCTTGGCCATATAGTGTCCTCCACAAACTCCAACATGCATTTCGTTTAAAACTTCTTTTACCTTTTCTTGATAAATACATTTCAATCACACTCCCTCAAAATTTCTCCACCCTAGACCACCTTTGACAATTATGTATCTGATGGCTTGCAATTTAGTATTCCTTTTTTCATTTTCTATCAAATGGGAAGGAGCTTCCATGTGTTGAAGATAATAGATAACATTTACATACCAATCACAATGATCCATGTCACATAAGTTAGATCTGAGGTCATCAACTACCACATTAATCTGATTAGCATCCAAATTAGATTCAGCCATGAGTTTAGCCAAACTTTGACCTCTTACCAACTTAGTTATCTATATTTAAATATTGAATTCTTGGATCCTGTTGATCCATCTACACCTTCTTCCCAACACTTCTTGCTAAGAAAATATGTCTTTAACAACAACACTAGGCACAAATGCAATAACAATAGCACCTATCAAACAACATCTGAAAGACTTAATAGCCTTTACTAAAGCATATGCTTGTTTTTCATTTATGTCATATTTCAATTCAGCAGGCTACAATGACTTACTAAAAAAAGCAATGGGTTGTTCATATCCTTCTTCAATTTTCTACAACAAGATTGTAGCTATAGTGTGAAAGGATGCAAAAGAAAAAATGTGCATAGGCTTTTTATAATCTAGAGTTCTCAGTATTGGAGAATTTTTTATTGCAATTTTAATATCCTAAAATGCTTGTGAGGGCTCACCATTCCAATCTATAATAGCTCCCTTCTTGAGCATTTTTGAGATAGGTCTACTAATTTTAGCAAAGTTAGTAACAAACCTTCTAAGAAAATTAACTTGGCCAATGAAAGATTGAATTCCTTTTACATTCTTTGGCTTGGGGACTTTATCAATAGTTGCTACTCTCTCAGGATCTATTTTCACACCATCTTTAGACACTATATGTCCTAGCAATCTGCCTTATGTCACCTCGAATGTACATTTCTTTGGGTTCAATGATACTCCATATTCCAAAGCTTTGATAAAAAATATCTCCAAATGCTTACAGTGATCCTCAACCTTCTTAGAATAGGTTGTAAGATCATCTTGGTATACAACCATAAATTTTTTGATATAATCATGAAATGCCACATCCATGGCTCTTTGGAAAGTAGCTCCTACATTAATCAAGCCAAATAGCATCCTTACATATACATAGGTTCCCTATGGGGTTGTGAAGGCTGTCTTAAATTGTTCATTTTCCTTTACTAGGACTTGATTGTACCTTGAGAAGCCATCCATCATGGACATTAGCTCAGAACCAGTTACTTGTTGCAACATGGCTTCCATATTTGGTAATCCATAATTATCCTTCAAGGGTGCAATGTTCAAATTCTTGAAATTCACACATAATCTTATGTCTCCATTCTTCTTTCTGACAAGTACCAAATTTGAAACCTAGGTGGAATGTCTAATTGGTTTGATTATCCCCCCATCCCTTAATTTCATCAATTCTTCTTGTATTTTGGGAGCTAGGGTAGGGTTTACTCGTCTTTGTTTCTATCTAAAAGGTTTACAATTATCCTTTAGTGGTATGACATGTTGGAACAAATCTTCCCTATAAGCCTTAAGGTCATCATATGACCATGCAAAAACATATCTATACTTCCTCAGCAAGTCAATCAATGGTTTTCTGATTTCAATAGGAAACTTTTGGCCAATATAATCTTTCTTGGGAGCTTCATCAGTAACAAGGTTTATCTCTTCTAATTCTTGAGGCTTAGGGTCCTTAACTCCTGGTTTGACTCTATCTTGATTATCAAAAATACATTCCGAAACCACTAACTCCTTTGGCACCTTGTTGCTTTTCAATTACATAATCTCCTAGCCAAAAATGGTTTCCTTACCATCTATAGTTTCAATTAAATCACTGCAATCTAGTTCTTGACCATGGTATTTGTCTTCATTTAACAAAAAAATTATAATTTCTTTATCATCTTCAAAGACTTTCCAATTTTCAATATTATCAGGTATTGAAAGTTTTCTCTATACTTCAATTTGAGAAATTCTTGCAAATGATATCTCCTTAGGTTTGATTGCTACATTTGCTAATAAATTAGCCATCTTATTCTGATTCCTATCTCTCCATGAGATACCAAATGCATCAAAGAATTCTATCTGGTCCCAAACAACATTTCTATACTACTTTAATCTCCTGTTCTTCAATGCATAGGTTTCTTTTATTTGGGAGATAACTAGTTCAAAATCCCCTATGACATGCAATTTCTTAATTCCATGATGTGTAGCAACTTTAAATCCTAGCAACAAGGCCTCATACTCTGCTATGTTATTTGCGCAAGAAAACTTTAAAGTGAATGAGTATATGAAAGTATTTTTCTTAGGAGAAACAAAAACTACACTTGCCCCTAAACCTTCTTTTGAACTGGCCCCGTCAAAAAATAGTGTCCATAATACCAGTGAGTCCATACAACACTCAACTTCATGTTCAATTACAGCAAGAAAATTCTCAACTTCTTGAATAATCAATTTAGCTTTGAATGCATTGACACCAGTATCTAAGAAGCAAGTGGCATCTTTGTCAATTTCTTCACCTAAAATGTGACTGACCCTAGGCTCTCTATTTATCTTGATAGCTTTATCTCCGATATGAAAAGTTGCATAATTCAAAACACATTGCAGGCTTCCCCCCATAGCATGAATCCATTTTATAGAGAGCAACATTCCATAATGTGGAGGAATCTCCACTACAAGGACTGACATAGTTAGTTCCACCTCAGGGTATGCAGCTAGTCTAAATGGTAAATCAATGATAGTCCCTATGACCAAAACTTCCCTAGCATCCATACTTCTACTTCTACCTTCCTTAGTGTCTACTTTCAAACCTAATGCTTCCATTATCTTTAAGGGCATGATAGTATTAGAGGTTCCTGAATCTATCATGCAATTTTTTAGGGTCTTTCCATTTATGATCAAATTGAGGAAAAATGGGTCAATATCTTCTATATATGCCACTGAGGAATCATCTAAAAACATTTGGGGAATCTAAGATATGATACCACTATCCTCTACTACTAATGGGGTTTTCTGGATAACACTTTGTTCTACAACACTATTGTTATTTCCTATCCCTCCCAACCATGATAAAACCTTACTTTTATGTTCTTCAATTCTAAGAAGTTCAGACAAAGGTACTTTTATAGTTATTTGGGACAACATGGATATCATATCAACAAGTTCAACAATAGTGGGTTTTATAAGAATACCTAGAGTTGAAATCTTTTGAACAATAGGCACCACTGTTTGCTTGATAATATCAAGTCCTAATTTCTTTGCTCACACAACTACTTTTGTTGTTTCATTTGTTTGAAATTGAACCTTCTTTTTTGGTTCCCACTTCTTAACCTTGTTATCTTTGATCCTAGGCACATCTATATTGACATTTTTATCTTCATCATTCATCTTATGGGTAATATTTGTGATGAATACACTGGTTGGCTTTCCTGTATCATTATTTACTATTCTATTTCTCAAATTGTAGTTACTATGAACTTGGGAAATCATTTCTGCTATGATTCTGTCAATCTCCTCTTTGGAGGGCATTCTTAAGTTTGTGTGACCTACATTAGAAGATGTAACACATACCTTATCTTCATCATCTAAAAGCACTTGCTAATGATGTAAATGATAAGAAATTCTCTGACTGGTAATATCATTTTTAGGTTCTTCAGAATCAAAATCTATAAAATCATCACGCATGCTTACCATATTGCAACTTATATCATCATGGCTTTTCTCTTCATTTTCTTCTTCAGGTTGCACACCTTGATCTAGGGCAAATGACTGAGCAACAAAACAATAATTAGAAGAATGAGGTGATTGACATACAATGTACCATGGTACATTATCATTCATATTTATAGTGTTCCTTTGCAGGGGATCTAGGGTACCCTTATCCTTCACATTTTGTGTCTGGTTAGGAATTAGTTTACCATCTTTCCACTAGGTTGTGTAAGGGTAATTTTGCATTCTAGGTTGCCTATTGAAACTGTTGTTATTCACAGGGGTTTTCTCAATAACATTTGGCTTTTTGAAACTAGTGGGATTCATCTTCTTTAGTAATTCCAAAACCTGGCCTATTGTAGGTTCTTCTGGCATTTTTCCTATAGGAGTTTTATCACCCTCCCTTTTGTTATTATTCTTGGGATTCAAAATATTTGGGTCATCTCTTCTACCCATTTTGCCAGATGTTTTCCTATTGTTTTCTCTATTTATTGCAACTTTATAGGCATCCCTTAAAATTCTAGGATCCTTATCCCTCAATTGATAAGCCATTTTTCTATCAAAAGCATTAAAATATGTTGTGAGAGAAACATCCTCATTCAACCTCATAACTTGAAACAGTTTGTACATACCTTTCTAGAACCTAACATTGAAATTGAATGTGGATGCATTAGGATTTTTCTTGATGTTATTGAATTCATTTAACATGAATCCTGCATTAGTGTTGTCTCCATATTGCTCTTTAAATAATTTCTCCAAGTCACTCCATGAGGTGATACTATCATCAGGAAACCTTCTGAACCAATCCCTTGCATAGTTAGTGAATGAACAAATAACTTCATGACCACATCTTCATGTTCAACTTCATAATCATTTAACATATCAATGAAAATTCTCAAATGTTCTTCACCAGTAACAACATTATTCCCATAAAACTTAATCACTTTGTCTCTTAAATCAAACGATATGGGATGTCGAGCACTAGGAATACCATTAAATGATATTTTTCTATACTTTTCAAGGTATACAGGTTTCTTTTGGAAACTAGGAACATTTGAGGTACTTGGTATGTTAGCTTGGTTTAGAAGAGTTGCTTGGGATTGTTGAGGTTGGACAATAGGGACTTGAGTATAAGTAGTGGATGATGAGGTAGGAGTAGACTGAGATATTCCTTGCATTGAAACTATTGGTCTAGAGGGAGGTATAGAAGCTAAAGCTGGGAGGGATAAATTTGGCCATGAGGCTAATGCAGAATTAGTTTTAATAAACTAAATTTTTCTCCTAGTTTCTGCTACTTGAGCTTCATTTTCCACCTTCTCAAGCTCTTTAGCAAGATATTCCTTCTCTTTTCTAGCCTTTTCCACGTCTAAATCTAACTTTGACATAGAAGGTTTTGTGGGTTTTCTTGGTTGAGCTTGAGGTTCATTTATCTAGACTCCTATAGCTTTACCCTTTCCTTTGTCTACAAATTTTGGACAGGATTATAATCTTGGACTTGAGCAATAATTAGTTCTTGCTTTTGATTCATGCATTTTTCTTGTTCTTGAACTTTAGCTCTCAGACTGTCTACGTCTCCAAATACATCAGCGTGGAGAGTTGTGGTATTTTCTTCTAACTTTTTTTTCTATTCTTTCAAGGCAGCCATCCTTCTTAGTAAAGCATCTCTTTCTATTATGGCATACAAGGTGGCTTGCTCCTTCTCTTTTTCAAGATGAATGCATTTAGCTTCTTCCTCAACAACCCATTTCTTCAAAAATCCTATCTCAGATTGCACTTCTTTAGGGTCTGTAGAAGTAACCTCTGAATCAGCAGGATCGTCCAAATGTATAAGATTGGGCTCCATGTATGGGGCTACTCTGGGATTAAAAGGATAATCTAGTGAACTCCTAAATCTTAGCCTATGGTTCATATCTACTATGAGATCTAGAGTTGGTGAAGCATTCCATACTGGAGCCATATCTTTATCTTGATATGTTCTTTCATCTGGTACTGGGGTATTGAAAATGCCTCCTAAGAGTCTTGTGGTTTTGGATTCAAAACTAAGTGAAGAAGACTCTCTCCCTAATATTGGTTGATACTGGGAATTGATAGATACACTACCTCTGGGTTTCCAGGTAGGATTTGGATCTGTCCTTTTCTTATTCAAGTTCTTCCTACCACCTTGGATTGGCTCTCATGTAAGCTCTTGTGTTCTTTCTCTTGTCAGCCATATTCACCTTTTTTTAAAACAAGCACTAGCTTCAAAACCTTGACTGAGTCACCACCCTATTTTTGGGAAAATACACAATGAAAATTATTCCTAACTTCAAGGAAAAACACAAACTATAATGGAAGTATCTGACACAGATGGACCAATCACTGAGATTATAAGACTGCAACTCTTGTTTGTTAGATAAGACACTTGGAAAGGTTGGATACGTTAGTACATCTTCGTGGCATTTGGATTTTTCTTTAAATTCTCAAGGTTTGTCACTAAAATATCACCTTATGACCATGGGAAAAACTTAGATAATCTAACACACATGTACCCAACAGGACCAAAGAAACTATAGTACTTTTCACAGACATGTTGGACAACTCCCCAATAGAGTCACCATTTTGTTGGTGTTTTAAAACTACTAAGCAACAAAATGCTCAATACCAAAATGATATCACTCACACAATCTAAGGATTAGCCAATTCCTGTTAACAATTATATGTGCAAACTATTTGGACCCAACTTCAACAAAACCAAGGGTGGTTTTCTACTCTTTAGGCTCTACAAAACTAGGGTGGGTATACCCAGGGATGATTCAAGACTGGGAAACACTGTATGAGAATTATTTTAGTTTCATTCTGATTCTCATCTCAAATCCTTAAATACATGCATAACCCTTGACAATTTGATAAACACATCCCATATGAAAAATCTAGCCAAAATTCTTCTATCGATCTACGTGTTCTTAGCAATAGTGGCTAACTGAAGCTAAAACTTTCCATGCAAACAAGTACCAGCGAACTTTGAAGATCTTTAGGAAATATAAGTAAGATTGATTATAATTCTACATTTGAAAACCATTTATGACATATTTCTCTTCTAGCTGAATCAATTTGACCAGTGCCTAATCCAGTAGGGTTCAGAGTCTACTAGCAATCCATAGATCTAATTTGTTGCCTTACAACAAATATTATGAATAATTCTTAATAGAATTCATCATTCAAAAAATTCTTCCTACTACTATAGCAACCTTATCAAATTCATCAAGGCTTTTACTTAATCCATTGAACTAATAGCAATGGTGAATAGATATACAACGTAAATGGATTGCATTCAATTGCACAAGCCTTTATTCATACAATATCAAGACAACTAAGTAGCTAAAAGGAGACAAAATTCAGAAAGAACTGATATCAGGACAACTCATAATTTGTATTCATTTTCTTTGAAAATTGTATACATTTGTAGTAACACAGAATGACCTTAGGAAGAAACACAAAGATCATTCTATATATATTAATGCATTCTCAGGAACTAACAGAGATAATACATCATAAAAATTGCTCCAAACATTGGACCAAAAGCTAAGTATATCACGTAAGCATTAGAAAATCGGACCATTCTCTAGCCTTGGAATCTCACTTATATAGTGTGAGATGCAACAAGCTTTAGGCTAAGAAAAAATGGCAGGTGTCCTTTACAAGAGATAATTACATACACCTATCATAAAATGACAAAAATGTGGGTAACAGAAGATGTCTAGATCAAAAATTCCTTTTGGTGGGTCTGCTTCTATCACATCCTCTATTGTTGTTGATTTGGCTGCTATTCTGATCCCTCTTTGTATGCAACTGCCAAGCTAGCCAATGATAAAGTTTGTTCTGATGATTGCAAGTTAGTCTCCACCTGTGGGTTTTCACCATCTTTATCTTGTACAGTGGGAGTAACTTCTACTTTTCCTTCGTTGGTTGTATCAGTGTCCTGTGGGCCCGAGTCTGCAACTGAAAGTGACTGATCATTCTTGTCTTCTTCTCCCTATTGGCCTTGTGTAGTGATAGTGTCAATGATTTGGATCTCATCACCCTGCACCTCATCACTGTCAGTTTCTACTTCCTCAAACTATTTATCAGGAGCTATTTTTGCCATCCACTTGTCAAATAGTGTGTCATCTGGCCAATTGAATTGCAAAATATCACTATGCCTCTTGAGCACATACTCAGCCTCATTATCAATAGTAACAAAATTTTGTTTCAAAGAATCAAAGAATATTTGGGCTTTTACTATTTCTTTAGTTGTTGTGGCCCACCACGAATGCCCTATTTCATTTATAATTCTATTCATCCTTAAACAAAAAAATATCATCAAGTTCCTTCGCCCATTCATCTTTGTTTTTCAAATTATTTCTTTTGTCTAGGGCACGAGGAAACAAACTAAATTTTTGGCTCTTGTACTTGTTCAAGTAGACTACTATTATTCTCTATAAATAAATCCTTTTATTGTCAAAATCAACAAGATCGAAAACAATATCAAAAGTTTTCTCAATTTGATCACAAGAGGTTTTTATTACAGAATAACATAAAAATGTCATCCCCTTCCTCCTTCTTACCCACTTATTCACAATGGGTTTTAAAGCCTCATCACTTGCTTTCATTTCATCCCAGATACTGATCACTCTAGCCAACTGATCATAAACTAGTGGCCACTCAATTTTATCCCCCAAATATGTAAGAGCTTTTCTTAATTTTTCTTCATATTTCACATTCAACTCCACATGCAAAGCCCACAGTTTATTCTTTTCTTCTTCAAAGTATGAAGGGTTCAACTGGGGGGTGAGGGTATGTTATTCTTGGTCTTGTGGACCTCCCCATTAGCTTGTTCTCAACCTCAATTATCCTCTTTACTTATTTATTGTAGGCATCCACAACTGCCTCATACTTGCTCTACAACTCAGTCATTTCTTTTTCCTCCCTCTCTGCAGTAGCCCAGGCAAATCGAGAGTAATCTACATTCATATGGGCTGCCTATACATGTGAGGTATCAGCAACTCTCCTTGCAATTATATTCCCTGTTAGTTCTAAATCATCAGGCTATGATGGAGCAGCCCTGGATCCTCTTTTTAATGACCACATGACAAGAGTAGCTTGGTCATTACTGAATGCAATTCCAAAGAACTCTTTTTTATTTGGATCTTGCAATCTCAAATTATTTGACACAGAATTGAAAATCAAGGCGTCAGCAATGTCCCAATTGGGCAATAATAAAATATTTGTAGCCTTTACCATCAGTCTCCCTTCTTCAGGGGTTATATATTGGAACTCTTGAATCATTTTTTCCTTTATTTGATTTTTAATGGAGGCTTCATCCATTTCTCGCTGCTCTGTTTTCATATTCTTACATCTTTCTTGAAAATTGCTCATGTTTCCCTCCAAGAAAATTGGTGGAAAGCCCTAGACTTTACAAAACTATCATTAGATAAAAATTGCTGACTTGCTTGTTCCAAAATAGGATCTAATTCTCTTCCCCTAAAATTTGCTACAGTCAAGTCAAAACTTGGCACAAGAGGCTCCTGGGGGTTCCCTTCATCAATCTCTACTTGGGTAACAAAAACTCCCCCTTGTGATCCAATTTTTTCAATTTTCTCATTACTGAGTTGCTCCTCCTCAATTCTCATGGGGGTTTGGGAAGGTGAGTAACTCTCATCATGTGGTTCCTCTTCCCTTATTATCTTTCTCCTCTTAGGAGAAGGTTTAGGAGGCCTTTCTTCAAAAATAGCACTAGTAGATTCAAATGTTTATTATGCTTTATCCATAATGGGCCTTTGACCCTGAATGACATTATCACTTGACCTCCTTTGAACAACTAGTGGGCCTACCCCTATATTAGGAGTGAAGCCCAATCTCATCATTATTTCTCTGGCCTTAGCTAGAAAAGAATCAATGAAATATTTCTTTTTCTCATTCATCACCTCCATTATTTTAGGGAATGTATTCATAAGCTTATTAATTCTATCTAGAGTAGTCACAGCATTACTTAGAGGGTTGTAATATTTTTCAAAACAATTAATGAAACTCAAAACTTTTGAATAGACTCTCCATTTTTCTTTCTTTATTTCTTGCTCCTATAGAGAGTACTCATTCCTCATTACATCTTTAGGGAAATAAAATTCATGCTCAACTGGACGAAGTTTGATCCTATGCCTAAGAGCCAAATGAAAGAAACCTTTTGCATCACAAAAACAAGGATGAGATACTGCCATCTTATACTGATCCAAAAATTTGTAAAGGGAAACCCATCCTTCCTTGGTTATCACAAACTTGTGGGCTATTGTGCAAGTGGGAGAAATTGATTCTATTCCCGTTTTGTGCAAAAAGGCTTCTTCTACTCCTCCCAACTATCACAAGAATTCAACTACTCCTACCTTTAAGGGCACCTAGTAAGGTAGTACATGAGGTGTTCCCTTGAATCCATAAATTTTGATAACAATTGAAACTAAATATGGGATGATATCTCCCCAATTATGTGAAACCTTCAGATTATGGGGTTTATCCATAGGCCTAACAAGGTGCATTAGTTCCTTAGGGATCCTGGGATTGTCTCTTAATACGAGGCACCTGAGTTTGGAGGTGAAGTACCCATCAAATTTAACAAAACTAGCATTTTTTGCTTCCCCAGTCATATTTGCACTCCACAATTGAACTGGCAGTGCTTCCCCCTCTTGTTCTCTATTCAAAACCATTTCTTTACCAAGGTATGTAGCCCCCTTAAACAGAAACATGTGCATCAACAGGGAGTATTGGCCCCAAACCTTCTCCACCTTGCTCTTAGCAATTCCAACCAATCCACTGTGAATCTCATGAGCCAAGTTAGAAGCAAAATAAAAAATTATTTCCACACTGAAAGAGGAGATTTGAGTGATCATATACATGAAACTCACAGGGATAAAGTCTTCTTCACCCTCTCCAAAAACTTGGCATAGGGTCCTGCATATCTCTATTGCCCTGGCATTGAAGCATGCTTTCTTGAAAGGTTCTTTAGAGGATGATGTTATTGCTGGTAGGGTTCCAATTCTACCAATGTGGGCCTTTAGTGCACCTTTTCTAACTATTTCCTTCTTATACATATATTCTTTTTCTAAATCTATCAAATTAATGGGCACATGATATCTAGTAAGAGGTCCCAAACGAAAAAATTCCCTAATCTCTTCTGGACTAATGGTGGTTAGAATTTCACCATCTACTCTTCTCACTACCCTAATGGCTTGATCTTAACTCTTTTCCATGGCCTCAAGGAGATCATAATCCATAAACACACTGGGAACAACTAGCTTTCCAAGGTCAAAATTCCATATATTGGCATGTGGAGCAAACAGTTTCCTTTTTGCAAACTATTTCTTGAACAAATTTAAACCATTTTGCGAGGTTACAGCATCCTGGACCCAATTACCTTTATCATACAATCCATTTGCTATCCTCAACCTAGGGTTTAATGAGGTCAAATTTTTAACTTGCACTATCTCTACAGTAGACTCAGGAAGCAACTCAAGAAAATCATCATGTACATTTCTATCCAAATAATTTACTTGACCTG
Source organism: Cupressus sempervirens (assembly GCA_028749045.1). NCBI lineage: Eukaryota > Viridiplantae > Streptophyta > Pinopsida > Cupressales > Cupressaceae > Cupressus > Cupressus sempervirens. Next base: position 707,641,583 of record CM053787.1, read on the forward strand.
AAAACTCCTTCAGAGGCATCTTTGTTTATGCTTTATAGAACTAAAATACTTACAGAAATTATAGTAGGATTACTTACTTGAATTCTATCCTCATTTTCCTCTATATTCCTACAAATTTTTCTCAAACAAACTGGTTCACAATCTTGCCAAACTTCAACACGATCTTCTTTAGTAATTGCTTCTACTCAAGAAAGGCTCAAAATCTTTATTTGCGTAAGGTGAAACTGATAAAACCTTCTGTATTATACTCTATTTTTCCTCACATGTGAAGCTTTCATGTCTAATTAACACACAGAGTGGCACCATCTTCTACATTTAAATCTGTGTCGTCGATCTTTAAAAATCCTATGATCATGGGATATGGAGAAAGACAACTTGGCATTCCACTTGACAATTTGGCGAGTCAATCCAATGAAAACTACCCACGTACACAACTCCTTCCTTGATGGTACTTCTGTCTAGACCCACTAGAAACTGAGGACATGTGTCAACAGGTCGCTACTTCTCTATACATAAAGAATGAGCACCTTGTCATAGTGAAGCAACGACATCCATTGATTCAATCTTGATCTTTTGGATGATATATTACTACATTGCTTAGAAGAATAGTGGTGGGCCCTCATTCGCTACCTTGCTAGACATATCCTCTAAGCAACTCTTCATGGCGAGATAGCAACAGCCATTGATCTGAGACCAAATCAAAGGTAGAGAAACTACACAAAGTACCCTAAAGAGTGGTGGGTCCCATACTAACTATGTTGCATAGAGTAAACAAGTTGCAACTTTCCATAGTGAGATAGTGAGGACTATTGATTCTAGTTTGATCTTACAATCAGAATCCCTTATATGCTCTATGAATGGGGCATGGGTCCCGGGGCACTGGTGACGTAGGAAAATCTGCACTGCTGGCACCCAACAAGACCTTACTTTTAATCCTAGTCACCCTTCCACATTGCCTGAGGTCCCACTGGCTAGTCTTTTCATGTCGCCTCGCTACTTCGCTAATGGTAAGATGTCAAATTTTTCTGATAGTGAGGTAGCAAGCTCTAGTGACTTTAATAAAACTCTGTGTCGGAAGAATAAAAACCCATCAAATCACCATCACCCCTACTAACTACTTCTGAAAATAGCAGTTATTACTCATCATGCCAATTGGACAGACTACGGTTATCGAGAAACTTGGACGCTGCCATGTCTTTGATTTCACAGCACCTTGATACTTCGCTAATGGCAAGATGCTTAGTTTTTTTGATAGCAAGGTAGTGAGGCATCAGAAAGACCTTTATTCTGGTGTCAACTTTTGACTGCTTCTTCTAGTTCCCTTTTCTTGATCCAACAGTACTTACAAGGTGCACATGACTAAAAAGTCAGCTAGGAAACAAATCCTTGACTATCGTGCCTTCATTTTATGGTCCTATTTTATAAACTTTTTGGCACTTGCTACCTCGCTATGTATAAAAAGTGCTCAAGTCTTCATAGCAAGGTAGCAACAACGGTAGATCTATTCAAATTTGATGGTGAGGAACCTAAGAGGAAAGGTTACTTGAGGGCATGGGAAAATTTCAAAAGAAAATAGAATATTAGCCAAATTTTTAAAAGGGTTTCACACCCGAAAATTACAAAAGGAATGAGACAAAGGGTTTTAACAAATTTTTTCAAAGGTTAACAAATCTGGATGACCAAAGACCATAAACCCTATTCACCATTAATAGATACAATTTTAATTTTTATACCTGGACAAAGGAATTTTATCATGCAAAAATTCAGACCAAAACCATCTATCCTTGCATCCACCTAGTCTATAATATGTTTTGTCTAGGACATTTTCCAGTCCTTGCAAGAATTGCTTACTTTTTCTAGGTCTATACCTAGATACTTACAAGGGAAAACACCCTTCTTATAGCCCATAATTTGGAAAATCTTTTTTTCTACCTCTGGATTGATGTTGATGAAGAAGATTTCTAATTTTGCTGCATTAGCTTTTTTGCCTGAGGTTGCTAAATATAATTACATGATAGACTTAATATTACCAACTTCTTTGATAGAGCTTTCACTGGGCAGAATTGTATCATTTGCAAATTGTTGGTGAGTGATGTTGGGGGTGTTATTTGTGATTGTTATACCTATGATATTCCCTCTTTTATGAGCTTCGGTAAAAGCTCTACCAAAGGCTTCTTCCATAATGATAAATAAAAATAGAGAAAGGGGATCACCCTATCTAATTCCTCTCAAAGTATTGAAAAAACCTTCTAGTGTCCTATTGACCAGAACTAAAATATTTATAGTTGATATACATTGAAAGATGAGGTTAATCCATTGACAGGAAAATTTGAATGCTTTGAGGGTTTTATAGAGGAATCTCCAATCCACCATATCGTAATCTTTTTGAATATCTAATTTCACGAACATGCTTGCCCTTTTGTTTTTGATCACCGAGTGAATCATTTCTTGGATGATTAGTATCCCATCTAAAATAGATCTACCTGAAATAAAACCAAATTATTTTTCTAGAAATGATTTTAGGTAGAAGATGTTTAAGTCTATTTGCTAAGATTTTTGCAAACATTTTATAAGTGGTGTTGCATAAGGCAATAAGGCCTAAAATCCCCAAGGTTGTCCAGATCCTCTTTTTTGGGAGTCAGAGAAAGAAAAGTGTGATTGATTTCTGACAAAATTGAACCACCATTTTTGGAAGCTTCGATGGCTTTCCAAAGGTCTTCTCCCAAAATATCCTAGCATTTTTTATAGAAGAAAGTTTGGAAGCCATCTGGGCCCGCGGACTTGTCAGGATGAGATTCAAAGACTGTCAATCTGACTTCTTCTAATGAGATAGGTTTATTCAATTGTCTATTGTCATCCTCTGTGACTATTTTAGGGATGACTTTCAACATATGTGTCTGGGCTATTTTGTTGGGATAGTCATAATTATTTAAAATATTTTGGAAATGGTTAACTAGAATTTTAGAAATTTTCACTGAATCTTTAGTGATAGCATCTGATGTGTCCTTTATTTTGACTATTTTTATTTTTTGTCTATTGTGAAGGGTAGAATGATGGAAGAACTTAGTGTTTTGATCTCCATCATCTATCCATTTTTCTCTAGACTTTTGTTTCCAAAAAATCTCTTCCTTAGCCAAAATGCTTTCTTGCTTGGCGAGAAATTCCTTTTCCAAAAGGTAGCTATTATTATTCATATCATTTTTAATAACTTCTAAGCTTAGTTCTTTAAGGCCTCTTCTCGATTTCTAATTTTTTTGCAAAATATTATTAAAGTGTTCTTTGTTCCATTTTAGAATGTTCTCTTTTTTCATTTTCATTTTTGAGACAAATATTACATTTTGGAGCCTTTGAAAGACCCTTGTTCCCACTAGTCTTTTATACATTCTAAGAATTTAGGATCACAGAACCACATCTTTTCACATTTGAATGGATTTCTTACTAGTTTGGAAGGTTTTGAAAAGACCATTCTGACTAGAAAATGGTCTGAATCAGCAATAGGTAGGATTGATGAGTGGAAATCGAGGTTGGTTTCGCTTAAATCTCCTTTAAGTAAAAACCTATCTAGCTTTTTGGCTATATAGTAGAAGTCCTTCCTTTTGTTGTTCCATGTGAATTTTCTATCATTGATCGAGATGTCAATCAATTTGTTGGATTTTTACCATAGTTTGAATTCTTTGGAAGCTTGGGAGGTTCATTGTAGACCTCCTGATTTTTCCCCCATATGTAGAATTGCATTAAAATCTCCTCCTAAGAGGATTAACTCATACTCGAGGTTATTAAAGAAAAAATTTATTTCATTCCATAATTTTTTCTTATCTGTATTATGTGTAGGACCATATATATTTATCAGTATAAACTAAAAGTTAAGCTTAATGCTTTTAACTCTACAACTTAGCTAGTTATAATTGGATGCTAGAAATTCTAAATTAACTTTCCTAGGGTTCCAAATGATGCCTAGACCTCCAGAAGTCCCCTAGATTCTTGTAGTAAGCTATTCCAACCACCTAGCCTATTTTCTAACCTAGTTCCTTCTTTCTTATTCAGCTTAGTTTCATGTATTAAAATAATATCATATTCAAATAATTTTGTATTTTTTTTTAGTAATCTATTTGCTAGGGGCATTTAAGCCCCTAGCACTCCATGTGGTTATCTTCATGGCTCCTTGGGAAGGAGCTAACTAATTTTTTGCTACTCTCGGGCCTGACCATCTACTTCTCTAAGTTCCTTAAGGGATCTTCTTCCTCTTTTAGATTTTGCCCTACCAAAATTGGGAGATTTCACACCTTCCTGATTCATTTTTATACCCAAATGGTCCAAATTTTCCTTTGCACTTTTAATAGTCTTAGATGGCTTACTTTCCTTCTTTTCCTTTTCTTGGCTTCCTAGTTCTTGTAGTATCTGCTCTGCTATGCTTTGGTTTTCTTTTAAAGCCCTAGCCTCCTTCTCTAATGTCCTTTTGGCTACCATGTCCTCCATGTCCTTGTTTAGCTTGTGATCTTTCTGAAAGAATAAAAGATCTCTTTTAAGGTCTTCAAAAGTATAGTCATCTGCTCCCAACTATGATACTTGCTACATGAGTTCTTCCTTCTGTGAGATGCTACTATTATCTATATTTTCAAATTCAAATACTCAAATCAGGTCCTCTAAAAGCTTTTCTAGTTTTTCCTTTTCATCCTCTTTTAGAATCCCTATGCCCATGCCTTCAAATGCTAAAAATCTTGTATTACAATATCTTTTAACCTATTTCCTCCAGGATTACTTTCTCTAGGTGTGATTTTAGGAAATAAATTCCTTATTTTGGGGGGGGGGGTTTGCCAGAACTTGGTTAGCTTCTTTGGAGACTTCTTCTTGGATGTTTTGGTAACCAATAAAGGTTCTCCAAGCTATTGCATTAGCATCTTCAATTTATCCTCTGTTCGTATAATATTTTCATTAGCTGAATCTTCTCCAAATAAGAGAAAATTTTCCAAATCTTCTATCTTACTGAGTGGGTTAACCTAACTCTTGACATCCTCAATGGAAAGTTCTGGAGCCACTAAAGTATGTTCTTTGTTTATCTTTGTGGAATATTTTCTTTCCTTGGATTTCTTTCTTTTCTTATTGTCTTTTTCATTGCAAACTATTATGCTCTGTAATCTAGTTGTGCCTTTGTATTGGATGTAATCATTCATTGCTTTCCTTCGAGTTTCTCTATTCTGTATGACTGATTTGGTGGGATTCTCCAAGTTGAGGTTAAGGTCTTACTTCGCTATCATGATTGGTGAATTTGAATTTTCCTTTCTCTTATGTGTGATTGAATCTTCATGTATATTCTTGAGTGAAAGGCTTCCTTTGGTATTTTCCTTGAGTTTTATGAACTTTCCCTTCTGATAGTTCTTCTCTTGGAGTATTAGGCTACTATCCTTTCTTGAATTAGTCTTTTCTTATTCCTCTCTACCCGATCTATCTCTTGTGCTCTTAAAACCATTTTCCTTAGATATACTCTCCTTTTGCTTCATTCTTTTGTGCCTAATTCTGATCATGGAGAAGGTGACATTGAGATCTAATGTAGTTTGTAGCATCTTGAAGGAGATTTTCCTCTCATCATCTAGCTTGATAATTTCTGAGATTTTTCCTTCATGTCTCTAGAAGTTTAGTTTGTAGATCAATCTATTGGTTATAATTTCAATAGGTTTAAGATTCATATTGTTTACCTTGCATTTGATAAGGAGTTTTATATTGCTACAATACTCAAATAAGGCATCTAGACCCAATAGGTCTCTCATATAACACCCTATTCTTTTAATAATATCTATATGTTTAAGCTATGGAGGGATAGATTTTAAAGAGAACTAAGTTTGGATTAAAAATTCTAAGTTATCTTCTTTGCAATTTGGAATCCATTCAAAAAATTGAACTGCGTGATCTTTAAAGAAACAATTAGGGGCATATAAGAAGTCCTTTTTCACAGGCTCATCACTGTAATGCATGTAAATTAATCTATCAGTATGGTGAGAGATACTTACCTAAAAGCCGTAGAAGTCCTCCAACTAGTCTATAAGGTTGTACAACTCTACTCTTGGACCATTCTAGAATGTGAACAAACCAAGATTTTGGCATTCCTGCCATCGGTCTTCACTATCAATGTTGCTAATGATGATGACCTTATCTTTATTGTCTAATGCTGAGTGGCTTCGGGGTTTAGGGGGTGAGGAAACAGGGCCACAAGGAGTATAAGGGGTGGCAATTTATGATGTGGAGGAATATAAGACTACAAAGAGGGTGGTGGTAGGGAAGAACCTAAAAAAGCATCATTCCTAATCGGATCCTGGTCTGGGGCAGAGATGGCAACATAGGGTTTAAAGGTGAAACCATTTCGCTAGGTTTAAATAGGGTTTAGGTTGGACTTTTCATACTTGGTTAAATTGTAAAAAAAGATCTGCTTATCTAGGCTAATAGTGGAGTGGATGAAAGGTTGATCTTTGCTTGAATGTTGATGTGGGAAGAGATCAATACGACTATCATGAGTGTTCCTTGATGAAATCCTCAAACTCCCTGAGTTGTTGGATTGGTATGTTTCTACATTACCTTCCAACTTAGGGAAGATTTCCTGATTACCATATGCCTCTAGTTCAAGTAGGCCATCAAGGATGGCAAAAGAATTTGTAGTGTTAATTGTGAACTTTTGTTGCTTTTGAAGATTTTTAGTCATAGGTCGTGAAGCACTTCTTCCTTCAAAAGTGGTGCTTTTCCCTGGTCTACAAGATGGTAGAGGCTTGACACGGGCCTTTGGAAAACCTTGACTTTTTGGATGAATATGTTTTAGGTCATTTTTTGAGACTATGTTTGAACAAAATTCTTTTTCTTTTTTAGAATTTTTCTGCTCGCCATTTATTTTTATCTTTGTTAGATCATTTCATTGTTACTCTCTAGCAATTGTACTAGAAAATATCTTAACTAAGTGGAGTTAATGGTCTTATTTGTAAATCTTTTTTAAGGCAACATTCTATTAATGTTTGTAATCCCTTTAGAGAAGGCCACTCAATTGAGGAGCGATAAGATATAGATGATCTTTGATATAAATCCCCTAATAGGTTCACATTAACAATGTGCATGTAACCTTTAAGAAGGTTGACTCCTAACTAAGTTCGGTTCAGAAGATTAATAATTTTGGGTTATCAGTCCTAGGTGGTTTTTCCCTTAACAAGGTTTCCACGTTAAAAATATTTGTGTCAAAATGTGTGGATGATTGTGTTACATAGTATTTGATGTTTACTATTTAATGCTATAAGTTAGTATATGAAGTTAATAGTTAACAATAGACTCCCATTTCATCACATTTACATTGGAAAGGAGATCATAAATATGACCCCTTCAAAGAATTAAATCATATTAGCACAACCTGAGAAGATGAAGGCGTACTAATGTTAGGATTAACCATGAACAACAATAATAGTTACATGCAAATATAACCAATATCATAAAATAATAAAGCATACAAATGAGAACACAAGACACAAGGAGTTAACGTGGTTCACCCAATCACTAGGTGACATCCACAAACAAGAAGTCCAATATTATTATTAATTTAGTGATTACAATCTACAATCCCTTATGACTCAATATTGTCACAAGAAGCTACAATATCACCATTCATTATGAAATCCCTAATCCTACGCCATTTTATACAAGTTTTAACTGCCTACAAAATTAGGGCTAGAATAAGTTGTCCAATAGAAAAAATAATAGTCAACACCTTTTACATTAATATAAGGTCATTTTTGGCTTTGGGGGCATTACCCCTCGACCCCACCTTGTACTACAATAGGGAGCACACCTGGGGCACTACCCCAAGACCACATAGGGGTGTTGCCCCCAAACCCCCATAGAAATAATTTGGGGAAAAATCATGTCAAATAAACCTCTAAGTTTGATTGGGCTCCACATCACAAAAACTAATGCAAGATCTAAACCCTTTAGGGATGTTGATTCTATGATCCTTATTTCATTTAATGTATATATATATATAGAAATAAATGGATGCAATGAAAGTAAATTATACACTCATGCAATGATTGAAAAATAAATATTAAATCTATAGTATCAAAGTAAGTGCTATGAAAGAGGGAGAATGAAGATGTACTCACCTTAAGGGCTAGTAGAAGAAGCCACTTCAGATCTAAGGGAACCCTATCAAACTATACTGAAACTGGAAATAAACTAAGATCTAAAAATTTGATAGTTGAACCTTTATGCTATGAAAATATGGGGGTTGGAACATGTCAAACCTAGTTTGACCTATATAGTATAGGTCAATTATGATTTGAACTATAATTGTGAGGGTTGAATCCAAATGTGTTGGGATTGTAACTATGACTACATTTCCAGATCATCACTTCTAAATTTGAAACTCTGCAAATTCATAACTGTACACTAGAAAAGGGGAAATTATAAGCCTTATATAATAATTAAACTTGAACTGAGATAATTGAAAATATATATTAAAAAAAAGTAAGTCTTACCTTTCTTGTTAGACACTTGTGGATGGATCTAGGTCAGCTATATCTGCAACATGCTTGTATGTATGTTGAAATTTGGAATGTACAATGCAAGATATCTTCACTTATGCAATAGACCAATATTTTCCCAAATCATATATCATGCATATATAAATGCTTGATATTCTTGAACAGAGAAGAAGACTAAATATGTATATCCTCCCATGATGGCCAACATCTTTGTCTCCTATGAAGAAAGAAGCTAAATCTATGGAAGATATGCTTGATGGATGGATGGAATTTTTTTAACAAATGCTTCCTTTCTTTTGTGAACTCCTTAAATGCACAATATCTTCCTTGAGGATACTTGAGATCTTTTAATTGTGTGTGTGAAAATTAAGAGAGGAAGCCTCCCTTTACAGTGATTTAGTGTCTAATTTTCACAAAGACTGTGACTCTATTGGATGAGAAAAAGAAAGTATTTTGCATTATGCCCCAAAAATTACCAAAATTAAACCCTTGAGGTATAGATAAAACTAGGTTTGACCAATATTAGTGTAGGTCACACTAGGTTCGACCTATACCTAAAAGGGTTACTTTCGAGGCAAATTTCGCAAGGTTCAAGAATCATTAAAAGTTTGAAAGGAGAATGGAAAGATGAGAGGGAAGATCAAGTGAAAATGCATCCAAAATCAAGAAGAGCAATAAAATGAGGCCTAATAGGTCCTAGAGCTTCCAATTTAATGGGTTCTATATTTTTAGGACTATACAATATCCATATTGATATTGTCTCTTTCTAACATGAGGGTATTTGAATAATTTTGAAGACACATCATTTGATTTGGATTCCTAGTTCTTCTAATGTAGGGGAATGTTTTCTTTAGTCACCATAGGATCTACTTCTCCTAAGGGGAGAAATATTGTTTGTACATATTGGATCATGTTTTGTCTTCAAACCTCCATCGTTGATACAAGAGCTATCTTTTTATGGGGGGATTCCTATCCTCTTTTCTTCCTTCCTATTGGGAGAAAATCTAATGTACTACATATGAAAAATCAAAATATTTTGGTACTCACATTGAATATGTTGGGAGGTTGGGGTCGTTGTCCCATCTAGGTGAAGGTATCATTCAACATAGATCGATAGATTTGTGAAATGTGCTTAACAACATCATGTGGATCCTTGTCTCTGGTTTTTGTAATGATCATTGAAAGCTTGAGCTTTTGGTATAATGATCAAGGTGATTCCAACAAGTGGTATTAGAGCACTGGGTTATGGGTTCAAATCACTCGGGTCATGCTGAGGGGGGATTGTTGGGAGGTTGATGCCTTCATCCCCTCTAGGTGAAGGTATCGTTCAAAATATGTTGATGGATTTGTGACATGTTCTTAACCACCTCCTATGGATCCTTTTCTCTAGTTGTTGTAATGTTCATTGAAAGCTTGAGCTTTTAGTGTAACATCAATGATTATTCCACTAGAGAACTCCTATCCTTCTCTCACCAGTGCACCTTCTTCATTCTCTGTATTTTTGAAACATTTTTTTTGACATGGTTCTCTTTCTTTCCAATTATGAGAGATTGAAATAGTTTGCACATGTGTATCTCATCAACTCTTGTAGCTTGGACCCATCCATTCATGCATCTATCTTTGTATTTATTATTAAGGTTTTTAGTATAAGATGACCTTAAGGGAGTTGTTGGGGTTGGAGTAATTAGGATATCACCTTAGTAATTAAATAATCAATCACTTATTACCTAGATTTTATTATTATTTTATAACATTAAAGATAATCTTAGGAGTTATTTCCTATTATTAGATTGAGGTAATTATAGGTCATGTTGTCAAGTCATAAGATGAGGACACTTGCCATGCTCTAATTTAACCCTCGCTAGGTTTAGATTTAGAGTTTTATCTTTATACTTGTAACATTGATTGTAATCTACACAATTCATTTATATGCTATTCTCGATATCATATTCCTCTTTGGATTAATATCTCTCAAGTTTGCATAAGCATATAATCATGGCTTGGTCTCTTGAATGGGATAGGTGTTTTGGTTGCAAGTGTAATTTGGACTATCAATGCCAAACAAAGAATAATTGGCTAATGTTGAATCTAAATCTTAGAAATTTTAGGGTTAGATCCATGAATGCATTCATGAATTTACATGAAAAAAAATGATTAGTGTTGATGAAACATTGAAGTATGTGAACAAAATGAACATTTCATATGCATAGAAAACTAAATATATAAACAAGAAAAACAAAGTATCAAAGTTCCTACCAACAATGCAATACATTTTTAATTAAGATTAGGTGGAATTAGTATGATTGAACTATATAAATAAAAATAGTTTAATCTTACACAAGTAATATAAAATTATTTATTTTAAATTAAAGTGTACTTGAACTAGAGGATTTTGGAAGATTAAATAAGTCTATTTAGTGTTTAATTATAAGTAAACAACATAAATTTATGGTTTTATCTAGAAAGATGGAGTGGTAGTTAAGACTAGACATTTAAATCCATTGAAATTTAAATGTCTTGGCACCTAAATTGTGCTTGAAAATAATACACTTCATTTTTTCTTGATAACCTTGTTCTTCTATGAGATTCCTAAATTCAGAGGTTTGAATCACATATGTTAATGTAAGAATTGATAATGGTCAATTAAAGAAAAGAAAGAAAGAATAATGTTGACATAGAAAGGTGATTGAATGAATTAAATTATTGTGAAATTTCAACGTATAAAGATGGAAGGTTCACAATCAATTTATTTTCAAAATTTTAATTTGTTGATCTATTTGTATTTGGTTTATTGTACTTGTTGTTGGCTAATATATTGTATTCACTTTGCATAATTAGTAGGAATTAGTTTTGCACCTATCAGCAAATCATAATTAATTATTTACAAATTAAATTTTATCATTTATAGTATTTTCAACCTTTTGAAGAAATTATTTATAGATACACTAATGATTATCTTTACTACTATGATATATTTAATTACCTATTAAATAGATTAGTTGGATTCTCAAATACTTAGTTTGTACTATTTTCTTCAAAATTTAACATTATATATTATTATTTATTTATTTAATTTCTTTCAACATATCTTTTAATATTAATAAAACATGATTAGATTAATGATTCATTTTTTATTAAAAACAATGAATAACATATTTTAAATTCTATATTGTTATTTGATTATGCATATATTTATGTCCGACATTTTGAATCCCATTATATAATCCACCGTTAAAAAATAGAAAAAGGAGTCAATCATACTTTAATTTTTTCTCATTTTAATTGTTGCAAACATTTATAAATAATTTTATCGATTAATTTATAATTGTTTAAAATCTATAGAAATTTTTGAATATATAATAATATAAAAATTCAATTGAAATAATATAATAAATTGATACAATATAATAGAATTAATGTACTAAGACTAAAGTTTGAAAAGATAATATTAAAAAATCAAAATTAAAAGATTAAACAATATGAACACTTAATTACAATACAAAAAAAAATTAATTTCTAAAACTAAATGATTTTTTTTTTTAATTATAATACTTAATAATAAAATAAAAATTATAAAACCCAACAATAATATACATATCTAATAAACATAAGATAAGAACAATATATTCTAAATATCATTTTAATAAGAATATTAACTACCTACATGAATATTGAGCATTTAATGAATATTCAATATTGAACATTTAATATGAAGTTTGAGGTTATTAATGATTTTGTATAATTTTGTTATCATTTTAATTGTTGTAAACATTTTGCTATAAATAATTTTTCAAAATCATTTATTAATTTGTAATTGTTCAATATCTATAGAATATTTTGAATATATACAAAAATTAAAATTCAATTGAAATAATAAAATAAAGTGATATAGTATAATAGAATTAGTGTACTAAAACTAAAATTTGAAAAGATAATATTAAAAAATTAAAATTAAAAGATTAAACAATATGAACACCTAATTACAATACAAACAAAATTTAATTTTTAAAAAATAAATGATTTTTTAAAATTACAATATTTAATAATAAAATAATTTTAAAAAAAAAAAAAAAAAACCCAACAACATTATACATATTTAATAAAAATAAGCTAACAACAATATAATAAAATTTATATTGAACATTGAACATCTAATGTAGAGTGGGAGGTTATTAATGCTTTTCTACAATTAATTTTCAAAAGTAAAAAAATGAATTTTCTCCCTTCTTGATTTTGATTGGAAGAATTAATAATGTGTATTTTTATGTCCAACATTTTGAATCCCACTTATAATCTACTGTCCCAAAAAAAAATGAAGTCCATCTTATTTAAAAAAAAATTTAATTTAATTGTCCTAAACATTTCGTTATAAATAATTTCAATCTATTAATTTGTAATTGTTCAAAATCTATAGAAAACTTTGAACATATAATAATATAAAAATTCAATTAAAATAATATAATAAATTGATACAATATAAAAGAATTAGTGTACTAAGTCTAAAATTTGAAAATAGAATATTAAAAAAATAAAGTTAAAGATTAAACAATATGAACACCTAACTACAATACAAACAAATTTTAATTTCTAAAAATAAATGATTTTTTAAATTACAATACTTAATAATAATATAAATAAAAAAATTGTAAAACCCAACAACAATATACTCTAAATATCATTTTAATAAGAATATAAAGTGCATACATGCACTTAAAATATTGAGCATTTAATAAATATTGAATATTGAATATTGAACATTTAATGTAAAATAGGAAGTTATTAATGATTTTGTACAATTAATGCTTGACGAAGTCCCACAGCATTTTATTAGAAATCTGGACACAATTAGTAACTACATGTAAAGAAACCATCCAAGAGCAAAAGATGGGTTTAGTACAAAACCACTCCTGAGATAATCCAAATGTTTATAAAACTTCTAAGATCTTATTGATCCAAATCATTTGAGTAACCCCTGGATTACAAGCAATAATGGCTTCCCGTACTTGTTTGTATATCCGTAACTTGAAATAAAAGACAATAGCGTGGCACCATGTGAACTCTACATAAATCTAGATGGGCTGTTGAAGGGGGCTCCATAATTTGTTGCAGGCTATTTTTTATTATTATAATATTCTTGTAGCCATTCACTAATCAATTGGACCTCTTGTCTTCTGAGTTCAACCAACCAATCTGGATCTTTACTAGTTGAAAAACGAAAATCAACATGATGGGCACCTGTCAACACAGAAGCTGAATCATCCTGTTTCAGAGAAATTAATATCTTACATTAATATGTGGGGCACATCTTACCTTTTTCAGTGACCAGCGCAACAAGGCTCTCTGATATATTCTTTAGTACTCTGCAAAAAAGATATAGAACAAAACATAGGTCAGAAGTAATGACAACAGATTTCCACAATCTATGATAATCATGGGGTGTGATTTGAAACGTTGATGCTAAAAAACTTTGCACAATCAAATCAAAGAGTGATTATCAACATTTGATAGGTCAGAAGTACCCATCAAATAAATCCAACTGGAGCCTGAAATTGAGTTCTAATAAAACCCTAACGAAACAGAATGTCAGATTTTTTTTTGGCTTAAGCTTACCCTCCACCACTCCATGGATCAACCAATCCATTGGAAAAGATGATGTTGCTTGCAAAGTTTTCCAGAACAGAGCTTATATCCTGCAGCATATATAATCCAGTTATGTATTAGACTATTAGGGTTTTGAGTCTTGACTATTACTACTAATTAATGTAATCAGATTTTACAGTCCATTAGAACTACAAATCAGATTTTTGGAATTCGATTGTGTACTAGTTTTTTACATCAACGTTTCACACACAGTGATCAATCCATCATCACTGTGTGTGATCCAAAACATTGATGTTAAAAACTCGTAAATAGTCGAATTCCAGAAATCTGATTTGTAGTGCTACTACTAAGTTTTGTAACTTTGTTGTGTTCTCTGTTTTGACTGACTTACATGACCACCAAATTCCGTGGTTATCCAGTGTGGCCTTGGCTTCACCCCATACTGCTTTTCACAATCATGTTCATATGAAGGGTAATCAAAACTGGCAGGTGGAAACATTCCATTGACTGAAGAGTTCATTGGCATCACCATTTCTGTACAGGCCTGTAATGAATCCAAGGGTTTATGAATGTTAGGTAACCCTAATCAATTGTGTGATTGAGATTTGTAAGTGAAACAATTATGTACCAATTTCACCATTATGAACAATGTAACTGCATAGATACTTATGACTTTTAACCTGCCAACCCCATCCACTGAGACCATGGGGATCACTCTCATGCTCCATTTCAAAGCAAGTTTCAGTATTTGAATAGTTGTAATATATGCTTGCAGCAGCAGATACTCTAGATAGTGTGTCAGTGCCTTGAGGAAAGCTGTCTATAATTTTACACATCTGGATGGATAAACATAAACACATAAAACTCAAATATAAAATTAGGAACCATCTGAAAGCAGGCTTTGTACATAAAGAATATAAGACATGAACAAAAATTATGAAGCAGCAAAAGTGAAGCTTGAAAAGTTGAAAAACACAAAGCTAGATAGCTGTTTGAAGTTTCTAAACAATAAGAGAGCAAATTTCCACAATCCATAGATAATCTTGGAATTTTTCTGGATTCAATTGTGTCACAACATTTCGGATCACACTCCTTATCCATCATCAGGATGAATAATAGAGACCGAAAGAAGTGATAGTGGACCACAGAGTGTGCTCTGAAACGTGGATGTAAAAAATAGGGACATTGAATCCAGAAACATTCTAAGGTTTCTAAACAGATCAATAATGGGTCGTATCAAAAGATTACCGCTGTTACAGGGTAAGCTGGCAGTGGCATCAGAAAGTTAGTCTCCGTTGGGTAATTGGTCATTGCAGTGTAAATGAATGCCTCATCTAGCCAGTCTCTTACAGGATCTACACTTTTGAGATCTCTGTAGAGCATAAAGCATTCATTTTACTTACTTAGTATGGCCAAAGATATGTAGGAAGTGAAAAAAAAAAAAAAGACCTTTTCCTCACTTGAAATTATTTGATTCTTCTGATAATATGTAAGGGATATTTACTTGCAAGTTCTGAAAGTTCTGCTAATCTTCTGAAGACCCCCTTCTTCTCTGGACAGAGACTGAAGATCATTCCATGACTCTCTGATCACTTTGAAGCAGCTATGGCTCGCTTCCTGCAATGAGAGAATCCATAGTTTTTATTATTCTAAATCACATACAAGAGCACATGTTTACTAGAATATATGCAGTAAATATGTACCCAACCTTGAAATCGTTTGAAACAATGTCATAGAAAGTGTTTTCTGGCACAATATTATCAAAATGCAGGATAGGAGCAGATGATGCCACGGCGCCA
Source organism: Cupressus sempervirens (assembly GCA_028749045.1). Lineage (NCBI taxonomy): Eukaryota > Viridiplantae > Streptophyta > Pinopsida > Cupressales > Cupressaceae > Cupressus > Cupressus sempervirens. The sequence continues at coordinate 707,657,490 of CM053787.1, forward strand.
ATGGCTAGATGGGGATACTTCAAACGGAACCAAGCTGCCAACACTGCAAAAAGAATAAACAAGATGCAATCACGGAATGTAGAAAGCCATAAACAAAATGCAATCATGGAATGTGGATTCTAACAGTAAGAAAATGACTTGATCTAAATAAATATTCAATATGACCGTTATTAGGCTCAGATGAACTCACTTCCACCATAGGAGCCACCAAATACTACAACGGGTGAGGCCTCAGCTGATAGATTTTTCTTCAGTTCGATGACAAAAGTGGCATAATCAGCTAAGGCTTGCTGAGAGTTGAGATATCCCAATGTCTCAGGGCCCTGATAAGAGTTACTCCTGTTTCCAAATGGCATTGAAGTTCCATAGAACCGATGCTGGAGAAAAAAGCAAACTTGATTCAGTTAAGAGAAAACAAAATTTCACAATTCATAGCAAATCTTTGAATGTTTCTGGATTCAATTGTGTTACTGTTTTCTGCATCACCATTTCAGATCACACTCTGTGATCATCAGGATGAATGATAGAAAATAAAATAAATGGCATTGTTTTTTGTCCTCTATCATTCATCCTGATGCTGAATCACAGAGTGTGATCTGAAACAAGGTGTTGATGCTGAAAACAGTGACACAATGTTATCCGAAAACATTCAAAGATGATACAGTTAAACAAATATTACTTGACCTTCACATCTGTAAAACAAGTTGGGTAAATCTGACTGTTCCTCATCTCATAAGTTCATAACAGAGTTGAAACCTTTCTTTCTAAGCAAAAAGAACCATGAGGTTTTTATCATCCTTAATCTGTTTTTGAATTTTATGAAAAAACAGAGGGCATCCAAGGAAAACAATAAAATTATTCTGAGCTCTTTGGATTATTCAAAGGATTATGGTAAAAAATCAAATAAGCATGCATTCAATTCCATGACAAAGTACCTTCCTGTAAAATTGTTAAAATCAAATTCACAACTTTGAAAGAAAAGGCCAATAGTTGCCTCTTTCGAATCTTGAAAATACTGGCAATGTAGCTCTCTTGTAAAATGCTTACAACCATGTTCTGCATACCAAATCTTCTAGGAGTTTTTTTTTCCATGAGTCAAAACAACAATAGCAGGAATTTCTAAGAACCTCACGGAAGGCAGTAACAATAGAAATTGTGTGCTACTGCTTTCCAATTAATCTTCTAGAATCATAAATTAGATTCCTTTGTTGTAGAACCGATTGGGTGTCTTCGTTTTCAAAGTGATTTGATCCCATTTTTTAACTTCCCCAAATAAATCTGGATCAGACATTTTATCAAGCTCAAAATCTAAAAAGTTTTGAGTCGAAATTAAATATGGCAGGCAGTCTGATGCAGAAGCATTTAACAAATAAATGGACAGATTCTTTTTCACTTTTCCTGCAACAGTATAGTGTATGCTATTTCTATTACGGTGAGGTTCTCACTCACCTCAATAAACACAAGGAGAGCTCCAAATTTAGGTGCATTCTCAAAGAGAAATCCAGTATTATTTGCAAACCATTCGATGGTACCTTCATTACCAGTATAAACAAAGATGGGAGCCCTATTTTTTGCCCCACCCCAATGCTTGTCATTGATGAGATATCTCTGCTGGAAAACTTTATATCCTTCTGGTCTGTATGTGAAGTGATCTAAAATCTGAGAAAAATATCGAGTTTCATATTCCAAGAGGGTTTGCTTCTCATCAGAAACTACCCTGTTGTCTTCTATAGAATTTGTTCTCGCTCTGAAAATCCTTCTTCCATGGAAACCCAAAGAAGGAGAAGGAGGAGCTTTGAAACACAAGCTTCCTGTCAAACAAAGAAGCAGCACTAGAAGGCCTGTTTGATTACTAATGGCCGCCATTTTCTCTCTCAGATTCAAGGTTATTGTTGAGGCATGGTTTAATAGCTCAAGATCCTCATGATAAAAGACTGTAGAAAATGGGAATCCAATAAATGTGGCATGTCAATGCACATTGCATGATATCCAGAAAAATAATTGCACAGTATGCAAATGTAGGGTCCTAAAGAGAAATTGAAGTGCCTGATTTAACTTGGAAGATTGGTCCCACGGATATCGATGTATAGAGAGGTAGACAAGATCATCACGTCATGTTTTGATACTAAAAATGCCCACCGGGAACTTGGGTGCGAACTAATTAATAAGCCAAAATCATGTGCGGAACAAAGTACTCTTTGTAAACAAGAGCTCTTGGGAGAGCTGGAGTCGCTGTCTTATGCTATAACTAAATAAAATAAATAAAATATCAATTGAATAAATATGATCATTTGATGAATGATTTCAAATCACAAATTATGTTCATATAAAGAGATAAACTATGTTCATATAAAGAGATAAACGGAAGAGATAAATATTAAAATATACAACATGACATATAAAATCTTGATGATTATATTTCATTTTATTTTATACGAGAGGATTTACTATGCAAATAATAATTCTAGTTAGTTGTCATTTATTATAACTTACAATAATGGTTAATGTGGGAATGTAAGTAGAAAATAATATAGTTGATTCAATAATCGAACCCACACAAAAGAGAAATACATACATTGGATTAAATATTTCTAATAGTGAAAAATAAATAGTACAAATTTAGCTTACAAATATCGTTTTTTTTCATTAGATCTCTCAATGTTAGAGGGTTGCCAATATTTATATGCACCATCATAAAACTATCCATATGTCACAAATGGATATGTTCACTTAAAAGAACCCATGAAAATGTATATAAAATATTGAAGAAGGTTAAAACTTAAACTATATATATGAAAATAAATGTTATTTTAAATTTTTCTTTGAAAGAATGTATAAATATATAAATTAAATTAAAAATTGTGGATGTTCTATATTATTTTTAAAAAATCATGCCAAGAAAAACGTTCGAAAATTATGGTGGAAAGAAAGCACTAATTAAATTATCTTTTGAGCATTCGGGGACAAAAGTATAATGTAATAATTAGGTTGAAAATGATACTAGATAAGTAACTTTTTTAATTGACAAATAACAAGAAAGATCAATAAGGCCCTAAAGAAAGTTGATACTTCCATGTTTCTTGTAGCTTTCAAGAATTTTCACCTACAACCTACCCCCACCCATTCCCACAATCCCCATGACAACTAATTTTGGGTAGGTGCCTGGAAAGCTAAATCAAATTCCATGAAGTGTGTTCCTTCTATCTGATTAGCAAGATTGGTAGCTAAATCAAATTTTTGGTCTACTTTGTGTGCAAAGAAATAATTGCTTAGTTTCAAAGGTACTAAATCACACAATTCCTCTTCGGATTCATTTTCATCTTAGAAATGACCATAAACAGTGTGTTGCATTTATGTGCTTGTAATTCCTAGATCTAGATGAACTAAGAATGTAATTCGTTAGAGTTGCGCTAGTGAATTTTCCCACCATGTTGTAATGGCAGTCCTATGGACATGCTCGGAAATAGTGACACCGAAATCAAAGCCATTGGCTTCAACATCACAATGGATGACAACAAAGTTGCAAAAATCAATGCACTTGGAGATGAGATGCCCTGATTTGGGGGAAATAAAGATGTAACAATGGGTTGGGGGATATGAGGGAAAAAATGAGAAAATTGTAGGAACAAAATGTGGTGGTTAAGAAAACAAGGAAAGGAAATTGAGGGTTCTGAATATGCAAAAAATGAAAATTGAGGGGTTTTGAAATGCCAAAAATGATCTAGAGGATAGTGCTAGCACCTAGCAGTATCAAGGGTCTGGTCATATTTAACATTCATTAGTGACACGAAGGGAAAAATGACAATTCAATCATCTAATGGAAGAGAGATAACTCTTCTAAACATACATACAACAAAATCTAGAGAATGGCAATGCAAAATTTATGGTATCTACCATTGATGATTTATGCTATCATGTGTTACTTTTGACTATAGGCAAGTCCAAAAGTTTCAATCAAGGATGGCCTTAGAGCTCAAAAAATTATGTTGAGTAGAGCGGCAGACTATTGAGGATTTCACAATGTAACAGTTGCGTGTTTGTGTTGATGGGCAAAATCTGCCAAAAATTGTAGTTGCATCTGTGAGGCCTTGTGAGGATTCTAGAACTTGAGAACATTCTACAGAGTTTTTTTTCTTATTTTTTTTAGTCAAAAAATTAATTATAACCTTGACAAAATTGTTGCTGGCTAATCAAAAAATTATATTTATTAATTAAAAACTAATTTAAAAATAAAGTGACTTTTGTACTTTAGAAACTCATAGTTTTGATTATAAAAATTAATTGGAAAGTGCATCTGAAAACATTAGTTCCCTGCCTATATATAGGTAGGGACTAATAAAATGATTAAAATGTTTCTACAAATATTCTACTATAGTACAATTTATAGCTATAAAAATAGATTGCATCAATTATATAAAATTTTATATTTTTACTTCAGGTCAAGGTGATTGTGAAGACAATGGGAAAAATATTGAAGCAAAGGACTTTGCACTATTGAAGAAAAAGCATGTAAGGAGTTTGGAGAAAATGGATATCTTTTTAATTTGGTTAAGCTTATTTTGATGGGTCATTAAGGGAAATTGAAGTTTAGCACAAGAGGTTTGAAGTTAGCTCCAAAAATTAATGTATGTTCATTAATTTTATAATGTTGATTTGGGGTTCCTTATTGGTCTACTGAAAATCTTATTGTCAATTGATTTCTTTGTTGAGTTTCAAATTTCTTATAAATATAAACAAGGTAGCATTGTTTTTTTCAGATGTTAAACATGAAGGTTATAGAAAAAAATTGTGTCGGTGGAGGAGGATAATAATCTACATAACTTATTTATTGGAAAAGTTTTTTTTTTTTAACTTGACCTCAACTTAGGTCATTTCTATCTTGAACTAGAGTTGGGGCATTCAACTAGTATAGTGATATTTCTTGGAGGAGGTCTAGTGTTTATCTAGATTTCCTATTGTTTATTCCCTTTGTTGTCATTAGAGTAATCTTCTTGGGTCTCATGTGGGCAACACCAACTATATTGAGAAATTTTTAATGAATCTAAGAGTCATAACCCTAATGTATGGAGAATTGACAAACTATATGGAAAGAAAAAAAGATTTGGTATTGTAGTATCTAAAGGTTTCACAAATAACTAGGAGGTTAACTAGGCCAAAATTAAAGGATTTTAGTTAGATATTTATAAGTAGATTTCAATATCAGGTATTAGAATGCCAATGATAAAAATTAAAAATATATTCAAGAGAAAGATAATGATGAATACACAATTAAATTTGTTTGTCAAGGAAAAGGAGACAATAGATTTTCTTCATAATACATTTGGTTATTCATCCCTTTGAAGCCTTGGGATGAGATGGATCTGCAACCAATTCTATATATTATATTTTAAGGGGGATTCAACATCATTTACTTTCACTTTCCCTCCTCCAACATTTTTGGTTATATGCACTGCGTAGTATATCATTATTTTGATTATCCTCACTAAAGTTGTTAGTGTTGGATTTGGTATAGGTAGATATTTTATTTCTTTGCACTAGGAAATTACTCTTCTTTTTATTAATTATTCCCTTTTATGAAACCTTAAACTAAGTTGTCCATTATGGATGTTCCTTTGAAACAAAAAAATTATGAATATTCCCTTTGTCCTTTCTCTACCCCTTGGAGCATGGATGGTAGCTTGAAGTTTGAAAAAAAAAGATTTTATAGTGAAGTTACAAGATGCTAGTTATGGCCCCCTTCCTCTTCCAAAAAAGGGTAAGGATAAGGCCAAAATAGGTGAGGCCTCCACCTTAGATTTTTAGGTGTTGTATATAGACATTATCTATACCCAAAACATGCCTTTGAACCTAAGTAGATCACCCACCCCATTGACTTCATTATAAAATGTATGTCATCTATTGTCAAAAAAACATAAAAGTTTGCAATTTTAGAGAAGACAAACTTGTTTGACCAATCAATTTCAAGTTTCTTTGGTTGAAATTAGGCAAACTAATATCAAAGCTTTAGTTCATGGCCAATGTCCAAAGGGGACCCTAGCTAGGGAGAATACATACATTATGATGAATAATATTTAGAATGGTTAAGAGGAATTATGTTATATGAAAAAAAAAATAGTAAGAAGCTAGAAGAAAGGATTAAGTCTTTGAAGGAGGTGATCCATAGTATTAAAGACAAGTTAGATATGATTGGTATTAGTAAGACTATAATAAAAAAACTATGTAGAGAGTGTAAATATTACCTAGGGAAAAAAAGAGACTCACATTCATCCTATTAGGTGGTCCTAGAGCTCCAAAACCTATTGTAATAAAATGGAAGGTTCAGTATCTTTAGACCATGAGCTAGTGGATTTTGTTGAACATCTAGAGCTCCAAAGAAAGAACTTGGATTTGTGCTTATTTTGTAGAGTTTTTCTTTGATTTTATTTTATTTTTTAGTGGACTTTTTGATATTGTATTTCCTATATAGCATTATCATTCTTCAAAAAGGATGAGCACCTTTAAAAACCCACATTTTACAAATAAAAAAAAGGTCTATAGTTAATTAGAACTAGATTTGAAAATACTAATCTTTAAGGTTATGCATCCGGTCTAAAATAATTTTTATTTTATTTATAATGAATATTACTTGTATTAATTATATTTTATATTATACAAGAGAAAATATAAAATTATTCACACAAGAAATAGATTTGGCATGGAGAATATCCTCAAAGTCTATATAGGGCCAAGAATGGACAATAACATGAAATGGAAACAAACCTAAACACCCAAGAAGTGAGAGTTACTCTATTAAGGGGAAGAGAAGGCCACAATGATACAATTAGCCCAATATATTCGTGACACAAACACCATAAATGGTATGAACCTAACTAGTAAATGCCATCTTCTTCATTTACATCCTACATGTAAATCATCTAAGCACAAAAAAGAGAAATGTGAAGCATATAGATAAGATGACATTAGTCCATAAAAACTGAGGGACTTTCAAGGTCATTAAATAGATTTATCAAGAGAGAAATGGAGGGAAAAATTTATTTATGATTTTTAGTAATGTGTTCCACCTCATGTAATTAAGATAAATGTATTGACTTCGTGAGACACCTCTTGTACACACACAAATGCTCTTTCTCACACACTTCTAAAGTGCTCTCACAAGTGTCCCACATGTGGACTCAGGGTAGTTTGTAATTTTATCCTACATTCTCACTTACTAGTTTTCCTATATATGTGTGGCTATATTATAAATTTTACTTATGTATTTATGTTTAATAATTTAATTCTTATATTGTATTAGGTTATTTATAAACTCATTGGATATGTATAAGTGTGTATAGAAGTTGTTAATCCAACTTCATGAAGCCAAGATCACTTGCATGCAAAGATAACCTATCACTAGGAAGAATAAAATAACAAAGAAAGGATTTGGGCTGTAAACATATGTAAGATTATATTATCATATCAAATGAATTTTAGAAAAATTAATAAAGTATAGAATGATCAATCCTAATATAGGATTAGGTAACCTAAAATAAGAAACCCTAAAAGAAAACTATTTAATAATTAATATAATTATTAAATGTCACTAATACATAATGTGATATCTCAAGAGAGAAGTAAAGTTAGCTTAATGATCAAGTGAATATGACTTAATAAATTAAGTTATTTATTTATTTATTCTAACATCCTCCTCCTCCCCCCCCCCCCACCTATGATGAGAAACAATGTAATTGCAAACAATGCATGAAAATAAAAGAAACTACAATGATGAAACAAAACTTGGGTCTTGGAATGATAGCCTAATAAGGTACCCAATCACAACCAAATATTTGTAAAGAAGAGAATAGAGAAAATCTCATGGGAAAAAATCTGCATCAAAAAGAGATGGAAAGAATGCTGAAAAATATGAAGGAAGGAAGGTCTCATTAAGACCCCCAAAGGACAAGTTTCTTCACCCCAGGCATGGAATGTAATTGAAGATAGTGTAGAGATTCCAAAGGTTTATTAAAGATGTCTACAAACTTCTCCTCTATAGGTATGTACTCCAAGATGAGAGAACCATCATAAATCAATTGTTTGATGAAGTGCATGTGGATCTCAATATGCTTAGTCCGCTAATGCACCATTGGATTGTGGGAAATGTGTATGGAACTCTAATTGTCACACCGAAGAATAATGGGACTATCAAGAGGAAACCCAAACTTTGTCATCAACTACCAAAGCCATAGAATATCTTGACCAGATAAAAGTATTTCTTGATACTAATCCTTTGTAGATGATAACACAATACTAGTTTTCTTCTTGAAATACCATGTGATAGGACTGGAACCAAGATAAAATACAAATCCATAAGTAGACTTTCAATCATCAACATCACCAACCCAATCTGAGTCAGTAAAGCCAATAATGTGAGGGGATCCTGATGTGTAATGAATGTCATAATGTGTAGTGCCCTAAATGTACCCTAAAACATGTTTGGCCTCTTGCCAATGACTCTCATGAGGATCATGCAAGAATATAGAGACAAGGCCAGCCCAAAAGGAACGATTAGGACAAGTATGTGTCAAATACAACAAAATGTCAACCAACTTTTGGTCTAATATTAGGTCTACTAAAGGAGTATTACATGTGATAAACAAGAAAACACCTGATTAAATGGTGCATCAGGAGGGGGGAGGGTGTAGACATCTAAAAATCCTTTAGAAAATAATATTTTTATTTTCTGAAAAAAAGTCCCTGATGACATCATCATTTATTAATTAATTATTTATTTAATTAATTTATTTATTTTTATGCCATTAAATCTCTTTATCTTAATTAAAAATATTTAATTAAGGAATCCCTACCAAAAATGTTTAAATCTTATTTAAACATTATTTCCTTATTTATTAATTATTTAATTAATAAATTGACCAAAAAATCCAAAATAAATAAAAAAATTTATTTTTTGCCCAAAACTTGGTCAATTTCCTTAAGACCACTAACCTCTTCCAAAATCTTCTAATCCTTCTTTAATTTTGATTAAAGGCTAATCCCATCATTTCCTACCCCTAATCCCAACTCAAAATATTTAATTAAGATTAAATATTAATCTTCATGTTTATTTAAAAAGTTTTAATAAATATCTCCTCAACACAAACCCTTGAAATAAATAAAACTTTATTTATTTCCTAAAAATCTAATTTATCCTCATCCTAGGAAGTTCTAGACTATTCTAGAAAGCCTTCATCCTCATCCTAGGAAGTTCTAGACTATTCTAGAAAGTCTTTATCCTCATCCAAAGTCTAGACTCTTCTAGAAGATGTCTTTATACCTAATCCTAATCCCCTCCTAACCTTGTCACATTCTCTAAACATGGGTTAAGACTTACTAACCCAAGCCAATGTTAACAAATATCTCCTCCTTCACCCACCCTCATTAAATGCCATCCACTTGCCTATCCCTAAACTAATCCTAAAACATCCTAATCCATCCTCTAATCATTTGCACAATCCTAAGCAAGCTTAAAACCTTCCTAATCAAGCCCAAGTCGAAATTCCTCTTATCTCTTTCAAAATATCCCAACCATAAAACTTTATGAAGCTCACTAGGCCATAAATGACTCTTCCAAGCCCTTTTATTGCTCTTACAAGCCATTATGAGGGTCTTTATGAAGATTTTATCCCTTGAGCCTCCTTTGTTGACTCATCCTTCCCCTTTCCTCCATCCTCTCACCATATGACATGTGTCACTCCTTGATTGGTTGTAAGGAAGCACAATCCATGTGCTCTCCTCTCATGCAATCTGAGCCCTCCATGAACTATTTTCCATCCTTGCATCTTAGCCCTCAATCTCTCAAGCCTCTTGCCTATAAATTGGATCCTTCCCCTTTGCAAAACAACACAATCCATGAAGTAAAGTCATAATGCCATTTTAAGAAGCCATTTTACATCAAAACCATACACTCACACCCAAATTCCAACTCCATTTGAAGCCCTTTTTGAAGCATAAGCTTGAGCATACATCCTATCTATTTAGACAAAGCCACTCAACAAGAGAGCTTCTCATTGAGAGAGTCCATTAATGGCTCATATTCTCAATTGAGAGTTCATCTTAGTCTATCTTGAAGTTTATGAATTTTTTTTAGTTTGTAGAAGCTTTATTTAAATTTGGTTTCTATTAGCATACTAACATTGCTCATATACATTTTGGCACGTCCGGTGGGACCCCGCATGGATCATCTTCATTAGCTTTTTTAGTCAAGTTTTGTATGTCATTTTCTAATTTTTTCTAATTTTGCTTGTTTTTGTGATTGGTGGGATTGTATAAATTGGTTTTGTAGGTCCACATGAGCATGAAGAAGACAAAGGAACTCATAGTCTATCTCATAGTATTTGCAATTTTTTCAAGCTTATAGGTGGACAAAGCACTTGGAATTCTTCTTCCTCTTCTTGTCTATATTCTTCTTATTCCATCTACTACTTCTTCTTCTTCTTGTGGGAGATCTTGACCATTTTTTTTTAAGGAAGCAAAATCATACACACTTCTTTTTAGTGCTTAAAATGAACCCCCAAATCATACTTAAATCCATTAAAAAATTAAAAATTTGCAAAAAAGAAAAAATCTTTTAACAAGTGAAACTAAACCAATCCAATCATTTGCATCTTTGCAACATCAAGGTTTTAGATGCATTCATGCAAAGTTAGGAACACTTCATTTTTGGGAATTTAAAAAGAACTTCAAGTTTCCATTTCAAAAGGTTCAAAATCAACATTAAGTGCACATTAAAATCTAAATCAAACTCAAAGCATCAATCAAGGATAAAATGAAGCTCATTTGTAAATATTTTAAAGTTCTTTTAAAAATCTCATGAAAACTAAGAGTCCTAAATGGTTGCCAAAAATTGTCCTAAAAGCTTTGTTATTTGTTCCAAACAAATGTCTTGTTGCAAAATCTTGAATGTTGCTTAGGTTTTTCATGCATCAAAACAACCTAGGAATATCATTTTTGGGCTTAAAATATGCAAACTAGAACACAAAATCTTGAATGAAGACCAAAGTCCAAAGAGTCATTTTCACTTTTGAGTCCAAAACAATCTTGAATGATCTAAGGTTAAAACAAAGCACTTCAAAGTTCTTAAAACAACACACAAAATCTCAATCTTGAATGCTCAAAGGAAAAAACTTGAATGTTTAAATCACTTGTCTTTGAATGCATGTTGCTAAAGTCACTCTTGAGTGCCATGAATTAAAATCAAGTTTGTTTTTTTATGAATGCATGATTAAAACAACAAATCCAATCTTGAATTCCATAGATCAAATAATCATCTTTTGGAGCATAAAAAGAATCTACATTTTTATAATCTTTTAAGTTATAAAAACAAATAAAAACGCTTTGAGTGAGTTTGTCGTTGGACTCACCCTCTTTAATCACCTATCAATTTAACCATTGGTTGCAATCTCAGCGCCATCTATGGGGATGGGTCCACCTAAGAGGGTGTTAAGTGCTCCACACAAATCAAACTCCACTCACTTGGGTTTTTAGTGGTTTTTCTAAGTTAGAAAATTCCTTGAATGTGCATTAGTCTCGGTAACACTTTATTTGGGCATAAAAATTGAACAACTCTTGACGTGGAGGGCCTCCGGGTGTGCGCTTGACAAATCAAGTTTCACATATCTTTGTTTTGGGCTTAAAACAAACTCACATTCAATCTTGAATGCCTAACAATCAATGAACATCGCATGGTTTTGACGTATTTTCAATGACGCTCACATTTCTTATGTTGACAATCTCTCGACTTCCATTATGCTAACGACGCTGTCAAATTGGAATGAACATTGTATGCCATAATCACAAGTGTCTTCAATCATAGCTTACAAAATCTAAATCATCAATTGGAATGAACGCGTGTCTTTTAAAACCAAGATCATGTATGTGGTCTTGTTTTACACTTTTTAGGAGGTCTGCTTGGGGATTTCATCACCCCTTGGGACGACCTCAACTCCAGCGTTCCGACGGAGTATAAAGATCGGGAGGTAAATCCAAAGACACCTCTCTTGAAATCAAGATTTTGTCACTTGAGCTAAGCCTCAAGGAACTTTATACCCTTGAGAAGTGAAAGAGGAGAAGTGGGTTACCGCTCCTCTTGGCTGTGTGACATTTTTTTCTTTTCATCTACGGATTTGGGCCTCACGTACCTTGCATATATCGAGGACTCCCTAGCTATAACAAATTTCATCCTTGTAGAAAGCTTCCTAGGATGTTGGTGTGTTTGACGTGCTTGCTCCAAAATTTTGTCTGCTTGTTTGTTCATAGCTTTTGAATGAATGTTTGCCAACTTTGGTCAAAATCCCAAAAAAGCAAAAATCTCCCAACTCAAGGCATACTTAGCATAGTTACTGCCTCATCAAAAAATCATCCAAGCTCCCCCGCTGCAACCGAATCTATCTAGTTCCTTTCTTTAGAACAATCCCAAATCCAAAGTCTCTCTAAATCATCCCCCCCAGCCAGCTAGCAACCCAATCCAAAATCACACCCAAGCCTTTAGAGAGTTGTTGTCATTCTGCTAGAATTTGCTATCCAATCAATCTGACCAATCCACCAGCCTCACCAAGGTTATCCCTTTGACAGAGCTTTGTCTAGGTTAATCTAGCTTTGTCACTTGTTATCCCTCATCACCTTGAGCTAAAGGTTGGGATCCACAAGTGGTCAATCTCGTGTCATGCCCATAGGATCATTAGCCTATCCTTAAGTTGACACAATCTCCACCAATCCAGCACATAGGAAAGCAAAACTCTCAATTTTTGACAACATGCCTTTGAAGTCTTCCATCCATAGGAAAGCCAAAAATCTCCAGCCAATCCTCCTTAGGTTTGTCATACAGCTTTGACTCTCCCTAGGAAATCCTTCATCAACCAATCCAAAATTTGCGCTTAATCCAAATCCAACCATGAGCTTCCGTGTTCATCCATATGCAAGACCCCATCCCCATCCGACTCATCATCAACACATGAAATCTCAAACCTATCATGATGTGTTCAGTTGTATTGTCCTTGCTCCTGCCACCTCCTATTCCAATGATGATGAAAATCTTGTTGACTATGACGGGTATATTGAAAGCCTTAGAAACATTCCCCCAAGCATCCCACAAAATCCATGCATTATTCCAAACTATCTAGTCATGCCATCTGATATCCCAGCTTCTCCTCCATCACCCAATCAACCAAGCTTCCAATCTTCCACCCTCATCACACCAGCTATTCCTATCAATCCACCACCTCCACCTCTGACACACGAGTCTCCAAGGAATCTCCTAGAGGAAATACAAGAAAAGTCGCCTCCAGCAGTCGATAAGCCATGTCATCTAATCCAACCATATGAAGTAGTCAGTAATGAAGCTTCCCCATCTATAATATCACCTCCATCTCCCATAGCTATCATCCCCATACCATCCATCAAATTTCTTAAAATCCTTCCACTTCCCGCAAGCATCAAAATCCCACCATCTGTCAAAACCCTCAAAATCCTATCCACATCACCTCCAAGCATTTCCCAAATCTCCCATAATGACCCTTATGCATCCATCTTCTACTCACCCATCTCCACTACTGAATCTCCCATCTATCCATCCGCTGCCTTTGAAGAGTCCATCCCTTCCCCTCCTATCGCACCATCCACTCCAAACCAATCCTATCAAGATCCTGCCCAAAAACATGTTGACATCCCCCAAAGCATAAACGAAGATATCATCGTACCATGTCTTCCATCCACAGTGCAGTCACTATCCCCTCCATCTCCAAAACCTCAAGCTATACCTCCTCTACTGCAGGATATCTTTTCATCCCATCGACTAAATCAAGATCCTATCCTACCATCTCCTCCACTCCATGCTTCCATCTTACCACCTATCCAAGCTATTTCACCATCTATAATATACCCTCTTGGTTCACTTACATTCATCCATAGTGGCCTCCTCTCAGCAGAAGAATTAAGAATAGTATCTCCCTATTGCAGTACATCAGATAAAGCACTTCCACCATTTTTTGCAAGCAAAAAGTATCCTCGGCTAGTTCAAATGCTCAATTGATGGCATTATCAAGGTCAAGGTTTAGGACCACAAGAGCAAGGAATCAGAAAGCCTATTATTGCACAAAAAAATCTAGGATTTCATGGTCTTGGATATGTATCCAAAGGCTCACCATCTAAAGGTGTTGGTACACCACACCCCCAAACCAAGCCTATCTCCAAACCCCCCATGCCAGCCTCCCATCACTCATTCAAGAAATCTGATGTCATCCCCCCTCCACCATCTTTGCAACCTAAAACAACCTACCATATCCCCCCTTCATCCGCTAAATCCATTTTGGGTCCCTATGTCCCAAAATCTACCATCCTCCATCCTCCTATCAGCCATCATTCAAATCCTATTCCCTCCATTCATATGCAAGATCAGCAAAGGCACATATCAAGGCACATCATCCATCATCATCCCCCTACACGCTCTGCCATATCCTCTCCATCTCACAAAGCTTCTCCTAACCATCTTCCCAAAGCTTACCACAACAATGTAAATGCCAACTTCAAAATGCATAAAGCTAAAAATCCACATCCTAGGCAATCATATGTCTATTCTAAAAGACATACTCCAAAAAGGAAAAATCCAATCAAAGAATGCAAAATAATACAAAAGCATATGAAAAGAAAATCCAAAACCATGTGGATCCCAAAGAAAAAAGTTGAAACCCAATGCATAATGGCATCCACCATTGCTAATCCTCCATCCAGTGACTCATGTCCGCCATCTCCTAACTCCATCTTGGGTGCCTATATCCCCAAGCACGCTTCCACAAATCCTCCATCATGCCCGCATCTACCATCTATCCCCCATATGCTCTTTTCACACCCGTCCCAACATGTGCCAATGTTTCTCTTACAAGCATCCCCATCTCATGCTCCTTTCCAACCTTTTCATCCCTCCATCTCCTACCATCAATCCCATCTAATCCAATCTATTGCATAAATCACACATCCGGTGCACCAACAACTAGCAACAAAATTGAACATTCCAACAGCCAGTGAAAAATCCCAAAAAAAACAAAATAGCTAAAGAAAGCCAAAATCATTCCAGCTAAGTCCAAAGTCAAAAATTCAAAAAAAAGAAAAAGAAAAAGAAAGCGTCCACTGGTGAAAACTTGGCAATTCAAGCGCCTTGGACAAGTACCATGATGAAAACTTGGCAAACAAGCATCATGCGTAATCTAGCCATCCCTAGCTTAGTCTATCATCCTCATGCTTTTGGTCACATCTTGACATCCAACTCCATCTTCCAATCTATACACCTATCCTCCATCCTCCAGCTTCCATCTCACACCATCCACTAATCTTCTGTAGCTTCAGCCAATCATCCCAGCTATCATCCTTCTCCCTAGCACCTTCCGCTTTTCCATCCTAGCTTGAATCCTATCACATCCATCGTAAGACCTCCTTCACATATCATCTTCTGACTGGGGGCACTATATTCCTTGGAGATCTTGTCTTGTCCATCCTCCCTTGTCATTAATATCTCACTCTAGGCTATCCTCATGCAAATCCAATGTCATCCTCTCATTAGCCATTCACTCTAGCGCCATCTATCCGTTCAGCTACCACCAACCTTAGCATTGTCCCCATCATCATCATTGGATGCATCTTGTCAAATCCATATCTTTCGTTATCACCTCATCCTTAGCTTCTGCCTCTTGCACCAACTTGAGCCATCTCGCTATCCTCTCATCCTGAGCTTTTTATCCATCCGTATCATACCTATCATTGGTTCGTTCGCTTGTACCATATCTTGATTAGCCTGCTTGTAAATATCTTGGTCCGTCAGCTTGTACATCCTCTTTAGCTTAGTACCATTGTATCTATCCAGCTTTCATGTCAGTTCCTCCTTGATCAACATCTTGCACACATCGCACAACCCTTGGTTAGCTATTCCAATGCATCCTTTAACTAGATCTCCTGTCACCAAAGTGTTATCCTTCTTAGTTCAGCTTGCTAGATGCATCACTCATGTAGATCCATCAGCTTAGGTGCTTTCTGATAAATCCTTGTAGGATATAGCTTTCCTCATGTCTGATCTTGGTCTGTTAGTACTTTTTCCTACCCATCTCGTTGGCAAACAGTTCTCTTTTGGATTTTCACTTTCTTTCGATTTGGAATCTTCCCTTTTGGGTCTTGAAGTATCTTTTCCAAGCAATCCTTTTGTTCCCTCCTCAAGGTTGCCACGATCTTCCATATCATGGTATACTGTGAATGGGGCAATCTAAGTGTAAGGTCTTGATTAGGTCTTTCATTTGTTTTTCTTTTCTGCTTGTGGGTTACCTAGTGTTGGTTCCACGCTGCTTCCTTTAGGAATCATGTGTGATGCTGGGGCAATCCTTGTGTGTTTGTTTCGAGTCAGTCCGTCAGTCCTTTGGACAGTTGGTGAAAAGGCCTTGATGTTCTTGGTAACCTTGGCAATTAACCAACAGTCCTATAGAAAATCTAGTCCTCAACTACATGGTGGTACTTCTCTTTGAAGTATCCCCCTCGCTCAAAAAGCTTCAATGGTTTTCCTTCATCTCCATTATCCCCCATCCATATCCAGCATCTGTCTCTCCTACCCCAGCTTATGCATCAGTATCTCTTTGAATCACTCCTCACCTTTAGCTTTAGGGATCCATAATCCTAGTCTTAGAGATCCACCAATCCAAATCAATCCACCAAGCCTCATCTTTTGAGATCCACAATCCTAGTCCTAGGGATCTCTGAAACCCATCTTCCACCAATCTGACTCTTTGAAATCCTGTTGCATTAGCTTTTTAATCCCCTCATCCATCTCCTTATCCTGGATTCCTTTTATAGCGCTCCACTCCTTCATCCTCTGCAATCCCTGAGATCTTAAGCTTGCTTCCTCTTGTGTCTCTAATTCTCCCTTTATCATTCTCCCGTAGTGAGAGTTTGAGCTAACTAAACCTCTTCTCTTAAGCCAATCTGAGTCTTCTTTTCTCATCCGAGATTCTTGTACTTTTCAAGAAGCCCTCGAGCCTTGCTTTCTCTCCCTGCCGCCTTCTTGAGGGGGCATCTCACAGTCCATTCTCTCCTCTTCTGCTCTAGCCTTGGGCATCTTATTTTCTTATCTTTGATGCCATGCCACTTGCGGCATCACATCAAAGAGGGGCAAAATGTAGACACCTAAAAATCCTTTAGAAAATAATATTTTTATTTTCTAAAAAAAAGTCCCTGATGACATCATCATTTATTAATTATTTATTTATTTAATTAATTAATTAATTAAATTTATTTATTTATTTTTATGCCATTAAATCCCTTTATCTTAATTAAAAATATTTAATTAAGGAATCCCTCCCAAAAATGTTTAAATCTTATTTAAACATTATTTCCTTATTTATTAATTATTTAATTAATAAATTGACCAAAAAATCCAAAATAAATAAAAAATTTATTTTTTGCCCAAAACTTGGCCAATTTCCTTAAGACCACTAACCTCTTCCAAAAGCTTCTAATTATTCTTTAATTTTGATTAAAGGCTAATCCCATCATTTCCTACCCCTAATCCCAACTCAAAATATTTAATTAAGATTAAATATTAATCCTCATGTTTATTAAAAAAGTTTTAATAAATATCTCCTCAACCCAAACCCTTGAAATAAATAAAACTTTATTTATTTCCTAAAAATCTAATTTATCCTCATCCTAAGAAGTTCTAGACTCTTCTAGAAAGTCTTCATCCTCATCCTAGGAAGTTCTAGACTATTCTAGAAAGTCTTCATCCTCATCCTAGGAAGTTCTAGACTATTCTAGAAAGTCTTTATCCTCATCCAAAGTCTAGAATCTTCTAGAAGATGTCTTTAAACCTAATCCTAATCCCCTCCTAACCTTGCCACATTCTCTAAACATGGGTTAAGACTTACCAACCCAAGCCAAAGTTAACAAATATCTCCTCCTTCACCCACCCTCATTAAATGCCATCCACTTGCCTATCCCTAAGCTAATCCTAAACCATCCTAATCCATCCTCTAATCATTTTCACAATCCTAAGAAAGCTTAAAACCTTCCTAATCAAGCCCAAGTCGAAATTCCTCTCATCTCCTTCAAAATATCCCAACCATAAAACTTTATGAAGCCCACTAGGCCATAAATGACTCTTCCAAGCCCTTTTATTGCTCTTACAAGCCATTATGAGGGTCTTTATGAAGATTTTATCCCTTGAGCCTCCTTTGTTGACTCATCCTTCCCCTTTCCTCCATCCTCTCACCGTATAACATGTGTCACTCCTTGATTGGTTGTAAGGAAGCACAATCCATGTGCTCTCCTCTCATGCAATCTGAGCCCTCCATGAGCTTTTTTCCATCCTTGCACCTTAGCCCTCAATCCCTCAAGCCTCTTGCCTATAAATTGGATCCTTCCCCTTTACAAAACAACACAATCCATGAAGTAAAGTCATAATGCCATTTTAAGAAGCCATTTTACATCAAAACCATACACTCACACCCAAATTCCAAATCCATTTGAAGCCCTTTTTGAAGCATAAGCTTGAGCATACATCCTATCTATTTAGACAAATCCACTCAATAAGAGAGCTTCTCATTGAGAGAGTCCATTAATGGCTCATATTCTCAATTGAGAGTTCATCTTAGTCTATCTTGAAGTTTATGAATTTTGTTTAGTTTGTAGAAGCTTTATTTAAATTTGGTTTTTATTAGCATACTAACATTGCTCATATACTGAGGGGGTAGGCTTACAATCGAGCATGCCAAAGTGCTAAAGCATATCAAGATCATACTTTTGTTGGATTATGTGAATATCATCTATAGTTTGAATAACTTGTAGGCCAAAAACATAGTATAGAAAACTAAGATTTGTCATCTCAAAATGCTCCATAAAAGCTCATTGAACACCTTGAATCATAAAGGAAGAGCAACTTGTAACAATAGGATCATCAACATATAGAACAAGTATCAAAAGATCAAGTACTCAATGCCATTGAATGTATATGTTATGATCACAATGACAACGTATTAACTACAACCCAATCATAAAGGGGCCCATCTTCTCATACCAAGCTTTAGGGGCATTTTTGAGACCACTTAATGACTATCAAAGTCTATAAACTAGAGATAAGTCCATTAAAAAATCATGAGGTTTCTCCATATAAACTCCTCATGTATGTCTCCACGCAAGAAGGCACTCTTTACATCCATTTGAAAAATTGTCCATCCCTAAGAAGGTACAAGGGATAGTATAAGGAAAATAGAGTTCATCTTGGCTACATGAGGAATGGTCTCAAAGTAATCAATACCCTCCACCTATGAGAATCACTTTGCAACAAGATTCGCCTTGTATCTATTAGACACAATATCTACAACATACTTGGCATAGTACACCCACTTGCACCAAACTGATTTTCTTCCTTCTGGAAGTGAACAAAGACCCCAAGTGTAATTCTTCATCAAAGAAGAATACTTCTCATCCATGGCCCTATCCCACTCAAGGCATCCTATCACCTCTAAATGTTTTTAAGGATTAGCCAAAATGGCATGACTCAAAAGACCAATACCAAATGTATAAGCACGAGTGTGGTGAGTATCTAAAGGATCAACTGCCAAAGTTCTAACTTCCTCAACAATAACACATGACCATTTGGGAAAATGTGGAGTATTTAGTGGTTTCAGTAAAGTGGAGTCATCAGCTATATCATCTTCATAAGATATGGAATTCTCAAAAGGTAAAGAGGAAATAGTGGGCAATGAGGAAAGAGTTGGAACTAGAGAATCAATCCAAGGAGAGTGCTCATCAAATTAGACATCTTGCCTAAAAATTTCTCTTTGGAATTAGGATCAAACAACCTATAAGCCTTTATATCCTAATCATAGCCAAAATAAATCACTATTCGACTCCTCCACTCCATGGTTTTCTTTTGAACATTAGGAATAAATGCCCAAGCCTCATTGCCAAAAACTCAAAATCTAGAAACATTAGACTTGGTATGGGACCAAGTCTCCTCAGGTGTCATATGTTGTTATTCCTTATGAGGCATTTAATTCTAAATATAGTTGGCACAATTCATTTCCTTTTATGGGAAAGAAAATTGTTTATCTTGATAATATATCATACAATTGGCCATCTCATATAAAGTTCTATTACTTCTCTTAGAAACATCATTCTATTGAGGAGTGTGGATTATTTTCAACTGATGTAACAAATCATGCTCAGTGCAAAAATAGTTGAAAAATTGATTCACATACTCAACTCCCCCCCATTATAGGTTTGTATCCTCCTAAAATAAATGTTGGACTACTTCTCAACAAAGACATTATAGATTTGAAAGGAATAAAAGACATCAGACTTATACTTAAGAAAGTCCACCTATGAATGCCTAGAGAAGTCATCAACAAATGTGAGTACATATCAGGTCCCTAAAAAGATAAAGTTGAAAAGGACATGAGATCTCTATGGACAAACTCCAAGGGAGCCTTAGCATGTGTGGCTTTGCTAGTAGGAGAGGGACCCTTATGATTCCTTCCAAGAACATATTTGTAACAAGCACCATATGTACAAGAAATCTATGGTAACACAATCACAAGTGCATGTGTACTCATTCTGTTGTAAATACTTGTACTTGACATGTCAAACTTTCATGCCAAAGCCTACTCACTAAATTTGCATGTGCAATAAGAGAGACACCAGAACTATCTAAACTCCCAAAGCCATAAAACCTATATAAGTGAGACTCATAATCAACACTTCCAATAGTAACAAACAAATTTGGATCATGGAGGTATCAAATAATTACAACATATGGTGAGAACTCAAATGTCTTTCTAGAGCCATAATGGAAAATCTAATAAACTTAAAGGAGGTACATAGAAATAGTGGGAACCAAAAGAGCATCCTAAAGAGAACCACCATCTAAATAAATAATACTAGAACCTTTAATTTAAAGTTTTGTAGAGTCACCAACTACAATATGTGAAGAAGCACTATGAGAAAGTGAGGTGACCAAACTATGTGATTATCTCATATGGTACAAAGAACTAGAATCAATAATCCATGAAGTAGTAGAAGGAAGAAAACATGCAAAAGGATCATGTCCCTTTCTTATTGAAGGAAGATGTGGCTTCATAGAGGTAATATGATTATTTTTATGGCATCCTCTAAAGCCTCTAAATGTTTCCAACACATGAAAACTAGATGTGCTTCCTTTCCATAAAAACTATGAGGATCACCTTTAGGCTTCTTAGTCTTGGAGGAAGACTCAACAAACTTAGAAGTTTTTCCTTTTGGAGTGGATTTTCTCAAATCTAATTTTGGTGGCAGCTTGGAGGAACTCTTACTAACAACTAAATTTGATTTGGGATTGAGTTTTTGTCACTTCCTCCCATTTGATGACTCATGAGCAACCAATTTTTGGTTAATCGATCTTGTTAGAGAGTCCAATTGTGTAAGCTTGACCTACTCTCTAGTCAACTAATGACAAAAAAACCTTAAATGTAGGTATAGTAAATGTAAGACCTAACATATCTATAGTGGAATGAATAAAATATGAGAAAATCTAAAAGTTCCCACAAAGCTTTGACAAAATTAGATAAATACACTCTTTATCAATCTTACTCTTTCCACATCTATGTAGAAAATATCTATATTGTCCAAACTTCATTACAAAGTCCTCAATTGTAGAAAATGAATCAAGTACAAGTGTTTTAGGCTAAACCTCAATTTGAAGTGCTCTAAACTCATTAATGGTATAAAATAAATCATTGTACTTTGACCACATCTCACAAGGATTATTACACCCATCAAGATGGAATAACAATTTGCTTGAAACGATAAGGAAACCAAACCCGTAGCCTTGTCCATCTTGTTTCTATGTTGCATAACCTCAAAATTGGTTGAATGGCATCTAAATAGGACCACAACCCCTTTGATCTGAGAAGCTAAGACATGAAGGCTTTACATGTATGGTAGTTGTGTGGTTTTAAAAGTTCATGAGAAGAAGTGGTATCAACCATTTTACAGAGTGTTATAAATGTATGAAAGTTCTAGTTTTATGAAGTAAAAGATAGAAAGAAAGAAAAAAATCCCCCCACAAAGCGAAAAACCAAACCTTGTTAGTGATTCATATTGTGAAAATTGGATAAAGAACTAAATATTTTTAGATAGAATCTTGTGCGCCTTGCAATATTTCTATGATAAATTGATGTATATTTGAATGGAGTCTAAGAAGATATTTTAGATGTCTATTTAAGTTTGACAATTAGAGAAAAACTACTCAAGATATGGCACCCAAAGTGTAAAAACATCATATAAATATAACTGTGAAAATGACTAACAAAATAATAAAAAAATTCAAAATTACTTGCACCACTATGACAATCTTGAAACCAAATTTCCAATGATATCTTATTTGTAAAAAATGGAGTTCATATGAGCAAGATACAACCAAGGCACTGAGAGGTTCTCCTTAAGGGAAAAAAAGGGCATGAAGGAGTTGATGTAATGATGATGTCAGTTAACCATAAGACAAAATTTTATGGTTGTATGGTTGTCAAGGAAAAGAAACCCTTGTTGACATGTTGCTAATGTGGCAATGTAGTGCCTCTCCCATTTGACTTCTATAAGTCATCCTAATGGATGCAACCTTGTTGATCTTTTGTTGTGATGGGTCATAATTGTGACCATGAGTTGTCTACACCATTGAGGTGATTGGAGTTATGTTTCTATATCAATTGCTTTGATTATGCTTTTGACTGATCTATGAGATTATGATGTGATTTATGGTTCACTAAGGTTTGTGCCAGTGGTTACCAGGATCGATGTGGTATCATGAGGTTGTTTCATGATTACCTTGAGATGTGTGCAGAGATTGCACTGCGTACTTTTTACCATGCTACATTGGACTAGGTTCCTGTAGTAGTGATTAGTCATGTTTATGACTGTGTTTGCTTATGTGTTTTAAGTGCCTTTTTGTTGATTCTTTAATCAATCATT
This sequence comes from Cupressus sempervirens, assembly GCA_028749045.1. NCBI lineage: Eukaryota > Viridiplantae > Streptophyta > Pinopsida > Cupressales > Cupressaceae > Cupressus > Cupressus sempervirens. The sequence goes on from CM053787.1 coordinate 707,680,497, forward strand.
ATTAAATGCTTAAGTAATTAAAATGGATTGTTCATGTTGGATTCTTTGGTTCTATGATGCAGACATTTACCTTGTTATATTTTGATTTGTGAGATATCTGTTACTTATGTGATGTTTTACATTTGAGATGACCTAAGGGTCAGATGTTATACTTTGGTTTCAGTATCATAGGTTTTAGACTACTATGTTATTCAATTAATCATATTGCATGATGATTCCATTTTGAGATGACAGTGTGTTTTATGATGATATCTAGTTATCTAGTATTTGGACATACCTCTAATTATGTTAGGTGATGGATTTAATGCTATGGTTATTTACTTCATTCCTACATTGTTATGCTTTATGCAAACATGAGTGATGTAAATAGATTATTTTAATATAATTAAATAAATGGTTAAATTAGGTGATTTAATGTATTTATTGCTTTGGCTATGTTATTTTATGCAATTGCACTTGATCATGTTGTTTAGTGTGCAAGATTTATATCCCTGATAGTGACACATGGAGTTAGTGATTCAACCATTCATATTTTACCAATGTTGTCCTTATATGGTCAATGTATCCTTAATTAAATGTTTAATTTAAACCTTTTGGTGATTATTAAATCTGAACTCATTGCATTATGTGATTAGACCAGTAAGCGTGTCTATGCATTTAAAGTTTTGCATTGTCGTGAAAGTTGTTAAGGAGATTTATGTATTTTTAGGTTTTCAAGCTTTTTAATTGATTTATTTTAATTTCTGGCAGCTTTTCCATAGATCAATTCCTATTTCTAGGAATAACCTATTTTTATTTGGGTTGATTAAGGGTTTAACTAGGTTGGCTAGTTATTTGCCCTAATCGATTATTCACTTAAAAAGTGAATAAATATCCAAAAAGAAATTTAATTCCTCACTTCTCACTTTTGAATTAGAAAGTTGGAGAGTAAAACCCAAAATCCTCTTCATGAGGATTTATTGTTTTGTTCGTTGTGGGAGCCATAGGCATAGGATCGTTGCGAGGTTGAGCTCGTTGGATCCAGCTTGGGGTAACCTTGGATTGCTGCAATTTTCAGCCACTTCTATGGGCGTTTTATTTTTTGGTTTAGATTTTCGTTTTGCCCTTTTGGCTGTGAGGTAGGGCTTTCCTGTTTTATTATTTCGGCTCCATTTCTACTTCTATTTTTGGTAGCCGTTTGTTTGGAGGTTGAGAACTAGTGTTCCCCTCCGTTTATGTATGTTAGTTCTACCCGATTGGGTGGGTATGAACATTTCCCTATTTTTTGGGATGAGGGTTTAGGGTTTTACACTATTATGCTGGCCATTTTTGCATACAGTGTTCAAATTTGATTATTTTTGGATTTTTGGAGTTTTTGTGCCCAAAGGCCAAATGGGTTTTAATTTTGTAGTTTTTCCAAAATTTGGAGTTTTTACCTCATTTTGCATGCCGCCCTATTTTCTCAGGTTTTCTTGGCACAATCTGAGTCATGGACCTTGATGATCCATTTGGATATTAGTCAGACCACTATTGCACTTTTATGTTGCACTAGGATGTGTGTTGCATCCGTACTCCTGACGTTGTGTTTGGTTGAGTAATTTTATACATGTTGTAATTGTCTCTTTTAGACCTTTGCTTTTGTTTCATGAGTGCTAGGATTCATGTAGAATCCATACTCTCGGATTGAGGCCAATTGAGTGAGTTCATGATGTGTGGTCTTGTTACATCATTAGGATTTGTGTAGAATCCATACTCTCGAATTGAGGCCAGTTGAGTGATTTCATGATGTAGGGTTTTATTGGCTTTGGGATTCATGTAGAATTCATCCTTCCCATGTTGCTTTTAGTTGGGTGTTTTCTTTGCATTGTGTTCTCATCCTGTCCTTGAGTTTTGATCTTCGTAATGGTGGTGCACCACACACCAGTACGTGTTCATAGATTTGTTGGGTGACTTGCAAGGCTCGATCTTTCATGGATTTGCAGGGAGTTATGATCATTGGGGTTGGGATGGGAGTATGCATGCCCATGGGCACTTGTCGTAGGATGAGCATGGGTAGGGTAAGGTAGCATATGGAGGGGCTTCTATCCTGCAACCTGGTGACTATCCCCTAGTTGGCAGAGGAAGTTTTATACAAGTGATAATTAAATTAAAACATTGGGTGGTAATAAATACAAGATAATAAAATGTGTGGGTTGTGCACCTTCCATCGTGAAGAGTTGTTGCCCTAGGTTGTGTGCCTTCTATTGAGAAGAGTAGCTGCCTATACTAGCTTGGGCTTTTGGATGCCAAGCGACTCTCCATGATGTTAGCCCCTACTTAGTAGCCTATTGAGTGTCTGACCAGGACTTGTACTCCTTGCATCGTCTTAGGTTCTTGGTTTTAGCCATCATACTGTCTAGCGTGAGTGTTAGCCATGGATGTTGTTTTTGTGTGTTTGTGGTTGGATCATTATCTCAATAAGCATGTTGGGTGTGGACCTACGGGTGCTATGTAGTTGGGAGGCATAGCTACCTTCAGCACTGCTAGGGACTGGTGTACAAAGACGATCTTTTGTCCTAGTGCGACCATTGCTAGATGTTTTCACTTGGTACTTCAGTTCCAGAGTATGCTTTCTTGTGATTTCTACTTTTATTGGAATGCTTGGATGTCATGTTTAGATGATGTTAGTTTACTTGATGCATTCCCATATGATGATGTTTAGCATATGATTAGATGATGTGAATTGTTGTTGTAGCATATCTATTGCTTATTGATGTTTAACATGTGATAGGTGATTTTATCTACTGTAGGATTATCTTATGCTTTTCTACTAGCATGTTAGATTCCTTATGCTTATATTGTTGATGTAGTGACATCCCTATTACGACAGTACTGATAATCTGATTAGTGGCTTGGGATGTTACGTGTAGGCGATGGCTAGGATCCATGATGGTCTTATGATGCTATTGATGGTTGGGAGGAACCATGTACTTAATTTGGTTGTTTTGTTATTGTGATATTATCTTTGTACATTGTGATGTTGCTTTTGTTCACTGTGATGTTTCTTTCTGTACGTTCTTTTCTGCTATAGTTTTAGATGGATAGATGCATCTCCTTCTTGATCTTGGCATCTTATTGATTATTCACTCAAGTGTTCACTCCTTGATCTATGTAGATTCAGTGCTCCCCAGTGTGGAGGTTCTAAACTCAATTTTTCTATGTTTTTCCCCTTTTGTATTTTTTGTAAGTGTTTTTGTGTTTCTATGGGTGACATTTTATTAGCATGGTGCGACATAAAAATGTATCTCATGCCCATAGAAATTGTGTCGTACGATGCTGGACAGTATCGCACACCTCTTGGAGAAATGTCATGTGATACTGGAAAGTATCACACCTCCTTTGGAGAAATTTCATATAATACCTTGAAAGTATCACATGCCCTTGAGAAAAGTATCGCTCAAACTCTGAAAGTGTCGTCCTCCTTTAGAAATGTCGCGCGATACTTTTTAGTGATGTATTAAAGTATCGCACGAGTTTTGTAAAGACCTACATGGGCTAGTAGCAGGTACTTTTCAATTTGATCTAAACTTTTTGAGAGCTGTTTTGGATACCCTTTTCGGTGTTCTTCAATCCTATGTTGTTGCTCTTTGGATTCAAGTTGTTTTCTTTCTAATCCTTTTTGCATGTTTCTATTGTAGTCCCTTGGGGTTTAAAATATATCATTTAAGTTCCTTATACATTAGATATATTTTAAAATATGCGACGACTCTTTTGAGATAGGTTTCAGACCTCTCGAAGATAAGATAAAGGTCCTAGGACATTTTAGGGCTTCAAAAATCTAGACTTAGCCAATTTTCAGGGCTTCAAGATTTTAGGCTTAGCCAAATTTCAAGATTCTACATTTTACCTCAGCTAGGTGGTTTTTTGATGTGTGGTTGTTTCTTCGAGCCCTCATCATGTGCGTGGTCATTGTTGGCTTTGTTTGTGTGTGTTAGTTTGGTTGTGGCATTCAAAGACTCGTTGGTTGTCAAGATTGTGATGAAGTCTTCCGTTGTGATCTTTGTGATCCCTGTATGATGTTATGTGCATTCATACTTGTTAAAAAAAAATTCTAGCTTGTATTTCATCCTTGTTTCCAAGGATCTCTGGGCAGGGCATTACAGGCAAGCATGTATGTTAGATGACATGGCAAGTTGCTTGCATGCATGATTGTTGACTACGAACTTCTAGTTATTGACATGTCAAAAACTTGGGAGCTACATGGAAGTTGATGTGACATTGGTGGTTGCTGACATGACATGTAAGGTGTTTTCCAAAGGATAATGTATTGACATCCTATGTACATGTACAAGCTTAGTATTGCATTGATGTCAACATTTTACCTTGAGTGCTTTAAAAGGTGGGGATGACCCACCTTTATTACATGTGCCTTAAAAAATATTGTGCACTTTAAAAAAAAAAATTTTTCCTTTTATTTTTTAATTTTTTAATAAAAAATAAATCATCACTTTTAGAAGCATGCCTAAGTCATATGGCATGAGTGCAAATTGTTTTGCCTCATTAGTCAACTGCCTCCAAAATCGATAAATTTTATATGAAAATAGGGGTTTTGGGGCACTAGAAATACAACAATAAGGTTCGTCTGAGCTCAAAGTTCATTAAAAAATGAGGTGAATCCCTATTTCATAGAAAATCAAGTAGAACTATGATCCATCCAAGAAAACCCCCTCTACTCCAAATTTCTTTAAAACCAAAACAAGTTGGAAGAGGTCAATGCTTTAATACTATGTAGAAGTTGTCAATCCAACTTCATGAAGCCAAGATCACAAGTATGCAAAGATAACCTTTCATTGAAAAGAATAAAATAATAAAACAAGGATTCAAATATGAAAATATGCATGACTATATTATTAGATCAAACAGATTTTAGATAAAATAATAAAGTATACATTGATCAAAAAGTATACATTGATCAATCCTAATATAGGGGATCTAGTAATCTAAAATAAGAAACCCTAAAAAGAAAACATTTAATAATTAATATAATTATTGAATGCTACTAAAGTGATATCTTAAGAGAAAAGTAATTAAAATAATTATGATTTAATAATTAAGTTATTTCTTTATTCTAATTGTCTGTGTGTGCACTTATGCACACCTCATTGGTGCTTAGCATTCAATTGTGTATCCCAAAAACATTGGAAAATTGACGGTGTATGTTTTAACTAAGGATTAGATACAAGGATATTTTAATTAGTAGAGGAAAATGAGAAGACAAGATGCCAATTTGAGTGTGCTAACAGGTGTAATAATGGAGGTGGCATCTGACAAGAGAACTTTCACACATGTATGAGAAATGAGGTAGAGATGAATCAAGGCCAAGGTATGAAGTAAAGAGTTAAAATGCCTCTAAATTAACATGCTCACATTGTGTTATAAAGGAGTGGGATTGGGAAATATTCTCATACATAGAGGAGCATTAAGAGGGATGAGTCAGCATATTCACACATGTAGGATGATTGGGGATTGAGAACATATCAAAAAAATAAATTATTTTGATTTTGATATGGATTTTGATGATCAATAATCACAGATGATAGCGAATTGAGTATTAGAAGAAATGTTAGAGTACAATGATTTAGTCTAAATCAATTAGTTAAAAATGGATTGATTAACTAATTTAACTAGAGTATTTATCAACTAAGGTTGAGTGATTTAACAAATCTTAGGTAAGAACAAGATTTAATTAATTATCAATAAAATAAAATGACATAGTCAGTTACTATATTGTATAGAGATATAACTATGAATTTGAACTAGGGTTGATTTGACTTATTTGACTTAATTAAATAAGATTTCAAAATTAAATTGAAATAGAAGAACATGTTAACATGAATGTTGATGATGTTAGAAATAGATAATACTGAGAGGGTGGGGCGGGGGGGTGGGGGTGGTTGAATCGGTATTCTATAAAAATTTTCCCACAATTGAATATTGTTAATTACTTTTTAACTTGCATATGAAAGTAAACCAACAATGTTGAATAGTAAATATAACCATACACATAGAGAACTCATAACACCATAATTTGTTAACTAGGGAAACCCTCACCAAAGGAAATCCTGGTGGGGATGATACCCACTAGATGATTCACTAAACAATAGGACCCTATTAAGGATATTGACCCTGTTAGGAGTCTATGAAGTACATATAGTGTCTTGAGTCCTTGTTAGAGGATGAGGCCTTATTAGAAGCCTCAACCCTATTAGGAATTTGTAGATCAATTACAATGTACGTAAGAAGAGCCCACTTCCCTAACATGCAATTATATAATTTAGTTCCTTCACAGAATAGATATACATACAATACTTGCTTATTGTCGTAACTCACACTTTCTTTGACCTTACATAGTATTTTTCATCACATAAGGCTCATAGATGGTTCTCACAATAGTTTGTATGTCACATCTAATCATACAACTTCCAAAATATTTTTGCATTACACACATTCACTGCACAACACACTTTCCTGCATTATTTGTGTGACATACAATGTTTACTTATATCTTGAGCATTCACAAATTGTTGCTTAGTCAGATTTCATGTCTTCACATGCTTGACATAATATAAAATAATATCCACATAGTTGGCTTAAGATGACTTAGTAATTATTTTGAGACCAAAATAATTCCTAAAGTTGTACAACTCTGTTTTCTACTATGCTTTGTTCTATACTATTAAATACCAGCATAGTTAAACTTATTATAACTTGTGCCATAATGACCGTACACACATGCACACTGGTACATGTCATCATGACAATGTTACAAACCTTTCCTCAACTGTGCATAAGCTAACTCTTTGCACATCATTCATACTATTAATATTTGTTCACTGTACTCCTGCAAATTGTCTAATACTGAGACAATTTTATGTCTCTAAATGCTCAAATGAAATGCTAAGTATATGTTGCCATAAATGACAACCATCAAGACATCTAACTAGCCATATTTCCAAAAATCTCCCCCTTTAGCATTGATGGCAACATTTGGAAAAATTGGCTAAGTCCAAAAATAATGTCATACAAAACAAAAGCAAATAAAATAACTACACACAAATTGCCTTCAAAACATAACAATTTTATTCATGTTTTGATGCATAATTACATTCCTTATCACTCCATTACATTAATACATACATAAGCTCACTATTACATATACATTTACATCTATACAATTTTCTTCTAATAATACTCCCCCTTTGACATCAATGGAAAAGGTGGCAAAAAAAAAACTATATCACAAAAACTTGTTGCCTGCTATTGATCAACTCATCATTTTGGATATGCAATCTACAAAATCAATCTTCAATTTTTCAAAGTCCTTCTTCTAGTTGTCTTTGATTTTATCTAATATACTAATGAGTGCGTAAAGTGCATAGGATGTCACTTCAACTGTGCTCAAGTTAGTATAGGCAAATTTGTCATATGAATTCTTTGTTGAAAGACATTCCTCCAATTGCCTTTCCAAAATTACAACCTTGGGTGCTAGATATTTTACAAGAAAAAAGAATATTCTTATTACCTTCTCCTTGTCAAATTCAATGCTTCTGACAACATTGTGGATCTTGTCAATCTCATTCTTAGAATCTTCAATTCTGATCTCTAGTTGCTGCAATCTTGTAGTGAGTGACTAAATCTCACTCATATGGCCTTTGATCTTTGCATCAAAATTAGATAAGTAAGTATAGGACATTGCACACTATCCATACAACTTCTTACCTTTAGCAACACATTGTCTCAATTTCTTGATGTTTTCATCAAGTGCCTTCAAATCATTGTGCACATAGTGCACACTATGTTGAATAGTGCTGCATCATGATTATTTTGTTCTTGTGTTGTTGCTACTTCAACTAAGGTTGTGAATTCCCCATCAAAGGTCTTCACCAACTATTTTTCTTAGCTTGCAAGTCTAGAATCTTAGCTACGATTGTGGATACTATCTTCTGCATGTGCTCCAAGACTTTAGCAAGGATCTTCTCCAAAGACTTTACGGATTTATTTTTATTAAACAATTTTCTTAAGGTACCCAATAGCTCTTTCTAGTCTTCATCATCAGATGGAATAAGTATTGTTGTTGATGTTCTAGCTACTAATACTACTAAAGATACAATAGTATTTTTTATCTATTCCTCTGCGCTCTTCTTTTTCTCAGCCTCTTTTTTCTTCTTCTCTTATTCTTTTTCTCTTCCTTTTCATCATTAGAACTGCTATAGGTAGTGATTTTCCAACAATATTTTCCCCATACATTACAAATGGTTTCTCCTTTGTGTCCACGGTTATGTGTGTACTATCCACTTACATGAATTCAATACCCATAACAATGTGAGGTGGAGATAGTGCTTGTTGTGTCCCTTCTACCTCTTCCTCTTCACTAGAAGGTGTATTTTCTTATACATATACTAGACTATCAGCCTTTTCTTGTGCACTCTCCTTAGCTAGTGAGGACATATATCTCACTATAGCCTCCTTTGTTTCTTCCCTTACCTCCTAATTGTCTACCATTAAAAGAATTGCTCTTCTTTTGTTCCTCAACAAGGGCTCAATACCATTCAAAAATTTCTCAGATTCCTCTTTTGATCCAACATCACATAACTTATTTATGGATGTGATCCTCATATTCAGGTCTTCTTCTACTACCCTTCTCTTTCTATTGAACAACCTACTCTATAGGTTTTTAGGAATCTTATTTTGAATGTTATCAAATATCTTATTCCTCATAATCATATTTCTTATTATAGCATCCTTTAATTTCCTCCTATCCATAATGCTATACATGCTATCAAATTTATTCAATTAAACAAAATTGTCATCATTTATAATCTACATGTTCAGATTGTCTACCTTTGGTTTCCAAGCCTTCTTGCCTATAGCATTTTGGCTTCCTACACATCTTGCTCAATAGGTTTATCTTCATCATCATCATATGATCTTTTAGAACTACTCACTTATAGGGTTTTCCTCCTTTTTCCAAGCCTGTTGTTGATCTTCTTTACTCTTTTCTTTGCTTGAGGTGCAGGTTCTTGCTTAACCTTCACCAGTCTCCCTAACTTTCTCTACTTCCACCTCTAACTACCTTCTTTCTTTCTCATAGCTTGCTCTTACAAGTTGCACTTGTGCAACTGTTGCATATGTTGCAATGGGAGCTTGTGCACATGGTTGTGCCACCATTACTCCTTTTGAAGGTTCTGCTACTACAATAGGTTTTTCTATTAATGATTTGGGTTGTCCACTAGCCTTCATCTCCAATGCAATTCCCTTTATCTCATTCAATTCCTTCTTGGTCATGTTAGATTCCTTGTGTATGAAATATATCTCCTTCTCTACTTTCTTCTTACTCTCCTTTTTGTGGAGTTCAGACTCTACAATCCTTAACCTTGTTGACAATTGGCTAATAGTGATATGTAATTTTTGTCATTAATGGCATTACATGATGTACATGTTGACAAGAAACCTCAGAAATAAAGATACTTAGTTTTTGGTTATCAAAAGATTGTCTAAGTATAGAATTTGGTTTACAATAGTGTATTGTTTTGTTTATAACATGTTGAAAACATCATATCATACATGTTGCAAGAAATATTACATGGAGATAGTATACATGCTGACGATGATGTGTATAACCTTGGAAGGTTGAACAGACTGTACAAAGCATAGTTAATCATGTTTTGATGAAGAAGGATAATAGAGTTGAAGGAAAGAAATGTTTTGGTTGCAAAACAATTACTTGTCCAAATAGGGATGGCATCCTAGATGTTTACTCTAACTTGGAAAAGTGAATTGTGGTCTTAGCTAACCTAGTAGTATTTTATATAAAAGGCATGGTATTTATGCAAAGTGCTTCTAGTGATAAGAGGTGTGCAATTTTGTGCTGATTAAAAATGCAATCTTGGTGTATTATGAAGTGAGAAAACTTTTGTGAAAGTGGTATATGCAAAATTTTGTATGAACTATCTGGTGATTCAAGATCGAACTAAATATCATAGATCAAACAAGGAAGGCAATAACAATAGATTACTTGTTTGAGCAGTGAGCTCTTCTTGTAGTTGAAATTGCATGTTTGGTTGGTGGGCTCTTATTGCATACATTATTCTACAACTCTTAATAGGGATTCAAAGTCTCCTAACAGGGACTTCTTATATTGAATTTTCTCATTGAATCCTAACAGGGTCCATCCTCTAACAAGGAACATATATATTAGTATATTATCTAGTGGATATCATCCCCACCGGGGTTTTCCCTTGGACAGGGTTTCCCTAGTTAACAAAATATGGTGTTATGAGTTATCTTTGTGCATTTCTATTGTTATTGTTCAACATTACTTTATTTCTTTTATGCATGGTTTAAAGTAAGTAATAATATCTAGTTGTCAACTAAAGTTTGTAGATTACCGATTCACCCCCCCTCCCCCCTCAATAATCCCTATTTCTAACAATTGATATCAGAGCACAGTTACTTAGAAGAGGCTTAATATCTTAAGTAAGATCCCTATGGATATGGAACAGTTGATGTCAAACTTTGAAGAAGCTCTTGAACAAATTGATCTCCTTACTAAAGAAAGAGATAAGTTGAAGGACAAATATGAAGACTACAAAGTATATATTGGTTAGTTGAAGGAAAAGATTGATCATCTGAAATCAAAGCTTGAATCTACTAAATTTGAAACTAATGATGATGACTAGTCAAAGTTGAAGATAGAGTACAAGATTTTGAAGCATGAGTTGAAGATTACAAATCTAAAGTTGACTTTGAGAAATGATCCTAGCAAAATTGAATCTGATTTGAAGACTAAAAATGCAAATCTGAGAGAAAGTTTGGCAAAGAAAACATTTGAGTTTGAAACATTGAAAAAAGATCATGAAAAACTCCTTAAGTACAATACTATTGTGAAAGGTGTATTCAATTGTGTTTAGATGGTACCTAAGGATGCTTGTGATTTAGAGCTCATCTAAATAAGGTACAATGAAATTTAGAGTTACTAGTATTACAGTAAAGGCTAATTCTATAACAGAAGATGGAAATAAGTTTTTGCAAAGAATTTCATGATGCAAAGTCTTGAGGATGATTGTCATGATGGAAGGAGGCTATAGTAAACCTTAGATGACATTTGAAGATCAGATAGATGAGTTTGAACAGTTATGTGATTATAGAATGTAATTGACAACTTTTCATTTTTGTAAAGTACACAATTAATGTAGTTTCAAGTTGATGGGTAAATGGAGTACAAAATTGATTTTAATTCATTGCGAACATATTTGAAGTGAAGAGCATTCAAAACTAACTTGTCAGAGCAATTTTGAAGCAAACCCTATTTTCAGAAAGAGGTATTTTATCATTTTTCTACAAATTTGCTTGGTAAAAGTCCATATTGATAAGAATTATGGATATGTCAGTGGTACACAGTGTTGAAAATGAGGATAGACCTAAGTTTAAGATATTTTTCATAAAACCTTGTGATGGAAACCCTAACTATGCATTGTCTATCATTTCGAAAAATTTAGTTTACCTTGAAGATGTAGAAAGCTATTTGAATTGCAAGTTTGAGTCAATTGTCAATGAATATATGAACAAAGATATGGAACTAGCCTTTAACCTCGACATGATTGTGAAGCCTGGATTTGAACACTTAAAGAAATTGAATTTGTTTAACTATTATTTCTATTGTGAGTTAGATATAGATGAATGGACAAAAATTATACAGAGTAGGATACATGATGGAAAATTGTGGATGCAAGATAATGTAGTAGACATCTTGGCCGACCTTATTCATGAGGTAACTTGTCTTAGCAAACAAGGTAGTGTACCTTTAGGTGCAAATATGGTTAAAATGAAAGTGGAAAGTTACACTAAGGTAGTATATAATGGAAAGCCTATGGTAATCAACTCCATCAAGTAGGATGATGTGAGATTTCTTAGTAGAATTATTGCTTATTCAGTTTGTGCAAGTTCTAAGATAGATGAACTTTCAACAGGATTTATAATTTATGCAGCTTATAAGATGTGTGTTGAGAAAGAGCAAGTAAATTTGAGTGAAATACTAAGAATGAAACTCTTGGAAAACCTTGAAAAGATTAAGAGAAAAAATAATGGTGTGTTTAGATTCCAATGATTGATAAATCACATATTCTTTCATGTGTTGAAGAGGTTTCCCTACTTGTCAGTAACAAATATAATGAGTAGTGACAAATGCATTGTGGAGAAGATTACAAAGGTATGTAGAAGACACCCTACATATAAGGTATTGGATAGTGGAAACCTAATAATGAAAACATTCCAAAATGATGTGAAATAGAGATTTAGGATTTCATGAGCAATTATGGATAGATTCAAGGAGGATATATATATTCTAGTTGATATAGATCATACTTACATTCAAGTAGTGGAACCTCAGGAAACATTTCTTGATCCATTGAGCTATGAGTTGAGTGATGATGTTGTAGTTGGCTACATTGATTTTTTTTTGAATTTAGAGAAAGATAAAGCATAATACAGATTTGGCACCTTTGATGAGATTACACACTATGTTCATCAAGAAAACTTGGAGAAGGCATCTCACAAGAAGGTTGAGTCAATCATGAAGAATGAATTATATGAGGTCAGAATGATAGAGAGTGAATCTGAGGCCATGAGATAAACAATAAAACAAGGTGTAATAAACATATTTAGTTGCTAAGACAACTTCAGGATAGAGCATTCCCTATGCAGTAGTATCCAATGTTCAATGTAGTGAACAAAAGTGAAAATTAGAAAGATTAGTTCAAGAAGTGACTACTAAGGAAAAGAGAGTCAAATAGATGGCTACAAGACCTAGCAAGAGGCAGAAAGCATTGTTGACGATTGAATCTAGTGATGATGAAGAGGTTGAGGAAAAAGAAACCAAGCTGAAGAATAAGAAGATAAACACAATGATTGCAAATGAGGGAAAATTTGTTCAAATGAACAAGTTTTATGATCCCTACAATAATTTTGAGAAGGATCAAATTGATACATCTACTATAAGACATATCATTGCAAATGATCTAAGTATGAAGGATATCAAAGGAGTAGTGAACCTAGAAAGTCTATAAGAGCCTCATAGAAAAGACTCCTACAAGAGAAGAAGACCTTGAACTTCATAAGTCTATGCTAAGGACCATTTGCAAGACTGATGATAAAGATGAAATTAAGATATTTCTCAATAACCTCACTCCATACTTAAGAAATAAGTTGAGGCCATTATTATTTATGGTTGGTGAGAAAGATAAATTGAGAAAGGAGATAGCAACAACTATCAATTAGATGTTGTCAGAGTCTAAGACAACATTTCATCCAACTCCTAGAACCTCAAAAGTATTAGTAAGTGGTTATATTATGAATATTGATCAAATCAATATTACTCTTAACATTGATGATACCAATCCATTTGGTGGTTTAGAACCAAATGTACCTGATACTAAAGATGTTAAAGAAAAATTGAAACAAATTGAACAAAAGAGGCTAATAGAAGTTGAAAAGAAGAAGATAGAGGAAGCCAAGCAGAAATTTCTTGAGGAAGAAAGAAAAAAAGGAAGATGAAGATAAGAGAAGGATTGCAGAAGAAGAAAGGAAAAAGAAAATAGAGGAAAAGACCTGAAGAGAAGAGAGAAAGAGAAGAAAAGGAAAGGAAAGAAGAGGAAGAGAAAAGAACACAATAAGCATCAAAGAAATAGAGGGAGGATGAGACTAAACCATCTAATTCATTTACTTTGCTCTCTCTTTCAAGTTTGGCTATTGATGATGATGATCAACCTGATCTGATCTCATCCTTATCCAAAATTTTATAGAAGAATAAGATAGTTAAGACTTTTTAGAGATCATTAATAGAAGTGACTGACTGACTATATAGTACTTTGACAATATAGCATACTAAGTTAGATCCCGAACTAAGAGCACAAATAGTGATAAAGTCTTTTGATGAAGAGTTTACTAATTTTTTGAATGTTGTAGAGGTGAAGACTCAAATTTCCCATGATGCTAACCTATTTAGCACCATCTACGAGAACATCAAGAATGACTTAGTCAATCTTGATACATGCATAAAGGAACTTCAAAAATGTTAGTAGGAAGGGAAAGCTTCATATGTTAAGTGTACCTTATCATAAAAATTGACTAAAGACTTGGAAAATTAGTTAGAGGCAAAGATGAATTAGTTAGAGGCCTTATCCAGCCTGATCCAACACCCATCTAGCAAAGTCGATGACATTGAAAGTCAAGTTGCCAGTGTTCACAACAATATCAAGAAACTAGAACTTCAAAAAGAGCATATATTAAAGAGAACATTTGATTTTGGAGAATACATTTCTCTGAAGTGACCATTTTTTGAGAAGTAGCTAGAAGAATGTGTCAAGGCCAAGGGCACATATACAAACTTTTTGTATTCAGATATCAATGCAGTTGAGATTGCATTATATGCATTATGTGCAATTCTCACATCAGAAGAGTCTAGAAAAGAGACATAGAACAAAGGTATGGGTAGTCTAAAGATTATTTTTGATGATTGTATGACGATAATTTCAGCATAAAGGGAAGGACAATAGTTTTTGGACAGAATCTTGACATTTTGACCTTTGTCACTGATGTCAAAGGAGGATAGATTCATGCAAACATTATATACATGTCATTGTTGGGAAAGATACAAAGAGGAGAGATACATGTGGAGATTTCAAAAATATGAAGTATATTGTAAGGGGGAGCATATATGTAAAGTTGAACAAGTTGTAATAGATGTAAGGTGTTATTTACTTTTGTTTTTGTCACTTAGCCAATTTTCCCTATTTTGTTGCAATCAATGCCAAAGGGGGAGATTTTTGATAATTGGCTAATAGTGATATGTAAGTGTTGTAATTAATGGAAACACATGATGTACATGTTGATAGGAAACCTTGGAAATAAGGATACTTAGTGTTTAGTTATTAGAAGATTGTCTAAGTATAGAATTTTGTTTGTAGCAGTGTATTGTTTTATTTATAACATGTTGCAGATGTCATATTATGACAAAAAAAGTTACATGGAGATAGTATACATGGTGATGACATGTATAACCTTAGAAGTTTGTACAAACTATACAAAACATAGTTAATCATGTTTCAATGAAGTAGGATAGTGGAAGTGAAGGAAATAATTGTTTTGGTTGCAAAACAATTAATTGTCCAATTAGGGCCAACATCTTAGATGTTTACTCTAACTTGGAAAAGTGAATTGTGGTCTTAGCTAACCTAGCAGTATTTTATGTAAAGGAATGTTATTTATGCAAAGGACTTCTTGTAATAAGAGGTGTGCAATTTTGTGGTGATTACAAGTGCAATCTTGGTGTATTGCAAAGTGAGCAAACTTTTGTGAAAGCGATATATGCAAAGTTTTGTATGAACTATTTGGTGATCTGAGATCAAGTTGAAGATCAAATATTAGACAAGGAAGGCAATAATAGTAGATTTCTTGTTTGAGCAATTGAAATTGCATGTTTAGGCAGTGGGCTCTTCTTGCATACATTATTCTACAACTCCTAACAGGGTTGGAATCTCCTAACAAGGATTCATAGTCTCCTAATAGGGACTTCTTATATTGAACTTGCTCATTGACTCTTAACAGGATCCATCCTCTAACAAGGAACATACATATCAGTTTATTATCTAGTGGTATCATCCCCATTAGGGTTTCCCTAGTTAAAAAAATATGGTGTTACGAGTTATCATTGTACATTGCTATTGTTACTATTCAACATTACTTTATTTCTTTGTTATGCATGGTTTAAAGTAAGTAAAAATATCCAGTTGGCAACTAAAGTTTGTAGATTATTGATTCACCTCCCCTCTATGTAATCCCTATTTCTAACAAACCTTTCATCATATGTCCCCCATCTAGGACATTCTGTGTCCTGCTCAAACTCGAGTATGATCTATGCATGCCCTTCAATAATTTCAGCACTCATCTCATAGCCCATAGGCTCAATGAACTTCACTCTAGGTATCACTGCTTCCATGTAGGTGTTGTCAGTTTCCACCATGAAGCACAAACCATCCTTATACTTCTCTACCATAGAGGGAGGTATCTTATACCTCAATTTCATCTCAAACTGAAAATTCTTCATCATTTTGTCAATATCAATGTCTCTGACATTTTTAGGTTTAGATATGTAGCTTTGAGTTACAATCTTCATTGTGCACTCATTGCTATCCCAATTAATTACTCTAGGAAATTTCTTAGTAACATAAAAGAAGAAATGAGTCAATAGGGACTCAAATCTAAATATTGCACTCTTTTTTTCCTTTATCTTTGCAATATTGTCTAATAGCTACACTCTGACAATGTCGCACAAATTTACTTTTCTCCTTTCAATGGCCATCACATATGTTGTATGAAGGAATCCAGCTAGTTACCTTTGTGACATAGTGTAAGGCAACAGAATCCCCAAAGGAGATGTCATAGCCCCTAGAAAATAAACACATAGTGGAAACACAAGATTAAAAAAATGCAAGATCTGATACCAAATCACAACTCTTTATTCATGGGTGATCCCACAATAATGGGTTCCACTTTTTGACCAATTTTGACACTGAAATCAATATTTTTGCAACAAACGTCACATTCAAGTGACTATATCTCCAAAACTATAAATAATTTCAAGATGACATAAACTAGTGATTTTGAGTACTTTGTTCCTACTTTGTAACCATATTTTTTAATCTTAAAAAAAATAATTATTTATGTCAAATTTTTTTATCTCCTCCGAAAAGTGGTACATAATAAAATTCAATATTTTAAAAAGTGATAATTCGTTTGACACACAACTTTTTTTCTAGAAATGATAATGAAGTAATTCTTTCGACGTTAGATTTGTAACATCAATATCCAGAGGATGCATTTGGTTTGATTTATTTTGGTTGAATATTGTATAGTTTATGAAGTTTTGAAGTGACATGAACTGTAATTTAGACATACGTTCTGTTTGACACAGATAATTTGTAGTCAATTTATCATAAACCATTTTTTTTTTTGAATAGAAAGGTATCTCAATAAGCCAGTTCCTCCATATTTTTCAAAAAAAATTTGACCTAATTTACTAATTTTCTTGAGGTGTCAAAGTCAGTTGATGTTCAATCGATAATGAACCTATAATGAGTTAAACTCATATTTGAAAGTCTTAATTATTAAATTATGTATTAAAATTATAGTCATTGGAAAGCTTGCTTTGAGCAGCACATTTTGACATGTTTTATTTTATAGTAGGAGATCATTCTCCTGCAATTATGGAAGTCAAAAGAGCAAAAAATAAAAATGAAAAAAGGGTTTTTTTTTTGTGATTTTGCATGTTCGTGCAAACATGGCATTCGTGAGAACATGCTTATCATGTTTACGTGAACATATTTATCACATATGTTCACGCGAACATACGAAATATGTTCGCGTAAACATATGAAATATGTTTGTGCGAAAATGATTTCAAAAAAAATTCGCATGAACATAATAAGTATGTTCGCGCGAACATATGGTAAACTCAATTTCCCATTTTGCAATTTTTTTCATTTTTGTTCATCCCACTAAAGTGGAACCCATTATTGTGGGTTCACCCTCATATAATAACTATTTACATGCAATATGCCCGACTGTAAGGCCTTTTGGGTTATAGCTAAATACAACAATAATTATAATAGCATTTTTGCAAGCTCCCTCAAGATCCAATCCAAACCCTAGCTAGTATAGATCTGTAACATAACATCAATTTGGTAGAAACCTCCAAGATCTCAACTTGTGCTTGCAAGGCACCAAGCAACCTCCTTGTTTCTAAAATGCATCCACTAGCTCTTCTCACAAAATTGCAACTCCACCACAATCCTACTATAAACTATCTCACATTCAATGCTCTGTCCACAAACTTAGGAAAACTTGCCCTTCAGCTACTCCATGCTAACTCAGGATCCACTCCCTCTGAATGAATTAATCATTCCATCCATGGATGAATAATGACTCCACAAGAACCCCCTACTTATACCCAACTAAGCCACAAGTTAGCCTAGAAATTAAAAAATTAAATAATGCATATTTAAGCCAAAAGTTGGCTCATAACAAACATTAAATACAAAATGTTAACCTTGGAGTTAACCTAAATTTAACACATGATAACCACATAAAAATACTTAGGACAAGCCCCTAGTTTACAACTAAGATTAAATGTACATAGGAGAGATAACCAAGACCACAACTAGGTCCACAAAAAATCCCAAATCAATCCACATCACAATCACATGCTACATGCATCAAATGCACCAACAACTCTAGTTGACACCAGCACATTGTCGAGTGATAACAAATTCCCAAGCATCACTGAACTCTTAATACATGCTAAGCTCCCATACCATGTGGAGCTCCTAGACCATGCTGAGCTTCAAGACTATGTTGAGCTCCATAGACCATGATGAGCTCCAAGACCATGTTGAGCTCCATAGACCATGCTGAGCTCCCAGAGCATGCCGAGCACCACTCCTTTGACCGAGCACTAGTCTAACAACCCTCTAAAGAAAATACTGAGCCTCCTCCCTTGAACTTCGAAGTAGTCACTGAGCAAACCCAAGATGCTCCTGTGTCAGACTCCCCAAGTAAATAGAAAAGTGTGTCCTACACTTTGATACCCAAAGAAAGATCAACAACCATCTTCATCTTTACCAAAGGCTTCCACTCCAACAGGGACAAGAAAACCAATCTACACATCATCCATATATGCATCATTCTATTAAAAACTAGAGTCTCAACCACCTTATCAACATGCTCACTCCTAGGAACAAATTGAACATAATGCTTCATCAAAAAAACCACATCCACAATAGCAACTAGTGAATCCACACCAGCAACATACTCCACATCAGCAACTATATGTCGATCTTCATCAACACATGCCAAACACACAACACCAATAATCTTATTGCTCATAATAAGATGCTCTACAACATACAACTCATCACCAACAACAACCAAATCATCAATGACCAAGTGCTCTATAATCTCCATGTTAGACCCAACCAACTAATCATGAAAACCAATCTCCATCCTAGCATCAACAAGATTAGGAATATTATTAGCAACAACCTCAAGTTGTTCTAGGAGTTCTATATCATACTCCACAAACTGATCAAAAAAACCAACCTCTTCCACCTTGACCTTGCCATGCCATCTTCTCTCTCGAACAAGTCTCTTAACTAGCCAAACAATTCTCTTCTAGATCGGCAGACTCCAACTCCACAAAAATCTAAAGAATTCCTTCCTTATCCCATCCTTAACTCAATTAGATAAAATAGCTTCAAACTCAGAAAACATCTTAGAAAACCTCCTCTCCACCACATCACAAATATTCACAATCATCCCAGGGTCTAATCCTCTAAGAGCCATCTACCAAGATCTTTGAAAACCCTCTGCAAAAAATGCTTCCCATGCTCCTTGTAATAAACCCAAATTGTTTGCAATTTAGATTGCAACCTGTCACCTCGCATGAACAATCAAGAACCACATCACAAGTCCAGGACCATGGGTCTACAATCCACAAACTCTTTGTGATCATGCCTCAACAAGATCAACCTTCCATCTTTGCATCCATCGATCCATCTAAAAGTCCTCTACAATTTGCAAGTCAGAACCATAATATGCCACCTCACAACCAAGAGATCTAGGGCTCTAGAAATAAAATCCACCACCAGATCAAGATCTTCTTAGATCAAATTCTCCAACCAAAGTCCTAGTGAAAATTGCCACAACTTTGGTGATCTATCTACACGCTTGGGAATAACATTCACTCTGATACCACCTAATGCAGTGCAAGGTAGGAGAATCCAAAAAGGAGATGTCCTAGCCCCCAATAAATAAACACACAATGGAAACACAACACAAGATAACAACAATGCAATATCTAATATCAAATCAAAACTCTTTATTCATATAATAACTGTTTACATGCAATTTTCCCAACTATAAGGCCTTTTGGGTTATGACCATATACAAAAGAAATTACAATAATACTTTTGTAAGATCCCTCAAGATCTAATCCAAACCTTAGCTAGTCTAGATTTGTAACATAACAAAAATATAGTAGAAACCTCCAAGATCTCAACTTGTTCTTGCAAGCCACCAAACAACCTCCTCGTTTCTAAACTACAACCACTAGCTCTTCTCACAAACTCACAACTCAACCACAATCATACTATAAGTTGCCTCACATTTAGTGCTTTATCCACATACTCAAGAAAACTTTCCCTTTAGCTACTTCGCACTGAACTTAGGATCCACTCCCTCTGAATGAATTAATTACTCCATCCATGGATGAATAATGACTCCATAAGACCCCCCTACTTATACCCAACTAAACCACAAGTCACCCTGACAATTACAAAATTAAATAAACCCCTTGCATTAAATACATATTTAAGCCACAATTCAGCTCACAACAAAAATTAAATACAAAATGTTAACCCTCTCATTAACCTGAAGTTAACACATGATAACCACACACAAATACTTAATACAAGCCCCAAGTTTACAACCAAGATTAAATGCACATAGGAGAGATAACTAGGACCACAAATAGGTCCACATTAACTCCCAGATCAATCCACATCATGATCACATGCTACATGCATCAAATGCACCAAGAACTCCAGTCAGCACCAAAACATTGCTGAGTGATATCAAACTCCCAAGCATCACCAAACTCCCAATAAATTTCAAGCTCCTAGACCATGCTGAGCTCCAAGACCATGTCAAGCTCCATAGACCATGCTGAGCTCCAAGACAATATCGAGCTCCATAGACCATGCTGAGCTCCTAGAACATGTTGAGAACCACTCCTTCCACTGAGTACTAGTCCAAGCACCCTCAAAATAAACTACTAAGACTCCTCCCATGAAATCCAAAGTAGTCACCAAGAAAACCCAAGATGCTCCTACATAACCTTGATCCATGGTTTAATTTGTACCCTAAGATTTTGGTCAATAATTTGACTCCTTTATCCTGAATAGGATCAACCCTCATATTTCTTTTGTCAAACTTGGATTTTAGGTTTGTCTCCACTATTTTTCTGATGCTTTTCTCATTAATAGGATTACAACCTTCATTGCTAAATCCTATGACCTTATGGATTAGGTTATTGTCAATAATAATCTGCACATCACCTAACTAGAACATATTATCATGTACTCTGCTCAATATAATTTGGGTCCAATCGTTATTGTTGAATTTTGTGTAAAAAATATACTTCACCAAATTCAAATCTTCAAGGTGCACATACTCAGACTTCAGAGATAAATCATTATTACAAATGAATCCTAAGTCCTTGTGAATCTTCTCATCACCTATGCTCTCAATTTCATAATGTATATAACTTTTTATATCTCCTACATGTAACACATTTTCTGGAACTTGCAAAAATGTGCCTACATGATCATCTAATAAAGAAATAATTGGGTGTTTCTTGAACTCATATCTTGGTCTATCACTAACATCATACACTCTTTGACTAGCCATTCCTCAATAACTATAAATACTTCAAGAAATTGGATTCAATACTTTTTAAAATACATCCAATTTGCGATTTCAAGGCTAACTTTCATCTTTACATTTGAACTTGATTTGCACTTCAATTGTTGTCAAATTGCTCTTCAATTCACTCAAGACACTTCACATGAACAAATGGTACATTAAATCTTGTTCCTCATCATTAAATCATTTCAAATTACACTATGCAATAAATGTGTATCTACCACAAACTCCAATAATTGTCTTTATTTACCAATAACCTTGATCTTACAATTCTTGGTTACTATGATCACATCAAGACTTGTGCACTAAACCATAGCTTTCTCTCTATGTCTTCTACCTTTTGTTAATTGCACAATCTTTAACTTGCTCTCTAACATTAGTTTTGACCACTAATTCTCTGTTGCTTCTGCAATATCTTAATTCAGATAGGTTGAGCCACAAACAATCTGTGACTTCAACTTTCCATCAGGTGTATCAAATAATTTCTCTTCCATTATTTTATGTGAACTCTTTGGATTACAAGCCCTCATAAATGCTTCTTTGAATTCCTCAACATGTTCCTTGACTACTTCTTTCTGATTGTTGTTGCCTCCATTTTCATTCCTTTTATCATTCCTATTGTTCCTTCTGTGATTAGGGTTCCCGTTAAAGTTCCCTTTTTCCATTATATAAAATCTTTCTATGTTTCCAAAGTTATTACATAACTAACATACAGGTGCATTTCTCCTCTGATTGTTCCCATTTCGACTTTCAGGTGCTCTGCAATTCCTAGCAATATGTCTAGGATTCTTACATTTGTAAAAAACAAACTGCTTCCTCTTACCATTAGGTTTCTCTCCATCATTAGATCTACTCCGAGATCTACTTCTTCCACTACATATAGGGTTAGTCTTCCTAAACATTCTACTATTCTTATTATCATCAACAAACTTAGGTTTCTTACCTTCTACTACCTTATGTCCATAACCATAATAATTATAACAATAGAAATTAGTAATAGGTTAAAAAGACTTACTCGTGCAATCTCTCTTCATATGTCCAACTTCATTTCATAT
This sequence comes from Cupressus sempervirens, assembly GCA_028749045.1. NCBI lineage: Eukaryota > Viridiplantae > Streptophyta > Pinopsida > Cupressales > Cupressaceae > Cupressus > Cupressus sempervirens. The sequence goes on from CM053787.1 coordinate 707,703,104, forward strand.
GAAACGTATTTCTCTAAATTCATGTCTTACCTCTTTGGATGAATCATCTTGCTTAGATTCTTCAACTTTCTCTGTTGTTCTAAGTTCATCAAATTTCTTTGTCAATTTCATTTTCTCAACTTCATCAAACCACTTCAACTTTTATTTAAATATTTTTGCTATAGAATTTGGTTCTATCCTAATCTCATCTTTCTTTTTTGACTTATCTCCAAGAAGATATCCAAGGCCTATCTTGTTATAAGAGGGTCTTTGATGAAATATATATTCATCAATTTTCTCAGAACTTGTGTAAAGTTTCTCTGACTATTTATGTAGTGCCTCTCATGTTTGCAGTCTATGTCTTGTCTATTTTGATTCGAGAGATACTTGATACTCTTATTATTTTGTACCTTATGATGACCTAAGGGTTAGATGTTATACTTGGATTCAGTACCATAGATGCTTGACTACTATATTTTTTAGTTTATCACATTTGCATGTGGATGCCATTTTGAGATGACAGTAGATCTATGATGATATCTAGTTATATGATGTATTGGACCTATTTGTTGATTATGTTATGAGATGGATTCTATGCTTTGGTTATTTACTTCATTCTTGTATCTTCATGCTTTCTGCGAATGTGAGTGATGTAAATGGATTAAATAGGTATTTTAATACATGTTGCTTCAGCTATGATATTATTTACCATTGCACTTGATTGTGTGTTTTAGTGTGCAGGAATTATATCCCTGGCAGTGGCACATGGAGTTAGTGATTTAGCTATTCATATTTACCCATGTCATTCCTATATGGTCGACATACCCTTATTGTTATTATTTAGATCAAAACCTTTCGGTGATTAGTAAATCCAAACTCATTTGCATTATGTGATTAGACCAGTGAGTGTGTCTATGCATTTAGAAGTTCGCATTTGTCACAAAAGTGTTAAGTGTTTTTCTATGTTTTTGGGGTTTTCAGATTTTAATCTTTTCAAATTTAATTTCTGGCAGCTTTGCCTTAGGTGAAATCCCGTTGCGGATAATAACCTATTTTCGTTTGGGTCAATTCAGAGTTTAACTACTCCAGCTAGCTATTTTCCAGAATTGACTATTCACCCAAAAAGTGAATAAGTATTGGAAAAGTGATTTCATAAATCACTTTTCACAATTTGAAAATAGAATTGTAGAGAAAATTTGGAAATCCTCTTCTGAAAGATTCTTGTTTTGCTTTTTCTGGGAGCTGTGAGCGTGGGATCTGTGCGAGGTTGATCTCGTTGGATTCAGCTCGAGGAGTTTATGCCTTGCCATCATTTTCAACTGTTTTGGTGGGTGGTTTATTTTATTGTGTGGGTTTCGATTTCTACCTCTTTTTCCTTCAAGTAGGGCCTTCCCGTTTTATAGTTTTCGCTCTGTTTCAGCTTTTGTTTCTTGTAGCAATATGTTAGGAGGCTGAGAACTAGTGTTCCCTTCCGTTTTTGGTTGCTAGTTCTGCCCGGTTGGTCGGGTATGAACGTTTTTCCCTATTTTTGAAATGGGGTTTTGGGTTTTTGGGCCGTTATGCTGGCCGTTTTTGCATACGGTGTCAGTTTTCATTTATTTTTAGATTTTTGAGGTTTTTGAACCTAAGGGAAAATGGGTTTTAATTTTGGAATTTTTCCAAAATTTGGGGTTTTTACCTCATTTTGCATGCCAACCTGTTTTATCAAGTTTTCTTGGCACATTGTGGTTCATGGACCTGGGTGATCTGTTTGGATACTAGTTAGACCACTTTTGCATCTTTTGTTTCATTGGGATGCGTGTTGCATCCATCCTCTCGATTTTGTTTACAATTGAGGGACTTGTTGCTTTGTGTTCTCTTCCAGTCCTTTTATTTGATCTTCGTGATGGTGGTGTGCCACACATGAGTACGTGCGCATATATAGTCGGATGTCTTGTGAACCCCAACCTTCCGTAGCACTTTCAGAAGTTATGACCATTGGGGTTGGGTTGGGAACTTGCATGCCTATGGGCACTCATCATTGGATGAGCATGGGTAGGGTAGGGTAGCATATGGAGGGGGCTTCTATTTTGCAGCCCGACGATCATGACGTCATGGGTTGGCAAAGGAAGTTTTATATAAGTGATAATTAAAGAAAACACTGGGAGGTAATAAAATTTAAGATAATAAAATGTGTGAGCACCCGATTAAGTTCGAGGACACAATGTGTGAGCACCCAATTAAGTTTGAGGACACACGATCCGAGCTTGGGCTTGTCGATGCCAAGCAACTCTCCATGATGTCAGCCCCTACATAGTAAGCCCATTGAGCTGCCTGACCAGGACTTGTAGTTTATGCATTTTCTATGTCTTGGTTTCAGTCATCATACTGCTTGGCGTGAGTGTTAGCCATGGTTGTTGTGTTTTTGTGTGTTTGCGGTTGGATCACTATCTCCATCAGCATGGTGGGTGTGGACCTACAGGTGCCACGTGGTTGGGAGGCGTAGCTACCCTCACCACTGCTAGGGATCGGTGTACAGATACGATCTATTGTCCTAGTATGATTGTAGCTGGATGTGTCACTTGGTACTTCGGTATACGGAGTATGCTTCTTGTGATTTATGCTCTCATTATGATGTTATCATGTTTAGATGATGTTAGTTTTAACGCATTCCTCATTATGATGATTAGCATGTAGTAGATGATGTTATCTGACTACAATTTTATCTTATGCCTACTACTAGCATGTTAGATTTTATTTACTTACATTGTAGCATGTTTAGTAGTGACGTCCCTATTACAATAGCAGCAATGATTTGATCAGTGGCTTGGGATGTTATGCGTGGGGGATGGCTAGGGCCCACGATGGTCCTATGATGCCATTGATGGTTGGGAGGAACCGCATACTTAGTTGGTTATTTTTTCTCATTGCAATGTTATCTATGTTATTGCGATGTTTATTTCAGTTGAATGTGATGTTTCCTTTCTGTACTTTCCCTTCCTTGTTTGATAGATGGTTAGATTTCATTTTCTATATTTTAGTTACTCAATTCTGGTTTGAGTGTTCTGGCCTCGAGATGTGGATCCGATACTCCCCGGTGTGGAGGTTCTTTTGTCATTTTTTTCCCATTTTTGAGTTTCCTTAAGTGTTTTAATTTTCTATGGGCGACATTTGTTTAGCATTGTGCGACACTGATAAAGTATCGCATGCCCATACAAATAATGTCGTATGATACTATAAAGTGTTGCACGCATTACTAGAGAAGTGTCGTATGACACTGGAAGAGTGTTGCATGGCTTCATGAGAAATGTCGCACGATACTTTTCCAGTATCCCACGCCTTCTTGAGAAGTGTCACACGCAGTAAGGGAAAAGTGTCACCCTCCCTTAGTAAAAAGTGTTGCACGCCTTTTGGTTAAAACCTGCGCATGCCAACAGTGAGCACTTTTTGTAGTGTTTTGATCATTTTGAGAGTTGATCTAGATACCCTTTTGGGTGTTCTTCAAGCCTATGTTGTTGCATTTTGAATTCAGGAGGTTTCTTTTGAAATTTAGTTTTTGGGTTTCTGTTGTTGTCCTTTGGGGTTTAAAATATATTGTTAAGTATAAGTTGATGTATATTTGATTCCTTATACTTTCTTATACTTAAGATATATTTTAATAAATGCGACGATTCATTTGAGATGGGTTTCAAACCTCTACGAGCTAAGGTGTAGATTTTAGGAAAAATTAGGGCTTCAGGATTTCAGACTTAGCCAGTTTCCAAGAGTTAGCTTATGTCTTTTAGCTTGGTAGGTCTTTGTGGTTTTCATGGTTGTGTTCTAGTTGGTAGTGGTGTTTGGAGATCCATTGGTGCTTGGTTGTCTTTCAATCTTCCGTTGCAATATTTTGGTTTGTGTAGGTTGTGTCATGTGCACTTACACTTGAAAAAAAAAAAAAAATTGTTCTGACTTGTTTTTCATCCTTGTTTCCAAGGATCTCCAGGCGGGGCATTACAGTTTATTTTTCTTATGTTAACTCTCCTTTCACAATAATGTTGTATTTTTCCAACTCTACATGCTCTATCTTAATAGAATCTAGTTCAGATGTCACTTGACTTAACTAGGATCTAAGGTCTACATTCTTAGATTTTAGAATAGGTTCACTCTTATTGCCACTAGTCTTAAGACTCAACTTCAGTTCAAAAATTTTCAACTCATGTTTCAACATCTCATTCTCTTTCTTGAGATTTTCTATATCAATATTAACACTAGTATGCACAAATGGTTCTTTGCTCGATTTCAGATCATCAGTATCATCTTTGAGTTTTCCAATGTAAACTTTTGCATTTTTGTATCTATCTTTCAAGTTGTCTCTCTCTTCAGTAAGAATGTTAATCTATTCAACAGCTTCTTCAAGATTCTTCAAGATTCTTCTTCAATTGTTCCATATTCACTGGGATCTTACTTAAGCTATTAAGCCTTTTCAAAGTAGCTATGCTCTGATACCGATTGTTAGAAATAGATAATACTAAGAGGAGGGGGGGTTTGAATTAGTATTCTACAAAAAAATTCCCACAAATGAATATTGTTAATTACTTTATAACTTGAATAGAAAAGTAAAACAACAATGTTGAACAATAAATATAACCATACACATAGAGAACTCATAACACCATTATTTGCTAACTTGGGAAGCCCTAGCCAAGGGAAAACCCTGGTGGGGATGATACCCGCTAGATGATTCACTAAACAATAGGATACTATTAAGGATATTGACCCTGTTAGGAGTCTATGAAGTACATATAGTGTCTTGAGTCCTTATTAGAGGAATAGGCCTTGTTAGAAGCCTCGACCCTATTAGGAGTTGCTACAACCCTGTTAGGAGTTGGTAGATCAATTACAATGTATGCAAGAAGAGCCCACTCCCCTAACATGAAATTATACAATTTAGTTCCTTAAGAGAATAGATATACATACAATACTTGCTTGCTATTTTAACTCACACTTGTTCTAATCTTACATCAGATTTCACATCACATAATGCTTGTAAATGATTCTCACAATAGTTTGCATGTCCCATCTAATCATGCAACTTCCACAATATCTATGCATTACACACGTTCACTATGCAAAAAACTTTTCAACATTATTTGCACAAAATAAGATCTTTACTTATATCTTGTGCATTCACAAATTTTTGCTCAGTCAACTTCCATGTCTCTACATGCTTGAAAAAATATAAAATAATATCCACATAGTTAGCTTAACAAGACTTAGTAATTATTTTGAAACCAAAACAGTTCCTAAAGTCGTACAACTCTATTTTTTGCTATGCTCTATTATGTACTATTAAATACCAGCATAGTTAAACTTACTGTAACTTGCATTGCATTAACCGTAACCACATGTACACTGGTACATGTCATCATGACAATGCTACAAACCTTTCCTCAACTACACATAAACTAACTCTTTGTTCATTGTACTCATGTGAACTATCTAATACTTAGACATTTTCCTGTCTCTGAATAAATAAATGAAATGGTGAGTATATGTTGCCATAAATAACAACCATCAAAAAAATCTAACTAACCATATTTGCAATAGATGATACTAATTTGGGGAAGTATCCAAAGCATTGGGAAATATTGACATGTTGCATTCATGACTATGTTTATCATTGATGTCAACATAGTATGGTTTCTATAAAGACTAGCTAAGTAGAAGACAAAGACCTTGGTCATACAGACAATGGTTTGATTGTCTAGCAATGCACAGTGCTGGACATGTTCAACACAGTATCTTGATAATGTGGTTTAGTGCATAGAGTCTAGTTTGAAGATGTACAAAAGTTGCACCTAATTTACAAAGAGCAATTCAAAGATAGAGCATTAGGAAAGTTGTTCCTAATGGTTGTTCACTATCTTATATCTAAGATGTAATGAAAAGATGTGTAGTTAGGAAGTGATAGAGGATAGTTTGTTGGTGATGTTAGCAAGTGTGCAAGCCCTAGTATCACACGTGTGAATTTTTGTATAGACTATGAGTTGATAGTGCTATTATAATTGTAATTAATTAATTATCTTATTATAATTAATTGGGAAGGCCTAAAGGCCAACTCATGGAATTATTTTGAAGATATGGTATAAAGGAAAGATGTTTTCCTTGTTTGTAAAGATGGTACAATGGAAGAGGAAGGAAGTACATTTCATTTCTATTATTTTGAAGGAATAATGCAAAGATCCTTTGGATAGTGGGTGCATTGGTCTTATCCTTGAAGCTATTTAGGCAGTGGGTCCAACTGTCTTCCATAACTCCTAACAGGGTTGGCACAACTCCTAATAGGGTTGTAATCTCCTAACAAGGATTCAAAGCCTCCTAATAGGGACTCATATGTATTGAATGTATTCATAGACTCCTAATAGGGTCTATCCTCTAACAAGGAATATTTTTATTAGTACATCATCTTATGGGTACCATCCCCACCAGGGTTTTCATTTTGATCAAGGGTTTCCCTAGTTAACATATCTGGTGTTATTGTGTATGAGTATCTTGTTGTAGTTTTTTATTATATTCCTCATGTGGTTAACGTTTAATAAAGTTGACATTTATGATATTAGTTGGATAATTGATTCACCACCCCCCCCCCCTGGCGAACTATATATTCTAACAATTGGTATCAAAGTATTAGGTCCTTGAAGGATAAGCTTAACAGCTTTGGGAGATCAATGGTGAATCTTTTCCAAAAGGATAGTCCTAGATTTGATGGGGCCAACTATGATAGTTGAAAGGAGAAGATGAAGACTCATATATTGTGCATGGGTCTAGGTTATTGGATCTTGATAAAGAGTAAGAAGACAATTGTGAAAGAAGAAAAGTTTGAAGAATGTAGTGAAGCACAAAGAGATCTATTCATATGAAAAATGAGAGCAAGGGAAGCTCTACTATCAACTCTTATAAACAATGAATACAGTAAGGTAAAGTTACTTCAAACATCTCGTGAAATTTGGAAAGCATTAGAATCTATTTTTGAAGGTGATACACATGCAAAGAGAATTGATTGATTAGATATGTGCATTTCAAGATGCTAAGATGCTGGAAGATGAATCTATAAGAAGCTATATTGGTAGAATATCTGAAACTATTGTAGGAATTTGGTCTCATGCTAGAACCAAGGAAGAAGATGAGGTAGTATAGAATATCTTGAAAATTTTGATGCCACCATTCAAGAAAGTAACTTAGATGATTCAGCTATTGATACCTTGCATTAAGGATTTCACAAAGGAAATATTGCTTGGAAGATTAGAAGCTACAAAAGTAGATCTAAGATAGTCTGGAGATCTAGCAAGAGTTGAAACAACTTTCAGTGCCCTTAACATTCAACCTAATTTGATAAGGAGTGCAAGCACACGTGAAGATTTTTCTAGTAGCAGTAGATCTAGTGAAGACAAGAAGATTGAGGAAGGTATAGCCCTTCTTGTGAGAAGAGAAAAATATGGTAAGAAAATATTAAAATGTTAGACTTGTGATAAATTTGTTCATTATGCATCTAAATGTCCTAAAATAGAGAAAAATTATAAGGGAAAGTTCAAGCCTAGAAGAGATAGAAATTGTTTGTATGCAAATAAAGATGAAGAATCTAATGAAAGAGGTCAAAGTGAAAGTGATGATGAATTGGGATTTGTGGCTATCAAGGAAGATGATCTTGATAGAGAAATTAGAGAAAAAAGATCTTTAGTTTCCCAAGTTGAAAAGAAATCTGATTAGATAATTGATAGTGAATGTTCACATCAAATGATAGGTGATATGAATAAGTTTATTAAGTTTAGGATTGATGATGGAGGTATTGTTAGAGTTGGTAACAATGTGACTTGTCATATAACAAGAATTGGATCCATTACTCTTGATGGTAAAACTAACACTGATGATGTTTATTTTGTTGATGGATTGAAACATAATTTCTTGAGTGTTGGAAACTTGGTGGATAAGGGTTATCAATTGCAATTCATTGAGAAGACCTGTATTATCAAAGACAAAGATGGTAAGCTGATTGGAATAGGGACAAGATCTAGAGGTAATGTATTTTAGTTGAATCCTACTGAAATGACATGTTTGGTAGCTAAAGTGGACAATAGTTGGTTATGTCATAGAAGCTTCTGCCACATAAATTTTGATAATATTATGAAATTTAGTAGCACATTTGCAATCAGAGACTTTCCTAAGATTACAAAGCCTACTAATGTTGTTTTTAAAGAATGTATTTTGGCTAATCAAAAGAAAGTATCATTTCCTAGCAATAATTTCACTACCACAAAGAAGCTAGACATCATTCACATAGATCTAAGTGGTCCTTCAAGAATAAGAGGACTCTATGGTGAAAGATTTTTTATGAATTTTTGTTGATGATTTCATTAGAATGATGTGGGTAGCATTTCTTAAAGAGAAATATAAAGATTTTGAGAAGTTTAAGATATTTATGAATAGATTTGAGAATGAATTTGGTCTTAAGATAAAGTGTTTGAGATCAAATAGCGGGGGAGAGTTCACCTCTAGAGAGTTTAACATATTTTGTGAAGATAAAAAATCAAAAGACAACTATCCTCACCTAGAACACCTAAGAAAAATGGGATTGTTGAAAGAAGAAATAAGTTAGCAATAGAGGCAATAAGAGCGATGTTGTTTGAGAATGATGTTTCTAAGACATTTTTGAGAGAAGCAGTCAGTACAACAATGTACACCTTGAACTAAGTACTAATCAAAAAAGGTATGAGCAAGACACCTTATGAACTATGGTTTGGTCATTCACAATCAGTTAAGTATTTTAGAATATTTGGGAGCAAATATTACATTAAGAGAGATGATGACATTGGTAGGTTTGATCCAAGAAGTGATGAAGGTATGTTTCTTGGGACCATTCATTGAATATCAAGGCATACAAATGTTTTAAATATAGAACTAAGATAATAGGTGAATGCAAAAATGTAAGGATTGATGAAAATTTTGGTACTAAGGAAAAGATGGTAGATTATAATTCAGATGAAGACGAAGATAATTCTAGAATTGTTAGACAAAATGCAGGAGTTTTTTTTTTAGACTAACAATGATCTGTAAAATGATGTGTTAACTATTGAGAAAAGAGGAGAGTAGAGATTTGAACCTAGATATGAGATAAGAGTTGAGCTATAAACTCCTACCCCTAATAGGAATTTGACAAAGAATCACTTGCTTGAGCAGATAATATGAAGTAAAGACAAAGGTTTGATGACAAGAAACAGAGTTAATGAAGAGATATGTTTGATTTCTCAAGTTGAACCTTACAACACAAATGAAGCATGTAAGGATGATCATTGGATTCAAGAAATGAAGGAAGAATTAGATTAGATTGTGAAGAATGAAACATGGAAGTTAGTTCCTAGTTCTAATGATTAGAATGTGATAGGAAGCAAATGGGTATTCAAAAACAAGATGAATGATCAAGGAGAAGTTGTGAGAAACAAGGCTAGACTTGCATGCAATGGATATTCATAGCAAGAAGGCATAGACTATGAGGAAAAATCTATGTACATGTAGCTAGAATGGAAGCTGTAAGGATGTTCTTGGATTATGCAACAAATAAGAAGTTCAAGGTTTATCAGATGGATGTTAAATCAACCTTTCAAAATGGAGAACTTGAAGAAGGGATATATATTGAGAAACCTAAGGTTTTCCTTTGAAAAAAGAAAAAGACATGGTATGCAGACTAAAGAAATCTCTATATGGTTTGAAGCAAGCACCTAGAACCTAGTATGTAAGGTTGGACAACTATTTGTCAAAGCTTGAATTTTCTAAAGGTACAGTAGATAATAACTGGCATTTGAAAGAAATTGAGAATGGTTTGTTGATAATAGTAATTTTTTTTATGACATCATATTTGGAGGTACTAATGAAGCAAGTGATAAGTTTGTTGAAGAAATGAAGAATGAGTTTGAAATGAGCATGATAGGAGAAATGAAGTTTTTCCTAGGATTGTAGATTGTGCATAACGGTGATGGTATTTTCATTTCACAAGCTAAGTACCTGAAAGACTTGTTGAAAATATTTGGATTAGAAAGTTGTAAACCTGTTGGTACCCTATGATAACTAGTCACAAGTTATCCAACAAAGATGAGACACTTGCAGTAGAGAACAAGAAGTACAGATCCATGATTGGAGGTTTGCAATATGTGACTCACACCAAACCATATATAAAAAATGTAGTTGGGATTGTAGCTAGATTTCAAGATGATCCTAAAGAGTATCATTTTGCAACTATAAAAAGAATATTCATATCTTTGAAAGGAACATTTGACTATGGAATTTGGTATGATAGATCAAGTGATTTTACTCTAAGTGCATATACCGATGTGGATTGGGCAAGCAGTATGGATGACAGAAAGAGCACCAATGGTGGACCATTTTTTTTTGGAGGAAGACTAAAATCTTGGCTAAGAAAAAAGCAAGATTGTATTTCATAGAGTACAACTGAGGTAGAGTATGTTGCAACAACAAATAACTATAATAAAGTTATGTAGATGAAGAAAATGTTGAAGGATATCATAATTGAGTTTGTAGAACCTGTTATCATTTACTGTGATAACACAAGTACAATGAGTATGTTTAACAATCCTATGTTGCATTCTAAGACTAAGCATATATCTATTAAGTATCATGTGTTGAGAGAGAAAGCAACAAAAAAGGAAATCAAGTTGGAGTATGTGAGTACTAAAGATCAGATTGAAAATATCTTTACAAAGCCTTTGCCTAAATATATTTTTGAGTACTTGAGAGGTACGCTTGGGGTTATGCCCCTACCTACTTCTGAGTAGATGATGCAGTAAGTGCATCAGTCCAGTGGTACACAACACTATTGTTATATTGGATTGAATGTTGATGCTTCCCATATGGGGGAGTATCTGTGATGAGATGAGTCATTGAGGACTCTTGTTATTAGATTTTGAATAGTGTGTTTGGACACTCGAGCTGGTTGATGACTTGGAGTTGTGTATTAGCAATTGGTATTTTGTAATATTGACACCTTTGACATTGATGCCAATGGGGGAGAGATATCTCTTTAGGGAGATTTAGAAATATTCATGTGAGGAAGAAGGAGATATGCACCTAATGTGTTGAGAGTTGTTTAGTGTATGAACAACTGATGCTAATCCTAGAATCTAGAGGATTTTTTATTTCACTGATGAAGAGGATTTTGAGAAGATGAGAACAACAGTAGCAGAGTACTATTTGCTATTCTTGAAACTTAGATGTTTTTCATCTATGTTGTCATCAATGCCAAAGGGGGAGATTTTTAGTATGAATTCTAATGATACTACTTTGGGGGAGTATCCTAAGCATTATAAAGTATTGACATTTTACACTCATGACTGTGTTTGTCATTGATGTCAACATAGTATGGTTTATGTAAAGATTGGTTGAGTATAAGACATAGATCTTAGTTGTACTAACAATGGTTTGATTGTCTAGTGATGTACGATGATGGACATTTTTAACACAATGTCCTGATGATGTGGTTCAGTGCGCAAAGTCTAAGTCAAAGACAAATGAGAGTTGTACCTAATTTATAAAGAGTAGTTTAGAGACACAACATTATGAAAGTAGTTCCTGATGGTTGTTCACTATCTTACATCTGAGATGTATTGAGAAGATATAGTTAGGAAGTGATAGAGGATAGTCTATTGGTGACATCAGCAAGTGCACAAGCCCTAGTATCACACATGTGAATTTTTGTATAGACTATGAGTTGACAGTGCTATTATAATTGTAATTAATTAATTATCTTATTATAATTAACTAGAAAAGCCTTAAGGCCAACTCAAGAAATTATTTTGAAGATATGGTATAAAAGAAAGATGTTTTCCTTGTTTGTAAAGTATCCATTTTGTTGTATGAAGTGTGAAGTGTGAAAAGGATCAAATTTTTTGGTGAATGCAAGTAAGAAATCCAAGGTATTATTGGATACAACTTTTGTGATCTGGTTATAAGATCTAAAGAAGAAAAAGTCTAGTTGACCAGATAGAGGAAGAGGAAGGAAGTACATTTAATTTCTATTATTTTGGAAGGAATAATACAAAGATCATTTGGACAGTGGATTCATTGGTCTTATCATTGAATCTATTTGAGCAATGGGTCTAACTATCTTCCACAAATCCTAATAGGGTTGGTACAACTCCTAATAGGGTTGGAATCTCCTAATAGGGATTCGAAGTCTCCTAACAGGGGCTCATATGTATTGAATGTATTCATAGACTCCTAACAGGGTCCATCCTCTAACAAGGAATATTTATATTAGAACATCATCATGTGTGTACCATCCCCATTGGGGTTCTCCCTCTGATCAAGTGTTTCCCTAGTTAACATATCTGGTGTTATTGTGTATGAGTATCTTTTTGTTGTTTCTGATTATATTGCTCATATAGTTAAAGTTTAATAAGGTTGATATTTGTGATGTTAGTTGGATAATTGATATAATTTGGACTAGTGTTGTCTCTCATCTATCTAATTACACATATCAACATTATTAAGGAGGAATTCATATATACATGGGAACATGAAGTTAGAGTACTTAACAGTAATACATTAGACAATAACCTAGTGATCTAAGAACATTGATACACATGAGAAGCTAAAGGAAAAGAGTTAACAACAATTTACGCAAGGCATTATCCTAGTGACCTAAGAGTTCCAATAAATGTACTAATTCAATTTCAAATTAATTAGATGTCAACTTAATTTATAAAAATACATTAGAATAAATCATAAATTTAATGTAAAGAAAGAAGTGAATATATCAACAAAAATAGTAAAAAAGGTATGTCTTAAATGATTAAAAATATATAAACCTTGAGAATATGTTGAATTTGTGAAATTTTAATATAATTAATTTAATCTAGCCACCCAACATGACCATATGCCATGTGAAAGGTTTAGGTTGAAATGGCTTGGAAAATTCATTATTCTAATTGTAGGATTTTTTATAGAAAAAAGACATAAAAGATGGTTGATATTCTTCTATTGTCCACAGAACAAGAAAGAAATGATTGAAAAATTAAAAATGAGTCAATAAATTACCATTATGAAATTGCTAATATATATTAAAGCAATAGAAATGAGAACCTACTTTGAAATTGAATATATGCAAAGTATCGGTAGGAAAGAAAATAATAGGGAAAATAGTCAACATGAACCTACCACACACTATTACAAAATGTTTGCAGAGCTTGAGACTAAAAGTGGATCATCTAGAATAGGGATATAATAGATGTGCCACGTCTCATCCAATAGACATGTTTATTCTAAATATAAATGTAACAAATTAGGTAGATAGATGGAGATAAATGTGTAGATGTAAATGTAGTAACATATAAGAGCATACCAAAGAGACAAAATGAATACATTTATGTAAAGCAATAAGATATATAAAGTTGAAATGAATTTACTTGATTGATCTTAATAATAAGAATATATATGAATTCTATATGTCCTATGTTATGTGCTAATTTTTATGTTTAATTAACTAGCCAAATTTCTATTTGAATCAATTCATTATTCCCTTTATATAACTAATTCTAGGCTATAAATACAACACACAAAAAGTACTTAGCACTAATTTTTTGTGTGTTTCCTATTTTCTTTCTACTATAGATCATCATTTTGAAACATGTGGTGCAAATACCTAAGAAGATTAGATATTTCATCTATGATTCACCTAAGAAAATATGATAAGGTGTAGAAGAAGCCAAATAAGTCCCTTTTGGGTTCTAATTGTGAAACATCATGTATGGATACCATTTCCAATATTTCTACTATATTTAAGATTTAAACTCCTATTTTAAAAAGAATTTGGGAGAAATGATATCATTGATTATCTAGTAAGTTTCAAAATCTCGATTGAATAGCTCAAACTTTACACTGGCTTGTGCCCAAGAAAATATATTTTGATTCCACAATAGTGTGCCCCACTTTTTGGTAATAGTAGGTCATTCAAATGAATGTTTTAAACTAGTCACTTTCTATCACCCACAACATCTAAATTGTTATGTAGTTGCTAATAATGTGAACTAGTGAGTTTTGAAATTTCGAAATTTATATTGTGGTCATGATTTTCAATTAAAAGATTGAATCTTTTTATTTGTAAGCTTTGACAACTTATTTTTTATAGCTAAAACTATTTTATAAAAATAAAATTTATTTGATATCACATAATGTTCTACAAAAAGGTATAAAATTATGAATTCTTAAACAATGATTAATAATAACAATACTATGAATATACCTAAATTTGTCAATCATTTATAGTGAAACATGTTACAATTGAGTGTATATATTCTAGTTGTTAAAAAAATATGAATAGTGGTTGTTAGTTATGATGTTCTCTTGCTTCTAGCCAATCTATATTGTAATGTGATGCTATATCAAGACTCAATTGCATACTTTTAACCATTTCCATTAATCTAAAATTGACTCAAAATATACATTATTGAATCTTGAAATGAAGTAGATTAAAAAATTATGAATTACAAGAAAACATGATATAATAGTGTATATTATAGAAACTTTCCACCTTTGAGTTATGCTTGTTAATTATAATAGGACTTTAGTAATCTATTTAGCCTTAAACACTTTGAGCCTTTAATTATATCAAGCTTTTTTTAAAATTAAAATCTATTTATGAGTGGTTTGAGAATTCAATCTTTTTAAAAAATAAATATGTGTGTGTGTGTGTGTGTGTGTGTGTGTGTGTTTGTGTGTGTGTTTGTGTGTGTGTGTGTGTGTGTGTGTGTGTGTGTGTGTGTGTGTGTGTGTGTGTGTGTAAGTAATTTTTTATTTGGTGGTAAATTTGAATGATTCATAAAGAGCCTACTAAGAATTAAATCTTGTCAATTACACTCATCAACACCATAAATATTGACTGAAATGAGATAAATATCCATAAATATTTATGTCTCACTTGAAGTCCGTCATTCATACACATAATGATTGAAAACCATTGAACATTATAATAATTATCCTTTTGATAAAAAAAAATCTATAATAATTCATACTTAAAGTAGTTGGTATGATCCCAAAACATGAATATATATTTTTATTTAAATAAAAGATAAAAAATAAAAACAAGTGCAATACTAAGTAGGTTGCATATATAATTTTTAAGTCAAATTTATTGGTCCATATTTAATGAGTAATGGTTCACTATGTTTTTCATTAGCATGAATATGTGTCCATGATACTCATTGCATAAATTCGTATTTTTTTTTTATATTATCAACTTAATTTGTGTGTGTGTGTGTGTGTGCGCGCGCAATACTCATTGCATAAATTTGTATAATATTTTTTTTTTATCATCAATTATATATATATATAATAATAATAATAAGTACAAAAATCTAAAACATAAAAAAAAAAGATTAGACTTTAAATGCACTAATGCATTATGTTAGAATCTAATTATATTTACAATTTTAAGATGACTTTATCACTTAAAAGGGGAAATGATACTTGGGGATATATTCAATCTATGTATTTTTAGAAAATTAGAATAAAGTTTAGTTAAATATTTTATGAAAGATTTTTAATCATTCACAAGATCATATTTGGTATTCATTACAAGAACAAGAGTCTCCAAGGCTAAAACTTCATTAGATGGGAGCCAAAGATTGAGAGACGTCTATTCTCCCAAGGCGACTCAAATCACAATGCAACCTTATCTCATAAGGATTGAAGACTTGCACTTAGCAAGATTTCAAGGAACACTAGCTACCACCATGTTCCAGTTACTTTCACTCCTTGCTCCCCACCACTCTAATTATTGACACTAAAGACAATAAAAAATTGATTACTAAAAGTCCATTAATACATATGACATGTTCCAATAGTCACTTACCCTCACTAGTGAACATTTTTTAATGACTATTGGGAATTTGTGTATAAGCATTAGTAATGCTTGAGCAACTATTAGGGCATTTGTGTAGAAGTATTAGAAAATTTTGAGGTGGTTGTAGAGCATGGTTATTGGGGCATCTTTAAGTAGGTGCTTAAGGACATTTTGAAATGCCTACCTTTTGATCCTTATGCACATAACAATTCCTCACTATTACCTAGAAGCTAGAATAATAGCTATAAGCAATTAAGTTGCATATGGACATAACAACAAAAAATACAATGATGCAAATGTTTCTAGAATTGATAGTGTTAATTTTTTCATCAATGTTTCATATGGATCTCTCTTGCATCTCGATGATGGATCATGTAGTGTGATCTGGAACATTAATGAAAACACTAAATCAATTCCAAAAATATTTGAATTATATTCATGAACTTTAGAAATTTGATAGATCTTAAAAATAAAATATCAAATTTTGATATACCATATAAGATTAGTGGGTACACAAACATTTTTTGTTTTGTGACAAATGTAGACAAACCCACAATATATAAATAATAATAATAACTAGTTCGATAACTCCATGGGGAAAGAACTAGAATGTACCTGTGAAGACTAACAAGATTAGTGGGTACACAAACTTACCTATTACAACTAACAAAACAATACACTTCCCCAAGTCCTTCGTAAACTAATCCATAATCATCTAAATGTATGAAATTGGACCCTTGTAAACTAATTCAAAATCATTTAAATACACAATTTCCACAATCCATGATAAATTTATTTGTCGTTTCTAAATTTTCTTACATTACATTATATTATATTATATTATATTATAT
The DNA here is from genome assembly GCA_028749045.1 of Cupressus sempervirens. NCBI lineage: Eukaryota > Viridiplantae > Streptophyta > Pinopsida > Cupressales > Cupressaceae > Cupressus > Cupressus sempervirens. Next base: position 707,719,799 of record CM053787.1, read on the forward strand.
TATATTATATATATATATATATAGAAAGATATTTTTCTTTTCTTTTTTATATCGATCAAAATTGAGAGAATTACCACAAGAATTTCTGAATATTTGAGTGGAATCATTCCCCATAAGAAGCCATTCCTAAAATTTATCGACTTGCCCAGAAAGACGGGCCACACAAAATTTTAAACTGTATTCTGCATCGAAGTAGTTAAATTTAAGTATTTGTCATAATCAAATTTGTGTCGATCAGAACCCACACGTTTTTCCTGCATTTGTCTTTGGCTGCTCACCAAATCTGAATATTGATTTTTGGTGTTGTACACGAGAGGAAGATTTCATTACAGTTTTGGTAAACTCATCGTCAATCTCTATGAGATTTGTGTGGCGTGCACGGAGAGTAAAGTTAGCAAACGCACCAAACGACGATATATTCGCCTGGGTTGATGTATCCAGGTAACATGTAACATATTGCACCAAATTTCCATATCCAAATCGGAAAATGCATCTGCATGAAAAGATGCTTATAAGCCTGATTATTTTATGCTTTTCTCATCTTCCTTAGAATGTGATGTGTGCTAAATACCCAGCACTATATTTGCATTTTATGTTTTTATAAGAAAAGGAAGGAGAGAAGGTTTTACAGTTCACAATATCAGCTATTTGTTTTGGGGTTTACATATTGTGATAGTAAAGTAACGGCATTATAAACATGACATACATATCTTATTTTTTGTGGGATTTAAACTTCATGATCTCTCTTTTAAGAGCATAGATTCTCCACCACTTGTCGTTAGAATTTTCAGAGAAAGAAGATTAGTTTTAATCATTTGTGAGTAGCTTTTATATTAGCAATGCTAGGTTGGTCTAATAGTTTGGAAGAGTGTTGAAGTCATAAACAAAAGAATGTTGGTTCACGTCTTAGCTAGTCCATATGAGTTATAATTTAGGATATGGTATGACAGAGTCAAACTAAGTCATAGTCATTTATATTGGAAATAAGTCATAGTCAACTCAATGATGGGTTGGTCAAGAAGGGGTTAATAGTTTGGTAGAGGATTCAAGTAGCAAATGAAATATCATGGGTTTGAGTTTTAATGGATCTATATGAGTTGTAGTTCAATATCTAGTATTAGAGGCACGTTAAGAGACCTAAGCACATGTTGTGTGGCTTGAGGAAAGCGTTAGAAATAAGTCATGTTGCTCAACCTATAATGAGTTGTCTTGAGAGGGGCTATTACCTTAATAGACACAAGCACATGTTTTGTGGCCTAAGGAGAGTATTGTAAATAAACCATGTCCCTCGACCTATGATGAGTTGGCCTAAGAGGGGTAAGTAGCTCATTAAAGTACTCTAGTCATAGGTGGAAGGCTCTAGGGTTGAGTCCTGGTTAGTCTATATGGTTGTAACTAAACACTTTATATTAAAAAAAATGTCAATTAAAATTGAAATTGAAGAAGACATGAAATGAAAGGAGAATAAGAAAAGAAGGTTTGTTGGTTTTAGTGATTGAGGTAGATGTTAGGTATTGGAGAAATATGTTAGCTTCATTATGGTTATATTTGTTGATGTATAGCATCAGTAGAAGTAATCATAAATTATGATATGTGAATCTTGTTCTTCAGAAATATACTTTTACACACACACACACACACACACACACACACACACACACACACACACACACACACATGGATTATTATCATACCATTCAATATTACTATAGGAAAACATTGTGATAACTATGATTATTATCGGGGGCCTTGTGTTCTGATGCTGATTACATAAACTATGTTGTTGTTTATATATAATGTTGTTTACACACCCTATGTGGCCAAAGGCCACATAGAGTCATGACTCTACGAAGGCACGACCTTTCAAAAATGTCCATGTAGATCATTGGGGACAATAATCAATATATGACAGTATAAGTCCCAACAATCTACATATTCTCCTTGCAGGATAACTCTTAGCATTCTTCATTGAAGGACAATCTACATATTTCTTTCGAAGAATAAATTTTTAGCAATCTTCATTGAAGGATATTCTATCTTCATTGTAGACTAAAGTTAAAGACTTAGTGATCACCATTTGAAAAATAAATTCTGCATCTGTAGTTCAGCAGTTATTCAAGTAAGGATATCCATTGTTGTTCATATCTATTATAATAGTTTTGTCTATTAGAGATCACTAAAACTAACATAGTATTAGAGCCATTCTGATAAGAAACTCTATTACTCAGAATTAAAATATAAAGTCTCAGATTTATAAATTATATCCTTAAATCAAAATGGTGAATCATGTAAGGCTAGAGGATAAATTTGAGGAAGCATCAAATTTTTCATCATGGTAAATTTGAGTAATGATAATATTAAGAGAAATGGAATTAGATGAATATATAGTAATCAACCAATCCATGCCTAGAAATGATCTAGTCAAAATGACATGGAAAAGACACAATAACAAGGCAATGAAAATTATAATAGATTTTATAAAAGATCATATATTTTTCATCCATGTCCAATCTCAAGACTGCATTTGAGATGTTCTCTACTATTAGAGATACATTTGAAATCAACAATACTAGTAGATTGTTAACCCTAAAACAAGATCTACTATATATAAAGATGAAAATTGGAGAATCTATTACATCCTATTTTCTAAGAATTTTTGAATTAAAAGATCAACTTGCAACAATGGAAAATCGAGTTGATGGCAAAGAACTTAGCATGATAGCATTAAGAGAACTTCTTCTATCCTGGAAAATAGTCATTTGAGACCTAAGCTCCCAATCTAAGCTTCCTAAATTTGAATTACTAAAAAATGAATGCACACAAGAAAAATCAAGATTAGTCTCAAGAGGACTCAGTATAAATCAAGAGGGCGACATTCACGCTTTTCATGCAAATTCAAACAAGAAAAGAAAATTCAAACATAATAGAAGGGAAACTAATATAAGAAATGTGATTGGTCCAAAGTTAGATGTTTCAAATATGATAAAATTGGTCACTCTCATAACTTCTACCCTAAACGAAAGAGAATTCAAGTAGCCCTAGTAGAAATCAAAGGAGAGGAAGTAGAGAAAGAAGAAAAAAAAACTATACATTTTATTCAGCTCTTTCAAGTGAATCAAATTCAAACAACAACACTTGAATTATAGATAGTGGAGAATCGCAGCACACAACTAGTTTTAGAGACAAATTTGAAACCTTCTCAGAACACTCCTTAGAAAGAGTTACCATTGGAGATAACTCCACTCACTCTATCAAAGGTATTGGTTCCTGCTCAATTTACTTAAATTTAGGAATTACTCTCCAATTCAAAGATGTTTTATATGTACTTGGAATAGAAAGAAATCTGGTCTCTACTTCTAGTCTTGCTGATCAAGGATTCATAATCACTTTTCAAGAGGACAAAGTTTTATCTTGGCCAAAGAACTCTAATATCAAGAAAGTCATTTCTATTGGATTTAGAGATGGAAGTCTATATAAACTTTGTAACAATCAAAACTTAGCTCTAAGTCATGAAACATCAAAATCTACCAAAATTTGGCTTAGAAGGCTAGCTCACCTTCACTATCATGTATTATCATCTATAGGAAAATTTGTAAAAGGTTTACCTAGTCTCAAAACTAATCACTTAAGCATTTGCAAAGGATGTGCCCTAGGCAAAAACATAAAGCAATCATTTCTTAAAAGTGTTCATAAATCAAAATCCATTCTTGAACTAATTCACACTGACCTTTTTGGTCATATGTATGTACCTTCTCTTAACGGGTGTCTCTTTTATGTAATTTTTATTGATGACTAATCTAGAAGAACTTGGATCTACTTTCTAAAATAGAAAGAATCAGCTAAAGTATTATCAAAATTCAAAGAATTCAAAGCTCTAGTTGAAAATCAGTCAGGACAGAAAATAAAAATGCTAAGGTTAGGCAATAGAGGTGAATACATCTCCAAAATTTTTAAAATCTTTTGCATTGCTATTGGGATTAAGAGGGAGTTTTTTGTATCATATAATTCTCAACAAAATGTAAAAATAGATCAATTGTTGAATCAGCTAGAGCAATGATGCATGATCAAAATCTTCATACTTCCTTCTTGGCTAAAGCATCTAACATTGCAGTCTACATTCAAAAAATGTCCACACTCAGTATTAGAGAACACCACTCCTAAAGAAGTATTTACGGGTATTAAACCAGATCTAAGTCATCTAAGGATATTTGGATGTCTTGTTTATATCCATATTCCTAAAGAGGAAAGAAAAAAACTAGAACCATTCGGAAAGAAGGGATACTCATTGGATATAATGAAACAACCAAAGGCTACAGGGTTTTTGTTCTAGGTCAAAGAAAAAGTAGAGATGTGAAATTTGAAGAAGATATCACCTTTAATATTTCTAGAAATAGTGATGAATCTCTTATTGAACCTATTCCTAAAGTAGATGAAAATCACCTAGCAGAAATTGAGAGGGAGAATGATATTGAACCATCTTCTACCACTACATCTAATCCTAAATATTCTAAAAATGTTAACAATAAAAAGAGGTCACTTTGGTCTAGGAAAAATGATATCTAAGAAAATCAAGTTGAGCCTAATGAAGTGATTCGAGAAAGTAAAAGAACAAAAAATTAATCATGTAATGTTGCATTATTAACTGAACTTATAAAAACAAAACCTTCAAAGGTTAAAGAAGCACTATCAAGTCAACCTTTGAAAGAAGCAATGATTGAAGAGTATTTAATTTCATACTAAAAAATGATGTATGGGATATTGTACCCAGGCCTAAAAAAAAATCAGTTGTTTCTTTTAAATAGTTGTTTAAAATTAAGCATGCTTCTGATGGCAACATTGAAAAGTATAAAGCCAGATTTGTAGTATAAGGTTTCTCACAAAAAGAAGGCACTGATTATGAAGAAACATTTGTGCCAATTGCTAGATACACTTCAGTTAGAACCATCTTGGCTATCGCAACATCCAAAGGATGGAAAGATCATCAAATGAATGTCAAAACAACATTTCTAAATGGAAAAATTGAAGAAGAAGTTTATATCAACCCAAAAGGATTATGCACTTATGACAGAAAAATTCACATTTGTAAATTAAAGAAAGCATTATATGGTCTCAAACAGGCTCCTAGAGCATGGTATGAAAGGATAGACAACTATCTAATGAAGTTAGGATATTCTAAAAATGAAGTTGATCCTAACTTATACTTCAAAATAGATGGTGATGATATGATTATTCTTGTCTTATATGTTGATGATTTGTTGATAACATGTGAATAACATCTCATAAAGAAATGCAAACAAGAACTCACAATGGAGTTTGATATGAAATATTTAGGTCTTCTACGCTACTTCCTTGGATTGTAAGTCTAGAAAAAGGTAACTACATTTTTCTAAATCAAGGAAAATATATAGTTGACATTTTAACAAAATTTGGAATGATGGAATTAAAACCAGCTTCTACTCTTATGGAAGTCAATTTACACAAGTTCAAGGATGTGATCAAATCAGAATCTATAGATTCTACTTACTATATGCAGATAATTGGATCTTTAATGTATTTGGTGAATACTCATCCTAACATTTGTTATGCAACTAATACCTTGAGTCAATTTATGTGTGCACCAAAGAAGATACATCTACGTGTAGCTAAATACATTTTGAGATATAAAAAGGGTACTATTGGCATGAGAATCAAATATGATCAAGTAAACATCAACCTTCATGAATATTCTAATTCTGATTGGGTAGGCACCCCTACTGAATGTAAGGGTACTTTTGGATGTTGCTTCAGTCTAAGATTTGGAATGGTTTCTTAGTTTAGTAGAAAACAATCTTCAATTGAATTAAGTTCTATTAAAGCAAAATATATTGACTCTTCCTTGGGAGCTAGAGAATTTGTATGGCTACAAAAGCTGCTAGTTGATTTGTTCAAAAGACTTTTGAAACCCACTATGATTCATTGTGATAATCAAAGTTGCATCAAGCTTTCAACCAATCTAGTTTTCTAGAATTGTTTCTAACATATTGAAATTCTTTATCAATACATTAGAGATATGGTGGATTGAGGAGTCATTCAACTAGAGTACATCAGTACTAATGGGCAAACAACAGAATCTTTACTAAGCCTCTTGCTAAAGTGAAGTTGGAATACTTCAGAGGAAAACTTAGTATGATTAAATTTTCATATTGAATATTGAATTAAAATTTTCAATTCATATGATTTTATGCTTCTATTGTTGTTTAGTTGCATCAGATATGTGATGAAAGGTGACGATCTTGCAAATGATAGGCCTCTTATCATGAAAAACTCTAGATATTGTTTTGGACAATTAGAGATCATTGATAACGAATCCATTATGATTACTCTAGATATTATTTCAAATAATTAGAGATCATAATATATGTTATGATAGTGTTCATAGCATGGTGATTTTAATTATTTGACTAGTCACTGTTTCAAAGTGTTAAGATCAGATAATGTGTTCAGATATTCTATTCTAAAATCTTACTTCTCCTTTGCTAAGAGGGAGTGTTGATGTATAACATCAGTAGAAGTGAAGATAAATTGTGATATGTGAATCTTGTTCTTTATATATATATATATATGGATTATTATCATAACATTCAATATTGCTATCAGTAGACATTGTGATAACTATGATTATTATTGGGGGCCTTGTGTTCTGGTGCCGATTGCATAAACTATGGTGTTGTTTATACATAATGTTGTTTACACAACCTAATTGATGGTTAGTTATGCCTCCGTAGAGGCATGACCTTTCACAAGTATATAAATGTCCATGCAGATTGTTGGGCACAATAATCAATATACGACATTATAAGTCCTAATGATCTACATATTCTCCTTCCAAGATAAGTCTCAACATTCTTCATTGAAGGACGATCTACACATTGAAGGATGATCTACATATTTCCTCTGTAGAATAAATTCTTAGCAATCTTCATTGAAGGATATTCCATCTTCATTGTAGACTAAAATTGAAAGACTCAATGATCACCATTTGAAGAACAAATTTTGCATCTCTGGTTCAACAATTATTCAAGTAAGGATATCCATTATTGTTCATATCTTTTGTAATAGTTTTGTCTATTGAAGATCACTAAAACTAACAATATTTGTATGTATTTTGTGGCTGAGTGTTAGATATGATTAAATTTTGTGGATCTAAATTAGGGGCATTGGTATTGTGCAACCACAATGATGTCCTTTGCAATTTAATGATAGAGATCTATAAATTTTGACAAATTCACTTGTACAAGTATAACCTCAGTTAGAAGAATTAATTATGAACAAAAACAATGCATTGTACATATTTTGGGATCTTTCATAAATTAGATCCCTAAGTTTATTCAATAATTGTATTTGAAAATTGTGTTTGAGTGTGGAATCTTAATATAATATACACTATGTTATTGCATCCATGGTTGTATATAAAAAGAAATTATACTATAAGAGGCTACTTTTGGAATAGTTGAGTGGATGGTATTTTGGATGCCTTAGATTCTCTCTCTCTCTCTCTCTCTCTCTCTCTCTCTCTCTCTCTCTCTCTCTCTCTCTCTTTGTGTGTGTGTGTGTGTGTGTGTGTGTGTGTGTGTCCACACTGTGTTATTGCATCCATTGTTGTATATAAAAGAAATTATACTGTAAGAGGCTACTTTTGGAATAGTTGAGTGGATGGTCTTTTGGATGCCTTAGATGCTCTCTCTCTCTCTCTCTCTCTCTCTCTCTCTCTCTCTCTCTCTTTGTGATTTAATTTTTCAATTTAAAAAGGCGACATGACTAAATTTTTAATCCCAAATAAGCTAAATCTTAAATGCAAAAGATCTAGATAGATTTGAAGCATAATTGGTAAGAATGATAAATATTTCTTGATTACACCCTCCACCACAATTCAAACTCTTTTCAAGGTATGCATGATATAAAAAATGAAACTGGTACTATCGATATGATTTAAGAGGTCTAAGGTTAACATTCCTACTTTTTTCTACTTTGGTAGAAGGCATACCGAATGGCACAATGACTTCTTAACTAGACATATTTTAGCAAATCTTTGTACGAGCCAACAAGGCAAAGATTCTGTCATGGGCCATTTTGATAGAACATATATACTTAGTGGAAAAATGGATACCCCCAATCATTGATTCCAAGCCAAAAAGATGTCAATAATCTCAATAGTCGACTATGAAGGGTGAGGTCAAAATCAATTGTGGGCCAATTTGATAGAATGGATAAATGGGTATTCTAAGCTCTTAACTTTTAGCAAAATTAACATTTCTAAAATTTCTTATGCTAATATTAAATAGAAAAACAAACTCATGAATAATAAGAAAATCTTGAACGTAGACTTTCTTATAAGTATTCCTTTCAAAGTAAAACTGTTGATAGATGACTACTAAATTGTAGTACAATCGTTATCACACAAGTCATTTAAATGGGTCATTGGGAATGTATTAGTTTAGCAAAATACAAAAAGGTGGTTCATCGCCAACATCTAAAATATGATGTCAAGATCTTATATTAGACCATTTTTATTAAACAAATCTCTAATGATAAAATGAATATCTCTCAATCTTTAACTCTTAGCCAAAAAAATATATCACTTAATCTTTCTATTCTAATATTACGAATAGATCAAGATTATACTAAGATGCGCTTAATCCTTCTATGAAAAAATATAATTAATAAATCTTCGTCAACTAGTATCAAATAGTAAAACAAACTCATGATTATTAGTAAAAGTACAATTGGACCCATTTATTTAGTAGTACAATGGTTGTTGGACAAGTTGTCTTAGTGGATCTTTGGGAATGCATTTGCTATAGAAAAATACAAAGGGAAGACACTTCATCACTATCTTTTATCTAGTGGGATTGAGACAGTATGAAAAAGTATATTTTATCTAGTAAGATTGAGATGACATGAAAAGCTAAGCTTTTTGACATTTATGCCCAAAATTCTGACTTTGTTGCAACTTTATTCCATCGTTTTTCTCTTTGTTTCTCCTTGTGATTCCCTACTGACTGATATTTCTCCATGATAACAGCTTGGCATAAAAATCATTTCTTCTACTTCACTATTGTGAGGAATATGCTGCTCAAACCCTGCCAAATTATTAACGACAAAAACTTAAAGAGACTAGAGATTTCTGATTTGTAACTTTAACAAACTTTTGAGTGGCTAGTCTCGTAGACTGCATACTGCTACTGTTTGTTCTTCATAGAAAACGATGAGATTGAACATGGAGAGATTCAGTGGTGTTTTTTATAGTCAGAATAAGTATGAATGTGCCAAATTCCACTTTTCAAGGCAAACGAGTCATAGTCATCCACATATGAGGAATGATTTTGACTAAATAGAATTTTTAGCTGACTTCTATTGAAAATGTCTGGAGGGACTAAGTTTTAGATGACATTTATTGAAATTATGTTGGAAGTGTTGTGATATTTTTGATAATTAGTTGAAAGTTGATTCAATGTTATGAAAGTTTTGGGAAGAAGTCTAAATTTTATAGAAGGATTACAATAAGGAGAGTTCAACAAGGAACTTTGTCTTGATCGACAAGTTCATCAAATTCTCGTGACAGATCAAGGGGTAGCTACCCCCTATCCATAATATTCTCTATTGGAAAGAGAAATTATTGAATTGTTTTATAGGTTAGATGTGAAAACAATCAGATATTTAGCAATGTAATATATTTTGATTGTGATATTTTTTTTGAAAAAGGTCACATGTGTCAAGAGAAATACTTTTGTCTAATTAATTCTATAAGGGTACTTAGCAATGTTCAAAGGAATTTTAAAGATGAGAATTAAGAGTTGGATATCATAGAATATAATTTTGATGTTGATTCTCATATATAATTATTTATTCTTTCTATAATAGACTTCTTTTCCCTAAAAACACTTAAAGACAAGTGACAAAAAATATTAATCTTCATTAATAAGGGTAGAACTTATAACTTCGTTAACAAAGACCTTAAAAACTAATTCAACTACTATATCTATGTCAACAACTTCAAAACTATGGTAGCTAATGGTAATTTACTATCTCTTATATGGGAAAGTATTGTCATATTCACTAATTAGACCCTATTAAATGTTTATTCCAAAGAAAATTGGTCCTCAAGAGCAAGAAATAAGCCAATAATAATAACAATATGGCCTTTACAATAAGTAGAAATGTAATATTAGTGTGGAATATGATTAATATTTATAATTATATTATTTAAAATATTGTTAATTCTGTTCAAAATTCACATCATTTAAAATAATCAATTAATTTAGTATAAAATTCCTATACAATAATATTTAGTTAGGTAATTTAACCAATACTATACTAAATTCTAGTGTACACCACAATGATCGCCCCAATTTTAACTATATTCCATTTGATAAATATTCGAAACTCAAGAATTCATGTGCATTGGGGGTGTGTCTTTTCATCATTATGATACATTGTGTTCATATATACATTAAATAATGTATATAATACTACACATATTTCATCACCATTCTAAGGTCCATACAAAGCATGATTGTCATTCTTTGAGCTATACTTGTTCAACTATTCTATTTGAGATTAATTATACATCAATTTATTTCATTAGTACATCTTGTTAGAAGATTATTAAAGATAAACCAAAAGCATTATACTTCAAAAAATTGTAGGATTCCTCCATTGGATTGTTATAACAAATTTTACTAAAAATTGAAAAAATAAACTTATCACTTTGCCTCCCATCAAGAAAATTGATAAAGGGTTCAATATATCTCAAAATACATTGATATTAGATTATTGATATAGTCATAGGATTCATATGAATGTTATAAATTTATATATATCACACTAAATATAAAAAACAAAGCTCTTATTGATAGTATTGTGACTGAGGTTGAGAAGATTCATTCCAACAAAAGTGAAAATTTAACACATCAACATGATAGGGAAATTTTTAAAGGAAGTTAAGGTAGTAGATCAATTTCCTACACTAAATTGAAAAGGGGTAAATGCAAAAACTTTTCAAATTAATAGAAATAAACATAAATAACATGCATCCCACAATATATAGTGATTTACATGGGGAAAACCATTTTAGGAGAAAAACCCACACTACATAAGTCTATCAATATATTATCTAAAAATTAGTAGTAGATTGTAATATATGTGTAAAGAAAGCTTGTCAAGGGAATATCATTGAGGGAGATCCAAAGACAACTCAACAACTATCAAATTCATGTAATACATCACAATACTATGAATATAATTCCCTCATAAAATATGGTTTGACTACAAGGAAAAAAACCCACAAAATATCCTCCATTAGATTTTTGACCTAATGATAAAGGTCAAGATTTGTAATGTTGAGTTATATAATAAAATTTGGCTTCAATGCTGCCACCTTCAGAATCTAGATTGACGTATGTGGGCCATAAACTCTACAAGAGGGGTACCCCCCACACTTTGCAACTCCTTAGACTCATTTATCAATAATAGCCTTTTATTGCAAAGTTGAGATCCATTTTTCTAACAACACCCTTTCAAGCTTAGTCATCCTAACACATTGATTATAAGTAAAGTATGAGGAGGAATGTAAAATATCATATGCCAATATTACAAATAAAAATGAATAACTAAGAAATATTTTAAATTTAAACAAAAATTCTACAATTGACAATGATATGATTGTGTATCTAAGTATTCTGGAATGGAAATTCATTAATAAATAAAGATATTCCAAACAATGAAAAATAACATAGAAATTTTAAATGACACATCCTTAGATATTCATTCTCATGACCATTATCCATGTCATAATATGAGACATCTTCAAGGGAGCAATATTTATTCTTATTTGTTTTTATATTTTTAGCAAGAAAATGACTCGTGATTATGATCTACAATCCTCACCACATGTGTAACTATATAATTCTAAGGGACATTGCCATAGGTTCATTATTTTCTTAAACAACCTAAAAGTTTATGAGCCTAAACAAATTATAAAATCTTACTTTGCATAATCATTACAATTTCATACTTAATCTATAAATTCTAGAGAAAGATATTAATATTATTTGTTTCCCATTTTCACAGTCTTTGGAGAAAAATATCTAGGGGAAGGAATGATGACATGTCTTCATCATATCTTACAAATGTTAATCAAGTGAAAAATTAAATATACTTTAGATGCATTCTATAGTCAACTTCACAATCACTATTACTTCCCTTTTCATACTCAACCTTTTGAGTTTGCATGTTAACAATTTATTGTTAGTCATTACCTACTTCATTTCTTGTTCTATGTGGAATCCTTCACGACTCTAGTACACTATATAATTAAATATTTTAGTTATATAGAACCTATTTTACAAAGGGCAATATTGTAGAAAGTATACAATATTATGCCATCAAGAAGACATGAATACTATTGTGATTCTATTCTAGATTGTAAGATTCTTCTAATGTAAAGAAATATCACTTATGTAATTTACAAACTACTATTATTTACTAATTTTTGGATCTTTTTATGATGCATAGTCAAAGATAAAATTCAAATTTCAAGTTCTCATATTCTAATCCATCTTATTTCCATTTTAACATATGTTTATCAATTAATTCTAAAATTTTGTCCTTACAATTGATTCAATTCGCTTAACACTTTAAATATTTTAAAAGATTAATTTATTTTCTTTCACATTCATAAAATAAATAAAATCAATTCCTCCAATTCTCCAAAATGTACATATCTACATCAATTACTTAAATTTGAATGACCATTAAAACAAAACACCATCCACTACTAATGTTGCTTAAGAGACCATCTATTAAGAATGTTCCTCAAACAAATATAAACCCATTATAATTATAATTTATGTTCTAAAATATCGATGTACTTCATAATTAAAATTTACATTATAAACCATCGATGCACTCTTAACAAAAGTAGTTCCAACCCCCCAAAAAATATGACTACTTACCTATAAAATATTTCCATTATTGGTTTGTCATATCTTCTCTAGCTTATTTAATTCAAATTAGAATATGCAGCTGTATAAAAGGATGATACTATTTCATCTTTAGAGATACAATTCTGGGCATTATAATTAATGTAGCATTTGATATTTTCCATTACAGTGAAAATTTCATTCATTAGAAGCCATTGCAATGTTTTGTTGTAGTTTGTCTCACAGTGTACACACTTTATTAGTAGGTCAACTCCTAGTTGTAGTGGGTATCTACATATTTGGGAAGAAGGCTAGATATTTCACATCGCTTGCATAGATACAATTGTTTAAGGGCAGCTTGTTCCTTGGCTTTACATAAACATTCTTAAAAGCAAAAGCAAAAAAATAAAAAAGTCAAGTACACTATGGCACGAGATGTTTCTTTCTCACATATGTGGATCACTACATCATATTTTCAACTATTCACTCTCTATTGTACTTTTGAATAGAAGATGGCATCCTCTATCCTTATGTTCATCTTGGTCCACAGGAGTAGTGTGTGAATAGAAGAGATTGCTTGAGATCAATTCAAATTGAAGTCCTACCTCCATGTCAATTAGTAAATCATATCAAAAAAATATAAAATTTATATTTAGTACTAGAGGAGAGAGTCATCTTCAAGAATATGTAGTTTTTCCCCACAAAGATGTAGATTTGATAGGGAAGTTTTCATGATTTTTTTTATAAAATTGATTTATGATAAGTTCAACTTTGAGTCCTTATAATAGAGAAAATTTACATCAAAATTTAATATTTCTTTCTTTTTTGTACTAGCTATACATGTCACCTATAATATATCTTGAAGTTGGAGAAAAAAATGATTATTTTCATATACTTGTTTGATGGGAGCTACAACCCACAATTTTTACAATAAAAAAAAGACTTCAAAACTTTAAAAATTGTATTGATTGTTGCTCAATTTTTTAAAAAAAAATTATAGTCATAAACTTTTCCAATTTTACACATTTTATTAGTTTACATCATCTTTAAATTCTAAACAAAAAAATCCACTTTTATTTTGTTAAAGTTGAATAGTTTGTGTTCTGTCACCCTTTTCCTTTACCAAAGGATGACATTGGTTTGTGTGTTTACCCAAAATTATGTTTTTAGTGTGGAGATTTTTTTTAAAAAAATATTGTAAAGCAAAGATGGAATATGAACATTGATTAAGCGAACTACTTTAGTCAATTCCTTAGATGGAAATATTCATCCTCGACTAAATTTGGTAAAATATTAGCATATGGGGTACCTTAGAGTACAAACTTGAAGATAGTGGATGCTCTAGTAAGTATGGTATAAGAAATGCTATATGGTTTTACTATAGTATGGCTTGTGCTTTGAGGGTCAACATTTTGGATAGTTGATGTAACAAAGTACTACAACATTATGAAAAAGGAAGATTGAGTAAGATTTTGAATTATGGTGGAAAACCATTTTAAGATCTATAATAGAATGTAAAAAAAAAGTAAAAAAGAATGAAATATTAAAATACAAGAAATATAATTCATATATAATTTAATATTCAAATAATTTATTAAAATTAAACAAAATCTTATAACATTAATTTTATTCTAATATAAGTTAGATTTAATAAAAATCATTACTACAATCATGCTAATAATTAGATAAGTGAACGAAAAGAATCAATATGACTCAATTAATAAATAAGAATCTTCATCAAAGAATTATAAACACATAAAACATATCTACAAAAGTCATTATCTATATTGAATATGCAAAACATGTCTACAAAAGTCATTATCTTTTTTAAGACTATAATAAATAAATAAAACCTTGATATAAGAGCTAACATGCTGGTCCTTTCTGAATGAATTATACTCACAACTACTTACATATGATTTCTTATAGAAATCAGCCAAGAAAACCATATTTGTTTCAAAAGCAGCAACAAAACTATCTTTCTCAATTGAAAAGGAAATAAATGCTTGGGCGAAAAGTGTTTAAAAAGTTGAAAGCAAGACAAACATGATGACAAACAAAAGGTGAGGCTTTACAACAGCATTTTCATAAGGATTCCATTTCATCTTTGGAGGCACAACTATCATGGGCTCTATAGTTTTATGTTGTGTTTGTCATTTTGCATTACAGGAGGATTCTCCTCATCATGAGAACATATATTTGGTGGACTTTGAAGCATAACGTCAAAGGAGTCACTATAATTGGCAACTTATTTGAAAGGCAACTTGTTCTCTATATCAAAATACCAAGAAGACATTGCATTCTCATATCTCTCTATACATCTGTCTTTGCTATTGTGGGGTAAAGTGAAATATGTGGAGGAGATGGTGGAATCATTTGCTTTCTTCTTTTTAAATATATTTTTTATAGATAATATGATTTTTTTTTCATTTTTTTTAATTGATTGATATAGATTTAAGATTCAAGATTTTTAGATGAAAGGTTCCACAACTTAATGTGGGATCAGTTCCAATATAACTACAACGCATTGTGGGATCAATTCCAATATAACTAGTATATTAGCTACTCGTTCTCAAAGGATCATCTTAACACTGATGAGATTTTTAAAATATTTTTTTACTAAATCCTTTTATATGGGCATCAAAATGTTATTTATTTTGTCTTTGTAAATTTGACTATGTAAGAATTTTTTTTTAATATTAATCTTTCTTGTCATATAGCATGATCTATCATTACAATGAGAGATAATGAGAGATAACTCATTCAGCTCTCTGTCATTCTGATGATAGATTACATAGTTATTTGAAATGTTGGTGTTAACAAATTCTTACACCAATCAAATTACAAGTACAAAACAAATACTTTTATGAATTGTAGAAATCTACTAACATTGAATTTTCAATAGAAAAGATCACCACTAAAAAAATCATAAACAACTTCTTGTATTACTTAAAGTTATTTATAAATTTCATTAATAAGATTTAAATATATGTGAATAATAATTTTATTTGTATTTATAAAAATATAATTTCATTACATATAAAACAATAATGCATAAGGGATATCTATTAATTTAGTATAATATTCCTCTAAAATAATATTTAGTTAAGTAATTTAACCATACTATACTAAATTGTAGTGTACACCACAAGATCGCTCCAATTTTAACTATTTTCCATTTGATAAATATTCGAAACTCAAGAATTCATGTGCATTAGGAGACTTATGGGTGTGTCTTTTCAGCATTATGATACATTGTATTATTATATGCATTTTAATAATGCATATCATACTACACATATTTCATCACCATTATAGGGTCCAAACAAAGCATGATTGTCATTCTTTGAGCTATACTTGTTCAACTATTATATTTGAGATTAATCATACATCAATTTATTTTATTAGTACATCTCATTAAAATATTATTAAAGATAAACCAAAAGCATTATACTTCAACAAATTGTAGGATTCCTCCACTAGATTGTTATAACAAATTTTACTAAAAATTGAAAAAATAAACTGATCACTTTCCCTCCCATCAAGAAAATTGATAGAGGGTTCAATATATCCCAAAATACTTTGATATTAGATTATTGATATCCTCATAGGATACATATGAATGTTATAACTTTATATCTATCACACTAAAGATGAAAAATAAAGCTCTTATTGATACTATTGTGAGTGAGGTTGAGAAGATTCATTCCAACAAAAGTGAAAATTTAACACATCAACATGATAGGGAAAATTTTAAAGGAAGTTAAGATAGCAAATCAATTTCCTACACTAAATTAACAAGGGGTAAATGCAAAAACTTTTCAAATTAATAGAAATAAACATAAATAACATACATCCCACAATATATAGAGATTTACATGGGGAAAACCATTTTGGGAGAAAAACCCACACTACATAAGTCTATCAATATATTATCTAAAAATCAGTAGTAGATTGTAATATACATGTAAAGAAAGCTTGTCATAGGAATATCAGTGAAGGAGATCTAAAGACAACTCAACAACTATCAAATTCTTTAATACATCACAATACTATGAATATAATGCCCTCATAAAATATGGTTTCACTACAAGGAAAGAAACCCACAAAATATCCTCCATTAGATTTTTGACCTAATGATAAAAGTCAAGATTTGTAATGTTGAGTTATACAATAAAATTTGGCTTCAATGGTTCCACCTTCAGAACCCAGGTTGAGGTACGTGGGCCTTGAACTCTACAAGAGGGGTACACCCCACACTTTGAAACTCTTTAGACTCATTTATCAATAATAACCTTTTATTGCAAAGTTGAGATCCATTTTTCTAACAACATCCTTTCAAGCTTAGTCATCCTAACACATTGATTATACCTAAAGTATCAGGAAGAATATAGAACATCATATGCCAATATTACAAATAAAATTGAATAACTAAGAAAGATTTTAAATTTAAACAAAAATTCTGCAATAGACAATGATATGATTATCTATCCAAGTATTTTGGAAGGGAAATTCATTAATAAATAAAGGTATTCTGAACAATTAAAAATAACATCTAGAAATTTTAAATGACACATCCTTAGATATTCATTCTCATTACCATTATCCATGTCATAATATGAGATATCTTCAAGGGAGCAATATTTATTCTTATTTATTCTATATTTTTAGCAAGAAAATAACTCACGATTATGATCTACAATCCTCACCAAATGTGTAACTATAGAATTCTAAGGGGCATTACCATAGGTTCATTATTTTCTTAAACAATCTAAAAGTTTATGAGCCTAAACAAATTATAAAATTTTATTTTGTAAAATCATTACAATTGCATACTATTACTTAATCTCTAAATTCTAGAGAAAGATATTAATATTATTTGTTCCCATTTTCACACTCTTTGGAGAAAAATATCTAAGGGAAGGAATGATGACATGTCTCTATCATATCTTACACATTCTAATCAAGTGAAAAAAAATAAAAGAACTTTAGATGCATTCTATATTCAACTTCACAATCACTATTCCTTCCCTTTTCATACTCAACTTTTTGAGTTTACATTTTAACAATTTATTGTTAGTCATTACCTACTTCATTTCTTGATCTATGTGGAATCCTTCATGACTCTAGTACACTATATAATCTGATATTTCAGTTAGATAGGACCTATTCTATAAAGGCCAATATTGTAGAAAGTATACAATATTATGACATCAAGAAGACATGAACACTATTGTGATTCTATTCTAGAGTGTAAGATTCTTCTAATGTAGAGTAATATCACCTATGCAATTTACAAACTACTATAATTTACTAATGTTTGGATCTTTTTATGATGCATTTAATCATATAAAATTCAAACTTCAAGTTCTCATATTCTAATACATCTTATTTCCATTTTAACATATGTTTATCAATTAATTCTAAAATTTTCTTCTTACAATTGATTCAATTTGCTTAACACTTTTAAATATTTTAAAAGTTTAATTTATTTTTTTTCACATTCATAAAATAAATAAAATCAGTTTCTCCATTTCTCCAAAATGTATATATATCAATTGTTTAAATTTGAAGACCATTAAAATAAAACATGATCCACTACTAATGTTGCTTAAGAAA
This sequence comes from Cupressus sempervirens, assembly GCA_028749045.1. Lineage (NCBI taxonomy): Eukaryota > Viridiplantae > Streptophyta > Pinopsida > Cupressales > Cupressaceae > Cupressus > Cupressus sempervirens. The sequence continues at coordinate 707,738,377 of CM053787.1, forward strand.
CCATCTATTAAGAATGTTCCAAAAATAAATGTAAACCCATCATAATTATAATTTCTGTTCTAAACCATTGATGTACTTCATAACTAAAATTTATATTATAAACCATCGATATACTCTTAAAAAAAAATTAGTTTCAACCCAAAATAAAAATATGACTAACCTATAAAATACTTCCATTATTGGTTTGTCATATCTTCTCTAACTTATTCAATTCAAATCAGAATATGTAGCTACATAAAAGGATGATACTATTTCATCTTTATAGATACAATTCCGGGCATTATAATTTATGTAGCATTTGTCATCTTCCATTACAATGAAAATTCCACTCATCAGAAGCCATTAGAATGGTTTGCTATAGTTTGTCTGATAGTATACACACTTTATTAGTAGGTCAACTCCTAGTTGTTGTAGTGGGTATCTACACATTTGGGAAGAAAGCTAGATCTTTCACATCGCTTGCACAAATACAATTATATAAGGGCAGCTTGTTCCTTGGCTTTACATAAACATTCTTAATAGAAAAAAGAAAAAAAAGAAAAAATAAAAAAAGAAAAGAAAAGTATAGTAAAGTATGACATGATATGTTTATTTCTCATATATGTGTATCGCTACATCATATTTTCAACAATTATCTCTCTATTGTATTTTTGAATAGAAGATGGCATCCTCTATCTTTATGTTCTTCTTGATCCACAAGAGTAGTGTGAGTAGAAGAGATTGCTTGAGACCAATCCAAATTGAATCCCTACCTCCATGTCAATTAGGTGTCATAGCTATGGTGATAAGTAGAAGATAAGACATGTGGCTAGGGGTCCAACCCCATCTTTTATGTTGGGGGGCATCTATGAGAGCCATGACCTTTATGTTTATGGCAATCCTTAGACCATGTGTCCTAAATGAATATTGTGGTTCTAGCCATGATGGTAATTATATAGGGAAGCATTGTTATTGTTAGGTGATGGTGACACTTGAACAACACTATGCTAAACTTAGCTCAATACATTAGCTTAATCTAGAGTAAGATTTCAAATTTGGGCTTCATCTAATAAAATTATAACATTATGAAATTAGCATAAAATGAAACATAGTAATCATAGTATCCTAAATAGTGATAGAATAAGATTGTTCTATGAAATGAAAAATAATGTTATGGTCATCCTAAAATCTACCTTAATGGGTCATCCATTACATTGAATAAATGCATTTTGTAATATTAAGAGATGCTTCTATAAATGGAAGAGGTTTAGTTTAAATTATAAATAGAGATCTTGTCTTGAATAAACTATAATTGGTCATGAGATGATATTACTTAGAATATTGAGAAGATATATGAGGCAACATAAAAATATTAGAATCTATGAATGTATCCATCACACTGAGAGAGAAAGAATAGTTATTTTTAAGAAGGTTGTGTTCACTAAATATAAATAGTCATATGCTACTATCATTTCAGTTCCTCTTATTTCAATAGGAGCACAAACCCTAGCCATTGTAGGGTCAATGATAGTTTTTCCAGAATCAAATCCTATTGCTTCTCAAGTTTCAAACCTTGGTAGTTCACAAGGGATGAAGGTGGCCGCAATGACTACCACTCATGTTGTGGTTTGCACTCTATTTGTTGCATCATCCATTGTGACTCATAATGTGTGGTGTTCTCGCGTTCCTCTCAGACGTGCTAAGAAACTAGAGGAGAAACGACACGCTATTAGTCCAAAAGAGTTTCTTTTTGGCTTCAACCCAATTTAAACCTTCTTGCAAAATAGTTATTTCTCTCTTGAAGATGAGGAAGATATGGAAGAGTTTTCATGAATTCTTTTATCATGGAATGTGCGAACCAAAAAGTAACATGTTAGGGACACCCATCATAGACTTGGTAATTTAAATTTTCTTTGCATGCAAGAAGTTAAAATTTCTAGTTTCATTCTTTCTTCTACATGTCATGTCATTTGGCCAGATGACATTATGTTTTATTCTCAGCACAAAGCTGGTTGAGCTGGTGTAGTTACTCTTTTGTCACATCATCTTCATTCTACTATTATTTTGCATGGTTTTGACCCCATGCATAGAATAATTTGGTTTTTTCTTTCTATCAACAATCATTCCTTTGGAGTAGTTAATGTTTAATGATGTTGTGCAAAAATCTCAATTGTGGGGCTGGATGGCTGACAACTTGCCTCTAGCTACTTGGGTTATATGTGGTGATTTTAATATGGTTGAGTTAGCCTCTGATAAAGATGATTTTTTTTCTTTTTGCTGGCCAGCTGGGAAAAGGGAAGCTTGGTACTACATGTGTAATAATTGGGCCTTTATGATCCCAATACTAACCACCGCCCGCATAGTGGGGTATGACACACTTGGTCTAACTTTTGAGCTAGCTCTGACCACATTTTAAAATGTCTCAATCATGCCATGATTATTGCACAATATTTTTTCTCCTTTTTTGAGGATCAAGATTTGCCTATCATTCCTCTACTAGATGTGACGTTATCAGACCACTATCCCATTTATTTTACCATTTCTTAGCACACATTTGTCCAGCAAGCTGTCAGGATGCAATTTTTCCAAAATACATCAATTCTAATGCATGCTTCCACTATTTCTCATCTCCTACATGTTTGGAATTTGGAGCCACGTCTGCGTTCTTAGACAGGTTGGATTCAATGGTGGAATGATGTTGTTACTAGAACTACTAGATTTATATGCATCTATTGGTGAAAGTTGGAAGTTTACAGATGATAGTCTTATGAATCTGCTACCACGACTCTCAAGAAATATTTTGAACCTCTCACCCTTAACCCTTTTGATGTTGATTTGCAAATCTAGCTCGCCAAGCTTTGTCATGACAAACATATTGTAGATAATTATATTGCTCAAGGGGCCCAAATCAACGCTCACCTCTATTGGTTGGAGGTTGGCAATAAGGCTTCTAAGGAATTCTTCTAGGATCTTAGAGCCCGTCATACCAATTTTGGGATTAAAAAGATCAAGCAAGGCAATTTGGTTCTCTCTAGTCTCCCTAACATCCTTCAAGATTTTATTCACCACTATGAAAATGTTTTTGATTCGTAAGGAAATTTGGTTGCTCGGGAGGAAGCCCTCAAAAAGTGTATTTATGTTACTCCAAACCGCTTAGTAGTTGAGCAATGTGTTTTCTATGAGAAACTTCTCACCATCTGAGACCTTAAGGAGGCAGTCTTTTCCATGACTAATGACAAATCCCCTAGTTGTGATGGGTTTCCCTTTGAATTTTACAAACACCTCTAGAAGTCTATTGGTCTCGACCTACAAAAAGTTTATCTTGAAGTCTATCATTCTAAGAGTCTAGGAGCCATTATCAATAAAGGAAACATCAAATTCATACCTAAAGCTAGCGATCTTAAGGATATCTCTAACTAGCGGCCCATCTCTTAATAAGATTATTGCTAAGGTAATATCTCTTAAAATTTGCCATCTCCTACCTTTAATTGTGTGGCCAAAGAAAACTAACTTTATTAAGTCTAGGTATATTCTTGACAACATCATTGTTGTCTAGGAAGGCATGGAATGGGCTCACAAATCCAATCAACTGTCTATATTTTTGAAAATTGATTTTGCTAAAGCTTATGATCAAATTGAATGACATTTCATCTTGGTTATGCTTCAAGCTCTAGGTTTTAGTCCCAATTTTCTTCAGCCCGTGGAGATGCTTTTTGGTGATGCTAATGCTTGTATTACTATCAATAGCTCTCAATCTAAAGCCTTTGGGATGTTTCACTCCATCCAGTAGGGTTGCCCTCTAGCTTTGTCTTTAAATGTTCTTGCAATTGAAGGGTTTGGTTACTTACTAGCCCAGTTTGTTTCTTCTAGTTTGGTTCATGGCATCTCCTTGCTAGATTCCTCTACTAAGTTGGTAAATGTGCACTTTGTTGATGATTCCTTTCTCACTCTTTTGGAAGATGAGGAGAACATCACTAATACCTTGCAATTCCTAGAAATCTTTTGTCAAGCCTCTGGTTTTGCTATTCCATGGCACAAAATGCTCTGCTACAGGTAATAGTTTCTTCCAGCTCCACCATGGCTTGACCAGTTTGAATGAAAATGGGTCACTCATGGGGAGATCTTTCTCTTTCTGGGTATTCCCTTTGCCTTTCAAGATTCACCAGTTGATTTATGGAATGTTATGCTTGTTAAAATTGAAAAGAATCTTGACTATTGGCTTACTAAACCCCTTTCTCTTGTGAGGAAATTTTAGATTTTTTCAAAGGTGCTAGCGGCTATGCATGTTTATAATTCTTCCTATTGGGCTCCTTTCAAAGCCTCTTGTCTAAAATTAGAGCGATTACTCCATGACTTTATTTGGGCTTCTAGATCTAACCATCATGGCTTTCACAGAGTGGCTTGGGATATTTGTTGTCTCCCCAAAGAGTCTAGAGGCTGTTGTCACTTAGGTTTACACCCTTGTCCAAGGCCTATGTGTGAGGACAACCTAGTGAAACATGGAAACAACCTCCAAGCTGTGGGACTTGAACTACAAGGTTGAGTCTCTGGAGAAGGTTGGCTTCCTCTTAATATCAGGGTGCACCCAACTACTCTTGGAGAGGAAAAGGGAGAAAGAGAGCACAAAAGAAAATCTACCTAGTTCTAATCTAAGGAGGTGATGCACCAAAATAGAGTGTTCGAACCAATCTCTGCCCATACATGCGCTACTGAACTAGAATGAAACTAAGGATATACACATCTAGACTTGCTTTAATCAAATAACCACATGCAGATCAGAAAACCAAGATGAATGACACAAGGAAGGAGTTCACTTATATATCATTCATAGGCCAGCAAAGATACAGTCATGCAGATTACAAATTTCCACAAAACAATGGAACAGGCAAAGAATTCTTGTACTTTAATACCAATGGCTGGAGGAGATAAGTGGAGAATCAAACAGTTTAGAGGCACAGGGGAATTTACACTAGAATTGTAGAGCAATAGCAGAGGAAAATCAGAGAGAAGGTCCCCCCTAAAAATGAAAACAAAACTTAACTTTATAGTTTAGGCATAACTGAGATCTTTTCCAACTGAAGTGACCTTGTAGCTACCTGCCATTAAGTCCTGTGGAGGACAATCATGGGAATCTGAAGAAAATTTGATCTTTGTTGCAACAGGTGTTCTGAGAGGACTGAAAATGGTGCAATCGATGTTTTGACTGGGTAGATGGATCGACTGAGATGGTGGAGTGTTCTTCCTCATTCTACATTCATTTTGGGTAGGTCAGGATTGATCATGAAGATTAGATCGCACAACAAAATTGATTACCTTCATTTCTTAGTTCATGAATCAGTAGGATCAGTGAGGTCAAAGGGTTCCACATGCTGACTGGGCCATGCAGGCCAATCACATTCCTTCCTTCTGCTATTCTGGACACCTTTTCCACATTTGACCACCCTTAATATTGATTGGGTGCCATGTCACTATTGAAAAAGTCTTTGAAAATCTTGATAGCGCCATAGTGCCTAGTGGTCTCAACCTAGTTGCACCACCTTTCCACCATCTAGCCATAACATCAAAACTAACTACCACGTTGACTGTGACGATTGCACTGACTGCTAGCCGTTAACCATCAACCTTGGCCGAGCCAGCGAGACACGTGTCAACAAGGTGCTATGTCGCCATGGTATCCACCGTGCAGCTTCCAATGGCGAGATAGCGCTAGCCGTTGATCGGCCTTAAATCTGACAATCGTGAAGACTCGTCATACCATTGTGTTGTCCTTACCCTGGGCCCATCATAACTAGTGCCACCTCAGCAACCGTACCTTAGCGAGACTTGGACCCACTGACACGTGGTGAAAGGCATTATGTCACCATGGTAAAGATCACACAACTTCACCATAGCGAGATGGCGTCTTCCACCGATTTTCCTTGATCTAATAGCAAGCAAGATAGATACTGCCCCTCAGTGTATCAATCAATGGGAATCGGCCACGTGCCAACTGTCTGTATTTCTTGTGCCTCCAAACCTGGACCCATAAGGACACGTGTCCTCTAGGTGCCAACTCGCTATTGTAAATCTCATGCAACTTCTCCATAGCGCGATGGCGCTTGCCCTTGATCTTTGCAGATCTGATGGTGGAGAACTTAACCCTTTATTGCACTAGTCACGTTGAAGATTTGGTCCCACGATCTATCTATATTCTGACTTGACATATGTGGCAGCCCCCCATTGGCCTAACAAAGCACCACCCTGGCAGACCCAAGACCTTGACCCCACAGAGTGGCCACGTGTCAACTAGGCACCTTGTCACTATGAGGAAATCGAGGCCAAATCCCCATAGTGCCATAGCACCCAACTGATGACATGTCCTCTAATTTACACGTGTCTTCAAATGATTTGTGACCATGGCACTGGGCTCCACTAATTGGGCAGACGAGGTACAAATGGGACCCAACTATCTTCGATTCTTCACCGCGGTGGACTTTTCTTCTTGGGCGCTATGTCGCCATCGAAAAATTCATGAGTTTTTTGATGGCGCCATGGCGCCCCACCGGCTTTTTTGACTTCCTGACCCGTGAAACTAACTGCTCCCCATGAACATTTTCTAGTGTGACACAACTTGCCCATTGTAAGACATTTCCGTCGGGTGCTATGTCGCTATGAATTTTTTTTTGACTTGCCCCCAACCTCTATTTTGCAAGCTAGACCCATCGAACACACATTGATAGGCGCTATGTTGCCATGCTATCTATCGTGCAACTTTCGATGGCGATATAGGGCCAACCGCCGATCTGAACTGATCTAATGGTGGAGAACTTGCGGGCCACAAAACATATCATAAGGTTTAAAACTTTGGTATTTTAATATTTCCACGGGTATTGGACTATGGGAATTTCAAAGGTGAGAAGGGAAAATATGAATTATGAATTTTGGTGGGAAGATTAAAATACAATATTTCTGGTGACTCACAGGTGGCATGAGCCTGCTCGATGTATGACTAGTTGCCTGTAAAAAATCCATTGGGTCACAAGGTCTGAAAAGTATGAATCTGAGAATTGCAAAACCCTAACCCTTCTGTGAGGAGATCAAAACATTGAAAACCCTAGCTCTGCTTTTGCAACCTCAAAACTATCAAAACTTCGAAAGCTGGCAACTCAAAGAGAGAACCATGTGCACGCGCACTTATTGAAAAGCAGGAAACAACAGAAAGGGAACTAGACTAACTATGTACATGGATTCACATATCTTCATTAGAAGCAAGCTTTAAGATAAATCCCATTGACTGGAATGGGAAAAACTTCACCATTTGTCCTGCTCAATTGAAATGCATTAGCTTGCTTGCAAATGGCAATTAGATAGGGGCCACTCCATAGTGCATCAAACTTGGAATGTCTTCCTAGTTTTGCTCTGTCTGAATCCCATTTGAGGACTAAATCTCCTTCTCTAAAGGTCCTAACCCTAGCCTTCTTATCAAAATTCCTCTTCATTTGCTGCTGATGTATCTCTAGGGTTTGCATAGCTTTATTTCTCTTTTCTTCTAGTTCAATCAGCTCTACCATTCTTACTGACATGGAATTATCTTCAATCAATTCCAGCTAATGAGCCAACTCCAAAGATGGGAATTCCAATGAAATTGGGAGTCTGGCCTCCCTACCATATACCTGCACAAAAGGTGAATTCCCAACAGATCTCTTGGGTGTTATCCTATTAGCCCACAGAGCAGTTCTTAATTTCTTATGCTAGGCCCTCTGATTGTCCTCTATTGTCCTCTTCATGATTCTGATCAGATTCTTGTTGGAAGACTCAGCCAAACCATTACCCTAGGGATAGTAATTTGATGATGTGCTCAGGTAGGTATTGTGGTTCATTACCCATGCACAAATCTGGGTCCCAACAAAAGACTTAGCATTGTCCGAGATGATAGTAGAAGGAGCACCAAACCTAGATACAATCTCATCAAGGAACTCAACAATTGATGGTTCTGTGGCATCCTTCAAGGAAATTGCCTCTGTCCATCTAGTGAAATAATCAGTAGCAGCCAAAATCCATTTATGACCTACACTAGACAGAGGATTAATGGGGCCTATAAAATCCAACCCCCACTAGGTAAAGGGCTGATCCACCTAAATAGGATGAAGTGGGAGAGCTGCAAGCCTCTGTTTTCCTAAGAAGAAAGCACACTTCTCACATTTTCTCACATATCTATAACAATCATGAAACAAGGATGGCCAATAATAACCAGCCCTCATGATCTTCATTGCAGTTATTCTTGCAGAGAAATGGCCACCATTAGGTCCATCATGAAGTTTCTTAATCATCCTCTTAGCCTGATCCTCTTCAATGCATCTCAATAGGGTCCCATTAAAATCCCTCCTAAATAGGATACCATCAATTACAACATAGGGAATGGACTGCAGTCTATATTGTCTTCTTTTAGCTCTGTCCAATCCCTGAGGGTATCCATTCCCTGATAAGAAGCTCTTCATATCATTTATTCAGCTCCTTGGACCATTAACATTTCCTTCCTCCTGCTGCTCTGTTAATACCATAGCAGCCTCTTCATCAGAATCCTGACCTGATAACATTTCTTTGCACAACCCTTTCCATCTTACCAGCTTGGTAATATAAATATCAACATCATACTCCATTACCTTAGTGATCCATCCGGCTCTCTTTTCACTGATATTTTTGCTTAACAGGAAGTCTTTTACACTGGCATGGGGCACCAACAAATGGATCCTATTGTGGGATCAGAGGTGCTGGAATTTTTTCAAGGCTCTGATGACTACAAGGGCCTGCTTCTCCACAAAGCTGTACTTATTTTCATATTCCTTAAGCCCTTCACTGAAGAAAGCTATGGGTTGCTCCTCATCCTTTTCATTTGTTTGAGTCAAGACAGTAGAGATACTTGACTCACCGCCTAAAGTGTAGAGGATGAAATCTTTCTCAAAATTTGGGTTCATGAGAGTAGGGGCTGAGGCTATGGCTACCTTGATCTCTTCAAAACTCTCCTTCCCTTCCTTGGTCCATGAGAAGACCATACCTTTCTTAAGCATAGCTGTAAGAGGTTTCACCATGGTAGCAAGATTAGGAATAAACCTTCTTACAAAATTTATCCTACCAAGGAAACTTTGCAGCCCCTTCTTGTGTTTAGGAATAGGAAGGGCAAGTATTGCCTTTGTTCCTTTTGGATCAATGGTCAGCCCATCCTTAGATACAATGTGTCCCAATAATTTTCTTTGGCTTGTAGCAAAGACACACTTGGCTGGGTTAAGGGAGACCCCAAACTCTCTACATCTTAGAAATACCTGTCTTAGATGATCAAAATGATCTTCTACATTTTTTGAATATACAGTTATATCATCAAGGTATACTAAGACAAACTTGTCAATTAATTTTTTAAAGGCCATCTCCATTTCCTTTTGAAATGTGGCACCTGCATTTGTTAGCCCAAATAGCATCTTGCAATAAGCATAGGTGCCCCATTTAGTAGTAAATGTTGTCTTATGTCTATCAGATTCTTTAACTAGCACTTGATTATAACCAGAGAATCCATCAAGAAAAGAGAATCTCCTTGAACCACTGACCTTGGATAGAATCTACTCCATGGAAGGGAGAGGATGGTGATCTTTAAGGGAAGCCTGATTAAGATCCCTAAAGTCCACACACAGTCTGATATCTCTATTCTTCTTCCTAACAGGGACTAGGTTGGCTACCCATGATGAGTGCTTGATGGGAAAAATTATATTAGCCTCAATCAACTTGGATAGCTCCTTTCTCATTAGAGGTTCAATCTTAGGATTCACTGGCCTCTATTTTTGCCTTACTGGTTTGGCCTTATCAATTAAATCTATGGTATGCTGAAACAAACTAGGGTCAAACCCTTTTAAATCATCATATGTCCAAGAAAATACATCATTAAATTCTTGACATAAATGAATGAAGTTTTCTTGCTCAGTTTTAGAACATACCTTCCCCATATTCAGAGATTTTCCATCAGCAATTGTAACTGGGGCATGATCATCCTTTTCTGCAGCTAGATTCATTCCTTTGCCTCTTGTTTGATCATCAAGATTAAAGACACTCTCCAAGGTAATGAGACATTTGGGCAACTTGTTAGAACTAAGATGAATGATCTGATCACCATACTGATCTTGCAGTCTTGACTAGTTTCTATCTGAGAATTCTGCGTCATTCTGCAAGAAACTCACAATTTGCTCATCAGAATCAAACACCTGCCAATGAATGTTTTTGTTAGGGATGGTAAGCCTCACTACCACCTTTATTTGTTGCTTCTTCTTCTCCTCAAGATTCCCTGGTACATCATAAGATGCACCTATTGCTGCAAGTCTATCAGCATGTTTATTTTCTTTCCTAGGAATACTCTAAATATTAAATGCGTTGAAGCCTCAAGCAAATCCCAGACTCTGTGTTTGTAAGACTTGAGCGGGCCATTTTTGGTGATATTCTAGTTTCTCACTTGGTTAACTACCAACTCACTATCCCCATATACTCTCAAGGCTTGAATTCCTCTCTTTTGGGCAAGTAAGAGACCTTGAATCAAGGATTCATACTCGGCCACATTATTGGTGCAACTAAATTAGAGCCTAAAGGAGAAGTAGTATCTTATTTGTGCATGAGAGATCAACATAACACCAACCCTTGATCCATTTCTATTCCTTGAGCCATCAAAGTACATACTCTATATCCCACTTCCATCTTCTTTAGCATCCACAAGATTGGGAACTACCACATCTTTTTCTAAAATACAATATGTACTAAGGCTTGTCTCAAGAGTTTTTGACATAGGTTCAAACTGATATGTACTAGCCCATTCATCCAAGAAGAAATCTGGAATCTCTACTATGGAAGTGGTAGGCTCATTTACTATGTCATTTTCATCCATCTCTAGAATAGGACAATTTATATTGATGAAGTTGGGGGTGTAAGATTCAGTGTGATGAAGGGCTTGAGGCTTTGCTCTAATTGAGGCATTGGCTCCATATTTGGTCTTAAATGACATATATGACCAATCAGAAAATATGAATCCACCTATTTGGGCAGTGAAGTCTCTTGACAGACAAATAGCAAAGTATGGCTTGACCTTAGTAATGGATATGTCTTGAATCATAGTGCAACCAGGGCATGCATGTAGGGCCATTTCCACATTCCTAAGGATACCTACAGTTTTGACGGTACTACCATCTAATTGTAACACATCCCTAACAATGGGCTCATATTTCATTCCTAAAGCGTCAGCAATACACCTAGGCATCACTGAGCTACTAGCCCCTGAATCTATCATGCAATTGTGGACTAATTTGCCCCCTATAATTAGAGAAACATAGAATGGAGGAGGTCTAACCTTTTTATTTGTCTCCACATCCCCTGCTGGTTGTACTAGACTTGTGGCACTCTCCATGGTAGATGGCTGATCCTTTGGTTCAATCTTCTCCAATTCTTGCTGCAACATCCTCTTCTGCATTGGTATGGTAGCAATAACATCCCACATAGAAATGTTCACATTTGTCTTCTTCATTTGCTCTACCACACTAAATGATGCATTAGGAACTTTGGTAGAAACTTTGGGAGCTACACTTATAAGAGGTTGAGATGGGGCAACATAAGGATCACTTGCATCTTTCTTTCTAGAATCTTGCCTTTTCTGCTGTGAAGCACTTGTTTGTTCATTTTATGCTTGTATATGAGGTGTAACACTTGAAGTTGAGGCTTGCTTAGGAGGAGGAGGGGTAGCATGTTCCATAGCTCTTTTTTTGCTTCTAGTGTTATGAGCGATGGAATCCTGGTTTACATGACAATGCTCCCCAATCTGATGATTCATGAAAGAGCAATCATCATGTCCTTGAACATATGAGGCCTCCTTGGGATGATCCTCCTTGTATGATTTCTTTGCCGCAGGTTCTTGGTTAGTTAAGGCCAAATAAGATTTTGCCTTCTAGCACATGCAATAGGTATAAGAATAGTTGCAGGAAGGACAAAAATCTCGATCTTGGGCCAAGTTATTTTGAGGGACTATAGCTCTGTTCTGATTTGAGCTTGAAGCAGAAGCATGACTATTTTGCTAACCCTGATCAAAAGAGCTATTCCACTGATTAGGAGGCCTACCACCATTTGGAGCTTGATATTGCAATTGGGGATGCTTGCCACCTTGAGCTTGCTGCCTTTCTAAGGCCACCACTTTATTACTCATTTTTTTTATCATAGAAAAACTATCCTCTAATCTTTTTCCTTGGTCCTTCAACTCCCTCCCCTGCTCTTGCAATTTTTTATCTAGGGTCCTCTCTCTCTTATCTGTATTCAGAACTAGACCTTGGAGCATCTCTTTGAGTTTATCTATCCCATTTGAGGATGTGGAAACTTGGGGAACTAGAGTAAGGGCTTGTGATGTAGAAGTTGTAGGAAGAGAGGCCATTGCCGATTGATGATTTGGGATATCAAGAAAGACGGGTATAGGAGGCCTCAGAGCTAGTTTGCCTCCTTGTATCAGGATGTTCTTAGCTTTTATGGCTATTTCATAAGCATTAGGCAAGGTATCTCCTCCCATAGTTTGGATTGTAGTGGCAATATCACTGTTAAAAGCTCTAAGGTAATGCAAGAAGGCATTACCAGGGGTGGGTTTCACCAAAGTAGGTATTCTATCCCATGTCTTCTGAAATCTATAATTAAAATTAGTCATACATTCATGGGGGGCTCTTTTTATAGTAGTCAGCTACTCTAAAAGTGACAGATAGTCACTTTTATCCTCAAAATGTTTGCATAATCCTGCTCCTAGTCCATCCCAATTAGTTATAGAACCATGAGCTAAGCCTCTATACCACTGTAATGCTTTTCCTTTTAAAGATGAGGCTAGAAGTCTGACAGCAACATCATCCTCTATAATGCCATGAATGTTACAGACATTTGCTACTTCTTGGATATGCTCTAAAGGGGAGATGGAAGTTTCACCAGTAAAATTAGGTATACTTTTTAGTGCAGATACTGGTATATCATGTCTTTGGGCTAACAATAGAGGACTTCCACCATTAACGGTGGAAAAAGAATGAACTCTTGGTTGTGCCATGTAAACAAGTGTTCTATTGATGAGTGTTGATGGCAATATAGGCTGAGTTTGAACAGTAGGAGGAGTAGAGACAGACCTTACAGGTATATCAACTGTTATTACACCCCTAGCTGATGATAATGAGATTCTAGTCCTCCTTCTTCTAAGATTTGAAAGAGAAAGCTCTTGATATTGAAATTTACCTCTAGAGGATGCCCTTGTTTCAGCTCTGGGCATGAATCACTGCAACTTTGGCCTAGAACCAGATTTGTTGATGTTCAGATTCGCCAAGTACTTTGCAGGATCAACCTCTTGAAGGCTTGAATACTAAAGCCAACACTACCTCTTCAACATTAATCTCTGGAACTCTTTCTTCTTTTGACACCAGTAGACTTTAAATCTTTAATAGGATGTTGTCCCACCAGGCATGCCAAAAATTGTTGTCACTTAGGTTTGCACCCTTGTCCAAGGCCTATGCGCAAGGACAACTTAGTGAAACATGGTAACAACCTCCAAGCTATGGGACTTGAACTGCGAGGTTGAGTCTCCGGAGAAGGCCATCTTCCTCTTACTATCAGGGTGCACCCAACTACTCTTGGAGAGGAAAAGGGAGAAAGAGAGCATGAAAGAAAATCTACCTAGTTCTAACCTAAGGAGGTGATGCACCAAAATAGAGTGTTTGGACCAATCTCTGCCAATACATGTGCTACTAAACTAGAATGAAACTAAGGATATACACATCCAGACTTGCTTTAATCAAATAACCACATACAGATTAGAAAACCAAGATGAATGACACAAGGAAGAAGTTCACTTATATATCATTCATAGGCCAGCAAGGATACAGTCATGCAGATTACAGATTTCCACAAAACAATGGCACATGCAAAGAATTCTTGCACTTTAATACCAATGGTTGGAGGAGATAAGTGGAGAATCAGACAGTTCAGAGGCACAGGGGAATTTACACTAGAATTGCAGAGCAATAGCAGAGGAAAATCAAAGAGAAGGTCCCCCCTAAAAATGAAAACAAAACTTGCCTTTATAGTTTAGGCATAACTGAGATCTTTTCCAGCTGAAGTGACCTTGCAGCAACCTGCCATTAAGTCCTACGGAAGACAATCATGAGAATCTAAAGAAAATTTGATCTTTGTTGCAATAGGTATTCTAAGAGGACTGAAAATGGCACCATCGATGTTCTGACTGGGTAGATGGATCGACTGAGATGGTGGAGTGTTCTTCCTCATTCTGTATTCATTCTGGGTAGGTCGAGATTGATCATGAAGATCAGATCGCACAACAAAATCGATTACCTTTGTTTCTTGGTTCATGAATCAGTAGGATCAACGAGGTCAAATGGTTCCACATGCTGACTGGGCCACACAAGCCAATCACATTCCTTCCTTCTGCCATTTTGGACACCTTTTCCATGTTTGACCACCCTTAATATTGACTGGAAGCCATGTCGCTATTCAAAAAGTCTTCAAAAATCTTGATAGCGCCATAGCGCCTAGTGGTCTCAACCTAACTGCGTCACCTTTCCACCATCTAGCCATAACATCAAAACTAACTACCACGTTGACTGCGACGATTACACTGACTGCCAACCGTTAACCATCAACCTTGGTTGAGCCAGCGAGACATGTGTTAACAAGGCACTATGTTGCCATTGTATCCACCGTATAGCTTCCAATGGCGAGATAGCGCCAACCGTTGATCGACCTTAAATTTGACGATCGTGAAGACTCATCGTACCACTGTGTTGTCCTTACCCCGAGCCCATCATAACTGGCACCACCTCAGCAACCACACCTTGGCAAGACCTAGCCCCACTGACACATGGTGAAAGGTGCTATGTCACCATGGTAAAGATCGCACAACTTCACCATAGCGAGATGGCGTCTTCCATCGATTTTCCTTGATCTAACAGAAAGCAAGATAGATACTGCCCTTAGTGTATCAATCAATGGGAACCAGCCACATGCCAACTGTCTGTATTTCCTATGCCTCCAAACCTAGACCCATGAGGACACATGTCCTCCAGGTGCCAACTCGCTATTGTAAATCTCATGCAACTTCTCCATAGCGCGATGGTGCCTGCCCTTGATCTCTACAGATCTGACAGTGGAGAACTTAACTTTACTGCATTGGCCACATTGAAGATCTGGTCCCATGATTTATCTATATTCTGACTTGAAATATGTGGTAGTCCCCCATTGGCCTAACGAAGCACTACCCTGGCAGACCCAAGACCTTGACCCCATGGAGCGACCACGTGTCAACTAGGCACCCTGTCGCTATGAGGAAATCGAGGCAAAATCCCCATAGTGCCATAGCACCCAACTGATGACATGTCCTCTGATTTACACATGTCTTCAAATGATTTGTCACCATGGCACCAGGCTCCACTAACTGGGAAGATGAGGTACAAATGGGACCCAACTATCTTTGATTCTTCACTGCGGTGGAATTTTTCGCTTGGGGGCTATGTTGCCATTAGAAAACTCATGAGTTTTTCGATGGCGCCATGGCAGCCCACCAGCTTTTTTGACTTCCCAGCCCGTGAAACTGACCGCTCACCATGAACATTTTCTGGTGTGACACAACCTGCCTGCCGTAAGACATTTTTGTTGGGCGCTATGTCGCTATGAAGAATTTTTGAGCAACACATGATAGCGACATAGCACCCACAGTGCCGCAAAACTTTTTCGACCTGCACCCAACCTCTGTTTTGCAAGCTGGACCCACCTGACCTGTGTTGACAGGCGCTATGTCGCCATGCTAACCATCGTGCAACTTTCAATGGCGAGATAGGGCCAATCGCCAATCCGAACTGATCTGATGGTGGAGAACTTGCAGGCCACAAAACATATCATAAGGTTTAAAACTTTGGTGTTTTAATATTTCCACGGGTATTGGACTATGGACATTTCAAAGGTGGGAAGGGAAAATATGAATTATGAATTTTGGCGGGAAGATTAAAATACAACAGAGGCCTTGACCTTATTTCCACATAGAAGCAAGGCCTTACTCTTTGTGCCAAGTGGATTATACATGCCAATATTGAAGATGAAGCGTGGAAAGTTTTGGTTTGGCATTGCATTTCTTTTGGGTTTCCTATTAATAGGCTTGCATGGAAGGGGATTGGCTTTCAAACCCTTCTCATCATGTGGGAACCTATGCACATGCAAGGATCTTTTGTTATCAAGAGCATATGGAAAGCTTGGGAAGCTATCAAGCCTTGGCTTCACTAGTTTGGTAATGGTTTCCATGATGGGCTCTCTTTGAGTCAGCATAACATTTGGTGGTCTCCTCTATATGTTATCTAGAGTGTTCCTCTGGCCAAGACTCAAGGTGCTAGTGCTTTGAGTTTTTTAAAACATGGCATCAAGACACCTAAGGACCTCTTTTCTAAGGTCTCTATGAGTCTCAGATCTTGGGTATTTATATAAGTCCAATTCCATCTTACCCATTTAGGTCGACAAACTTTTGCTTTGTTACTTTCTGCAATTCTAGATCACTTAATTCATAAGGTGGGTATTTAGTCTGTTCGACCATGTGGATAGACTAGAAGTGGTATCTTGCTACTTCCTTCACCAGTTACAAACCATGTTTATGGTATTAATGGCTTTCTCCCCATAAATTGATGGTGGATACCCTCAACCAATGATGGCATCTATAGTCTTCCCTTTCTTAGTAGAGAAAGTGTTTCAATACTATATGGAGTGCCATTACTAAGCCCAAGATTTCCCATTTTTCTTAGTTTCTAGTGTTTCAAGGTCTTCTCCTTTGGCCTTAGTTCAAGCATATTGAGGTTCTGGATCCTCAATGTCCATTATGTGGGCAGCCAAAGTCATTTTTGCATTTTTTTTTGTTCTGTAGATGTGCCCAAAACTATTGGCACTAGATTCATAATTTTTTAAAGCCATTTTAGCTAGAACCTTTTTCCTAGCGTATGGCTCTGTTGGGTGACTCTCCTAGGTTCCCTAGGAAATTTACCTAGATCTAGCATACCTTCAGGATGGATATTTTATTTACTTTGTGGAAAGATAGGAATGTTATTCTTTTCACTCACATTTTTCTTGACATAAATGTTGCTATGTACACTAAAGCATGTATTTTTAACAATGTAGTGATGCAAATTCAAGTCCAAGCTAATAAGGTGGTTCTACAGATGGCCCACCTTTAGGAGCTACTCAATCATTGGGGTAATGCTCTCTGTACAGTTGCCAGAGTGTCTCCTGACACCTTGGCAAATCACACTCCACCCAGGGGCCACTATTGGGGGTGTAGCTCTTCTACCTATTGCTCTCACACACCACGCTCACAGGCTTCCTGCCACCACTCTCCTAGTGCTAACAATGGTGGTTGGAATCATCACTCGACTTCTCCTCCTTGCCATGGCTCAAGTTAGTCCTCGGGTCTAGTGGCTCCCCCTCTTGGTGCTCCTCGTGTGGTTTTTGGCAAACCTAGAATTGGCTATTTCACCCCCACGAGATGATACAAAGGATGAAGACTAGGCCCCTAATGATGTTGCTGATGGTTGGATTGTTCCTAGCTTGCTTGCCAATCCCAGGGATGACTGGGGTTTCCATGATCGTGATGAACCACCCCCCTCAGTTGGCAATGCTTTGACAGCTTGAGGGGTTGCTTAATATTTTTTGTTGATGAATAGTAGTTGATTCTGGTTTCAACTGTGTGAACTCTCGTAGGATGATCTTGTATCCCCCGACCTTTTTTTGTGAATTGTAACTAGTATATTATTTATTAATAGAAAAGGACTATTCATAACATACATATGTAGAAATATATTTGTATAATAAGATATAACTATAGGATAAAGGTGTGTGTGTAAGATATAACTATAGGATAAAGGTATGTATTGTTTTCACCACTGTTTGTTATTATATTTACAACTAAGTAAAACTATTATTTAAGATATAAATAAAGTAAATAAATTTATATTAAATTATAAAATTAAACTACAGCCAAAAAAGGAAAGAGGTTAATGTTGAAAGATGTGCATGTCACTAGTTTATTTGCCGGTTAAGATGGAATGTTGAGGAGAAGTTTTAAAATATAGGAAACTAAATTATATTGTAGTACCTATGGGTTCCAACTATCACCCAAACTACTATAATAATCACATATGAACTTGTATAGTTGACTTACAAATCTACACACACACTTATGCCAAACACAAGTGAGCAAAGTCTCAAATTTCATGGAATTAAGGGACGAACTATTATTTTCACCATTCAATCATATTATTGATCTAAAATCAATGGTAGCATATTTTACTCAAATTTTACTACTTTTTGTTTCTAATATAACCTCTAGTGTCATGCTCCTAAATGGATATCTAGAATTTGAAAGGGTAAAAGTACAATTTTGTGTCACCTTTTAGAACATCTAAACTTATTTTGGCCAAATGTCATTTCTCTATCAAAACTCAAATTTCTTCAAAAACTAAAAATACCTTTTAGAGAGCTCGGAGTTAAGAGCATCCTCATATAAATTTCATAGTGTTTTGATTAGTTATAATATTCTAAAATTTCAAAATACTACAAGTAATTTTTTTGAAATTTGAGAAGATGCTACATTAAAAAAGGAAAAAAAATAGTAAATCATATTTAAAAAATAGAAAATTTATATATAGTACTGGAGGAGAGAGTCCTCTTTAAGAATATGTAGTTTTTTCTCAAAAAGATGTAGATTTGATAAGGATGTTTTGAAGGGAAAAAAATTATTGATTTATGATAAGTTAAACTTTGAGGACTTATTATATATATATATATATATATATAATGAAGTTGGAGCAAAAAATGATTATTTGCATATACTCAAGAGCTATAACCCATATTTCTTACAATAAAAAAAGGACTTCAAAAATTTAAAAACTGCATTGATAGAATAGGAACATTGATTTCAAGTGAGATACTTTAGCCAATTTCTCAAATGGAAGTATTCATCTTCAACTAAGTATGGTAAAATATTAGCATGTGTGGTACCTTAGAGCACAAACTTGAAGATAGTGGATGCTCTAGTAAGTATGGCAAAGGCAATGTTATACGATTTTTACTATAGTATGACTTGTGCTTTGAGGGTTGACATTTTGAATAGTTATGTAACAAAGTACTACAACATTATGGAAAAGGAAGATTCGGTAGGATTTTGAATTATATTGGAAAGCAATTTTAAAAATAGATATAAATGGTAGAAACAAAAATCAGAAAGGATGAAATAATAAAATATAAGAAATATAATTCATATATAATTTAATATTCAAATAATTAACACAAAATCTTACAACATTAATTTTATTTAATATCTTTCTCAATTGAAAAGGAAATAAATGCTTGGGCGAAAAGTGTTTAAAAAGTTGAAAGCAAGACAAACATGATGACAAACAAAAGGTGACGCTTTTACAGCAGCATTTCAGAAGGATTCCATTTCATCTTTGGAGGCACACCTATCATGGGCTCTATAGTTTTATGTTGTATTTGTTATTTTGCGTAACAGGAGGATTCTACTCATCATGAGCCATAGTTTTGTGTAGTGGGCATCTGCAATTGCACATATATTTGGTGGACTTTGAAGCATAACGTCACTGTAATTTTCAACTTATTCTTTCTAGCAAAGTACCAAGAAGACATTGCATTCTCATATCTCTCAATACATCTGGATTTGCTATTGTGGGCTAAAGTGAAATTTGTGGAGGAGATGGTGGAATCATTTCTCCTGTAGCTTTCTTCTTTTAATATTTTTTAATGGATAATTAGATTTTTCTTTTCTTTTCAATTGATTGATACAGATTCAAGATTCAAGATTTCTCAGATAAGAGGCTCCACAACGTAATGTGGGATCAGTTCCGATATAACCACAACGTATTGTGGGATCAGTTCTGATACAACTAGTATATTATTTGCTTGTTCTCAAAGGATCATCTTAATTGGGGATGAGCCTTCTTAAAATAAATTTTCACCAAATCTTTTTATTATCAACAGCAAAATGTCATTTATTTTGTCTTTGTGAATTTGACCGTGTAAGAATTTTTTTAATATTAATGCTTCCTGTCATATAACATGATCTATCATTATGATGAGAGATAATTCATCTCTGATGACAGATTACATAGTTATTTGAAATGTTGATGTTAAAAAATTCTTACACAATCAAATTACAAGTACAAAATAATTACTTTTATAGATTGTAGAAATATGTTAACATTGCATTTTTTAAGGAAAAGATCACCACTAAAAATATTATAAATAACTTCTTGTATTATTTAAAGCTATTTATAAATTTCATTAACAAGATTTAAAGGTATGTGAATGATAATTTAATTTGTATTTATAAAAATATTTAATTTCATTATATAAAAATAATAATGCATAAATTTTAGACTTCATAAATAATTTTTTAAAATATCATTATACAAATCAAGTCTTATTATTTTTTATTAATATTATTTCTTTTAGTTGAGATTTGGTTTTTTTTTGTTGTGTTTTATCTCAATGATCAAATTAATACTATTTTTTTTTATAATAGTTGTTTTATTTTATTAATAAATCTAAACTGAGAAGAAACTTGGTGCAAACCAAGGATGATGATAGATAGGGATGTCACCATTCTGTAGATGAAGTAAAACATAAAGATCCATTAATAGATCACAAACATGGAAAAGACCCCAAGACAAAACATAAAATTAAGTTTTAATATTAGCACACCTTTAAGAATGAGACTAGAGGATCATACCCAAAGAATCCTTCTTCATTTTCTTTTCTTTTGTCCCTTCTATAATGTTTTGAAACCATCTTCAATCTTGGTAACTTCATTATACCAATCCAAAGCCTAATCTTGGGAATATTTTTGGTTGCTTTGTGCAAGCTCCCTCCTCCATAACCATACCATCCTCTAATTCCTTATCCATCTCCATCTCTTGAAATTATCTCATCCCTCAGGTGCACCAACACAACTATCTTGTTACAACACCCATGAACCTTTAGACAAACTAGTACAAACATTGTGATTCACTGTGAGCACCTCCTAAGAGGAGTAAATTGAAGGCATAGACATCATTTTGTCTACAAAAGCTTGAGAAGAACTTCTTTGCTTCCCCAACTTTTTCTAAATAGTATAGAGTTGTTAAGAAATAATTTTCCACCAAGAATCCACCTTTTATTTTCTATCATTGTCACATTATGTTTCCTTATGTGCAATTTGTAAACATGTCACTAGAATGAGACCCTTTAATAGTCCTGAGGTTGAAGGCAACAACCTTTTGAAGTTTTAATTAGAATTTCAATAAGGATCCTCTTCGATACATCCATTTCCACATAATGTAAACGAAGGTAAAATGATACAGATTTAAAGAGCTAACATCCATCATCAAAAAATCCCCAAGAGAGTCTCCCATTGCTTCAAAACAAGAATCAAATTAAAGATGTAAGGGAAGATTCATAAGTCCTACCTGAAAAGGGATCATACAAAAAACTTTAGTGGTTGGATTAATATCGAGTTGTCAAAGTTTTTACATTAAAATTAACTTCTCCTCCTAGTTCTAAGTATTCTCACACAAAACCTTATTTCCATCCTAAATATTCTAAAAAATGATAATGAAAGAACCCTTTAATACCAAGAAAACTCTAGACACATCCATCAAGAATAGGCTCCTAATTGTCATCAATTCAAGAATACATATCATTTAAGCTTGACCATAAACCCTTGAACTTGATAACAACAGCCAATTCAGAGAAAACTAACATGTTATGGGCAACATTTTCCTCAACCTTAGTAGACAACTCCACAAATGTGACTTTGGTCGAGGGAGAGAGGACATTTGTAACGCCCTGCCAAGGGATCCAAAAGAATTAACCTAAAGTTTTACTAAGTTTGCCAAACATTTTTTTTTTAAGATAACCTAAAACATACATGTCAAACATAAAGTAGTGGAAGCAATAACATACAATCGTACAGAAGCAACATAACATATTACATTTCTTAAGGATCCCAAGATGTTGAATCACATTTAAGTTAATTAATACTAAGTCTAATAAATACCACATTTGCATGAAATAATAATTACAAGTCCAAGTCCATTTAAATAATATAAAATTGTTCTGCATGCCACTTGGCAATAAAATTCAGAATGCACAATCATCCACTGTACATGTCACATGGTATGAAAGGCTAAAAGAATATACATTTATAAAAATAGATTACATCATCCCTTTTGGATCCATGAAACAAATACAATACAATCAGTGACATCATCCATCATAAAGATATAACCATCCATCATAATACACAAAGATAGAATGAAAAGAAAAGCAGACAAAGAACTCTAGCCATGACATCAACGGATGGATCTCAATGGTAAAAGTAAAAAGCACTACCACCTGACTGCGTGGTAACCCAAAAAGGCCCACTCCCACTGCACTAAGGAGATGGTCTCAAGTCCCAAGAAGGATATCAATCTAAAAATCAAAAGTAATATCTAACTCAAGGAAACCCTAAAAGTAATCTAACTCAAAGGTTCCAAGATAAATCGACATCTAGACCTAGAGGCAAACAAAGACATGTAGGAAATTTATATTGCTAGTGGGCAAGTGTCATCACATGAACCAACTCTAGGGTTACCAAACTAGTCTTTTAATCCTTCGGCCCCCTAGTGACTCTATGTGGCACTAGTATCCTTTCCTACATACAAGGCATACTAATGAGTCAACTCTAATGTTACCCAGCTAGTCTTTTAATCCTCTATTCCCGTGGTGACTTTCTGTGGTACCAATATCTTGTAAATACATTTTAAACCCATTTAATGAAATGTTATCACTTATTAAATAACCTACAATGGGTTACCCTAGCAGCCACTTTGGGCCTTGACCTCCATTGCAAGCCACTTCCCAACTTAACATATAGATTACCTACCCTAGGGTCATAAAAGTATAAATCAAGGAATCACACATCTTACCTCAGCCCTATACAAGTGATTGGAAATCATCAAAAGGTAATTCACAATATCCCATCAGTTCTTTACTAGTAACTAGAAAACAACCCCAAAAGTACTAATCGAAGACTCAAAAAGGTTAAGTCAAATATGTCATAACATCCGTCTTGTTATCCCATAAGGATACTCAAAGCAATAACCAACAATATAATCAAACTCATCATAGAGCATACCAACACGTTACCATGGTTGAGTTTAAAAGATCAAGATCAAATCATCATAACACCACAATCCTAGAACTCCCAAGCCTCTAGTAGACATTCTAAAATTGGTCAACACTCTAGTTAACTCAAACCCAAAACAAAGACAACATACAAAATAATGCAGTTTCATAGTTTGATTTGATTTGAAAACACATGGTTGAGTTAATAGTAAGGTCAAGTTTTCGATTAAAGTAAGTTTCTAAGTATAAAAGATTTGCATTTTAACCCTTACTATTTAACCTATTTCTTGTATTTGAACAATTTGCTCAATTGCCCTTATCTTATGAGATAACCAATAATTCATTACTTTAATAATTTAATAAATAAATTATTTTAAATAATGAATAAATTTAAAACTTTATTCCGTAATATTTATCATTCATAAAAATTAAATTGAACTTCATTTAATTAAATTCAACTAAAAAAATCATAAAATAAACTATATTAATATATTATTAATTATTAATTACTTAATAATTAACAAAAATATTAATAAAAAAATATTAATAACTAATTAAAAATAAACTATATTATAAATTCATTAATTAATTAAATTAATAATTAATAAAATAATTTATAAAAATTATTAATTAAATATTAACTAAATTTTAAAACAAATATTAAAAATTTTCATATATAATAATAAGTTTTTAAGGCCTGTCAGCTGGTCATTCTCTATGACTGTAGGTGTTACTACTACCGTAACCAACAATACATAGTACTGATGCTGCATAGTAGTACCAGTTGCTACACACAACCATAAATGACCATGACAAAGTGTTGGTGGGGCATGGGAATTAGTGGCCCCGCCCCAGTTTAAACTTTATTATATTTTTAAAATTCCATTCTATTTTAAAAACAAATCAAGTCCCCCCCCCCCAAATTAACCTTTTAAAAATATTTTTTTTATGAACGTGCAAATTTACCCTAATAGGGAAAATACAACAAAACCGACAAATTTATATTCCAAATTTTTGATTTTAGTATAAAGCCTTCTCGATTAGAAAACTAATTTCTTTAATCTATAGACCGAGGTTTTCTAATTGGTCTTTTAATCTGAATATTCAAATGGAATTTGATGCGAATATCAATAAATTCAGAACAAAAGATTGAAGGATTCATACAACAAACTTTGGAAGATAGATTTCAACAATCACAAAGAAGATGGGAATAATAAATTATAACATAATTAATTGGGTGAATCAAAACACAAGAATCTACTTGGTTTTGATGCTAAAGTCACAAACACCCAAAAGATTGTGATAGAAATTTCTCCTCTCAAAACCTTCTCTCTGAAAATTCCTTCTCCAAAATTCCCCCATCCCTCGAAAATGATCCCTCAATTGTTGATAAGGAGTTCTCTCCTAAATTTGGGGCACTAATTGTGCGATCATCTGAAAGGACTCCTTACTCACAACTCTTTAACTCTTTATTATCTTTCATTTATGTTTTGATGCACATTTATTGCAATATAAAATATCTTTATTTAAATTCACTTGCCTTTTTTAATTAACTCATTATATTTTAACCACATGCATACTTTATGCAATCTTAAAACTCTTTAATAAATTAATATCTTTTTCATTCTTTAATTTATTTTGGAAGCATTAATTGATAACGTATTTATTAACTTAAGTAACAATAATATTTAACATTTATTTAAAAATGATCTCCTAAATATGTTATTATTAAATTAAATAAATATTATTAAACTCTAAAATTAAACTATAATTTTATCTTTGAATTTGATTCTTTTTATTTAATTAATTTCTCAATTAATTAAATATAATTAAATAACATAATAATTTTCCATTAAATTAAATCATTACTTTAATCTTTTAATTAGACTTAATTAATAGAAAAATCACCAAAGATGTATAGGAAGAAATATGAAAACCCATCATAAATACTACATACAAGATCAAACTAAAGGGTTATATTCACGAATTTACATCATATGACACATTCAAAAGGTAATCGACTTAGATACTTGTCCTAATTTTCTAGGACAAATGGGTTTAAAGGTTAAGATTTGGACTCAAAAATTTATCTCCCCTCTCTTACCATTGAGATAATGTGATAGGGTATGCTCATCCTAGCAATTCAAGGAAGTCGATACCTGATACCTGCAATCTGCATAAAATCCATGCATGTAAAAACATAATATTCTAAACTAAATAGGCAATGGCAGGAAGTGGTGCATCATGTAGATCATGACTAGCAGGTGACTACGACTCCCTTCCTTAACTACATCAGGGACATCATACATAAAGAAAACATAGACGCACACCATACACATGTAGTATGGGGTAAATATCTATAAGAAAATATGTATAATAATCCATCTAACTAATCATCATCAAATCACTAAAATCATTGTGATAATCATCATCATGCATACATGAAATAAATAGTACCAAGTAGTCTCATCATAAAGTCAACTAAATATGAAACAATATTTGATAATCTAAAAGATATTGCTACTAATCATCAAGCGTAAAACTAGCCTAAAAGAGTTTGACAATAATAACAAAATGTAATCTAAGGGCAAGCACTACAACATCCCCACAATGTCATCATCTTAAAAAATATGTTATATTGTATTTTTTAATCATAATTTTTGAAGGTAATGAGTAGATATTCATTTGGAAACATCTTGGCTATTAGTGAAAACTATAATTTTAACTATCAATATCAATGTTATCTCTTAAGAAAATTGAAACTAATTCAAAATTTAAAAAAAACATAAAACTTGTATTATTAATGGTAAAGGAAGTTTCTAATCTAATTTTAACTAATCATAATTTTACTTTAAATTTGTTATAATTAAAAATTTATAATGTGACAAAGACATTGTGAATGTGATGAACACACACTCACTATGATTAGAATGGAGAGAACACATTGTAACATATCTTAAAAATTGACATAATCAAATGTGATGCAGAATTACTCTTTAAATGTTATGACTAACTTGACAATCCAAACAATGAAATATTTTATTAAGATATAAGACATCTTAACTAAATAAAATGTTTAATAAGCATCTCTTATCCTTAAAATTTTAAAATTATTAAAAGTAAATAGATTATGACTGGGTAAAAGCACAAACCTGTGTCACCTTTTTATAAAGAAAAGTGATATCAGAATGTGACAGTTCAACATTAATGACAAAAAAAATGGTATTTGTGTTTAAAATATGAAGATGATGTAAACTGATGAAATGTGTAGAATTGTATGAATTTTATGCCTATAATTTTTATTATTTTTTTGACTAAGAATTTATTCATTTTATTTTATTTTGAAGTCCATTTTTTAACTGTAAAAAATATAGGATGTAGTTCCCGTCAAACAAGTATGTGCAAATCATCTTTTTTTGTTATGATTTGAAAATATTTTATAGATGACATGTATAGCTAGTGCACAAAAAAAGAAATAATTATTTTTGATGTATATTTTCTTTGTTATAAGTACTCAAGTTCGACCTTGTCAGAATCCAACAATTTTTTCCTCCCGTCAAAAATTCCCTATCAAATCTATACCTTCTTGAAAAAAATTACATATTCATGAAGAGGATTCTCTCCTCTAGTGATAAATATTTTTTTTTAATTTTTTTGATATGATTTACTATTTTTTTTCATTTTTTGAGAGAGCATCTTCTGAAATGTTGAAATATCGACTTATAATATTTTTAGATTATAGCATATTATAACTAATCAAAACACTCAAAAATTTATATAATGATGATATTGAATCTAAAATCTATAAAAGGGTATTTTTAGTTTTTTTTTTAAATTGAGTTTTGATAGAGAAATGAGATTTGACCAAAACAGGTTTTTGTATCACAAACGGTGACACAGATCTATGCTTTTACCTGACTATTAGGGTAAAAGGAGAAAACTATCACTAAAATTCAGGTTCAAAATGGTAAGACCAATTCACTTAGCTCCACTGTCCTATTAGACCCAAAGATGATATCTTTAGATTGAGAACCAAATGTTTCTCTAATTTTTCCTTCATAAACTCTTCAAAAAAATGTCAAATGAATTTTCTAACTGTAATTTGTCAAACATGATACACACATACAAGTACAAAGAATATCAAGATTCCAGCACTAAGGAAATCCAATTAGTACAAAGGGAAGTACTAATGCATGATCTTTTCAGTGTGGAAATCTCTTGGGTTTAGTTCCTCCTTTCTCTAACAAAAATAATTGTAATGTAATGAAAGTAGATTGACTAATTTGAGGGAAATTAATGAACAACACATATGATGACTATGCACATGAAAATATTAGATATGATACATCAAAGTAAATTCTATGAAATGGAAACTAAAGAATCAAACTCACCTTGAAGTTTAGTAGAGGATGCAAACTTAGAATTTGAAATGTACTGTAAAACTATACCAAAAATTAGAAAAGAGATGGATATGGAATCAAGAAGTTGAGATCTATAGGTTTGAAGATTTGGTGGTCATGGGAACATGTCAAAATGGAGGGTCCAGGTCAACTTCAACTTAGACTTGGGCTGAAAACAAGAACTAGGTTTTGAGAATCTTGAAAGTAAAGAATATCTAGGCAAGGGATGACCTAGAGGGAAAGAGATGAGCTTGTAAGGTTTGAGGTCATCCTTAACCCTTCTCATGTTGAAAATCTACAAATCTAGAACTCTCATAGAAACCAAAAACAAATTTGAATTTTGAAATCATCACTCCCAAAACTTGTGAATATGCTCCTACACACAAGAAACATGGTATTTTGTTGGGGGAGGGAATTTCCTTGGTCAATGACCCATTTAGGAATTAACCTTGAAATGAGAAAGCATATAAAACAAAGAAAAATATAAATATTCACCTTAGTTTCCAAATCTATATGGATGTATTGAATGATAGTGTATGATGTCTTCACAAATGGAATAGATCTACAAATTATAAATCCTAGATCCATGGATGTATCTTTAATTTTGAGTTCTTCAATGATAAATTCTTGTGCAATGTTGATGATTGTATTTTGCCTTCCTTGATGGCCAACTCCACTATCTCCAGTAAATAAAGAAGCTAGATCTATGTATGGAAATGCATGATTGATGAAATTAAATGAGGGCCTTCAATGAACCATTGCTTTCTTGGATTGAACTCCTTAAATACACCTTGAAATCTTTCTTTTAAATGATGTCTCTAATTAAGGAATTAATCATGTTCTCAAAATGATAAAACAAGTGGAATTTTTTCCTATTAATAGTGGATAATCAAATGAAGTGAGTAAGCATCCTTTTATAATGATTTTGGGATAAAAATTAGAGGGTTTTACTACACTAGGTGAGGTACAAAATGAAAACCCTCAAAAAAATATCAACATCCAAGGAAAAATACATGGGGTAAGGGAAGACCTCTCCCCTTACTTGAGGTAAGAGATGACCTCACCCCTACCTAGGGTAAGGGATGATCTTGACCCTTACCTAGGGGTTTTTTCAAATTGGGATTCCGTTTAAGATCTTGGGGATGGATAATTTAACAATGGTTAAAAATTGGAAGAAACTTAGAAAAAGAAAATGGTTCAAGCATCAATGCATCTATGTTCTAGGAGATCACTAAAATGGGGCCTAAGAAGCCTTTAGAGTTTCAAAATTAATGGGTGCTAAATTTTAAGATGATACATTTAGCCCCCATTTTATTAGGAGTATGAAAAAAAGTTAAACTCATGATAAAGTAGGTCAAATGCATAATATGATCTTGTCAAAGCTGAGGAGAAAAATAAATAATCAAGCTCACAATAGACTTGAGTCCTTGTCAAATACAAAATCATGACAATAGAAACAAAAATAAATAAAAATAGAAAGGGGCATGATTCACATTGACACCTAATAATATTTGTGTATCTTATTGTGAATCACACAAAAGATAGAATTGAATGGTTTAGCAGGTTTGTGTGCCATGCTAGTCAATTATATATTAAAAAAGGTCCTTCTTGGACCTTTACCTATGTGTGTATGCATGTACCTCATGAATGGATCAGGGTTCATTGTATCCATGATGATTATTTATCTATGCACCCTACAAATTAATATATCTATCACCATGGGGATTGTATATGTTTGTGTATCTGAGGATAGGTCAAATGGTTTAGTGAATTTTTTTTATTCTACTCAACCAATCCTAAATGTGTGAAAGGGAAGAGAAACTAGCCTAGAAAATTTTATTATTATAGTAAACCCTATCCATTATTCTTGAAGTGAACATTAAAATATATGAAATAAGGAGGCTATGTATGTCCCCCTTAAGATGGAAAAATAAGCGTTATTTTTTCATTGTAACAAAGCAATGAAAAATTATAAAGCAATTTCAACATCAAGATAATGTCCACAAGAAATGCCCAATTGAAGTCAAAGAGATCATAACTCCTATGACACTATGGAAAAGAAGAATACAAAGAGATACCATGCAAGAAGTGAAAAAGGAAATCCTTGTGAAGAATGACATACTACTAACGCTCTAAGGTAAGGGATTTATATACCATAGAAACCCAATTACAAACAATGACCAAGCTTACAATCAAGGATGCAGATACTTGATTTAAACCATCATTTCTATGTATGATTAATGGATGTCACATGATAGATAGATATAGCTTAACAAAGGGAAAAGTGGATTCTTGAGAGAATGAGAGAGATGGATATTATTCAGTATCTTTTTGTGAACCACATAAAAGATAGAATTGAATGGTTTAGCAAGTTAGTATGCCATATCAATTATATAAAATAAAAAATAAAAAATATCTTCTAGCACCTTTACCTATGTTTGTATATGTGTACCACATGAATGGATCAAAGTTCATTGTATCCATGAGGATTATTTACCCATGCACCCTACAAATTAATCAATCAACCACCACAGAGATTGTATATGTTTGTGTATGTGAGGGTAGGTCAAATGGTCTAGTAAATTGTGTTATTCTAGTCAACCAATCCTAAAAGTGAGAAAAGGAAGAGTAACTAACCTATAAAGTTTTGTTATTCTAGTATACCCTGTCTATTATTCTTGAATTAAACATTAAAATATATGAATAAAGGAGGCTATGTATGCCCCACTTAAGATGGAACAATGAAGTAATGAAAAATTATAAAGAAATTTCAAAATCAAGAAAATGTCCACAAGAAATACCCAATTGAAGCCAAAGAGGTTACAATTGCTATGACACCATGGAAAGTAAGAACACAAAGAGATACCATGGAAAGTGAAAAAGGAAATCCTTGTGAAGAATGATATACTATTTAGTCTCTAGGGCAAGGGATCTATCTACCATAGAAACCCAATTACAAGAAATGAATAAGGTTAAGGATGCATATACTTAATGTAAACCATCATTTCTATATATGATTATGCTACATGATAGATATATACCACTTAGCAAAGGGAAAAGTGGATCCTTGAGAGAGTTAGAGATATGAATATTATGCCCCTCCAATGGATAGGCGAACAAGGCCACATGGTGTGGAGAAACATAATAGGGACTTACATCTATTATTTTGAAAAAAAATTGTTTTTGAAAATAACTCATTACAAGATAACATAGAAATAATAGCACTATCAATGAAGTGTTTGATTTTGTAATGTAAATATTGAAATTCATCTGTAGAGTGATAATGATATCGATGATACATGAAAAAGGAAGATTTATAAGAGTGGACTACATTTCTTTTTGCATTTTGGTCTAGTAATTACCTTAGCGTGGGGAAATTTAGGAAAAAATATTTCTTGATTAAAAATTTAAAAAGGAGAAGTGTTGGTTGGTGAAGAGGATGTGGGAAAAGAAGAAGAGTCAATAAAAAATGCTTCCATAGGTTTCTTACTATTATTGAAACATTAGTGTACACATCCCAAATCATGTTTTCAAGGTTATCTATGATGGTATTAACAATAATTTATTGTGGCTTCTTATAAGGATTAAATCTTAAGCCATAAGTATGACCATGCCTTCCATTTCCTAAGATAAGTTGAATTCCTTTTTCTTGTCTACCACATACATTCCCACTAAATCCATGTTTTGCTAATAAATGATAACAAAGACCATAACAAGAATTCATATCTGAATGAGGTAATGGAACTTCATTAGTCACCATGTCATCATAACTAGTTTTGACATTTCATTGTGAGTTAATATCAATGATAATTATTTTTACTAAGAGCTTTAGAAATAGGAGTTATTTTGAATTATTTATATTTCTAAAGTGAAGAAGGTCTGAAACTTTGTACTTTCCAATAAAAATTGGTGTGAAATCTAAGGATCCCTATTTGTCATCTAAAAGATAACTAGAGGAAGTTAGGATTGTCATTATATTTTTGAGCTTTTTGTTTCCTTAATAGACACGAGTATTACTTGATTTAACATTCAAACAACTATTTTTTCTATCATCTTTCTAAAGAGTGTATATTACATTATTATAGATAAACTTGACATTTTGATTCAAAGAGCTAAATGAGCAACATGCATGTTGTGTAACCATGGTCTACCCAAAAGAAGGTTGTAATTAAGAGCTTTAGGCATCTCATGAATATGACTATCTAGATCAACTATACCTACTTTAATAGGCAAAGTGATGATGCCTAAGGTTTTCTTAGAAATATTATGAAACAACATATAGGAATATTTGTTGAGATTGTGTGTGTTGCACACATTGTGTAATTTTTTAATTTATTTTTATTATTATCTAATTTAATTATGTATATGTTACACCTAGATGGGCATGCAACATGGAGATATTCATGTGGAATATAATTGGTGAGTTGTATCATAACATTGTGATAATATTTGATGTAATTATTTAATTATACAAAAAAATAATGAAATGCCCAGTATTTAATATGGGTTGATTGGGGTTTGGTGGCACATGGTTTATGTAATACAACTTGGTGATTTTTTGGGAACTTGCCACTACAAAAGAAACCACAAGGGTAGTTGATGTGAGAAAGAGAAAGACAAGGTGAAATAAGTTAGCTAAGGTAGTATTTGTGGAGGTTGGACGCATGAAATGTGATGTGTAGATTCATGCTTGTTCACATGGATTGCTTGGTTGTGGCTATGACTTTGAAGGATTTCATGGTTGTATTTTTAATTTTTTTTTTCTTAAATAATACATGGAGATGGATGCTTTTGGAGGATGGTTTTTCTCCTCAATGAGGGTTTCCTAGGGTATATCTTGCTCACATTGTTTGTGGGTATGTTCTATATTCTCTTCCATGTTGATTTTAAGTGTTTATGTAGAAATGATATATTTTTGGTTGAAAGTTTCCTTGCAATATTATCAAACACATTTATATTTATCTAGATCTGACTCTCTCTCATCTTGATGATGAATCATAAAATGTGATCAGAAATGTTAATAAAAAAACTCACAAACAATCAAATGCAAAAATAAAAATTTCATTATAGGAATATTACCAAGTTGAATAGTTGAAATATTGTCTTAAATTTCTTGTATCATTTATGTGCTACATATACTAATCTCATACCTATTATCAATTAAGGTCCTAGGAATCATATTACCATTGATGAGTATCTACCATAAGAGCATCATAGAGATCTTGAAATTCCTTAGGAGGTAAATCATCTCAATTAAACACAATTTTAGGTGGCATAAGGGAAGAATTCATGATTTTTAAATGGAATTTGATATTATCTTGATAGGGAGGTGGAGTTGGAAGACTAGTTAAAACTTTTTGCAAGGCTTCATGATATGTAAGAGAAGTATTAAGAAGTTCCCAAAGAAAAATCTTGGTAGAGGTATTGCATAATTTCTCTACCAAATCATACCTATTTCCAATAATTTTTGGGGAAGTTGAAGTGGAGTAGGGAGAAATGGCTAAGAAGGTGGGAGAGAACTATGAACAAAAATATTAGAAGTTTGAGGATTATTTCTTGTATGATAGTTGTGAGCCACTGCATTATAATCCTTAGTAAATTCCAAAGACTTTGAGGTTTTCCTTTTATGGTTATGATAGCCTATTTTTGAGTTTTGAATAGATATTTGAGGATTATATCATTTAACCATACATATAAGTGTAATAAAAATTTGAGAATTATATTGTGGAGGATAACCCTTGATAGTGATAAGAGGTTTATTAGGACCTTGAGGGTATAATTTATCACTTGTCATGGGCTTGTTTACTATCAAAGGTTGAGCATGAATATTGACAACATTAACTTGATTATGATCTTGATTCTTCATTAGTTCATCACTAGATGGGCGATCATTAAGGAGATTAGTGTTGTCCTCTTTTTACAAGGTATCTTCAAAATAGGGAATATGTGTTATATAACTGAGAGGTTGGGTGTGGGGGGGGGGGGGGGGGGGGGGGGGGAGGGGGGGTGAATCGGTTATCATGAGCTATCCTATAGGCCCTTAAAAAAAGTGACTATCAATTTAAACTTCACAAAATTCTACAACAATAACTCAATGACCACATTCAACATCTCATATCAAACTTATGTCAACTTTGTTGGGCACATTTGCCATTGCACCAAAAGCCATGACTGTTAGTGGACATGGAACACCACATAATTAACCACCTGTGGGTAGGGGAGCGCATCGCATCACCCAACAATCTCCCCCTCGACGCGCATACCAGGTGCTTACGTGGGTCGGGAAGGTACCGGGGAGATTTGAACCCATGACCAAGCCAAAACTAGGCTCTGATACCAATTGTAGGGCCCATTTTCCGTTGCACCAAAAGCCATGACTTTTAGTGAACATGGAACACCACATAATTAACCACCTATGGGCAGGGGAGTGCGTCGCATCACCCAACAAACTTTACTTCAAACTATTATCTCATTTTTTATTACTTTTGTCAAGTATCAAAGTATTAACTTAGCTTATATTGATTTGCAAAATTAAGTAAAAAATATGAAAATCACCTTTGCAACACATAAGAATTTGAACATTTTGAAAAAAATATTTAACATGGAAACCATGGAAAGGGAAAAACCACTTGGGAACCAACAACCCAAATATTTTTCTCTTCTAAAGTGAGCTCTTCTAAGAGCCAACCTAGTTAAAGGTTTAGATGCACATTTTTAGTGTGACCTAGTTAGAGGATTTCGACCAAATATTATCTAGATGTTGTCACTCTTCATCATTACTAAAGAGTAGCCTACTCTAAAGGACTTACAAACATCACTAATCGATGTTATGATCTAGGATTTCAAAGACTTGTTAATTCCACTCAGTTAAAATAATTTATCTCCTACAATGATAATAAAGTAATAGTTGAATGATCTACTAGGTTTAACACTACCTTACTTGTTTAGATCTTTGCTTCACTAGGTTTCTACCTTATGATCTCTTTCTAGTTGTTTCATACTCTATCTCTTTTACGTTGCACTTCCTTTGCTTAATCTTTCTTCTTTAGCTCTTCTCGACTCACTTTGTTCTTATTTCACCTTCAATAATTCACACTTTATCAACATCTAATGGAAACAATCAAAAACCAAAAATAGTTCTAATCATCTCCTTAAATAGCTAGCTTCTACTTTCCTGATGCTTCCATATTTTTCCACTTAATCATGATTGTCGATCTCAGATGCATTGTATCTAGTCACTTAGAAAATATAAATGCCTTGAACTTTGTGCTCATCCTTATCTTTCATAAATCTCCTTCATCAGATCTTCATTATATTCCTCCATCCATAAATCTTGTAACTAACTTTTAATTTATCCTTTGAACTACTCGAACATTCTTAATTCTCATGATTTTCAGCCTTAGATTAATCTTTTATTTTTTTCTTCACCCAATGAACATTGCAACATACTCAAGAAATACATCACTTCGTTAACATAAGAAATACCCAGTTAATAGCATGAACTTTAACTTTTCTTTGCTAAGTGCTCAATGATAATTGTAATCACTAATATTGTGTTCCTTCTTTCATCAATTCACCAGTCATGAACTTAATCACAACATAAAATGATTACAAAATAATCAAGCCAACATTATATTGTCATGGTCCAATTAATTGAAGTACCCATTGAATACCAATACTTGTCAACTCTGTCATCACCATACTTTCTTCAAATCATCTTCATTAATCAAATGATATGGTACTATACTAAATTAGCACAATCTCTTCAACCATATAAGGCTTGATCTCAATGGTAACCTAACAACTAATATGACTATTTTACATACAATAAAAACATTCTTAGTTACATTGTCAATTGGGGCTAACAATCTCCTCCTTTGGTATTGATCAAAACACATAAACATAATATTTTATATTAAAAAACATTACACATAATATTTTCATCTATCTAAATTTATTCTAGTTCTTTGCAACAAATTTCATCATCAATATCACTTGGTCTATATCTTCAATAACTTCATCTTCACATTTTCTCCCCCTTTGGTTATACTCCACTTTTTAGCAACATCATGTCTTCATTCTTTTGAATTCTCTCCAGGTTCATTCATCTTCATGTTTAGTCATTCTCTCCCACTTTTTAGTCATCTTCTCCTTTAGTAATTCTCTTCTCTTTGACAAGAATGCCAAAGGTAAATATATTTTCCAATGTGAAACTTATAAAACCCTGTATTAATACCTTGTACCTTGCATGTACTACTTACATCAATTTCATTACAATCACTTACACATCTTCAAGAAACATCCCTAAAGAGGGAACTCTTGCATCAAATCCACAAAGATATATATGATCATCCATGAATTGATGCAACATGCATCTTCACATAGTGAATATTGGATAGGGGAAGAACCCCTAGCTTACCTCTTAGATACTTAAAAGTATCCTTAGGAAATGGCTTGGTAAATATGTCTGTGAGTTGTTCTTTAGATTTCACATATTCAAGCCTCACTTGTTTCTCTTGTACTTTCTCTATCAAGTAATGATACTTGATGGATGTTTATTGCACTAGTATTATCAAATTAAATAGTAATAGGCACATTTAATTCCTCTTGCATTTCTTCTAATAATTTCTTAATCCACACAATATTATAATAATTAATTACAACAACAACATATTCAACTTTAGTAGTAGATTATGAAATGCAGCTCTATTTCTTTCCCAAACATGTTATTAGTCTTTCTCCTAAGATAAAAGCTTCACCACTTGTACTTTTTTTGTCATCCAAATTAGTATCCCAATCTGCATCAGAGGAGACTTTAAGTGTAAAGTCACCATCTTGTTTGTAACACAATGCAAAATCTTTAGTTCCTTTCAGATATCTAAATATCTTTTTTACAACAATCATATGAGTTTCCTTAGGATTAGAAGAAAACCAGTAGCTATTCCAATTGCATGTGCAATATTAGGTCTACTATGCACAACATACTATAATTTACTAATCATTGATCTACACTATGTTTTATTTTCCTTAGCTATAGTATCCACCTTTGATGATTTGCATCAAGTCACCATAGGTGTACCAACTAGCTTTGACTCATTTATTCCAAATGGTTTTAAAAAAAAATTTACATACTTAGATTGGGTCACATATATACCGTCTTTTGTTTGATGAACTTGTAATCCAATGAAAATTTTTATCTCACCAAACATAGAAATTTAAAATTCCCTTATCATTTGACCAAAAAATGAATTTTAAATTTTTTTAAAGAAATGTGTTTACTAGTATGCAACTTTACCACTCAACTTTGAATTTGAATTTTGAATTTGGCTAATGGTGGGCCTTGAGCCTCTGGATCTGCCTCCTTGCTCAGACCTGCAACTTGTGCTTGTAGTTTGCAAGGATTTGGAGGACAAATTGGATGGTTGTGGGACCATTACTGTCGATGGGGAGATTTTTTCCAACACTGCTACTTTGGATAGTGGAGGCCCTATTGGTTGTCCTCTAAAGGGAGGTCAGAAGCTGACAGATGAAACCTTGTCGGGTTAGAAGAACATGCTTATTGGCCCCTCAAAGGCTAATGTCCCTACAGAGGATCTCAAGATTTCCCATGGTCAAAATGGCCCTGTGATCTCCCTCCTATATTATCTAGTGGACAATGTGACATCTGGTCTTAAATTGTGTGTTGTTAGCAGATTTGTGGCATTTCAACCTACAATCAAGATGGTGCACAAATGGGTTAGTCAGAGATGGAAGGTTAGGGGTAGTGTTGGTGTCTTTGCAATGCCTAGTAGCCCCTTCTATTTTAAGTTCACCTCAAAGGAGGATATCAACCTCATTCTATCTGGTACTTGGTATTATGGGAAGCATTGTGTTACCTTAACAAAATGGCATTCAAGCTTTGATGCTAGTGCAGAGTTGAATAAACTTGCCCCAATTTGGGTTAAATTACTTGGTCTGCCCCTAGAATTTTGGGATGATAAGATCCTAAGGTGGGTGGAGAATTCTTTTGGTCATTTTGTCATGGAGGACAAGGTGACTATACAAAAAATATATCTAGTTTACGTAAGGTTCTATGTGAATGTAGCCTTGAATCGAGCACTCCCCACTGTGGTTACACTAAAGACTAAATGGGAAGAGAAAGTCCAGCCTATAGAATATGAGAATGCGGGCCTGTTTTGCCAAAATTGTGATAATTTTGGACACCTTATTATGGATTGCAAGATCCAAATGCAAAAGGACACGCAAAAGGAGGGCTCTCTAGGGATTGTTATGGAAACATTGGGAGAATCTTCTGATGCCTCAAAATAGGTTGTAGAGATTCATTCTATGGAGATTCCCCAAATGCTTTCCACTCCAGACAAAAATGTCCCTAGGGAGGGGAAATTTTTGGAGGATAAAAAGAAAATGGATGAATACCCCTTTAGAAGGGAGTTGGAGGAACTCTTGAGTTCTCCAATGGGGGGGGCCTGGGGATGAGACGCTACTGGAGGAAGGTGAAATTGAGATTCCCCACCCTCTTCTTGGCTCCCCAAAAATTCAAGGAGGTGAAAGTAAGTAGGAAATTATGGCTATAGGAGGTGATACTCAAGAGAAAGTGTGTACCCCATTAACGATGGTTAAAGCTTCACTAGTAGAGATAGTAGAAAAAGTGATGGAAAGCATTGATAAGGTTGATAAGGAGCTTAGCCCTACCTCACTACATGATGAGGATAATAGGGAATGGGAGGTTCAGAAAAATAAGATGAGGGGTGGAAAAAAACCAGATGTAGGAGCCTGTGGAACAACTGGTAGACCATCTAGCAGAGCAACTAGGACAAAGCAAGCAACAAGGGATGTGTCCAGTGGTAAGAAAATTACACTGGAGATAGTTACTAGAGGTAAGAAATGAAATTTCTCTCTTGGAATTTGAGGGGGTTAAATAACCCCTAGAAGCAATATGCTTTGAAACAATACATATTTTAGGAAAAATTTGACTATGTTTTAATACAAGAAACTAAAATGTCTAGTGCTAGTTTTAATAAAATAGTTGGTCATATTTGGTTGGGTGTTGAGTATCTACATAAAGATTCTAATGGTTCCTTGAGGGTATTACTACTGTGTGGAATTTGAACTCCATGAAGGGAACTAAGGTTTGGAAGGATAATTTTTTATTATTTATTGATTTCCATTCTAGCACTCATTGTTGGGAGCTGATCAATATCTATGTTTCTAATAGCAAACTAGGAAGGAAGGAAACATATGATAAATTGGATAGGATTAATAAAACTATGAAGGATAAACAAATGGTGTGTATGGGAGATTTTAATACCCCACTATATCATTCAGAGAAATTGGGTGGAAATAGGGACTGCCTAGAAAGCTTACAAGACCTTAATGATTTTATGAGAAGAATGGACTTTATAGATGTGGAACTGAGAGGGAACCCCATATAAATGGACTAACAATAGAAAGGGAAAGGACCTTATCCAAGTTAGATTGGATAGGTTATTGGTGGCAGGGAACTAGAATGGACTTTTGAACTCTCATCTTGAGAATCTTACTAGAACTACTTCAGATCATTTCCCTATAATTTTCCTGTTGGAGGATGGTTTGAAAAGTGGGCTGAAACCTTTTAGATATGAAATAATGTGGTAGTATCACCCAAATTTCAAGGAGAGAGTTCAAGACTGGTGGAATATAAGGATAGATGGTACTGTGATGTACAGACTGACCCAAAAACTTAACAACATAAGGAGGAATGTGAAGAATTGGGCTAAGGATTCATTTGGCGACTTGTTCAAAACTAAAGATGAAGTGGAGGAAAAGCTTTAAAAAATCCAAGGGGAGATTGTAGAAGGGATCAACCTGGACAATGCAACTCAAGAAGAGGAGTATAGAAAAAAGTGGAAGGATATTCTCTTGAGTGAGGAAAATTTCTAGAAATACAGATCAAGAGTTTAGTGGCTTAAGGAAGGGGATAAGAACACTAATTTCTTTCATAGGTCAGCCTCTAACCATAAAAGAAGAAAAAAAATTAATAGGCTAGATGGGGAAGGGGGAAGGGTCTTTAAGGATTAGGAGGAGATGGGAAAACATGTGGTGGAATACTTTAGCAAGGCTTATGTCAAGGATAATAAGGCTGCGAATCTGGTGATCAGAAGAAGCTTAATTAATACGATTCCATAGGTACTAGGAATGGAGGAGAACAAAAACATTCTTGGCAATATCATGGAGGAGGAGGTGAAATGTGCAGTGTTCTCTATGAAAGCTTAAAAGGCTCTAGGTCTGGATGGGTTCCCCCCTACGTTCTTTCAGCATTTCTGGGAGGTTGTTAAATCTAAATTGGTCTAGGCTACTGGAGATTTTTTTAGAACTAGAAAGATGTTAAAAAGGATCAACAAGACCTTTATTTTTATTAGTGCCTAAAATCCCCACACCAATGTTCCTATTGGATTTTAGACCTATCAATTTATGTTACACTATTTATAAGATATTTGCTAAAGTCTTGGTAAACAGAATAAAGCTTTTTTTGGAAAGAATAATTAGTAGTCCATAGAAAGGATTTGTTCTAGGAAGACAAATTCTAGATGTGGCTATAACCACACATGAGGTTATTCACTCAATGGAGAAAAATAAAAAACTAGGGATGGCATTCAAATTTGATATTTCCAAGGCTTATGATAAGGTTAAGTGGGATTTCCTTTATGAGGTGCTTGAAAGAGTGGGGTTTAGTAAGAAAGTTATAAACCTAATCAAAATAATGGTTGGTATAGTTCAATATTTTTTTCTCCTACATGGTTCTCCTTGGGGCAACTTTGGAGTGGAGAAAGGACTAAGGCAGGGTGATCCACTTTCCCCCTACCTCTTCATTATGATTGCTGAAGTCCTAGGGAGGTGTTTCTATAAACTTGTGAATAATAGTTGTGTTAAAGGGGTTAAGCCTACTACTATAGCTGATACTAAAGTCCTACAACAATTTGTTGATGACACATTCCTATTTGGAGAATATTCAATTATAGAGGCTCAAGCTTGGAAGATTATGCTACACAATTATGAAGAAAGCTTAGGTTAGCAAGTCAATTATCATAAGAGTAATATTTATTTCTTTAATACTGATGCCTCATTACAAAGAGGATAAGAAATATTCTAGAATGCCAATCAGCCAACCCCCCAGATACTTATCTTGGATTACCACTAACCACTAAAGAAGTGACTAATGAATTCTGGAACACGATAGTGGAGAGAATTCAAAGGAAACTTGCAAGATGGAAAGGGAAGATACTAAGAAATTCTAGAAAACTAAAGTTTCTTTTAGTTTCTCTCTAGGGTATTCC
Source organism: Cupressus sempervirens (assembly GCA_028749045.1). NCBI lineage: Eukaryota > Viridiplantae > Streptophyta > Pinopsida > Cupressales > Cupressaceae > Cupressus > Cupressus sempervirens. Next base: position 707,779,295 of record CM053787.1, read on the forward strand.
CAATTATTTCCTATCCCTATTCAAAATTAACCAAAACATGGTGGAGAAGATTGAGAAGATACAAAGGAACTTCCTTTGGTTAGGGATAGAGGAGAAAAATAAAGTGAATTTAGTCAAGTGAGATGAGGTGTACAAACCAAATAATAAGGGGGGGTTGGGAGCAAGAAGAATTTGAGACCTTAACAAGGCTCTCCTTATGAAGAGTGGCTGGAGATTAGGAGAAGACAATACAAATTGGGGTAATATTATGAAAGTTAAATATCTGTCAAATTGCCCTTTTAATTGGAATCTATTTAATAATGAGCTACCAGGAGGGTCTAAAATCTAGATTAATATAGTTAGAAGTAGAAGATTATTAAGGGAAGAGACAATTTGGATTTTGGGAAATGGTTTTAGTATTATATTTTGGGAAGACAAGTGGATGGGAGGGAAACCACTAGTTTTCAGTAAATTTAGAAGGTTAGTGGAGTTGCTCAAAGAAGATGTGGGAAGTAAAGTTGGAGATTATATTGATCAAGGGAGGAAATGGAGGAAGCTCTATAAGGAAACTTACTCTCAAGAGGACATTCAACTTCTCAAGGAATTAGAATAGTTGATTGGGGAATTGAGACTACCGGTACTATTCTAGGAGGATACTGTGGCTTGGGATTTAACTCCAATTGGCAGCTTTACAAATAACTCAGCCTACATACAACTATTTAGCAAGGACCCATGCCTAAAATTGTGGAGTAGGGTTTGGATTAGTGATCTTATTCCTAAAATTAATTTCTTTTGGTGGACAACTTAGCATGGCAAAATTTTAACTCTGGACAATTTGAAAAGAAGAGGCTTTTATATTACAAACTATTGTTGTCTCTGCAAGGAAAAGGAGGAAACCATTACTCACCTATTTCTGGAATGTTAGTTTTCCTTAGAGATCTAGAATAGGGTTTGGGGGAGATTTGGGTTGAACTGGGTTATGAAAGACAATTTGGGACAATTTGTGGAGAATTGAAGTTGTCGCTTTGTTCACCCTAGATGGAATTTGCTATGGAAGATTGTTCCACCATGTGTATGCTAGCACATATGGAAAGAAAGAAATAACAAAATATTTAGGGAGGAGAATAAATTGATGGAGGAAATTTTTGGAATAATGGAGAAATTGTTGAAGGAAAATTTCAGAGTGGCTAAATGTATGATGCCAAAGGAGGAACCAAGAAGACAAGAAGGACTCATTTTTGAAAAATGGGGGTGTCATGAGGATTTTTTCCTCCTTTGATAACTCAAAAATGAGGAAGAGAAAAAAAATAAGATGGAGACCACCTACACTTTTACATTATAAATTGAATTTTGATGGTGCTACTAGAGGAGGTATAGGAGTGGCGGAAGGAGTGTTGCAGGATAGGAATGGTGATGCCCTATTGGTCTATGTTGGGAAAGTGGAAAATGGAAGCAATAATCTAGCTAAGGAAATGGCATTATTTTGTGGCCTTTAGCTAATTAGGGAAATGTAAATTAAGGAGATAGCAATTGAGGGGGACTCCAAATTAATGATTGATATGGTCAAGGGAGCCTCCCAACTAGGATGGAGTATTCGAAATATCATTATGGATATTAAACAAATTCTAGAAGGGATGGAAAGTGTCCACCTACAACAAATTTACAAGGAGGAAAATAAGGTGGCAGATGCAATGGCTACTATTGGGTTTAAAACAATGAAAATCACATGCTAGAGGAATATGGTAGATCTCAATGATGATATTAAGTCGTTGATAACCAAGGAAAGAGGCCATAATATTATTTAATTATGATTATTAAATTTAGAGTCAGGACCAATTTTAGAAATTATATGATGAAGTCCACTAAATTTAACAAAGGCCTATTGGAAATGAGAAGACATGGCCATACAAACACAAATGGAGTGAATACAAATTAAGAGGGATGCCATTTCATAATTATGGTAAAATATTGTAGATTTCAAATTACTTTGTAATTAAAAGTATGAAAGATATCATTTATCAGTTTCTTAGAGATTTTTAGGGTGTGAAAATTATGATGCTATACAATCACAAATCACATAATGAATTTTCATTGGATTTTGAAACTTATCAAGCACAGGTTTGGAAAAAAATTTGGTTTATTGTTAAAGGGTTTAAGGTGAATAGTAGTTGTAGAGATATTACAGAAAAGGAAGTTCAAATGCACATTACTGAAGAAAGGGAGGCAAAAATTGGTAGAATCAATATGGGTGGGGACCTGAATAGGCTAGAGCCCACAAAGATAGAGAACTTCAAAGATAGGATGGCCACCTAGTTTCTATTGAAAGAAGGGGGTTTTTTCCCTATATGTCATCGATGGCAGGGTACGACGAGAATTGCACCCTCTAATTTGTTAATGGGTGGAATGACCACAAGGTCACCATTAATGGAATCACCTTCCAAGTGACTGAGGAAGTGATTGCAATGGCGATTGGCCTTCCAATGAAAAAGAAAAAATGGAGAAAGGTCACTAAAACTGTAGATGAGGCTAGTATGAATAATTTCTTTGTAGAAGATGAGGAGCTAGTTTGATATAGAGGTGGGTTTAAAAGGGACAAGCTGCCAGCCCCATGGGATGATGTGTGCTTGGTTCTCATGAGATATTTGATGCTAGAGGGCAGGTTTGGTGTCTATTACTACTACCCTTTCCCTTTGTTAAATCATTTTAGAAATAGGGATTTCATTTCTATCCCATTTTATCTTCTGCATTCTCTTGAGGATATGGTAGCAGATAGTAGGGAAAAGAGAAGTAAAGGGAAAAACTATACCATAATCCATCAAGACCTAATTTTTCACCTCTACTAGTTTCACCTTGCCCTATGTCAACTGAGGGTGGTGATGGTTGATAACTAGTGCTACTACGAGAATTCAACCCTGAGCACTAGTACTAGTACCAAAATTCACACCCACCACCCCTCCCCTTGTCAGGAAAACAAGAAAAAGAAAAAACTTGATATGGCTTTGAAACAAAAGGGTAATAAAAAGATAAAAGCTAAAAAAACCGTAGAGGTGGTTGAAGAGGATTTAGAGGAGGAGGCCAGAGGTAAGGCAAAGAGGAGATCTAGAAGAATTTCCCAATCCTAGGCAAGGCATAAACAAAAATCCAATAGATTAAGGGTGGAGGAGGTTGAGGAGGAAAGATCAGAAAATAATAAAGAAGAAAGGGAAGAGGAAGAAGAAGAAGGTAAGGAGGGGATGGAAAGAAGTATGAATTCAGAAGATAATTATGTTGATAATGCACAGACTTGGGTTTCTGCTGGTAATGCTACTACCATAAAGATCACACGTGTGTCCACAAGCTTCTCCCTCTAGCCCATAACCTTTTGTGAAGAAAGCAATAAAATGGATACTTCCCCCATAACTATCTCATCCCCAGCCAAGGAAAATTCTAAGGTTTTTACTAATCCAATGGTTTTGATGATGAAATCCAAGTCTAGGAAACCAAGGAGGAAGCAAAGAAGGTGGAAATGGAAACTAAGGAAGAGAATGAGGAGCAATATGCCAAATTGGAGAAAAGGGTTAAATTTTTAGAGGAAGGGTTCTTTACCTTCTATAAATTTACCCTAAAATTCACCCACATGTGTGGCCACCACCCTCCAGCTGCTAGCATAGGAAAAGGAGCATATGGGAATGGATATGGAGGACCATAAGCTACTCTTCAAATTCCTTGCTGATGACTAGTCTCAGATTCTACTGGCTACAAAGGCGAAGGAGAAAAAATAAAATTGAGTTTTTTAGTTTAATGGGATCCTCAAATCCAAGACTTTTATGTTTATCTATTGTTTTTTATTTTGTTGGTATCCAGTTGTAATTAAGACTCAGGGTTGGTCTATTATGCCAAAAGTTATCTTTATGAATTTTGTAGCATTAGATCATTTGGACTTTTTAGTTTAGTTGTTCCTAGTATTATGTTGATTAGTTACTAGTTGAAGGAACTTTGGTTTTTTTGTAGCTTTAGTTAGTTTTTTGTTTGTTGTTGGATATTGCTAGTAATGTGTTGGTTACCATCTTTTTTCTTGTAAGGGCTGACCCCCTTGTTTTGGTTGCTTTATATTTCAAAAGCATATGAATTTTATTACAAATCATTACCACTAAATATGGTATCATCCACAAAAAATTTAGCAATCAACACCATGATTTTAACTTCACTCTTCAAATATAGATTATTGTTTCCACTTGTTCTAAAAAATATGATCGTAATAAAATATAAATGTAGCCTTTCATACTGGGCTCTTAGTGCTTGCTTCATTCCATACATAGATTTATTCAATATGAAAACTAGGTGTCTCTGATCAGGTTCAACAAATCCTCTAGGTTTCTCTATGTAGACACCTTCTTCAAGGATCCCATTCAAATTTTTTGACTTAACATCCATCTGATACACTTTGAATTTATTGAAGGTAGCATTAGTGAACAAAGTTATGACTCCTTCCAATCTTGCAACAATGGAAGTTGTCTCACCATAATCAATTCCTTATTCTTGGGCATAACCTTTGCAAACTAATCTTGCCTTATTCCTCATAACCTTACCATTTTCATTTAGTTTGTTTCTAAAATCTATTTTGTTCCAATCACATTCTTATCAACTAGTCTTGGTACTAGTGTCCATGCATTTATTCTTCTCAATTTGATCAATCTCTTTATTCATAGTATTAATCTAGTCTTTATTGTCAAGTGCAAATCTCACAATTATTGGTTCAAATTCAACAATATAAGAGGTATTATCTTTCAAATTACTTATTTCATGACTCTAACACTTTTATATCCAATGATATTTTTAGGTGAATGGTTCCTTTGCACATATTTTTCTAGCATAGGTTTAGTTCTTTGATTTTTTAAGCATTATCTTCACTCAATCGGGGCTCTCCATGTTACTTGGGTTATACTATCTATAATTCAAGTACTATAGGCTGATGCTCTGTGGATCTCCACTTTTTTCCAATCATTATGGTAGGAACATTTTCATAGACATTGAAAAATTTATTGTAATCATATGGTTCCTTTTTTCTTTCCTCATCATTCTTTTTTGCAAATTCATCAATTATTACATTTGCACTTTCAATCATTGTGTTAGTATCCTTGTTCAGAAATTTATATGCCTTGCTCTTACAAGAATAACCAAGGAAAATACCTTCATCAACTTTTGAATCAAATTTACCATTCCTTTCATCTTAATGAGTGTAGCATCTACTTTTAAATATGTTCAAATAATTCACATTAGGTGTATGACTATACCAGAGTCCATAGGGTGTCTTGTTTGTTCCTTTCTTTAGTTGAACTTGGTTGAGAGTGTAAACTATATTGCTAATAGCTTCTCTCCAAAATATTTAATACATTTATTTTATAATCAACAAAGTTCTTTCACAGTCAATAATTGATCTATTTCTCCTTTCAACAATCCCATTATGTTGTGGTGTCCTCGGTGCTAACAATTGTCTCTTAATACTATGCTCAACATAAAATTTGGTAAATTCAATAGACATAAACTCACCAGCTCTATTAAATCTAAAACATTTCAATTGTTTACAAGTCTCTTTTTCAACTCTTTCTTTAAAATATTTAAATATATCCAAATCACATGACTTCACCTTCATCAACATAACTATCATCATCCTAGAATATAATCACCAACAAACAATATGAAATATATGTCATCATAATAGCATTCTACTCTCATTGATTTGCACATATTAGTATGCATTAATTCTATTATGTCATTAGAAGTATGTTTCTTACTTGAAAAACTTCACTTGGTCAACTTATTGAGTTGACATTATTTAAACATAACATTCTCAGATTTAAGCAAATTTGGCAAGCCTCTAACTCTTTTCTTTCTACTGACCTTCACCACATTCTCAAAATTGACATGACCTAACCTTTTGTTCCACAACTATACATATTTAATTTTTGCAAACAAGCATGTATCAACTATAGGATCAAGATGAAATAAATTATCTTAGTTTGTTCCCGAGTGCCAATTAGATTTCCTTCATCATTATAGTTATTGACCCCCCTATTCTAAAATTCCATCTTGTGACCTATATTATTCAATTGAGCAACACTCAATAGATTATATTTCAGTCCTTGCACCCAATATGCACATCTAATTTTGTCATTTAGCATCAATGAACCTTTACCTTTTACTAGACATACAATATGATTCCCTAATTTAATATTTTCACCATCACATTCCTCAAATTTGTCAAACTTATTAAGGTCACCATTCATATAATGTGAGCTTCCACTATCAATGATCCATTTATCATTCTTACTAATATGTGAAATAAGAGATTTATCATCCTCATTTTTCCTTATTAGGATCTTCTTTAACATAAACATACACAACTTCTACTTCATCTTTCTCATCTTCAATATCTAACTTGGTATGCTCTTCCTCAACAATATAGTATGATTTCTTCCCTTTGTCCTTGTAGTCATTTTTTTTCCTGTGCATGTGGTCCTTCTTATCTTTTATGTCTTTCTTTTCATCTCTATACTTGTTAGGACATCTTGCATTAAAGTGACCAACTTTATTACATTTGAAACATATCAAAGATAATTTACCTTTACCTCTCAGTAATCTCCTTGCAAGAAATGATTCAATGTCATCCATGTCATCTTTTGATTTTGACTCACTTTCATCTTCACTACTCTTTTCTTTCTTTTAACTACTAATGGTTAGTGAAGTTTTGAAAGCATTTCCAAGTGTAGGGACACTATTATCAAAATTACTCAACTCAGATGCAGTCAACTAACCAACTAATCAATCAAGAGTAAGAACATTACTAATAATTTCTCTAACTTCTTGAATTGGAGAAACTTTTATAGAATAAATAGATAAGAGAGTTGTGATAACCTTACAACTTCAGAATCAATGATAACTCCTTTAGTAACTTTGATTGCACTCACAACTTCCTTGACTTGGTTCACATACTAGACAAAATTTTCACCTTCTTTTATTATCATGTCATCATACTAGACTCTTAGAATTTTTACTCTTTCTCTTAGCACATTCTCATCACCACCATGCATAAGTGCCAACGTGTCCCACATTTCTTTTTTATTAGAACAATTCTTGATATCAAAAAATCAACATCATTCAAGACAAATGTCATCAAAATCATCTAACTATTATGCTCTTTCTTCTATGCTATCTCTTCCACAATCATAGGATGAGTAGGAGAAATGAGTACATTTTCTAGCCAATGTAGAGTATTGTCTCCAATTCCAAATACATGTAACATCATTTTATTTTTCCATGAGAATTTCTCTTTGTTCATAATTAAAACCTCTCTCTTATAAATCTTTGAATCTTTAGCCTAGGTTCCTTCAAACACTCAACTTTGATACCAATTTTTAGATAACAGGGGGGGAGGGGTGAATCACTTATCTTGCAAGCCTTTTAAAAATTTTAGTACCAATTTAAACTTCATACTTTCACAACAATAACTTAGTAACCATATTCAACATCACAACATGAAAATCAACTTTGCAACACATAAGAATCCACACATTTTGACACAAATATTTAATGGGCATACCCTATAAAGGGAAAAACCACCTGGGAACCAGCAACCCAAATATTAGACTCTTCTAAAGTGAGCTCTGCTAGGAACCAACTGCATTAAAGGTTTACATGCATGTTTTTAGTGTGACTTGGTTAGAGGATTTCAACCAAAGATCATCAAGACCTTATCACTCCTTATCATTACTAAAGAGTGGTATGCTCTAAAGGACTTACAAACATCACTAATCAATGTTACCATACATCATTTCAAAGACTTGTTAGGTCCACTTAGTTAAGATATTTCATCTACTACAATTATAAGAAAGTAACAATCAAATGATCCTCTAGGTTTATCACTACCTTGCTCATTTAGATCTTTTCTTCACTTGATTTCTACCTGATGATGTCTTTCTAGCTGATTCACACTCTATCTCTTTCACTTTACACTTCTTGTACTTGATCTTTCTTCTTTCAATTTTCTCAGTTTACCTTGTTCTTCTTTCACCTTCAATAATTTACCCTTTATCAACATCTAATGGCAACAATAAACAACCAAAAATAGTTCCAATCATCTCCTTAAATAGCTAACTTATGCCTTCTAGATTCTTCCCCATTTTTCTTCTTAGTCATGATTGTAGATCTTAGATTCATTATATTTAGTCACTCAAAAAATAGAACTTCCCTGAACTTTGTGCTCATCCTTATCTTGCATAAATATCTTTCATTAGATCTTTATTATATTCCTCCAGTTGTAGATCTTGTAACTAACTTTGAATTTATCCTTTGAACTTCTCAAACATTCTTAATTTTTATCATTTGTCGCCCTTAGATTAATATTTTTTTTTGTTCATCACTCGATGAAAGTTGTAACATATTCGGGCAATAGATTACCTAGTTAACATTAGAATTATACTTGGTTAACACTGAACTTAACTTTTCTTTTCCAAATGCTTAGGGATAATTGTAATCACTTGGTTAATATGGTGTCCCTTCTTCCATTGACTCACCATTTGTGAACTTAATCACAACATAACATGATTGGAAAAGAATCAAATGAATATTATACTATCATGGTCCAATTAATTCAAGTACCCATTGAATACCAATACTTATCAACTCTATCATTATCATACTTTCTCCAAATCCTCTTCATTAATAAATTATATGGTACTCTATTGAATCAGCAAAATGTCTAACTAATGCTTGACATCAATGAAAATATAAAAACTAATGTCTCTTTTATATACAATAACACCATTCTTAGTTACATTATTAGTTGGGGATAATAATATGGGCTTCTTTAAGATTTCATCTCTATTAGAAGTATCAAATAAAGGAAAACAAAAATTAATTAAAAAAATTTAACGTTCTCCTCTTTCTCTAAAATATCCACATAAAGGTAATATGTTCTAGAAGGAGAAACATCAAGGATGAATGTGTCATATACATGAGAAGTAGAAGAAGTGTCAACCATTATATCATCTCCTTTGACCAAGATTATTTCATTAGGGAGAGAATAATCAATGTTAGCATCCAATGGTTGAGATAAATAGTAAGTGTTACCAATTTTAATCACTCTGCAAATTGGTAGAAAGGTTGACCAGTCTCAAATAATCAAGGTGGTAGCCATGTCCATGTCCATTATTTTCTTGTGTTTTCCGTGCAAACTTGATAGGGTATGTAAAACATTGGTCATACTCTTTATATCCCTAGGTCTTCAAGTTTCTTCGTATTGCATGTTATGTCTTATGAATATTTCAAGTTGTGACCATATGACTTCCTTTCATCACTTGTCTTAGACAATTAACACTTAACCATTAGGGAAGTTGCAAATGTGTGAAATAGTTATCTCCATAGTCAGTGCAACATTTTAGGCGGTTGGGGACTTAAGGATATGAGGGTTGCAAGCTTGCAATCAAACCATAGTAGTCAAGTTCCATGTTGAGAGTTAAGCTTAACTCAAATTCAAGATGTGCATGGTCATGAGGTTAAAAGTTAAACTCTGGTCCCAAGTTGTGATGGATCAATTTATCTTGGTCACATGGTCACAGGCCAAGATTTACATTAGAAAGAAACCTTAGGCCCATAATCTTCCCCACTATTAGATCCTCTAGATTAATGGTTGTCATATTATCGCAATATAAATTTGCAAGGTTTCTAGCTAATGCAAGAATATGACATGCTCACACATGGACAAGGTGAGACCAGATTTAGTATGTGGGCCACACAATGAAGGACATGTCAGAAGGGTGACAAAGGGGTAGTGCATGATTGGTTAAGGGTGTTGACTATATCGAGGTTCTTCAATCATATCACTTCCATCATATCTTGGTACATCAACAATGGTCACTTTCTCACTTTCAAAAGTTACATGATGTTTATCCAAAGCAAGAAAATAACTTGTTGACACCTAGCTTCATGGGCCCCTCTCTAGTTTCTAAGAAATGTAAATCTTTAATTTTTTGTAGCCCTCAGATCAAATACAAATCAAGGGTTGTTGATTTCTCTCTTTATGGAGATGCACAAAGCTTGATCAAACTGAGATAGTGATATAATGACATGTGTACCAGTGGGCCCAAACATAATAGGTAGTAATAATTAAGGTTTTTTTCATTGCAAGATCGCATAGAGTTAAAAAAAACCCTGGGTTAAGGTGGCAAAGCTACAAAGGCTTATGTTTGTGTGATCACAAACGTTAAGGTTGAGTTGATTATTTAAGTTGCAAAGTGGAGATCAAAGTTAATAAGAATTTTTTTGCATGGTCATAGGTCAACTCAGTCAAAGGAAAGGTTAAGTTGCAACCTTGCGAAAAGTTAACCAAATAATTAAGGTCTATGCATTCGCAACATCGCATGTCAGTTAGGATATCAAGTGATGATGTTGAAAACAATAAATAACAAGTTAAGAATAGTAGCTAGCATAACATCATAGCAATGAAAAGGGTTAGGCTCCAAATCACAGCAAAGTAGCAAAAAAAAGAAAAGGAGGTGATCGCAACATCAAAAGCCAACTTAGTAGCTAAGGTAAAAGGGTTGTGAGGCCGCAAACAACTAAGAATGAGCTGTTTCACATGGTCACATCATTTGGAATGATAAAGGCATAAACTACTATGAAGGCATGATAAATTGTTAGAATAAAAAGTTTGAAAGGTCACGGGTCAGCCTAGTAACAAGGAAATATAGCTGTAAGGATACAAAAAGGTGACAAGGTGATGATTCTAGCAAATTAAATGGTGACATGTACATCTTGCTATGAAATTAGCTAAAGATTAACTGAAGGTGGTAGAAATAAATGGGTTCAAGTTTCAAATTGTAGAGCTAGAACAAGGAGATGTGGAGATCTAATTTCAAATGGAGAAAAGCAGAAAGAGTTCTAGATAAAATCAAATATTTTGAATGGCCCTAGAAAATAAATAGGTGTATTGAAAATAGTTGAAGATGTCATGGCTTTGTTGGCAGAGGTAGTTGAAGATTTACATGATTAAATGTAGTAGAGAACAAATAGAATTAGTTAAAGGTTCCTACAGTATTGCCACCTGGCTAATCTTGCAACCATCTTCTTAGTTTTACTTGAATACAAAGAATTTTTAAAATGTAACATTCTAAAAATATCTTTGCATTCTTTCTTCCAATAGTCTTTTAACATGTGCTCTCCCATCTGAAGCTTGTTGCAATCCTTCTCTTTATAAGGATTCCCAAGATGTGGAAAACATGGCTGGAAGGTTGGAATTATTATGAAAAAAAATAGTGTTTTCATGATTTCTTATGAATCCTTCATAGCATGTTTATATAGATTACTTTACAACCAGTCTTGATGAATGTTGTGGAACCACTTTTGAAGCTTAGATAAAGGAATGATTCTAGAGCCCTTCTTATGTCTCATTTTGTTATTTAAAGAATTAATCTAATATAACTTTTGTGATTTATTTTAATCCCTAAGTTTTGTGTCTTAGTCTTTATCTGCAAGTGAGGTTTGGAGTACTCATATAGGTTGCAAGTCGTGACATTGTGCTTTCTTTCAAGTTTTTGTTAAACTATGAATTATATCATTCCCTTTCGCATCTTGTCTAAAGTATATCCTTCTTATGAAATATTTATGTATGAATTTTCTAAAGTCAATATTGTGCTCATCTTAACTATTTAGAAATTCTTCATCGTGTTAGGCCAAAAATATTCTCATCTTAATGTTTTGGTGTATCACCTCAAGTTTACTTTGCAAAATTTATATTCATGCAATTCCTATCCCTTTCCTTCTCAAGTTTAATTTTATGTCTCAAGAAGCAAATAGGTGAAGTATCATAAGGAACTAGCCTAGAACCTAGAGATTCACTCCTACCTTTGGTACACCCACTACCTCAAGAGTGTTTCCATGTTACTCAAAGTGACTGAGTCTTAGGATCTAGTTGAGGAGCAAATTTTAGAGAGAACAATTTTGGCACACCAAATGGGACTGAGAAAAGTGGTTTTATAGTCTTTTCTTTATTGTTTTTGGTGTGTATGATAGTAAATTAACCTATGCAAAGGTAAAAGGAATATATACATCAGGTGATTTTAAGTTGTGGAAGGAAAGATTAGTGCATATGACTTATGAGAAGAGTGCAGACAAGAAGTAGTTCTAAAAATTTTAAATATAGAGAGTTGTCCACACCTAGAAGGTGTGGTAGAATAGATGAGAGAGTCCTAGAGACCTTTGTTCATACAAGGAGAGTCAAATCCACTCCTCCACCATCAAGTCCTTTCGTCGTTGCAAAAAAATTCACTGTTCCAAGGAGGAGAATTTTCCATGCACCAATGGCAAGGAAATTTGCATTCATCCCTTTCAATCAAGGAAGTTCACTAAATTTTGCTCAATGTCATGATATTCATCTAGCTTCTTTGAAAAGTTTGCCAAAATCCACTAGACAAGGCTAAATGAAAATATCTGAGCATATCAGAGATGTTGTGACACTATGTAATGTGCATCACGTCACTGAGGAAGATGTTGTTGTGAAGTTGTTTGCAACCTCACTGAAAGGAAAATCTCTACAATAGTTTCAAAGCCTTGATGTGGGTTCAGTTAATTCCTATGATGCATTGGAAAATTTCTTGATAAGGCATTTCGAGGATAAGTCATATTTTTTGTCCCTCATTGAAAATTTCACAACCATCAAATGTGCTCCTCATGAGTAGATGATGGTGATAGCCCCTATTTTCACTAAGCTTAATTTTCAAATTTTATGGTGAAAATAGAAAAAAATGTTGTGATTTTTAGGGTTGTATATTATTTTTTTTTCACTTGTAGAGGAAAACCCTAACATGTTTTTTCCCTAATCTAATTATTTTTCATTTTTTGTCCCAATTGTGAAATTTGATACCCTAGGGTTTTTAATTCCATCCTACATTGAAAATTTTTGCTGAGTGGAATTCTTTTTTTTTACATCATCTCCTATGATGTTATGACAAAAGGGTTAGAAAATGATCACGATGAAGTGTTTCTAGTGTCCCGATCTTAAGATAAGTGTTGTGTCATAATATCATGTATAAGAAAGTTAGTTTTCTAGATTTTATGATTCCCTTTATATTGTATGATCGTATGGTAGTTTGAGTGGTTTTTATTTTGTCTTCTAAAAATTATGACAAGGTAATTGTGACATCAGGGAAAAAGAAAGAAGGTGTTACAATGTTATGAAGCTATGGACATTGTAGGATTATGAAGGTAATATTAGGATGCTGCAATGTTACAAGACACCTGTGATCACAAGATCATAAGGTGATAGAAGATAAGAAAAAGTAATAGTACACTATCAAATAGGTGATAGGTGTCTAGTTTTGATTGATTAGATTGTGAAATGAATACTAGATGTATGCTTAGTTTGATCAGTGGGACTAGAAAAGATTTGTATATTAAGTTTTGAATGGCATTTGGTTATCTCTGACCTTATGATATTTAGTTCATCATAAGATCTTAGGCTAATGGATAATGTGCTCCAATGTTACGAATAAGGTGTGATCATAGGATTGTAAATGAAAAAGTAAAGACCCACGATGCTATGATAGAGAAGGTTAACAATTTCTTGTAGTATTGTAAAAGTTTGAAGGGTAACTGGAGACGTTATGAAGTAACAAAGATGACTACGATCGTAAGATCATAAGGCAAAATAGGTTAAGTTAAGATGCTACACCATTTCAACATAAGCCATTTTCCATAAGATCATAGAGGAAGAAAAAGTCAGCATCGATGCCACGACAACCAAGGAATCATAAGATCATAAAGGGTTTTTCCATGGCTTCCAATTGTTCGATAAGGGGTTGTCAAAATGGTTTCATAACATTGGGAAACTATTTCTTCAACTATAAGATAATATTAATAGTCTTTTCATCAGTAATCATTGTAAGATTATAGGCCCTATTTTGACATAAAACATGTGAAGTCACTTTTTTGAGCTAGAAACAACAATAAGCTTCTCAACCAATAGGATTTGACCATGGTACAAGAAGTGAATTACTAGATAATAATGGAAATGCTCCCTTGAAATGACTAAATAAGCTGATATTATGTTTCAGCATGTTGAAAAGAAATGTAAAGATGAATGTTGATCTGTATACATTGAGTTATAAAGGCTTTCCTATTTGACAATTATAGTTTGCCATTTGAAAAGAAAGAGAGTTTGAGTAGTTGCAAGGCTTTCAGTATATATAGATGGTTGTTTTAGATCCTTGAAAGTAGATTCCATACCCTATTTACTAACATACTCTAAAGATGTCTGATAAAGAGGCAGAAGAAATTCAAGCATCAGATGCAGCGGTTCTAGAAACTTCAACTTCCAAGGCAATAAAATCATGACAAAGAAAACCTAATAGGTTTGTTGAAGAATGGATAAAAATTTTCCTTGGTTCTTCTAATGCCAATGCAATAGATGATCATGCCTTTTTTGAACCATATTCTTTTTGTAGAGATGTCATGTGCCCTAGTGTTACTAGTTCAAAACTTTTTAAGTACTTCTACTATAACAAGGAGAAGAAGATTCTTGTGTGTAATCCATGGAAGAAGAACTTAGCCAAATTAATATTTCTAGAAGTTTTTGTGGATGTGGATTTGATGAAGGCTATTTTTCTTTGCTACAATCTAACCACCAAATCCTTTCATAAGAAAGATGGAACCATTCTATGTACACCTAACCATGAATCATTCATTGAGGCTTTTGGAATGGATGGAGCTATGGACCAACCTATGGATTTAAAGAATTTGTAGAGAAAAATTGAGGTGACTACCAAGGCCTCTAGAAAAGTTTTAAAATTATTTTGTAAAGATAGTATATGGTGTCCATAAGGTGGTTGGAAAAGATGGAACTGACATGGTCTATGTAGCTGAATTTAGAATTTCTAGAGATATGCAAGAATCTTACCATGGAGGGGAGTATGATTATGTTAATTACATTCTAGAGTTGATGAAAGAAAATATTGCCTGGGATCAAAGTGGAGAACTAAAGGATTTCAAATTACATCTTTATTCACTATTGATGCACTTGATTCTCTATAAGAATGTAGGGTATGTAAGTTCTAATGTCATTGACCAAACTTATGATGAAAATAGAGAACTACCAATTCAATTGTGGACACAGGTATGGGATAACAATTATTATTTTGTGTCATTCTTTAATAATTTTAGTGCTATAATAAAGAAAATGTTAGATCTAGGTTACTTTAGGGCACCTGAGATTTTAAAAGGCCTTTTGAGACCAGCCCTGCTTCCTGAAGGAAAAATATTAGACCATAATTGGGGGAACATTTTCTTATTTCCAACTTTTTCCTTAATGAGAGTTTATGGTTGTCCTCAACCACCCCATATCTTACCAAATTTTATCCCTCCTAGATTGGCTATAATTGAATTCATATGGCAATTATTTATAGTCAATAGGGAGTATCTAGGATCCAAAATACACAAGGACACCTTTTTGTATAGGTGTTTTAGGGCGGGTGATTTTACTATTGAAAAAGAGGCCCTTGACCAGATTCATACCTTCCTACATCATTATAATTTGTCAATTGGTCCCTATAGGATGTATGAACTTGAAAATTGGATGAAGATTACCCTTAAGGAGATAAGAAATTATGTACTACCTAGCATGAAGGAATTACCCCATGATGATGTTATTCCAAACATAGTTGCAGAGGGTGAGGTAGGTGACAGGCTAGCAAAGCTAGATGATGTCTTAAGGGTGGAAAGAGAAATGAAGAGAGAAGATCCTCAATTTATGGAATTTTACATGGATATTCCCTATCCTTAGAGGATTAGGAAGATGGTCACTGACCATTCCTAGATTATGGCTAAGATGCCTGAAGGACCAATGGGATTGGAAGACAAGGTATGCCCAAATAGCCCTAAACTTGATGTGACCCTAGAGATAGAAGAAGATGATGTACTTGAAGCATCATGGATCATAAAGGGAAATAAGACATAGAATGTTGTCCATATCCCTATAGAGGTAAAACAAGGAACATTGCAAATCTTACCTGGCAATAGTCAGTATTTTGCTAACTTAAGATAGAATTACCTCCAAGATAGGATAAATGCAACTAGGAGTACACTCATTGATATGGAATTAGCAGTAGTAAGGCTGGATGATAGAATCATTCAAGCCCAACAATTCTTGGAGGATGATGAATTCATCAAATCTAATGAATTTAAGAGTTTTTTGTACAAGATAAAATAGAGTGAACTGGTACTAAAGATGAAGCAAGGAGAATCTGATGAGAAAAAACTAGAACTAATGGAGAAGCTACAAGCCTATGATCCTAAGAGTGAAGTCATGACTCTAGAGGAGACAAGGGATCTTGTATAGAGGAGTGGCATGTTATTAGTTCTTGGATGGGACCTAGAACAAGCATTTATGCTTGATCAAATAAGAAGGTAGGAAAATACCATTTCATATGAGGCATTTGATGCTCATGGATTATAGAGAGGAACTAGTTTTAATATTGATACCAAATCTCTGGTAGTTAAGAGTATGGCTCCATCATCAAAGAAGCCAAAATTAATGGATGTAAAGAGTACTGAACAAGGTAATATGATTGTATGGACTCTACAAGGAACCTCTGGCACAAAGATTTCTAAAGCTATGAAACATTTTTCATTTATGATTGAAGCCAAGGTAGAAGAGATGGAGACTAGACTTTCTAAGTCCATACATAATTACATTGATGTAAGAAAGCTCTATGAAGATGAGCTTAGAAAAATCCAAGTGTACAAGGAAAGGATTGTAGAGCTTGAGGCCAAGGTCCAAGCACTTGAAAATGAAGTTGCATCACTTAGGGATAAACTTTTATAGGTAGAGTAGGTAGTTGCTATAGAACAGGGAGAAGAACATGAAGATCAATAGTAGCTAGCTAGGAATTCAACTGAGCCCCAACACAAATAGGTGATTTGGGGGAAGAGGAAGCAACAGAACCTAGGAGAATGAACATTAATGCTCAAGACACTTAGCAACAAGATGAGATAAGGACACTTGTTCTTAAGAGTTTGATGAGCCATAGGATTGAAATTTTGAAAAATATGTCACTATAGGCTCATAGTTTTTACATTCTTTATAAAGTGCTAAGAAATTTTACAATGAGGCACTTTCATGGCTATCACCCACATTTATTCTTTGGGGATCATACACTCAATTCTTGGAAAGGCTAATTGTACTAATGGATAAAAAGCCAAATTTTCCTAACAAAATAATCATAGTGAATGAAATCTTGGAGATAGTCAAAGAATTGATTAGTTTCTTCACTGGAAAGTTATAGATTACACAAGGAAAATTAAAGGTTTTATCTCAAGGAGTACAACCCTATATACCATCAATTTTGGATGCTGGTAACACAGTAATAGATTGCCAGGAATGGTCCAATTCCTTTGGTGCCATTTTAACTTAGGAGGCTTCAATATCAATTTTTGAAGATACTTTTGATGTCCCATACAATAGATTAAATTGATTCCCTTTTTAGGTAGAAATAGATTTGAATAAATTTATTGTTGAGTCAAAAGCAATTATGGATTCCAAGTAGACCAAAGCCACCCAAGATTTGCAAGAGGTCAAAACTATAGAGGGGCCCACAAAAAGGGAAATTTATGTTTGGGAGGTGGTAGGAGAAATTAAGGCTCTTCCAGCAGGAAGTAGTTGAGATGTTTTTCATGAAGGATAGTAAAGGACAAAGAGGAGAAAAATCAAAAGCATGATATAAATATTTTCTTACTATCTCAACTACTTTTCTTTTTTTGATCGATCTTTTGGAAGAATGTTATGTGTACCTTTTTATTCACATCTTCCATGTTTTTGTATCCATTCTTGTTTTGACATGTGTCCTCCTCTTATATGTAGCTTTTTCAATCCTATATATGGATTTCCAAGATGAAGAGTAGAGGCCAGTTATCTATAGAATTTTCTCATTATTATTTTGGTTTTATAGTCTATCCATTTGTTCTATAGTTATGTGAATGAATTTAGTTATTGCATACTTGAATATAAAATGTAAACATTTGGTACCAATGGCTTGTCTCTGAGTTGTATTATGAGTTTTTGTTAGTATCACAAACATTTTAAGAAGGATTTTCCCTTAGCTATTATTGTCTTTGAGTTTTGTCTCCCTTCTAATATAATCATAATATTGAGACTAATATGAACAAGTTTCATTTAGTTTAATAAAATTTACACAAGTTTTATATCTCTTATTAATTGTTGCTAATTTAAAGAATTAGGTAATTGCTTTCTATAATTGATAAGGTTTAGGGTTTGTGAAAAGCATAATGAAATTTAGAGTTTAATGTTGACAATTTTAATCACAAGTTCATTAAAAAGGTCCAAATCTGCTAATCTTTGACTCTATATCCCATTGGATAAGACACTGACCTATTTAAAATTTCAAGAACAAACTGATGATTCACTTAATTGCAAAAAATTTATAACAAACAAATAAATTTACCATTTCATGTATTAAGAACTAAAAGTTTTGGTCATTACTTATTTGCATTTACTTTTTGGTTGTAGTTAACTACTATGCTCAGTAAGTTTATCTACAAATCATAGAAGAATATTGACCATTTTTGCTCTAGGGGATAGTCTTGTAGAGAAGAGCAGCAAGTGAATAAGATTAATCCCTAAGGTTTTCTTGCCTTGGCCTTGTAGAGCCTAAAGTGAATTGAATCTTGATGACTCTATTAATGTTGGCCCAAAACTAAGATTTAGCCCTGCTGAATATAGGATTTAGCTCATCCTTAGGTTTTTCTCTCTCTTATGCTTCCTGGTATCAGTTTTAAACCCACTTGATATGTTCCTAACTAGTAAGAACTCCAATAGATGGACTTTAATTATAGATTTCAAAGAACATGGAGCAAAATACCAAATCTAGTAAGGCCTTCAATAGACCATGCTTTTCTTTATTATTTGAGAAGCTTAAACAATGATATTTCTATAATGATAGAATATATGAGGGGTTTTTCATTATTGCAAGGTTATGAAATTTCTATAAGAGCTAAGAATAGTCTTATTAAAGTGAGTAAAATTGCCCCTAAGCCTCCAATGAAAATATATCCAAATAGTCATCCTAATATACCTATGGTTGTACCACCTTTTAATCCATCACGGGCTATTCCAAGCCAAGAAGTCATAGTTGTAGGCCCTTCATAAGAATTGCAAGAGATAAGAAATGACCATCTTAAGATGAAAAACCTCATGCAAACTTTTTCCAATGAGCTAGTAAATATCAAGAAGCAACAATTCCAGGCTAAGCAGCCATCCCAATCTCAAAATCAAATTTTAAATCAACCTGTACAACAACATTTTCAAGGTCAATATCCACCAAATAGGTATAATTTTAACCAAAGACCTTTTATGCCTTTTAACCCTACCCCTTTGATTACTACTCCTCATTTAAATATTGTTAGAGATATTGTCCCTGCTCAAAATAACTTTGCAGTAGACTACAATTGGTGTTACCCTTGTAATCAGCAATCAGCAACACAATCAGGCTACATGCCCCAATAGGGTAATGAATCAAGCCTTAATAGTTCAAGGTGCTTCTAGTACACAACCTATTACAAGCTAGAGTTGTTGTTGCACCAAAATATCAACTTGTCAATGCCTGATACAACCACTAGACTTATAGAACACAAGAGATGTTTAAGCCATGCCATGAATCTTGAAGGGGAATGTTGGCAATCCCCCTCCAATGTTACCCAAGGAGATTCAAATTTGTGACCAAGCTCTGATACCACTTGTTACAAGATCAAGCTTTTGTTGCACCAAAAGATTGACTTGTCAATGCCTAATACAACCATTATCCTTATAGAACACAGGAGCTAGTTAAGCCATGTCATGAATCCTAAAGGGGAATTTTGGCAATTAGTGCAACACAACCTACATCTAATGTTGAAGCTAAGAAAAAACATGAAGCTCCTCCTCTAGATGCTACATTCATGAACTAACAATAGGAAGAATATTGTGTTGTAAATAGAGACAATGCCCCAAGTGGTGTATGTACTAGAGCAAAGAAGAGGGCCCTAGACAATGAAATGGTGACAAGTAAGGATATATCAAATGACAAGCCATCTACACTTTAGGGATAAAGAAAGTGACAAAAAAATCCTCCTGCCACTCAAGAACAACCACAAAAGCAAATACAACCCGATGTTCCTAAGGTTCAATGAAAGGTGCATACTACTGTACCATTTAATACTATAGAAACACGAAAAGTATGAGCATCAAAATGTCTATGTGGGATTATTTAGCTATTCTAAGACAAATTGACTTGTTGAAGGAGGCCTTGGCTATAGATATTCCAAATCAAGTTGCTGATAACCCTCACAAGGCTATATTCACAAACCAAGGAGTTGTTACTTAAGATAGTAGCAAGAAGGGAAATTAGATCCAAGGTAAGGATGTAAAACCTCCACCATTTTATGTTTCATTGATTATTGGAAATAAGTTGGTTCATAATTTTATCATATATTGGGGCCACAAGCTCTTTTATGTCCAAGAACATAGTAGACTAGCTAGGTCTACAGTATGAACCCTTAGAGAAAGGTGTAGTCCAAATGGATGGTTCATGTATTAACACAGTGGATCTCATAAGGAATGCAAGTTTGACACTCCATGCATGTCCCATATTTTTTATCCCCAAGATATCTTTGTAATAGATTTGCCTCCATATTTTACCCCTTATTTGGAAAGAGAATTCACAACCAAGATAAGAGGCTACTTATATGTAGATTAGTAATGTTGTAGTTCTTTCTGGGTAAGGAATATATTAGGTGAGTTTAAACCTAATACTGGGAAGCATAAGATAGGTACAAGCCTAAGGATTAGCTAAATTCTATATTCAAAAGGGCTAAATCTTAGTTCTAGGCCAACATTAATAGAGTCATCAGGACTCACTTCACTTTAGGCTCTGTAGGACCAAGGCGAGAAAACCTTAGGGATTGATCTTATTAACTTGATATTCTTCTCTTCAAGAATATCTCCTATAGTAGAAATGTTCAATGTTCTTCTATGTTTTTTTGATAAACTTCTTGATCATAGTAGCTAACTGTAACCACATAGAAGGTAAAAGCACATAAGTAGTGACCAACACTTCTAGTTCATCATTACATAAAATGGTAAATTGATTTTTTTTTTGTTATGTATTTTATACAATTAGGTGAATCATCAATTTGTTCTTGAACTTTAAATGACTAGTGTCTTATCCATTGATAAATAGAGTCAAAACTAGCAAACTTGACCTATTTAATCAACTTGTAATTAAATTTGTCAACATTGAGCTCTGAATTTCATTCTTATCATATCCTTCTTTTAAACCCTAAAATCTATCAATTACAGAGAGCAATTATCCAATTCTTTGAACCGGCAGCAATCAGTAAGAGATATATAATTTTTGTGAATTGCATTAAACTGAATGAAACTTGTTCATTTCAATCTCAAGATTATAGATATATAAGAAAGGAGACAAAACACAGACATAGATAGATAGAGAATTTCCTTCTTGTATTGATTTCCTTTGAAAATGCTTACAATACTAATATAGGCTCATAAATAAATTAGAACTTGACAACTGATATTTGATATTTACTATATATATATTCAAGTATACAAAATCTAATTACAATCATATAGTTACAGGAAAAATGGATGGACTATAAAAAAGACATTAGAAAATAGGAAAATTATATAGATAGCCGACCTCTACTCTACATCCTTGGAATCCTTATATAGGATTGCAACAAGCTACAAATGGAAGGAGGACACATGTCAAAATCTGGATGAACACAAAAAATGACAAAATATAAACAAAATGATATGCATGACATTCCTTAGTGTTTGATCCAAAAATAGGAAGTAGTTGAAAATTTTAGTGGGTGAAAATTTATGTCATGCTTTTCTGACTGTAGTCCCCTTTGTCCTTTATTATCTTTAGCAAAATATCTCAACTACCTCCCACTGGCAGGGCTTTTATTTCTCCCACTACTTCCCAAATGTAGATCTCCCTTTTGGTGGGTCACTCTGTAGTTCTAACCTCTTCTAGGTCCTCCATGGCTTTATTCCACCTAGCATTTGTAATTGTTTTATACTCAATAGAAAACTTGTTTAAGTCTATCTCTACTCTAAATAGGGAGTCAATCAATTTATTATAAGGGGTATCAGAGCTATCTTCAAAATTTCCATAGTGGCCTCCTAAGTGAAAATGGCACCAAAGGAACCAAACCATTCTTGCCAATCTCTCACTATACTAGTGGCATCCAAAATTGGTGGTATATAGGGCTAAATTCCCTAAAATAAAATTTTCAGCTTCCCTTGTATAAATTGCAATTTACCAATGAAGAAGCCAATTAGTTATTTGACTACCTCTAAGCCCTCCTTCACTATGATTATCTTATTAGGAAAATCTACTTTGTCCAAAGTTTTTACCTAAGGACAACCTTGTGAAATATGAAAACAACCTCCAAGTTGTGGGACTTGAACTGTGAGGTTGAGTCTCTGAAGAAGGACAACTTCCTTTTCTATCAAGATGCACCTAACTACTCTTGAAGAGTGTTAGGATTAAACCAAGGACAAAAATAACAATTACATGCAATTATAAACAATATCATAAAATAACAGATCACACAGAAAAGAACACAAGACATTAGGATTTAACGTGGTTCACCCAATCCCTGGGCTATGCCCATCAAACAAAAAGTTTGATATTATTAAAATCCAATGATTACAACCTGATTACAATTTATAATCCCTTATAGCTCAATACTGCCACAAGAACCAATTTTCACATCACAACAATTAAAACAATCCCTAACCCTAACCCTTTGTATACAACTATTTTTTCCGCTTTAGGGTTGTAATTAATAATTACATGTCAGCCCAAAATCTTGATAAAATAGGGTCCAAAAAAATTATGAAGTATGTATAGTACTTTCCTAATCAGTCACCACAAACTAACAATCTCCCAATTGGGAACTAATCAAGCTCCATACTAAACAACAATCGCCCACTTGGAGACTAATCATGTAGCAAGACCGCTACCACATTGGGATCCCACTAGATCAAACCACCTTGGATTTTGCTATTCTGTTATTCATGTTTAGTCTAGAAGACCAACTAAAGCTAAAGAGGAGCTCAACTTCTCCCTAGTTACTAATTTTGTAACATATCTACTAGATTTTCATCTATATATATATCTATCTTTCCAATTTTAACTGTCCATCATCCAAAATTGACTAAATAAAATGATACCGCAACTATATGTGTTTGGTCTTCGAATGTAGAGCTGAATTCTTTGCAAGATAAATGGCATTCTAACTATTTGTAAAAAAATAATTATCCTTTTGAGGGTGTCCTAATTCTTCCAAAAAGAACTAAAGCCATATCATCTCCTTAGCTACCTTTGTAGCAGCAACATACTCTACCTCTATATTGGATAAAAGATTAGCCTTCTATAACTGAGAAACCCACTCATGGCTATCCCACCAACAATAAAGATATAACATGTAGTACTCCACTTGGTATCAATATCCCCTACCAAATCTGAGTCAACATAGCCCTATAAATTAGTAATAGAGCCCCCAAAGTGTAAACACTTATTGGATGTTCCTCTCAAATATCTAAGAATCCATTTGACTGCATTCCAATGCTCAATTCTTGGATGACTCATATAACTACTAACAACTCCCACTGCATGTGCAATATCTGGTTGTGTACATACCATAGCATACATCAAGCTTTCTATAGTTAAATCATAGGGTACCTTTGACATCTTTTCCTCCTCTTCTTGTGTCTTGGGACACATCTCCTTAGTCAACTTCAAATGACCGAGGAAAGGTATGTTGATAGCTTTAGCATTCTCCATAGAGAAATGTTACAACACCTTCTCAACATAATCAACCTAAGATAGCATCAATTTCATGTTCTTCCTATCTTTTCAAATCTTCATACCAAGGATTTTTTTTTCTGCCCCCAAATCCTTCATAGAAAATTCATGTGTTAACTGGTATTTCAGCCCCTTAATGTGATCCATGTTAGACCCAACTACAATTATATCATCAACAAATAAACATAAAATAATGTAGATATTATTATCCAACCTCTTAAAATAAACACAATGATCTAAATGACACCTACTATATCCATGCTCATGGATAAAACTATCAAATTTTAGATACAATTGACAAGGTGCTTGCTTCAAGCCATATAAACTTTTTTTCAATTTGCACACTAAGTTCTCCTTACCTTTGACCTCAAATCCCTGTGGCTGAGCCATATTTATCTCTTCATCGAAAACACCATAAAGGAAGTTTATTTCAACATCAAGCTACTCTTAATGAAAATCCTCAATAGCTACAATACTTAAAATAGTATGGATAGAAGTCATCTTAAAAAAAAGAGAAAGTATCTCATAAAAATCAATGCCTTTTTTCTGTGCAAATCCTTTTACAACTAACTTGGCTTTAAATATTTTATGACCTCCATCCTCTTCTTTCAACTGATAAACCCACTTATTCTGTAAAGCCCTTTTACTTGTAGCCAACTTGCATAAATCATAGGTCTTATTTTTCAGCAAAGAGTCCATTTCATCTTTCATTGAAGTCTCCCATTGAATCTTAGTATCCACTTGCATAGCTTCATCATAACATTCAGGTTCACCAACATCTATTAGTAAAATAGAATACAAAGAGGGAGAAAATCATTTTGGACATCAAATTTTCCTTGTTAAGCATCTAACATTCACTATTGTGTGTGGTATTTGTTGTTGTAGATGTTGCACATCATGAGGAATGGCTAGAACATCATCTTTTGGAGTATCATCTAACACTACATAATCATCTTCTTTCTTCTCATGTTGCTACAATAGATCTTTGTACAACACTTTCATATTGAATATGACATCCCTTCTTCCTACAATTTTATGATTTTCAAAATCTTAAAGCCTATAACCAAATTTAGTAATGCCATATCCAACAAATATGCATTTCCT
The DNA here is from genome assembly GCA_028749045.1 of Cupressus sempervirens. Classification (NCBI taxonomy): domain Eukaryota; kingdom Viridiplantae; phylum Streptophyta; class Pinopsida; order Cupressales; family Cupressaceae; genus Cupressus; species Cupressus sempervirens. Next base: position 707,804,299 of record CM053787.1, read on the forward strand.
TGACTTAGCTCTCAACTTGTTTCTATTTTCAGAATCTATATGAGCAAATGCTTCACAATTGAAGGTTTTGAGAAAAGAATAACTTACCTTCTTACCAGTCCATGCTTCCTCTAGAATACCACAACTCAAGGGAATAGAGGGACCTCTATTAATAAATTATATAGTAGTATTGACTACCTCCTCCCATATGTGTAAGGGCAATCCAACATGCAACCTCCTACTCCTTGCACACTCCATTATAGTTTTGTTCATGTGTTCAACCACTCCATTTTCCTGTGGAGTCCTTGAAATGGTTTTTTGTCAATTAATACCATTAGTGGAGCAATAATCTTCAAATTAATGATTGCAATTCTCACCACCATTATCAGATATGAGATATTTTAATTTTTTACCAGTCTCATTTTCAACCAAGCATTTCCATTTCTTAAAAGTTTGAAATACATTAGATTTCTATCTAAGGAAATAAACTCATAATTTTCTAGTTGCATTATCAATGAATGTAACATAATAATGAGAGTCGCCAAGGGAAGATACCTAAGCCAGTTTCCATCCATCAGTATGCACAAGCTCTAATTTCTTCTTTTTATTTTCCTTTCTAGCATTCATAAAACTCACTCTTTTTTTTTTTTCATACACACAAATTTCACAGAAATCCATATTAACACATTTTAGGCCTAGTAAAACTTTCTTTGATTGAAGTACTTTCATACCTTTCTCACTCATGTGCCCAAGTCTATTGTGCCACAACACTGTATCAGAATTTACACCAACTATTTGTTCTCCCTGCTCAACTCCAACAACTATTCATGAACATTCATTTTTTTTTTAAACAATTAAAGTAGAAGGAACAATATGACTTGTACAAAGATATAAGGTGCCTACTTTCACACTTTTTTCTACTACAAGGGAACCTTTTGAAACCTTTTAGTTTTTTTCAATTAAAAGTAACTACACAACCCTTATCATCGAGTTGCCTACTAAAATAAAATTCCTACTAAACCTTTGAACATGTCTTACCTCATGTAGTAGCCAATGATTCTTATTCTGCAACTTAATCTTAACTTTTCTCTTTCCAAAAAGCTAATAGGGTTCATTATCCTCCAAATAAACAAGTCCAATATCCCCTTGGACATAATCAATGAAATAACCTTTATGAGGTGTAGCATAAAATGAAGCACTAAAATCTAAAACCCATGAATCATCAACACTTTCTAAGGATAGAAGCAAAGCATCCTATTCAAATTTGTTACTTACCACATTTGCCTCCTTGTCTCCATCTGGTCTATCTCCTTCATTTTTCTTTTGATTCCAAAAATCTTTCTTTTTATGCCCTAGTTTCCCACAGTACCAGTAGTCATTCAGTCCTCTAAATTGAGACCTCCTCCACTTTGACTTTCCTCTTGATTTCTCATTATTTCTAAAATTAATTCCTCTCTTAAGTTCAAAGAACTTCTTGATGTAGATCCACCTGAGGTTTTCCTATGATTTTCCTCACTCAAAATAACACCAATCACATCATCATATTTTGGGGTACTATATTCAGGAACAAAATTACTCACAACCATTGCCAAGCAATTCTAGCTTTCAAGAAAAGAATATAAAATCAAGAGAGCCCTAATTTCTTCATCAGAATTGATACCCACAGAAGATAATTGACTAGTAATAGTATTAAACTTATTTAAATGAACCATAATAGATCCAGCTTTTGTGATTTTCATATTAAATAAATGCTTCATTAGAAATACCTTGTTTGAAGAAGAGGGCTTTTCTTAAAATTTTGTTACGATTTGCATCAACTTTTCTATTGTCTTCACTTTTGTACTATTAAATGCCACTAATGGTGCCAGGCATAATCAAATTCTTCCAAGTGCCTTTCTATTCAAAAGATCCCAATTGTCATTGACATAGATCGTTGATTCTTGGTTTTTCCTTCCAACAGCTTCCATAAATGCTTCTGATAAAGATAGTCTTTCATTTGCATCTTCCATAACTAAAATTTTTGCTCATTAAATGTATCAACCCTCAACTTGCCCTCGTCTTCCATCACTCCCACTCAACTATGAGATTTTCTTATAGAGGATAACTAAAAGAACAACCTCGCTCTGATACCATTTGTTAGGATTAAACCACGAATAGAAATAAAAATTATATTCAAGTATAAACAATATCAAAAAATAATAGATCAAAGAGAAAAGAACACAAGACACTAAGATTTAACATGGTTCACCCAATCCCTAGGCTACATCCACCAAACCAAAGATTAATGTTATTATGATTTAGTGATTACAACCTAATTACAATCTATAATCCCTTACAACTCAATACTACTGCAAGAACCAATTTTTGCATTACAACAATTGAAACAAATCCCTAAACCTAAGCCTTTTTATAAAAGTATTTTTATCGCTTTAGGGTTATAATTAATAATTACATGTCAGCCCAAAATCTTGATAAAATAGGGCCCAAAGAATTTATGAAGAATGTATAGTACTTTCCTGATGAATCACCATAAACTAACAAAGAGGAAAAGGGAGAAGGAATGCATAGAAGCAAACTACCTAATCTGGTCTAAGGAGATGATGCACCAAAATAGAGTATTTGTTCATATCTCTACCTATAAATGCATAGTTATCCAATTATAACCTCAAAGAATGTAGATTTAGACTTTTCTTAATCCAACAACCACATGTAGATCAAACAAAAAAAGAATGCTATAGGAAAAAACTTCACTTAATATCATTCAAATGCTAAAATAGATACAATCATGCAAATTGCATAATATAGACAAGAACATTAACTAGAGGCAAAGGAGTCTTGCATAGTGTGTTAATGGCTAAAAGAGATACAACAAAGAATTACAATGGCTTAGAGGCACAAAGAATTATAATACTATGCATGGAAAGAAATACTAGAGAATCAGGGAAAGATCAACCTTTTGAAAAAGAACAAAAATTTCTTTTATAGTTCAAGCATAACTAAGAAACTTCTACTAGGAAGAAAAATACAACTACCATCATTAAGATTGTAAAGAAAATCATAAAGATCAAGAAAATCTAATCTTGGAATAGACCCAAATGCAAGAAAATTCAATATTTTTCCAAAAGAACGACTCTGAGAAACTAGAAATGGTGATCATTAACATACAACTCAGTAGATGGATAATCGGGTGATGAGTTTGTGCTCCTTTTGCATTTACTAGGCATGGGAAATGCTAAAAGCAATCTACAGATAGTTGAAAGATACAATCCACCATCAAAGAGTTGTTTCTTCTTCATTATCAACATGCCAAGTTAGCTGTATCAACAAGTCAATATTATTCAATATTCATCTTGTACCCTTCCTATAACTCTATTGTCCAAAGACCCTTTTCTTTTATAGCTTGGACAAGTCAACCACCCTTACCATGGTCAACCCAAGGTCCTACAATCTTATGGTTACCTTGATGTTGTGACAAACCCTTTGTCTTCGTGTCATTGGAAGACTTCTTCAGTTGAACCTATGATCTTATGACTACCACATATCATAAGATTGCAACCCTCCTCATCATCTTTTGCAACCATATTCTTCTACAATGCTATGATAGCTAAATATCATAACATCAGCAGCTCCAAGAATTAGCTTCATGATCTTACGCTAGATCATAAGATTGTAGCATAGAAAATTGGTCGTATCATCATAGCTCTAACATTTCACCCTTGCGATAGGAATTAAATCAATTGGGCCCACTAGGGATACATATTAGGACCTTTCCATGTCACTATAACTTAAAGATCAATCATTTTCTCATAGCGACATAACAAGAGCTATTGATCTTCTTCCATCTAATAGCCCAAAAACATGCAACCAATTTACCAACCATGCCAGAATCCAAACCAATTAGAACTTGTATGTGTGCCAACCTATCTGACATTGATCCACCTCACCTAATAAGTCTTTACCATTTTTTCCTACCAAGGGAATGACATCACCTAGTCTACATGTCATAATGTCACTTTGTCGCCTTTCATAAAACCCTTGAAACTTTCTAAGGTGACAAGGTGATAGCTATAGATCTAGGAAGATCTAATAGTGGACACAAACTTTATGATTACTATGCTAACCAAAGAAGAAGAAAGGCCCCACCTAGATGCATGTCATACTATCACTTTGTTGAATAAAAAAAAGTCTGCATTTTTCTACAAAATGACAAAGCAATGCTTGTTGATTAGACGACTAGGAAAATGCAAGCCCATAGAGATATTAAAACATGAAGTTAACCTTGGGACTTAAGATATAATGCATATAACCAAAGTATTCTTGTGTGCCTTAATATCGTAATTCTCAAATATATTAAAATTAGGGTATGTTTAGGCTGTTAAATTCAATTTTTTGGTGGGAAGACATTTTTGGTTAATGATTTTGGTGACTTAAAGGGGATGCAAGCCTACTATGCATAAGACCAGTGACCTAAAGCATCCATTGGGCTATAGAATCAAAAATATGAAAATCCACCCTACCATAAACAATAATACTAAAAATCGTGACCCTCTGTAATCTCAAAATTTAGGAAAACTGCCTCTGCAGAAAAACATGTGCTCAACACTTCTTAGAAAATGTGAACAAATGAGAAGAAAACTACTCTAACTATGCATAGGAAACATGTTTTTCCTCAAAATTAGGGTTTGAGATATACTTCATTAACTAAAATAGTCAGAATTTTTCCATCAGGCCCACTTAACTGGAAAGCATTGGCGTGCTTGCAATTGATAACCACATAGGGACCACTGCGTAATGTATCAAATTTTGAGTGCCTCACTGGTTTTTCCCCATCTGCATCCCACTTTAATACAAGATCATCTTCTCTAAAGATTTTGACCTTAGCCTTCCTATCAAAGGACTTCTTGACTTGTTGTTGATATACTTTTAGGGTTTGTATGGCCTAATTTCTTTTCTCTTCCAAATCCATTAGTTCTACCATTCTTATAGACATGGCATCATTTCAATTAGCTCCAATTGATGTGCCAACTCAAGAGTAGGAAACTCCAATGAAATAGGAAGTCTTGCTTCACTATCATATACTAACATGAAAGGAGAATTTCCTATGACACTCTTGGGTGTTATTCATCATCACATGGTGTTGTTTTCAAATTTTGATGCCAACACCTTTAGTTATCCTCTATAGTCCTTTTCATAATCCTGATTAGGTTCTTATCAAATGACTCAACCAATCCATTTCCCTAAGGATAGTAGTTTGAGGATGTACTCAAATAGATATTATAATCAATTGCACATGCACAAATCCAAGCTCCTACAAAAGATTTTGCATTGCTTGAAATAATGGTTGAAGGAGCACCAAAATTAGTTATAATTCCATCAAGGAATTCAACAACTAAAGATTATGTGGCATCCTTTAATGCAATTGCCTCTACTCATCTAGCAAAGTAATCTGTAGTAGCTAGAATCCATTTGTGATTAGAATTGGAAGGTGGATTGATAGGGCCTATGAAATCCAATCCCCTTTGAGAAAAAGTTTGATCCACCTAAATGGGATGAAAAGGGATGGTTACTAGTAACTAGCTCTCATAATCTTCATTAAAATTTTCCTCACTAAAAAATGGCCACCATCAGGACCATCATGAAGCTCCTTGATCACTCTATCAACTTGATTTGCATCAATACATCTTAGCAAAGCTCTGTTGAAGTCTCTCCTAAATAGGGTACCATCAACTATATCATAGGGGATTAACTACAATCTAAACTATCTCTTTTTAGCCTTATCCAACCCTTGAGGATATCCATTCCCTGCTAAGAAGGCCTTCATGTCATCTATCCAACTCCTTGGGTTATCATTTCTTGTTTCTTGTTGTTCTGTCAATACCATAGTAACTTCTTCATCCAATTTCTGAGATGAGATCATCTATTTGCACAATCCTTTTCCCCTTACCAAATTGGTAATATGAATGTCCACATCATACTCCATTACATTAGTGACCCATCTAGCTCTCTTCTCACTAGTGTCTTTGCTTAAAAGAAAGTCCTTCACACTGGCATGAGGTACTAACAAATGAATCTTGTTATGAGACAAAAGGTGTCTAAATTTCTTCAAAGCTCTTATGATTGAAAGGGCTTTCTTCTCTACATAGTTTTACTTGTCTTCATATTCCTTAAGCCCTTCACTAAAGAAGGCAGTATGATATTCTTCATTCTTATCACTTATTTGAATCAAGATAGTAGAAATGCCCTCTTCACCACCTAAGGTATAAAGAATGAAATCCTTCTCAAAATTTGGATTGATGAGAGTAGGGGCTGAGGCTATGGATGCTTTGATCTCTTCAAAACTTACCTTCCCTTCCTTGGTCCATGAAAAGAGCATATTCTTCTTAAGCATAGCTATAAGAGGTTTTACCATGGTAGCTAAATTAGGGATAAATTTGCTCACAAAATTTATCCTACTAAGAAAACTTTGCAACCCTTTCTTATGGATAGGAAGGGAGAGAGCAAGTACTACCTTTGTTCTTTATGGGTCAATGATTAAACCATCTTTAGATAAAATGTATACTAACAATTTCCCTTTATTAGTAGCAAAGATACACTTGCTTGGGTTTAGTGACACTCCATACTCACTACATCTTATGAATACCTACCTAAGATGGCCTAAATGATTTTCTACATTCTTTGAATATACTATGATATCATCAAGGTAGACCAACACAAACATTTCAATCATGTTTTTGAAGGCCATCTCTATTGCCTTTTGAAATGTGGCACCTGTATTTGTTAGTCCAAAAGGCATTTTACTTTAAGCATAGGTGCCCCACTTCATTGTGAATGCAGTCTTATATATGTCAGCCTCTTTGACCAACACTTGATTGTAGCTAGAGAATCCATCAAAAAATGAGAACCTCTCTAAACCACTAATCTTAGACAGTATTTTTTCCATGGAAGGGAGAAGATGAGGGTCTTTAAGAGAGGCTTGGTTAAGGTCCCTTAAGTTTACACATAATCTAATTTCTGTATTCTTCTTCCTAATAGGGACAAGGTTTGCTACCCATGATGAGTGCTTAATAGGGAAAATTATATTAGCCTCAATCAACTTGGATAGCTCTTTTCTCATTATTGGCACAATTTTTGGATTCATTGGCCTTTGTTTTTGCCTTATAGGTTTGACATTATCAATTAAATCTATGGTATGCTAAAAAAAACTAGGGTCAAACCCATTTAATCATCATATGTCCAAGAAAATACATCATTAAATTCTTAACATAGATGAATGAAATTCTCTTGCCCAGTTTTAAAACATACCCCTCCCATGTTTAAGGACTTTCCAACAGCAACCAGAACTAGTGTGAAATCATCTTTATCAATAGCTAGGTTCATGCCTCTATCTCTTTCTTGGTCATTAGGGTTGAAGACATTCTCTAAGGTAATGGGACCCTTAGGCAATTTATTAGAACTAAGGTTAACATTTTGATTTGATCCGCATAGTGATCATGCAACCTTTACTGATTTCTTTTTGAAAAATTTTCCTCACTCTACAAGAAACTTATAATTTGTGCATTAGATTTAAACACTTGCCAATTGGTGTTGTTTTCAAGAATATCAAGCCTAACTACCACTTTAACATGCTACTTCTTTTTAGCTTCAAGGTTTTTTGGCACATCATAAGATGCACCCACTACTACAAGTCTATCAACATGTTTATTCTTTGTTCTAGGGATGCTCTAAATATTAAATGCATTGAAACTTTCAAGAAAATCCCATACTCTATGTTTATAAGACTTGAGAAAATCATTCTTAGTGACATTTTGATTTCTCACCTGATTAACCATCAACCCACTATCTCCATATACACTTAATACTTGGATTCCTCTTTTTTGAGTGAGTAGAAGATCTTCAATTAGGGATTCATACTCAGCCACATTATTGGTACAACTAAATTTGAGCCTAAAGGAGAAGTAGTACCTTACTAATGCAAGAGAAATCAACATTACACCAGCCCCTAATCCATTCTTATTTCTTGATCCATCAAAATATATACTCCATATCCCACTCATATCTTCTTTGGTCTTCATAAGGTTAGGGATAAGAGCATCCTTTTCTAATATACAATATGTACCAAGGTCTATCTCAAGGGTTTTTGATATAGGATCAAAATAATACACATTATCCCATTCATCTAAGAGGAAATTAGGCATCTCTACTAGAGAAGTGGCAAGCTCATTTGCCGTGTCATTCTCATCTATCTCTAAGATGGTGCAGTTCATATCGGTAAGATTAGGGTTTTAGGGCTCAATATGATGGAGGGCTAGAAGCTCTCCTCTAATTAAAGCTTTGGTCCCATATCTTGTTCTATAAAAAAAAATATGACAAATCAAAAGATATATAACCACCTATTTGTTCAGTGAAATCTCTTGAAAGACAAATGGAAAAGTGTGGCTTAACCTCAACAATTGATATATCTTGAGTTACAATACAACTAGGGCATGCATGTAGGGCCATTTCAACATTCCTAATGATACCTAAATATTTATAGTACTACCATCCAAATGTAATACATTCCTAGCAATGGGCACATATTTCATTTCGAAAGCATCAGCAACACACTTAGGCATCATTGAACTACTAGCCCCTGAATCAATCATGCAATTGTGGACTATTTTATCCCCTATAATCAAAGAAACATAAAATTTAGGAGGTCTAACCTTTTTAGTTGTTTCTACCTCCCTTGATGGTTGTACTAGGCTTGTGGCACTTTCTATACTAGGTGGTTGATTGTTTGGTTCAATACTCTACAGTTCTTGTTGCAATAGCCTCTTTTGCATGGGTATAGTATAAACAACATCCCACATGGAAATATTCACATTTTTCTTCTTCATCTTCTCTACCATACTAAATGGGGCATTATGTGCTCTAGTAGAAGCCTTGGGAGCCGCACATGTAGGATGTGGAAACAAAATATCTTGGGGGCATTCACGTCTCCTCTGCTATTATTTTGTCTTTGTTATTGAAGAGTGTTGGATTAACCATTTGTCACTTATACATGAGGTACTACATTTGATGTTTAAGCTTGATTAGGAGGAGGAGAGGTGGCATCTTCAATAGATCTTTGTTTTGTCTTAGTATTGTGAGCAATGGAGTCTTGGTTTACATTACAGTGTTCCTCCACCTAATGATTCATGAAGGAGCAATCACCCTATCTTTGTATGTGTGAGGCATCTTTGGTTCTATTCTCATTATATGGCTATCCTATTATAGGCTCCTGAGTGGTTAGAACCAAATAAGATACAACCTTTTGACACATACAATAGGCATAGGAGTAATTGCAGGAGGGGCTAAAATCTTGATCTTGAGCCATATTATTTTGAGGGAGTATGGCCCTATTCTGATTTGCACTTGAAGTAGAGGTATGACTATTCTACCTACTATGATTGAAAGAGGTATTCCCATGACTATGATTTGGAGTTCTAGAGTTGTTTGGAGTTTTATATTGCAATTGAGGAGCCTTATTACCCTAAGCTTTTAGTCTCTCCAAAGTCACCACTTTGTTGCTTACTTTCTGCATCACAGAGAAACTATCTTCTAGTTTCTTCTCTTGACCTTGCAATCTTTTATCTATGTTCAACATCATAGACTACATCATCTCCTTGATTTCTTTCATTCCATTTGAAGATGTGAAAGCTTGAGGGACTACAACAAGAAATTGTGACATGGGAGTTGTGGGAATAGGGGCTATTGTTGGTTGGTGATTGGGATATTAGGGAAGAAAGGCATAGGAGGCCTTGGAGCTAACTTTCCTCCTTATATTAGGATATTTTCTACCTTTATTTCTATTTCATAAGCATCACATAAGCTATCCCCTCCCATGGTTTGTATTGTAGTGGCAACATCACTATTAAAAGCTCTAAGGTAATGTAAGAAGGCATTACCAGGGGTAGGCTTCACTAAAGTAGGTATTTTGTCCCATGTATTTTGAAATCTATAGTTGAAATCATTCATACATTCATGGGGGGGCCTTTTTATAATAGTTAGTTTTTTCTAAAAGTAACAAATAGTCACTTTTTCCCTCAAAATGTTTACATGGTCCTACTCCTAACCCATTCCAATCCATTATAGAGCCATGTGATAGACCCTTGTATCATTGTAGGGCTTTCCCTTTTAAAGATGAAGCTAGGAGTGTAATGGACACATCATATTCTATAACACCATGGATATTGTAGACATTTGCAACCTCTTGGATATGTTCTAAGGGAGAGATGGAAGTTTCACCAGTGAAATTAGGTATACTTTTAAGTGCAGCCACTAGTATGTCATGTCTTTGGGCTAACAAAAGAGGATTTCCACCATTAAAGGTGGCAAAAGCATGAGCTCTAGCCATATAAGAAAGTGGTCTATTGATATAAGATGATGGTATTATAAGTTGAGATTTAACAATAGGAGGAGTAGAGATTGATCTTGAAAGGATATGTATTTCCCTTGTACTCCTAACTAGTGATAAAGATACTCTAGTCTTCTTTCTTCTAGGATTTTAAAATGAAAGCTCTTGATATTGGAAATTACCTCTAGAAGATGCCTTTGTTTTAGCCTTGGGCATGAATCATAGCAACTTTGGTCTAGAACTAGGTGTGAATGATGTAGATTTGCCAAGTGCTTTGTGGAAAAGAGCCTCTTGAAGGCCTGGAATACTAAGAGTAGCACTATCTTCTCAGTGTCAACTTGAAATTCTCCCCTTTACACTAGTAGACTTAAAACCTTCTAAATATTGTCACACCGAGCATGCCAAAAACTATTGTCACAAAAATTTTCACCCTTATCCAAAGTTTTTACCTAAGGACAACCTTGAGAAACATGGAAACAAACTCCAAGTTGTGGGACTTGAACTGTGAGGTTGAGTCTCTAGAGAAGGTCAACTTCCTTTGCTATTAGGATGCACCTAACTACTCTTGAAGAGGGAAAGGGAGAAGGAATGCATAGGAGCAAACTACCGAATCTATTCTAAGGAGGTGATGCACCAAAATAGAAAGGTTGATCTTTCTCTGATTCTCTAGTATTACTTTCCATGCATACTACTATAATTCCATGTACCTCTAAGCCATTGTAATTCTCTGTTGTATCTCTTTTAGCCATTAACATACTATACAAGACTCCTTTGCCTTTGGTTAATGTTCTTGTCTATATTCTACAATTTTCATTATTGTAGCTATTTTTTCATTTGAATGAAATTAGGTAAAGTTTCTTCCTATATCATTATTTTGTTGTCTTATCTACATGTGGTTGTTGGATTAAGCAAAGTCCAAATCTATATTCTTTGAGGTTATAACTAGTTAACTATGCATTTATGTGCAGAGATAAGATCAAACACTCTATTTTGGTGCATCAGCTCCTTAGAATAGATTAGGTATTTTGCTTCTATGCATTCCTTCTCCCTTTTCCTCTTCAAGAGTAGTTAGGTGCATCCTAATAGAAAAGGAAGTCAGTCTTCTCTAGAGACTCAATCTCATAGTTCAAGTCTCATAGCTTGGAGGTTGTTTCCATGTTTGATAAGGTTGTCCTTAGGTAAAAAATTTGGACAAGGGCACAAAATTTTGTGATAGCAACCATCAATACAATAAGCCTCTCTAAGACCTATGTATATGACCCCCATAGATTGAATGTGGGTGATAGCATTCCATCAACACCAAATGCCTAATATGAGATGACATTCTCTTGTCTCCTTATTTGATCAAGCATAAATGCTTGCTCTAAATTTCATCTAGATACCAACAACATACCACTCCTTTGCACAAGGTCTCTTGCCTCTTCTAGAGTCATGATTTCACTATCAAAATCATAAGCCATAGCTTCTCAACCATTTCTAACTTCTACTCATCTAATTCTCTTAGTTTCATCTTCTACACCAACTCACTCTATTTTACCTTATACAAAAAGCTCTTGAACTCAATTGATTTGATGAATTCATCATCCTCTATGAATTTTTGGGTCTAAATGATCCTATCATCTAGCCTTGTTTCTGCTGGTTCCAAGTTTGTGAGTTTTCTCTCAACTACATTAATTCTATCTTGGATATAGCTTTTCCTTAGGTTAGCAAAATACTAACTAATGCATGGTAAAATCTACAGGGTTCTTTGTTTCACCTCTAAAGGGATATGGAGAACTTTCTATCTCTTGTTCCCTTTCGTGACCCACGATGCCTCAAGAGCATCATCTTCCTCTCTTCTCCTCCCATGGGTCCCTCTAGCATCTTGGCCATGATTTTATCATATTCACTGACCATCTTCCTAATCCTATGAGGATAGGGGATATTTAAATAAAATCCCTTAAAATTGGGATCAATTGTCTTCATCTCCCTCTCCACCCTCAAAACATCATCCAACTTTGTCAATTTATCAACTTCCTCACTCTTTACAACTATATTTGGAATAACATCCTCATGTGCTAGCTTCTTGGTGTTAGGAAACACATAATTCCTTATCTCCTAGTTCCTTCTATCATTCCTTCTATTCTCAAAGTTTCTTCCATTGTGCCTTCCATCTTTGAAGTTTGTGTCCATTCTATAGTACCTTATTGTGTGTTTAAAGTTATTGCATAACTAACATGCAAGTGCTCTGCTTCTAGGATTCTACTAATCATCAAGTGCATGACAATTCCAAGCAATGTGTCCTACATTGTTACACTTATAACACATGATCTATCTTCTAACTTCATAAGCTTTTCTTTCTCTTGATGTCCTTTCATTTGATCTTCTTCTATCTGTAGGGTTAGTATTTCTAGGCATTCTACTATTTCTTTTATCATTATCATACTTAGGTTTCCTACAATCAATTGCATTATGACCCATACCATGACAATTATGATAATAAAAGTCATTAACATGACTAAATGACCTATTAGTAAAATTTATTTTCATATGACCTTTTTTGTTACATAAAAACCACTTACCTCTAGATTCATACTTCGTTGCCTTAGGAGCTTCCACTTGCTTTGGTTCATCCAAGATTTCAACTTCCTTATTTTGTTCAACTTCTTTAGGCTTCTTAGAAGATTGACTATATTAAATCTTATCATCATATTTGTCTTTTTTCTTTCAGATCTAATCTAACCTTAGGTTTCTTTGTAAACATGTTAATTAGATAACCAAGATCAGTCTTGTCATAAGAAGGTCTCTATATTGACATTGAATCATCAAGCTTTTCTCTACTAGAATAATGCTTCTCAAGCTACTATTTGCATAGTACTAATTCACCTTTCACAATAGTATTGTACTTATGGAGTTCCATCATGATCTTCTTTCAATGTTTCAAACTCAAATTTTTTCTTTGCCAGACTTGCCCTCAGATCTGCATTCTCAGTCTTCAAATCAAATTCAACTTTGCTAGGATGATTTCTCAAAGTCAACTTCATATTTCTATTCTTCAATTCATGTTTCAAGATATTTTACTTTGTCTTCAACTTTGAATAGTCATCATCACTAGTTCCAGATTTAGTAGATTTGCGCTTGGATATTAGATGTTAAATCTTTTTCTTCAATTCACCAATGTATAGTTTGGAGTCTTCATATCTATCCTTCAACTTATCTCTTTCTTTAGTAAGGAGATCAATTTGTTCAAGAGCTTCTTCAAGGTTCTTCATCAACTATTTTATATCCATAGGGATCTTACTTAAGCTAGTATCAAAGTAATTGTGCTCTAATACCAAATGTTAGAAATAGGGATTACTCAAAGGGGGGGTGAATCAATAATCTATGAAATTTAGTCACCAACTCAATATTATTACTTACTTTTAACCATGCATAACAAAGCAATAAAGTAATGTTGAATAGTAACATTAATAATATACAAAGATAACTCATGATAGCATATTTTGTTAACTAGGGAAACCCTAGCCAACGAAAAACCCTAGTGGGGATGATACCCACTAGATAATATACTGATATATAGGTTCCTTGTTACAGGATGGACACTGTTATGAGTCAATGAGAAAATTCAGTATAAGGAGTCCTTTTTAGGAGACTTTGAATCCCTGTTAGGAGTTCTAGTATAATGTATGCAAGAAGAGCCTACTACCCAAACATGCAATTTCAACTACAAGAAGAGCTGACTACTCAAACAAGTAATTTACTATTATTTCTCTTCCTTATCTGATCTCTAATCTTTAGCTTGATCTTGGATCACTAGATATTTCATACAAAACTTTTCATATATCACTTTCACAAGAGTATACTCACTTCGGAGTCTTACTTCGCTTAAACAATGTTACACAAATAGCACACTTCTTATTGTGAGAAGTCCTTTGCATAAATACCATGCCTTTACATAAAATATTGTTGGGTTAGTTAAGACCACAATTCACTTTTCCAAGTTAGAGTGAACATCTAGGATGTTGGCCCTAATTGGACAAGTAATTATTTTGTAAACAAAACAAATCTTTCCTTCAATTCCATTGTCTTGTATCATCAAAACATGATTATCTCTATTTTGTATAGTTTGTACAAACTTCTGAGGTTATAGATATCATCACCAACATGTATACTATGTCAATGCAACTTCACTTTTCATAATATGAGATCTGCAACATGTTATAAACAAAACAATACACTATTGTAAACCAAATTCTATACTTAGATTATTTTTTGATTACCAAACACTAAGTATCTTTATTTTAGAGGTTTCTTGTCAACATGTACATCATGTGTTGCCATTAATGACAACAAATACATGTCACAATTAGCCAATTGACAACAATCTCCCCCTTTGGCATTGATGGCAACAAAATAGGAAAAATTGGCTAGATGACAAAAACAAAAGTAAATAACACCTTACATCTATTACAACTTGTTCAACTTTACATATATGATCTCCCTTACAATATACTTTATACTTTTACAATTTCCACATGTATCTCTCCCAACAATCTCATGTATACAATTTTCACATGAATCTCTCCCCCTTTGACATCAATGGCAAAGGTCAAAATGTCAAGACTCTATCTAAAAACTATTGTCCTTCCTTATGCTGAAATAATCTTCATACAGTCATCAAAAATAGTCATAAAACTATCCATACCTTTTGTCTATGTCTCTTTGGTAGACTCAGCTGATGTGAGAATTGCACATAATGCATATTATGGAATATCAACTGAATTGATATCTAAATACAAAAAGTTTGTATATGTGTCCTTGGCCTTGACACATTCTTCTAGCTACTTCTCAAAAAAAGATAACTTTAGAGCAATAGATTCTCTAAAATCATATGTTCTCTTTAATATATGCTCTTTCCAAAGTTCCTGTTGTCACCTAAATTTTCACCCTATCAAATTACAAGAAAAACTTAAAATCTAGGCCAACATTGGAACAACCAAACAGCTGTGGGTAACCTATCAATGGCTGAACCTCCAGATTCTAGGCTGGCTCCTCTATGGAAAATCACCTGATTAATTCTCCTAACACTACTTTCTTGCTGAGGAAAGGGTTAAGGAAGATTGCAAATAGAAAATTAAAACTATTTTCTAAAATGTGATGCACCAAAGATGTTTAAAGAAAGATTTCAACAAATAATAGCCTTTTACCATCAATATATCGAAAAACACTAGTAAGCACTCAAACTTTATATTGGTCTACAACAGTGTTTCACATTAAGGTCTTGATTCTCACTCATTAAGGAAATAGAAATTTTCACTTAATAAGATGAAAATGAAACAAACACAAAAGGTGAGCTGCAGACAAAATACACTTCAGTGTTAGGGTAGAACTAAGGCAAATTAACAAGGAACCCTTGAACTCATAGATTAATCTATCAAATCAGAAAAACATTACACAACACCACAGGAAAAGATTAAGGCTTCAAAATCTTCCCACAATGAACTTGTAAAAGCTTATCATATATTCAACTTTTCTCCAAA
The DNA here is from genome assembly GCA_028749045.1 of Cupressus sempervirens. Lineage (NCBI taxonomy): Eukaryota > Viridiplantae > Streptophyta > Pinopsida > Cupressales > Cupressaceae > Cupressus > Cupressus sempervirens. The sequence continues at coordinate 707,820,172 of CM053787.1, forward strand.
ATAGTTACCAAAAAAATGCATAACAATACTTAGGATAAAACATATCACTCAATACTATTTTTTTGCATAACTCAGAACTCCCTACAAATGAGTTACCAAACTCCATAAGTACAATGCCCAACTCTTTGGGTCATATGCAGAAAGATAGCCTCCAAAACAAGACTTAGAAACCTCCAAAATGAAGTCCCATAATGGCTAAGACTCCATTAACTCATAACTGCCCCCCATGACTCATCAAAACTACCTAAAAATGCTCTAACAAGTCATAAAGAGTCACAAACTAACATGGAAAAGTTAACTCCGACCCCCTATATTCTTTCCATATGCTTCCCAACTAACTTGTAACTTAAAGACCATTATGGGAAAAAGATGACTCATATTTTCTTTTTGCATTTGTAGAAATAAAAATTAATATTCAATGATTTATAATTCATCATTAAATGTTAATTCTTTTAACAATATTGGATTTATTGCAAAAAGAAAAGAAAATCCTTTATTCTACATAAAAAAATCATTAAAAATGGTTGATCATTTTAATGATTCATCTTTAAAACTTATGCAAAATAAATAAAGGATTATCAAAGTTTAAAAAACATACACAACATATTTACACCCTTCACTTAACATGCTAAAATGAGATAAAATCTCATTGTTCATGGGTTTCAAATCACTTTTCAAAATGGAAAAGGGCATAACATGTTAAAGAAAACCTAAGTTATCTTGTTTTCTCATTCTGGAGCTTTCGAAGTGGAAAGGAGGAGTGAGGGTTTGATTTTGTGGCCGCCATACTTCTCTGCCGATTCCTGCATTTTGCATTCTATTATCAACAAGGATTTACTGTGTCATATGTTGATCTTCAATGATGACAACACTTTGGAACCACCAAACATTATTATGAACCCTTGATCTATATTGTTTACTCTTGCAGTAAAGGTAAGAATTAATGACTCCCATTTGTCACCATTATTGAATCCATTTAAACTCTGAATCTTGTTATTATTTGAAAGTTCTCCTGAATATTGGTTGTTGTAACTTGTTTTTTTGACATTGCAAAGGATGCATGCTACTAGAAGGAACTTTTTTTGGGTTTTTTTGAAGAGCATGATTTGTTGTTGAAAGCTTCATATTGAAGAACTTCTTGTTTCAAACTCATATAGCTTGATGTATGAACATCCAACATGTGGGTGTCAGCTTTTAAAGCTGGAAGTTATATATGCCATGAAGAATGATGCCTGTTGTTATACTTTTCTATTTGGGATTTTTGTTGTATCTAATATTTAAAAACCTAAATTGGGTTTGTTGTTTCTCTAGATGAATTTGCAAATGTTTTAAATAAAAAACTCGAATGGGCTCTGTTGCTTGCCCATATATTTGAGTTGCTTGATGACCTAGCATGCGGCTTCCATGTAGATTCATTGCTGTTGTATTTTCTAGGTTTTCTCAACACACAGATTTCCCTTTGTTGTCTTGTCTCTTCCATTAGACTGAGAATGACATGACTAGAAGAGTATGCCTACTCTAAGTTTATCCAACTATCACAACCTCCATACCTTGTATTGGTGTTATCATTTAACTAAGATCGTTCCAAGGAAAGAAAATTTCAATTTCAAGTTTATTGAATCCAATACTGAGTAATCTATGTAACTTCTTCAAAGAAAGCTGTGAATTCTTGATCATAAGCAATTAAAATTAGAAGGATCATAATATGCAATTATAGTTAAAATGATCACAGTTGATTTTACTCTAGCCTTTGTAAACTATTTTTAACAACAATATCAAAACCCCACTATTTAGTTCAACAAATACCTTGCTATTTATGCTTGTTTGTTGGAAAAATATCAAAGCCATTTTGTTTTCACTGAAACCCAAACACAGGTTTTCTTGATTGACCCAGCTGAAGATGGAACCTTTATTCTTTGTTATTAACTATAGCACTTGTGAATACTCCTTTGCTGCTAGTGACCAACACATGGTTTTTACTATTGAAAATGATTTTTATGCTATTGAAACTCTTTTCCATGGCTTTAAATGCCTATTGTTGGTTGGCATTTTTTATATCTATACTCTCCTTCATACATAATTTTGTGTCTATCATTATTTTCTTTTACATTCTGCTATCCCATTTTGAAACCCGAACAATGCTTTTTCTATCTTGCTAGAAATGTGCTTTTTCTCTCTTTGAATATATATGTTGTTGGAAAGAAATGATCTATTATTTTGTTTAATGTCATAATTCACCTAAAGGATAATGTTTATCCTTTTCAGAACTTGTAAAAAGAAAACACTTTCAACTCTTTTCTTGCTCAGTATTTTGTGCCTTGAGTTGATTCAATGTTTCCTCATTCTATTCAAAAATTGTTCCAAGACTGCTCTTTTATAGCCACCATGAAAAAAATATGTTATTTCCCTTTGATTTATTTTCCACAGAGCTCTATTTTTCTTTTTTTACATGGTCTGATAGCTGATCATTGAACTTGGACTATAATGATTTGATATTTAAATAACCATAAGGTTTCAAACTTTAAAGTTTTTCCCTTAAATGATTATTCCCAATTTCTTTGTTTTAGCTAGAGCATAAGGTTTCATATTCAGTTAACATGTCCCTTAAATACTATTTGTTGCTTGTTTCCTTTCTCTGCATCTGGATAAAAATTGTTGATTGAGTTGACTTACAGGGTTCAAGCACGGGCTCATGACACCTATAAACAACTTCATCAACAATTTAGCTTGTCACCTAAATATCAATGTCCCTACCTTCTGCACATGACACAAACATGTAAGCAATAAAATCACTTGTATACATGGTTTTGATTTTTAGACTCTGATATTGCTACTCCATGATTGATTGAGTTCATTGTTCTTGTTCAAATTAGGATCATGGGTAAATGGTACAAGTGTATATGTATATTTTTGCAGAACCAGACATTGTTTAGATCCATATGGATCTAACCTGTACCTTCCTTTCACTCTTTTTCTAGGAGTTTGATGCTTGGGGAATCAGGAAGAACCCAATTTCAGCAAGGCAACCTCAGGAATGCAGACTCAAACCAGCCATATACCCCCAGGCAATGGTTGGCTCCCTTTCTCATACTCTTGCATGTTCATTTGTATCATTTATTCTATTTTTCTTACATGTTCCTTATCTGCACAAGAAAAATGAATACTAGGCCACTCTCATGGCCTTGTGCGAGAGATTTTGATCATTTTTTCATTCAATACATGTTCTTTAATTCTTCAATGTATAAACTCCAAATTGGAATTTTTTATTGTTTAATACAAATAAAGAATTTTCTCATTTTATCAATGCAATGTACTTTTTTTGTTTCTGTGAACATTGGCAAATGAATGCAATTGATAAATAGTAATAAATGTTAAAGAAAAATTTCGTAGGTAATGAAATTTTAATAACAGTTCCAATTTCCTAATATTGCTATGAACACTAGCAACTTGACTCTCAATATCATCAACTTTGCTAGATGGGTTCTAGATTAGGCTAGATAAATCCTCTAGCTCATTCATCTTTGCCTCTATCTAATTGTTCAAGTCTTTAGTCAATTTTTATGATAAAGTACACTTAACATACAAAGCTTTCCCTTCCTACTAACATTTCTAAAGTTCTTTTATGCATGTATCAAGATTGACTAATTCATTCTTGATATTCTAGAAAATGGTGCTAAATAGATTAGCATCATGGGAAATTTGAACCTTCACCTCTACAACATTCAACAAGTTTTTGAACTCTTCATTGAATGGCTTTAGCACTTCTTGTGCTCTCTATTCGAGATCTAACTCAGTATGCTAAACTACTAAAGTGTTGTGCAGTCTATTAGTCACCTCCATTAATTTTCTTTGTAAAATCTTAACTTTCCTATTCTTCTATATTAGTTTGGATAAGGATGGGATCAAATTAGTTTGATCATCATCATCGGTAGCCAAACTTGCAAGAGAGAGTAGAGTAGATGAACAAGATGGTTTAGTTTCATTTTCCTCTCTTTCTCTCTTCTCTTCTGATCTTTTCCTTTCTTCCTCCTTTGTTTTTTTTTTTCCCTTCTTTTGTAATCCTTCTCTTATATTCATCTTCCTTTCTTTTCCTTTCTTTCTTAAGAAACTGCTACTTGGCTTCCTCTATATTCTTCTTTTCAACTTCTATTAGCCTCTTCTCTTCCTCAAATTTTTCAACTTTTCCTCAACATCCTCAATGTTTGGTACAATTGGTTCAAAACTGCCAAATGGATTGGTATCATCAATGTTAAGAGTAACATTGGTTTGATCAATCTTCATGGTATCACCATTACTAATACTTCTAAGGTTCTTGGAGCAAGAGGAGATGTTGCCTATGACTCTGATAACATTTGACTGATAGTTGTTAGTGTCTCCTTTCTCACTTATCTTTCTCACGAACCATAAATAAGAATGGCCTCAACTTATTCCTCAAGTATGGTGTGAGGTTATTCAACAATCTCTTAATTTCATTTTCATCATCGGTCTTGCAAATGGTCCTTAGCATAGACTTCCAAAGTTCAAGGTCTTCTTTTCTTGCAAGAGTCTTATTATCCATAAGTCTCTCATAGATCTTCTGGTTCACTACTCATTTGATATCCTTCATACTAAGATCATTTACAATGATATGTCTCATAGTAGATATATCAATTTGATCCTTCTCAAAGTTATTATATAGATCATAAAACTTGTTCATTTGAACAAACTTTCCCTCATTTGTAATCCTTATGTTTATCTTCTCAATCTTTGGCTTCTACGATTGCCAAGCTTTTCTTGTTGCTTGCTTAAGTGGAGTCACCTTTTCTTCTTGCTTGGTTTCTTGTTCCTCATCTTCTTCATCACTTGACTCAATTGTCAACGATGTTTTTTTCCTCTTACTAGGTACTATAGTCATCTATTTGACTCTCTTGGTCTTTGAAGATACTGCTTCCACCAATCTCACTAATTTTCTTTTTTGCTCACTAGGCTAAACATCAAACACTACTACATATGGAATGCTTTGTCCCAAATATGTCTCAACAATAGATACTTTCAAGGGTTGTAAGTTCAATACACCTTGCTTCATTGTTTGTCTCATGGCCTCAGATTCACTCTCTATTTTCTAACCTCAGATAGTGCTTTCTTCATGATTGACTCAACCTTCTTGTGAGATGTTTTATCTAATGTTGTTTGATGAACATGTTGTGTAATCTCGTCAAATGTGCCAAATATATATTTAGCTTTATCTTTCTCTAAATTTAAAAACAAATTAATGTATCCAACTGCAACATCATCATTCAACTCATAGCTTAAGGGATCCAAAAATGTCTCCCAAGGTTCCACTACTTGAATGTAAGTGTGATCTATATCAACTAGAATACATATATCCTCCTTGAATCTGTCCATAATTGCAAGTGAAATCCTAAATCTCAATTTCATCTCATTTTGAAATGTTTTCATAATCAAATTACCATGGTCCAATATCTTATCTATAGGGTGCCTTCTGTATACCTCTATAATCTTCTCCATAGTGCATATGTCACTACTAATTATATTTGATATTGATAAGTAAGGAAATCTCTTTAGCACATGAAAGACTATGTGATTTATCAATGATTGGAATTTAAACACACCATTCTTTGTTCTCTTAATCTTTTCAAGGTTTTCCTAGAGTTGCGTCCTTAGCATTTCACATAGATTTACTTGCTTTTTCTCAACACATATCTTATATGTTGCATATATAAATCTTGCTAAAAGTTCATCTATCTTAGAATTTGCACAAACTAAATAAGCAATAATTCTGCTAAGAAATCTCACATCATCCTACTTGATGGAGCTGATTACCATATCCTTCCTATTGTATACTACTTTAGTATAGCTTTCCACTTTCTTCTAAACCATCTTCTCACCTAGGGGTACACTACCTTGTTTGCTAAGACCAGTTACCTCATCAATAAGCTTGACCAAGATGTCTACTACATTATATTGCATCCACAATTTTCCATCATGTATCCTACTTAATATTATTTGAGTCCATTCATCTATATCTAGCTCACAGTAGAAATGATACTTAAACAAGTCAAATTCCTTTAAATGTTCAAATATAGGCTTCGTAGTCATGTCTTGGTTAAAGACTAGTTCCATATCCTTATTAATATATTCACTGCCAGTTGACTAAAACTTGCAATTCAAATAGTTTTATACATCTTCAAGGTAAACTACATTGTTCAAAGTGATAGTTAGCACTGAATTAGAGTTTCCTTCATTAGGTTTTATAGAAACTATCTTAAATTTAGGTTTGTCCTCATTCTCAACACTGTGAACAACTAACATATCCATAATTCTTATCAATATGAACTTTTACCAAGAAAATTTGTGAAAAAAATGATAAAATACCTCTTTCCAAAAATAGGGTTTGCTTCAAAATCACTTTGACAAGTCACTTCTAAATGCTCTTCACTTCAAATGTGTTTGCAATGAAGTAAAATTCAATTATGTACTCCATTTCTCCATCAACTTGAACTTGCATTTATTGTGTACTTCACAAATATGAAAAAGTTATCAATTATATTTTGTAATCACATAACTGTTCAAAATCATTTATCCGATCTTCAAATATCACCCAAGGTTTACTGTAGCCTCCTTTCATCATGAAAATCATCGTTAAGACTTTGCATCATGAAATTCTTTGTAGAAGCTTACTTTCATCTTTTGTTATAGAAATTAGCCTTTACTATAATACCAGTAACTCTCAATTTCATCATAACTTGTTTAGATGGGCTCTAAATTACAAGTGAGCTTAGGTACCATCTAAACACAATTGAATACACCTTTTCCCAACTTTACTACCTCTAATTTGGTCTCTGACTAAAGTTCTCAAATACTAATGCTATAAACAAGCTTAATTCAACTTAGTTGAATCAAACTCAATAACATCTAACTTAGGTACCTTTGATGTTCCTGTCTCATCATCATCTAACTTTTCTTTTGAGATTTTTTTTTTTTTTCACAAATGCTTCGTTAAGTTTTTCTCGTAGTTCACTCATAATGTTTCTTCATTTTTCATTGTTAGATCCAGAGTTCCATTCCTAGTTTCTTCTATCATTATTCTAGTTCTCGAAGTTTCTTCCATTGTTCCTTCTATCTCCAAAGTTTCTTTCCATTTTGTAGTACCTCAATGTGTGTCTGAAGTTATTGCATAACTCACATATAGGTGCTCTATTTCAAGGATTCTACTAATCATTAGCTGCATGACAATTCTGAGAAATGTCTTCTAAGTTGTTACATTTATAACACATGATCTATCTTCTATCTTCATAAGATCTTTTTTTTTATGTCCTTTCATTTGATCTTCTTCTATCTATACGATTAGTATTTCTAGGCATTATGTTATTTCTTCTATCATTATAATACTTAGGTTTCCTATAATCAATTGCGTTATGACCCATACCATGACAATTATGACAATAAAAGTCCTTAACATGATTAAATGGCCTATTAGTACAATTTCTTTTCATATGACCACTTGCTTTGGTTCATCCAATATTTCAACTTCCTTGTTTTGCTCAACTTCTTTAGGCTTCTCAGAAGATTGACTAGATTCAATCTTATCATCAGATTTTTCTTTTTCTTTTCTTTTTTTGTAGACATGTCAATTAGATAACCAAAACTAGTCTTTTCATAAGGTCTTTGTATTGATATTGAATCATCAAGTTTTTCTCTGCTAGAATAAAGTGTCTCAAGCTATTATTTGCATTTTGTTAATTCACCTTTCACAATAGTATTGTACTTATGGATTTCTTCATGATCTTCTTTCAATGTTTCAAATTTAGATGTTTTCTTTGCTAGACTTGCTCTCAAATTTGCATTTTCAGTCTTCAAATGAGGTTCAACTTTGCTAGGTTCATTTCTCAAATTCAACTCCATATTTGTAATCTTCAATTCATGTTTCAAGATCTTGTACTCTATCTTTAACTTTGAATAGTCATCATCACTAGTTCTAGATTCAATAGATTCAGGCTTGGATTTCAGACATTCAATCTTTTCCTTCAATTGACCGATGTATACTTTGTAGTCTTCATATCTATCCTTCAGCTTATCTCTTCCTTTAGTAAGGAGATTGATTTGTTCAAGAGCTTCTTCAAGGTTCTTCATCAACTATTCCATATCCATAAGGGTCTTACTTAAGTTGTTAAGCCTTTTCAAAGTAAATGTACTCTAATACCAATTGTTAGAAATAGGGATTATTAAGAGGGAGGGTGAGTCAATAATCTACAAACTTTAGTGGCCAACTAGTTTAGTGGCCAACTAGATATTTTTGCTTAATTTAAACCATGCATAACAAAGAAATAAAGTAATGCTGAATAGTAACAATAATAATACACAAAGATAACTCATGAAAGCATATTTTGTTAACTAGGGAAACCATGTACAAGGGAAAACCCTAGTGGGGATGATACCCACTAGATATACTGATATATAAGTTCTTTGTTAGAGGATGGACCCTGTTAGGAGTTAATGAGAAAATTCAATGTAAGGAGTTCCTTTTTGGAGACTTTGAATCCCTACTAGGAGATACCAACCCTGTTAGGAGTTGTAGTATAATGTATGCAAGAAGAGCCCACTACCCAAACATGCAATTTCAACTACAAGAAGATCTCACTACTAAAACAAGTAATTTACTATTATTTTCCTTCCTTGTCAGATCTCTAATCTTGAGCTTGATCTTGGATCACTAGATAGTTCATAAAAAACTTCACATATATCACATTCACAAAAGTTCGTTCACTTCATAATCTCACTTTGCTTACACAATTTTATGCAAATAGTACACTTCTTATCACAAGAAGTCCTTTGCATAAATACCATAGCTTTACATTAAATACTGCTACACTAGTATATTTGACCTCATTTTTTGACCAAAATTTTTGACCATCTATTAAAATGTTTTAGATTGGTTAGAATATGCAAGGAAAAATATCCTTTTTTTAAAAATCCATGTCCATGTTGGTCAAAATTTCAACTAACATGAGCTTAAAATGTCAAAATGAAAAATGGTTTCCTATTTCATTTTTATGTTTCAAGGAGTGCATGCGGGAGCTGCACAAGAATTCGAGCTATTTTTCACGGAGTGTGGGAGCTGCAAGAGTGACGGAGCTTTTTGTGATGTTTCCATTCAACTCCATTTAAAGTTCCTTGGGTAAAAATTCTATTGATTGTACCATTTCTTTACCCACTGGAATCTTCATATTTTATGACCTATTTCAACTTTGTCAACGAAGACATTATGCATTTTGAAGTAGTATTTTTAGGTGAAATCAAGTTGTTGATAATATGATACTAAATATACTATTTGTTGTCTTTGGGATGGATTCCATTTCCTTTTCTATGGTGAAGATGATGGCTTGGACTTAAGTATAGGTTATTATTTTCCACTTCCTACGAACAAACAATCTTCTCCATATAATTTTCCTCTAAAGAATTTGCAAGTTACAGGGTTCATTCGTTTCAATTTTGCTCATTTGGATAAACTCTCTAGTGCACCATTTCAAGCATGCCTATTTTGTCATTGATTTCCTTTTTGGTTATTGACCAGCAATGGTGATAGAGATTATTTTGACAATGTAATTTATTTCTTGTTCAAAAAACATGTTGAGATATTCATTGCACATAGAATAAGCTTTAGCAATGTTATATGTCACTTAATGACCTATTTAGATGATTCCCTTAACTCATAGATTTCACCAAACTAAAAGAACTCTTTCCACCAATATGTGAATTCTTTCAATTTTTGACACCCCTAGAATTGCTCCTACATTGTGTGCTTATTTAGAAATAGCAATACCCCCTCATGTGAAAAGGCATTGCAAAATTTTACTTTGGCAACTTCAAGAGTTCAAATCAATTGCATGCATCAATACCTTCTAGTCTTGGTACTTATGTTATTGTTATGATTAGGATAGTAGAGTATTGGATGCAAATATCCTTGAAGACTACAAAAACCAGAGTTTTCATTATTTTAAAGGATATCTTCAATGTCATTATCATCCTCATGCATATTTAGATTATACAACTTAGCTTGGTAAAGATCTTCTTCTTCTATATCAAGGGTTTATTTCTATCAAATTTATCCATGACCTATACCTCAGCTTGTTTGTAGATGCAATTATTCTCATCCACTGTTCATCTCTCCTATTTTTAACACATTTTCACCATAGACTCTAGTTTCTAAAACTAGTTATAAGCATGAACATAACTATTTTTTGAATTTACTATCCTTATTGAAATTTCTTTAAATAGTAGAGATCCTTAAGGCATTAGATCTTAATATTAATAATTTCCTAATTTTGAAGGGCTCTTGCACATATAATGGGTTATATAGTGATGGGGCATGGTTTTAAGAAGATTTAGGGAAAACTTCTTTTAAAATTAATGTGGTGATTGACTCATATTATACATGTTCTTGGGATAAGGCTATTGTTTGAATGCTACATTCATTGGTCTCAAAAGTAACATACAAAAAATAATTGGATATATATATATATATATTTTAATATGAAAATTTATGTTCTTCTTTTATAGTTTTTGTTTATATTCCACAGGATATATGTAATTGTCACTAGCATAAAAAACCTCCATTTATCACTGCATTAAATCCTAGACAAGTATCCATGCATTATATCAAATTCAAATTTGTTGCCAAAAAAATATCTCATTAAAATGTATCGATGAAGCAAAATGATTATTAATGAATCAATAAATTAAAATCCTCAAGTTTTCTAGTCATTTATGAAAGTCAACTGGAAGTTAAAAAATTTATAAGTTCGCATTTCATGCAAAACATTCATTTTTAGTTAGGGAAATTTGTGTATGCTTTACAACAACATACATCCAATAGAAATCTATGCTGAACAAAGATAATAATAGTGAAGCAACAATCACCTAAGGGGACTAAAACTTTAATCAAATTTAAATGGAAGACTTTTTCACATGCATTGTTGTGTGTGAGGAAACTCTCTTCCATGTATATTTGGGTTTGATCATAAGATGGAACCCAAAAGTAAACCATGAATACATATATACATACATACATATATATATATATATATATATATATATATATATATATATATATATATATATATATATGGAATAATATAAAAAACATTAACATATATAGTCTATTCTTTAATAACTTTCTATAGAGCCTTGATAGGATGGGTCTCTGTCAATCTAGGAGAGGCAGAGTAAATCCTCACAAAATAGGTATGTTCCAAGATGGGTAGGGATGTGTATTTGCAATGCCTTGAGGGAAAATATTGAGATGTGTACGAACATGTAGTCCCAATGCCTTGAGGAATCCTACTTGTAGATTGGTGTCAAGCACCCTATGATATGCAAATCCCCATCCTCCTTAAGGTTGACATGTTTAAGAGAGAAGGAATTAGGCTTAAATGTGTTAACTATTAAATTTATTGTTTCTTAAGATAAATTCAATTTAGATGCATAGTAGTATATGTTAGTCATTGAAAATTGACAACCTATGAGTAGGGCACATTACATAATACTCCAAAGAATTCATCATTTGAACACACTTCCACTTGCACTAGGCAAGTGGAGTCGATGATAAGACTAAATCAAGTATATTCCAAGGGTATTCACTCTTTTTGCACCCTTAAATAGAAGTAGAAGTATTTTGAATTTGCAAGTTCAAGTTTAAGTTGCATTTTGTAAGTTTGAAATCATAAGTATATTTCCATTACAAATTGTGAGGCCATATCAATCAAAGATAATTTGTCAAGTCTAAGTGAATAGCACAAGTCCCCTCATGATACCAACATATCACATCATTATCACTGAGTAAATATCCACATTTGGGAAGGAACCTTGAAATGACTTTATGATCTTTCAGTGCAGGCTTAGGATAAGAAATGTCTTTATTGAAGAGAGTGTTGGATATTTGGTATTTCATCTTAGAATATTAAGTATTTGATTCTACATGTTGAAGTGGAATAAAACCCACATTAAAAGATCCTTTGGCCAATTCATGCAAAGGTTTGTGGAAAAAGGAATATTGCATTGATAATTGGTGCCATATATTTTCTTTTGCTTCTTGATGATTTTCATAGGAAAATGTTGGCGTGTTTCCTCAAGAAAAATGCAGAAGTGTTTAATGAACTACTAAAGTTCCAATCCTTAGTAGAAAAAGAGTAAGGATATGCAAACTTCACTCTTTGGTATAATAATGGGGTTGACTTATGTTCCAAAAAATTCACTACCTTTTGCAATAAACACAGTATTAAACATCAAGTTACAAAACCTTACACCCCTCAATACATTGGCATAGTTGAGAGGAGGAATTGTACTATTGTGGAAATGGCCCAACATATGTTAGAGAACAAGAATGTTCCAAAGAGGTTTTGGGTTGACACAATGTACCTTCTTAACAAGCCTCCAACAGAAGCAATCAAGAAGAAGATCCTAAAGGAAGCAAGGGCTAGGATGAAACCACAAATCAGCCACAAAAATCTTTTTGGTTCTACTACATATGTGTCACATCTAGATGCTAAAAGAGCCAAACTTGAATCCAAAAGTCAGAAGTTAACCCTTCCAAGATACTATGACAATCACAAAGTCTATAGGATGATTGATGTGGATAGTGACATTGATTGCATCACATTCAAGAGGGATGTAATAATTGATGAATAAGGTGGGCTTCTATAGCTCTCTTCTACCATCAATAGTCTTGAAGATTATCCTCTGAAGGTTAGAGATTTGGGTATTCAACTTACACTAGCTACAACTAAAAGGGAGGATTCTAATAATTCTAAACTTGTGGAATCATCTAGGCAAGTACTGTATGCACCCTAAAATGGTCGCCTAGACTATGGGCCCCTATTATTCAATTTATCAAATTTCCTGAATCAATGGTTTGCAATATTTTATTGATCAATTTAAATCAATTTCCTTGATCAAATTTGATTTTTTTTAATTTTTAAGGTTGATCATTTTATCCTAAGTCTTATTTAATTAAAATAAAATCTCCCTTTTAATTAAATAAAATAAGTCCCCATTTAATTAAAAGAAAACCTCTCTTTTAATTAAATAATTCATCCACATTTCATTAATTAAGAGAAAAACCCCTCTTTTAATTTAATTAAATATTTCCTATTTAATTAAAAGAACTTGCTCCCTTTTAATTAAATAAAAATCTCACTTAAATATCTCTTTTTGATTAAAAAAAGAAATAAAACAAATAAAATATTAAATAAATCATTTTTTTAATTTTCTAAGTGGGATTCTAGTTAATTTTCCTCCTCTTTTCTCCCACATGAAAAAGGAAATAAAACAAATAAAAAATTAAATAAATCTATTTTTTATTTTCTCTACACTTAATGTGGGAGTTATCTTTTTCCTCTTTCCACTTTCTTCTCCATTTAATTGTTTTCCGATTTTCTCATTAGTGGATCTTTATTTTAAAGAGATCATTCTTTCTCCACCCTTGATTAAATCTTTTTTCCTCTTAATCTTGATCATCCAATCTTCTTTATAAGGGAGAGCCCTCTCCTCATTTTGGATCATCCATTATTATGCTATTGTTATGCTGCAGGTTTGGAGAAAATTTTTTGAAGAAGGAGTTTGAATAATAAAACTTGTTTTGGAGAACTTCTATCTTCTTATCTTATTCTCTCTTGCATGCATGGTTTCCATCATGAGTTTTTATCCTTGCATTTGCATATTAGCTTATATCCATATTTGTTTTCATAGATTATTATTGCATTGTTATTAGACTTCCTTTTTTTGCATTGTTTTGCATTGTTATCATATAAATTAGTTTTCATCTCCATTTGCATGCATATTGAATCCTTGAATCTCTTGTTTCATGGTGTACTTTCATGGGTAAAAACTAGTTCAAACTTAGGGCTTCCATTACAAACCCTTGCACTCCATGAATAGAGAGCTATGAGCCACCATTCGAGACCTCATTCTTGAGCAATCTTGGATATAATGACTCATAGAAGTGTGCCCACATTTTAGGAATACATTTTTGGTGCCCACCATGGGACAACCCACCTTTACTTGCTAGTTTTGGATATTTTTAGATCTAACCCCCTTGTTCGAATTTGTTGGAGACAAAAAAACCTTGAATCTGAAAGATTTGATCATATCTTCTAGACAGTTGAGTATTTTGATTTGAATTTTTTTTTTTTTAAAGTGGTGACATGTCAAGAAAGCTTCGGTCTAATTTTTAGATTTTTTTGCGGTATTTTTTATTTTTAATGATTTTTCCTTGATTTTTCATGAAACTTTGTTTTTGGGAGCAAGTTAGCACATTTTTCAAAAAAAACTTGCATTTTTGGAAAGATCTCTAAATTCTAAATTGAGTTTATTCTTTGTATTTTGATTTTAGAGATCATATTAGTGCTCAATAATTTGATTTGCAAAAACTTGTCTATTTTGACAAAATAACTCCCTAGGGCACAAATTAAAAGATCTTTTCAAAATTCTAACATTTTTGGAAAGCTATCTAATTTTTTATGGGGGTCTATTTTGTGCATTTAGGGTTTTGGATCTGAATTCATATCATATAGGTCCAATATTTATGACTAGGTCAAAAAAATCAATAAAAAAAGGCATTTAATGAATAGCTTGCATTTAATTTTTACAATGGATCAATGCATGATGTAAGCTTTTATTTGGGTTATTTGCTAATTATTATCACTTTTAAAAATCATATTTTTAGATCTAAACCTAGTTTTGCATAACTTGGATATATATTGCATATCTGTGTTTGTTTGTTGCTTTGTTCATTGCGAGCAAGCATTCAAGTGTAAATGAAAGGTACAACCAAGAAAAGATGTGTTGCAAGGATTACCAGGTATTTTATTTGATCTCTATAATATTTAGATTTGTAACTAAAATGAACATCTCATGTGTTTGGCTTGAGCACTTTTACATGCTTTCATAGATTCACACTTCATTTGGTGCTCTCAAATTGGATCTAGATTTGCTTTCATGCATCTGTGTTTCACATAGTAATTAGGCCCTATGAACATTGTTTGGGAGATCTTCAGAGACTGAGCTTCATTCACTTGTTTTACATGCGAAGCTCCTCTTGATGAAGGATGCCCTTGTAGGTAGGGAAGGATATTTGTTATTATCTTGCTATTTCACTTGGATTTGTCCTCAACATCCATTAGTCTTTACTCTTTTAAGATCGGTGGTGCTTGTTGTTAGATTTTCCAAATAGTTGGTGAGGTGATTTTAAATTAGCATGTCAAAGAATATTGTTTGCTATGTTTGGATAAGGTGAAGAGGCTGGAAGAGTATTCTCTGTTCTCTTTTGGGCACATCAAAAACTTAAAACCCTTGAATCCAAACCAAGTTCACACGTGGTACAACTTTGTGAGTCTTCCTTGATTAGAGAGTGTTAACCATAGTGGACATTCCCTTTATTGGGTCAACCACATTGACGAAACCTCAAGTGGTAATAGCCATTTTTGATGTGGTAATAGCAACCACTGTATAAATGTCCTTATGGGGGAAATCCTCATGGGTGTAGTCTTTTGTTGGGCCATCAGATCTCCTCAATATCTCTAATTGATTAAATTTTTGAAATATGTCAAAACTCTAGTGTGCTAGGATTGGATTTTGCCCACTCTAGATTGCAAAAGCTACAGAGTTGAACATTACTAAGAACCATAATGCTACCAAATTTTCTTTTCTAAGACTATGTGCATGATTGGAAAACATTTTGAGAACATACACAGTAGTAGTTCTAGGGATTAGATTGATACTATGACACTATTCTTGTTCATGTGCAAGGTTGATTTGTCCCTTGCTCATTATTTGAAGACATCTACTTGAAATCCCTAATTGCTATCCTGTGTGTCTGGTTCATGATTAAAAATCTATTGATGCACTTAATTGGACATTTAAAACAAATAAAATTTGAGTTCTTGAGTCGAGACTTTACAATCAAACTACTTTGTTGTCCTATTATTTTCAATCTGCCTAGGTTGATCTAGTTCAGATTAGGCTACTTACCCCATTGTTAGAAGCTTGTTTGCACCTTGGGTTATTATGCTTTGA
Organism: Cupressus sempervirens; assembly: GCA_028749045.1. Taxonomy (NCBI): domain Eukaryota; kingdom Viridiplantae; phylum Streptophyta; class Pinopsida; order Cupressales; family Cupressaceae; genus Cupressus; species Cupressus sempervirens. The sequence goes on from CM053787.1 coordinate 707,836,243, forward strand.
CCTCTTGAATCAGTAATCATTGGTTTCACAAGAGACCTTGTTTGGAGTTGGTAAGTTAGAGACCATCCTTGTTGAGAAAGATATACCTTGGATTCTTTGATATTACACCTTGAGAGTCTTAGTAATCTCTTGTCCATCCACTTTCATCAAAATTCAATTTTAATTATTTATAATTTGGGTAAATCATCCTCCTAGTCCATATGTGCTAGGGTATTCACCCAAAGTTGTGGGCACCTCTGTGGCAGTGTTGGTTTATGCCTATTGTAATATTTTATCTTATCATCTCTTTCTTGGACAAGTGAGTGCTTTTACTACCCTAGTTTGGTACAACATTTCTTAGGGTTATCCTATCAACTTGTACCTTCTATTTCATGTTGGTTACAAGTGCTATTACATGTTTCTCAACATTCAAATGATATCAAATGTCACAAAATGACTCTTGGTCTTCTTTCTTCTTCATCTTTCATGTCTTTCTAGTCTCCCATTTCCATTCTTTCTCTTCTTTCATGCTTGATTCTTCCTCTTCTAGAACCATGAATCTTGACTATCTTGCTATGGACCCTCACTTGAGAGAAGATGATCTTGACCTTCTTGCTGAATTTGAAAATTGTTGTCACTCCAATAGATACATGGATGCTAACATTGCAACAAAAATGATAATACAAATGGATAAATCATACACCTTTGCTAGGATCATATGCAAGATCACATTATGATATCCTTCTTCCAAGCATTCTTCATCTTTGAAGTCTTACTTTGATTCTTTTAGATTTCATTTTCATTCCTCATATTCCAAGTCTTACCATGATTCTTCTAAATATAATTCGTGTAGGTCTTCACCTACCTCTTCTTCATGATATCATTCTTCTTCTACTTCTACCAAGAGTTTGATTCCTCTTGTTGAGACATAACATAATGAAAAACATGAAAAGTCTTGTGATATGCTGATCTATAATTCCTATAGTGACAATGACTATGATGATGATGACTATTATATTTCTACACATCCTAAAAATCCTCCTAGTCCTATGCTTGTGCTTAAAGGGAATGAGTTATGGAGAGATATTGATGGTAATCCATATGACTCAAATCTTGAAAACAATATTGATAAATTTTGTGAACAATACCTAAATGATAAATATGCATTTTTTAAGGAAGATAAATCATTTTTTTGTGCTGAAATAAAACATCAATTCCATAAGAGTTTCTCCTCTCAAAACCCTCATGCTGAAAATAAAGATTACACTCTTGAGCAAGATCATGTTAATGTTGAACCATTGTCGTCTAATGCTTCCCTTCCATCTTCTACTTCCTCCACTATCCATACATAACCTAAAGATTATGAGTCTCTCAAATCTTCTACTAATCCTTCATCAAACAAAGATCCTAATACTTTTCATGTGGTTCTCTATACTTATCATCAAAGGCTACCTCTTAAAGAAACTCAAGCTAACCTTCATTTGGCTACAAATACTTTTGATAATGCTAAACCTAAAGAGCCTAAGCCTTCATGCGCTATAATTCATACTTCAAATAGTCCTTCATCATCTATTCCAAAGTCTTCCATACAATTCCAACATGCTTCCTTCTCCTTAGGAGTGGCTTCATGTCAAGAGGACTCTAAAAATGTTTTAAAAAATAATATAAAGAAAGATAAAGATCAAGAACTCTCCATGTCATCAAATTATTTTCACAATGTCTCTAGTCCATTTCATGGTTCTTTTGATCCTCTATGCCCTTCCTCATTCATTCCACCATGTCTTAAGTCTTCTCCTAAGAAAGATTGAGCTACTACTTACATTGCTAAGATTATTGATAATCAAGATGGCCTTAATATAGTTGCACATTCCAAAGATGATACTTCCATTAAGGTTATTAAAAATTCTATTGTTACTTCCAATGTTGAGCCTATTTAAAATCAAGACAAAAACTTTACACTTATGCTATCTAAAGATCCTTGTCAAGATCAAAGCGTTCCATCTTCTTGTTCTACCACTCCATGTTCCCTTCCACTTTCTACTCTTTCTAAGTCTTCTCAACCTTTAAGTACTCCCATCAAAGAAGTTTCTCCTATTAAATATATTCATGTTCCTATAAAAAATCCTAATGATCACTCTAAAGATGTTGATGTCCTTGATTTTCATATATATGTTGATGAACTTGTTGATTACCATTTTGCATCTTCCACATCCATCCTTGGACCTCCCCCATCGATACTAAATGCTTCACGTCTTCCTTACATCTTGGGTCCTTATGTCCCTTCACTTTCCCCTCCCAACTCTCCTAATTCTTCATCCATCTTGGGTCCTTATGTCCCTCCCTCTCCTATCTTTCCTCAAGATCAACATAGATGTATATCCTTGAATCCTTTTCATCCACCCACTCACCTAAACCAATCATATCATCATTCTTCTTCCATAGGTCCTAATTCTTTTGGAAGTAACCTAAATGTTCAATACAAGAAAAAGAAGCCATTCAAGAATCTATATAAAAAAGAAGACCACCATGTCTTCTCTAATCAACATGGGGGCATAAAGTCAAAAGAGATATCTAAGAGAAAAATTATAAGACAAGTATGGGTTCCAAAATCCATCATTGAAGATATTATCTCTAAATCATCAAAAATAAATGAAAAGAGGCCTACAAATATATGGATTCCAAAGACTCTCTTGAGAGAGTCTAATTTTGAACAACAATTGAAGTTGGCATTCAAGCTTCCAAAGAATTCCACTTCATCTTCTTCCAAAAGAATTCTTCCATTCCATGTGCCTAAACTAGAGCCTCTTCTATCCACTCACCATGTTCCTTCACATATTCCTTCATTCACATTTTCTACATTCTCTTGCCACCCTTCAAGGTGTGTGTTGATGTTGATCTTGCCTTCATTTCCATTTTCCAATCTCACTCACTTTGCATAAAGCCATATCCTCCATTTTTGTCTTCCATCTTCATTTCCCTATTAGCATATGTGAGCATATCATTTCAAATCCTTTGTATATCATGGTTTAAAATTTCAAGGAGCATTATCTAAAAATCTTGACTTCTTCCAAAAAAAAATCAAAAAAGGAAAAAGAAAGAAAAAAATTAAAAATTTGAGAATGTGCCTTGGTGAAAACCTAGTAATCATGCACCTTGGTAGCAAAGGTAAAGAGAAATAAATTTTTCCTATGGTGAAAACCATTCCCTTGTGGCACCTTGGATAAGTACCATGATGAAAACCTGACAATTAGGCATCATGTGTAGTTCTTCTACATCTTTTATCCATTCTGCCTTCTCTCTTTGATGTTGACAATGTTGACCTATACACAAACATTTGGCTATCTTGTGAGCTATCTTATGATGATCTTGTTTTCATTCCTTTCATGTTTAGCATTCATATCTATTTTTCTCCATTCATTCTAGTCTTTAACTATCCTTTTCCCATTTACCCCTTTGGTCTTGATCTAATAAAAAAGAGTAAAATACGATGCGCTATGAAGCCTCTTGACATGTCTACTCCTTTGGATTGCATCTTTCCCACTTTTATATTATTCTTTCATGAATTATCCTATGATGGCCTTTCATTTCTTGTCTAAATGTGCTTTACATGACAATTTTTCCCTAGCTTGGGTACTCTTGAGGAGTTAGTCCTTGAACCTTTCACTTGCTTTATACACTCCTTGCTTATCCATCACATCCATCAGCTTGTTGCTCCATCATGTCCTCTACCTTGTTAGACATTGGGACTACACGATGTGATCTTGTTTGAGAGTTCAGTCCTTGTTTTTGTCTGAGGGCATTATCTATACATATTTATTGATCCTGAAAAAATCCAAAAAAATGATATATTTCAAAAATCCAAAAAAATTGATATATTTCAAAAATCCAAAAAACTGATATATTTCAAAAAATCCAAAAAAATGATATATTGTGAAAATTCTAAAAATTGAAAAATGTCCTTAAAAAAATGATCATCTTAGTGACAACCTAGCAATAGGCACTTTGATGTATCTCCAAAAAAATTATATATTCCAAAAATATTTTAAAAATTCAAAAATTCAAAAAAAAATTCAAAAAATGCCTTGGTAAAATCCTAGAAACAAGCGCCTTGGTAGCAAAAATGAAAAAAAATTATAAAATAAAAAATCCAAGTGGTGAAAACCTGGAAATGGGCGCTACTTGAGGCCTTTGTACCTCTATTTCTTAGTGTGTGTCCTCAACACTTAGCCTTTCTCCATCATGCGTTGTCCTTGTTGCCTTGATGTGGAATTGGTCTTTCTCTAGGGGGCATAACTATGTTTGCTTTGTTCTCTTGGTTGCATTATTCTTTAAGACATCTCGCAAATGGTATTTTTCAACACTACCCCAATTGTATTTTTCAATACAACCATTAACATCACGTGTGTTTTCAACACTTATCAGTTTGGTCTTACCCAATTTTGTCATGTGATCTTCCCTTCTTGAAAGCATTTGATCCTTATCCTCAAAACTCAATATCAGTTAACACACTTAAATTTTAAATGCAGCACTTAATGTTTGACTTATGTCATGATCTTTTCTTTGTGTGCTAACTGTTATTGATTTTTGTTGAGTGTCCTTGTCTAATAATTCTCTCCGGGATGCATAGCTAGAGGACTTGGGGCATGGGACATATTTTTATTTTTTTTCTTCATGTAGGTGTGTCTTGAACTCTAGAGGGTCTCTTGTTGTCCCCTTGAAAGACTTAGGAGATTTAAGGCATCGTCCTTGACTATTTTTGCACAATTGTTCTTATGGTCATCTTGGCATCTATACCTTGATGCAAGCATGGTTTTGCTACATTAAATTGGGTAAGCTAACATTGAAGTTATCTTGACCTTTATATCTTTGATGCTTATGTTAGAATCTTTCCACATTTCAATCTGATATAAATCACATTCATATCTTCATAGTTGCACTTGTGACTAGTGATGATTGTGTGATTTTTTTGATGTTCGTTAATAATGGCCCAATGATGAAAATATGTTCTTTTACATTCTCTAATGAATGATGAACACACAATCCTATGTTACAGTTTCTCTTTTGCAGGTACATCTTTGCATTTTCATGTAACCTACATTATTAGACTTCATGTTAGTTTGCATTTTTAGGTTGCATTATGAGTTTGAGAGGGTTTTCCCTTCATCTTTATTGTGGACTTTTAATCAACTGTGGTCATGTTTTGATCTTCATTTCCTTATCTTCTTTTGTGATTTCAATCAAAATTTCTATCTTAAATAGTTGATTGACTTTGGGGCATTTTCTTTTCTTCTTTCTGTTTCTTTCCATATCTTTCAAACTTTCATCTTCCATTTGCTTGTACCCCACTTCTTTTCCTCTAAATCACCTTTGGGGCATAATATTTCATGCTTGATGATCTACCTCGGTTCTATGATTCTTATATCTTTCATCTTACATCAAGAACTTTATCTTTTGTTCGATTTGATCAAATTTATCAATTTGTTGTTTCTCCTCTATCTCATTTTGATTTCGATCATGAGGGGGTAGCACTTATCAACTTCAATCCTTGATTCAGTTTTATCAATTTTATCCTCGACTTGTTTAAGTCAAAATTTATTTGTATTCTTTGTCCTAATGTGCTCCAGAATCGACCTCACACTTCAATTTCTTTCTTTGATTACATGTGTTCCCAAATTGATCACAGATTAGTCAAAGGGGGGCAAATGTATGCACCCTAAAATGGTCACCTAGACTATGTGCCCCCATTATTCAATTTATCAAATTTCTTGAATCAATGGTTTGCAATATTTTATTAAATCAATTTTCTTGATCAAATTCGATTTATTTTTAATTTTTAAGGTTGATCATTTTATCCTAAGTCTTATTTAATTAAAAGAAAATCTCCCTTTTAATTAAATAAAATAAGTCCCCATTTAATTAAAAGAAAACCTTTCTTTTAATTAAATAATTCATCCACATTTAATTAATTAAGAGAAAAACCCCTCTTTTATTTTAATTAAATATTTCCTATTTAATTAAAAGAACTTTCTCCCTCTTAATTAAATAAAACTCCCACTTAAATATCTCTTTTTGATGAAAAAGGAAATAAAACAAATAAAAATTAAATAAATCTTTTTTTTATTTTCTAAGTGGGATTCCATTTAATTTTCCTCCTCTTTTCTCCCACATGAAAAAGGAAATAAAACAAATAAAAAATTAAATAAATCTATTTTTTGTTTTCTCTACACTTAATGTGGGAGTTATCTTTTTTCTCTTTCCACTTTCTTCTCCATTTAATTCTTTTCCTATTTTGTCATTGGTGGATCTTTATTTCATAGAGATCATTCTTTCTCCACCTTTGATTAAATATTTTTTCCTCTTAATCTTGATCATCCAATCTTCTTTATAAGGGAGAGCCCTCTCTTCATTTTGGATCATCCATTATTATGCTATTGTTATGCTACAGATTTGGAGAGCGATTTTTGAAGGAGTTTGAATACTAAAGCTTTTTGTAGAGAACTTCTATCTTCTTGTCTTATTCTCTCTTGCATGCATGGCTTCCATCATGAGTTTTCATCCTTGCATTTTCATATTAGCTTAGATCCATATTTGTTTTCATAGATTAGTATTGCATTGTTATTAGATTTCTTTTTTTTGCATTGTTTTGCATTGTTATCATATAGATTAGTTTTCATCTCCATTTGCATGCATATTAAATCCTTGAATCTCTTGTTTCATGGTGTACTTGCATGGGTAAAAACTAGTTCAAACTTAGGGCTTCCATTACAAACCCTTGCACTCCATGAATAGAGAGCTATGAGCCACCATTCGAGACCTCATTCTTGAGTAATCTTGGATATAATGACTTATAGAAGTGTGCCCACATTTTAGTTATACAAGTACCAGTACCAAAAGGTTTTATTCAGAAAAATGTATATTAGCATCCAAATGATACAATTCAAGGCAACCCGAGTCATGGTGGTCATGTTGATTTGGATGATGGTGTTGTGCACTTGGGTGGATTGAGAGGACACTTTGGAAGAGATAAGACCTTGAACAATTTTGGCTTAGTGAATCAAAAATAATTTTGGCCTAAGATGAGGGGAGAGGACAAAAAGTCTCTTCCTACTTGCAAACTATGCCAACTAGGAAAGGGGAATCATTAGAAGATGCATTTCTATATATCCCCTTACCTATGCTATGGGAACCACAATGAATTCAAAGAGGTCATGCCCATTTTATACTTTGTAAGAAGATAAATGATGCAAGGCAAGTGGTACATATTTTTAGGGAAACTATGAAGTTGTATGGCATCCCTAAAATCATAACCAATGATAGAAACATAAAAGTTTTAATTCATTATGGAGAATTGTCAAAAAATCTCAACAAAAAGTTACAATTCATTCAAAATACCACTCCCAAACCAATGGCTAAACTAAGGTGGTGAATTGATGTCTAGGCAATCTATTGAGAACTATAGTTGGTGACAGTGCTAGACAATGGGATTGGTGCTATCCCAAGCTGAATTTGAATATAATTCCAACATAAATATTTCTATAGCATAGGTCATCCATCAATACTGGGTGAAAAGAAAATGTATGATTGGGCCATACATTTTTGAAAGAGAGGATAGAAATCGTTGAAGGGGTTGTTTGCTTCTACTTAACATAGGAAGATTCCCACATATTAGCTAGGATGGAAGCTACAATTTTTGTGCCTTTGTCTTAACTCTATGTTAGAGAGTTTGTAGTTAGCAAAAGGGTAGCTAGTACCACAAAAAAGACTACTTGAATATAATAGACAAAACCATCAAAAAAAACTTATGTGGAAGATACCTTCTAGAAAAAACTACACAATGTATAAAAACCATCAAAGAATAAATGATGGAAGAAAGACCTTGTTTCATGGCAATGCAAAGATAAGTAGTTCCAATGTGGAGATAACAAAGCCATCCTTCTGTATAAATAAGCCCTAGGAATCTGAAAGGAAAAAGATGTCACTTCCTTACAAGATAAAACATTTTTCTTGCATTTATATTGTGATTGTCATTGTTTTCTACTTTTCTATGATTATACTTGCTCTTGATAGCATGAAATATGGCTAGATGGTTTTAACAAGAATCGCATACAAAAGCCTTTCTAAAATGTGGAACACAAGAAAGCATGAGATAAAGCTCCTAAGGATTAATGAAAATCACAAAATTGGCAAATCATAGTATAGGAATATGTTTGAGACCCTTCATTCAGAAATTATTAATGGAAGTAGGCAAGTTATTGATGGAATCGAGAATAGTAGATTTCTCTCTAGTTTATCTTTATATTTGAAGTGTTGAAAGTATGGATTGCAGGTGGCCAAAAATCAAATAGCCCTCCTTTTATAGATGTGGAATTAGATCCCTCAAATTCTTTTAATTGTGAATTGTTACTAAATATAATCTTTTAGCTCATTTCCTTCTATAGATTGATAGAGTTTTCCAATTTTGATACATTTCTTGATGATATCACACTCCTAGCTAAATTTTTTGTGTTACAATACACAAAAATGCCAATCAAAGAGGATATATGAAATGGATTCTAGAGTGACATCCTTTATGTACCTAAATTGCCTAATATACTACAAGAATGTTTTAATAACTTTTGACCTATATCAGGCTCAGAAAGAGACTAAAAACAAATTTTCTTTGTGGAAACCTATTTTCTTTTGATGGAATTTAGCTATTGTTATAACATCTAGATCTTGTGATTTGTCATCCAGCACAAACCTACTATTATATTCTTTGCACTTCACCTCTCAGGTGTCTTCTTTACTCACCTCGTAACTAACATCTATTGGTTATAAGAGAGGTTGATTCAAAAATAGAAAATATAGATTTTGTCCATATTTGGTGTCTACATGAAAATTTGAGGATAATAATCTATTTCACACTTGGTATCAATGGCATCACAATAATTGTTATCATTGAATGGATGAAAAGATTTTTATTATGAATTTTAATGTGAGATAAAAACAAAAGAATATTTGAAAAAATGATTAATGGATGGGATATATTTCAATACACATTGATAAAATAAAATAAAAGTGAATTTTAGATCCAATGCTTAAAAAATGTTGTGGTGGAAACATAAGGATTCTCACAGTTTGAAGACAACATATGAATGCACTTCTATAGATGTTGAGACCATATTTATGTTTATGTCTATCGGGCTTAAACTTTAAAGCATAGAGAGAGTAAAAAGGAAATGAAATGGAAACATTTCCCTTAAAAATGAATAGATGGATAATTTTAAAAGTAGAAGGATGACATTTTTTCTCCAGCTAGAGTTTCTTCATATTTTTGGTCCTTTTTGATCCTCATGTTCCCAAGGTCATATACACTATGGAGAATATTGAAAGTGATGTTCTATCATTCTAGGTGGATAGATGAGTAACAAAGGAACATACAATTCCTTATTACAATCAAATGTATGAAGATCACAACACTATCACTTAAAGGATACTTACCCTTGATCTAAAGGAAAGTTGGCTTTGTCATTCTTAAAGAGTCTGGAGTAATGATTTTCAAACTAGTAAAGGTAGGCATATCAATGAAAGTAGAAATGTGTGTTTATGGATCAATATGAAGAACACCATATGATTGTAGAATAGTGATGTAAACCCTTACAACAAAACTATATTTAAACCCTTAAAAGGAAACTCAGACACCAAGAATGAAATGTAGAAAAAAATTTCTTAGTTACCATCTAGATACCATGCCTATTGACAAAAATGTGAGAACACTAGCAGCGCCTACTGTATGAGATGGTTGTCAAATGCTACAATTGTAAAATTGAAATTTCCAAAATACATCATGAAATTGATACCAACACTATATGTATACAAAGCTATATGTAAAAAAAGAAACATTTCCTACTTGTATGTTTTTTGCATGTGTGGGTTCATTTGGGTTTTGTGTGTTTTCACGTGGTTTTTACAACACGTTGAGGGAAGTTTAGTTCTGGTTGGTTTTTGCATGGTTTTCTAGCATGCGTTCTAGGAAGTTTGGACTCTTCGATGATTTTTGCATGGTTTCCTACTGCTAGGTATGATTTTTTCATGTGATTTGAATGTCATACAGATGTGCATTGATTAATATGAGTAGTTACTAGATGTTTTATGTTTTTTCATGGAGGATTAGATGGATCAACAAAGTAAATCAATCATACTAGGTTCAATGCATATGGGGTGTTGATGATATAGTTAAGGTTTATTGTGTGTTGTTTTATGTTCTCATGTTTTCCAAATTTTGATAGTAATATTTAATGCATTTTTATTTGTCTTTGTCAATTTACTATAGGGTTATGTTGTAACTGCTATCATGAAGGTTTGTGCCTTTTAAATGGAAGCTAGAAAGAAAGTAGAGCTAATACTAGAGGTACTAAAGCTCTGTATATGTGTACTTTATGTCTTTTTAAATAATCTTGGAATTCATCACCTTTTGCAAAAAAACTTATTTTTGTTATGCATTTTATTTATGTGGTTATTCTTATCCAATGTCTACTTTTACATATAGGTATATACTTCTATGTGCCAAAAATTACATTACCATATTGGAAAATTATCTGTTGTATATGTATGTGATTGAGGCTTTAACTGACACTATTTGTTTGCTTACGTTTTCTTTATAAATTCAAGATTGTACCTACAAGAGATTTTCAAGCTAGCCTCGTGGACTAGCTTTTTGTAATATTTTCCTTCATTGTCTGATTCATTAGTAGACTTCTGAAAGGAGAACTCATAACTACCTTCTTGTGTGTTATTGTCTAAATAATACTTTTTCTACATTCCATCTTGTTAACTTTATTACATAGATTAATTTATTCTGTTAGAGTAATCTGATAGAGACCCATTGAAATCTATCTTCATCATTTTGATTATAAGAACTGGCCTACAACTATTGCTAAATCTAAGAATCATATAATGTTGATCATAAAGAAGATTATTGAACTATATTTATAATTATTAGAGAGTAATAATAACTTCTATACAAATTGGATATGCTGATTTCAACTTGGGTGCTTTATGTTAAATATATTAATTATCATTTCACTATTTAGCTTTGATTTTCATTTATCCAGGTGGGCTGATGATAGTATTAGTAGCTTCTTTATGGTTCTTTTAAAGTGAAAATGGTAGAACTCACTTTCTATGCACATGAATAGTCTGTACAAGAGAATAAGAAATAAGTTATGTGACCAAGCATTATCCCCCTCGAACAACCAGAACTTTATTCTCCCATCCTAAACTAAATGAAAAAAGGAAATGAATAACTGGTGTAATAAGATTAAAGTTTAGATACAAGTTTGCAGCATGTTTAATCCCTACGAAAAAATTATTCATGATCATACTTGCTAGATTTGACTGTAGAACAAATGTGGCATGCTAAGTTTGAACCAAGACTTTGAGTCAACACCTTGATTTGGTAGACACTTGGAAAATTGAAGAAATCATGAAATATAGAGGATTTTTAGTGAACTAAATGCTTTTTCTATGCACACTTCTCCTAGTCAACTTTAAGAGAGAAAAAAGTGGAGAATTACACACTACCTTGATCACATACACAAGCATATATCAGACAATTGTGTACAGAAGTAGATTTGAACTAATGGAAAGTTGTTCTATAAAATATTACTATTATACATTCTCAAATATTAAATATTACTATAGAAAATTTAGGAAATAAAAAGTGGCTACTTTTCAATTATGGGATGGCCTAAAAGTGATTTTATTTTATTTTTTCTAGAACTAGACTGGGGTTTTTTTGGCAGTAACCCAAGGAGGGTTGAGGGCATTTGTACCAAATCTCTTAAGGTAGGTCTCTTCTTGAGCACTAGGGATGTCAAACTTAGGTCTCTTCTAGCATTCGTTGAACAAGGGGGACATTCCTAACGTGTACTGCAACAAATTTGACTAAAATGACTAAGCACTTACCATGACACAAACCCTACTCATTTTGGAGTGCACTTCTATAATCATCATTTCCTACTTTTTACACCTAATTACACAAAGGGAATAACTAGCTCTTTGAATTGCCTTTTAATATAGCCACTTTTGTTGATTCATGCATTGATATGCCTAGAACTCAAAAAACACAAATCATGCAATTTTTAAAGATTGATTGGTCTAGTGTGTTATGAGATGATGGGTCCATCATTAAATAACCTATAAAGCCTCAAGGACTCTTCCTTCCATCTCATTTCCATTAAGTAATACCAGCTAAAGTTGTCAAAAGCCTAGACTATTTAGAATCATGCCTGTGTTTATTTGAAAAAACCCCTTTTCTAAGAGATACCTATCTCCAAAAAAATACTACCTTTCAAACTGTAAGAGCTCAAGTTCAAGCTTATCAAGGTTGAGAAAGTGGTGATTTTCTAAATAATGAAAATCTAAATCTTTAATCCTTGACTCCCAAGATCAAAGTACATTATAAAAAGAGAAAAGTTATCTTCATTAGTACCATACATTCCATGTAGAAGGAGCACATGGATCTTCATTACATCACATTCAATTAGGATTTTAAAAAGATTCTTTCAATGCTTTCATAGTTAAAAATTTTGATGTTTCAATTGTGAAATCTATTGGAATCAATGCATAGTTCTCAAGACCACTAATTATTGGAGTTCCAATAAGAGGTGCTAACATTATGCTCATTGTTGGTTTGGTAAAGTTGTGAGTAGTCTGTTGCCAATGAAATGCAGTGAAGCTTCCTACTCCCCTGAAGATATATATCCTATGTAAATTGATGCCATTGAAAATAATGTCAAACACTTGCTTCCCAATAGTAGTAATACCTGAATCAATTTCTACAAGGTGAGAAACCAAAGCCTATAGTGTAACCTTGTATCAACATACTCATAGTCTACATTAGAATTCAATGTAAGAGGATTTTGATAAAAATGAGCTGAGAAATAATTATGAGCTTGATTTGTACTCTTTATTAGATTCTGGGTTGACAACACCTTGCTTCCATTAAGGCTGTCAGGCACACCCAGAATTATCTATATCATTCTTAAAGCTAGGACCAAGAGCCACATGTTAGGTGGCAATAATTCACCAAGATTACATGCTTACCAATTGAGGGTGAAGCATAAGACAATGAAGTTACCTAATGATTTCAAATGACCCAACAATAGGGGCATATGTAACAATACTATATAGGGATACTGTAACTTCACCATCTTTTGTAGAAGTAAAACAATCTAAATAAGTAGCAAAATTGGAAGTTTCATCTAGCCATGGTGATCTATGACTGAAGAAGACTTCCCTTATAGAGTGCACATGGCTTATATTAGATTGGATCAATAGATAATGTGGCAATTAGTAGTCCATTCCCATGACTTAACAATCTTTGATGAATTTAAGTGTGATTTATCCCTTCCTCATGAATGCAAAAATTTGTACTTTAAACTAGCAGTTGTAGTCCTCCATCCTTTCTATAGTGGATGACTGTTCATGAGAAGAAGCTAGGGATATATTAAAATTTTAAGAAAAGTTGGGCAATGTTTCTTCTCAATTAATATGGAGGATGAAGGTAGTTGAAGTTGGATCAACATTGGATTTCTTTTGTGGTTTGAGGTCATCTAAATAGGTTTTGTATGTTGTAGTCTAGCCTATCTATAATTTATGCCTTATAGTTGTTCTCTATTACTGCTAGCAGCTATTATGCTTAGACTATATTGATTTTGAATATAATTTCATGATTGTAGATATGAATCAATCTTAATTATTATTTTCACAATTTTCCCATGCAGTCTTGAACATAGTAGTTTTTTGGGCTAATTTATTGCCCCACATTTAGTAATCATTTTTTGCCTTTCATGGATTTGTCTAATTAACATTTATTTCAAGATAAAATTTCCTTCCATAAATAAATTACTTTATGTTTATTTGATCGAGAGGCTTAAAATTATTACAAATCAATTTTTATAAGGCCTTTGAATAATGTAAAGCTACACTTGGTTTCTTCTTGTTGTTGAATTTAGCACTTTTTAAATGTTGTTTCTAGCATTGGACTTATCATAGAGAATTGAGATAAGTGTTCTCATCTGGGTCAGTTTGGAGGCATTTTCATTCAGCCTATAATGCCATTTCTAAAATCTTACCACTTGAAAGGTAAATCCCAAGAGGCTATGCACATACTGCATGAGCTACATAGAGATTTTGTATTCTTTGGTTTGTGTATGGTATTTTGTTAAGAAAATGTTATTGATCTCTAATTTATAGTTGGAAGCAGCTATGAAGTGGGAAGTTAAGTTCCAAAGCCTTCCTTGCATTTCATTTCAAATTTTTTTTTATCTTTTTAGTTCCCATTTTAACTTTAAAATCTTGCAGAAAGATCCAGAATTCACAGAGGCTATTCTCAGGGATAACTTAGAGGGTATGTGCAGGATCATGGTGTGCCAAAAAGTGGTGATTTGAAAAATATGTAGTTCTAAAATGCCTCAAAGAATTTCAAAATCTATTCCCACTTTTTTCCCACCCATCCTGATACTAAATGAAAAAAATTAATATCTTTATAATTCCTACTATATCTTTCAATACCAACCTTATATGATCATCTTTAAAACATCCCGAAAATGTGTTTTTGGCATGTTCTTATGTGTTTTTTACTTCAAGCATGTAGCTGACAACTTTTTTTTAACCAAAATTTGATGTAATGAAAAGGGTTTCTTAAGAATGTTCTTAGCTTTTCATAAATGTAAGTTTTGTCAAATTATGAGTTCAGTAAGTAATTATTACTTATTTTCTAATGGAGTTAGCTACAAAGTGTTGATTGACATACTGGTTGAAAAATAGCTATAACTTTCAAATAATATAAGATTTGTGAAATCCAAAAGATGCATCACATTCTATGCTTTGACTAGTATAAGAAAGAAAAAAGAAAAACTTAATTTTGATTTTTTTTGAACTAGTTAAGGTGGTCAGACACGAGAGTTTTTTAATTCTGAAAATAGTATAGTAGAAAATTCATAATTAATTATTTATTTGGAATAAAAATTTCCAAAAATATGTGTCACATCCAGGCATGAGTCTACTTTTTATATCTAAAATTATATTTAAAAATATTATCATTTGATTATGATTAAGGTGGTCAGACATACACCTACTTTTTATTTTTGCCCTGAAATTTTTGTAGTACTGCATTAAAAACCAAAATTTTAACCAATAAAATAATTTTTTCTCCAGATAAGGCCTTGTAGTTTAGAAACTAGATTCAATTTCCTACAGATTATTTTCTTACAACTTTTTGATATAAAGTCCAAAACCACTTTAAAATTATGTGTCAAGTTGACATAACCCTGATTTGCTAGTTTTTCACTGCCACTTAAGGCCATAGTTTGGTACACCATGATCCTACACATACCCTAGATGCTTTTCAAAACATTCTTAGAAGATGCCATAATGTATACAATAGGAAGAATTAGTAAGTGAATTTTTTATTCTTTATTGACCTTGCACATTCTACTTATGGTTTTGAACTTCTAGGCCGTGCTTATCTAAATGAAGGTTTTCGAGGTGGAAAAATTAATTCTTTAATTGCTTTGGCATTTAGATTTTCCATGGTAGTTCTTATTATGCTTAATGAATTCATTTCAAGTTTTCATGTATTCTTGTAGATGAATTAAATAAGTGATGTTGTTGCTTAAACAAGATACTGATTATTATTTTCTCTGCTTGTTGAAGAATTTGTTTTATCATGAGAAAACCTCGTTTGATTTTAATATTTACTTAGAATGTGTAGAAATTTGTAATCAGTACTTATATTAATTCTAACTTTCAGCTTGAGACTTACAAAGATTTGCCTATTTAAGGTACTGCCTCTTTTTTCTTTTCTAATTCTATAAAGGCTTTGTATGTGGCAAGCACTTCTTAATGTCAATCCTTTTGATATTGATGCACAACAGAAGATTGAAGGAATGATTTGATAGGTATATGCATCCTTAAAGAAAAATCAATAGACCACAATGATGTAACTAAAGTACTAATTTCTAGGAGCTTCAGGATTTTCCTATATTTAATGTTTGAAATTTGGCCATTTTTACTAGACCTAATAGGACCTCAAAAATCAGTCTAGAGGAGAGGCCTAAATTTTGCGATGTGTGATTACAAATTATAAAATTGCCTATAGATAGATATTTCTTAAAGAAAGGTAGTATAGATTATATACATATTTGTCTGTAGCTTAAAAGACCTTGGATAAGTATTTCTATGTAATTGAATCATTTCCATGATCATCTTCTGATGTTTTCTATAAATCTATTTTTTGTAAATGAAAATTTTATTGATACATAATGATCTTTGCTATATAATTTATTTGATCATCTATTTTATAGTTTGTATTGCAAATATATCACTAAAACTCCTACTCATTTCTAAAGCATTGTGAAATTACTAATCAAGATAGTTCAAGAATATATCCTAATAATAAAATGACCAGAATCAAAGAAATGATGCATCTTTAATATAATTTTGGTTTTGAAGTGCAATGTATTTCATATCTTTTGTTAAATCCAGTGGCCTACTTATTTTAAAAGCATCAATTTGTGTCTCTAATCCATTGTTGATCTTTCTTTAGCGTTTATTTTCTTTAGGAAATCATGCAGTGCTATCTCTAATTGTTGGACATTGAAGGATTGCCTAGTCCATAGCCTTTAAATAAAAAATGTTGACCAAGTAGAGATTAGAAACCTTATTCAACACGCTTTCACTTATTTTTTATGCTTCAGCTTCTACATCAACACTCACATAGGGGATAGGAGCCCACAACAAAGATGAAGATTTCCATTCTATGGTGCAAGTTAATTGGTGAGGAGGAGTTCTTAAACCATATTGTGTGATCAAAAAATATGAAGTGCCTCACACCCTTGTAAGTATTTCAATATTCTTAGCTTCTTTGAGGCATTCTATAAAATAGTTCACATGCCTTACCTATGATTTGACATTTTCCATGCATCCTGCACTCTCTCATCCAGCTGATGATGGATTACAAAGAGTGATTTGAAATAATAATGCTAGAAAACACACACAATCAAATCCAAAATGAACTTGCATTATAAATGGATTGTGGAAATCTGGTATTGTTAATTTTGCATGCATGTCTACTAAGACAATCACAACTTAAACATATATATATATCTATTATATATGTTTAATTTCTAGTAGACATGCATGCAAAATTAACAATATTAGATTTCCACAATCTATTTGTAATGCAAGTTCATTTTGGATTTGATTGTGTGTGTTTTTTAGCATCATCATTTTAGATCACTCTTTGTAATCCATCATCAGAATGAGAGAGTGGAGGATGCATGCAAAATGTCAAATCATAGGCAAGGCATGTGAACTATTTATAGAATGCCTCAAAAAAAAAAAATTACCAAGCATTGGTCAAAATTTCAACCAATGC
Source organism: Cupressus sempervirens (assembly GCA_028749045.1). Taxonomy (NCBI): domain Eukaryota; kingdom Viridiplantae; phylum Streptophyta; class Pinopsida; order Cupressales; family Cupressaceae; genus Cupressus; species Cupressus sempervirens. Next base: position 707,853,644 of record CM053787.1, read on the forward strand.
TTGGCAATTTTCTACCACACCAAGAATTTTGAAAGTTTTGACCAATGTATTGGTTGAAATTTTGACCAATGCCTGGCAGTTTTCTACAAAGAATTGGTTGAAACTTTGACCTATTCTTGGTAGAAATTGTAGTAAGAATTTTAAAAGTTTTTGACCAACCTGGGTCAAAATTTCAACCAATATTCATCAAAAAATGAGGTCAAAGGTACTAGTGCTAGGTTGGCTAAGACCACAATTCACTTTTCTAGGTTAGAGTAAACATCTAGGATGTCTGCCCTAATTGGACAAGTAATTGTTTTGTAAAAAAATAAATCTTTCCTTCAATTTGATTGTCCTACATCATCAAAACATGATTATCTTTGTTTCATACAATTTGTACAAACTTTTGAGGTTATACACATCATCACCAACATGTATACTATCTCCATGTAACTTTTCTTGTCATAATATGACATCTGTAAAATGATATAAACAAAATAATACACTGCTATAAACCAAATTCTATACTTAGACAATTTTTTGATTACCAAACACTAAGTATCTTTATTTTTGAGGTTTCCTATCAACATGTACATCATGTGTTTCCTTTAATGAAAACAAATACATATCACAATTAGCCAATTGTGAATAGCCCATGGCTCCATCCAATCAAAAAGATTCAATGAATGAAGCACGGTCAAGTGTACAAAGAATAGTTCCATCTCTCCTATGGAAGGATTTGGTGGGTGGATTGTATGATTGAATTAGGGCCTTCACCAAGTCCACATCCACAAAGACCTCTAGAAAGATCAACTTCATGAGGTTCTTCTTTCATGGATTACACACTGAGATCTTCTTCTCCCTATTATTATAAAAATATTTGAATAACTTAGAACCCATGACTCTAGGACATGTAGCATCTCTGCGCAAAGCATATGGGTCAAAAAAAGCATGGTCATCTACAATATTAGCATTTGAGGAACCAAGGAAAATCTTAATCCATTCTTTGAAAAACCTATTAGGTTTTCTTTGTTATGTTTTCCCTCCCTTAGGAGTCAAAGTTTCTACCACTTCCATGTCTAATGCTTGACTTTCTTCTATCTCCTTATTAGACATCTTTGAAAGTATGCTGGAAAATACTATGTGAAATCTTCTCTCAGGCACTAAAAATAATTATTCATTTACACTAAAAACTCTACAACTACTCAAAATATCTTCCTCTATAAATGGTAAACTGTAACTGATTGATAGAATGTCTTTATAACTCAAGTATATTATCAAATTTCATCTTTGCATTGATTCTCAGCATGCTCGAGCCATAAAATCGGCTTATTCTATCACCAAAGGGGAGCATCATCATTACTATATAGCAATGCACTTTTGTATCATACTCAAATCTCATTGGTCAAGAACCCTTTGTCATTTCTAGCTCAAAAAATTGAAAACATAACGTCAACTCAGGGTTTATGATCTTATGATCAACCCTAAAAGTTAAAACCCTCGTAATATCTTAGGCAAGGATCAAAAAATCTATGATCGTACAATCTTATGAAATTAAAACCCTTATCAAACAATCACAAATCATGGGAAAAACCCTTACAACCTTATGACACATTAGTTATTGTGGCATCAGAGCAACCTATTGAATCCTTTATGATCTCACAACAGGTGGTTTATACTGAACAATGTAGTATCAACTCACCTTACCTTATGATCTTACGATCACAGTTATCTATCACTTTGTAACATCTCAAGTTACCCTTTAGACCCCTACAATACTATGAGAAACTATTACCTCTCTTTACCATAGCATTGTGGGATTTATCTTTTACTTTTACAATCTCATGACACAATCCTCTTCATAGCATCATAGCACTTTATCCATTAGCTTGAGATCTTACAATACAATATTTATCATAAGATCAGAGATTGCACTATATTGCATTAAATATAACTTATGTAAAGTAAGTTTTTAGCCCCACTAGTCTAACTAAGCATCCAACTAGTGTACGCTTCACAATTGACCAATTAGGATTAGACACTCGTCGCTTGTCCGACACTGTACTACTAATTTGCCTTGTCATTTTTTACTTTATCATCTTACAATCATAAGTATCTCATAGCATCATAGCATTCTTAATATTACTTTCCAATCTTACGATAAGGACTTCATCATAACATCTTACAACATTTCAAAAACCTTCCCGATGTAGCGATCACCTTCTTTGTCATAACATCACACACCAGACTTGGCACCTCTTCAACATGACATATGACCATATGATACAAAGGGAATCATAATATTGGGCACTTTAACTTTCTTATCTATGATACTATGATACATTGCATATCTTAAGATTGGGGAACTAAAAACATTACACTACGATCCTCCACTAAACCTTATGTCATAACATCATAAGAGATGATGTGAAAGACAAATAAACTCCCACTTAGATATAAAACCTAGGGTAAGGGCTAGAATTTTATTTTTATAAAATTTCTTAAAGGATTGGATGAAAACATAACCCTTAGGGCATCATTTTTCACACTAGGGCAAGGAAAAAAATTAGATTAGGGAAAAAATACCATGTTAGGGCTATCCTATGAAAATGAAAATTGATAACACATGAACCCTAACATCAAAAAACTCTTTTAAAAACATTTTCACCATAAAATTTTGTAAATTTAATTTTAGTGAAAATAGGGGCTATCAGGTCATGCATTTTATTTAGGAAATTAGGACTAAATCTAGAAGCAAAGTAACAATTAGGTTTGAGTTACTTGCAAAAGACCACACTGAACCTTACACACCTAGTGTGATCAATGCCAAATTTATTGTGCTTGATAAAGAAGAAGACATTGTTGCCCAAGATACAAATACTCAAGTTGATAGTATCCTTGATGTCTTGTTAGATGAACATGCAACAGAAAACACCTTAACAGATGGGACCAACAATATTACAAAAACTAGTCTAGGAAATTATATCTTCTAAGAGGTTGGGTTAGTAATGCTAAACCTTGTCAAACACACAACTAATCATTTTGAGTAGTGAAATGAGGTTTGGGAATTATACTTTGATGGATCTAAGAGAAAAAATGGTTCAAGTGGGGGAGCAATGTTGATCTCTCCTCATGGATATAAATATTATGTAGCCTTTTGTTTCAGTTTTGCATGCACAAACAATACAACTAAATATGATGGGCTAATTCAAGGTTTTGAATGGGATAGAATGAGGGTTTTTAAATGTATAAAATTATTTGGGGATAGCAAGTTAATTTTCAACTAGGTGAGAGGGTTGCACATGACCAAAAATGACAAATTAAAAAGCTACAAACAAAGAGTTTGGGATATAATTGAAGATTTTGATGCTTTTAATATAGTCATCATCCCTATAAGATTAAACTAGCATGTTGATAGATTAGTTTTTGTAGGAGCATAATTTGATATAGTTGAAAATATTAACAAGGAAGATGTATTGAAGCATATCAAAGTTGTGGTCAGACCCTCTATAATGGACAATGATGTTAATTGGTAGGTTTTTAACAACAATGAATAGATTTTGAATTTTCTACTTGAAGAATACATGCTTTTAGCTTCTAATCAACATAAAGTGAAACAACAATATTTTGATTAGATTATATAGCTGAATTCCAATAAACTACCCAAGGGGTTGGTTACTCTAGAATCCATCTTTAACATAGATGACCAAGTCAAAAGGAATAAAACTAGCTTGTTGGTTCAACAAGATCATTATGAAGACCTTGAGATTTTAGAGGGAAAGAATTTGAAATTTGGTAAGGCAATTCCTTCTAAAGAAAGGAAATCTTACATTTAGCTTTTCCAATAGTTCAATGATGATTTTCCATGGGAATATGCAGATCTTAAGGGTTTTGACTAACACCTTTCCTAACACACTATTGATTTAGAACCCAATTCCAAACCCCTAAGATAGAAACAAAGGCTAGTCAATGCAAAGCTTGAACCCTTAATGCAAAAGGAGGTCTTTAAGCTCATTAAGAGTGGTATAATATTCCCTATCAAGCACACCAACTTGGTGTCAAATCTAGTTCCCATCAAGAAAAAGAATTGGTTGTAATCACTAGATCATAATAATATTGGACTCATTGTTTGGTGGATGTAGGCCAGGGATTTGATAAACCATGTTAAATCTTGGTGCCTTGTGTTCTTTTTTGTGTGAACTATTATTTTCTAGTATTGGTTATATTTTCATGTAATTGTTATTTTTGTCTGTGGTTAAATCCTAACATCAGGTTCTGAGAGGTTTTCACTTCTTGATGGATACTCTGGCTATAATCAAGTTTTAGTTAAGGAGAAATATCAATTCAAAATTGCATTCACCATGAAGTGGGGTACTATGGCATATAGAAGAATGCCTTTTGGCTTATCCAATGTAGGGGTAACTTTTCAATGATGTACAAATTCATGTTAGTCTATCTAGATGATATCACATTTTTCTCCAAGCATGTTGTAGATCACATCAAACATCTTAGGAAAATCTTAGAAAGGTGTAGAGAATTTGGTATATCTCTCAATCCAAAGAAATGTGTGTTTTCTATCTGTAAGGCTAAATTATTTGGATTTTTTGTATCCAAGCAAGGCATTACTATCGATCCTAAAAGGGTTATAGCCATCCTAGAGTTTCCTTTGGCACATCATAAAAGGAGATTGTAGAGTTTCATTGGGAGAATCAATTTTGTAAGATATTTTATTCTAGATATTGCTAACCGGCTGAAACCATTGACATCAATTCTTAAGAAAATTGTTGTTTTCAGCTAGTCAAAAGAAACCAAATGTAGTTTTGGAGCAATAAAAGAGGCATTAGTAGTTGCTCCTACATAGGTAAATACCAATTTTTAAAAAGACTTCATATTGTATGCATATGGTAGTATGGATACAATTTTTGTAGTACTAGTTCAACAAAATGATGAATATTTTTGCCAATAGTGGCATGTTGCGATCGTTAAGTTGATAAGTTGTTATTCTTGCATCAAGGTTCAAATCCAATGGGGATGAGGTCCCCCATTTGTGGCCTCACTGGTTCATAGCTCCAGGTCAAAGTGTTTACCCCTCTTTCAAAAAAAAAATGATGAATATGTAGAAAAACCCATTACTTTCTTCAATAAAGGTTTAGATGGGTATAAACAAAGATATAGTTTCATTGAAAAACATGTGCTTGCTATGGTAAAAAAAGGTTAAAAATTTTAGAACTTTAGACATTTGATTTCTAACAACAAGATTCATCTTAAGGCAACTCATCCTAGCATGAAGGAATTTTTGTTAAGAAAGGATCTCAATGAGAAAAGGGTGAGTTGGATAACCCAAGTTATGGAATATGATGTAGATATTTAGTTAACCAAGCTTGTTAGAGGAAAATGCTTATGCAAGCAACTAGAAAATGAGAAGGCTCAAACTATAGATGATATAGCATAAATTGTCCTTGCCAATCAATATATCCATGAACAAGACTAGTCACCCATTGCTTGATAGAGCCAAGCAAAGGTATTTCAAGTTGCAATCTTTACCTTAAGTATTAGTTGATGGTATTTTATTCAAAAAAGATATGAATGGAGTCCTCCTCATGTGTATTGACAATAACCTAACTAGTAAGTTTTTTGAGTAGTTCTATGATGTAGGAGGTCATTTTTCTCCAAAAAAAATAGCCTATAAAACTATGAGGGATAGATATTATTGGCCTAACTTATTTAAAGATACTCATGCCTAGGCAAGAAAATGCAAGAAATATGCATTGTTTTCTAGAAAGGAAAAGTTGGTTGCCTTACCCCTGCATCCTATTCTAATTGATCAACCATTTCTAAAATGGGGTATCAATTTTGTGGGTCTTTTAAATTTGAATTCTAGCACTAGCCACAAATGGATCCTAACTGCCATAGATTATTTCACACACTAGATAGAAGCAATAGCTTTGAAAGAGGCCAATGAAAATAATTTTTTTAACTTCTATGATGATTTGGTTTGCAGATTTGGAGTTCCTATTTCCATTATATCTAATAATGTCGTAGCATTTTTGGGGGAAAGAATAATTGAGTGGGCCTTAAAAAGGGAATCTACCTCAATACTTCATCAAATTATTATCCTCAAGGGAATGGTTAGCTGAAAAAACTAATAAAAACTTGTTGAGGATACTAAAAAGGACTTTGGTAGACCAAAAATGTGATTGAGATTCCAAGTTGAGATCAGCCTTATGGCTTGATAGAATCACTCCTAAATGAATTCTTGGAAATTCACCCTATGTTCTGGTATATGGGATACAAGCTAGGCTACCTATTTCTGTAGAATTTTCTTCATTAGAGATGGCTGATAATCTAATGTTTTTAATCTAATGCTTTTCAAAGAGGATGATCGATTAAAGATGAGGTATGCTAGATTACTAGAGCTAGAAGAAGAAAGGAATAAATCATTATAGATGATGGAATACTAGTAGATTTAGACTATGAAGGTTTTTGACAAGAAGTCTAAGCTTAGAAATTTTAAAGAAGGAGATCTAGTTCTATGTTGGGATGTCTTTAAAAGTAGAGTGGGTCACCATAACAAGTTTGATCACATGTGGGTGGGGTCATTCATAATTTTAGGGTGCAAAGAACACAATGCCTACTAGCTATCAACTATGGATGGAGATGTTTTTCCAATCCCCTTGAATGGGATACACCTCAAGATTTTCTTTGAGGTATGATCTACAAGTCTCTTCTTGTATATAGTTTTCCTACTTTCTTTTCCCCTAAGTGTTGTTCCAACACAAGTTCTCTTTAGTTTATTTTTCCTAATTTTAATAAAGGTTCCTCAGCTTCCAAAGAGCTAAATAAGAAAAGTATGTTGCATGCATGCTAATGTGTCAATGCCCTCAAATTCACAACCATTTTCATAACCAATATACAAAGCCAAATGCATACATCTGAGCATGAACACCTAGTTTTGAGACTCATTCTCACACTTGAATTGACTTTATGCCTAGTAAAATGTATAAGGCTATCAGTTTGATGTTTAGCAGGTAGCCATATAGTAGAACTCAACAAAAATGTTACCAATTTTATCACTATTCAAATTGGTAGAAAAGTTGACCAATCTCAAAAAATTAGGATAGTGGCCATGTCCATGTCCATTATATTCTTGTATTTTCCATGCAAACTTGATAGGGTATGTTAAAAATTGGTCATACTCTTTATATCCCTAGGTCTTCAAGTTTATTCATATTGCATGTTATGTCTTATGAATATTTCAAGTTGCGACCATGCGACTTCCTTTCATCGCTTGGTCATAGGTAGTTAACACTTAACCATAAAGGAAGTTGAAAATGAAAAAAATAGTTATCTCCACAATTAGTGCAACTTCATAGGTAGTTTGGGGCTTAAGGATATGAGGGTTACAAGGTTGAGATCAAACCAGAGTAGTCAAATTTCATGTTGTGCACATGTTCCCAAAGAGTTAAGATTAACTCAAATTCAAGATGAAAAAGTTGTGAATCACCTTGTGCATACGATTATGGGGTTAAAAGTTAAACTCTAGTCCCAAGTTGTGATGGAGCAATTTACCTTGGTGACATGGTCGTAGGTCAAGTTTTGTATCAAATAGAAACCTTGGGCCCACAATCTTACCCACCATTAGATCTTCCAAATCAACAATTGTCATATTCTTGCAATATAAAGTTGTAAGGTATTTAGCCAATGCAATAATATGACATGCTAAAACATGGACAAGATGGGACTAGATTTAGTATGTGGGTTGCACAATGAAGAACATTTCAAAAGGGTGACAAAGGGACAGTGTCGAATATGTTGGGATTCTTTAGTCATATCACTATCATTAGATCTTGGTACACCAAAAATGGTCACTTTGTTTCTTTTTGAAGTTACATGATGTCTAGCCAAAGAGAGAAAAATACATGATAACACCTGGCTTCGTGGGCCCCTCTTTGATTTCTAAGAAATGTAAAACTTTAATTTTTTGCAAACATCAAATTAGATGCAAACTGAGGGTTTTCTCTTTCTCACTTTATGGGGATGCATGAATTTTAATCAAAGTGAGATAATGACATAGGGACACATGTACCAGTGGGCCCAAACATAATAGGTAGTAGCAATTAAGGTTTGTCTCATCATAAGATTGCACAAAGTTAAACAAAACCTTGGGTTAAGGTGGTGAAGTTGTGATGGCTTGTGTTCACATCACCACAAGGGCTAATTTTGAGTTGAGAAGTCAAGTTGCAAAGTGGAAATCAAAGTTAATATGCAATTATTTGCATGGTCATAGGTCATCTCAGTCAAAGGAAAGGTTAAATTGTGATCATGCAAAAAGTTAACCAAATAGTTAAGGTCTATGCATTCATAACATCGCATGTCAAATGAAGTAGTTAAGAGATCAAGTGGTGATGTTGCAAAAAATAAATAACAAGTTAAGAATAGCAGCTAGTCCAACATCATAGGCATGAAACAAGTTAGGCTCCAAACCATAGTGAAGTAGTGAAAAAAAGAAAAGGAGGTGATCGCAACATCACAAGCCAACTTAACAATTAAGGTAAAAGGGTTGCAAAGCCATGAACAACTAAGAATGAGCTATTTGGAATGGTCACAACAACTAGAATGATAAAGGCATAAATTATTTTGAAGGCATGATAAATAGTTAGAATTAAAGGTTCACAAAGTCATGGGTCAGCTTGGTCAAGAAGGAAATATAGCTATGAGGATTCAAAATGGTGACAAGGTAATGTGTCTAGAAAATCAAATGGTGACAAGTGGCTCTTGCTGGGTAGTCAACTGAAGATTGACTGAAGGTGGTGGAAAATAATGGGTTCAAGTTTCAAATTGCAAAGTTGGAACAAGGAGATGTAGGGATCTGATTTTAGATGGAGTAAAGCAGAAAGAGGTCTAGACAAAATTAGATATTTTAAATGGCCCTAGAAAATAAATAGGTGTATTAAAAATAGTTAAAGATGTCATGGCTTTGTCGGTAGAGGCAGTTGAAGATTTACATGATTAAATGTAGTAGAGAGCAAACATAATTAGTTAGAGGCTCATGTAAATAAGTGTCAGCTATCCAATCTTGCAACAATCTTCTTAGTTTTACCCAAATATAGAAAATGTAAAAAATGTAACATTCTAAAAATATCTTTGTATTCTTTCTTCCAATAGTCTTTTGACATGTGCCACCCCATCTAAATTTTGTTGTAATCCTTCTCTTTATAAGGATTCTCAAGATATGGAAAAGAGGGCTGGAAGGTTGGAGTCTTTTTTTGCAAAAAAAAAAGTGTTGTCATGATTTCTCAAGAATCCTTCATAGCTTGTTTCTACATACTACTTTGCAACTAGTTTTGATGAATGTTGTGGAACTACCTTTGAAGCTTAAACAAAGAAATAGTTAAAAAGCCCTTCTTGTGTCTCATTTTGTTATTTAAATAACTAATCTAATATAAATTTTGTGATTTATTTTAATCCCTAAGTTTTGTGTCTCATTCTTTATCTGCAAGTGAGGTTTGGAGTACTCATATATGTTGCAAGTCATGGAATTGTGCTTTCTTTCAAGTTTTTGTTAAATTGTGAATGCTATCATTCACTTTAGCATCTTTTCTGAAGTATATCCTTCTTGTGAAATATTTATGTATGAATTTTATAAGGTCAATATTGTGTTCATCTTAATTGTTTATAAATGTTTCATTGTGTCAGGCCAGCAATATTATCATCTTAATGTTTTGGTGTATCACCTCAAGTTTACTTTTCAACATTTATATTCATGCAACTCCTTCTATCCCTTTCCCTCTAAAGTTTAAGTTTATGTTTGAAGAAGCACATAGGTGACGCATCATAAGGAACTAGCCTAGAACCCAGAGATTCACTCCTACCTTTGGTACACCCAATACCTCAAGAGTGTATACATGTTACTTGAAGTGACTAAGTCTTAGGATCTGATTGAGGTGAAACTTTTAGAGATAATAGTAAGATCATTGAAGGCTTTAGGAGAAGTACCACTATAATTCCAAAAATCTTCTTTCCTATAAGGAAATGTATCACAAATGGAATATTTCAATACAGACCCATAGGGGAAGCACATATCAAGAGAAAAGTTAGAGTCAATTTTGAACACATCTCTCAAAAGAGAGAAATTATTGAAAGAAAAATTAAGAACATCGTGTACCAATATGCCCTCCTTGAGGGTTGGATCTTTACGAGAAGGGTAAAGTGGTATAACATAAGCTAAACAACTATCACTTTAAGAAAATAGGTGCATTCCAAGATGTATTTAAATGAAAGCCATGAAATATTTTTTTATATATTGAATATAAATGCATCAACAATAAATGAACTACAATGAGAACTATTTAGTGTGATTGTGTGTGTGTGTGTCTTTTTTATTATTATTATAAAATACACATAGCTGAATTAGATCTAAGTGACTAAGAATGTGATAATGTAAAGAAGATCTAATGTAAAATGAATATAAAGTAACCAAGATATGTAAATGTAATACAAAAAAGATTTAACTAGATGCATATATTATAAAAAAGTGGGTCTAGATAGGAAACTAAATCTAACATCAAAATTGATGAAGGGTGCTCCCTTTAATACCATAAACACATTATAGAAACAAATAAACAACAACAATTCACAAGAACAAAATATGGGCTTCTTATTATTGCCACAAATGCAAAATTATAGATTTTATAATTACAATATACTAACCCACATGGGTGCCTTCATTACAGTAATTTGCAAGAAAAAGTTGCGAACTATCGTGCCTAGAGTTGTCCTAGACAATGTTCAGGCCTTTCTTAAATAGGAAATTGTATGCTGCCTAGGAAGGTTATAGACACTCAAACTTAATACCTAGGGCCGAAAGATGCTAACAATACATACAGAGTTGGCCAAATACACTTTTGACATTTATTTTAGAAATTTTAGTTAGCCCATTTTTGGAAGACCATAAATCTCGAACTGTTGCTTTGATTGACCATTATAGCCACTTTTTAGAAATCTCAGCTCCTGATCTATAGGCTTGTATGAGCACAAGAGCCCATCCATTAAGTTTTTGAGCCTCATCTAGGGCATCTAAGGCCTTCAAATTTGAGTTTGCAATTTTTATACCAAAATTACACATCAAAAAAATGTAATAACTTTACAAATACATATAATCTAGCCATGAAACTCCACTGGCAAATTGATATAACTAAAATGAACCTTCACCTCTAAAATTAAAACATTCCAAGCTTGTATGAATGACTTACTAAGTAGAAAGCCTCCATAGACAAAAACTCTCCATTAAGATAACCCTTATTGAAACAACTAAAAGGAATTTTTTTTTGGGTGATGTAAGATTGCTCTTACACCAAGGATGCTCCCACATCAAAAATCAATATGAAAATGTAAGTGATCAAGTTCATCAAAATCTAATGGGTGAACCTCTACATATAACATGAAGATGAAAAGATAGTACAAAGAAGATCTAACTACTATGTAAAAATTTATAAAGAATGAAAGAAGAGGGTTCACATGAAAATATAATGTTTAAAATAGGATACAGACACACAAATAGGATGAATACCAAGATTCCACCACAAAGGAAATCAAATTAGTACAAAGGGAAGTACCAATGTGTGATCTTTTCATTGTGGAAGTCTCTTGTATTTTCTTCCTCCTTTACCTAGGAGAAGAAATTGTTATGTACATAGTCAAATTAGATTGAACAATTGAAGGGGACATGATGTAGAAGCACATATGATAACTAAGTACATGAAAAGATCATATTCCATACTTTAAAGTAAATGTTATGTAATGAAAAATGAATAATCAAACTCACCTTAAGGGATACTAGAGGATGGAACTTTAGATCTTAGAATTGCACTAATACATTTGGGTTGCATTTTTTACCTAAATTTTCAATGGCAGGCCAATTTGGCTTGTCAAATTCATTTCTTTTAAAAATATGATCCAAAAAATGTAAAATTGGCTGTTGAATATAACCATAAATTGGAATAGAGAGGAATTAGGAATAAGGAAGATAATATGTATAGAATTTGAAGATTTGGTGGTCACAAGTATATGTCAAAATGGAGGGTCTAGGTCAACATTTACCTAAACTTGGGCTCAAAATTGGAACTAGATTCTAAGAATTTTTAAAGTTTGGAAGTGTTATCTAAGAGATGAATTGGAGGGTAAGGGACCACTTTAGGTAAAGGGACAACCTAGGGAGGGTTGGGATCATCCTTAACCCTAATTTTGCTGAAAACTTGTAAATCTAGAACTTTGAAAAAAACCAAAAACTCTAGATATGAAATCTAAAAATTTCACTCTAAAAACACATGAATCTATTCATACACATAAGTATTTAATGGTATTTTGTTGAGAGTGGATGGGATTTCCTTGTTCAAAACCCCATTTAGGGATTAACCTTGGAATGTGGAAGAATATAAAAGTAAGAAAAATATAAATAATTACCTTACTTTCTAAATATCTATGGATGAATTCAAATTTCCTATCCACAAATACATATGAATTCTTTTATGTAGATGTATTGAATGATAATGTATAATTTAACCACAAATGAAATAGATCTAAATAATCTAAATAATAGATATATGGATGTAAATGTGCTCTTGAATGCTTGAAGGATGAATGTTTGTGCAATTTTAATGAATGTAGCTCTCCTTCCTTGATGGCCAACTCCACTATCTCTAATGAAGAAAAAAGATAGATCTATAAAAGGAAATTCATTATTATTGATATAGAATGAGGGACTTTAATGAATCCTTGCTTAATTGGATTTAACTCCTTGAATGCACCTTGAGAGGTTTCTTGAAAATAATATCTTAAATGAAAGCATGAATCTTAATCCCAAGTTGATGGCATGGGTATAATTTGTGGCTATGAATATTGGATGATCAAATTAAGTGATTAAGCCTCCTTTTATAGTAATTTTCAGATTTAAAAAAAAAATATTCAACTTCACTAGGAAGGAAATAAAAATTATATCTACTTAATGATACTTTATGATGATACCTAGTGCTTTTTTTATTTCTCATTATTGATTATGTAATTAGGATGTCAATGTTTTAGAATCCAAGATTATTGTTCTTATAATATGTGGTTGGATATTTCAATTATTTACTTTCATGGATTATGCTCATATGTCATAAAATGATTTATTTAAATTATTTGAATTTAAATATATAATTAATTTGAATGACAATTTTCACTTTTATATTATTATTAATTATGCCCATTATGCTTGAACAAAGTGAGACAAAGTCATAGTCACTTATTTGTGAGATCTACATGATGCATCATTCTCCTTTGTTATTGTTATCATGTAAGTTGTGTTCTATGGTTATTTTTATCATAAGAATTTACACTTGATGTTTATTTGTCTCATTGAATAGATACTAGAGAAATTATGCATGAGTTGTTTGATTTGAGTGTGTCTATATTCTCGACAATATTACAAGAGATAGCTTCATTAGCCCCCTTCATTACTGATCCAATATCATTCCTATATGAATGATGTGCTCATGATTACTATATTATTCTTTATGGTATTTCTTGAAAAATACAAATCAATGATGCATTTTTGATAAACTAGTTTATGTCTATGCATTTATAAATTCTTGAAACTTTCATATAATATTTAGATTAAAATATTAAAATTTTAAATTATTTGAAGATTTTATATGTTGTCTTATTTACTATAGATATGTCATAGAGCTATTCAATTTAATTGGAATTGGTTAAATAAATCCAAGTTGATTTTGGTTAAGTTTTAGGGTTTTAGTTAGTTTGAGTCATGTTGCATTATTTTAGCCTTTTTGGTGAGAAAATGACTTATAATGAAGAATCAAACTTTATCTTTCTCACTTTTGTATTTTTGGTGAGTAAAATTTATCAGAGCCTCTTGTGGACAATTTGAGGAATTTATTGTCAGTTGTGATCCTCTTGTTCGATTAGAGCATGGAGTGGCTTATCAGAATCATGGTGAGATTTCAATGATATGTGAATGTTTTCGTCTGCTCTTGTACCAAATGGATTTTTCCTTCTTTGTGTGAGGTAGGGATCTTATATATTTTGATTCACTTTTTCTTTTTGAATGAAGTAAATTATTGTTATTTCATGGGTTGAGAACTAGTGTTACCTCATAATTTAATTTAATTTCTAATTATTATTAGATTTTCTACAAGTATTTCATATTTTGGAGTTTGGCATTTGTGATTTTAGAAGTATAATGTTCCACAAATTCATGTGTGTGCCTAGAAATAATATTATATTGGATATTTGTGTTCTTGGGTGGATTTAGACTAAAAGGTTTTAATTTTGTAGTGAAATTCCAAGTTTAATTTTGGATTTTTTCTTTAATGCATTGTGTGTCATCCAACATTTTTTTGCTTCGATTTTTTACCTGATCTAACCATTGAAATTAATATTCTATACTAAAAAGAGGAGTGTATAATTGTGATGGTGAGAGGAAATTTTGGGTTTTTTTCTTATATCTCAACATGTAAGTGCTCTTTCAACACTAAATTTTTTTTCTTGTCTTCTCAAATTTTGCAAAAATTTGGGATTTAAGTAATTTTTTTAATTTGTGAGTTTCCCTCATTTATATATGAGATGTGTGATGGATTTCATGAGAATTTAAACTCTTTCCATAGTGGCCAATTGAGTAGTTTAGAATTTGTGTGTTTTGTTATTTTATTCAATTTTAGTGCTTAGAGTATTTGGGAGTGCTTTATCCTCTAATTATTATTATTTATTTGTGTTGATATTCCTCATATTCAAGTGAGATTTTTGTCAAATTTCATTTGAATCCATGCTCTTGGTGATATTTTTTATTGTGCCTTTTTATTGTTTTCACTTTGTTAAATGCCTAGAGTGTTTGGGACTTAAGATGTCCTCATTTCATTTCTTTTTTATTGTTTTAATTTTAATCTTTGATAAGGGCACCTTCCACACTTGAGAAGATATCACATGTGATATTTGGATGTTGGTGTTGAGATGGTATCCAAGCATATTTTTTATTTATGCTCCTATACTTATGTCTAAGTGACACATACTCTTAGATTGAGACAAACTGAACCTATCATGTTCCTTATGGATTTTTACTTGAGAGTCTTTTATAACCTCCTTGTTTGTGGACTCTTATATTTTTCTATCCTTTGCATATATCATGATGATGATTCATTTTTTTATGTTCTTGTATAGATCTAGTGGATCATCCTTGGGTCATATTGTCCTTGTGCATATAAGTGAGTGAAGTCCATACTTTTTTTCTTGGTGTAGCCAAGTTTATGAAGAGATTTTTGATGTCCTCGTGTAGATTGATTTACAAAAAAATTGTTGATATATTCATGTGATGTTCATCCATAAAACTAGATACATTGTGCATTCATAGGGAATAGCTCCTTGCATAGACCCCATCTTGGTAGTGGTCATACAAACTTTATCAAGGAGTTCCTTAAAAAATGAAATTCATAATAAAACCTTTTGGGCAAATAATATTAAATAGGATCAATTGGATTTTTGGGACCATCGAATCTCTGAATGTCATTCATGACCCAAGCATGAGTGTAGATAGTATTTTGTATGTCATTTAATCCTCAAATGTCATTGGTAATTTGAGAGTTAGTATAGATGGTGGAGACCATTGAATCAATAGATATCATGATAGATTCATGTGTGAGGTAGATGATAGAGATATATATTTTTAATATCAATCTTGATGGATAGAGATACTCCCAATGATTATTACTCTCATGTCTAGGTCCAATAGTACTTTATAAAACCTAGATTATTTTTGATATATATGATTGAATTATATATGTGTGTATTGTACTGGTCTACATGTTAAGTGTTCTCCTTGTGAATTTTTATTCGGTGTCTTGTGTATTTCATTAGAACTTTATTTCATCCTACGATATTATATTTCTTGCATGTTTGGCTTATTTTTTCTTATTATCTTCAAAAAGAATTGTGGGTTGGGACTAAGGGTTCAAAATAATATAGTGGTGTTTCAATTTACCATTTTTGGCACATGTTAGCATGAATTTAATGGTATTCCTATGGGGGAGTATCCTAGCATTGTTAGATACATGATTCATTGATTGTGTGTTGCACTTATGCCTATGTTTTTTATTGATGTCAACATACTGATTATTTTGTGATGACTGTTAGAGAAATAGACAATTTTTTAAGGTCATGTAGTTTGAGGATCGAAGATGAGACTATGCATAGTTGATGATGTGCTATATATAGTGTCTACATGATGTTCCTAAGAATGCATTTGGAAATATGAAAATAGTGGACAGTTATTTGAGATTTATTGAAGACAACATTCATATAGAGTTACTTATTAAGAAGTTGTTGATGTTTTGATTATATCTCCTAACAAAGATTGAATATGGTTAAGTGAGGTTGTATAGAGGTAGAAGACGTGCTGGAGATGTCATGGTTAAGTGAGAAAAGTTAGAGGTCACATGTGTGAAGTGTTATGAAGACTGTGAGTTGACACTTTGATTGTAATTATGAAAATATGTAATAATATAATTTAATGTGTAATTTAGTATCTAAAGGTGGTCCTATATTATTGTTGTGAATTGGGAATGCCTCAGGACTAA
The DNA here is from genome assembly GCA_028749045.1 of Cupressus sempervirens. Taxonomy (NCBI): domain Eukaryota; kingdom Viridiplantae; phylum Streptophyta; class Pinopsida; order Cupressales; family Cupressaceae; genus Cupressus; species Cupressus sempervirens. The sequence continues at coordinate 707,870,248 of CM053787.1, forward strand.
ATCAATAATTATTAATAGGACTTGGTATAAAGGAAATATGTTTCCCTTGTGGTAAAGTGTGGAATTTTTATTATGAGATCTAATGTAGATATTTATATAAATGTGATTATGTGAAATTGTATGTGAGATCTAGTGAACCTCATATTGAATATTTTTTATATTAGAGAAGCATTTGGTGCACTTGAGGCACGGTGAGCTAACAAAGATACTATATTTGACAAAGAAGTTAATATGGATAGTTGTTTACTGGTATTATTCTAAGAAGGTTATTACTAAGGCCAATTGGATTGTGAGTCTAGTAGTCTTTCCCTAAAGCTATTTGGATAGTGGGTCCTTCTATCTTCCACAACTCCTAATGTGTAGGACACAACTCCTAATAGGGTTAAAAACTCCTAAAATGGATTCAAAAGTCTCCTAAGAGGAACTTATATGTACTAAATTTATTTCATTGACTCCTAACAAATTCCATCCTCTTACAAGGAAGTTATATATTACTACATCATTTTTTGGGTACCATCCCAACTGATGTTTTCCCTCTATCAAGGGTTTCCCTAGTTAACAAATCTAGTGCTATTATGTATGGTTATCTTTCTGTCGTTGTTCCATCTATTTTTTATATGCTTTGGAATCAATAAGGATATTGAAATTTTTTTAAATTACATAACAAATTTTCCACCCCACCTCCCCCCCCCTTGACCTCTAGTTATCTTGGTGGACTTTACTTTTTGACAAGGACCATTGTATATGTGACATGATTCCTCTAGCTACAAGGACTTGGAGTATTGAGTGCTCTTTGTTTATCATTTTTTAATTATATTATTGATACATGTACATGATATACATTGATGTTATGATATTTATCTTTGTTCCCTTTATGCATTTAGATGATGTATTTATTAATGCAATGGAGTGATTATTTCCTTAATCTATGTTATTTGATGTGCCACTATGTGGAGCTTCATGTTATCTAATTATATACTAAAGTCAACATAGGTTCATCCTTTTATTTCTTTCATTTTCAGGCAATATTATGGATCAAAATCTCTACCTTTCCACTAGTGTTTGTGCATATTGGTGTTGCAACCTATCAGTCAATGTCTCTGTCTTTTTGAACCATGAATTTTTTATTAGAGGTCTTCTATTACTATACCAATATCTTTGTCAATTAACACTTGTCCAATGATAATTTGTGTCTCTACCTAATTTTTAATGCCCCTACCTACTATTCAGCATCTCCACCCAATATAAATTCATAGGCAATTTTGAAAATTGGGTACCTTGAGTGTTCTTTTGGTTTGGATCTTGATGGGTGCTAGATATCTTTTAGACCCTATAATTGATATTTGAGGATGATAGTTTTTTTTTTTTTTTATGCATGGTTAGAAAGGAGGTAAAATTGTATGATTAATCAATGTTGGAACATTTAACATTTACTTTAGGATTAAAATAACTTCAGTGATATGTGTTAGAGGATAGATATGATCTTCTTCTAGTTAATTATGGATTTTCACTATATATACCAAGTACACAATGTATGACAAGTAATCTAGAATTGTTTAGATGCTAAGTGATCTAGGAACATTCATGTGCATAGCAATACAAGATATAACAGGTGCCAAGCAAACTAGGATATAATAGGTGCTGAGCAAACCAGGATATAATAGGTGTTGAGCAATCCAAAAATGTAGTAGATGCCAAGCAATCCAAAAATAGTATGTGTCGAGCATCAGGCATACAATATGTGTCAAGTAACTTAGGATCAGCATAAGAGTTCATGCCATCACAAACTAAGATGTAAAATAGTTTTTGCATGACTCACAAAAGGATAAGAAGATAAGATTGAATCCTTGCAATTACCTATGAAATCAGCATGCAGCTAATTAGAAAAATGGAGAAGGCATCCAACCAATGAAAAAAATCCGAGCTATGAGTGGGAATTTGAGATTCAATATGGATTGTAGATCCATACCAAACCCTAAGTCTTTGCATTCTTTATAATGAAGTTGAATGCACCATTACATGTGCGGAAAAGAATAGTGTATGGGAAAATTATAGCAAAATTTCAGTAAGAAGAAGAAAAGACTTAGAGGAATAAAGCATCAATTTCATATCAAGTTAATCAAAGTAGCACAAGGGACTAGGAACACATACAGAGATCAGATCAAGCAAGGATTAGAATAGGAAGAGCTAATCTAGTACCTAAATCTAGCAATTGAAGATTGCACTCTATCAGGTCAAATGTTCTAATAATATCTCACCATTGTATTAGATGTTGAAAATATCATATTGATAGTTTAGCTTAACAGCTAGGTAGGAGAACCTTTGGAGATTGTGATTAAAAATCCTATGTAGTAGGTGGGTTTAACAACCTATTGTAAATCCTTTAACAAGGTGGCACTTCATGTAAGTGTTTGTAAATCCTCTAACCAGGTCACTATTGACACAATGTAAAGCCTTTAACAGGGTAGGCCTTTCACTAGGCAGACCATCTGAAGTGGTTGAGCATTAATTGCTGTAGTGATGTTTGTGGGTATCATCCCCACCCTAGTTTTACCTTCTTATTCATGGAGGGTTTCTAGGTTATCAATTTTGGTGTTATGTGTTATTTCATGTGATTGATTTTATGTTCTTTTATATGTTTACATGCATACAATTTGTTTTTTAGTTATATGTTTAAATGATTAAATTAAAAAGGGTTAAAAAGGTGTGGCACTTCTAATTTACCACCCCCCCCCCCCCCCCCCCCCCCCCTCTCTTAGAAGTACTCTTCCCATTTGAATATTCCAACAATTGGTATCAGAGCACTAGTTTTCACAAGGAGAAGCCTAACAACTTGGAGAAAAGGGTCAAAAGATGGAAGTCTTCAAACTTGGGAAGATCATTGGCAATCAAGTGATTGATGTGTAACTAGCTCTACACAAAGTAGAAGAAGAAACAACTATGCACAAAAAAGGAAAAGAGAATATTGATGTTGAACAAATAAGAGGAAAAATGAATAAGGCATGGATGAAGAAAGGTGAATGCAACATATCAAATGGAGAGATCACTTCACCCAAGAGGTCAAGTGATCACACCTCATCCAATTAAGCACCAGATAGATACATGGGGCTATTACATATAAAGATATATCATACATCAGCCCAAGAAAACATAGAAGTACTGCAAAGAAAAAATATGCATGAAAACAGATGCCAAGTTAAAAGTTAGAAGATGATGCCGAGCTACCTTTGATTGCCAAGTAAAACTTAAGTACATGTCGAGTTGAATAGACTAGTGGATGTTGAGTAAGAGATGTTAGTGGTTGTTGAGAAATTGAAAAGTTCAATTGATGATGAGTAAAATTAGATAGTAGATGCCGAGTAGATGAACTTTAGTGGAAGCTAAGTGTACAGCTGTAAGCACAAATGAAATAAATGCTAGGTTTTTGAACATAATAAAGGTGAAAATTATTCATTTTCAAGCCATTCAAATAAAGAGAAAAGTTGAGAAGAGTGAATAGGAAATCACACAGTGATTTAGTAGCAATTCCAACCATGATTCAACTTTAATTCATCGATCAATAGGTATTTCACTCAAGTGCCAAGCAACATAGAACTTGAAAGTTTATTTAATTTTAAATCCTAGTTCAGTAAATGATGGCATCTGGGTCAAAAACCACTAAGGGGAAGGAAAGTCATGAAATTAAACTTGTCAGTAATAAAGTCAAATAACCAGAGTTTAGGCCCAACCCTAAAGTTGCCTATAAAAATGAACCTGCTGGTGCTTTGTCAATCATTTTGGACAAAGTTGTAATGGTCCAAGATGTCAAAAAATTCTACAACTGTAAGATTGGAGCCATAGGTGACTTAGAAATTTTCAATGCCTTTGATAAGCTGTGTGACAAAGGTATATTGAAGGACAAGTTTCAAATAGTTGAAAAGAAGGGTTTAACTAAAGCCCTAGTTTTCCCCATTGTGTTTAAGACTAAATGGATTCGTATAGTGTTGAGTCAAATTCATGATGGGTCATTCTAGCTAGAAATAGGGCCAGTAAAGGTTATGAAGACAATTGTTCATAGGGTCACTAGATTCCAACCCTAGATCAGCCCAAGACCTTGAGTAGTGATAAAAAGGAAACCATAGAGAAGAACACTAGTACCAAATGGAATAACAAGGGAATGACCATTGATACCATTACTGATCCACTACTTGATTTCACTATTAGAGTCATATCTCACAAATTCTATCAATCAAGTAGCTTGAACAGTGTGCCAAGCATAGCAGTGGATGTTGCATATAAACATGTAAAGAAAGACCATACATATGATCTAGCAGAGCTCATGCTACAACAAATTAATGAAAATTTGGGAGCCATAAGGAAATCAAAAGGAGCCCAATGCAAATTTGGATCACTTTTGGTCTACATATTTTTCTATGTTATGAAGAAATTCCCATCAGTTGGAAAGGTTAGATGGGATCCTAACAAGACAATTGTCACACAAATTGATGACTTCATTGATCAAATGGGAGACAATTTTGATGCTCAGATGAGAAGTTACTTTGAATACTTCAAGAAATCCATGAAATAGAGGATGAGGATACCAGTCTCACTGGTTGAGTAACATGTAAAGGACAGTTTCTTTCTTGTGGATATTGATTACACTTATATACAAGCAGTCATACCTAGAGTGAGATGGCTTAGGCCACTAGGTTATGAACTTGATGTTGATTAGGCCTTAGCAGCAATAACAACACTACTTGTAGAAGATACTGACAAGGCAACAAAACATTTTGGAACTTATGATGTTGTTATTTATCTAGAGTGGTCACAGATCTTAAAATGGCCACTATAGTGAAGAAGAAGGACAAATTGATCAAGAAGAGATTTGATGTTGAAGTAGGCATAGTAGAAGAAAAGAAGGAAGAAGAGAAGAATATTGAGGAAGAGAAGAAAGTGGAAGAAGAAAAGAAATATGAAGAGGAGAAAGAGGAAGAAAAGGGTAAAGATGAGCAACAAGAACAAAATGTGCAAGATACACAACTGTCACCTCCTAGCCCTCCACATGATATTATCACACCTACAAAGAGTATCAAAATAAAGGATGTTATTGACACTTCTTGTCAAAACATCAATCCATTGACTGTAGAGGATCTCACAAAGATCTTTGACCAATCAACCCAAGCAACTAGACTATGCACAAGTCCTATATTGGTTAGTGTTGATGAGTTGCAAAAGTTAGTAGTAAAATCAAAGGAAGTCAAGGTGAAAACTCAAGAACCACCTTTGACCACTCAAACTACTGGACTCATATTCCTTCCTCCACCATCTCCACCAAAAGTAGTTATAGATGCACTTCAAGTGTTGAGTGCAGTAGTAGGGAAGACAAAGAAAATTCAATATAGTTAGTAGGTACACCCCCAGCCATTAAGTGTGAAAAAGAAAGACAAATAAAAGAGAAGGAAGAGATAAGAGATGAGGAGGAATCTACAATATAAACTTTGGTTCAACTACCCAAAATAGGTACTCCCACTCAAACTCTTCAGAAGTCAAGCACTGACATGCTAGCATTGCAAGTTAGAACACCAGGCTCAAGCTCAACAATGGTAGCTAGGACACTTCATTATGGAATTCTTGAGCTATATGAAGAAATTAAAATACCCTACTATGAATCTAGCACTCTCACTAAGGAAAATAGTAATGATATATAGAGTGCATTGGATAGAAGAAGGAGATAAGAGGTATTGAGAAAAGAATATAAATATAGACAAGCACTAAATGAGATGAAAGACATCTTTATGGATGCCTTTAGCTTGCAGACACCTAATGAGTCAAGGCCAATAGTAGAGAAACTATCTGACATAGTTGACCAGGTGACAAATGAAGATCATGATACAAATGCCAAATTAATGGCATGGTCAAAGAGGAAGTTCCATGGTAAAGTTAATGAGAAGATATCTGGTGATATAGCACTATCTCAAGTTGAGATGGCTAAGAAATTGGAAAGAGTAAATATTGTACTTGGGAATATATTCTCCCTATACAAGAAGTTGTATGATTTTTCAAATTTTACATAGGAGATTAGCCAAAGAATAATGAGCTTGGAAAGAAATCTAAAGATTTCTAGTATGAAACTCCCCACCAATCCAACTCAAAGTGAGAAGCATTTTTCTCAAATGCTTCACACTTAAAGAGAATTAGTTGTATTAACAGCAGAGGAGGCTAATACAAAAGCTAAGTTGATGCAAATCCAGTCCTCTATAACCCCTCACTTGGAGGTACTCCATAAGGAGCAAATGTATGCAGAAATAGTCCTCAAGAAAGATTCAAATCTTTGTACCTTAGATGGACTTGTACATCTAGTAGCAGAGATTTCCATCCAACATATGTCATTAGAAATTGCACTAGCAAATTGGGATGCAAATCTGAAGATACTCCTAGAGGTAAATAGTACATTTTTGGCAAAACATGGTATTACTCTATAGAACCCTTTGACATCAGTGTCAAAAAGGGGGAGAAATATGTAGAGGGGAAGAAATAATAAGCAGATATGTATATAGAAATATGGGAGAATACCAAATTTTTGAATGCAAAATTTTGAACTTCAAACAAATCAACTATAGCATATAGGCTCAGAATGCAAAAATAGGACAAAGGACAAAGAGGATAAGCACAAAATTTTAGTTTCAAGATTGGACAAGACATAATTATCTTGGGGGGAGTCATAAGGTATTGTTACTCACAATATTTTTGAAATTTTGAATGAATTCCAAGCAAATAAAGAATGTACTCAATAAGGTTAAGTTCATAAATTCTTAGTTAAGTGTTTTTGACACTCATGTAAAAGGGGGAGATTGTTGATCAAAAGAATAGTCTTGACAATTGAGTGTTAACACACTTAACCATTTTCACTATATATGCTAAGTACACAATGTATGCTGAGTGATATAGGAACATTCATGTTCTGAGCAATACAAGATATAATAGGTGTCGAGTAAACCAAAAATGTAGTAGATGTTGAGCAATCCAAAAATAGTATGTGCCAAGAATCAGGAATACAATATGTGTCGAGTAACTCAAGATCAGCATAAGAGTTTTTGCCATCACAAACTAAGATGCAAAATAGTTTTTCCATGACTCACAAAAGGATAAGAAGATAAGATCGAATCCTTGCAATTACCTATGAAATCAACATGCAGCCAATCAAAAAAATGGAGAAGGCATGCAACCAATGAAAAAAATCCAACGTATGAGCGAGAATTTGAGATATAATATGGATCATAGATCCATACCTAACCCTAAGTCTTCACATTTTTTATAAGGAAGTTGAATGCACCATTGCATGTGTGGAAAAGAACAATATATGGAAAAATTATAGCAAAATTTCAGTAAGAAGAAGAAAAGTCTTAGAGGAACAAAGCAGCAATTTCATATCAAGTTGATCAGAGCAACACAAGGGACTAGGAACACATAGAGAGATTAGATCAAGCAAGGATCAGAACAGGAAGAGCAGATCTAGTACCTGAACCAAGCAATTGAAGATTGCACTCTATCAAGTCAAATGTTCTAATACTTTCTCACCATTGTATTAGATGCTGAAATCCTATATTGATAGGTTAGTTTAACAACTAGGTAGGAGAATCTTTGGAGAAGATGATTGAAAATCCTATGCATTAGGTGGATTTAACAACCTATTCTAAATCCTTTAACAGGGTGGCACTTCATGTAAGTGTTTGTAAATCCTCTAACTAGGTCACTATTGACAGAGTGTAAAGCCTTTAACAAGGCAAACCATCAGAAGTTGTTGAACATTGATTTCTATAGTGATTTTTGTGGGTATCATCCCCACCCCAGTTTTACCTTCTTATTCATGGAAGGTTTCTAGGTTATCAATTCTAGTGTTATGTGTTATTGCATGTGATTGATTTTATGTTTTTTTATATGTTTACATGCATACCAAAAAAAAAATTAGTTATATGTTTAAAGGATTAAAAAAAAGGTTAAAAAGGTGTGGTACTTCTGATTCACCCCCAGCCCCTCTCTTAGAAGTACTCTTCCCATTTGAATATTCAAACATGTGTGAATAGTCCAAATACATGTAAACAAATCTTGGGAATGTGTATTCTACATTTTTAGTGCATTATTAGTTATCTTGGAACTTTTCACAATGCTTGTGAAGTCTTTCATTTGTGTTTGATCATGTGAGGGTGACTGAGTCTTTAGCATGTTATTCATTATTTATGTAATGGTTTGAGATGTATTTTGATACATATATTATTACCTTATGGTTTTTTTAATTGCATATTTAACCCTTTTGTTCTAAGAATTCATTGACAGTGCATTAACCTACATAAAATAAAACTAATAAATTACTCCAACTTCTATTGTCATTGTTAAAATGCCTTTCTAGCCTCTTAGGATACCCCATATCTCATCTCTAGAATTAATTTAAAATCAACCATTGTTTGTATAACATTTTTCTAAGAAAAAAATGATCTAAACCAAAAATCATGAACTTTCCTTTTTAGTCATCAACTCATTACTACAAATGGTTCATTTTCCCTAACAAACTAAAGTTCATCCTAGTGAAACAATTGGCCTCCAAAATGACCAACAACTAGTTTGTATATTCTCAAACCCTTTGTATGAACAAGCTTTCCTTTCCTAATATTTGGAACTCACATTTGATTTTTTTCAAGATATTTACATTTTAAAATTCCCATGGTTTTATCTAAAAACATAAACCTAATTGTTATTTACTATAGATATGATTTTTATAGTCACTAAAGGAATCCATATTTATATAGGAGATGACTATAGTACCTAATAAAATTTCTTACCAAACCAAAGCTTCTTAACTCCTAATTACCAACCATCGATAGAATATTTACAAATAATATTTAGTTTCAGTTGAACCACCAATAGTTTCAATTTTTTCTATTAGAGGAAGTTTCAAAGTTTAAGTAGAAAACCACTAAAATTTTGGATTCTTATAGAAAAATAATTACATTGAACTCCTATAAACATCACATCCATATAAAAGAAAAATAATCACACCCTAAAAATATTTATATCATTTATTAACTATTTTTTTTCATTTTCAATTATGAAAATAAAAATAAAAATAAAAATTCAACATATTTCCTTGTTTTGTAAATTTTATGAAAAAGGGAATAAGAATACTAATTTTCTTGTCATTGTATTTGTCTTGGAAAGAAGAAAATTCAAAACTTGTCAATATTGACTCTCCTTTCTTGAAAAAATAAATATTATATCATTAGTTATATTCTAAATTTATTTTTATAAAATAAAAATAGAAGGCAATTGATTGGACCATTTTATCACACTTACTTTGATTAGATCTAAATAAATAACCATTTCCACTCATTGATTATTGGACAAAATGACATATATATTTAGTTTCCACATATTTTCATTGATTAATGTTTTGCAATTAAATTATGACATTAAATTAATTTATTTTAAGTTGCATTCAAAAAATTTGAAAATGCTTGAAAGGACACAAATATTAGTATTTAAGCATTAACTCGTATTTCTAAAAATGATCCAAATTGTAAACCTTGTAAAGGCATTAGGTTTATGACCACATGCTTAAAGATACATAGATCAAAGATAAATTAGTGTTATCTTCAAAGAAAAACACACTAACAAGACATTGATCCCATAATCAATGCATTCCTGCACATGAGGAAAGATATTTACCTAACTCACTACCAATTGATCATTTCTAAAATGTGAGAAATGAAAGATTATCTAATTATTTGACCAACAAGAAAAAAACATGTGACTCAATTATGGATCATTCATTCTACCAATCCCTAGTGAAAAGACTAGACATGGTATGTGGACACTTCTACAAGTATACTTTTAGAAAAGTTTATAGATGGTTGTCACCTTATTTTCCAAAGATTTGAAAGATAAACTTTGAATAGTCCTTACTATATCCTCATTCTATATAGGAAAAAATATATCAAACAATATGGGAAGTGTTAGTGGAGCCATGGATTGTGCATTTTTATTAGTATTTGTTATCCCAGTGTATTCCTCTTTCAAAATTATTTGGTGCATTTGACTATTTATAATCCAAGATGCAAGTTTTGTAGGTAACCAAAAACTTGATCGCATTTTTTGTTTGTTTTTTCATCTAATGATAGAAGGATTTGCAATAGATTAGGGTATTTTTTCCATCTACTCTAGCCTTATCCTTTTTAGTCACATGATTCCTTTTTAAGTTATAGGATAAAATTTTCATCCAATATCCCTCAATTATGTACATTTTACAAATTTTTGAATTTAATATATATGGAAAGAGGGATTCTTCTATATTAAGTAATTCTAATGATGATTCTAATTTTCCCATTCACTATTACCTCTAGCTGATAATCTTGTTAAATGTATATGATTATATCATATCAGTTGTTATGTTGTCATTGATGTCAAGCCTTAGTTGGTAAGACATTATGCTAATCTAGTAGTGTCATATTATTTGATTGATAAAGAGGATTTGAAGATAGTATAATGATGATGTAAGTGTTAATAAGTATATGGTATTCAATAGGAACTTGAATGAGTTAGATTCTTTTAGTATAATGTTGGTTTAACAAGATTTGATTGAGAGTTGATATCATGTTTAAGAAAGACAGTTTGTTTGGTGAATGAAGGGGTCCAGTATTAACTAAGCTACTATAGTTGTCACTGAGCACCTAATAAAGAAGTGAAGTTTGTGTAGTACTAACCAAAAATTTATAGTGTTAATTGAGATTAGTGTTAACCAAGGGTATATAGTTTTAACAAAGAAATGGAAAGGAATTTAATAGTTTAAAATATTTAATTTAAGGGTAACATTTGGTAAAAATAAATAAAAATAAATATTGTTCAAGAAGATTCAAAGATAAGGATAAATTTAATTATGAGATCATTTGATGAATAAATTCAAATAAGATTTGATGAAGGATATTTAACTTAAAGCACAAATTTCAAGGTGAAGGCATGATACCTTTGTATCTAGATTCAATGAATCTTAACTAGGTGAAGATCTGACAATTGTGATTAAGCGGCAAAACCTCAAAGATTCTAGAGTGGGAAAAAATTCTATTTAAGGGATGAATGCATTGTTCATTTGTTTTATCAAGTTGAAGAAGAGAAATGATAGCCAAGAGGGTAACCAAGAAGAAATGCATTGTGAAAATCAAGCAAGGGAAGTATTAAGTTGATGTGTTAGTGTGTGGATCAGCCAAAACAGGAGTAGAAAGAAGAAAGAGGAAAGAAATAGAAAAAAATAGATATTTGAAAAAGAAAGGCAGTGCTAAACCTAATAGATCATTTCATTATTTCTTTCTAACCATTGTAGTAGAAAATATCTTAACCAAGTGGACCTAATTGTCTAATGTAAATCCATTGTATTGTGGCATTCTATTAAATGTTTTGTAAGTCCTTTAAATCATGCCACTCTATAGATATTTAGAAGTGATAAGGTCTATATAATCTTTGGTGAAAATACACTAACAAGGTCACACTAATAATGTGTTTGTAACCTTTAACAAGGTAGGCTCCTAACACAGCTCACTTCAGAATAGTGATATTTTTGAGTTGCCAATTCCAAGATGATTTTTCCCTTAACAGAGTTTCTATGTTAAATACTTGCATCAAATTATGTGAATGTTTATTGTGTTACACATTATCTCAAGTTTACTTCTTATTGATGCAACTCGGTATATATAGTAAATTTTACTATGATATGCGGTATATGAAGTTAATAGTTTTTTGGAAGAATACGTTAATAGTTAGATCTAGTTACCAAGCTAGAGATATGAAAGATAAAGAGTTTAAGTTTGTTGAAAAGTGTTTTAATTCATGTAGGATAATTATTTATAACTGATTCACCTTCCCCCCCACCCTCCTCTCTTAGTTATCTAACAATTGTTATCAAAATTGACTGTTTGAAGGAGTAACTTTGAAGGAACTTGAGCTAAAGATTCAAAGATGTATAAGAGGGAGGTTCCTAAGTTGAATAAGGAAAATTCTACACTATTGAAAAGATGAATGAGAATGTACCTATTAGGTATTATAGAAACTGTGTTACATTACCTGTATCATCAATATGTACCTCCTAACCTATCTATGATTTTATATTAGATGTCAGGAAAACAACATCACATTAGCTTTATTATTGAGACTTCTTCTTCTCTTATCGATGTTGATTTTAATGATATCAAATATTGTGACACTACAAAAGAAATTTGGGATAATCTTATACTTGTGTGTGGTGGAGACCTTAATGTCTTGAGACCCAAAGCTGAAATCCTAAGACAAAAGTATGATGAGATTCTGATAAAAGAAGGAAGAAATATTGTCCAATATAGTAACCAAATCAAGGAAGTTTTTAGAGCCATTAAATTTGTTGGAGGAGTCATCCGTGATGAAGAAGTTGTAAGTGAATTAATGAGAACCTTACTACCTATTTATGCTATTAGAGTATCTTCTATTCAAGAACTTAGAGCTATAATTGGTAATGTTCTTACTCTTGATGGTCAAGTTGGTAGATTGACTCCATTTGAATTGAGTAACTTTGATAATCTAGTGTACCTAAAATTGAGAATTCTTTTAAGACATTTGTAACTATTGTAATTTCAAAGAAAGATGAGTGTATAAAATATGATAATGATTCATATTCAGATGATAATGAGGTGGATGATTTTGACTCATTGTTAGCTAGAAATCTACCAAGTGGTCAAAGAAGAATTCAAAGGTAAACTAACCCTGATATGTCTTAAATACAATGATGTTGGTCATTTTTTGTTAAATGTCCTAACAATAACAAGAGTGAAAATAATTATAACAAGGAGAACATTTACCAAAGGAACAAGTATTACAAAGACAAAGGAAAGCAGTCATGATATATTGTTGAAGAATTGAACATTGAGCTAAGATCAAAAGATAAGAACGAAGGTGAGGAAGTGGTATAGATTGCTATGAAAGATGAGTCAAATGAGGAAATGTATGAGGATGAAAAAGTTCTTATTTCTCATGTTAGTAGAAATGGCACATGGATTATTGATAGTGGTTTCTCATATCACATGATTGGTGATATTGATAAGTTTGATAAGCTAGAAGAATATAATGGTAGAAGTGTTGAACTTGGAAATGATGGTGTATATCTAGTGAAAGGTAGAGGACCATTGATGTTGAATGATAAGATCATATGTGATTATTCTTATTATGTTCAAATAATAAAGTATAATTTGTTGAGTATTTCATAGCTCAATAACACAGGTCACAGATTATAGTTTCTGAACAAAAAGGTGAAGATATATGATGTTGATGGAAATTTGATTGGAACTAGAGAACAAAGAAGAGATAATCTATTTTACCTAGATCCTACTATGATTACATGCCTATTTGCTAAAGTTAAAGATGTATGGTTGTGGCATAAGAGACTTTGTCATGTAAAATTTGAGAATATGGTTAAAGTGAGTAGAAAGAAGAAAGTGAGAGACTTACCAAACTTGCATAAACATGATAATACAATGTGCAAACAATGTCATCTTGGTAAGATGACTAAGTCTAGTTTTTCTAGAAAGTCACATTCTTGAGTTAATTCATGCTAATAGTTATATTTTTAAAAGTTAAATTTGGTACATTTTAAATGTTCAAGTGGTATAAGGATAGATTTGAGAAGAAAATTGGTAAACAGTTAAAATATTTGAGATTTGATAGAGGAGGTGAATTTATGTCTAATGAATTTATTGACTATTGCATTAAGAATAGAATTAATAGAAATTTGTCTACACTAAGCTAACCATAGAATAATATAATTATAGGAAGAAAGAATAGATTTATTTTTTATTGTGCTAGAACATCACTAATTGAAAAAGGAGTTGCACAAATATTCTAAATGAAAGTTGTGATAATTTTTGTTTACACCCTCAACTAAATTTAGTTGAAGAAACAAACAAAAAAGACACACTATGAAATTTGATATGGTCATACACTAAATGTAAGCTATTTCAAAATATTTGGAAATGGGTGTTATATTTATAAAGATGCAAGAAATGGAAAGTTCAAAGGAGATGAAGGTGTATTCCTAGGTTACTCTATCAGGAGTAAGACATAGAAATATTTGAATAAAGTGACTGAAACAATCATTGAAAGTACAAATGTGAGAATTAATGAGTTTGTAAATAAGAACAATGAGGAGAGAGAAAGAACCTAAGAATTATAACAATTTTATCTATTTTCAAGATGGTGTATCATATACTACACTTGTAAACTTGACTAAGTCATTAAAATGGTACACCAAGAAATAGTAGAAAGGAACAAAGCAACATCAAAGAGCTATCAAACAACCTCCTGCATCATCGAAGCCACAAATAGAACACCTTGAGTAGAGTGATGAGCTCCAACCGAGTGATTATATTGCTAGACAGCACATAGTTGGGCATGTCTTAGAAAAGTATGTGAGAAAGAACCATTCACAAGATCAAATAATTGGAGACAAAAGTGTTGGATTCATGAAAAGAAGTAAGTTGAAGGGTAACACATGTTTGATTATTGAATTTGAGCCTAGACCTATGAGAGATTCACTTGAGAATGATGATTGGATCAATGTTATGAATGATGAGATAGATAAGATTGAAAAGAAAAATACATGTACATTGGTACTAAGGCCCAACAATAAAAATTTATTAAAAAAAACCGCATATTCAAGAACAAATTGAATGAGAAAGGAAAAGTTGTGAAGAACAAGGAAATACTTGTTTGTACATTTTATGGCCAAGAAGAAGGAATTGACTATGGTGAGACCTTTGCACCTATTGCTAGATTGGAAGGAATTTGAACACTATTGTCTTATGTAACTTATAAGAGATTAAAAGATTATCAAATGGGTGTTAAGTTTACTTTTCTAAATGGAATTCTAGAGGAAGATGTCTATATTGAAAAACCTAAAGGTTTTGTTGAGTTAAATCAGAAGCACCTAGTATGTAAATTGAAAAAAGCACTATATGGATTGAAGCAAGCACAGAGAGCATGGTATGAAAGATTGCATTCATATTTTATGAGAATTAGATTTGTTATGACAAGCCACAACAATAACTTGTACTTTAAAGTGAAGATAAACATAAGATATTGATTGCATAAATATTTATTGATGATATAATATTTGGTGGTAATGAATTGTTGTGCAATTTATTTTTTGTTCAAATTAATAAAGAGTTTGAGATGTCTATGTTTGGTGTGATTAAGTTCTTTATTGGTTTACAATCTCATCAACCTAATGGAGAAATATATGTGACCAAGTCTAAGTACATAAGATATTAAAGACATTTGGTATGGATGAGGCAAAGCCATTTGGCACCTCTATGGTCACTAGATGCAAATTATCTAAGGAAGACAACACTATTGAAGTGATTGAGACATAGTATAGATAAATGATTTACAATATGTTGTACATAGTAGGCCTAATATTGCACATGAAGTTGGAATAGTTGCAAGAATCTCAACAAATCCTAAGGAGACACATATGAATAGAGTAAATATTATGTTTAGATACTTGATATAAATTGAAGATTATGGATTATGCTATAAGAAAGAAGGTAATTTTGAGCTATGAGTATATTTTGATGCTAATTGGGTTGGAAATTTTGATGACAAAAAGAGTACTAGTGGTGGTGTTGGAAATTTAATTGAAAAGCTCATTGTTGAAAATCAAAGAAGGAGATTGTTGTAAAGAAGGAAGTTTGTTGTTAAAAGAATGTTTTCAATCATTGTTTTGTTATTGATGTTAAACATGCTATTTGTAGGAATGACATTTTCTTATAAGATCTAAGTACTATCATTTAGTTGATTGATGAAGAGGATTTGATCAACAAGATGTAACAAGAGCACCTAAGGGAAAGGTTGAGTTATGATGTTGTAATGAAATGCAAGGATCAGTTAACACAATGGTTAAATGATGTATTGATAACATGCTCAAAGATACAAAGGTTGGTCACACTTAGAAACATTAGCGGAAGAAGTTGTAACAAGGTTGACTGCAAAGCTTAAACTAAGATCATTAGTGGGTGTTGAGCAAGTTAGTTGAAGCCAAGAAAATTCTCAGTTGGAGCTAAGTAACAAGAAATTCTAGTATTTGATCTTCAGGTGCAAAGTGAAGATTAAGTGTCAAGCATTAGAAAATCCTAGTTGGTTCTGAGTGATCTTCAAGTGCTGAGCATCAGGAAAAACATAGTTGATGTCGAGTAACATAGTATGTGTTGAGCACTAGTATTTGAATAGTGTTGAGCTATTGCATTATTTCAAATGACAAAAATTCACCAAATCTGAGCCGACAAAGTGGTTACCTTGAATTTTTTGAATGAGTTGGAAGAAAAGGATGATGAGTTGGTGGCATAGGATTCTATGTAAACCATTTTTGGGCAAATTCTAAAGAATTATTCAAGAAGTTTCTAGAGGAAACATAATATGGGTTAGATGCAATGAATCCTACCTAATCCATATGAATTGAAATTAAACAATGGAAGAATTGAGCCGGAAAAGGAACTTCAAGACTTTTATTTAAGGAGTCATAAAGAAAGAAGCAAATGGTATTGATAATGTTGCTGATGAAGAACCAAATCTGTGAAGTGGATAGAAGGGTGTCGAGGAGGAGACATCTAGGAGAAGGAAGAGCACAGAGGCTCTGCTTCTACAAATGGGCATGAAGAGATGATTGCACTGGTACATTAAGCATGGAGACTCAAGGAGACTAAGATTGAAAGGAGGGAAAGCTATCAGAGTTATAGAGATTGAAGGCCAGGCAATAGTATGAGCTGAGAAGTGATCTGAGATCTGCAAGTTAAGTTATATGTTGTAGTTAGGTCAAAGATTTTTTAATACTCTCTAGCAATTGTATTAGATAAGAAAATCCTATGGACTTAGGTTGGTTTAATAGCCATTGGTAAATCTTTTAACAGGGTGGCATTCCAGGTGAATGTTCTAAAGTCCTCTAACTAGGCCCACTTCTAATAGGGTGGTTAAATCATCTAACAAGGTCACATTTGGCAGTGTGTTGTAAGCCTTTAACAAGGTAGGTCTTTCATAGGGCATCACTTCAAAAGAGTGAGAATGGAGTAGCATGTTATTGATGGTTTTTCCCAAATTGGGTTTCCACATAAATCACTGTTTTATGTGTTGATTTCTTATGTGTTATGTTTGCATGTTGATTTACAGTTACTTGTTGATTAGAAAAATTAAAGCTTGGATGAATGAATGATTTAATGGGCTCACTATACTTAGTGAAAAGTTTGAATAGGACATTTGGACCTTGAATAACTAATTAACCCCACGCCCCCCCCCCCCCCCCCCCCCCCCCCTCAGTTATTCTAAAGCATTTCTAACAGGTGGAGCATTCTTTTTAAGATAAAGGTTGATGACATAGTTGAGAACAAAACAAGGTTGTATTTCCCAATCTACTATTGAAGTTGAGTATAATTTTTCTTCTATTAATGTTCAAATATTATATGGATTAAGAAACTATTGGAAGGTATGCAAGAGGAAGTCATTGAACCTATTACAATATATTGTGACAATATAAGTATCATTAAAATATCAGAGAATCATGTGTTGTATGCAAAAATAAAGCACATATCTATCAAGTATAACTATTTGATGGAACACATTCAATAAAAATAAGTTAGATTAGAGTACATGAAGTCTAAGGAGAATATTGTAGATATATTCACAAAGTCATTTCCTAAGGATGCTTTTGAGTATTTGAGAGGAAATTTAGGGGTCCTTCCTCTATCCAAGATTCATTGAGAAAGGATAAATGATGCATAAATTTATGGATTACTAGAATATCTTTCTAGAGTTGATGCAAGAGTTCACTCCTTAGAACTCTTCCTAGAATTGTGAAATGTTTCTAATGAAGGTGATGTATTCAGTACATGCAAGGTATAAGGTATTAATACAATGTTTTATAAGTTTCTTATTGAATCTTATAGTTACCTTTGGCATTTTTGTCATAGGGGGAGATGATGTCTATGAAAAAACAAGGAGATGATACCCATAAGGGGAGAGAATGAGTAAAAAGGAAGATTATTGTCAAAGGGTAATATTGCTAAGGTAGATGTATGTATGGAGTTGATGCTAAAAAAAAGATTGAGTACACCCAAAGGGGAATATATAGTCAAAGAGGAGAATGATGTTGATATTGAATAGACAAGTATATCTTGTAGACCAAGAAAAAGAGAACTTTATGCAGAGATCATGAAGTTGCAGCAAACCTAAGAGAAGATAGAGAGTTGAAGATGTGCTGCTAAATGACATAGTGTTTCATAATTTTTAAAAGATATGAAACTTATGTATGTGTTTCCATCAATATCAAAGAGGGAGATTATTATCCCCAATTGATAATATTATTAAATCTATATGATTGTGTCATATCAGTTTTTATATTTTCATTGATTTCAAGGTTTAATTGGTGAGACATTATGCTAATTTACTAGAGTATCATATAATTTGATTGATGAAGAGGATTTGATTGATGGAGAGGATTTGACTAAAGTATAATGATGATGTAAGTATTAATAAGTATATGGTATTCAATGGGAATTTGAATAATTTAGACTTTGATAGTAAAATGTTGGTTTCACAAGAGTTGATTGAGAGTTGAGAACATGTTTAAGAAAGATATTTTGGTCAGTGAATGAACAAGTCTAGTATAAACTAAACTACTACAATTATCATCAAGCATCTGATAAAGTATTAGCATAAATTTTGATGATATTCCTATGGGGGAGAATACCAGCATTGATAGAGAATTTGGGAGATTGGTATCATGTTTTTGTGTTGCATTCATGACTTTATTTTTCATTGATGTCAACATAGTAATGATTCTGTAAAGGCTGACAAAGTAGTAGATAGAGATTGAGATAGTGAGGTCTGAGGATTAAAGATGAGGAAAAGGATAGTTTGAGACATGTTCTATAGAGTTTCACAATGATGCAGCTAAAAGAGCATGAAGAAATATGAAGATAGGTGATATTTATTCAAGATTTATTGAAGATAGAGTTATGGCAGATTTCCTAAGAATCGATTTCTAGTAATTAGATTATATCTCCTAACATAATAGTGTTGAAATACTTTAGAATAACTAAGAGGGGGGGTGAATTAGTTATCCAAGGTCCAGATGTATAAATAAAACATTTCACAGCTTAGTGAACCCATAAAACATTTATCATCATGCATGCATCCATAAGATTATGCAATCACTTAAAACTTATAGGTTACTATCAAAGCAACTTGCAAAAATGTAAACATGAAACATAATAGATTTATCAACACACTTGACATAATGATTTACGTGAAAACCCAATTTGGGAAAAACCACTAGTAACATGCTACCCTTTTTCACTCTTTTGAAGTGATGCCTTATGAAAGGCCAACCTTGTTAAAGGTTACAATACGCACTATTAAATGTGACCCTATTAAAGGATTTCAATCACCCTATTAGGAATGAGCCTTGTTAGAGGACTTTAGATCATTCACTTCGAATGTCACCCAATCAAAAGATTTACAGATGACTATTAGGTTAACCTTAATCCAAAAGATTTATCCTAGTCTGATATAATTACTAGAGAGTAACAATAAGGCTTGATTTGATAACAAAATTCTCCATTTTTAGATTATAGATCTATGTTCCAATCCTCCTATCTACCTAGCCTTCTCACATTTTAGCTCTAGTATCCTATTCACCCTTCAAGCATTCATACCCTTAAGCCTTCTTGCTTAACATGCCAATGCAGACTCTTCTCTTTGGTCACTTGATGAAGCAAAACCCTTGACTCCTTGTCTTCCTTAGGTTCTCACACATGATAGCCTTGCTTCATGACTAGCCATTCCTATAAATAGGAAATTAAGATCTTTTTTCACTCATTCTCCATCATCCAATTTAGGGTTATGACAGATTAGGTAGGATTCAATGAATTTGCTCCACATTCCATATCTCTTCTAGAAACTTCTCCTTTAACCCCTATTGAATTCACCTCAAAATGGTTTACCTTGAATTCTATTCCTCCAACTCATCAATCTTATCCTCCACCTAGTTCACATGATCCAAGAAAACTTACTTGTCAGCTCAAGTCCATCAAACTCATGATCTTTCAAATAATGTAGCAACTTGGCATTAACTTGTTTCTAATGCTTGACACATACTATGTTGCTCAGCATCATCTATAAAATCGTTCGACATGAACTAAAGTTTATTGGTGCTTGACATCAACTAAACTTTACTTGGCATCCACTGTTTTGCTCAGCATACACTAGAATAGATTTTTACTTGAATCCAATTGATTTTTTACTTGACTTGCACTGACTGTTCTTGTCACCTACTATCCACTCGGTTAATCTTGGAAGACAAACTTTATTTAACTTGTTCTTCTAAACTTTCTTTGTGTAACTAGCCTTTGTAACCTTAAGTAGATTATCAATACATCATGTTATCACTATCTCAACTTATTCTTGTACTCCTTTACATAATCATGGCTCAACCTTTCCTCTAGGTGCTATTGTTACATATTTTAATCAAATCCTTTTCATTAATAAAATAATTGATAGTACTTAAATCATATAAGTAGTTTTCTTACTAGCAATTAGCAAGTTTAACATCAGTGAAAAAACAATTATTGAAACATACTCAAGAATTTCCCTCTTTAACAATCTTTTTCAATCTATTCTCAAAAATCTCCCTCTTTGGCATTGATGGCAAACCAAATTAACTAGGTTAAAACAGTAAGACCAATAAAATATCAAAAAGAAAATAATTCCTTGTATTGAAATCTCTCCCTCTATTAGCGACTTTCATCTTCTAAATAGGTTACAAAACTCTTCCTTATAACTCCCTTTGAATTACTTCCTCTTACTAGGTAGATGTTAGGATTTCTCAATCTTTGTTCATTGATCAATAACCATCTGCCTTTAGGATCAATTAATCTCTCCCTCTTTGAAAAAAATTCCAAAGACTTGTCATCTTAACATGCAAATATAAGCTTCTTCAGTTTCTCCCTTTGTCACCTTACTTGTGACTGATTTGTAGTTTCAACTCTTTAACTACTTTAGGTAGTTCCTATAGTAAGATCCACTATATCAATCTGTAATATATGAAAATTAGCTTGTTTGATGTAGGGCACTCCTTTTGTTACTTAGATAGCCTTTGATAGGGGTACCACCCCTAGTTTACCTCTTAGATACTCATGAGCATCCTTAGGTAATGCTTTTTTGAAGATATCAACAATTTGTTTTTTTGTGTTAACATATTCCATCTTCAACTCTTTATCTTGAACTAACTCTCTCAAGTAATGATACTTGATTGAAATATGCTTAGTCTTTTTATGCATCATAGGATTCTTTGATATATTGATAGCACTTGTATTATCACAATAAAGTGTCATTGGTTTTGTGATCTCTTCCTTCATACCTTTGAGTAACTATTTGATCCATACAATTTTTGTACAATTTATAGTAGCAACAATATATTTAGCTTTAGTAGTAAATTGTGAGGTGCAATTTTGTTTCTTGCTAGTCCATGTAACCAGCCTCTTGCCTAAGCAAAATGCTCCTCCACTAGTGCTCTTTCTATCATCAATATTTCCAGCCCAATCAACATCAATATAGACTCTTAATTCAAATTTCTCATTTCTCTTATAGTATAGACCAAACTCTTATGTTCCTTTTAGATGTCTCATTATTATCTTTACAACCATCAAGTGATTCTCCCTAGGATTAGCAAAGAATCTTGCAACTATCCCATAAAAAAAATCAATGTCAAGTCTATTATGTAATACATGTTGTAATTTCTCAATCATAGACCTGTATAATGTTTGATTCACCTCAGTTGAATCATCATTCTTTGACAACTTGTATCCTATCACCATAGGTGTACTTACTAGTTTGGAATCCTCCAATCCAAAAAAATTCAATATTTCCTTGACATATTTTGACTAAGTGATGTATATACCATATTTCATTTGATATATTTGCAAACACACAAAGAATTTGATCTCTCCAAACATAGACATCTCAAATTCTTGCTTCATTTTATTTGTAAAAGTCTTAGATAAAGCATCTTGACCTCCAAATATGATATCATTAACAAAAAATTTAGATAAAAAAATACCTTTTCCTTTTTCTATTTTCATGTGTAGATTTTTGTTATCATCAGTTCTTTCAAATCCAATCCTCACAAGATAATTATGAAGTCTCTCATACCATGCTCTTTGTGCTTGTTTTAAACCATATAGAGCTTTGTGTAATGTACACACTGTGTTCTTATTGTTAACATCAATAAATCCTTCTAGCTATTCTATGTAAACTTCTTCCTCTAATATACCATTCAAAAATATAGATTTAACATCCATTTGATAAACTTTGAAACCTTTGTATGTAGAATAAGAAAGTAAAGTTCTTACTCATTCCAATCTTGCAACAGGGTCAAATGTCTCTCCATAGTCAATTCCTTCTTCTTATGCATATCCTTTGTAAAATAATCTTGCCTTGTTCCTTGTGACTTCACCATTTTCATCTAACTTGTTTCTGAATACCCACTTGGTGTCAATCACATTTTTGTCTTCTAGCCTAGGAACTAGAGTCCATGTTTTATTTTTCTCAATTTGTTCAATCTCTTCTTCCATGGCTTTACTCTAGTCCACATCTTCTAATGCATCTCTCACTAATTTAGGTTCTTTCATGCTCAATAAACATGTATCTTTTCTCAATTTATTTTTTGTCATTGATCTAGCATCTTTATCTCCATAAATTTGTGTAGTAGGATGATGTCTCTTGACATATTTGGACAATCTTGGTTTAGCTCTTGTTTCTTCATTGGTCTTTCAACTTCAGAGTCACTATGTACATCTCTACCAAGTAGTTTAGCATCTCTTTCATGTACACTAATCTTAGAGTCATAATGTGCTTCAACTTAATTCTATAACTTAGCATCTAAGTGTGGCTCAGTTCCTTAATGCAACTCCACATTCATAGTATGTGACTCGGTAGTCACTAAACTTGTTATTGATTTGTAGCTTGATTTGCAGCATCTTCTTCAGTAGGTATACCTTTATAAAAGTATACAAATTATTTGTATTCTTTTGGTTCTTTCATAGGTTCAGCCTCATATACTTCTATATATTCATCAAAATTTATTTTTTCACTTTCCTCAACTTTGTTAGTGTTAGTATTTAAACACTTATAAGCTTTACTTACTTGTGGGATATCCTAGGAATATACCTTCCTCACTTTTTGCATCTAGTTTACCATTCCTAAAGTCTTTAAGAATGTAAAATTTACTTATAGATACCTTAAAGTATTTCACATTAGGTGAGTATCCATACCATAGTTCAAAAGGTGTTGACTAACTACCTTTATTGATATGTACATGATTCAAGGTATAGACAGTTGTACTTACAACTTCTCTCCATTATTTCAAAATAACATTTTTCTCCATCATGAGTGTTCTAGCATAGTCCATTATAGATTTTTTCCTTCTTTCAACTATTCCATTTTGTGAAGGGGTTCTAGAGGTAGATGTTTGTCTTTTGATTCCTTTGTCATTACAAAATATCTCAAACTCATTTGATGTGAATTCTCTCCTGTGTCAGATCTCAAATTCTCTCCTATGTCAGATCTCAAACACTTTTGACTTATACCTATTTCCTTCGTAACTCTTGCTAAGTACAACTTAAACATTTTGAAAGTAGCATATTTTTGTTTCAAAAACATAAATGTCATCATTCTAGAATAGTCATCAATAAGTAGCATAATATACTTATCTTTGTTGTAGCTTTGCACATCAATTGGACTACACAAGTTAGTATAAACAATCTCTAGTATTCCTTTAGATGTATGAGCTTTACTCTTAAAACTTGACTTTTTCATTTTGTCTAACTAACATTATTTGCACATTATATTATCAGGCTTCTTCAACTTATGCAAACTTCTAAATTTTCTCATGTGACTGATACTGACCAGGTTATCAAAATTGACATGACATAACCTTTTGTACCATAGTCATACATCATCAAATTTTACAACTAGACAAATAGCATCCTCTACATCAAGATATAATAGATCACTCCTAGTTTGATCACCCTTTCCAATCAGTTTCCCATTAGTGTCATATATCTTAGCAATTTTTTTTACAAACT
Organism: Cupressus sempervirens; assembly: GCA_028749045.1. Lineage (NCBI taxonomy): Eukaryota > Viridiplantae > Streptophyta > Pinopsida > Cupressales > Cupressaceae > Cupressus > Cupressus sempervirens. The sequence goes on from CM053787.1 coordinate 707,894,424, forward strand.
CAACCTTTTATCCCAAATTATTCAGTTGTGACACTCAGCAAATTATAGTTAAGTCCTTCAACGTAGTAAGCATTGTCACCTAAAATCTTATCTATGAGCTTGATAAAACCTTTTCCTTTATCAAACATGGTGTATCATTACCAAATATTACACTATTTCCATCATAATAATTTAGGGTAATGAACTTACTTTTGTCTCTAATCATGTGATGTGAACACCCACTATCAATGATCCATTTGTCATTCTTGTTCACACAAGTCACAAGTGTAGTTGCCCGATCTTCATCAGATTCATTCATTTTTCATCGCAACATACACCACTTCATCATCATGTTCATCAGATTCATCTCTTGTTTCCTCTTCAGCAATATAGCAAGACTTCTTCCCTTTTTCTCTGTAGTCCTATTTGTCTTTATCTTTTCTACTTTTGTACTTGTCACCTCCTCTGTAGTTTTTCTTCTCTAGAAATCTAGCAGTAATATGACCAACTTTATTGCAATTGAAACAAATCATAGGTAATTTACATTTGAACTTGCCTTTATCTTTGTAGAATCTTCTTGCGAATAGTGCTTCAAGTTCTTCTACATCCTCCTCATCTGTGTCATTGGTACTAAACACATACTTTATCTTTTGCTTCTTCTTCTTCTCATTAGGTTCCTTCAATGATACCTTAGCTTTGAAAGTAACTTCAATCTTTTTAGGTTTGTAATTACCAAAGTTAGTTAGCTCAAAAGTAGTGAGTCTACCTACCAGACCTTCAATTGATAGATTATTCCCTAGTATACATCTCAATTCTTGAATTGCATAAAATCTAATGGCATATATAGGAAATAATGTCCTTAAAAATTTTCTTAGTACAGTCTCATCATCTATACTACCAGTAGTTCCTCTTATTGCATTAATAAGTTCTTTTATCCATACAACATATTGAGCAATATTTTCACCTTCCTCCATTCTCATATCATCAAACTTACCTCTAAGGCTTTCAACTTTGGCTCTTAGAACATTTGCATCTCCTCCATAGATGGTGGTCAAGGCATCCCATATTTTCTTTGCACTATCAAGACCTTTGATATCATCAAATTTAGCATAGCTTAAGGCAAAGGCAATCTCCAACATTGCCTGGTTATGTTCTTTCTTCTTTTTCATATCCTTACCAGTTGGGGCTCCAACAAGATTACATGCTTAGTAGTAATGATAGATTGTGAATGATCTCCAAGTCCTCCAAGGTGTAGCTTCATCAAACTTTTCCATTCAGGAAAGTTATCTCTATTAAGCTCAGGTACTTCTCTTTTTGAAATCTTGATCTTTGTGCTTCTAGTACCTTCAAAGTAGTCCTCTTAAAAAAATGTCTTTGATACCAATTATTGGAATACTTTAGAAAAAATAAGAGGGGAGGTGAATCAGTTATCCAATGTCCAAATTTATAAATAAAACTTTTCATAGCTTAGTGAACCCATAAAACATTTATCATCATGCATGCATCCATAAGATCATGCAATCACTTAAAACTTGTAGGTTACTGTCAAATCAACTTGCAAAAATGTAAACATGAATCTTAATAAATTCATCAACACACTTGACACAATGATTTACATAGAAACTCAATTTGAAAAAAACCACTAGTAACATGCTACCCTTTTTCACTCTTCTGAAGTGATGCCCTATGAAATGCCAACCTTGTTAAAGGTTACAATACACACTGTTAAATGTGACCCTGTTAAAGGATTTCAATTACCCTATTAGGAGTGAGCCTTATTAGAGGACTTTGGATCATTCACTTGGAATGTCACCCAGTTAAAGGATTTACAAATGACTGTTAGGTCAAGCTTAATCCAAAGGATTTACCCTAGACTAATACAATTACTAGAGAGTAACAGTAAGGCTTGATTTGATAACAACTTACAACTCCATTTGAAAATTATAGATCTCTATTCTAGTCCTCCATTCTACTTGGCCTTCACACATTTTAGCTCTAATAATATGTTCACCCTTCAAGCATTCATACCCTTAAGCTTTCTTTCTTAACATGTCAATGCAGACTCTTCTCTTAGGTCACTTGATGAAGCAAAACCCTTGACTCCTTGTCTTCCTTAGGTTCTCACACATGACAACCTTGCTTCATGACTAGTCATTCCTATAAATAGGAAATTAATATCTTTTATTGCTCATTATTCATCATCCCAATTTAGGTTTATGACAGATTAGGTAGGGTTCAATGAATCTACCCCACATTCTATATTTATTCTAGAAAATTCTCCTTCAATCCCCTTTGAATTTTCCTCAAAATAGTTTACCTTGAATTTTGTGCATCTAACTCATCAATCTTATCTTCCACCTGGTTCGCATAATCCAAGAAAACAAACTTGTCAACTCAGATCCATCAAATTTATGATCTTTCAAATAATGTAGCAACTTAGCATTAACTTGTTTATCATGCTCGACACATACTCTATTGCTTGGCATCCTCTATAAAATCACTCGAAATGAACTAAAGTTTACTAGTGCTCTGCATACACTAGAATAAACTTTTACTTGTCTCCAACTGATTTTCTACTTGGCTTTCACTAACTTTGCTTGGCACCTACTATCCACTCGATCAAGCTTGGTAGAAAAACTTTATTTAACTTATTCTTCTAATCTTTCTTAGTGTAACTAGCCTTTGTAACCTTAATCAGATTATCAATACATCATATTATCACTATCTCAACTAATTCTTGTACTCCTTTACATAATCATAACTCAGCATTTCCTCTAGGTTCTATTGTTACATCTTTTGATCAAACCTTCTTCATGAATCAAATAAGTGATAGTACTTAAGTCATATAAGTAGTTGTCTGACCAGCAATAATCATGTTTAACATCAGTGAAAAAATAATGATTAAATCATTCTCAATAATTCCCCTCTTTAACAATCTTCTTCAATCTATTCTCAACAAATAAAATCTAGTTAAGCGCATATAGAAAGAGAAATAAGTTGTTGAAGAAGATAAGCTTGAAGAATGTGTTGTTGTTTTAAAATGTTAGATTTCAAAAACCTAATGATGAGAACAGAATATATCTAGAGATAGCTAATTCCCATATTCAACATACTTATTTAGACATTGGAGCCAACTATAAGGCTATACTCCTTCTTTTACTTCAGGCTCTGCAAAACCTATGTGGGTAAACCTTAAATTCTTTCATATGGTACCAGTTCCTAAAACACATATTTGAATCTAGATAAAATAGATTGAAACCTCAATTCTTCTATTCTTATGCAAACAACATAGACATGAAATAGCTAATGAAATAACCTATAAACTTGATAGGTTAAGTGAGGGTAAATCCAACACTTTGATTAATGTGTTGATTATTAGCAACACCAAGGTATGAACAACAATCATATCAACTTGGTAAAAATAATCATGTAGAGAATGGAAAAGAGGGTTAGAGTTTTCCCTCACAAAAATTGAAGAAGGATCTTCTTAATCAAAGAGAAGATGTATATCATCAATAATGTCTCCCAAATTTTCTATGTAGGACTCCATAAACAAACCTAAAATATTTTTCATGTAGTCATCCCCTAATTCTAGAATTGGAAAACAAGGTGTACCCAACTATACTAAATTACATGGACCTATCACTAGAGCTACGTATGCCTGTGAAATTTTTTGATGTTATGACCTTGTTCTTTGTCTATCAAAAGGATCCCCTATAAGTGAACCTATTGAATCACTATCACTCTTGTCACTATCAGTTTCCATAATGTATGAAGTATGGAGAGGATAAGTTAGGTGAACTTTCCTTGAAGTGAAAATTCCTCTCTATGAATATCTCATGAACCTTAGGATCCATAAGTGTATATGTCTTAACACTTTTGTCATATCCAGTGAAAGTACAAGACCTTGGTGGTGGTGCCTTGCATTCCCTTGAAGATATGTATGCCCATGTTGGACAACCAAAAACTCTAAAGTGTTTCACAACTAGTTTTCTTCTACACCATGCCTCAAAAGGAGTCATTCCATCTAAGACATTATGAGGAGACCTATTAAGGATGTGATTGGCACTACTTATAGCTTAAAATTCAAGTGATGGATCAAGATACTTAACTTGAATCATGTAACTTTCCATTGGCTTAAGAGTTCTAATCCCCATTGCTACAACACTTATCTTTTGTGGACTAAATGCTGCTAGATTCTAAAGATCAACACCCTCAAGTTCACAAAAGTCTCTAAGTCTTGAGTTCACATATCTACTTTCATTATCCATATGAAGAACCTTGATGGATTTTCTTTATTTCTTCTCAACATGACTCTTGAAGGATAGAAACTTATTAAATACTTCATTCTTTTGATTAAGAAAGTAGACCCATGTGTAGCATGAAAATTCATCAATGAAAGTGAGGACATAACGACCCTTGCTAACTAATGTCACTGAAAAATGTCCTACTAGAACCATGTGAACCAACTCAAGAACAATTAGTGCTCTCCAAAACTTCCCTCTGTCAATCTTCTCTTCTAGATGCATATCCATTAAACAAATTGAACATTTACCTATAGAAAAGTTGATTGTAGGTAGACCTTTGACCATTTTTTTGAGCTAAGTTGATGAAGATATCAGAAGGCAAGATGTCCATACTACTCATGTTATAATTTACTTTGTGAATGTGAATGTGTCATCAAGGCATGTGAAGGAGACTTAGGCACAAAGTGGGAGAAAGAATAAAGTCACATGTCATGATCGACTTTACCTACTACAACCAAGGAATAAGCTTTAAGATTTTGCTCCATTACTAAATTAGGAAGGAACTAAACTTTATTTCCACCTCCATAGTGAGTGATTTGGTAAATTGAAAGGAGATTAGTGCTAAGGTTAGGAACATAGAGAACATCTTTGAACTCTCCATTTTCCATCTCAACTTGTCCTTTCCCTTCAACTTCCACTTGTGTATCATTCCCTACAAAGATGTGAGGTACCTTAGAGTGTTCCAATGAAGAAAAGTGTCCTTTTGAAGAACCCATATGATATGAGGCACCTAAGTCAAGAATCCATTCCTCTGAAGAACTTGAACTTTCCATAAATGCTTGCCTTTTTCCTTGTGAAGTGGATAGATTTGAATCCTTGGAAGCATTGGCACATTGATTTTGTTATTCCTAAGTATGTTTTCCAAATTATCTATTCTCTTAGTCTTGAAATGATGCTCATCATGATTTGGTTTCTTGCAATATGCACAAAATAGTTTATCCTTCTTGTTGTTGTTTCCCTTCTTGTTGGAAGAAGAATTTCCTTGTTGTTAGGGGGAATATTTTCGTGTCTCTGATTGTGATTTTTTCTTCCACTACTTTTTCTTGTTGTTGGTAAAAAATTTTCCAACTTTATTTTTTCGGTTCTCATTATTATCCACCAATGCTATAGACTTGGATGACTTGAGAATTCCCATATCTATCAACTTGGATTGTTCCAACATCAATATTTCTACAAATGCATCAAATGTAGTCTTAGTGAAGGCACTTCCCATGGTCAACCTGTGAGTGTTGTAACTCAAAAAAAAAGATGCATACTTTGAAAGTAGCCTCTTCAAGATGTGATGAATCAACCTATCATCCTTCATGGGATTACCACAATCCTTAAGTAGTGCTCTCAATTCATTGACTTTTTTGACATAGTCTTGAATTGTGTCAAAATTCTTAGGATCCAATAGAAGTAGATCATCCTCAATTTGGAATCCCTTTTCCTCATCCACTTTACTATACAACCCTTCAAGTTTCTCCCAAGCACCCTTGGCATAATGTGGAAGAAGAGATCTCTATGAACACAACTCCTAATAATTCCTAAAGCCCAGTTGTCTTTAACATGCCAATCAACTTGTGCATCAACATCAGTGGGTTTTAGAATTGTACCATCAACATAGAGATTTAAAATATTTTCCATTAGTCTACTCCATACAATATCTTTCCATGTAGTATAACTGTGTCAAGTTAAAAGTGGAGTTTTAGGTGAACCCATGATGCAAAATATTAAAACAGCACAAGAGAGAAAGAGAGACAAAAGAACACATGACACACCCCCCCATTGACTCAATCAAAGAACCTCCCCAAAAGTTATGCTTTTGGTACTTATATTTAGTGCATTTACAATAGGCCACTAGTCAAAATGGAAAAAAGTGGGATTTTGATTTGGTTGTTTACAACCTTCTTTTGGAGTTCAAATCTGGTACTTAGTAATCTAGCTCAGATAATCAACAATTTTGAAGTTTAATCAAAGCAATATAATGCAAAAAATGATCTATTTCTAAAAGCGGTATTTTTTTCCACACAAGCCTATAATTTGGTGCAAATTTGGAAAGTAGATGAAAAATTATTCACTTTCAAAAAAATGGAACCTAAAAATGTGTCCAGATGAGGTCGAACTAAGCCTTTGAATTTGCAAAAATTGGGATTTGAGATTTGCATAAAAATTTAGGAACAACAATCTCAAACATCCTACACCAATGTGTAGATCACAAAATTCTACCCAAAAACAAAAAATATTTACTAGAAAAAGGAGTCCATATGAGGGAGATATCACTGTTTGAAAATCACCTCTGCAATTATTTTTCCCAAATCACTGCCGTCACACCTCCAAAAATCAATTGACTCTAGATTTTACCTCAGATGTTCAATTTTGATGAAACAAAAGTCGATTTGGGGGTTTTTTGACCTTCAAAATATAATGCCAATATCTAATTTGCACTAGCAAGTTCCAATCTTGTCCTACAAAAAAAATCTCCTACTGGCCTAAAAGGCCAATTTTTCATAGAATTTTAGAAATTAAATGCACCTCCAAAAAGCAAAAATGCAGAGACAGAAAAATATTCAAATTTGAAAAATTAATTGCATAGATCTAAAAGATCATACCAAATTCTACAAATTTGGCCTTTAAGTTCTAGTTTGCAAAACAAAATTGTCTCAATTTTTTCTATAGCCTAGGGTAGGCAAATTTATAGTCAAAATTCACCGAATCGATGCTCAAGATGCAATGGTGATGTCCACTATGGCTCTAGACACTCCCAATGACTGCAAATACTCTGGATCTGAATCAAGGTCCTCCAGGAGGTGAAGCAAAAATTGTCTCAATGGCTATGTAAAGAGAAGTTGTAATGCCCTGCCAAGAAATCCAAAGAATTAACCTAAAATTTCCCTAAGTTTGGTAGCATTTTTTTAATTTTTTTTTACATGAAAGTAAATACCACATATATCTTATACATAATAACGAAAGCAATAGCTATAACGATCTAAAAGTAAACATAACATACATAACAGGTTACATTCTTTAAGGATCCCTTAACGTTGAATTACATCTAAATCAACTAACATTATTGAATCCATCTAATACAACAACCACATGAAATAATAAGGATAAGTCCAATGTTTATACATTACATTTCTAAATGCTCAATCATCAACTGTACATGTCACAGGGTATGAAAAGCTTAAAAGAATATACATATGTGGAATAAGGTACATCATCCTATTCTAATCCATGATACATCAAAGTAAAGATAATCACATGTCGTACATGATACACCATCTTAGAAGATATAGACATCCATCATAAAGATCAAACATAATAAACTAAGTGCACGATTCCTCCCAACCGTTAATAGCATCATTAGACCATCGTGGATCCTAGCCATCCCTCCATGCGTAACATTCCAAATCACCGAGGAGATCATCAGTGTTAACATAGTAGGAATGTCACTCCTAACATACACTACATATATAAGCATAAAATAACATCATCTAACATATGCTAATCATCAGTGAAAGGATACATATCCACCATCATGAAGGATGCATCACCCATGATGTCTCAATGGATCTCAAATGATAAGAGTGGAAAAACACTACCACCCAACCGCGTGGTACCTAAGTGGTCCACTCCCACAGTGCTGAGGAGATAATCTCAAGTCCCAAATAGGCTATCAAAATCACATAGCAGAAGAATACTCTCTAAGTCTCAGAATCCTAGAAGTATACTAACTCAAAGGTTCCAATCACAAAAATTGATATCTAATCCCAGAGGCACACAAAGACATCTAGGACACCTATTATGCAAGAAGGAAAGTGTCATCACATATATCATGTAGAAGTTACCCTGGCAATTAGCTAAACTCCACGGGTCCCTATTGATCCTCATGCAGCCACTAGTATCCTCTCATACTGACAAGGCATACTATGGAATGCAAGGTTGCAACCATGCATTCTCTCTACTCCCATCCTAGTCTGTACAAACACTCGAGGCATGGGCGAGAACAAAAAAATGATATTTTTAGGTTCATTTAGTTAGTATTAGGTGTGAATGTTTTCACTTATTAAACAACTTACAATGAGTTACCATGGCAGCCTCTTAGGGCCCCAGCCCCCATTGCAAGCCACTTCCTGACACTACAAGCAGATAACCTACCCTAAGCTCATGGAATCATAAATCTCAAAATCACAAAAGATAACCCAAAATAAGAACATCAAGTATCCACAATAAAAGCATCAAATCTCTATGAGCAACTGAAAAGCATCCATAGAAAATCATGACCACAACAGCTCTCTATTGGCAACTGAAGTATCACTGATAATCAAAAGTAACCATTGGTTCTCAATAACCAAAATATATCTCAAATCATACTGATCGAAGACTCTAAAATGGTTGAGTCAAAACATGTTACAACATGACATCATAAATCAACATTTTAGTCCCATCATGGCAACTGAAAAATATCCCAAGGATAATTGATTGATGACTCAAAAATGATTAGGTCAAGTGTCTCATACATAAGAATCTCAACTATACAATCAGTAATTACAAACATTACATAGAGCATTCCATCACATAACCATGGTTGGGTTAATAAAGATAAGAAATAGGACATCATCACGACATCACAATCATAACCCCCAAGCCTCTGGTAGACATCCTATAACTGGTCAACACTAGTCAACCCAAAACCCAAAATAAATAGCATAGAGAAAACACAATGCAAGCACATGTCTTGGTTTTGCTAAAATTACATCATTGAATTAAATGTGGAGGTATCAATTTTCATTTCCAATTTTGGATAATGAATGGAGGAATATTTTTTCCTAACCCATTTATTGTTTTGGATGGATAAACGTTTTCCTTTATAAGTCTAAAAATCCATCTTCCAATTATAATACTTTGTTTGAAAATGTCCCCCATCAAACTACCAATTAAATTTCATATTTTAAGATATTTGATAACTTGAATATCTCTATAACCTTATTAATATAAAACTTTATCTCCTATTTAAAATTTTATTTCTTATTAAAAATTTCATTAATATATATATATATATATATTTATATTATAAAAAAAAGAAACTATAATAATGACATAATGCAAAGGAACTTAACAATAAATTCCAATTTTTATTCACATAACTATTAAAACATATAACCTTGCCTTTGAATTCATATGATAATATTATAACATATAACATTACCATTGATTGATAACGTCATACATTATAACATTACCAATGAACCCAAATTTTTCATTGCATAACATTGATTACAATATGTAAATCCTAGTACTATGCAAGTGAACCTTATATCAAATCATGGCACATATTATATGCTCGTAATAACATTTGGCACCATTTTTATAAAAGGTGAATATGCCTTCTTCCCTTGCCACGGAGCCATGAGCACTCTATACTCTACTGTCACAAAGTACTGTGGCAACAGCGGGTATAGAGTACCCCTATTGTCACAGTACCTGCGATAGTAGGTAATCTACCGGCCCACAAAGACAATGGGTACGGGTTTTTCCCACTTGTCCAAAACATTTTTAATTAAACATTCAGCCCATAATAAGATTTTGAAATTCGTTTTTATATTTTTATTTTTATTTTAAAATACAAATTTTCATTAAACATTATTTTACTGTGATATGACAGTGACATTTTTAAATGAATACATATATATAAGTATATGTATGTATGTATATATATATATATATACATATATATATATATACACTTATGTATATATATATATATATATATATATATATATTTATTTATTTATTTATTTATATATTTACAAGTATGCAGATCTAAACACAAATGTATATTTTAAAATAAGACATATACATAATTTAAAAGGCTTCCAATCTTAAGAATTTTCTTTAGATCTATGCATATAAGGTTTTCTCAAATAAATTTTAACCACCCATATTGAGAATGCATACAACCAAAATATGAAAATCCTCATAAAACATATGGAAGACATGAAGAAGACAAGAAGTGAAAGATGCGGAAATAGCATAAGCAAAATCACAAGAGTCTACCCAAATTCTGATGCTAATTCTCTTTTCCTCATAAAAACCCGTAGAGCAAGCTCCTCCCTTCTCCAAAGTTCTCGAGTCCTCCAATGCTCCAAAACGCTCTCCCACACTGTCTCTAAGCCTCTAGGAGTGCCCAAATATAAAGGACTCCCAAGAAGCACCTAGAATGTCTCCAGAAACAACTAGAAGGTGTAGACAACTAAGCATGAGTCTATTCCAACCTTCTTGATGAGTCATAAGGTTGTAGACACCATGTGCTTAATTGGTGCACTAACCCTCGTGTTGTTGACATATGAGAAATAAAAAGGTGCGTTAACTCCTAGGCAAGCTTATAACTTTTATTTTTAATTTTCATAACTTTCATTATTATTATTTATTTATTACTTTATTATTATTTTATAATTATTATTAATTTTAATTTTCTAATTTTCTTTTATTTAATTCTTTTTCTCAATTAATTTTCATTTAATTAATTATAATCAAAATATCAAAGATCATGATATTATATTAATTTTCTCCAAATAATTAATTTATTAATTAAATCTATTTATTAAGACTTAATTAATAGAAAATTCACCATAGACCTCCAAGATAAAATATAAAAACCCATCATAGAACAATTCACACAAAATCAGTCTAAAGGGTTAAAAATCACGAAATATGTCATCTGACACATTCGGTGGGTAAAATATCCAAATATTTGTCCTACCTCACTAGGACAAATGGTTTAAGGGTTTGGGATTTGGACTTGAGAATTTATCTCCCTTCTCTTATCATTGAGATAGTGTAATATGGTACGCTCATCCTGGAAATTCAGGGAATTCGATACCCGGTACCTGTAACCTACATAAAAACCATGCATGTACATACAATATATATAATACTAAGTTAAATAGGCAATGGCAAGAAGTGGTGCATCGTGTAGATCTCGACTAGCAGGTGACTACGACTCCCTTCCTTAACCATATCAGAAATACCATACAATAAGAACAAACACGCACACCATACACATGCAAGTATGGGGTAAGTATCCATAATAAAACACATGAGATAATAAACCATCTAACTAATCATCATCAATAACTGAAAGCAATGTAATGATCATCATGCATACATGAAATGTAAAGTCTAAATGATCTCATCATATATCAACTAAATCCATAACATAATGTCTGATAGTCTCAAAACAATACCACTAATCCATCAACATAAAACTAGTCTAACATAGTCTGATAATAATAACAACAATGTGTCCAAAAAGATATGAACGAGAGCAGGCACTACAGAAGCTCTCTTAGTTCTGATACCATGTAAGTATTTGGTATAGCTCTAATACCATATAAGAATTTTCCTTAGGGAAAAATCACCCAAGATCAAGAAGCTCAAGCACTAGCACAAAATGGATCAATAAAGTATGATCAGAATAATAATATGAAAAATGAATTTTTGTGTACATACACACTAGGAGTTCTTGTATATAAAGGCCTCTGGAATGACTAGGAGTCAGCAAAATGATAAGCCTCACAACTAAGCCCATGTCCACCAAGAGTGGATTATCCTCCATTGAACACAAAAGCTAGTGTGATGATGAGAGGATAAAATTACATAGGTGTGTCATGTGAAAATATGTTGTAGACACCATGTGCTTAATTAGAGTGCGAACAAGTGTGTTGTCTACATGACAACTCAGATGATTATGCAAACTCCTATGTTGTCAACAAGACAACTCGTATGAGTATGCATACCCCTAGGTGTATAACTAATAAATAATAAAATAATGTATTAACCTAAGTAAACTTAAGTAAGGTGTAATAATAATTAATTATTTACACTAACAAAAATAATGGCTAAAATACCCACCAAATACCTTTGAAGGAAAAATAGCACTCTTAGGAACATTTTCTCCCAAATTTGGAGCCAACAAACTCTCATGTCTACTTTCTAACTAAATCTAAAGCTCAATGAGGAAAAATAGGTATTCTACTAAGAATACCCCTACTTTCACAAAATGTCCTATAACTTTTACCATGAGATACATACAGACATTTTGACTGCAAAAATGGAAAATTTACTTTCTCCTCTTTCCAACGATATATTGTATTCCATATTTTGGATAAATATGGCCCCTCTAGTGTTGATTTGAAAAATTAGGCCCTTGGTCATCAAAAAGCATTTTTCCCTCTATTTCTACATCCAAGTGAAACTTGGTCAACCTTCTGTGGCATGTATTACCATTTGATTGATCCATCCTTGCACAATCATCACCATCTGGGTACCAAGTGTCACATCTTCATTTTCCAACTCTATCACCTCAATACTTAGCAAGACCCACATCTCCTCAATTGTAAGTTTGAAACCTTGGAATTTTGGCCCCCTAAACTTATGATTCCCCCAATCATACACTCGGGTGTAACATCTTAACTCTAAAATTTGACACCTCTAAACTTACACTTCTCTCGACCATACAAGCAAGTGTATCATCGTAGCTCCAAAATTTTGCTATCTTGATCACATGGTAGTCATAGGTTCACAACTCTCATTTTCTAACTTCTTGATCATACGCTATGTGTAACATCATAACTTCCTTATTTTTGCATTAAAAACTCACGATTACATCCAAAGATCACCACATGGCACCTTCTTCAATGTCATCATCTTTTCAACTACTTTGCAATCATGATTGATTTGCTCAAAATCTATGACCATGATCATGCAATCTCTTTTCCTTTATAATCTAAATCAGCTCAAGATAGATTTTAGTGTGGACAAGTGTCATCATTCTGAAGACTTTCTTGAAAACTATTGTGTCCTTTCAACATTTAGGCCCAAAACACAATTATGGCTATTCGATCTTTTTTGATCGGGCAATGTGTTACTGTACTTGGGTGGGCCCACCCTTATGAATAAACTTAGATCCACAGTTCCCTGTCATAAAAGATTTTACATCAAGTATGCCACATGTCATCATTCTAGATACTTTATTAATACAAGATGGTTGTTTCCCAAAATCGGCCCAAAATTCATTTGAAGTCATTGATCTAAGCTTTTTTGGATGGGCATGATATTTTTCTAGACTAGGCCCATAGCTTTGTGGTTAAATGGAAATCTATGGCTCCCATGATGCCATGATAAATAAAGATTGTACATCAATTTCTTATAGTGAAATAGGAACCATTAGATGCATTTCGAACATAACCCACTTACTTAAGTTCATGTAAATATAATTTTAAATCTCATCCATTGATCTAAGATTGAATTAATTTTTAGGTTATAATCTTCAAATTAATTGACTTTTCAACCTTGCTACATGGATGCATGGATTTAGTCTATGTCATTTATTCATTTTCCATGCTCACTTTTCCAACTTTGACTTTATTTCTTTGCCATTGCTAAGTATTTCATTACATCCTCTGCATTTAATTGAACTGAACTCACTTCCAATCTGCTCCCACAATAGAAATGTACTCTCTAGCTTTTGTTTTGATGCTATTTACTACCTATAGCTCTAAATATTGTGTGATCTTTCCTTTCAAATGCAATTTATCCACTTATAGGGGCTCAATTTGACTCAAAATTTAGAATGGTAGTTAAAATTGGGGATGCATTTTTGAGTCCCATCAGAATGTACTAAAACATAGAGAGAATTTTTTATGTGCAATATGTTAACTAGGGAAACCCTTGATGAAAGGCATAACCCTAGTGAAGATGGTACCCACAAAATGATGTACTGATATGTAAGCTCCTTATAAAAGGATGGACCCTGTTAGTATTCAATGAAATACATTTAGTACATATTAGTCCTCTTAGGAGAATTTGAATCCTTGTAAGGAGATTCTAAGCCGGTTAGGAGTTGTGGAAGGTAGAAGGACCCACTTTCCAAGTAACTTTAGGGGAAAGACCACCAAACTCACTGTCCAACTAGCCTCTATATTATCCTTCATAGAATAATACCAATAAACAACTCTCCACTTCTATCTCTTTTCCAAATGCAATATCTCTATCAACTTGTTGTGCCTTATCTACACCAAAAACTCCTCTTTAAATCTCAATATCAATCTCACTAGATCTTACATCCAAGTTTCCATACTCATATCACATAGAATCCCTTAGATCTCATACTTACTTACTTTGCAATATCCACTTAATCACAATAAAAACAACTTTCCTTTATACCAAGTCCTTAAACTAATTATTGAGTTGACCTTGATGCTTTCTCAATTTACAATTAATATAGTACCATACTAAGATAATAAAATATACATTACATGACATATTTTCACAATCTTCATAATTATTCATGTGTACAACCTTAGACTTAGCATAATCAACCATGTTGTCTTCGTCATGTATTCTTCATTTTTCTAACTACACTTAACTGAATTTTATCTTTGTTAGGAGATAAAATCCAATTACAAGAAATCACTTCTCAAGAACTCTACCAAAACTTTTTCCTCAATAATTATCAACTATCTTCATATTTCTTCATGTTCTCTTAGCCACATCATTATGAAACTCTATAGAACATGTTCCCAAATGTTCTTTTCTTCATCTTCAATCATCAAACCTCATGATCTCAATCTATATTTGTTGGTTTTCAATATTCATATAATCATTAGTATTTTGACATCAATGACAAACATAGTCATTAATGCAACACACAACCATGCTAACAATATCCTAAATGCTCTAGCAATGCTAGGGTAATCCCCCATAGGAATGTCATCAACATTCATGCCAAAAATCTCCCCCTTTGGCATTGATGAAAACATAGATGAAAAACATCTAAGTTTCATGGATAACCAAATGTTTTCGAAATTAAAAGTGACCAAAAATAAGAGGGTTGGCCCTTACAACCAAAATGTTGGTAACCAGCACATCAACAGCTAGAACCAACAGAGAATATTACTGAAACAATAGCAAACTAAGAAAAAATTTAACCATAATATTTCTACCCAAACTTTTAACTAGAATACTACTATGAATAGAAATAACTAAACTATAGTAGAAGTCCATAAAGTTAACTATACTACTAAAGTTCACAAAAAATTTGTTGGCACATTCAGGCCAATCCAAGTCTGAGTAACTGTTGGATACCAATAAACCAGGTAAAAACATAATAACATAAAACAACTAGGGTCCAATGATCCTTTAAAACTATAGATTTATTTCTCAATTTTCTTCTTTGCCTTCCCTGCCAGAAGAACCTGAGCCCAATCATTAGCAAGAAACTTAAAGAGAAGCTTATGATCTTTCATGTCCATCCCTGTGTCTTCTTTCTCCTATGCCAACAATTGAAGGGTGGTGGCAGCAACATGAGTGACCTTTAGGGAAAATTTAGAGAAGGTAGAGAATCCTTCCTCTAAAACATTAACCCTTTGATTCGGCTGGGCAATCATGTCCATTTTCTTCTTGACCTTCTCTTTGTTTTTAGTTCCCACCTTTTTAGCTTCCTCTTTGGCTTTTTCCACTTGGTTATCATCCTGCAAGACCTTTGGGTTAGTATAAACCTTGGCTTTTTCCTTTACTGGGGAGGAAATGGTAATGGGGGAGGTATTAGCTTTGTTACTATCTTCATAGAAGGTAATGGTTTGTAGGGTGAAGCTTGCAAAAACATGGGTAGTCTCTGTAGTGATGGTATTATCAGCCAACACTTGAGTGTTCCCTATAGACATCTAGGCATCATCAATAGAATTGTTAGTAGAATTATCACTCTTTTCTACCTCCTCTTTCCATTTTTATCTCTTGGAATCAGAGTTATTCTCCACCTCCCTCTCCCTTTCATTGTTCTTGGAGCTCTCCTCCTCCACCTCTTCAACCCTAAATCTATTAGATTTTTGTGTGTGCCTTGCCTGGGATTTAGCAAGTCTACTAGACCTTCTCCTACCCTTTCCACATCCCTCCTCATTTAAGCACTCATCTTCCACCTCCACCAGTTTTTCAACTTTAATCTTTTTACTAGCCTTATGTTCAACAACCACTTCAACTTTCTTCTTTTTCTTATTTTCATGGCTAAGGGAAGGCCCCGAGGTATGAATTTTGGTACCAGTATTGTTTCTCAAGGGGAGCTCTAGTGGTGGCACTGGCTATCAACCACTACCACCTTAGGGGGACAAAGGGAAAGATGGAATTGGTATAGGTGAAAAATTAGGCCTTGGTGAATAATGGTAAAGTTATGCCCCTTGTTCCTCTTCTCCCTAACATCACTAACATGTCCTCTAGAGAATGTAGCAAAAAAATGGGATAGAGATAAAATCTCTATTTCTAAAATAATTCAAGATGGGAAAGTGGTAATAGCAATAAACACCAAACCTACCCTCCAGTGTGATGTATTTCATGAGCACCAGGTAGACATTGTCCCATGGAGCTAGCAACCTATCCCTCTTAAATCCTCCTCTGTATCATATTGGCTCCTCACCCTCTACAAAGAAACTATTCATACTAGCCTCATCAATTGTTTTAGTAACCTTCCTCCATTTTCTTCTTTTCATAGATAGCCTAGTGGCCAAGGCTATTACTTGCTTATTTACTTGGAAAGTAATGCCATTTTTATCTCTATCATTGTATTATTTATTTTCAAATCATTTTTATCAATCAAATCAAAATCTCAAAAACAACTCTCTATCAATTTTTTTACTCCATATATATGCTTCCCCATTAACATTAATATTCTCTCCATAGGATATTTTTTCTTGTACATCTTCTCCCCCATTAACATCAATGACAAAGGCATCATTATGTCAATTTTTCTACAAAAGACCTTCAACAAGCTCAAGTTTCCAAAGATATAGGTAAATACTAGTTACCAAGGGTCCTTCATCACTCATCTCAAACATAGATACTCCCCATAGAGGAAACATAAGCATCTAGTCCAAATAAAAAATAGTGTTATGTACCGCTAGAGTATTGTAATTTATGCATCAACTTTTTTGCAGAGTTCCTAAGAAGTGGTTTCTAGTAATTAGAGTATATCTCCTAACAAAGATAGAATATGGTTAAGCACAGTTAGACAAAATAACAAGACATAATGAAGAACACATGGTTGATTGCACTAAGTCTGAGGTTGCCTACATAAATAATTATGAAGACTGTGAGCTGACAATGTTATGTAATTACATAAAGGTGTAATGTAACATGTATTGTATTAGCTTAGTATGGTCCTATATTAAATATAAATTGAGAAAACCTCAAGGCCAACTCAAGAATTAGTTTGAGGACTTGGTATAAAGGAAAGTTATTTTCCTTGTGATTAAGTGTGTATTGTGGTAAGTAATTATGATTTTTGATTAAGTAGATATTGTGAAGTAAGTGAGTAAGTGATCTAAGGGATTCTATGTGATATAAGTATGTGAACATGGATGTGTAACGCCCACTAGGGAACCCAAAATAAATTAACCTAAAGTTTTACTAAGTTTTCCAAACATTTTTTTTTAAAGATAATATCTTAACAACAATAGAAATAAAATGGTGGAAGCAATAACATACACATAAGCACATACCATAAATAGATTATAATTCTTAAGGGTCTCATGACATTGAATCACATTTAAGTTTAATTGATACTAAAACCAATATATGACACATAAACATTAAAGAATAACTACAAGTTCAAATTCATTTAAATAATATACAATTATCTCGAATGACACTTGGAAATAATTAAAATGCACAACCATCCACTATACAGGTCATAGGTATGAAAGGCTAAAATAATATACATCATAAAATAGATTACATCATCTCATAAGATGTATGAAATCAAATATAATACAACCATCCATCATAATACATAAGAAACAAAATTAAAGAGAGTATAGAATAGGGAACTCCAACCATGGCATCAAACTATTAGATCTTAATGGTAAAAGTAAAAAAGCACTACCACCCGTCCTTGTGAAACCCAAAAAGGTCCACTCCTATTGTGCTAAGGAGATAGTCTCAAGTCCCAAACATGATAACAAAGTCACAAGTCAAATCCAATATCTAGGTCAAGGAAATCCTAGAAGTAATCTACCTCAAAGGTACCAAGACACAAAAGAACATCTAAACCCAAAGGAAAACAAAGACACATAGGAAATCTACTATGTAAGTAGGAAATTGTTATTGCATGAGACAACTCTAAGGTTACCCTGGCATTCTTTTAATCCTTCAGCCCCCTAGTGTATCTATGTGGCATTAGTATCTTTTCATACAAATAAGGCATACTAATGAAGTAAGATCACAACCAAGCATCCTTCATACTCCCATCCTAGCCTATACTAGCACTAGAGGCATGGGCAAGGAAAAATAATGACTCTAATTAGTTCATTTTACTCTCATTTAATGTAGTGTTATCACTTATTAAAACAACCTACAATGGGTTACCCCTCAACCTCTTTAGAACCTCAGCCTTCATTGTAAGCCACTTCCCAAAATGAAATATAGATAACCTACTCTAAGCTTAGTAAAAGTAGTAGGTCTCATATGACCATAAATTGTTGAAATATTCAAATATGGAAAGAATACTTATGAGAGGGGGGGTGAATCATAAGTATCACACTTTAGCCAATTAAACTATTAACTGCAAGTAAATTGCATGCATGTAAATACATCAAACAAATATGAAACTAAACACATGCATCAACAACTCATAACACTGAAATTTGGTAACCCAAAAACCCTCTAGGAATAAGAAGGTAAAATTGGGGTGGGGATGATACCCACAAAAATTACTGCAGCAATATTGTTCAACCACTTCTGATGGTCTGCCCTGTTAAAGGCTTTACACTATATCAATAGTGACCTAGTTAAAGGCTTTACAAACACTTAACATGAAGTGTCACCCTATTAAAGGATTTTAATCACCTAATTAAAGGGTCTACAAAATAGATGTTAAGCTAACCTATCACCATAGGTTTTACATTCTAATACAATTGCTAGAAAGTATTAGGTATAAAGAACTTGATAGATTACAATCCTTGATTGCTGAATGCAGGAACCTTTTCTGCTTTCTCTGATCTTGGTCCTTTTATGATCTGATAACCCTTGCTTCTGAAAGTAGATTTTCTTATGCACCCTTGTATGTCCACTCATATATTTTTACAATGAAATTTCATCTTCCTTATAAAGACTTCAAAGACTTAGGGTTAGATATGGATCTATGATCCATATTGAATCTCAATTTCCTGCTCAATACTTGTCTTTTACTGATTGGTTGCATGCCTTTGTCATTTTTCTTAGTGGCTGCATGTAGATTGCATAGGAAAAATAAAAGATTCAATCTCATCATTAAATCCTTTGAGATTTTCCTTATGTCAGCTGCAAAAACTTGTTTGCATCATAGTTTGTGCAATTACAAACTCTTATGCTGATATTCTGAGTTACTCAGCTCCTGAGGCATTGTTGATGCTCAGCACATGCTATTTCTTGGATAGCTCAGCACCTAAACAAAACTATATCACTCGGCACTTGTTAACACTTGGCACTTGTTACTCTCGGCACTTGTTAATACTCAGCACCTGTTGACACTCGACACTTGTTAATACTCGGCACCTGTTGACACTCGGCACTTGTTAATACTCTGCACCTATTGACACTCGGCACTTGTTACACTCAGCACTTGTTACACTCGGCACCTACTGTTACTCGGTACTTGATATAGCTTGGCACTTCATATTACTCGGCACTTACTCTTGATCTTGGTTAAGTGTATTGACACTCATTTGTCAAATTTATTCTTTAAGCTAACAATCTCCCCCTTTGACATGAGTGGCAAAAACACTTAACTAAGATCCTTGTGACTCCTTATTAATTGATCCTGTATGTACACTCAGTGAGTTCTGTCCTGTTCAAAATTTGCTATTTCAAAATTTTCTCCCAAAATTTGTTATCTCCCCCTTTTATCATACTTATCACTTCATTCCTGTACTTAACTCCCCCATACTTAATCTCTTCTTATCACTCCTACTATCTTATTCTCCCCCTTTTTGACACTTATGTCAAGGGTCTTACAAGGAGATGCCATACTTGGCCAAAAATGTACTATTTACTTCAAGGAGTACCTTCAGAGCTACATCCCAATTTGCTAGTGCGACATCCAATGTCTTATGCTGGATGGCAATCTCTGCTGCTAGGTGTACAAGTCCATCAAATGAAGAAAGATTGGGGTCTTTCTTGAGGACTATCTCTGCATTTATCTACTCCTTGTGAAGTAGTTCCAAATTAGGAGTTATTAATGATTGAATTTGCATCAATTTAGCTTTTGTGGTTGCCTCCTCTGCTGCTAAGATAGCTAACTCTCTTTGTGTGTGAAGCAATTAGGCAAAATGCTTCTCACTCTGAGCTGGATTGGTGGGGAGTTGCATGCTAGAAATCTTCAAATTGTTCTCCAAGCTCAGTATTTTCTGGCTAGTGTCCTGTGTGAATGTGGAAAAATGACACAACTTGTTGTATAGGGAAAAGATGTTTCCTAGTACAATTTTAACTGTTATAACTTTCTTTGCCAGTTCTTCTTGTGATAGTGCTATATCACCAAATATTTTACTATTTACCTTGCCTTGGAACTTCCTTTCTGACCATTCGAGCAATCTAGCATTTTTTTCCTGGTCTTCACTAGTCACTTGATCAACTATATCAAATAGTTTCTCTATAATTGTCTTGACTCATCTGGAGACTATAAGCAGAAAGCTTCTGTGAATATGTCTTTGATTTCATTCAACGTAAGCTTATGCTTATGTTCTTTTCTTAGTGCTTCTTGTCTCCTTCTTCTATCTAATGCACTCTGAATTTCATTGATCTTTTCTTCAGTAAGAGTGCTAGATTCATAATATGGGATCTTTATTTCTTCATCAAGCTCAGGAACTCCATAGTGAAGTTTCCTAATTGCCTTTGATGAGCTCGAGCCTGGTGTCCTGATTTGTAGCATGACTACTGAAGAGTCTATGTTGGAGTACCAGATTTTGGTAATGCAACCAGTGTTTGTATTGCAGTCTCCTCCTTCTTCTTTGTCTCATCTTTTTCTTCAGCTTGAGTATCCCTTTTATGATTGCTAGGTGGGTTGAACTTGTTGGTTGTTCAGATGTTTCTTTTATTTCCCCTACTGTTGTACTCAACATTTGAAGTGTATATGTGACTACACTTGGTGGAGGTGGTGATGGAAGAAATAGAATACCAGTAGTTTGTATGGTCGAAGGTGGCACTTGTGCTTTTACCTTGACTATCTTTTTTTTAACTTATGGATTCTGTAATTCATCAAAACTGACCAATACAGGATTTGAACTTAATTTTGCTACTAGTGATGATTGGTCAAGGATTTCTAAATCCTCTGTAGTTAATGGATTGATGTTTATATTTGTAGTATCTATAACATCTTTTATTTTTATAATATCTGCAAGTGTGATGGTGGCATGAGGAGGACTAGGAGGAGATACCTATGTGTCTTGCATACTTTGATCTTGTGGCTTAGCTGTATCTTTCTCTTCCTCTTTCTCCTCTGTATGTGCCTTTTCTTCCTTTTCTTCTTTACTCTTCTTCTCCACTTGTTCCTTCTCTTTTTCTTTGGTTCCTGACATCTTCTTTTCCCTTGTCTTGGCACTTGCCTCTGCCTTGTATGCTTCATTATACACATCTTCTATTTTCTTGTAAACTATTTTCCACAATCTTGTGGATTTTGTAACTACTTCAATTTTATTCTGTAATATGTTGAACGCTCTATGCTTGGGAGTGAATCTATTATTATGCCTTTTTACTGCATTTTTTACTTGATCTTTAGTCAAATCAGGCAACAATCTAGCTAATGTGGACTCCCTTATCTCCTTTTCCATTTGTAAACAAAAATATCATTTATCCTCTATAATTTTATACAATTCTTTTGGCATAGATTCATCTAATTCTAGAGGTGTGTGCTTATATTCAGCCATCATAGCATACACAGATTCCTCTAATTTATTTTTCTCTTCTTTGGTGAGCTTAGAAAAATTTAGGTTCTTTAAACCTTTCAAATCATCATTCCTAATTTTTAAACATAATTTATCAATAGCAGTCTGGGGTTTATGTCTTACCACTTGAAATTGACTGTTGTCCTCTGACTCTATCTTCTCCTCATCTATTTTAGGCTAGGGAATAAATTTTCTTTTCTTAGACTCAGAAACAATCTTCTTTGAGTCTTTCTTCTTTCCTTTTGCCTCCTCTTGGGCTTTTTGTGCTTCAGCCCTTGTGGTAGGTCTCTTTGGTGCAGGAGCGGCTACTTTCTTCCCTTTGGATTGAGGAGCAGGAGGAGTTGTGGCTTTTCTTTTAACTGGTGCTTCCTCAGCTTCTTCTTCCTTAGCACTTTCCTCTTTATCTTCTCCTAACCCTTGAGTCAGACCTTGAGGTTTATCTCCCTCTTCTGCAATGTCTTCCTCTTCTGCTATTCCTTCTTCTTCAACGCCAAATTTTCTCTTAATTTGTCTCACCATTTTCTCTTTCTTCTTTACTGCAAAAGTAGTCTTCAAATTTTTTATCACCCTTGATTTGACAACATCATAGGTTCCAAAAAATTTTGCATTTTTATCAACTTCTTCTACAAGTAGGGTTGTTATCGCTATAGAAGCTTGATCAATGTCAAGTTCATAACCTAGTGGCCTAAGCCATCTTACTCTAGGTATAACTGCTTGTATGTAGGTATAATCTATATCTACAAGAAAACAAATGTCCTTTTCATATTTCTTAGTCAATGAGACTGGAATCCTCATTCTTTATTTCATGGACTTTTTGAAGTCATCAAAGTAACTAGTCATTTGGACATCAAAATTTTCACCCATCTGTTCAATGTATCCATTGATTTGTTCAACAATTGTTTTATCTGGACTCCATCTTACCTTATCCACAGAAGGGAATTCTTTCATCAGATAGAAAAATATGCACATCAAAAATTATCCAAATTTGCACTGAGCTCCCTTGCTCTTCCTTAGAGCTCCCAAATTTTCATTAATCTGTTGAAACATGAGCTCTGCTAGATCATAAGTGTGATCATTTTTTATTATCTTGTATGCAACATCAACTGCTATACAAGGTACACTGTTTAACCTGCTTGATTGATAGAATTTGAGTGAAATGATTCTCATAGAAAAATCTAGTAGGAGATCTGTGACTGTGTCGATAGTCATTCCTCTATTGTTCCATTTTGCACCTGTGTTTTTCTCTATTACTTCCCTTTTGTCACTTCACAGGGTCTTTGGCTGATCTAGGGTTGGAATACCAGTAACCCTATGAACAGTTTTCTTGGTGAATTTTACTGGCCCTGACTCTAACCAAAAAGCTCCATCATGTATTCTACTTAGAACTATCCGTACCCATTCAGTTTTGAAAACAATTAGAAATTCTAGGGTTTTGGTTAATCCTTTTCTTTCTATTATAGAGAACTCATCTTTCAGTCTTTTGTTCTCACATAGTTTGTCATATGCATTATAAATTTCTAAATCTCCTATGGCTCCAATTTTGCAGTTATAACATTTGCGAACATCTTGGACCATAACAACTTTATCCAAAATTACTGATAATGCACCTGCAGGATCATTCTTGTATGCTACTTCTGAAATGGGCTTAAAATCAGGTTGTTTAACTTCATTGCTGACCAGCTGTATCTCATGACTCTCTCTACCCTTAGTGGTTCCTGACCTAGATGCCATTGTTTGCCAAACTAGGGTTTATGATTTAAACAAGTTTATAAACTCTACGTAGCTTGGCACTTAAGTAAAATACCTCAAATCAATGAAACTTGTCCTAAATCACTGTTGAAATCTTCACAAATGGCTTCTGAGCTGACCTTGATCTTCTCTGCTCTTCTCAGCTTTGCTTCTCATTTGAATGATGGGAAAAATGATCAAAAATTGAATTTCTGTTCCCTTCAAAATAGAGTAATTAATTCTTAGTGCGTTGCCAACTGTCTACTCGGCACTTGAAGGGTTTCTACATGACTCAGCACCCATTGTGTTTCACTTTGCTCGGCTCCTATCGATATTTCACAGTTCAGCATCATCTATCAAATCGGTCGTTGTTAGCAACTCGGCACCTAAAGACAACTTTGACAAATCTTGCAAAGTTCTCATTTTTGACTTAGCATCTTTTCTTATGCTGATTTCTTCTTTGCAGTTCTTCTATGTCTTGGGACTGATTTATGATGTAACTTGGTTTATCAATCCCTTACACTAATTCTTGCTTAATTTGGCGAATTGTGATCACTTGACCTATTAGGTGAAGTGATCTCTGCACTTGATGTGCTAGACTCATCTTTCTTCTTCCATGTCTTATTCATTTCACTTCTGATATATCCAACATCTGTCTTTTCCTTTCCATTGCTGAACTCAGAACTTGATGCCTTTGACCTTGTTGGACAATTCTTGCTGACATGACCAATTTTTAAGCAACTAAAACATGTAGTTTGACTCAACCATCTTTTTTAGTTCCCTCTAAAATGTGTTCTTATGCAGTTCTGTGGTATATGTCCATATTCTTGACAATAGTGATAACTGTACCTAGTGTTGTAATCCCAAAATTCATGATTTGATGTCTTTGCTGGTTGATTTACTATCCACATAGGCTTTGATCTACATTCAAAAGCTCTATGTCCATAAAATCTTGATGTCTTAGTAGTTTTAGTTCTGCATTCATATGCTTGATGACCTTGCTTCTTACATCTATGACAATGGTTTATGCTTTTAGGTTTATCATGCTGATGGGCATTCTTACTTCTACATACATTAGATGCATGTCCTTTCTTTCCATAGAAATGACATGTAGGTTTAACATCTTTACCTTTATCACTTCTTTGTTCTACACTCTTTGATGATTCTCCAACTTTAGTGTTGTTGTATCCAAGTCCTGATGTATCATGGGTTGATCTTGGAGATTTTAGTATTTTCTCAAAATATTTGATAGCTTCACTTGACTTGTTGAGATTCTCTACCACCTCTCTTTCTCTGTTCAATTCATTCTGCATTTGTTCATTTTGAATCTTCAAAGTAGAGATCTCAATATCTTTCACATTGAGTTCATGATGAAGGTTCATCATTTGGGCAAGTGTATCCATCTGCATGTTTGAGATCCTTGTCAATTTAGTACATTTTTCTTCAAGTCTGTTTGTAAGATTTCTTTTGTCATTTTCCATCATGACCTTATCATCAACTGCTCTTTTCTTTTGTTCAATAATTTCACATATCATTATGGCCTGTGATTCATGTTCCATCTTGAGAGATCTTATCTCCTCTATTTGAACTTTTTTTTCTCCATTAGTTTTGTTATTGCTGCATCAAACTCTTTTGTGTCTCCGTTGGAAAATATGTTGGTGTTATCAATCTCTTTGTAGTTTATCTCATTTTTGTCTATGGCTAGATCCTTCCTTTTTTTTAATGAATTTCTTAACTTGTTTCTAAATTCCTCCAAGCTATGCAGAGCAAGTTGCACATCTATCACCTGATTTTCAATGATCTTTCCAAGTTTGAAAGCTTCCATCTTTAGATCTTTTCCTCCAAGCTGTTAGGCTTTTCCTTGTGAGAACTTGTATAAGCTCTGATACCAACTATTGGAATATTCAAATATGGAAAGAGTACTTATGAGAGGGGGGGGGTGAATCATAAGTATCACACTTTAGCCAATAAAACTATTAACTGCAAGTAAATTGCATGCATGTAAATACATCAAACAAATATGAAACTAAACACATGCATCAACAACTCATAACACTAAAATTTGGTAACCCAAAAACTCTCCAAGAATAAGAAGGTAAAACTGGGGTGGGGATGATACCCACAAAAATTACTGCAGCAATATTGTTCAACCACTTCTGATGGTCTTCCCTATTAAAGGCTTTACACTGTATCAATAGTGACCTGGTTAAAGGCTTTACAAACACTTAACATGAAGTGTCACCCTATTAAAATATTTTAATCACCTAATTAAAGGGTCTACGAAATAGCTGTTAAGCTAACCTATCACCATAGGTTTTACATTCTAATACAATTGCTAGAAAGTATTAGGTATAAAGAACCTGATAGATTACAATCCTTGATTGCTGAATGCAGGCACCTTTTCTACTTTCTTTGATCTTGGTCCTTTTATGATCTGATAACCCTTTCTTCTGAAAGTAGATTTTCTTATGCACCCTTGTATGTCCACTCATATATTTTTACAATGAAATTTCATCTTCCTTATAAAGACTTCAAGACTTAGGGTTAGATATGGATCTACAATCCATATTGAATATCAATTTCT
Source organism: Cupressus sempervirens (assembly GCA_028749045.1). Lineage (NCBI taxonomy): Eukaryota > Viridiplantae > Streptophyta > Pinopsida > Cupressales > Cupressaceae > Cupressus > Cupressus sempervirens. The sequence goes on from CM053787.1 coordinate 707,920,970, forward strand.
CGCTCAATACTTGTCTTTTACTGATTGGTTGCATGCCTTTGTCATTTTTCTTATTGGCTGCATGTAGATTGCATAGAAAAAATAAAAGATTCGATCTCATCATTAAATCCATTGAGATTTTCCTTATGTCAACTGCAAAAACTTGTTTACATCATAGTTTGTGCAATTACAAACTCTTATGCTGATATTCTGAGTTACTCGGCTCCTGAGGCATTGCTGATGCTCAGCACATGCTGTTTCCTGGATAGCTCGGCACCTAAACAAAACTATATCACTCAAAACTTGTTAACACTCGGCACTTGTTACTCTTGGCACTTGTTAATACTTGGCACCTTTTGACACTCGGTACTTGTTAATACTCGGCACCTGTTGACACTCGGCACTTGTTAATACTCGGCACCTGTTGACACTCGACACTTGTTACACTCGACACCTACTACTACTCGACACTTGATATAGCTTAGCACTTCATATTACTCGGCACTTACTCTTGATCTTGGTTAAGTGTATTGACACTCAGTTGTCAAATTTATTCTTTAAGCTAACATAAATCACTCATCAGTTCTTAAATAAGCAACTAAAAAGATATTGAAAACATTATTGATCATAATCACATATTCCACCAATATGATCATCTTAATAGGACTGATCCAAAATCAAATACACATAAACCAAATCCATATCATAACATGACATAACCAAAAAAACAAAACATTCAATCACCTCAGTCCTATACAAGAAACTGGGAAGCAATTAAGAATAATTGATCAAAGACTCAAAGGTTATATCAAGAAAGACACATCATCCACCTCAATTCTACACAAGAACTAGAAAGTACATCAAAATATTTGATCAAACTCATCATCACACATACATGACACATTACAATGGTTGGGTATAAAAGATCATAACCAAAATAAGCCATAACATCATCAAAGACCAAAACTCCCAAGCCTTTGGTAAACATCATGATTGGTCAAAGCTAAGTCCACCTGAAACCCAACAAATGTAAACCACATGTCACATAAAGTACATACAAAAGTAATTTCCTCAATACATTAGGTTTTGAAAACACAAAGGTTTAATTTTCACTTATAGGTTTTCAAGTTCTCATTTTTATTTTCAAGTATTGCAATTCATAATGTCTTTAATCTCAAACAAGGTTCACATTTTCATTTCTAAGTTTTTGTTTCCAAGTATTATGGTTTATAGAGTTTTTGATATACAAATAGGGTTCTGATTTACATACTTCATTTAACAATGTAACCCTAAAAGTTCATCATATTCATTTAGATAAATCAATCATTAGGTTCAAAATAAATATTTTAATTAAACCCAATTGATTTAACACTAAAACCCTATTTCCAAACAACTTATAGTTTACTATCTAAAATATAATTTTAAAAGCGTATTAATAAATTTAAACAATTAATATTAACTATTAAATTAATTATTATTAATTATTAATATTATTAATTTATTAATAATCTTCATTACTATAATAATAAAGTAATATTAACAAGTTAATAATATCATAACGTTAAATTTCATTAATTTAAATTTAATTTAAATCAAAAACAAACTAAATTTAATAATTTGCTAAATTAAAATTTAATAAATTAAATTATAATTTTTAAACAAAACCTTTAATTATGCGTTTTAGGCCTGTTGACTGTGCTTGTGAAGGTTATCATAACGGACTTGTTGCGATCGCAACAGAGTACTGTTGCATCAGTAGTAGTAACTATTGCATACGCAGCAAGGTACGTTGTTGCTGTGAGGAGGAGGGGAGGTGGGATGTGGTGGCCCTTCTCCCTCCAAAATATTTTATATTAATTTTTTTATTTAAAAAATATATATTTAAAACTAACTAACTAATTTGCCCCCTTCCAATCTATTTTATTTATATTTTTATTTTTATAATTAGTAGAGTAATTATAAATTAATGTGCTAATTATTTAAAAAAAATTCTGATAATTTTCATTCCAGATTTGATAGGGCAATTAATTGTAAACAATCAAATTTGCATTTTAAAAAATTGACTTCTTTTCCAAACCCTACCTGATTAAAAATACCATTCTATTAAACTAATAGAACGAGGTTTTATAAATTATCAATACTCATATAAAAATAATCTTAAAATGAAGAATAATTAGAATATACAACAAGGCTTTCAATTTAATTAATTTGATCATACAGAAAATAAAAAACAAAACCTAGTAAATTACAACATAATGATATCAACCAAATCTAAAATTTCAAGAACGGATTTACCTAGGCACAAAGAAGACAAGAAATTTAAGATTGGAAAACTACTACACAAATTAACCACAAGATTCTACCTAAATCTGATGCTAATTCGACAACACGCGGAATATGCAAGTATTTTCTTCCTTTCTGAAAACCTCCTTCTCTAAAATTGCTCCTCCAAAACCCAGTTAATGCAAAAATGAGCTCTAGATCTCTAATAAAGAGTTCTCCCCTAAATTTAGGGCCTTGATTGTGCAATCTCATAGGAAGACTTGTTGATCTTTATCTTTTAATATTTGATTATATTTTAAATATTCATGCACACTTTTTAAAATTTAAAATATCTTTATTAAATTAATTTTTGAGACATTTTTTATAAAAAATATTTATTAACTTAAGTAATACTAATATTTAGCATTTATTTAAAAATGAACTCCTAAATATATTATTATTAAATTAATTAAATATTAATATGTCCAAAATTAGATTTTAACTAAAACTTTAAATTTAGTTCTTTTATTTAATTAATTTCTCAATTAAATAAATATAATTAAATATTGATTTTACCTTATAGAATTCTTATTAAATTAAATCATTAAATATTATTTTAATTTATTTAATTATAACAGAAAGCACACCAAAGACCCACAAGACTAAAAATGAAAACCCATAATAAAATACAGACAACTAGATCACATCAAGTTATGTCACTTGACAAATTCAAAAGGGTAGACAACTCAAATACTTGCCCTACTTTCTAGGAAAATTGGCTTAAGGATAGGATTTAGGCTCAAGAGTTATCTCCCCTCTCTTACCATTGAGATATTGTGATAGGGTATGATCATCCTGTCGATACCTGGTACCTAAAATCTACATAAAATCCACACATGTACATACCCATTTATTCTAAACTAAACAAGAAATGGTGGGAAGTGGTGCATCATGTAGATCCTGACTATCATGTGACTACGACTCCCTCCCTCAACCATATCAGAAACATCATACATAAAGTAAAACATATAGGTATTGTTAGAAATACTTTAGAATAACTGAGTGGGGGGGGGGCTGGGGTGTGAATCAGTTATTCAAGGTCCAACATGTCAAATTCAAACTTTTTAGCAAGTAAAGTGTGTCCATTTAACTATTTGTTCATCCAAGCTTTAACTTTCCTATTCACCAAATTACTGTAAATCAGCATGCAAGCATAACAGATTAAAAGATCAACACATAACATAGTGATTTACATAGAAACCCAATTTGGGAAAAACCACCAGTAACATGCTACTCCATTCTCACTCTTCTGAAGTGATGCCTTATGAAAGGCCTGCCCTGTTAAAGGCTACAACACATTGTTAAATGTGACCTAGTTAAAGGATTTAACCACTTTGTTAGAAGTGGCTCTAGTTAGAGGATTTACAAATGGCTATTAGACCAACCTAAGTCCATAGGATTTTAAAGGATTTACAAATGGCTATTAGACCAACCTAAGTCCATAGTATTTCCTTCTACCCTAACTGATACAATTGCTAGAGAGTAACAATAAGGGGTTTAGACTTGATTACAGAATACAACTCAACTTGTAGATCTTGGATCACTTCTCAGCTCATATCTTTGCCTGGCTTTTAGTCTCTGCAACTCTGACTACTTGCCCTCCTTTCAAGCTTAGTCTCCTTGAGTCTCCATGCTCACTGTACTAGTACAATCATCTCTCTCTAATCACTTGTTGAAGTAGAGTCCCTATGCTCTATTCTTCCTTCTCCTAGATGTCTTCTCCTTGACACCATTCTAACCACTTTGCAATTTGGTACTCCAGTAGCTCTTGCTTCTTGGCCTATGAATCCTTAATTAGAAGTTTGGAACTTCCTTTTCCCACTTGATTCTTCCCTCCTTTAATTTCAATTCTTATGGATTAGGTAGGGTTCATTGAATCTAACCCATATTTTGTTTCCTCTACAAACATCATGAAGAATCCTCTTGAATTTGATCATTGCACTTCATTACAATATCATAACTCAACCTTTCTCTTAGGTGCTCTTGTTACATCTTGTTGATCAAATCCTCTTCATCAATCAACTAAGTGATAGTACTTGGATCTTGTAAGCAATGGTCATTCCTACAATTAGAAGGTTTGACATCAATGACAAAACAATGATTGAAAATATTCTTTTAACAACAATATCCCTCTTTGACAGTAAACCTTCTTCATCAATGATTTTTTCAATCAAATTTCCAACAATCTCCCTCTTTAGAATTGATGGCAAACCAAACTGATCAACCATCAGACTAAACTACTTAACCAAGTGCTAACTAGGTTAGAACAGTAAGTCAAATGCCAAAAAGTAATTGTGTTACCATCAGTTTTCACATCTCCCTCTTTTGATTAACTATCCTAATTGCTTTATGCTAACTTCTCCCTCTTAGTTGTTGTATCCTTTTTCTTTCCTTTCTTCCTTCCTATATTTTCTCCCTCTGTATGCATTGCTCATCTTCTATCATTCTCTGTTCTGATCAACTTCTTCATCTTCTCTTTTTCCTTCCTCTAGATTTGAAAATCTTCTTCTTTCTCTATTTGATCAATTTTTGCACTTTCTCCCTCATATCGTTGATCAAATGTTGTTGATCACTTTCTTCTTTACTTCTCCCTCTTTTGACAACAATGCCAAAGACATATCATTCACTATCTTATCATGCAAGTATAGCTTTTGAGGTTCTTTCAATTTCTCCCTCTATCACCTTGCTTGTGACTGATTTGAATCTTCAACACTTTAATTACTTCAAGCATAATTCTTAAAGTAAATATCCTCTACATCAGTGTGTAATATTTCAACAATCAATTCTTCTAATGTAGGGCAGTCTTGCTTTTGCTTCAAGTAGCCTTAGCTAGGGCTATCACCCCTAACTTACCTCTAAGATACTCAAAAGCATCTTTAGGTAGTTCTTTTGTGAAGATGTTAACAATCTATTCCTTTGAGCTTACCTATTCCATCTTCACTTGTTTGTCTTCCACCAGTTCTCTTACATAGTGATACTTGATTACAATGTGCTTGGCTTTGGCATGCATTACAAGGTTCTTTGATATGTTAATAGCACTTGTATTATCACAATAAAGTATCACAAGTTCATTTACCTCTTCCTTCATACCTTGCCACAGATGTGTGATGCATACAATATTGGTGCAATTGATAGCAGCTGCAACATATTCAGCTTTTTCCATGGACTGTGAGGTACAACTTTGCTTTTCGTTGGTCCATGTAATCAATCTTTTTCCCAAGAAAAGTGCTCCTCTACTGGTGCTTTTTCTATCATCAATATTACCTCCCCAATCTGCATCAGTGTAGGCTCTTAGTTCAAAATTTTCACTTCTCTTATAGTACAAACCAAAGTCATATATTCCTTTTAGGTGCCTCAGTATTCTCTTTACTACCATCAGATGATTTTCTCTTGGATTTGTAGAAAATCTTTCCACTATTCCAACAACTAATGCAATGTCTGGTCTACTATGTACAACATATTGCAACTTTCCAATCATTGATCTATATAATGTCTAATTCACTTCAGTTGACTCATCATTCTTGGATAACTTATGTCCTATCACCATTGGTGTGCTAGCTAGTTTTGAATCTTCTAATCCAAATGTTTTAAGTATCTCCTTGATGTATTTTTATTGGGTCACAAATATGCCATGCTTCAATTGATGTACTTGCAATCCAAAAAAAAATTGATTTCTCCAAACATTGACATCTCAAACTCATGTTTCATTTGATCAAAAAAATCTTTGTATAGAACATCTTTTCCTCCAAATGTTATATCATCAACAAAGATTTTAGATATCAAAATGTCTTTACCTTTTTCTACCTTGATATACAGGTTACTTTTGTCATCTATTCTCTCAAATTCAATCTTCACAAGATATTTGTGCAATCTCTCATATCGTGCTCTAGGTGCTTGCTTCAAACCATAAATTGCCTTATGCAATTTGCAAACCATATCCTTGTTATTGTCATCAACAAATCCCTCTAGTTTTTCTATGTAGACTTCCTCTTCTAGTATACCATTCAGAAAAGTAGACTTCAGATCCATTTGGTAGACATTGAAACCTTTGTAAGTAGCATATGCGAGTGGTGTTCTTACTCCTTCTATTCTTTCTACAGGGGCAAATGTTTCCCCATAATCCAGTCCTTCTTCTTGTTCATAGCCTTTTCAAACTAATCTAGCTTTGTTTCTAGTTATCTCACCGTTCTCATCAAGTTTGTTCCTAAAAATCCATTTGGTACCAATTACATTCTTATCAGTTGGTCTAGGAACTAGGGTCCAAGTTTTGTTCTTCTCAATCTGATCTATCTCCTCTTCCATAGCTTTATACCAGTCATCATCTTGTAGTGCATCTTTCACTATTTTGAGCTCAACTTTTCTTAGTAGGCATGATTCATTCCTTAGTCTATTCCTTCTCATTGGTTTGGCATCCTTCTTACCAATGATTTGATATGTAGGGTGATGTCTTCTCACATACTTAGCTAACCTTGGTTCTATCCTTCTTTCCATGTTTGGTCCTTCAACTTTAGAATCATTTTCTTCTTCTTCACCTGGTACTTCATCATCTCTTTCATGTATATTATTTTCAGAGTTAGAATGTACATTTTCTTCATTCTACAACTTGGCTTCTGAATGCAGCTTGGCATTCACTGGCTATGACTCAACCGATATTGAGATTTGTTGCCAATTCCCAACTTGATTGGCAACATTATCTTCAACGGTCATTCCTTCATAGAAATATACAAAAGATCTATAATCTTCTAATTTCTTGGAATCATCAACTTGGACTTTTGCATGCTCATCAAAATTTACATTTGCATTTTCCACAATTTTTTTAGTGTTAATGTTCCAACACTTATATGCTTTTCTTCTAGTAGAGTATCCAAGAAATATGCCTTCATCACTCTTTGCATCAAACTTTCCATTTCTAGTATCTTTAAGAATATAGCATTTACAACCAAATACTTTGAAATATTTTTCATTTGGTGAGTGACCATACCATAGTTCAAAAGGTGTTACATTTGTACCTTTCTTGACTTGGACTCTATTTAGGGTGTAAATAGCAGTACTTACAACTTCTCTCCAGTACTTTAGAGAAACATTTGTCTCCATCATCAAGGTCCTTGTATAGCCTATCACTAATATATTTCTTCTTTTAGCAATACCATTATGTGGTGGAGTTCTTGGTGCTAATATTTGCCTTTTGATACCTTTGTCATTGTAGAATACCTCAAACTCTTTTGATGTAAATCACCTCCTATGTCTGATCTTAGGAATTTTAGACTTTTACCCATTTCCTTCTCAACTCTGGCAAAATACCACTTGAACATTTGAAATGCATCAAATTTTTTCTTTAAAAACATAGTAGCCATCATCCTAAAATAGTCATCTACAAATAGCATTATGTATTTGTCTCCTAGGTAGATTTGCACTTTTTTTGGACCACATAAGTCTATATGGACCAAATCTAGTACTTCTTTGGAAGTATATACTTTACTTTTGAAACTAGACTTAGTTATCTTCCCTAGTTGACATTGTTTGCACATTGTGTTTTTAGGATTCTTTAGTTTAAGTAAACGTCTTACTTTCTTCTTTTTGCTAATGCTAATCAAATTTTTATAGTTAACATGACATAACCTTTTATGTCATAACCACAAATCATCAAGTATAACAACAAAACAAGATGCATCTTCCATATCTAGGTAGAACAAGTTACTCCTAGTTTGTTCACCTTTTCCTATCAAATTTCTATCATTGTCATAGATCTTGCCAGATTTGTTTCCAAATTCTACTTTGCAACCTACATTGCCTAACTATGATACACTCAACAAATTGTAGTTTAGTCCTTCAACATAATATGCATAATCACATGAAATTTTCTGTGTAAGTTTAATTGAGCCTTTTTCTTTGATTTGACGTGGAGCATCATTACCAAATCTAACACTATTTCCATCATATTGAGTAAAGGTAATAAACTTAATTTTGTCTCCTATCATGTGATGTGAGCATCCACTATCTATGATCCACTTGTCATTCTTGTTCACACAGGTTACCAATACTATTGCTTCATCTTCATTAGATTCATCCTTTATGGCCACATAGACTACTTCATCATCATTCTCATTAGAATATTCTTCAACAATGTAGCATCTCTTGCCTTTGTCCTTGTAATCTCTACTATCATCTTCTCTCTTGTTCTAGTAATTGTTTCCTTCTTTGTAGTTCTTATTTTTTGTACACCTTGTAGTAATATGACCTAATTCATTGTAATTGAAACATATGATAGGGCGCTTACCTTTGAATTTACCTTTGCCTCTATGGAATCTTCTAGCCATTAATGCTTCCAACTATTCCACGTCTTCTTCATCTATGTTGCTATCATTGGATGCTATCATCTTCTTGTTTGATATCACCTCCTTAGTGTCTTTCAATATCATCTTGGCCTTGAAAGTAGATTCAAGGTTCTTAGGTCTGTAGTTATCAAAATTTGACAAATCAAATTTAGTAAGTCTTCCCACAATTCCTTCAAAGGTTAGTGTGTTTCCTTATACACACCTTAGCTCTTGGATGGCTGAAACTCTAATAGCATAGATGGGGAGTAGGGTTCTCAAATATTTTCTGTTGACAGTCTCTTCTTCCAATTGACCACCTAGACTTCTTATTTCACTTACCACTTCTTTCATTCTAGTAGCATATTGAGCAGCATTTTCGCCTTCCTCCATTTTTGTGTCATCAAACTTTCCTCTAAGTATTTCTATCTTTGCTCTCTAAAAATTTTGATCTCCTTCATAGATATTTGATAGGGCTTTTCACATCTTGAATGTAGTGTCACATCCTTTGATGTCATCAAATTTAGCATAACTGAGTGCAGAGGCAATCTCCAGCATTGCTTGATTATGCTCCTTCCTTTTGCTCAAATCATTTGTAGTAAGAGGTCTAGTTGGGTCTACATGTTCTATTCCAATTGAGTTTTGTGCATAGTCACCTATTGATCCAAGGTGCAATTTCATTAGAGTCTGCCATGTAGTGAAGTTATCTTTGTTGAGCTTGGGAACTTCTCTCTTGGACATCTTGATCTTCCTGCTTCTAGTGCCTTGAAACTAAATTAGTAGATGGATCTCATACCAATTTTTAGAAATTCTTTAGAATAACTGAGAGCAAGGGTGAATCAATTATTCAAGGTCCAACATGTCCAATTCAAACTTTTTAGGAAGTAAAGTGTGCCCATTTAACTATTTGTTCATCCAAGATTTAACTTTCCTATTTAGCAAGTTACTGTAAATCAACATGCAAGCATAACACATAAAAAGATCAACACATAGCATAGTCATTTACGTAGAAACCCAATTTGGGAAAAACCACTAGTAACATGCTACTCCATTCTCACTCTTCTAAAGTGATCCTTGTGAAAGGATTAAACCGCCTTGTTAGAAGTGGGCCTAGTTAGAGAACTTTAGAACATTCACTTGGAATGCCACCCTATTAAAGGATTTACAAATGGTTGTTAGAACAACCTAAGTACATAAGATTTCCTTCTACCCTAACTGATACAATTGCTAGAGAGTAGAAATAAGAGGTTTAGACCTAATTATAGAATACAACTCAACTTGTAGATCTTAGATCACTTCTCAGCTCATATTTTTGCCTGGCTTTCAGTCTCTGCAACTCTAACTGCTTGCCCTCTTTTTAAGCTTAGTCTCCTTGAGTTTCCATGCTCACTATACCAGTGCAATCATCTCTCTATGATCACTTATCAAAGTAGAGTCTTTGTGCTCTATTCTTCCTTCTCCTTGACACCCTTCTAACCACTTCACAATTTGGCACTCCAATAGCTTTTTCTTCTTGGCCTGTGACTCCTTAAATAGAAGTCTGGAACTTCCTTTTCCCACTCGATTCTTCTCTCCTTTAATTTCAATTTGTATGGATTAGGTAGGATTCATTGAATCTAACCCATATTTTGTTTCCTCTAGAAACATCATGAAGAATCCCCTTGAATTTGCTCAAAAATAATTTACATAGAATTCTGTGTCACTAGCTCATCATCCTTATCCTCCAATTGGTTCATAAAATTCAAGGTAACAATTTTGTTGGCTCAATTTTGGTGAATCTTAGACTTTTAAAATAATACAGTAGCTTAGCACTATTGAAATTTTGGTACTTAGCACATACTGTGTTACTCGACATCAACTGTGTTTTTACTGATGCTCGGCACCTGAAGTTCACTCGACACCTACTAAGATTTTTTGATGCTTAGCACTTGTTACTTTTCTTGGCACTTGAACTTCACTCGGCACCTGAAGTTCACTCAACACACACTAGATTTTTCATTTTCTCGGCTTCAACTAGCTTGCTCAGCACCCATTGATGAACTTAGTTAAGCTTTGTAGTCAACCTTGTTCTAACTTATACTTCTAGTGTTTCTTAGTGTGACCAACCTCTATATCTTCAAGTATGTTACCAATACATCATTTAATTTTTGTCTTAGCTGATCCTTGCACTTCATTACAATATCATAACTCAACCTTTCTCTTAGGTGCTCTTGTTACATCTTGTTGATCAAATCCTCTTTACCAATCAACTAAGTAATAGTACTGGGATCTTGTAAGAAATTGTCATTCCTACAAATAGCAGGTTTGACATCAATGACAAAAAAATAATTGAAAACATCCTTTTAACAACAATCTCCCTCTTTGATAGTAAACCTTCTTCATTAATGATCTTTTCAATCAAATTTCCAACAAGTACATCATACACATACAAGTATGGGGTAAGTATCCACAAAAAAATGCATACAAATTATCCATCTATCTATTATCATGAACTAAATAAAATCAATATATACAAGTATCATCATCAAAGAATAATCATGCATACATGAAATAACTAGTACCAAAGTAACTCATCATATAATCAACTGAGTATGAAATAATACCCAAAAATCTAGAAAACAATGTCACTAATCATCAAGCATAAACATAAAGCTGGCCTAAAAGAGTTCAGAAATATAATACAAAAAGTCAACTAGGGGTAGGCATTATAGGATTTAAGATCTGGTGAACCTGATATTAAGATTAGAGGAGTGTTTAGTGCAGACAATGCATGGTGAGTTGGCAAAGAGATTGCATTTGGAAAAGAGATAGCATTGGACATTTTTTATTGGTATTATTTTCTGAAGGATGGTACAAAGGCTAGTTGGACAGGGAGTTCAATGGTCTTGCCCCTAAAGAAGTTTGGATAGTGGGTCCCTCTTCCTTCCTCAAATTTGAACAAGGTTAGTACAACTCCTAAGGGTTGGAATATCCTCATAGGGATTCAAAGTCTCCTAACAGGAACCGATATGTAGTAAATGTATTTCATTGACTCTTAACAAGGTCCATCCTCTTACAAAGAGCTTATAATTAGTACATCATTTTGTGGGTAACATTCCCACTAGGGTTTTCCTTCTGATCAATGGTTTCCCTAGTTAACAAATTTGGTGTTATTTTGTATGGTTATCTTCTTCTAGTTATTGCACTTGTTGATTACATATTTCAGATTTAATAAGATTAATAAGAGTTGTTGTAATTGGATAACCAATTCACCCTCTTCCCTACCCTCCCCCTCTCAATTATCTTGGTGGAATTTTTTTTTTTACATAAAGAAGTGATTTTTTTATAGTATTAACCAAGCATTTATAGTGTTAACTAATCATAGCATTGATCGAGCACATGTAGTGTTGACCGAGCGATGGAAAGGAATAATAGTTTGAAAAGATTTTATTTGAAGATGACACTTGTTGAAAATAAATATTTTTCAAGAAGCTTTGAATATAAGGATGATGTTAGTTATGAGATCATTTCATTGTTGCATTTTAACCATTGTTGCATAAAATCTCTTAACCAAGTAGACCTAATAGTCTTATTTGTAAATCCATTGTATGGTGACATTTTGTTGAATTTTTTATAAGTCCTTTATATTGGATCACTCTATAGATATTTAACAGTGATAATTTCTAGATTATCTGTGGTGAAAATCCTCTAACAAGGTCACATTAATAATGTGTTTATTAACTTTAACAAGGAAGGTTCCTAAAAGAGCTCACTTCAAAAGAGTGAAATTCTTGGGTTCTCATTTCTCAAGTGGTTTTCCCTTAACAGGGTTTCCATGTTAAATGCTTTCTCAACTTGTGTGAATATTTATTGTGTTTCATGTTATTTCAAGTTTACTAATTATTGTTGCAACTCATTATACATAAGAAATTTTACTCTAATATTCTATGTATGAAGTTAATATTTTGATAGTTAGATATGGTTACCGAGAAACATATCTGAAAGACAAAGATTTTAAGATTGTGGAAAAGTGTTTTAAGGCCTATAGGATAACTATTTATAACTTATTCACCCACCCCCCCTCCCCTGCCCTACCTACCAGGCCCCTCTCAGTTATCTAAATTTGACACCTTTATGCAACTACCAATTTAGGATAATAAAGTAACTCTTCAAATACAATAGCTTTATAACCCTCTTACCTTCTCACTATCCTTCTCATATTTGATCATTCTAAATATTAGAACCAATTTCTAGTGGTTGATGAGATGTAGTTAGTATTGTATTTTTTAGAGTTGGTCAAGTTATTCAGTATTGAACAAGTGCTTTGATGGTCAAGTGTTTCTTTGTGTGTTGAGTGAACCTGATATTTGTTGATGCTCGGTTCCTTCATTAACTAATTTTTTCTATGAATGGTTCCTAGTGTGAGATAACTTATTCATTTAATTTGGGTCATGAATTCAATCTAAGGATCATGCATTGGAATGTGTGCATATTTTTTAAAGGTTTCTTGTCTCTTATATAAAGATCTAGAACCTTTTGTAAGTCATTTTGGAAATTATAAGTAGGGGTTTCTAGGCTTAGGTTAAGCATCACTTAGAGAGTTGGAGCAGATGATCCTAGAGGAGCAAGTTTAGAGTTAGATATACAGAGTTCATGGATCTAGAAGTTATAATCTTTTTATTGGTTGCAACCCACAAGGCCTTATAGATAGGTATATTTTTTGATAATGTGCTAAATCAATAAAGTTATTGTTTCTTCTTCCCTCCTTGGTGTTGTTCCCTATTATTTTATTTTGTTGTGTTTACAGGGTGTTTGGACTATTAGGTGTGCCTTTTTCCTTGACTTTCCCAACCATACTAGCATCGAGTGGTATTAGAGCTTTTAGTTCATCCTTGAGGAATTATATTATGTAGAACCCTAATTGATTTTGGTTTTAGGGTAGAAGATCTATGGATTTGATCTATAACTTGCAAAAGGTTATGATCTTATAGGAACCTAGTTGTCAAGATGGTTCAAGGTAGAGGAAATTTTGACACTACTATATTGGACATGTTGAGATAGATTGTATCTAGATTAGATGTTGAGGAGACATCCTCAAGGAGAGGAGTACAACTTTTTGATATGAGTAATGATGAAGAAATGGCACTAAACCCTAATCCAAAAATTGAGGAAGATCAAGATGAGGAAATATTGTTAAGGGTATTGTCTAGGGCACATTCAAAGCCTGATTTGGAATTTGTTCTTTGTGATGGAAAATTGGACCCAATGTTGTGTCAAATTGGAACTCTAATATGGAGAATTTCTTTGAGTTTGAAAGAACTCATGATAATATAAAGGTGAATATTGTAGTCACTAGGTTGAAAGGTCATGCCTCACTGTGGTGGGAGAATTTGCAAACTGATAGATAAAGAAGAGGAAAAGAAATGATCATGACATGGATCAAAATGGTGAACAAGGTGAAGAAGAAGTTCCTTCCTACTGATTACCAAGTTAGCTTGTTGAGAAAGATGCAATGAGACAAATGGACATGACTTTGAAGGACTACACTATTGAATGCAATATATTTGACATCATATATAGACATGTGGATGACGAGGTTGAAAATTTTGTAAGGTTCCTGAATGGATTGATATCTAGAATTCAAGATGAAATAAGTTTTGTGCAATTGGATAATGTGGAAGAAGCATATCAATATGCCCTAGAGGCTAAGGAGATCTTGAAAAGGAAGCATGAACAAAGATAGAGAGGTAGAGGTGGTAGATTCTAGAGAGGAAGAGGTAGATCCTATGGAGAAAGTGGTAGATTTGACAATTTTGCACAAGATAAGGAAAATCCAAATGGAAAACTAATGAGAAAGGAAAGACTCAATGGAAAGGTGGTAATTCCTATGGAGGACATACTATATCTTATCGAGGAAGAGGTAATTCCTAATCTAGAGATGATTTTTGTGGTAATTATTTCAGATGTGGTAAGGAGGGGCATAGATCCTTTGAGTGTAGATAATCTTGTGAGAATAAACAAGGTAACAAAAATATTTGATTCAAGGAGGTCTTGAGGGTTCACCAAGTGGAGTTGAGGTTGGAGAAAACTTAATGTTAAGGAGAATTTTATGTAATAAAATATTTGATGAAGAACCTATCATGAGGAGAATTATTTTCATGACCAAATGTAAGATGGCAGGAAAATGTTGCAAAGTGATTGTTGATAGTAGCAGTTTAGCAAATTGGAAATCAAAGAAGTTAGTTACGAAGTTTTAGTTGTAGAGGCTAAAAAACCCTAAATCATATCATTTATCATGGATCAAGGATGAGCATAAATTATTGGTAAGTGAGCAATGTGTTGTAAAACTCAAGACTAGAAGCTGCTTTGATGAAGTTTTGTGTGATATTATGCTTATGGATTGTTGTAATATTATTTTGGGTAGACCTTGGTAGTATGAAAGACATGTTGTGCATGATAGTATATTGAATCAATATACTCTATGGGTGGATGGAGTAAAGGAAACATTGTTTCCTTTGATTGAAGTTCTAGATGAGTTAAATTATACTACTATTAGAATTTTTATGGTCAATGGAAAATAATTTGAGAACGAAATGAAAAAAACCAAGTATGTTTTGTTGTAATTCCTAGAAGACTAATTTGGGATAGTAATTACCAAGTAATAGAATATAATAATGGTCAAGCGACAGATAGAAGTTGAGTGAAAAAATATAGTGGAGGTCAATTGATAGTAGCAGTTGTCAATGTTAGTTGAGTGCCAGCAGAAATTGGAAACTTGTTGAATGAATACATGAAAATTGTTGTAGGAGATATCCTTGATGGTTTACCACTAGTAAGAAGCATAACTCATTGTATGGATCTAATTCCTAGAGCTAGTTTATCAAATTAAGAATGATATAGATTGAAACCTACTAGGAATGAATAACTTAATAGACAAGTGTAGGAGTTATTGCAGAAAGGTTTGATTAGAGAAAGCTTGAGTCCATGTGTTGTACATGTTCTATTGGCACCTAAGAAGAATGGATAATGGAGAATATGTAGTGATCCCAGAGCTATTAACAAGATAACAATAAAATATAGGTTTCCTATGCCAAGGATGGATGACATATTGGATTGTTTGAGTAGAGAAAAGTATTTCACCAAGATTTATTTGAAGAGTGGTTATCATCGCATCAGAATCAAAGAAGGTGATTAGTGGAAGGCTGCTTTCAATACAAAAGATGGTTTGTATGAGTGGTTGGTAATACCTTTTGGTTTGACTAATACGCCAAGTACTTTCATGAGGTTAATGAACAAAGTTATCAAATATTCTTTGATAAGTTTGTGATTTTATTTGGATGATATTATGATATTAAATCTAATTAAGGAAGAGCACCTTCATCATATTAGGCAAGTATTACAGAGATTGAAAGAGGGGAATTTCTTGATTAATTTGAAAAAGTGTTCCATAATACAAGAGGAGATTGTGTATTTGGGATATGTGATTTTAATTGATGGTTTGAGAATAGATACTAATAAGGTTAAATAAATATATGAGTGGCCTACACCTAAGAATGTGGGTGAGGTGAGATCATTTCATAGTTTGTCTAGTTTCTATAGGAAGTTTATAAAGAATTTTAGTTGTGTTTGTAATGTTATTCCTCAAACTATGAGAGGAGATTAAAAAAATTTCAAGTGGACATATGGAGATAATAAGAATTTTGAGACTTTGAAACAAAAGGTTGCTAAATTATCTATAGTGGATTTACCTAATTTTAATAAGGTATTTCAAGTATAATGTGATGTAAGTGGTAGTGCAATAGGTGTTATGTTGAGCCAAGAAGGCAAACCTATTTCTTTCTTTCGTGAGAAATTGAATTATGCTAAAGGGAAGTATTATGTGTATGACCAAGGTTTATATGCTATTGTTCAAGTCTTGAAGAAGTGAAGAGATTATTTGATTCATAAGGAGTTGTGTTGTATATTGATCATAAAGCTTTACAGTATTTGGGTAGTCAACATAAGTTGAATCAGAGACATCTAAAGTGGCTAAAGTACTTACAAAGTTTCACATTTGTGATAAAGCATAAAAGTGGAGTTACTAACCAAGTTGTAGACACATTGAGTAGAAAATTTTCTTTATTGATCGAGAGGAAGGTTGAAGTTCTTGGTTTTGATGAGATGAAGGATTTGTATGATACAAACCCTAGTTTTTCTAAGGCTTGAGAGAGTGTAGAGCACAAAATTTATCAAATCAATTGAGTAAGTATGATGAGTATTTCATTCAAGAAGGTATGTTGTTCAAAGGAATTCAGTTTTGTATACCAAGAAGTTCTATGAGAGTTAATTTGATTAAGGAAAATTGTTGTGGTGGATTGGCTAGAAATTTTGGAATTGACAAATCATTTTGTTTTCTTAAGGATAAGTATTATTGCCCATAGATTTATAAGGATTTTCAAAAGTTTGTAAAGAGTTGTGGAATTTTTCAAGTTGCAAAAGGAGTAAGTCAAAATATTGGATTGCATATACATGTTTCTATTCTTGAGAAACCTTAGAGTAACATCAGTATGAATTTATGTTCTTGGAGTACCTAAGATAGAAAGAGGCTATGATTCCATATTTGTTTCTATGGATAGATTTTTTAACACAACTCATTTCATACCATGTAAGAAGACATCAGATGTAGTGCATGTTGCAGATATTTTCTTCAAAGAGAATGTTAGATTACATGGATTACCAAGAATTATTATCTCTAACAGAGACAACAAATTTGTTGGTTACTTTTGAAGAACTTTGTGGAAGAAAATGGATACTGAGTTGAAGCTGAGTTCTACATTCCATTACAAAAATATGGACAGAAAGAGGTTGTGAATAGAAGATTTGGTAATTTTTGAGATGTTTAGTTGGAGATAAGTCAAGTAATTAGGATATGGTATTGGCACAAGTTGAGTTTGCATATAATAATTTTGTGAATAGGATGAGATTATCACTAGAATGCAACCTAGAGGTATATCAAATTTGAGGGATGTTGTCAATGAAGAGAAGAGAATTTTTGAAGGGGAAGAATTTTCTAGTTTTATTTAGTCTTTGCATGAGAAAGTGAAGTTGACTTTGGAAAAAAGTAATCAAAAGTTTAAGGAGAATGTAGACAAGTCTAGAAAACATCATATTTTTCAAGTTGGTTATAAGGTAATGGTTCATTTGAAGAAGGGTAGATTTCCTATTAGAACATATAGTAAGCTTAAAGTGAAGAAATTTGGCCATTGTAAAATTTTGAGGAAGTTTGACAATGGTAATGGTTATGAAGTTGAGTTACCTGATGACATAGATATATATACTATATTCAATATTTTTTATTTACATAAGTACCATGAGTCAAATGATGAAGTTGTTGTATTAGGTTATTATCCTAAAAATTAGACTGAAGAGGTTGAACAAATATTGGATCACAGAGTTGGTAAAAGCAAAAGAGGAAAATATTACTATGAATATTTGGTGAAGTAAAAGAATAGACCAATTGAAGATGCTACATAGTTTTCTTAATCTAAGTAGGAGTCATCTTAGGTCATGACATCCCAATGATTAAAGAGAATCATTTCTTTCAACCTTAGTTGTTTAATGCAGGAGCATCCTAGGTTTCCTTGCTACCCTATTCATCTTTGTTCATTTTTCCTATTAGTACTGAGTTCCATTGATTGTCGAGTTGTTCAGTGATGGTTGAGATGTTCAATATTGGTCAATTTTTTTAGTATTGATTGAGTGCTTTAGTGGCCAAGTATTTCTTCATGTGCTAAGTGAACCAAACATTTTTTGATGCTTGATTTCTTCTTTGACTAATTTTGTCTGTGAGTGGTTCCTAGTGTGAGCAGAGTTATGTATTTAATTTGCGTCATGAATTTATTGTAAGGATCTTGCATTGGAATGTGTGCAAACCATTTTAAGGTTGGTAATCTCTTATGTAAAGATCTATAACCTTATGTAAGTCTTTTTGGCAAGTATAAGTAGGGGTGTAAAGGCTTAGGTTAAGCATCACTTAGAGAGTTGGAGCAGATGATCCTAGAGAAGCAAGTTTAGACTTAGATTTACAGATATCATGGATCTGGAAGTTGTAATCATTGTATCGGTTGCAAGCCAAAAGGTCTTACAGTTTGGCATGTTTGTGAATAATGTGATGAATTAATAAATTCATTATTGCTTCTTCTCTCCTTGGTGTTGTTTTCTTTCATTGTGTTTACTCTATAGGATGTTTGGATTGTTAGGTGTGCCTTTAGCCATAACATTCCCAACCATACCTATGTCAAATGCACTTGACTAAAATATAGTAATTATCAGTGAGTCTTTCCTCCACCACTAATTGGGTATCCTTATATTTAAACTCTTCTAGATAGTTGTCAGTGTATATTGTTACCTATTTCTTATCAGTATTTAGTGTCCTCTAAAAAACATGGGGAAGAACTACTAATTAAAATATCAAGTTCCATATCTTGGTATTTCATATTTCATTGCTAAGAAGTTCTTAATCAAAACTAAGTGTACAAGATTCTCAATAATAGGTTGTCCCTAATAAAGGAGAAGAAACTGCTCAGAATATATTTTGAAATGGTGGGATAACCCTAATGATTAGGACCCCTTTGTATTGTTTATTGTATTGAAGATCATGTATTTAACATAATACTATAATTAATTTTATGTATTAGGGTCATAGATAATGTCATTACTCCTATTTTATTTCATGAGTTTGGTATTTTATTTTTGAATTTAGTAATTTGGCATCTAGGAGTGAGTCAAAATTGTGAGCAAGTTTGAGGACTAGTATGGTTTTAGTATATGGATGTGGGTAAAAGCACAAACCTATGTCACCTTTTGTAAAGAAAAAGGACAATACCAAGCAAATTGTTCAACTTTAATGAAATAATAGTGGCATTTTTGTTAATAATTTGATAATGACGATGAAATGTGTAAACTTGGATGAGGTTTATGCCTATAATTTTTTTAAAGAAATTGAGAAATTTTTTTCATTTTTAAATTTATGAAGTCCTTTTTTTAATTGAAAAAAATATATGGTGTCATTCCCATCAAACAAGTACATGCAAATAATTTGTCTTGTTGAGATTTCAAAATATGTTCTAGATGAAATGTATATTCAAAATATGTTTGAGAAGAATGGAATATACTAAAAAAGTGGCATGGTATTGTTCAAAAAATTTAGAGGGAGACATGTTTTTTATAACAACTTTAAAGGTTTGGAAGATGTAAGGATGAAATATATAGAAATCTCTCCAAGAAGAAATTTAGAAGATTCCTTAAATGAGGAAGAAGGATTTGGATAAGGATCTGGGGAAGAGATAGTGGAGAATGATCTAGAAGATGATGAGACGGAAGGATCGACAAAGGATTTTTTAGGGCTCTCATATAACATTCTAATGAAAAAAGGGAAGAAGGACTTTAAAAGCTTCAATCCAAATTGTTGGAAGTACAAAAAGGATAGACAAAATTGAAATAGGGAAGAGGGTCAACCTCTTCTTGAAAGAGATGAAACTCCTTTCATGGAATGTTAGGGGCTGCAATGCCCCTAATAAGTTTTTCTTGATCAAGAGGGGTATTGATCAAGTGAGACTAGATATTGTACTATTTCAAGAAACAAAGATTAAATTGGAGGATATGGAAGGGATAAAGAAAAGGTTTTGTAGATAGAATAGTGAATGGAGCTAAACTCAGGGTGCCTCAGGAGGTTTAGGGATCTTGTGGAAAGGGAAGTTTGCTTTAATAATTCTTATGTAGCAAGGTTTTAATTTGTAGTGGTTGAAGGTGAAATGAAAGAAAATGGGAAAGGATTCTAATATTATTAATATCTATGAGTCTTCTTAGAATAGGGAGAAGAGGGCATTATGGAAACCTTTGAAATGGGTTTTGAAGATTTTGGGTGATGAAATGGTAGTGTTAGGAGGTGATTTTAATGCAATCCTCTACTTGGAATACAAAAGAGGGGGGGAGAATGGGGGTCAGCAAGTTAGTATGACATCACAAACTTTGTTATGGAAAATGGATTAGTATATATTCCTTTCAAAAAGGGGGAGTTCACATGGACTAACAAAAGAGTAGGGTTTGTCAATATTGTGGAAAATTTGGATATATTCCAAGTGTATTGAGATTGGGAAAATATGAATTAGTGATGAAGGGTACTCCCCTTAAAACCATAAACTCAAAATAGAAACAAAGAAACAACAGCAAATGAGAGAACAAAATATGGACTTCTTATTTGTATCACAAATGCAGAATTACAGAATTCATAAGTACAATATGCTAACCCACATGGGCACCTTCATTATAGTAATCTGCAAGACTAAGCTGCAAACTAGCACCCAGAGTTGTCCTAGACATTGTTCAGGTCATTCTTAAATAGGCAATTTTATGTCAGTCGGGAAGGTTCTAGGCATTGAAACTTAATACTTAGGGCTAACAGACCCTAACAATACATATAGAATTAGCCAAATACATCTTTGACAATTAGTTTAGATATTTTGAGTAGCCCAACTTTGAAAGGCCATAACTCTCAAACCATTGCTCTGATTGGCTATTATAACCACTTTTCAAAAATGCCAACTCCTAATCTACAGACCCAAAACCATGTTAGCACCATTCCATCAAGTTTTCAAACCTCATCTGGACACTCTAAGGCCTCCAGTGGTGAGCCTAAAGATTTCTTTGCAAATATTTTCATCAAAAATTCGTAATAACTTCTCTGATACTTAAGCTTGAGAAATGAGATTTTTTATGGTAGGATTATAAGTCTAAAATGAACCTTCCTATAGAAAATGAGAACATTTTGGGCTCATATGAAAAACTTACTAAAAATAGCAAGTTCCCATAAATAGTAACCACTCTATCTACTAGAACTTATTAAACTAGAAAAGACTAAAAAAAAAAATATTTTTGGGTGATGCAAGATTACTCTTACACCCAAGATGCTCCTGCATCAAACATCTAGGGTAATTTGAGAAGTGACTCCGTCACATCTTAGATGTTCAAAGGAAAACCAAGATGGTTAACCTCCTCCCTTGCTAGCCATGATGAATCCTCTAGTAGCCTCTCTATCCATTTGACCAAGTATTCCTCATAAGTTCTATTCCTTATACTTTTTCCAATATGACTATCTAGTATCTTAGCAATCTCCTTTGTAACTAAACTAGTTGTTGAAATATTCCATTGCACTTATGTAATATCATCTCCATCACTTCCTTCATAATACTCTATTAAATCTAAAATATTAAATACTAGTGAAATATTCAATTCAACAGGAAACTCCACTTCATAAACATTTCCAAAATCATGCCTTTTCACTATCTTGCATGGTCCAAACTTCTTCATCTCCAAATTTTTATATGTACCCACTAGAAAATTCTCCTTTCTCAAATGAACCATGACTTCATCTTCGATCTAGAATTCCTTATACCTCCTTTTCAAATATGCCTTAGTTTTATACTGTGTATTCATCTTTATAATGTTCTTCCTCACCTCCTCATGGATGTTCTTCAAATGTTCAGTAAATTCTTTTGCTTCAGTGCTTCTTATCTCTCCTTTATCCAACTACCTCAATTCAAAAAAAAATTTGAGACTACTCCCATATACAATCTAGAATGGTGATTTACCAGTACTCCTCTTGACAAAATTATTATATGCAAATTCTGCCTATGGTAAAATCATATCCCACCCTTTTGGCTTGTCTCCAACCAAACATCTCAACAAGTTTCCCAAACTATGATTCATAACTTCTATCTATCCATCAATTTTGGGATGATGTGATGAACTAAACTTCAAATCTATCTTCAACTTCTTCCACAATGTACGCTAGAAATACCCAAAAAAATTGGTATTTTGATCCAAAAGCTAGAAATACCTAACAAATTTGGTATTTTGATCTAAAACTATACTCTTTGGAAAACCATGTAGTCTCACCACTTCTCTGAAAACAATTCTGCTACATGAACAACATCACTAGTCTTCTTATAAGGAATAAAATGTGCCATCTTTGAAAACTTCTCAACCAACACAAAAATAGAATCATGCCCTCATTGTGTCCTTGATAATCCAAGAACAAAAACCATGCTAACATCCTCCCACAGCTTCTCCGGTACAAGTAATGGCTAATACAACCATGTATTCTACTTCACTCCTTTTTCCATCTAACATACTCTACAACTCTATACAAACTTCTTCACATCTTGCACCAACTATGGCCAGGAATAATTCTCACCAACTAAAGCAATGGTATGATCTCTACTAAAATGTCTAGCCAATCCTCCACTATGCTACTCCTTGATGAGATTTTCTCTCATTGAACTTTTTAGAATGCACAAATAGCTTCCTTTAAACAACATAATATCCTAGATCATGAAATCCAACCACTTTGTCCTATCAAGTGTAACAGGTTCTATACAAGTCTTCCACACTTCACCAAAATTAGGATCATCTTGATATAAAGTGTTGAGTCCCTTGAACCCAGTCACCTCTATCTACATTTCTGTCAGCAAAATTTGTCTTCTACTAAGAGCATCTACAACTCTATTAGACTTCTTACTCCTATGTTTCAAACCAAATGTAGAACTCTACAAAAACTCAACCCCCTTCAAATGCCTTTGGTTCAATTTTCCTTGACTATTTAAATATTACAAGCTTGATGATCAGTATACAAAAGAAACTCCTGAAGAAGATAGTGTCTCCACTTCTTCAATGCTTGAACTTTAGCATAAAATTCCTAATCATAAACATAATATTTTCTTTTGGCATCATTCAATTTCTCACTAAAGTAAGCAACAGGTCTACCTTCTTGGCTCATAATAGCTCCTATTGCAGTACCACTAGCATCATAGTCTACTTGAAACACCTTGTTAAAATCAGGAAGTGCTTAAATAGGCTACTTAGTAACTTTCTATTTCAAGAAATTAAAACTCTTATTTTTCCCTACAACCCACTTAAATTTTTTCCTATCCCCTCTCATTGTTTCAATCAAGGGTCCATAAATATTGCTAAAACCTCTTATGAACTTTCTATAAAAACTACCTAGTGCATGAAAATATCTTACCTTTTTCACACTCCTTAGAGGAGGTCATTCAAGGATAGCCTTCACTTTCTCTGGGTCCATTTTCAGAACTTCTGCTGAGACTACAAATCTCAAGTACACCAACTCCTTTACAAAAATGCACTTCTTCAAGTTTATCCACAATTTTTTTTTCCTCAACTTGTTAAACACCTTGTGAATGTAGATCAAATTCTCCTCTAGTGTCTTACTAAATATCAAAATATCATCTAGGTAAACAATAAAAAACTTACATAGAAACTCCTTCACTACCTCATTCATGAGCCTTGTGAAAGTGCTCAGTGCATTGGTTAGCAAAAATGGCATAACTAACCACTCATACAGTCCTTCTTTGTTCTTGAAAGTAGTCTACCACTCGTCACCTTCTTTGATATGAATATGATGGTACCTACTCTTCAAATCTATCTTGTTGAAATACTCAACTCCACTCAAATAGTCCATAATATCATTAATCCTTGGCAATGGAAATCTGTACTTGATTGTGATCTTGTTGATGGTGAGAGAATCTGTGCACGTCCTCCATTCTCCATTCTTCTTTGGTGCTCATACTACTGGTACAACACATGGACTTAGACTCTCTCAAATCAACCCCTTCTGCAATAACTCATGAACTTGTCTATTCAACTCTTCTCTTTTTGTTGGTTTCATTTTGTGCACTGCCTTGTTTAGCAAACTAGCTCCTAGAACCAAATCCATCTGGTGATTGATCTTCCTCATTAGGGACAATCCATTAGGTACACTATCTGATACAATATCAAAAAACTCTCCCAACATATCTACAAATTTTATAGGTACCTCCTCTACTTCTTCTTTACTATCTTTTGGAATTATAGAAAAATACATATGCTTACACTTCATACCTTTGAGAAACTCTTTTCCATCAACAAAACATATTTGTTAGCACTACATAACTTTTCTTCTTTCTCCTTCAATGGCTTCAACTTATGTTTCTCTCCATCCTTGGTTAGAGTGTAGGTATTTTCTCTCTCATCATGTATAGCATGCCTGTCAAATTACCATGGCCTACCCAACAACATATGACATATGTCCATAGGTATGATATCACATAGTACCTCATTCTGGTAGCTTCCAATTTTGAGCTTCACAGAGCACTGCTCATTGACCATGACTTTGTGGTCATCTTGCACCCAAGAAATATGATATGGACGTGGGTATTTTTGTCTCTTTAGCTCAACTTGGTGACCATAACTTTTGACACCAAATTGTTAGTACTTCCACCATCAATCATCACATCACAATGCTTATCTTCACATCTGCACCTTGTGTGAAACAATCTCCTTCTTTGATAAGGTTCGTTCTCACCAATCAGTAGGATTGATTTGTTAACTAGGACTTCTCCTCTTTTAGTATCTTCAGAATGTGAGGATATAGCTTCTTCATCAACATGTGCAACTCTGGCTTGGCCTTTAGTTCTTCAATATGTTCTTCCTTGGTGCTAGGTACTTTCAAATGCTTTAGGCCCTTGTTCTCTACAATGAAAACATTTCCCATAGAAGCCTCCTCTTTGAGATCCTTGTCCTCTACCTCTTCCTCTCTAATCTCTATTGTTTTGATCGTGGAAATTATTGGAATTGTTTCCCCTTTGGTTGTGATTTCTACTTCTAGCCTCATCCTTCTTTTGATAATCATTATGGCCTCAATAAGATCATCCCCTAGATCTTTCGTCGCAACCTCTTCTATTATTCTTATTGTCAAACTTCTTGCTTAGTTTCTCCTCAACTTTTAGGGAAAATTGGTATGCCTCCTCAATACTATTCATTTGAACTAAACATAGCTCACCCTAAATTCTTGGCCTTAACCCATTAAGATAATGGACCACATTCTCTTTATCAACTTCTACATGGCTGATTCTAATGGGAACTTGATAGAATTCTTCGATATACTCTTGAACAGATTTTTCCACTTATTGTAGCCCTTTCATTTTCTTCAACAGATCAAGCTCATAATCCATGGGAATGAATTGTCACTTCAATTTAGCTACCATCCATTCCCATCTGGTGTTTTTTTCCTTTCCCTTTCTATTTCACTCCAACTAAACCTCCTGCCACTAGATCTTCACATGTTCCTTCAGTTTTATCTTCGCAAACTTGACCCTATCAGGATCTTCAATATCTTCATACTCAAAGTACTCCTCCAATTCATTGACCTAATTGATCATCTCCTCTAGATTAATATTTCCCAAAAATGTGGGAACTTCAAACTTAGGACTTTTTCCAATCTTGGAGATAGCCATAAAAAGCCTCTCTTCCTCTAGGTTTAGAATTGCCTCTACTCTTGCATTTTCTTCTACTTTGTCCTTGTCCTTGCTTTCATCTCTTATGGGAGGATTTATTCCTCTATGCATTGGTTATTCCAATGCTTTCATTTGTCTTTGGAGGGCTAGAAAAACCCTATAGCTCTTCCATCATGCTCTCTTTGTGGAGGCATTTTTGTGCTTCTACTAAAACCCTAGTGCAAACTGCCTCACAATCGGGGATTTGTCTACATGCTTAGCCAAAACCATGGTCTTAGTGTGAACTAACTCATAGTTAATGATCTTTCCACACACTCAAGAACCTGTCTTTGATACCACTTGATGAGGGGTGCTCCCCTTAAAACCATAAACTCAAAACAATAACAAAGAAACAATAGTAAATGTGAGAACAAAATATGGACTTCTTATTTGTGCCGCAAATGCAAAATTACAGAATTTATAAGTACAATATGCTAACCCACATGGGTACCTTCATTATAGTAAACTACAAGACTAAGTTGTGAACTACCACCCAGAGTTTTTTGTTTAGTGTGGAGCCTGATCAGTCCCCAAGTGGGAGATTGTTAGATTGTGGTGACTGATCAAGAAAGTACTGTACATACTTCATAAATAGTGGTAGTCGACATATTATGGCTGACATATGGCCGACATGTTATAACCCTAAAGTGGTTTAATACTTGTATAAAAGGGCTTAGGTTTGGGTATTTTTTCATTATGTTGTGATGCAAAATTGGTTCTTGTGGTGGTATTGAGCTGTAAGGGATTATAGATTGTAATCAGGTTGTAATCACTGGATTGTAATAAGATCAGAGTTGCTATTTGGTGGACGTAGCCCAGGGATTGGGTGAACCACGTTAAATCCTGGTGCCTTGTGTTCATTTCTGTGTGTTCTATTATTTTCTATGATTGGTTATATTTGCATGTAGTTTTTATTTCTATCCGTCGTTTATCCTAACAAGTGGTATCAGAGTCAGGTTGTCTTTCAGTTATCCTCTGCAGGAAAGTCTCATGGTTAAGTGGGAGTCTCATGGTTGAGTGGGAGCGATGGCAGATGAGGGTAAGCTGAGGGTTAATAGGTTTAATGGGTAGAACTTCTAGTTATGGAAGATGCAAATGGAAGCCTATCTATATCAGAAAGATTTATGGAAGTCGTTGGAAGGCAAAGCCAAGAATCAGGGAACTATGTTAGAGGCTGAATGGGATCTTTTGGATAGAAAGGCACTCGAAACCATTTGGTTATGCTTGGCACCATCGGTGGAATTTAATATTACAAAAGCAAAGACGATAGAAGATTTGATGAAAACCCTAGCAACACTATATGAAAAGCCCTCCTCTTCAAACAAGGTATTTCTCATGAAGCATTTATTTAATATGAAAATGGCAGAAGGTGGATCTGTTGTAGATCATTTAAATGAGTTTGATACTATTACTAGTCATTTATCTTTTGTGGGTATCAATTTTGATGAAGAAATTAGGGCTCTCTTGATTTTGTGTTCTTTGCCTAAAAGTTGGAATGGCTTGGTAATGGCGGTAAGTAATTTTGTTCCTGGATCTAGTACCCTAAAATATGATGATGTGATTAGTGTTGTTTTGAGTGAGGAAACTTGTAGGAAATCCTCAGGTGGATCTACATTAGGAAGTGCTTTGAATGCACAAGCAGGGGTAGAACGACTGAAAGAGGAAGTAACTCTGAAAATCATGGGAAATCAAGAGGAAAGTCAAAGGGGAGGAGGTCTCAATTGAGAGGACCAAATGATTGCCGGTACTATGGGAAACCAGGGCACAAAAAGAAAGATTGTTGGAATCGAAAGAAAAATGAAGGAGATAAATCAGATGGAGACAAGGAGGCAAATGTGGTAAGTAAAAAATTCGAAGAGGATGCTTTGCTTCTATCTTTAGAGAGTGTTGATGATTCATGGGTTTGAGATTCTGGTGCTTCATTTCATGCTACACCTCATAGAGGTTATTTCATTGATTATGTCCAAGGGGATTTTGGGCTTGTTTATTTGGGGGATAATGAACCCTGTCAAATTGTTGGAAAAGGAAAAATTAAGATTAAGTTGCAGAATGGGAATCATTGGCTACTAGATGAGGTAAGACATGTTCCAAAGCTGAGTAGGAATTTAATTTCAGCAGGGCAACTCGGTGATGAGGGTTGTGTAGTTACTTTTAATGATAAAAATTGGAAGGTTTCAAAAGGTTCCCTTGTAGTAGCAAAAGGTGTGAAATTAGGCACCTTATATCTTTGTACAGGTCATATTGTTCCTTCTACTTTGATTGTTTCAGAGAAAAATGAATGTTTAGGAACAATTGCTGCAGTTGAGCAAGGAGAACAAATAGTTATTGTAGATTCTGATACAGCATTTTGGCACAATAGACTTGGGCACATGAGTGAGAAAGGTATGAAAGTACTTCATTCAAAGAAAGTTTTACCAGGTCTAAAATGTGTGAATATGGATTTCTGTGAAAGTTGTGTGTATGGAAAACAAAAGAGAGTGAGTTTTGTAAAGACAGGGAAGGAAAACAAAAAGGAGAAATTAGAGCTTGTGCATACAGATGTATGGGGACCAGCCCAGGTATCTTCCCTTGGTGGCTCTCATTATTATGTTACATTTATTGATGATGCAACTAGAAAAGTATGGGTTGATTTCCTTAGACATAAATCTGATGTATTTCAAACTTTTAAGAAATGGAAATGCTTGGTTGAAAATGAGACTGGTAAGAAATTAAAATGTCTCAGATCTGATAATGGTGGTGAGTATTGTAGTCATGAATTTGAAGATTATTGCTCCACTAATGGTATTTGTAGACAAAAAACTATTCCAAGGACTCCACAGGAAAATGGAGTGGCTGAACGCATGAACAGGACTATAATGGAGCACGCAAGGAGCATGAGGTTGCATGTTGGGTTGCCCTTACACATGTGGGAAGAGGCTATCAATACTGCAGTATATTTGATTAATAGAGGTCCCTCTACTCTTTTGGGTTGTGGTATTCCAGAGGAAGCATGGACTGGTAAGAAGGTGAGTTATTCTTTTCTCAAGACCTTCAGTTGTGAAGCTTTTTCTCATATAGACTCTGAAAATAGAACCAAGCTCGAAGCTAAATCAAAGAAATGTGTCTTTTTTGGATATGGCATTAATTAATTTGGTTATAGGCTTTGGGATTTTGAAAATCTTAAAATTATTAGAAGTTGGGATGTCATATTCAATGAGAAAGTGTTGTATAAAGATTTGTTGCAGCAACATGAGAAGAAAGAAGATGATTATGTAGTGTTGGATGATACTCCAAAAGTTGATGTTCCATCCATTCCTCATGATGTGCAATAACTGCAACAACAAATACCACACACACCAGTAAATGTTAGACGGTCAACAAGGCAAATTAGACCTCCACAAAGGTTTTCTCCCTCTTTGTATTCTATTTTACTTACTAATGCTGGTGAACCTGAAAGTTATGATGAAGCTGTGCAGGTGGATACTAAGATTCAGTGGGAGTCTGGAATGAAAGATGAAATGGACTCTTTGCTGAAAAATAAGACATGAGATTTGTGCAAGTTGCCTGCAGGTAAAAAGGCTTTACAGAATAAGTGGGTTTATAGGTTGAAAGAAGAGGAAGGAGGTAAGAAAAGATTTAAGGCCAGGTTAGTTGTAAAAGGATTTGCACAGAAAAAGGGAATTGATTTTGATGAGATATTTTCTCTTGTTGTTAAAATGACTTCTATTCGTACTGTTTTAAGTCTTGTGGCTACTAAAGATTTGCATTTAGAGAAGATGGATGTTAAAACAACCTTTCTTCATGGTGATTTGGATGAAGAAATATATATGGCTCAGCCACAGGGTTTTGAGGTCAAAGGTAAGGAGAACTTAGTGTGCAAATTGAAGAAAAGTTTGTATGGCCTGAAGCAAGCACCTCGGCAATGGTATCTGAAATTTGACAATTTTATGCACGAGCATGGATATAACAGGTGTCATTCAGATTACTATGTTTATTTTAAGAGGTTGGATGATGATAGCTACATTATTTTATGTCTATATGTTGATGATATGCTTATAGCTGGGTCTAACATGCATCATATTAAGGGGCTAAAATGCCAATTAGCACATGCATTTGCTATGAAGGATTTGGGGGTAGCAAAACAAATCCTTGGTATGAAGATTTATAGAGATAGGAAGAACAGAATCTTGACGCTATCTCAGGTTGATTATGTTGAGAAGGTGTTGCAACATTTCTCTATGGAGAATGCTAAATCTGTTAGCACACCTTTACCTGGTCATTTGAAATTGACTAAAGAGATGTGTCCCAAGACACAGGAAGAGGAGGATAAGATGTCTAAGTGGTGACATGTTATAACCCTAAAACGGTTTAATACTTGTATAAAAGGGCTTAGGGTTGGGTATTTCTTCATTATGTTATGATGTGAAATTGGTTCTTGCGGCAGTATTGAGCTGTAAGGGATTACAAATTGTAATCAGGTTGTAATCATTGGATTGTAATAAGATCAGACTTGCTGTTTGGTGGACGTAGCCCAGGGATTGGGTGAACCACATTAAATCCTGGTGCCTTGTGTTCATTTTTGTGTGTTCTATTATTTTCTGTGATTGCTTATATTTGCATGTAGTTTTTATTTCTGTCCATGGTTTATCCTAACAAAGTTTTCCTAGACAATATTCGGGCCTTTCTTAAATAGGCAATTTTATGCCACCTAGGAAGGTTCTAGACATTGAAACTTAATATCTAGGGCTGACAGACCCTAACAATACATATAGAGTTGACTAAATACATCTTTAACAATTATTTTAGATATTTTAGGTAGCCCAACTTTGGAAGGCCATAACTCACAAACCATTGCTCTAATTGCCTATTATAACAACTTTTCAAAAATGTGAATTCTTGATCTACAGTCAAGGTTTTGGACCTCATTCGGGCACTCTAAGGCCTCCAATAGTGAGACTAAAGATTTTTCTACAAATGTTTCCATCAAAAATCCACAATAACTTCTCTAATACTTAAGCTTGAGCAATGAGATTTTTTATGGTAGGCTTATAACTCTAAAATAAACCTTCTTGTAGAAAGTGAGAACATTCTGAGCTCATATGAAAAATCTACTAAAAATAGCAAGTTCTCATAAATAGTAACCACCATGTCTACTAGTCCTTATTAAAATAGAAAATACTTCAAATAAAATATTTTTGGGTGATGCAAGATTGCTCTTACACCTAGGATGTTCTTGCATCAATTAGATAGTGGAAGCTAAAATTCCTCCATTTCATCACTCGAATCATTTTCTCATTGGCCTAGGTATCCAAGATGATTCATCTCCAAAAAGCTATCCTTTTAAGTTTGAAGCTATGTGGATAAGAGATGAGGGTTTTAAAGAGTCAGTGTGATGATGGTGGACTAGTGCACCATCCTTTGCAGGAAATAAAGCCTTTATTTTCTTTAAGAAATTGCAATTTTTGAAAGAATGAATGAAAATTTGGAATAGGGATTCCTTCCATAATATTTTTTAAAATAAGTTGGATTTGGAAGTCTTTGAAATTTTTTAATGAGGAGATAATCATTCAAGGATTGAGAGAGGATGATTTTTAGGAAGAAAAGGCTTTGAGTAAACAATATGAAGAAATCTTAGCTAGGGAAGAATTTTTTTGGCAACAAAAATCTAGAGAAATTTGGTTAAATGAAGGGGATAGAAATACAATGTTTTTCCACAACTCGGTCAAGGTAAGGAGGGCTCATAATAAGATTTTCTCTATTGAAAATAAGGAAGGATTTTTTTTAAGGGAGGAAAAATTGATAAAATAGGTAATTGTATCTTTGTTTGAAAGGAAATGAAAACAAGAAGTTGTAGATGATGTGGGCTTGCAAGAGATTGTGGAATTTATCCCTCAAAAAGTAACCTTAGAACAAAATAGGATTTTGTATGTTAAAGTTTCAAAAGAGGAAGTGTTTCAAGCTTTAAAAGGACTAAGTAAGGATAAAATCCTAGTTTTTGATGGGTTTCCTACAAGGTTCTTTAGAGAATTTTGGGAATTAATGGCCCAAGAGGTATGGGAGGTGGTGGAGGATTCTACAAGGGGAGGGTTTATGTTAAAAGATTTCAGTAATATTTTCATTATTCTTGTGTTGAAGAAGGATGAGGTAAATAATTTTGAATATTTTAGAGCTATTGTATTTTGCAATACTATATATAAGATAATCTCAAAAGTTATTACTAATTAGTTAAAAGGATTCTTGATTGATGATACCCTCATAGGAAAGTGACTTCTCCCCTGGAAGGTCTATTTTGTGGGTACCATCCTTTCTGGGGTTTTCCATTAGCCAGGGTTTCCCTAGTTAACAAAATATGGTGTTATGAGTTCTCTTATTGCATGGTTATGTTTACTATTTAGCATAATTAGTTTACTTTCATATGCAAGTTAAAAGGTATTTAATAATATCCAGTTTTGAACTAAAGTTTGTAGAATACTGATTCACCCTCCCCCCTCTCAGTATTTCATATTTCTTACAATTGGTATCAGAGCATAATTACTTAGAAGAGTCTTAATAGCTTGATTAAGGTCCCTATGGATATGGAGCAGTAACAAAAGAACCTAGAAGAACCTCTTGAGTATATTAACATTCTCACTAAAGAAAGATATAGCCTGAAAGAAAGATATAAAGATATAAAAGACTACATTGGAAAGTTGAAAGACAAGATTGATCATCTCAAATCCAAAAGAGATCCTAAAGATCAAATTAAGGATAGTAATGAAGTTTCAAGATTGAAGAAAGAAAATGAGATCCTAAAACATGAATTGAAGATTATTGAATTGACATTGAGCTTAAAGAAAGATGATGGAAAAATCGAGTCAGATCTAAAAATTGAGAATGCAGAGGTAAGATCCCATCTTTAAAAATTTGCATCTGAACTTAAATCCACCAAATTAGAGTATGTAGAACTTGAGAAGTATAATACTATTATGAAATGAGAGTTAACCCAAACTAAACAACAATTAGAAAATTTATATTCTAGTAGCGAGAAAATTGATGGGAAAATATATTTTTAGAGACCTTCTTATGATAAGACTATTCTTGAATATTTAATTGGAGACAAATTAGCCAAGAAATCTAAAGCTAGAAAGAAACCCAATCCTAAAATTCATCAAACTATGCAAGAAAAAGAGGATCTAAACAAAGGTGAGCCAAACCAATTTGAGAAAACTAGATTGCCCAAGGAAGTAAGGTATGAATTCAAAGGTAGATTTTTTTCATGTAATAAAATTTGACACATGAAAAGGGAATGCATAGGTAAGTCATTCAAACATGTTACTGATTTTTGTTGTTATAATTGTCATGATTTTTTTCATAGAGAAGTTAATTATAAGAAGCCTAAATTTGATAATAATAATAGTAGAAATAAAATAATATTTAGAGGTAGTAACCTTGCAGGAGAAAGAAGAAGATCTAGTGAAGGAACCAATGGAGCAATGAACACCATTGTGTGTTACAAATGTAATAACCTTGGATACATATACAAAAATTGCAGAGCACCTGTAAACTAGCCTGGACCAAGATTTGGAAACAATACACTAGTATGTCAATTATACAAAACATTGGTCATATAGTAAGATTTTTTGAAATGGATATGAGGAACATCAACAAGAATCCTAATTTTTGAATGAACTCAAACAAAAATGTTAGAAGGAGTGACAGCAGAAATGGCAACCAAAAAGAGAGCTTAAAGGAACATGTAGAATATTTTAAAGAGGTATTTGTCAAAGCCAAAGATTCATCTAGCTCACATGTAGTATTAGAAGAACAACCATATGATGCACCTGAAGGAAGATTGAAGTCAATAATTGTATGTGATTGTAAGAATTTTTCTTAGGGAAAAATTCACCCAAGACCAAGGAACTCAAGCACAAGCACAATAGTAGACCAAAAGAGTATGATCAAAATGATGATATGATATTCATTCAATGTATAAAAGTACACTAGGAGTACTTGTATATAAAGGCCTCTAGAATGCATAGGAATTAGCAACATGATAAGTCATACAACCAGGCACATGTCCACCAGGTGTGGGTTATCCTCCATTAAGCATAGGAGTAAGTGTGATGATGAGAGGATAAGCTTAAAAAGATGTAGCACACATTTATGTTGTAGACAACAAGTGCTAAATTAGGAGTGTGAATAATTGTGTTGTCTACATGACAACTTAGTTAATTATGCAAACTCTAGTGTTGTAGATGCCATGTGCTAAATTAAAGTTACTTACTCCAGTGTTGTCAACATAACAACTCATAAGAGTATGAAAACTCCTAAGTGTCTCACCTAATAAATAATGCATAACAATAAAATAATGCATTAACCTAAGTAAACTTAAGTAAAGTTTAATAAGTAAATACTTATTTACACCAACACCCCCCTTAAGTGCAACTTAGGGGAATGCACATAAGCTTACAAAAGATAGGATGAAATGCAAGATGGCTCCAGGCTACTAGGCCATGTTAAGTAACCATGTACATAATGCAATGCAATCTCTCATAAAGCAGAGAAAGAGGGAAAGCCTCATGGGAAAAACCCTCCCCCAAAAAGGGAGATGAAAAAACTAGATGCATAGATGGATGGAGTAAGCAAGACCCCCCATTATGACATACATCAAGTATATACAATAGAGAAATATGAGAACACAATTCCAAAGGAAAAGGTCCCCCCCACAATAGAGAAGAAGGAGAGAGACAAGGTAGTCTTCCCCCCCCCCCCCCCCCCAAATGTAGAGTGCCAATCAGTGATAGCTACTCCAATGTAGAAGCTGATCCAGGACTACTAAATAATGTTCCTCCCCTTTGGAAGAAACAATATTATAGGTACATAAGAGATGCTTCCCCTATGTGTAGAAAGAATCCTGATGATCAGTGATGCCTCTAAAACTTGCTCAACTATCCCTATGTCGATACTAATTGCCACCCCTTCCAATGCGGCTAAAAAGAACAATGTCAGATCTAACAAGGATGGATGTAAAACCTATCCCAAAGAATCTATTATCTCCTTAAATAATAAAGAGACCTCCTACAAATTTTTTACATAAGGATCCACAATCACATCAAACTGTGAAGATCAATCATGCAAAGAATGGATAGGAGGGTCAGAGTGAGCCCTTGCAACAACTGAAGAAGGATCTGCTTCATCAAAGAGAAGTTGTATATCATCAATAATGTCTCCCAAATATACTATGTGACTCCATGAACAAACTTGAAATATCTTCTATGTAGTCATCCTCTAATGTTGGAGCAGGAAGAAAAGGTGTACCCTATTGTCCTAGACCTATCATTGTGGCAATATATGCATGTGAAATGTGCTGATGTTGTGACCTCTCCCTGCATCTATCAATAAGATCCCACATATCAGAGTCTATTGAATTGCTATTGCTAGTGTCACTATTAGTTTCCACAATGTATGAAGTGCAGAGAGGATTAGAGGATAAGTCGAGTGAACTTTCCTCAAAGTGTACATTCTTTTCTAGGAAAATCTCATGTGTTCCAGGATCCATAAGTTTGTATTCCTTAACACCGTTTTCATAACTAATGAAAGTAAAATGCCTAGTTGGTGGTGCCTTGCATCCCCTAGAAGATATGTCTGCCCATACTAGACAACCAAAGACTTTGAAGTGTTTCACAATTGGTTTTTTGTTGCATCATGCCTCAAAAGGAGTCTTTCCATCTAAGGCATTATGAGGAGACCTATTAAGTATTTGATTGGCACTTCTTATAGCTTTGACTTCTAGTGATGGATCAAGAGACTTGGCTTGTATCATGCAACTTGCCATAGACTTAAGAGTTCATAATCTTAGTGTTGTAACATCTATCTTATGCAAACTAAATGCTAGTGGATTCTAAAGATCAATACCCTCAAGTTTGTAAAAGTCCTTAAGTCTTGTGTTCATATATCTACTTTCATTTTCCATCCTTACAAATTTGATGACTTTCCTTGATTTTTGTTCAACATGACTCTTGAAGGCTAGAAACTTGTCCAAAACTTCATTCTTGTGATTAAGAAAGTAGACCCATGTGTAGTGTGAAAAGTCATCAATGAAAGTATGTAGCAACCCTAGCTAACTAATGTCACTACAAAAAGACCTGCTAGTACCATGCGAACTAACTGAAGAACAATTGGTGCTCTTGAAGACTTCCCTTTATTAAACTTCTCCTCTAGATGCATATCCACTAAACATGTTGAAAATTCACCCTTAGAAAACTTGATTGTAGGTAGACCTTTGACCATGTTGTTTGAGAAAAGTTGTTGAAGATAGTGGAAGGCTAGATGACCATACCAATCATGCCATAATTTTTTTTGTGGGTGACATTGAGTCAACAAGGTGTGTGAAGGAGACTTGGGCACAAAGTGGGAGAAAGAATACAACCATTTTTCATGATTAACTTTTCCCACCGCAACTAATGAATCATCTTTGAGAGTGTGCACCATTACTAAATCTAGAAGGAACTCAACTTTATTTCCATCTCTAAGGTGAGTGATTTGGTAAATTGAGAGAAGGTTAGAGCTTAGGTTAGGAACATAGAGAACATCTTTAAATTCCCCATTTTTCATCTTCACTTATACTTTCCCTTCAACTTCCATTTTTGTATTATCTCCTACAAAGATGTACGGTACCTTAGACTTCTTCAATGAAGAAAAGTCTCCTTTTGAAGAGCCCATATGATATGAGGCATCTGAGTCAAGAATCCATTCCATTGAAGAACTTGATTTTTCCATGAGTGCTTGCCCTTTGCCCTATGAATCTAAAGATGAGGATCCTTTCTCCTTATATGCATTAGGTAGTGGAACATTGTGTTTCTTTATGATGTTCATTAACTCATCAATCTTTTTATGATAACACTCACATTTTTCATGACCCATCTTCTTGCAATAAGCACATTTTTTCTTCTCCTTATTAGTGTCCCCCTTCTTGTTTGAATTCAAGGAAGACTTGCCTTGTTGATTTAATTGTGGTGTTGTCTTTTCTAAATCCTCTTGTGTGTTATTTTTCCACTTCTTTTTCTTGCCATTTCCTTTATTTGAAGATTGACCAACTAAATTTTGAGAACCCTCATTATTTGCCACCAATGCCTTAGACTTGGATGAATTGAGAATCCCCATTGATTTCAAATTATGTTCTTCTTCATCCAATAGTTGAGCATAACAATCAAAAGAGAGTTTCTTATAAACATCCCCTAATGTAGTCTTTGTGGTGTTATAAGAAGAAACAAATGTGGAGTATACAGATGGAATCTTATTATGAATAAGATAGATTAACCTATCATCTTTAATTGGACTCCCACAATCATCAAGCTTCATTCTTAATTCATTCACCTTTATGATAAAGTCCTATATAGAATCAAATGTCTTTGGGTCTAAGGAGACAAGCTCATCTTGAATTTTGTAAACATCCTCCTCAAACAC
This sequence comes from Cupressus sempervirens, assembly GCA_028749045.1. NCBI lineage: Eukaryota > Viridiplantae > Streptophyta > Pinopsida > Cupressales > Cupressaceae > Cupressus > Cupressus sempervirens. The sequence continues at coordinate 707,958,354 of CM053787.1, forward strand.
TTTACCATATAGGTTTTTGAGGGTATCCCAAGCTTCCTTAGATGTATGAGACTTCTGGATCTAACAGATGATCTTATCTTCAACTCCCCAAAAAAATATCACCTAGGGCTTTCCTATCAACTATTTCCCAAGTAGTGATTTCACTTGTAGATACTTGATCACCTATTGATTTAGGGAAGGTACCATCTACATATTGAGAAACTCCATTATGCATTAAGTGACACCACATTTTAATTATAAATGTAGCATAGTTATGTGGAGTTAATTTTAGAGACTTAAAATTTTCCATAATGTAGAAAATGAAAGAAAATAGTAGGATAAGAGGAACACAACACCAAGAAACACCTACCCCCCATTTCACTCAATCAAGAAACCCCCCAAAAAAGATGCTTTTGGCACTTTATATGTAGTGCATTTACAATGCCCACTTGCCAATTTGGCCTTAGTGGACTACTAATTTTGCCTTTTTTATAGCCTCCTTATGGAGTTCAAAACTGGAAATTTACAATGTATCTCAAACATACAAGAATTCTAAAGTTATATCAAAGCATTACAATGCAAAAGAAGAACCTAATTTTGAAAGTGATATTTTTCTCCACACAAACTTATTATATGATTATAGATCTAGAAAGTAGACAAAAAATAATGTGCTTTCCAAAAAATGGAACTTATTTTTTAGTCCAAATGAGCCCATACGAAGTATTTGAAGTTGCAAAATGTAGGATCGAATAGGTACAGTCACCAAAAGATGCAATTTTTAAAAAATTCATGCACTAGAACCAAAAAAGAGTTGAACCACTCAAAAGTTTATGAAATTCTACCTAAAATCAAAAAAAAATGCACCTAATTTGTTTTGGGCATTCATTTTGCACAAGGTCAACAGCAGGAATCCATAGTGTAATTCCTCTCTTGAAAAGAAAATCTTTTTAAGAATCCACTCCAAGGTTCAGTGTTTGTCTTCCGATGTACCAAAATCTTCTTAGTAGAAGATAAATGTGAATTTTCACGAGGAGGCCTTTGCTGGTTCCAAAAACTCTTTCACCTTGGAATCAAGTAAAATCTGTTCGCTGTCTCAAAATATCACACCAAAAGAACAATATTTTTTATATTTTCTATTTTTCAATGAATGCAACTCTAACAATGCAGCTACTATGAGGTCCTATTCTAACAGGGGGTTAGCAAAGAAAATAACAAAATTGAAAGCAAATAACATGAAATCAAATAACTTGAAAGTGAAATTCCTAAACAGACATAAGCTACAGAACACAACATGCTGTGAGTTAAACCTTTGAATAAATCGGTAGGAAACCAATAAAAATAGGAGCAGCACTTCCTAGAATCCACTAATGTAATCGTTGGTGAGAATTTCTAACAAATCGAATGATGTTTCACTCTTCATCAAATTGCAAGGCCATGGAAAGTGCACTCACGTGAGACAAAAAGCTATGTAGACACAGTTGGGTGATCTCTTCTCAAGCTTGTTACATCAAAGGAATTCATATATCTGTAGCAAACACCAAAACTAAAAGATCAAACAACCATAAACAATGAAATAAACCTTTGGCTCAATCAAAATCTCATGAATAAAATCCACAAAATAATGACACATTTAGGCAAGAATAACTACACTCCGAATGCTAGCACCAAAAGCATAATTTTATTGCATAATAACGGCAGCCCTTTTTACATTTTACAATGGGGTATTTATAAGAAATCATCTCCTCAATTTTTGTTGAGAGTGAGAGATATCTTAATGCAATAAAATGCTTTTTAAAATATTAAAACAAACTAAATATATACAAACTGGTAATCTAACTGGTGCTTAGAGGGACTCCATCCATATTTTATTCATTAATTGGATGCATTAGCCCTTTACATGTCAAAAAAAATGAAAGCATAAGAGAGAAAGTAGGAGGAAGCCATCAGTAGAAGTAGAAGTGCATGGAGACACCCAAAATAGAAGCTGGCCCTTCACTTGATGTGTGTCAGAGTTAACTTTCCATCAAAATGCATTTCCAATCCATGGAAAGTGTTATTTTTGAAACTGGCAGTCAACTATCAGCGCACCTCTGAATTACAGAGCTTCATGAAAATGTGGAGCTACGAACTTGTGGAGCTATGGACCTACAAAGCTGCGAACTTCGACTGAGTCAAAAACCTCAAAAATTTTCTAAGTGTCAAAATTGAAATTCTGGCATTTGGGTTTTGTTCATCTTCATCCTAAAGATATGTTTGGATATTTGCCCTTGAATTTCTCTATAATCTCAGTAATCTTAGAAGCATCAGGAAGATCCAAAGCTTCATACTTATCTTTAACCTTTTGTCTATAGTTGTCCACCTCAATTCGAGTTTCTGCAAAATCTCCAAGTTTGGTATCCAACTCTAAAAATGCTTCTTCTGTCCTAAAGGCTTCTCTGATGCCTTCATCACTGGATGCTTCCTCTAATGTCTTTTTGAAGTTTTCTACAACTACCTCAACTAATAAAAGCTTCTCTCATTCTTCATCTTCAAAAATATCCAAGCATGCATCACTATATAACTTTTCTACTTCCAAAATTCGCTCTCAAGCTTGGTCCTTGAGCCTATGTATCTCATCATCCAATGTTTCCATCACTTTATTTCCTTTTGCAATCTTTTCTATCCAATCATCTATCATGTCTAGCTCTTTCCCAGTATATACATCAATCAGAATGTGGTTCCTTTGTCCTTTTATGGCCTGTAGAATTTGCAAATCCTTGCTCCAAACCCATACCTCATCCATAATGCTGAAGTCCTGCCTCAAAATTTCCACAATATTATCAACATTTTCTTGTGTAGCATGCAATAATTTTAGACTTCCTATCATTATAGTGATACCCCTATCCTTAAGGTTGTTTTGCCAATCCTGACAAGCTCTCAAAAATGGATTGATTCGTACACCTTCCCCTTCTTTCAAAATGGTAGTCAAAGTCTCCTCGAGGCATTCAGAATCAAGAGGATCAATAACTTCAGCTAGATATCCTTTCAAGATCTCAACTTTCCTTTGAAGTGTTCTAATTTCAATCTCATCATGCTCCATTTGGTTAAGAACCTCTTTGACTCCCATAGTCATCATTTCTCAAGAAGTATCCCTTGTAGGTTTCCCTAACGTGATATACTTTACTTCATAGTCCTCAAGGCTAATAACTTCTTCATCTGTACCTTTCGGAGGATGAGCCACTTGTGAAAATAGGTCCTAATTTTGAGTAGTGGTAATGAATGCAAATGGTGTTGCATCCTATAATGGAGAGTTAGGCTTGCTCAAAATCTCTGCAATGTCACAAATATCATCCTCTGAAGCAAGGAACTGATGCTTAGCACTTCTCATTATTTCCTTCCGAAACCATCTCAGGATATGTATTTTTTCAACCTTACCTCTAAATGATGAAGGGATGTGTTTAGCTACCTCCTTCCCTTTGTCATTTTTTCTTGGAGTCTCCTATTGTGAGAGTTCTTCTTCTGTAGTCTCAGTTTCTGTAGATCCCGTAGTTTGATCCTCAACTTCCTGGGAAGGCTATTGTATACATCCCATTACATGTGCCTCTTTTGGTGGCTCATTAGTCCTTGGTTCTAGTTCTCCTTGTAATGATGATTCTTTCTGAACATGTTCCTCTGAACTCAGAGGTGGATGTGTCACTAAAACCTTATCTACCATCATAGACTGAGGTGAAGATGGGGGTGTTGGATGAGGACCTTATGTCTCAGGTGGCATCTGCATCCAATCTTACTGTTAAAATTCACTTGTAGGAGTATCTCTAATCTTATCTCCAACTAATTTTGTACTTACTAGCATGAAATCAAAATTTAGAATGGAGAGAATATCATCACCTAGCTCTCTTTGCTCATTCACCCATCATTGTACTTCATCTTCTGACAAAGAGAGCTCTACTGTTTCAGCTTGGGTGGGTGGTGGCATATTTGTGACATTCTTCTTTCTTTCCAATTCTGTAGCTTTGACAAGTCGGGTTCTCCCTTGTAGAGGCACTTGCTCTTCCTCCCCATCTGACTCTATTTTATCCTCATCTTATTCTTCCTCGGGAATGGTTTCAGGAACAGATGGATTAGGCACTAATCTTTTATGAACTCTTTGCCTCTTGTTCATTCTAACCTTGAGCCTCCTTTGCTTTTGTGGAACCATAGGAGAACTGAACTCTTGATGCATCAGAGGAATGGATATCTCTGGAATCTCTCCCTCCTCTTGTTGGCTTGACAAAATAGGAGGTAATGGAAAATCAACCTGGATATGAGAAATCCCAGAGTCATGGGGGTCCTGGGGAGTAGATTCATGTTGCTACAAAGGGGCCTGTTCTTCAACATGCTCTATCTGGATCATCTAAGGAGAGGCCCTCTTCCTCTTTTCTTTCTTCCTCTCTAGTGGATGGTAATATCCCACTAGAGGATCAAGCTGGTAGACCATTTCTGGCCTGATAGGAGACTGGAACACAAAGATAGGAACTGTGACTTTCCTCCCCTTTACCTTTTCTAGGTGAGCATGTATATGGAATATCATTGTATTCAAAATTGGATCAAGTAGAAAGGGTTTCTTGACCCAACTCTTTGTCATTTTGATGACATGTCTTACTCAATGATTAATATCATCTCCTTCCTCTCTATCAATTTTTGCATTCAGAATGGGCCTCTCGCTAACATTATCTATATTGAATAATGGATCTAATAGCTCCTACAAATCTTGCATCCTTATCTCATCTGAGATGGTCAAATAGAGAGCCTTCTCTGCTAAATAGAAATTCATTCTACAATAGTCCCTGATACGGACATCATAGTCATTTGTGGCATTCATCCAATGATCTTCAATGGCATCCTCGTGGTAGAACTCTTTTCCTGCCAAATTTTTCACTTTACCAACACTGTCAAAGAACGGTCGAGGAGAGTTATATTCCTCAAGAGGATAGTCCTCCCACTCCCACTCAAAAGTCAAGATATCCTGCTTTCTCTTTACTTGGTATACCCTTATTACAAAAGGCCAATTCCAACAAGGCCTTCATTGTTTCTTGATCCTCTCATAGGCTCACTCAATTTGCCAAGAAATTTCCATTAGAACCAACTTATCACTTGGTTACCTTGGGAGCTTCTTTAGATGGATAGATGCACCACCAACGCGAATGTATGTGAATGTCCAGAACTGGATAAAATATGCACTGAGAGCTACGATTTGTACCTTGGCCTCATCAGACAATCTCTTTCCATAGTCGCCTTTGATGAATCAAACGATGGCAAAGATAAAGGCATCATTCACAATTCGGTACTCTTTTCTTTGTGGCGAGAGCTTTTTCTTAACTAGCTGAGGATAAACTATATACGGCCATGCGTTAGGATCCTGCATATTGCCCTTTTTGTACAACTCGAGATAGTCAGTGGCTCTTGCTGCAAGTAGATATATCACATAAGAATTCATATAGAACTTATTCTTGTCCTTTACTCTCTGCAACTGATCACACAAGTTCTTACTAAGTGTGGTAGCCCAATCCAGTGGCATCTTTGCATGTCTGATGGTTTTAATGAAGTTAACCATGAATGGAGTGAGATGACCTGCTACAGGCAATCCCATAACTCTGCTCAAGAGAATGATTGAATATCCAATGTCATCCCTCATGTATTCTCGAGCCATATCTACTTTGCTAATTGTCTTTCCTCGAGATGGCTTCTCAATGAAGTATGAGGAATATATGATGTCCATGGCCTCCTGGTGATGATCCTTATGCTACCTCTCAGTTGCTTCATATGAAATCCTGATAAATTGATCAGCTCTAGGTAAGAGAAAGACTCTCTCGATATTATCAGGTCGTAGATCCAAGACTACTTCCCCAGTGACACTCTTTACCATCCTTTCCTCAGGAAAAAAATGTCGAGATAAGGTCATGATCAATTCAGCTGACTGAATAGTCCCAGTATGTGATACTGCATTTACCAATCTAGACCATATTAAGGCAGATCTCAAAGAAGATCTTTCAGTTGGGTTGTTACAAACCCTCAAATATTCTCCCAAGTCCGTGTGTCCAAGTTTTGTGTCTTTGATCTTAGAGTGTTCATTGTGCAATTATGACTTCGGGGTTACGCCTTGGAACTTGTATACGACTGGCTTTGTTATTGATCCAGATGTAGACACCATTTGATTGTATTACCTGCACATCACAAAAAAAAGAAAAAACAATTAATTACTGGATACATAAAACACATTAAAAAAAATGATACTCAAAAACCAATTTTATTTTACTTATGATTTTTTAATCTTTTTTTTTTTTCAATTTTTTTTTATTTTTTTGGATTTTTTGATCAAATATATTAAAAAAATAATAATTAAAAAAAAATTATGAGGGCAGTGGCCATGAATGCATGCACCGTGCACCAAAAGGGGGCACCGCAGCGGCGCGGCGAGCGCACAGCCCTAAAGGCATGCACAGCATCGTGAGCCCAAAAGGGCATCGTAGCGGCATGATGTGTGTGCGGCCTTAAAGGCACACATGGTGCTGCACACCCAAAAGGGCACCGCGTGCATTGCGCATCCAAAAGGGTGCCACGGCAGTGCAGCGCACGCGCAGCCCTAAAGGCGCTCGCAGCTTGAATGGGGAGAGAGAGGGGGGGGGGAAGAGTTTTCTCACCTTCCTCCCTTAGCCAAAAAATAAGGAAGTGGAAAAAATGAAATGAGTAGGAGGAAGGAGGGGGTTTTATAACCCCCTCTCCTTGCTTGTACTTACAAAGCGCACAGGCCTCGGTAGGCGTGTGCGCATGAATTTTTTTTTTTTAATTTTTTTTTTGGTCAATTTTCTCTAACTGATTTAAATGAGACTTTCTCCTTCTTTCAATTTTCAAACTATGAGCCCGGGAATCAGAAGAAAGTAGGGGGTCCCCATTCCTAGTGAGGAATGGGGCGTGTGTTGTGGATACCACAACAAATAGCCCTAAAAAAAGGAAGAAATGACCAAGGCATTTCTTCATCAGCAAACATTCTTCCACTATGTGTCAAACACTAACCGAGTTTCGAACATCCCAAGTGTCTTTTGGATGACTTTCTTAGTCCAAATCTCAAAAATCAAAACCTTCCAACTCAATGTGTGCATTGTGTATTCATTCCTTTTGATGTGTCAGGCTGAAGTCAATCAGAGTTTTTTAACAACTTGAAACAATCTTCCACTCCTCCCAAATCATTCATTTGGAATCTCCACGAAGACTCTTTATCAATCAATTGCTTGACCAGATGAGAGAATTAGTTCGAGGGCTCTTGGTAGGATGTCATGTTCTTTTAATTTATGGCCTTTTGCATAATTGCTCCATGTCATTCAACATGTTATTTTTGATGAAACAGTACTTTTGAGTATGAGACACTTTGTTTTGCAATGTATCTTTAGCCATTTCAGATCTTTAGAATCCTTCAGTCTTAACACTATCTTTTCTTTCTTTCTTTCTTTCTTTTTTTAAATTTTTTTTTTGGGTATCCTGACTACGCTTAGACTATGTAGCCAGAACATCAGTGTCATTTCTTGGATTCGATCTCTTATGAACATCCCTTGCATTCCTCTTTTAGAACTTTTTAGGAAACTCTCATGCCAAACAATGATCTTAGTAACCTTTCGAGGAGACCCCTCTTGCTTGAACTAGTCAAAGTTTGGATCATTTCTCATCATCTTTGACTTGAAATTGAAAAACATCTAACACACTCAAATCTTTAAATTTGCAAAGTGTTGAGAACTTGTTGGTCCAAACTTCTGATTTCTAGACTAAAAGTCCCTTATTTCCACAAGAAATGTCGATTGCTTGGTTGGTATAAGACAAATAATCATCCAAATGTTTTGACAAAGAAATACCTCTTCCTAAAATCGGAACCAAAGAGTGGTTAGTAAAGTCTTGAGAAAAATCCCAAGTACACCTTACCCCCTAGGGAAAAACTGACTTTAAAAGAAAACACACGACTGAAAGCAAACACACAACTTCGAAAAAATGAAACACACTTTCAGAATTAAACACTCTTGCCAAAATGAAAATTTAATCCACATGCAGAAATGAAACTTAACTAATTTTTTTTCTCTTTTTTTTTTTTTTTTTTTTTTTCCTCTCTAGGCTTCAAAATAATGTTTTAGAAATGTCCCATTTACGGGCAAAGGTAGAAACTCCCCCTGTAAGGAAATTAGCCTAAATGTGTTTTCTCTGAGAATTTTTGCAATCTGATATTGGAATGTCCCTTTACTGAATTTTTATGATATTTTAGCCTCAAATCAGAACTTTAAAATCAAACAACCAATATTACAAAGATCTGCCAATTTCTCAATAAAACCCAAATCGGGTATGTCCAAATTAGTGCCAAAAACTTCACAACTTCACAAATTATTAATAAATCTGAAAATGGAAATTTTTACAGAAATTTCAGCAGCATAACAGCCTACAAAATGACATTTTCAGATTTGTATAGCCTTTACACAACAGCTCACAAATGTAGGGCAAACCTATGCTCAATCGGGCTTTCGAAATTAACACAAAAAAATGCTCGAAAACACCACAAAACACTCATAAACTATCTCAGAAGTTTAATCACAACCCAATACATATATTCAGCTCTATTTTAACATCATAAAGTCTGAAATACAGAAGCAAACCAAACTGATATGAAACACTCAACTGAAAACCCAAACTCAAACCAAAAACAACCCCGAAAACACCCAAATCGGCACTATTCAGCACAAAGGCAAACTCTGTATGAGCATGCACATGGAATGGCTTCAAACTCCCATCCTTAGCCTTCCTAAAAACTTTTAAACTCCCGTTCTTGGGTCTCCTTCTCCACAGGTTTGGCAGCCTCTGAAGAACAACAAGAAAATTAGCAAGAATCAAGATGTAGAATGAGCCCAAAATGCCTCCAAACCCCTTTTAAAGAGGGCATAACCCTAACTCATGTCCAAGAGGGGTTAATAAAATATAATTTAATAATAATTTTTATTTATTAGTCCATTAGTTTTCAAAGATTAGCCCCTTTTTCCGAAATTTCACCTTTTTGGAGCCTGCCTGCCTTAACAAAGTTTTTTTTTTTTTAATTATTTGAATAGGGGACATGACAAGTCCTCCCCTCCCAAATATTGCTTTTCCTCAAGCAATGAAGGTTTGAATTCTCAAGAATATGTGCTCCTTCCCAAGTTACATCCTCTAGTGGTAATCCTTTCCATTTGACCAAATGCTCTATGATGCTCCTATTTCTCAACCTTTTCTCTCTTGTATCCAAAATCTCTTCTGGTATCAAAACTAATTTCCCTTCATCATCAAGAGGTGGTAATTCTATAGATACTATGGTTTTCTGGCCTAGAACCTTCTTTAAGCAAGATACATGAAAAATATTATGTATTTTTCTATTTGGTGGGAGCTCCAATTCATAAGCTACCTCTCCTACCTTCTTGATGATTTTATAAGGCCCATAGAACCTTGGCTTGAGTTTCTTTGCCCCACTTCTCTTCAAGGTGCTTTGCTTATATGGCTGCAACCTAAAAAATACCAAATCTCCCACCTCAAAATATCTTTCAATCCTTTTCCTGTCAGCATATATCTTTTGTTGGTTTTGTGCATGTTATAGATTATCCTTGAGGGACCTTATTATGTCTTGGCTTTGCTTGATGAAATCACTTGCTGCGGGTACTCTGCTATCGAAAAGTATTAGATCAACAAGGGAAAGGGCATCATAACCATAAAGAGCATGAAAAGGAGGCATACCAATAGACATGCGATGAGATGTATTGTAACAATACTCCCCTAGGTGTAACCATTTCACCCAAGCATGTTGTTGATTTGAAACATAGTTTCTCAAATATCCTTCTATCCATTTATTAACTATCTCTGTTTGTCCATCTGTTTGAGGGTGATAGCTAGTACTGGGAGTGAGTTTAGTTCCTACCAAATGAAAGAGCTCCTTGCAAAAAGAGCTAAGGAATCTACTGTCCCGGTCACTAACAATGTTTCTAGGCAAACCATGTAATCTAAAAATTTCCTTGAAGAACAATTCGGCCACTTGTGATGCCTTAAAATCAGATGTGATAGGAAAGAAATGTGCATACTTAGTTGGTCTATCTACCACCACATATATGCAATCCTTACCTTGAACCTTGGGCAACCCAGTGATGAAATCCATGGAAATACTTTCCCATTTTTGTTCGGGAATAGGAAGTGGTTGCAACAACCCTGCAGGAAAATTTTGCTCACTCTTGCTTTGTTGGCATACCATACATTCCTTAATGTGTTTAAGGACATCCTCCTTCATACCCTTCCATGAAAACCGCTCTCGAATTTTCCTATATGTCTTGAAGTATCCCTGGTGACCAGCCAAAGGTGTGTCATGAAAGGCCCTCAATATCCTCTCCTTAGTTTTTGACCCTGGCACTAAGAAGATCATGTTCTTGTAATAAATCAATTCATCAACAACCTTGTACCTGTTATCATCCACTAACTTATCCAAAATCTTGGTGGCAAATGAATCTTTAGCATACTCTAAAATTATGGAGACTTTCCAATCAGCAGAGATAGATGATAAGGAACACAAAGTGGGCTTTCTTGAGAGAGCATCAGCAACCACAGTATTCTTTCCTTTCATGTATTCAATATCAAAATCATAAGCTTGCAATTTGCTTACCCATTTTTATTGATGATCATTAAAATCCCTTTGGTTCAAGAAGAACCTGAGGCTATTATGGTCTGTCTTTACAATGAATCTCCCACATACCAAATATTGTCTAAACTTATGAAGTGCATGCATGATTGCCAACATTTCCTTATCATAGATGGAGTACCCTTTCTCTGTTTGATTTAATTTTCGACTCTCAAATGCTATTGGATGTCCCATTTGAGTTAGGACAGCCCCTATACCTTCTCCAGAAGCATCACATTCAACAACAAAAGGTAAAGAGAAATCTGGAATTGCAAGCACAGGGCATGAACTCATTACCTCCTTAAGCTTATCAAATGTTTTTTGTGCCTCTTCTATCCAAACAAAAGCTCCTTTCTTTGTCAAATCAGTCAAGGGGGCAGAAAGCTGAGAAAATCCCTTGGCAAATCTCCTATAGTAGCTACACAACCCGAAGAAACCTCTCAACTATGTAAGATTAGTGGGTGGAGGCCAATCCAAAATTGCCTGGATTTTTTGTTGATCAAATTGTACTCCTTTAGAGCTTATAATATGTCCCAAATATAGGATCTCTGTCAAACCAAACTCACATTTAGATAGATTAGCATAGAAGGATTTTTGCTCCAAGATTCCCAAAACAGTGTCTATGTGCTTTAGATGCTCTTCCCATGTTTTACTATATATCAAGATATCATCAAAAAATACCAAAACAAATTTTCGAAGATGCTGACTGAATACCTTATTCATACAAGATTGGAATGTTGCAAGTGCATTAGTGAGTCCAAATGGCATAACAAGAAATTCAAAGTGCCCATAGTGACATCTGAAAGTAGTCTTTTCCACATCTTCACTCCTCATTCGGATTTGATGGTAGCCTGATCTTAAGTCAATTTTTGAGAAGTATACAGCACCATGTAACTCATCAATGAGTTCATCTATGCGTGGTATGGGATACCTATTTTTTATGGTCTTCTTGTTCAGAGCCCTGTAGTCTATACACATTCTCATTGTACCATCCTTTTTCTTGACAAGTACCACAGATGATGCAAATGGACTAGAGCTAGGCCTTATGAATCCCATGTCCAGGAGTTCTTTAATAGTTTTTTCAATTTCTTTCTTATAACCTCTTGGATGGCAGTATGGGGTTGTTATAACTGGTTTGGCACTCTGTTCTAACTCTATAACATGCTCAAAACCTCTATCTGGTGGTAATCCTGGAGGCAAATCATTGAAAACTATACTATGCTTATCAAGAATATTTTGAATTTCAAAATGGAAATTACCTTGATTCTTTGGAGAGCTTGTTGGTTGGATTATGACTCCTGCTGCCCATGTTACTTGTCCTCTTCGAAAAGTCCTCTCCATCCTCTTTGCAGAGACCGCCTTAGGTGCTCCATTCGATAACCCTCTCAATATGACTTCTTTCCCATTGGAATGAAATTTAAACTCCATAGTTTGATGGTTCATGTAATAGCCTCTGATAGAGTGCAACCATTGAACACCCAATACAAGATCTGTCTCCCCAATACCAACCACATAGAAGTCATCACATAACTCATAATCTCCTAAGGTCATCTTGAGTTGTTTCACCACCCGTGTGCAAGGCATAGTGAATCCATCAGCTACAGTAACATTGAATCCCTCAAAATCTTCTGCTTTAAGCCCTCTTTTCATGACAAATCCCTCATCAATAAAATTATGAGTTGCCCCACTATCAAGAAGAACAGTCAACCTTTTCCCTGCTAGTACCCTTCGAATTCAGAAGGGATGGTATCTTGGGACTCCTGATAATGCTGCTAAAGTGCCATCCTTGCTGATTTCTTTTACTTTCTCTTCTTCTACCTCCTCCTTAGTATCATGAAATTCCTCATGCTCATCTGAATCAAATTCTGAAGCAACTTCAATATAGTGCACTTGACCTTTCCCCAAACATCTGTGTCCTGGAACCCATGGTTCTCTACAAGTAAAACAAAGCTTTTTCCTTCGTAATTCACTCCTAGTCTCTTCATCTACCTTCTTTTTTGCCACATTTGTCACATATTTTGGTGGTAGTGTTGGGAAAGTCTTTTTCTGAAAATTTCCCTTATGTTGCCAAAGATTTGGGGGTTTTTGATTAGTGATTGATTTCATAGGCACGCAAGTTTCAAGTTGCAAACTTCTTTTGATAGCTTCCTGTAAGGTTGAGGGTGAGAAAGCCTTAACCAAACCCTTAACTAGATCTTCTAAACCATCAAGAAAAAGATAAATGATCCTCTTTTCACTCATATCAGGTACCATAACAGCCACTTTTTGAAATTCTTCTATATACTCATTAACTGATTTGGTTTGCTTCAACTTTGACAATTCTTTAAAGTACTCTTCATCATCCTTGAGGTCAAATCTATCTATCACCCTTTGACTGAAATCTTCAAATGTAGTTACCTGATCGTGACCTTGAGTAGTCATTCCATGATACCACCAATCATAGGCTGCATCTTCCAAGTGTAGACTTGCAAATTGAATAGCATCACTCTCTTTCATGGGGTTAAGTGTGAAGAAAGTTTGTAATTTTTGTAGCCATGCTCTAGCTGAAATTTTATTTGTTCCATCAAAAGTAGGTGCTATAAACTTGCTTATTTTATTTTTGAGCTCTCTTCCACTTGTGTCATGCTCCCTTCTGTTCTCTTTCTTGGGCATCAAAGCGTTCATCATATCCACATATTCTCTAAAAGGAACTGAACTACAAAAGTCATCATCTAAGCCATTGTAAGTAGCTCTTAATGTAATCAAATTACCTGTAACCTCTTCCACTAGATTAATGGCTGGATTTGGTACTGGTGGCTCATCTGCAGCCAAGAAAATAGATTTGGTTGATTTAGATGGTGTGGATCTCCCATTTCTTGGCTCCTCTGAAGTGCTCCCTTTCTCATTAATAGATGCAATTCCTTGTAATTTTTCTGTCAATATTCACAAAGCCTCTCTAGTTTCCGCCAAACCATCCACTGTTTGCTTCTGAGTATTTTGGATGTCTTGGAAGAATTTCTTTGCCATCTCATCTGGATCAGCCATACTTTTTTCTTCCTTGGATTTTGTACTTTTGCTTTCAACTGGGGGTTTGATCAAAATTTCTTTATTCTTTTCTCGCTGTAAATATCTTTTTTTTCTCTTTCACTTAGTTGCATGCAATCATAAAATATGACATGCAAGATCTGGGTAGTTATCAAAACTTGACATGCAAGATCTGGGTAGTTGTTAAAACTGACATGCAACTTCTACAAACCCTCAGGCTGGCAAGATCATGGCTTTGATACGACTGGAATGTCCCTTTACTAAATTTTTATGATATTCCAGCCTCAAATCAGAACTTTAAAATCAAACAACCAATATTACAAAGATCTGCCAATTTCCCAATAAAACCCAAATCGGGTATGTCCAAATTAGTGCCAAAAACTTCACAACTTCACAAATTATTAATAAATCTAAAAATGGACATTTTTACAAAAATTTCAGCAGCATAACAGCCTAGAAAATGACATTTCTAGATTTGTATAGCCTTTACACAACAGCTCACAAATGTAGGGCAAAACTATGCTCAATCGGGCTCCCGAAATTAACACAAAAAAATGCCCGGAAACACCACAAAACACTCATAAACTATCTCAAAAGTTTAATCATGACCCAATACATATATTCAGCTCTATTTTAACATCATAAAGTCTGAAATACAGCAGCAAACCAAACTTATATGAAACACTCAACTGAAAACCCAAACTCAAACCAAAAACAACCCCGAAAACACCCAAATTGGCACTATTCAGCACAAAGGCAAACTCTGTATGAGCATGCACATGGAATGGCTTCAAAATCTCATCCTTAGCCTTCCTAGAAACCTGCAAACTCCCGTTCTTGGGTCTCCTTCTCCACAGGTTTGGCAGCCTCTAAAGAACAACAAGAAAATTAGCAAGAATCAAGATGTAGAATGAGCCCAAAATGCCTCCAAACCCCTTTTAAAGAGGGCATAACCCTAACTCACGTCCAAGAGGGGTTAATAAAATATAATTTAATAATAATTTTTATTTATTAGTCCATTAGTTTCCAAAGATTAGCCCCTTTTTCCAAAATTTCACCTTTTTGGAGCCTGCCTGCCTTAACAAAGTTTTTTTTTTTTTAATTATTTGAATTGGGGACATGATAGATATGGGCCTATCCACAAGCGTTGAAACTTGGTATGGCTTCCTAGCTTTTCTCTTGCCTTATCCCAATGTAGGACTAGGTCAGAAATCCTAAAAGATTTTATCGTGGCCCTCTTGTCGAACCATCTCTTGACTACGGCTTGATGTTTAGCCATGTGTTCTAATGCAGTTGTTCATTTCTTATCCATTTTCAGAAGATTCATCAATTGGATTTGTACTCTATCAGTGTCATCCACATACCCACTCATGAATTTTAAAACAAGAATCTTAAGATTGAGCAGGAATACCAATTCTTGCCCGTAAACAAGTAGATAAGGAAAAGTACCCAAGGCCTTTTTTACTCTGACCTGATCTATCCACAAGGAATATTTCAATTGTGTATGCCAATCCCTAGGGTTCTCCTTCAACAATCATTTTATCACAGTGATCAATTTTTTGTTTGTAGACTTTGCTACCCCATTTCCTTGTGGGTAGTAATTTGAAGAGAATCTGATGATGACTTTGTTTTCAAATGCCCATTGTGTCAAAAATGCAGATGCAAATGTAGTTCCATTTTCGCATACAAGAGCAAACGGCATTCCAAATCTGGTAACAATATGTTCTTCCAAAAATTTTGTCACCACCTTAGCAGTGCAATTTTTGAAAGTCTCAGCCTCCGTCCAACATGTGCAGTAATCGATAGCTGTAAGGATGAATGTGTGTCCACTTGATGATGGTGGGTTTACTGGACCAATGAAATCCAGTCCCCACTTTGCGAAAGGGTGCACCTCATATATCAGTTGAAGTGGCATTCTTGGGTGCCTCTCTTTGTTAGCACTAGTTTGGCATGTATGACAGGAATGCACATGTTCAAATGTATCCTTGAATATTGAGGGCCAAAAATAACACGATCTTAAAATCATGTGTGATGTGGCTTCTGTTGAACCGTGTCCCGTACCATACTTATCATGAAACTATTCCAGGACATCCTTAGCTTCTTCATGTCTTAAGCATTTCAAATAAATCCCCTCTTAGTTCCTTTTATACAACTTGTTACCAAGTAACTTGTAAGACTCGCATTTTATCTTAAGTCCCCTACGTTGTGAACTGTTCATCCACTTGGGGCATTGACCTTGTAGGGGATAATAGACAATATCTTGGTACCACACATCTGTCACTACACCTTGATTGATATCAACTTGTGATACAACCATCTTCTTTAGATCATCTTCATCAATTTCATAATCAAATTTGAATTCCTTTTGACTTCATTCTCGATTGTCAGCAATCATTTTGGATAATCCTTGGCCTCTGACTAATCACATAGGTTGAATCTCTAGATCGAATTCTTGAAGTATTGCCATCCACTTTCCTCTTCTTTTGCCAAGTTAATTCTGCATCAAAAGCATTTTTACTGCTGGGTCAAGTACAATTGTATACACCTTACTTCTAAGTATTTATCGAGATTTGAATATTTTAACTTAGCATTCTTTAGAGGAGAACTCATAAAAGCAATTGGTCGTTCATCTTCCTTCTCTCTTTTTTGCGTCAAGATCCCTGTGGTAACTTGTAATCTGGGCTTACCAAAATAGGGGCTGTGGAAATGGCAACCTTGATATCTTGGAATGATTTCTTTATCTCTGGTACCCATTTTATTTTAGCCCCCTTTTTGAGTAAATCATTGAGGGGGTGGACTATCTCTGTGAAACCACTTATGAATTTATGTACAAAGTTTATCTTTCCAAAGAAAGATTTTAACTCCTCCGACTGTGAGGAGGTGCTAACTTCAAAATAGATTCAACTCTATTGAGATCAATTGAAATTCAAACTTCAGAGATGACATGTCCCAAGAGCTTTCCTTTAGTAACACCGAATGAACATTTCTTGGGATTGAGTGATATGTCGTACCTATGACATATATTGAACACCTACCTTAGATCAGCAATATGAGTACTTCAATCCTTCAAAAAGATAGTCAAGTCATCCATGTAGATGAATATACACCTATTTATCAATCCTTTGAAGGCTTCATCCATTGCTCATTGAAATGTAGCTCCCACATTAATCAACCCGAAAGGCATCCTTCTGTAGGCAAATGTTCCCCACTTGGTCGTGAATGTAATCTTTAGCCTATCTTCTTCATCAACCATCACTTGGTTATATCCTAAGTAACCATCTAGAAATGACATCATCTTTGAACCA
The DNA here is from genome assembly GCA_028749045.1 of Cupressus sempervirens. NCBI lineage: Eukaryota > Viridiplantae > Streptophyta > Pinopsida > Cupressales > Cupressaceae > Cupressus > Cupressus sempervirens. The sequence goes on from CM053787.1 coordinate 707,975,340, forward strand.
TTAATGATTTGCAACACTTCATCTAATGAGGGTAGAGGGTAGTTATCCTTCTAAGATGCCAAGTTCAAGTTACAAAAGTCAACACAAAGGCGAATCTCTCCAGTCTTTTTTCGTACAGGGACCAAATTTGCTACCCAGGTGGAATGACGAATAGGGAATATGATCTTAGCATCTAGTAGTTTTTTGACTTCTTTCATAATTAGTGGTTCAATTATTGGATTTACCAGTCGTTGTCTTTGCTGAAAAGGTTTAGCATCTGGTTTCAACGGGATGTCGTGTGTGATAATCTCAGGATCATAAGTTTTCAATTCTTCATAGCTCCAAGAAATGACATCTTTATACTTGATGAGCAACTTGAGCATGTCATTACATTCCTTTTGGTTGCATGCTTTTCCTATTTGCACCATTTTTGATTCTTCATCAGTGCCTAAATTATACGAGTCACATTCTTTGATTCCTTTCTCTTGAGTTTCCCTTCTATGGAATGTTGATTCATCATGGTCAAAGATGCATTTAAGTTCAACCATCCCTTTCAAAATGTTGTTGGTTTTCAAATTAAGGATTCCATCATCATCCTCAAGCTCTTCATCTTCAAGCTTGTCTTCAGGTGTATCATCAATCTCTTGTCCTTGGAAATGGTGACTGCACATAATAAAATCGAGTATATGTTGATCATCTTGAAAGACTTGAAAGTTTGTAATATTGTTAGGAATGGCAGGAATGACGACTACTTCAACTAAGAATCTTTTCAACTTTGTTCTTTCTACTGGTTGTAAAGAACTGGCTGAAATTGCAAGGGTGTCTGCTACCACATTCCTTCTTCTTGGAATGGATTTGATGTTTAAAGCTTCAAAGTCATCCATTATATCCCATACCCTTTTCCTGTAAGTGATTAATCTTTTTTTGTTGCATGAGTATATGGATTTTACTTGTCTTATCACTAGTTGAGAATCCCCTTCAATTATAAGAGTAGTAACTCCTTTTTCCAATGCAAAGAGAAGTCTTCGAATCAAGGCTTCATATTCTACACCATTATTAGTACATCTAAACTATAATCGATATGCGGCATAAAAAGACCTACCTTTTGGGTTGATTAGTTCAATACTTGCACCAGCTCCTGATTTGCATCTAGAACCATCGAAGCGGAGTGTCCAAATTGTATTTTCCTTGGGTTTTTTGACTTTGTGCTTATTTGTCCTTAACTTTTCTTTTACTTGAGTCTTGAACGATTGTTTCTTAGGAACCCATTGTAACTTTTCTCGTGTAGGGCTTGATGAATCTCCTTCATATCCCATGGATAGAGGAAGAGTGTGTTTTTCTTGCTCCTCCTAAATTTTCCCTATTAGCTCATTGATTTTTTCAACTTTAGGTTCATAATGAATGACTACTGAAGTCCATCCTTTACCTTTGACATACCGTCTTCTTCTCTAAACTTTAATTATCCTAGGAGGAGGAGAAGATAAACCTCCACCATCTGAAGAGGTATCATTGTATGATATGTTTAGGTCTTCAGTTTCATCCTCAGTTTGTTCAAAAAGGACTTTCAATGATTTCATCACTAGAGGTCTTTGTATTCTTGTTTTCCATTATTTGTGTCAAAACCTTTGCTACTGCTTCTTGGCATGTTGAACATTCAAACTCTGAGTGACTAACTTTGTACAACCGGCAAAATCTTGGAAGGAGGAGGATACTAGGGTCAGCTTCCTCTCCTAAACATTGTAGATTAGTCACCAAACTTTCTATGAATTGTGTCACGGTCTCACTTTTGGGTACCGACGCCTTAGGTTCTTCATTTTGATCTTGAGATGTCTTGTTTGGGACCATATTCAATACCATCACTTTTTATGACCCCAAGTCAGATTTTAAGAATGCTACCTCATTCAGGGCATTGTAATCCATGATCATTGTTTTCAGTTTGGGCTCAGCATCTATCTTGATTTGATTGTTCAAACCTTTCCATGGCAGCCATAATTGAGTGAAATCTGTAGAGAACCATCCTCTAAGATATTTTTTACATTCTCTGCTAAGGAGTAATCTGTATGTCTCTGGGATGTCAACCACATGTATGTCAACAATATCCTGGATCTGAGGATCAACTATTAGTTGTATCCACACATCTTTCAATACTCCAATGACTTTTACCTCTGTTTTATCCAACTGTATTACCACTCAGTTAGAGGGTCAAGGATTAACTCCTAGCCTTTGAGCTATTGATAATGGCATCACATTACAAGAATCTCTTGAATCAATAAGAATATTATGTAGATTCTTTCCATATATCCTTATGCTTAGCAAAAATGGGGGTACCTCAACTTTTTCCTTGAACATAGTAGGCATTGCTTCTGTAGTATTTACTTGTTGTGGCACCATATTTTGGGGGACATTATTGATATTATGGGAAACCTTTGTATTATCCAATGTCTTTATGAGTGCTTCTCTTTGTTGTGGAAAATTCTGCAACATGTCAAACATGGACATATTGGCTTTTGTTTTCTTCAGGTCTTCAACCACATTATATTTTTCAGTAGACCAAGCAAGGTTCCTCAGTATTGTCAATATGCTTACTTGATTCTGATACTATGGTCCTCCTTGGGCTGGCCTTACCGGTGGTGGATTGTTGCTTGCTCTAGGATCAGGTGGGGTTGGTTGCAAACTAGGAGGAATTCCATCAGTCAAGGGATCCTTTTTGTTTCTGAGATTATATGTGTTTCGATTATCATTTTGAAAGGCAAACATCTCATCATGTTGAAGATCGGGTTCTTGACTAAAAGGGAATGAGAATTCTTCATTTTCTTGTTGTTCCACTTGTACATTCTGGGTATAATCGTAAGATTCTAATAGCATTGCATTAAATTGAATAGGAGGTAGATTATCATTCATTGGCAGGTTTTGATTCACATCCTGATTACCATTGTAGTATGCACCATCGTTGCTAGGCATATTTTGGCTATCATCATACTAGTTAATGTCGGCATACTGAATGTTGTTGTTATCGGCAGGAATGCTTCCATTATTTGGTCTAGTGTTCCATTGTCGATTTTGTCTTTGGAAGCCATTGTTGTGATCAAGAGGATTGAAATTATTTCCTCCCCCATTGTTTCTTGCATTGTTGTTGCTATTATTGTTGAAGTTCCTATTGTAATTTTGGCCAAAATTGTTGTTGGAGGGGCCAACATTGTGGAAGTTGTTGTTGCCATTACTTTGTTCATTTGCGACATGGTTTTCTTCATCTAACCAACTTTCAATAGGAGATTTTAATCTGCTTCCATAGGAACCATCACCTTTTGCTCAAAGAAGGCTATTTTTGGGGGCTCATACCCTGGATATGTTATCGCTTGAGTTTGTGGAGCTGGTACCTATTGTAATGGAACTAGGCTCATAGGTATGAACTGACTAGGTATAATGGGTGCTCCCATAGGAACCGTTGGCATTGTAGGGACTGCCAGTGTAGAAAGCATGATTCCTCCTCCATTAGGATTAGCTTGCTTTGTGAACGTAATTGCTTCTACAAAGACTTTGTCCAATGTGTCAATATTTGCTGCAAGGAGTCTCCTTAGAAAAATTACAATAATAGGATCCATGGCATTGAAATAAACTTGGATGGCAGCTTCAACCAAAATTGTGTATGATGTTTCCAACTTGTGGTAGGCCATATGAAAATGATGATTGAAGCGTGAGACCGTTTCAGCTGGGTCCCTTTTTATTGATATGAATTGTTGATGTATCACTGCTGGATTGATGAATATTTTGAATTGTTCCAAAAATGATTTTCAAAAATGTCCTAGTCTCCAATACATCCTGGTGGTAGGTTCACGTACCAATTGAAGGAAATCTCCCCTAGAGAGTAGGGAAATAAATGAAGAACAACATCTTCGTTAGCAATTTTCTTTCGGTTGCAAATTTCCTTAAAAATCTTGACATGATCTTCAATGGTTCTTATTTCTCCATAAATAAACCTTGGACAAAAAATTTTGAGATTCTTAGGGAGGTCATCGAGGGCACCTCTCAAGCTAAGGGGTGAATCAACTACGTTTGCAAAAAAGGCCATTGGAGGATTTTGTGGACCTAAAGGCGGGTGGAAAGGTGATGGGAGTGTTAGAATATGTGGAGGTCCACCTGGTGGTTAAATGGGTGGTGGAGTAGAAGAAGATGATGAAATGTCAAATGGAAGTGGTTGAATTCGGGGTATTCCTCTGTCACTACATGGCTTACGAAAATTAGTAAGCTCTAGAAATTCTTGGGCACTTGGTGAAGACCTTAATGCTCACTAGAATGGGGATCTAGGATCAATATCTTCCAGCTTGTATCAATTTTGGGAAAATAACACCTCTACAGAAGCACACTTCCTCACTTCTTTTGAATTTTGCGGACCTGCGGACCTGCAGACCTGAATTTCTAAAAAATTTAGAAGTGATTTCTGAACTTTTTATGTAGTGTAGGATTATTGCAAAGGTGCAAAATTTTTGAAACTTGATCAAATCTTTCTTGTTTTCAATAGTATGTTCTTTTTAGGGGCCCTCCTTCTAGCGCCAATTCTGTTTGGCATTCATTTTGCACGAGGTCAATGGCAGGAATCCATAGTGTAATTCCTCTCTTGAAAAGAAAATCTTTTTAAGAATCCACTCCAAGGTTCAGTGTTTCTCTTGCAACGTACCAAAATCTTCTTAGTAGAAGATAAATGTGAAAGTTCACGAGGAGGCCTTTGCTGGTTCCAAAAACTCTTTCACCTTGGAATCAAGTAAAATCTATTCGCTGTCTCAAAATATCACACAAAAAGAACAATTTTTTTGTATTTTCTATTTTTCAATGAATGCAACTCTAACAATGCAGCTACTATGAGGTCATATTCTAACAGGGGGTTAGCAAAGTAAATAACAAAACTGAAAAAAAATAACATGAAAACAAATAACTTGAAAGTGAAATTCCTAAACGAACATAAGCTACAAAACACAACGTGCTACGAGTTAAACCTTTGAAGAAATCGGTAGGAAACCAATGAAAATAGGAGCAGCACTTCCTAGAATCCACTGATGCAATTGTCGGTGAGAATCTATAACAAATTGAATGATGTTTCACTCTTCATCAAATTGCAAGGCCACAGAAAGTGCGCTCACACGAGACAAAAAGCTATGTAGACACAATCGGGTGATCTCTTCTCAAGCTCGTTATGTCAACAGAATTCATATATCTGTAGAAAACACCAAAACTAAAAGATCACACAACTAGAAACAATGCAATAAACCTTTGTCTCAATCAAAATCTCATGAATAAAATCCACAAAACAATGACACATTTAGGCAAGAATAAATACACTCTGAATGCTAGCACCAAAAGCATAATTTTATTGCATAATAACGATGGCCCTTTTTACATTTTACAATGGGGTATTTATAAGAAATTGTCTCCTCAATTTGTGTTGAGAGTGAGAGATATCTTAATGCAATAAAATGCTTTTTAAAACATTAAAACAAACTAAATATATACAAACTGGTAATCTAACTAGTGCTTAGAGGGACTCAATCTATATTTTATTCATTAATTAGATGCATGAACCCCTTACATGTCAAAAAAAATGAAAGCATAAGAGAGAAAGTAGGAGGAAGCCATCAATCGAAGTAGAAGTGCATGGAGACAACCAAAATAGAAGTTGGCCCTTCACTTGTTGTTTGTCAGAGTTAACTTGCCATCAAAATGCGTTTCCAATGCATGGAAAGTGTTATTTTTGAAACTAGTAGTCAACTGTCGGTGCACCTTTGAATTGCAGAGCTTCATGAAAATGTGGAGCTCTAGACTTGAGGAGCTGTGGACCTACGGAGCTGCGAACCTCGACTGAGTCCAAAACCTCAAAAAATTTCTAAGTGTCAAAATTGAAATTCTGACATCTAGGTTTTGTTCATTTTCATCCTAAAGATATGTTTGGATATTTTCCCTTGAATTTCTCTATAATCTTACTAGCATCAAGAAGATCCAAAGCCTCATACTTATCTTTAACCTTCTGTCTATAGTTGTCCACCTCAATTTGAGTTTCTGCAAAATTCCCAAGTTTTGTATCCAACTCTAACAACGCTTCTTCTATCCTGAAGGCTTGTCTGATGTCTTCATCACTGGATGCTCCCTCTAATGTCTTTTTGAATTTTTCTACAACTACCTCAACTGATAAAAGCTTCTCTCATTCTTCATCTTCAAAAATATCCAAGCATGCATCACTATATAACTTTTCTGCTTCCAAAATTTGCTCTCGAGCTTGGTCCTTTAGCCTATGTATCTCATCATGCAATGTTTCCATCACTTTATTTCCTTCTGCAATCTTTTCTATCCAATCATCTATCATGTCTAGCTCTTTGCCAGTATATACATCAATCAGAATGTGGTACCTTTGTGCTTTTATGGCCTGTAGAATTTACAAATCCTTGCTCCAAACCTGTACCTCATCCATAATGCTGAAGTCCTGCCTCAAAATTGCCACGATCTTACCAACATTGTCTTGTGTAGCATGCAATAATTTCAGACTTCCTATAATTATAGTGATACCACTATCCTCAATGTTGTCTCACCAATCCTGACAAGCTCTCAAAAATGGATTGAGTCGTACACCTTCCCCTTCTTTCAGAATGGTAGTCAAAGTCTCCTTGGGGTGTTGAGAATCAAGAAGACCAATAACTTCAGCTAGATATCCTTTCAAGATCTCAACTTGCCTTCAAAGTGTTTTGATTTCAATCTCATCATGCTCCATGTGGTTAAGAAACTCTTTGACTCCCATAGTCATCATTTCACGAGAAGTATCCTGTATAGGTTTCCCTAACGTGATATCCTTTACTTCATAGTCCTGAAGGCTAATAGCTTCTTCATCCGTACCTTTAAGGGGATGAGCCACTTGTGCAAATAGATCCTGATTTTGAGTAGTGGTAATGAATGCAAATGGTGTTGCATCCTGTAACAGAGAGTCAAGCTTGCTCAAAATCTCTGCAATGTCACAGATATCATCCTCTAAAGCAAGGAACTGATGCTTAGCACTTCTCATTATTTCCTTCTGAAACCATCTCAGGATATGTCTTTCTTCAACCTTAGCTCTAGATGATGAAGGGATGTGTTCAGCTACCTCCTTCCCTTTGTCATTTTTTCTTGGAGTTTCTTATTGTGAGGGTTCTTCTTCTATAGTCTCAGTTTCTATAGAGCTTGTAGTTTGATCCTCAACTTCCTAGGAAGGTTGTTGTATACATTCCATTACTTGTGCCTCTTTTGGTGGCTCATTAGTCCTTGGTTCTAGTTCTCCTTGTAATGATGATTCTTTCTAAACATGTTCCTTTGAACTCAGAGGTGGAGGTGTCACTGAAACCTTAGCTACTATCATAGACTGAGGTGAAGATGGGGGTGTTGGATGAGGACCTTGTGTCTCAGGTGGCATCTGCGTCCAATCTTGCTGTTAAAATTCACCTGTAGGAGTATCTCTAATCTTATCTCCAACCAATTTTGTACCTACTGGCATGAAATCAAAATCTAGAATGGAGAGAATATCATCACCTAGCTCTCTTTGCTCATTCACTTGTCATTGTACTTCATCTTCCGACGAAGAGAGCTCTACTGTTTCAGCTTGGGTGGGTGGTGGGGTATTTGTTACATTCTTCTTTCTTTCCAATTCTGTAGCTTTGGCAAGTCGAGTTCTCCCTTGTAGAGGCACTTGCTCTTCCTCCCCATCTGACTCTATTTTATCCTCATCTGATTCTTCCTCGAGAATGGTTTCAGGAACAGATGGATTAGGCACTAATCTTTTATGAACTCTTTGCATCTTGTTCATTCTAACCTTGAGCCTCATTTGCTTCTGTGGAACCATAGGAGAAGCGAGCTCTTGATGCATAGGAGGAATGGATGTCTCTAAAATCTCTCCCTCCTCTTACTGGCTTGACAAAACAAGAGGTAATGGAAAATCAACCTAGATATGAGAAATCCCAGAGTCATGGGGGTCCTGGGGAGTAGATTCATGTTGCTGCAAAGGGGTTGTTCTTCAACATGCTCTATCTAGATCCTCTGAGGAGAGGCTCTCTTCCTCTTTTCTTTCTTCTTCTCTAGTGGATGGTAATATCCCACTGGACAATCATGCTGGTAGACCATTTCTGGCCTGATAGGAGACTGGAGCACAAAGATAGGAACTGTGACTTTCCTCCCCTTTACCTTTTATGGGCGAGCATGTATATGGAATATCACTGTATCCGAAATTGGATCAAGTGGAAAGGGTTTCTTGACCCAACTCTTTGTCATTCTAATGACATGTCTTGCTTGATGATTAATATCATCTCCTTCCTCTCTATCAATTTCTACATTCAGAATGGGCCTCTCACCAACTTTATTTTAATTGAATAAGGGATCTAATAGCTCCTGCGAATCTTTCATCCTTATCTCATCCAGGATGGTCAAATGGAGAGCCTTCTCTGCTAAATACAAAGTCATTCTCCAATAGTCCCTGATACAGACATCATAGTCATTTGTGGCATTCATCCAATGATCTTCAATGGCATCCTTGTGGTAGAAATCTATTCCTACCAAATTTTCCACTTTACCAACACTGTCAAAGAAAGGCTAGGGAGAGTTATATTCCTCAAGAGGATAATCCTCCCACTCCCACTTGAAAGTTAGGATATCCTACTTTTTCTTTACTTGGTATGCCCCTATTACAAAAGGCCAATCCCAACAATGCCTTCGTTGTTTCTTGATCCTCTCATAGGCTCACTCAATTTGCCGAGAAATTTCCATCAGAACCAACTTATCACTTGGGTACCTTGGGAGCTTCTTTGGATGGTTAGATGCACGACCAACCCGAATGTATTTGAATGTCTAAAATTGGATAAAATATGCACCGAGAGTTGTGATTTGTCCCTTGGCCTCATTAGACAATCTCTTTCCATAGTCGCCTTCAATTAATCGAATGATGGCAAAGATAAAGACATCATTCACAATTTGGTACTCTTTGCTTTGTGGCAAGAGCTTTTTCTTAACTAGCTAAGGATAAACTATATACGGCCATGTGTTAGGATCCTGCATACTACCCTTTTTGTACAACCTGGGATAGTCGGTGGCTCTTGCTGCAAGTAGATATATCACATAAGAAGTCATATAGAACTTCTTCTTGTCCTTTACTGTCCACAACTGATCACACAAATTCTCACTAAGTGTGGTAGCCCAATCTGGTGGCATCTTTGCATGTCTGATGGTTTCAATGAAGTTAACCATGAATGGAGCGAGATGTCCTGTTGCAGGAAATCCCATAACTCTGCTCAAGAGAATGATTGAATATCCAATGTCATCCCTCATGTATCCTTGAGCCATATCTACTTTGTTGATTGTCTTTCCTTGAGATGGCTTCTCAATGAAGTATGAGGAATATATGATGTCCATGGCATCCTGGTGATGATCCTTATGCCACCTCTCAGCTGCTTCATATGAAAGCCCGATAAATTGATCAGCTCTAGGTAAGTGAAAGACTCTCTCAATATTATCAAGTCGTATATCCAAGACTACTTTCCCAGTGACACTCTTTACCACCCTTTCCACAGGAACAAAATTCTTGGGATAAGGTCATGATCAATTCAGCTGACTGAACAGTCTTAGGATGTGATACTGCATTTACCAATCCAGACCGTATTAAGGCAGATCTCAAAGAAGATCTTTCAGTTGGGTTGTTACAAACCCTCAAAAATTCTCCCAAGTTCGTGTGTCCAAGTTCTGTGTCTTTGATCTCAGAGTGCTCATTGTACAATTGTGACTTTGGGGTTACACCTTGGAACTTGTATACGACTGGCTTTGCTATTGATCTGGATGTAGATGCCATTTGATTGTATTACTTGCATGTCACAAAAAAAAAGAAAAAACAATTAATTACTGGATACATAAAACACATTAAAAAAAATGATACTCAAAAACCAATTTTATTTTACTTATGATTTTTTAATCTTTTTTTTTTTTTTCTTTTCAAAATTTTTTAATTTTTTTTAATTTTTTGATGAAATATTAAAAATAATAATAATAATTAAAAAAAATATGAGGGCGGTGGCTGCGACCACGTGCGCCGCACATTAAAAGGGGGTGTCGTGACGGTGCGGTGAGCGCACAGCCCTAAAGGTGCGCTCAGCACCTCGCACCCACAAGGGCTTCATGGCGACATGCTGAGCACACTTGACCTTAAAGGCCCATGCAGTGCCACACACGTGATGCACCCAAAAGGGCACTGCGGCGGCGTAGCACGCGCGTGGCCTCAAAGGCAAGCACAGCGCCATGCACCCAAAAGTGCACCGCGGCGATGCAGTGCACATGCAGCCTTAAAGGTGCGCATAGTGCTGCATGCCCAAAAGGGTGCAACGGCGGTCCCCTGCGTCCAAAAGGGCACCGCGACAGTGTGGCGCGCGTGCAGCGTGAATGGAGAGAGAGAGAGAGGGGGGGGAAGAGTTTTCTCACCTTCCTCCCTTAGCCAAAAAACAAGGAAGTGGAAAAAATGAAATGAGTAGGAGGAAGGAGGGGGTTTTATAACCCCCTCTCCTTGCTTGTTCTTACGAAGCGTGTGTGCCTCGGTATGCGTGCATGCACAATTTTTTTTTTTTTTTTTTTTTTGTCTATTTTCTCTAACTGATTTAAACGAGACTTTCTCCTTCTTCTAATTTTTGAACTATGAGCCTGGGAGTCGAAATAAACTAGGGGGTCCCCATTCCTATTGAGGAATGGGTCATGTGTTGTGGATACCACAACAACTTGGAGTTCAGATGACTGAGATATGGCTTCCCAAAGTCAAACTGTCAAATCAAAAATCAATCTAAAGAGGAGCCTAATTAGAAAAAGATGAGGTTAAATTTTATGGTCAAATAGCCATTGCAGTAGTTCTATTTTTCCTTTTGATGACGGTCAAACGGCCATCAATTTTAACATAGCAGAATGCTGATGTCAACAAAAAAATTGCCTCCAACGGTGACAGGGCAGTGCAGATGCTGATTGTATTTGTATGGCTTTCCATGTTTCATATGTCTTGCTAATGTGTAATGTATGTAGGGGTGCTGACAAGGCTGTATGTGTGATGATTGGTCCTACAAAATTGCTGATTTGGACCGTGGTCCACATGGCACTGTGATATAGATGGGTTGTGTGGTGAATTAGCTAGAAGCCACGTGTATGTCAAAAGTCTACAATGGATAATAAGAACCTCATGCTAGAATTCTTTTTACTAGGCTGGAGTTCATAACATTGCCACTAGGATATTAAATGTGGCACTAGATGTGAGTTTACAGTCGTTGTCACTGATGAATAGATGGCAAGGAGTCTGTGCTGCTAGGGAGTAGATTTACACTGCCGAAGCTTTGTTTGAGATGCCAATAAACCTTATTTCAAACACCACTGGGGGAAATGAAGGTATTAATCCCACATGAGTCATGAGTGAAGGTTGTGGGTAGTATAAAATGTAAAGCCTGTAATGACTTAACAAACAAGTCATTGAAGTAGTGTGTTGTCGGCTGGGAAATGTGTAGCCCAATGTTGGAAATGAGTGATTTCCCAAAATTAATAAAGTGGCCACTAGAATATGAATATGACTAATGAATTTGAAAGATGCCCATGGAATATTCGGCTTGCAGGGATCAGGGTGTCACTGCTTGATTCCTAAAAAAAAATCTATGTAGGCCAACTAGTCAAAAAGAAAATTTTAAAAAATACTAGAAATTTGAAAATATTTGCAGAGACAAAAAAAATTCAAATCTAAAATATAAATTTGCAAATCTAATAAATCATACCCAAAATTGCAAATTGGACTTTTGGGTGCTAGGTTGCAAAAAAATTTGCCTCAAAATTGGCATTCGCCCAATATAAGCAAATTTATAGCCAATTTTCATTGAATCAATGTTTCAAACACAATGGCGAGGTCTATTTAGGCTCTAGACACTCCCAATTTATGTAGATTCTTCGGATCTAGGTTGAGGTGTTGAAGCAAGGATAGTCTTGAACAGTTATGTGAAGAGAATCTCCCTCAGCTCTGATACCATGTAAGAATTTTCCTTAAGGAAAAATTCACCGAGGACCAAGGAACTCAAGCACAAGCACAATAGTAGACCAAAAGAGTATGATCAAAATGACGATATGATATTCATTTAATGTATAAAAGTACACTAGGAGTGCTTATATATAAAGCCCTCTAGAATGCTTCTAGAATGCATAGGAATTAGCAACATGATAAGTCACACAACCAAGCACATGTCCACTAGGTGTGGGTTATCCTCCATTTAGCACAGGAGTAAGCACGATGATGAGAGGATAAGCCTACAAAGGTGTAGCATGCAAAATTATGTTGTAGACATCATGTGCTAAATTAGGAGTGTGAATAACTGTGTTGTCTACATGACAACTCAACTAATTATGCAAACTCCAGTGTTGTAGACACTATGTGCTAAATTAGAGTTGCTTACTCCAATGTTGTCAACATGACAACTCATAAGAGTACACAAACTCCTGAGTGTCTCACCTAAGAAATAATGCATTAACTTAAGTAAACTTAAGTGTAATAAATAAATACTTATTTACACCAACAATGATTCATCCTATTTGAACTGACTACTTTTCTATTATAAATACAATATCAGAAAGATGTAAGTAATGATAGAAAGCAAGTTAAGGGTTGTGAATTTAATGTGAGGTAGAATAAGATATGTTGAAGTCATGGTTAAGAGTGTGGATGATTTGGAGATTGCATGAGGTCATACAAATCAAAATAAGTTATTGGTAAAAAATAAACAACTTTTTTGTGAATTGCATACTTGCAAAGTTGGTGAATGAAAAGGATTAAAGGACGAGATTTTGAGTAACATTTTAATGTGTGATGAGTTAAGGAGAAATTGAGTGAAAATTCAAGCTAAATATAAGATGCATTGAAGTAAATTCATCCTAAAACACTACAATCTACATAATCAAGGTATTTATCAAATTTTGTGAGTTTATCTGTATATTTGAAATTAGAATTTGTGATAAAAATGGATAGAATTTTGATTCATAGTGTTGAGGATGAAGCAAAATTGAAAATGAAGATAAATCCATTCCACCTTTGGAAGAAAACCATATGACATCTTTTTCTTCTATTCTAGATGGAGTCCTATACTTAGGAGACATTGGAAGTTATTTGAAGAGCAGGTTTGAGATAGTAGGAGAAGCAAGAATAACAAATGAGTTTGAACATATTTATAATCAATACATGATCTATAAGAATAGTTATGAATACTTAGAATATAATGGAATGATTAAGTTTCTATTTTCACATGAGTTTGAGGATAAATATTGGGTAAAGATAGTATTGAGACGAATTCATGATGGGCAATTCTAGTTAGGAGACAATGTAGTAGATATATCAACAAACCTAATTCATGAGGTAATAGGACTATGCAATGAATTATCTATCCCAATTAATGAGAGGAAAGTAAACAAACTTGTGTTGGAAAATACCAAGTCTAAATACAATGGAAGAGGCATTGTGATAAGCAAGATACCACAACATGATGTGAGATTCATAAGAAAAATCATGACATCTAAGATTTGTGTTAGCTCTAGAGATGATGATATGGTAGTATGCATTTATCCATGTAGCCTATATGATGTGTGTGGAGAGAGAAAAAGTAAACATGTGTAAACTCTTGAGAGTGCACTTGACAGAAAACTTGGAGAAGATCAAGAAAGTAGAAAATAGTCAATTGATATTCAAATCATTGATTGTTTACATGTTTTTCCATTTGATTAGGAGATTTTGATTCTTATCAGTTATTGATTTGCTTAAGAATGACAAATGCACTATTGTAAAGATAACTTATTTGTATACCAGAAATCCAATTGATAAAATTGATAATAGTGTAGATCTTATTGTAAAAACCTTCCAAGAAGAGATGAAACAGAGGCATAGAATCCCACCCTCTATTGTGAAGAAATTCAAAGATGATATATAGTTTATGGTTGGTAAAAATTTTACCTACATAGAACTATTTGAACCAAGGATTATTTATGTTGAACCACTTGATTATGAGATCATTGAAGAACAAGTTGAGGGTTATGTAGAATTGATTCTGAAGTCAGCTATAGATAAAAAAATATTAATAGGTTTGGAACGTATGAAGAGATTATGAAAGTAACCTATCAAGATCATCTTGAGAAGTCTACCAAGAAGAAGGTAGAAACCACAATGAATAAGATCATGAAGGAAGCAAAGATGACTCCTAAAGAAATTATAGGAGCTAGAAAGTCTATCACTGGAATGAAGTAGAGTGGACAACAAAGAATCATGTATGTGCAACCAGTTGCAATATCATGACCATTAGAGGGTATAACTATGGTAGAACCTTAGATAGTAGCATCAACTATTCCATATGCAGCAATATCACAAGAACAACCATTGAGTACACCCACTATTCAAATAGTGGAATCCGGTGAAGAAGAAGCAAAGATTATGGAGACAAAGATAAAATTAGCTATATTATCTTAAGTTAAACAAGAGCAAGTAGAAGGAGTGAAATATAAGAGAGTAAAGAAGATGACAAGTAGACCAAGGAAAAGGAAAAAGGTCTTAATGACCTATGAAGGGATAAAGATACAAGGACAAGTAGAATCACCAAAGAAGGCAAAAGACACAAAATCGGCCAAGAAAACAAAACTAGAGTCAGTAAACAAAGGTAGGCAACCATGGAATTTTAAGATTTAAAAATTGAATAGTGCAATCACCAATGAAGGAAACTTTGGTTAGTTAAACAAGTGTTATGATTTATACAAAAACATGGAAAAGTTATAGTTAGAGAATGCAACAATAAGGTGCATAATTTTGAATAAGAAGAAATTTGAGGACATTAAGGGAAAAAATTCTAATGATCTATATGAGAGGCTAATAAATAAAAAGAGAAGAGTACAAAAGGAGGACAAGCATATTAGCAAAAGCATGATCTAAAAATTGTGTGTAGTAGAGAGTGAAGATCACTTGAAGAATTTATTACAGAGTCTTGAACACTTTCTAAGGAACAAGACTCGATTTGTATTAGTTATGGGTGGTAACTATGAGGAGGTAAGAGAAGAAACTTAGGAAGAAATTTTATAGAGTGCGAAGAACATTACACCTTCCAGCCACCAGACTAAAATAGCTACAGTAGAAACTCCACAAGTAAAAATAGGTACAAATACTATGTAGATTAATAATACTAATGTTATTGTTGATACAAAGGAAGATCCTATTAAGGATTTTGGTGAAAATGTTGACAATTTGGTTGACTATGTGAGCTCTAAGGAAGAGGAAGAAGAAAATTAAGAAAAGGAAAAGGAACAAGAAAGGAAGAAAGAAGAAGAAGAAGAAAAGAAATAGGAAGACAAGAAGAAGAAGGTAAAAGAACAGAAAAAGAACCAAGAAGAGGAGAAAAAGAGTAAGGAAGAAAAAATGAATAAGAAGAAACAAGAGGAGAAAAAGAGGAAGGAAGAAGAAGAGAAAAAGAGGAAGGAAGAAGAAGAGAAAAGGAAGAAAGAAGAGGAGAAAGTGTTAGTCTCAAAATGGTTTTGACATTTGAGTGTCAACACACTTAACTAATTCTCAAGTTAATGCCGAGTATAATATAGAAGTCAAGCTACAATGTATGCCAAGTCAAAAAATTCAATAGGTTCCAAGTGAACTTTAGGTGCCGAGCAATCTTTAGGTGCCCAGCAAAGTTCAAGTGCTGAGAAAAGTATAGGTGTCAAGTCACTATAGATGTCGAGTGGAACAGAGTTGTTATAGGAGCTGAGTAAGCTAGTTTTCTTATATGTGTCAAGCATCAGTGACCAGTATGTGCCAAGTAATATAGAATCAGCATATGAGTTTGTGCCTTCAAAAACTTAGATGTAGATCACTGGAGCTGACATAGAATGAATCTTAAAGGATCTTGAAGATAAGATTGAATCTTTCACATTACCTATGCAATCAGCATGTAGCCAATAAGAAAAATGGGGAAGGCATGCAAAAAATAGGAAAAGTGCAAGAAATGAGTGGGAAATGAAGATTTAATATTGATCATAGATTCATACCTAACCCTAAGTCTTCAAAATATTTAAAAGGAGGATGAAACCCCATTGTATGAGTACTTGAGAGAAGTTTATGGGTGAACTATAGCAAAATTCAGAGGGGATTTTAAAGGACTTAGTGAAGAACAGAGCAGCATAGTAGAATTCAATTTTTGAAGAACAAGAGTATCAGAACCTTGCAAAGTGACATATAAGATCAAGCAAGGATCAAATCAGCAAGAGTAGAACAAGGATCTAGAATCAACAATTTTAGATTGCAAAGCTATCAAGTCAAAGGTTTTCTAATACTCTCTAGCAATTATATTAGTTATCGAAATCCTATAGACTTAGGTTGGCCTAGCAGCCATTTGTAAATCCTTCAACAGGATGGTATTCCACGTGAATGTACAAAAGTCCTTTAACCAGGCCTAGTTTTAGCAAGGTAGTGAAATCCTTTAACCAGGTCACTTTTGATAGAGTGTAAAGTCTTTAATAGGAATGACCTTTCATAGGGTAGACCATTTAAAGTGGTCAAACATTGTAACCTTGAATAGTTACACATTCCTACAGTGATATTTTGTGGGTGTCATCCCCACCCCAGTTTTACCTTCTCATTTTGGAGGGTTTATGGGTTACCAAATTTGTGTGTTGTCTATTTTCATGCATGTCTTTACTTTCATATTTATTAGATAAATTTGATGCATGTGAATGATTTCAGTTAAAGGAATTTGAAAAGATTAAAATTAGTTACTTCTAATTCACCCCCCCTCTCAGAAGTAAATCTTCCCACTTGTTAATTCCAATAGAAAGTAGAAGAAGAAGAAGACAATGAGCAAAAAGGAAAGATGCCCTTGGTAACTACACTAGGAAACTTAAAGGAAGATTATGATCAGCAAGGTTTGACTTCATCATTAAGTAAGTTATTTGAAAGTTACAAAATGGTTAAGAGTTTGGAAAGAACCTTAGGAGAGGTATCTAAAAAGCTACAAGAAGTTGTATCTATTATAATAATGGATAACAGTCCTCGTGTAAGAGAAGAAAATTTGATAAGTTCATTTGATAGTAAGGTTACTCAATTAGTAGATGTGGCAGCGAGTCAAGGACAGACCAAACATGATGTATAAATGTTTGATATTGTTTATCAGAACATCAAATGAATTGGGAGCTCTTGATAATTGCATAAAAGAGCTAAGAAAATGTGAACAATAAAGGAAGGCACTATATGAAAAATGTACACTATCATTCAAGTTCACCAAAGACATTGATAAGGAGTTGAGAAAGAAGCATGAAGAACCCCAGGATCTAGTAAATTAGCTTGGGTAGCCACATCAAATGGTGGAAGATATAGAGGCAAAAATTTTAAAGCCTTATAAAGAGATAAGTCTAATTGAGAGGAATAAAGAAATAATTGTAAAATGGTTCTCACCTTTGAGAGAACACTTATCACTGAAGATCATCACCCTTGAACAAAAAGTGGAAGAATGTCTACAAGTCAAGACATCTTTTGTAAATTTTATATATTCAAACTTGAATGTAGTAGAGATATCATATTATGGACTATGTGCTCTTCTATGTATATCAGAGGGAGTTAGAAATTCATGGGAAAATAAATTCAAGAGTTTGAAGACAAGTTTGGATGATTGCATTACATGCCTATCAACCTGATTCAAAGGTAAAGGACCAAATTTTGAATTGTACATAAAGTGTGACACCTTTGTCATTGATGTCAAAGTGGGGTAATACAGGAAAATTATATGTAAGAAAATTTTATATGTTAGAGTAATAAAGTATTTTCTTATTAGTTAAATAATATTGATTTAATTAAAGTCACTTATTATCTCTATTTCGCTTAAGCTAAACTTTGGGCATATAATAATTAATTCTTTTATTAATTATTGTCATGCAACCTAGGTTTTTCCTGTTATGGTTTTGATCTCCTTTTATAAGGATTGATCTCTTTGTAATTTATTCATTCACTTTTGATAATAGCAATCCCTTTTTTTTCTCATCAAGAATGTCTCATCTATGGATCTACAAATTCCAACCTCTATAGCTTTTTCTTTTCTCTTTCTGTGACAAGTATCTGCATGCATGTAATTCTTGGGAGTTGTGGGGTTGAGCTTTCATCAACTTCAACATGGTATCGAAACTCCTGATCTTCATGTCATATTATGTTTATGAGAGGTCTGTCTTGGCTTTCAAATCAATGCTTTTTCTTTCAGAGGGTTTCAATTTTTAGAGTTATTTTGTATTGAATCTAGGGGGGGTCACTAATTTTTGGGTCACTTTGAGCCCAAACAAACCTCATCGTTGAGCTCAAATCACGTAAAAACCCCTATTTTTATATAAAATTTGTTTAATTTGGACACAGTTGGAATTTGAGGCAAAATAATATTACTTTCAGATTGGGCATAGAAATCAAGTTTTTTGGCATAGAAATAGAGCTTTGTAGCAGAAAAATCAAGATTTTTTGGGCATGCAAATTGAGATTTTTCTGTGCACAAATTGATATTTTTTTAACAAGTGAATCAAGATTTTTTTAGTACACAAATCGAGATTTTTTGCACACTAATCAAGATTTTTGGCACATGGATTAGAATTTTTGGCACATAAATTGAGAAAGTTTTGGTACAAAACTAGTACAGTTTGTAAGGTAATTTCTAGTACTTGTGTGCACATTTTTCAAAACATTTGGCATAGCTCTCGATGTGGTAAATTTTTTATTTTTTTTTCCCTTCTAGCACTTTTTTTACCTACATGTGGTTCTTTGGCTATAATTTTCTCATCCATACTCCATTTCTCATAAACGAGATATCACTGGAAACCTAGTTTTGAGCCCATCATGATGGTGTAGTTTATTTGAAATTTTGATGTTGTTTGGTTTTTGATTTATGCATTCAAAGTTAGAGGTTCTATTTTTCATTCTAGGATACATATCTCGAGACATTCTATTTTCCATATTTTTCTCTCGACACATCCCATTCATTTTTTTGTTTTTTTAAATATTTTGGTGGATATCTTGGTTGTTTGAGGTTTGGAGATCATTTTTGTTTTTTTAAATGATTTTTCATGGGTTGTACTATCTCTTGTATTAGCCTATGTCTCTTTTGATCTTTGTTGACAACCTTTTGTAGTATTTTGCAAATGCACTAAGATAATGTGTCACTCATTTGCATTTTGGGATCATGAACATCTTTGCATTTTATTATACTTGCACTACATTATAAAGTGTTTTGGGGGGTTTCATATTGGCCATATTTGACATCTTTCTTTGTCAGGTGATTGTTCTTTCCATGACATTAACCTCATGATGTGTTGATAACGTGTGCCATTATAGGTGTTTGTACTTCTTTTACACTCTCAATGTTCCTAGTTCTTTTTTGTGCAAGAGATATTGCATTTAGTTTCAATGTTCCTGTCTTACCTCTCAACATTATTGGGGGTTATGTTGGCTCTATTTCTTTCTTGGTTCAATGGAGTGAGCTATGTATTTAGTATTTGATCCTATCTACTAGGTGATTGCAGTGGTTGGATACCTATGCATTTCGGTGAGATGGATCATTTACTATATAGGCGTTCTTTCATTCCTATTTTTGGAGGCCATACATATACCTTCCATCTTTAATTGATCAGCTCTCAATACTTAGTCTTCTCTACCTGGTCAAGTGTTGTACAATGGAGGTTCTCCAAATTATTAATTTGATAGTGTTTGTAACTTCATGGTTCAGATGTGTTCTTCATGATTATCTTTTGTTCCTATCTTCTATGACATTCCCTAGTTTGGAGGCTTCTTTAGTCCTTCACTAGTTCTTTTAGCATTCTTTCCATCTCTTTTTGGAGTAGGGTTTTTCCCATGTGGTTTTCTCTATCTCTCCTCTTTTCAAAGATTTGGTTGTGCTTGGATACCTCATCAGGCCTTTGTTTTCGAGACCCAAATTTCTTTTCAATAGTAGTTTTTAGGTTTTTAGCTACTCCCTAAGTTTATCTTAAGGGAAGGTGTTAGAGTAATAAAGTATTTCTTATTAATTAAATCATATTTATTTAATTATTAAGTCATGTCTTATCTCTATTTCACTTAAGCTAAACTTTGGGTATATAATAATTAATTCTTTTATTAATTATTGTCATGCAACCTAGGTTTTACCTGTTAGGCTTTTGATCTCCATTTTTAGGGATTAATCTCTTTGTAATTTATTAATTAACTTTAATAATAGGAATCTCTCTTTTTTCTCATCAAGAATGTCTCATCTATGGATCTAGGAATTTTAGCCTCCATAGCTTTTGCTTCTCTCTTTCTCTGACAGGTGTTTGCATGCAGGTGATTCTTGGGAGCTATGGGGTTGATCTTTCATCAACTTCAATAGTATAGATGTATGTATATTAATGGGAGAGAAAGGTAGGGGAATATGTATCAGCCAGAACTATAGTCCAAGGAGTTATGAAATGCAATTAGGAGATATAAGGAACAAGGGTTAAAATGCAATGATCCACAAGTTTTGAATTTTGAAATTTTTGATAAGGCCAGTTTTGTAAAAGTTTTTGAAGTTGTAAGTTTTTGGGATTTAGCCAATTTTTCTACATGTTTCCATAAATGCCAAAGGGGAAGATTTTTGAGAATTTGGCTAAAGTATACATTTTATGTTGTCATTTATGGAAATATATCAGTTATGTGATGTGGGTAGATCATGAAGATTTAGTTATGATAGCTATAATTAGAAATGTGTCTAAGTATCATAGAATTTATCTCACAAAATAGATAGAGTTTTGGTTAGCATAGTATATTAAGGTACATTGGACACATGCAGAGTTAGGTATGGATACCTAACACCATGGTTATGATGTATGCAAGTTTGCAAGTCAATACAGATGAAGTTATGGGTAAATTAATAGTCATAGTAGAGAATAGACTGAACAAGGCGTAACAAAGAAATGGGTATTTTGGATTAAGGAATAATTTTGTTTACAAAATAATTACTTAATTAATTAGGCACAACATCCTAGATGTTAACCCTAAGTTGGAAAGTTATAATCATATATTTTGTAAAGTGTTTGAAAGCTTGAAGGTCAAGTGGATAGTATTTTGTAATTTGAAAAGGTATTAAAGAAAATATGCAATGTGAAGTTAAGTGTGCTTCTAAGGAAGACAATGTGAACTATATGTGACGTGAATTCTGATGTGTGATCGTATGAATAAAAATATTGTGATAAGAAGCAAAGGAGATGTCAGATATTGAAGATATTAGTAGATATTAGTAGCAAGTAAAGAGGTTTTGTTTTATCTATCTTTTTGTATCGAGGAACTACATTGTATATTACATGTTTGGGTAGTGGGCTTATCTTGCGTACATTTTTTATCTATGTAGAAAAACTCCTAATAGGGTTGAGGCTTCTAATAAGGCATAAGTTCTCTGACAAGGACTGAAATACTATACAGATATAATAGACTCCTAAGCAGGTCAATATCTTTAAGCAAATACTTTTGATTAGCAGATCATCTTGTGAGTACCATCCCCACTAGGTTTTTCCCTTGGCTAGGGTTTCCCTAGTTAAAAAAATATGGTGTTATGAGTTCTCTTATTACATGGTTATGTTTACTATTCAACATAATTATTTTACTTTCATATGCAAGTTACAAAGTAATTAATAATATCTAATTTTGGACTAAAGTTTGTAGAATACTAATTCATGCCCCTCTTAGTATTCCTAATTTCTAACAGGGGGATCCCCTATCCCCATTTCTCTTCATCATTTTGGTAGAGGTCCTAGTTTGACTTATTGGGAAAAGAAAAAGGGATTGGCTTGGAAAGGAGTGAAGTTTATTGAAAGGGTGGAGGTAGTATGTCATCTTCAGTTTGTGGATGACACTTTCTTAGCAGGGGAAGCTTTAGAAAGGGAGGCTAGGTTAATGAAACAAATGCTTGATTTATATGGTAAGGTTTTAGGTTAGAAGATTAATTGGAATAAATCAAACATTTTCTTCTTTAATGTTCCTCAAAGTAGGCAAAGAGCTCTTTGTAGGTTCTTGAATAATCAATGTCATGTCCCCTAATTTGAGTAATATAAGTAAATTATTATGAATAAATAACTATATTATTTCTTAATGTTATAATACATTAAAAGAAATATTGATATATTGTTAATGGTATAATATATTATTAAAGAATAAATAATAATATATTATTCATATAATAATAAAACGTTACTAAGGTAATAAGGTAATATTAAGGGTCAAATCATTATTAATAAATCAAATAATAATAATACCTTATAGAGTCAATATAAGACTAAATAAATAAATTATAATTATAATTATAATTATTATATTGATGAAGTTAAATAGATAATAATAATAACTTATAAAATTTGATAAGTTAAACCAATATTACCACTTATTTACTATTACATGAAGTATATTTTAATTAAAGATAATGATAATATAATTATGATATATATAATAATCAAAAGTGTCTTTTACAAAGTACAACAAATATTAAATGTGAGCATTTAAAATAATAAATGTAAGAATATATTGTATAAAAGGATTAAAATATAGTATATATTCATGGTTGTAAAGAGAATTGATGCTTAGTATTAGTGACTATCGACTAATGTGTAAACCCTATTTCAAAGAGACTTTGGCATTGATAAATGGACGCCTATGCATGAAGGATTATGCTTTTTATTTATGGCTAAAGCACAATAAAATTATATAAATCAATAAATATAATTTATAATTATGATTACAAAAATTATAATTATATATATATATATATATATCATTGATTATCTTATATCAAATAGATATAATATTATATCAATTGATAAAAACATTAAAATATAATTAAATGATATAATATGAATATATATAAGATGATAACAGTATATAATAATATCATTGTCTATTAAATATAACTCTCTATATCAATTATAGAGTTCTTAAGAATTACCTTATTAAAAGGAAAAATCTTCCCATTGAAGATGAATCTGGGAGAATGAATTGGTTCTCCAATACCTAAATCTTAGATTTCTTGTGGGGAAACAATTTGGAGGGGAGACTGCAATGAACCCATCATACTGATATCATTATCACAGAAGATCAATCAACATAGAAATCATATAATAAATGGGTTATTGATATAAGAAACATAAACAGCTAGCAAGTATTAAGTAGAACACTCATGTATGAAAGTTAGACCTCATCAATATCTGAGAGAGGTAGATATTATAAGCTTATGATTGCTTTGGACCAATTATTGTTGCATAGTAAGGATCAATCAAGAATGGTTATGCAGCAACCCAAGAATACTAATTAAGACAAGTGACAACAAATAACAATTAATCATGGAAGACATTGATTATACAAATAAACAATAATTTACATATTGAACTAATTAGTTTATTGAAGAGATGAACATTTATGATTTGGAAGAGATATGTCCCTTAGACATTCAAGAGATGCAACCTCTTTCATATGGAAAGATATATAATTGGATATCAAATTCATTATTTCAATCATCAATTATTTCTTATTCCCCTTTACATCCTTAATGGCTTAATAATTTGAGCAATTGCCATTGGCATAAACTGGCTGGATATATATCAAGTTCAAAATCAAGAAGATTGTTGTAAGTTTACAAAGACAAAGCAGAAACATCACCTCATCACTATAAGTGATATCAATTATATTTACATATCCATCAAGATAAATCAGGAGCAACAAATCACCCATTTCTATAAACAATTGGAAAATATGGCAAATGGAATATAAACAAAAGGAAAGTCGTAAATAAATGATGGACCCCCAAACAAGGGTGCATTACAATCAAAGTGGGACCATGCCAAGTAAATATATTGGGATTACTTTGTTTCAAGGAAGGAATAAGGTTGATTTTTGGAAAGGCATGATGAAGAAATATGTAAAAAGGATGGAGGGATGGAAAGGAAAATGGTTAACCTCTATAGAGTGGATTTTGATGTTGAAGTTGGTTGTCTCTATGCTTCCTATTATTTAAAAGATGTGTTTAAATATTTCTAAAAACTTTATTCGGGGTGTTGAAAAAAAAAAGAGTAAATAGTGAAAATATTCCTCTACTAAGTTGAGATAAAATATGTCAACCTAAAAAGTGGGGTGGTGCACAATTAAGGGATTGGAATTTGATGGATTTAGCTCTTGAGACTAAATTGGTTTACCAAATTCACAAATGCTCTGATCAATTATTGAATAAAATTTTAAAAGACAAATATCTAGACTCAAATAAAGAGGGAAGGATTCTTACAATTCAAAACTCTATTAAAGTGTCAGCTATCTAGAATTTTATTATTCCATGTAGAGATGTGATCTTTGATCATGTCACTCAGAGAATAGGGGATGGAATAAAGGCCCTCTTCTTGGATAACTCATGGAATGGTTACACAATTCTGGAGTGTCAAGATGAGAATTTAAAGAGAATTTTGTGTGAAAATGGTGGATTACAATTTGAGATTATATGACTAAAGTTGATGGCCCCATTGGGAAAGAATGGAATTCAAAGGATTGGAAAGTTGAAGATTTATCTACTCAATAGCAATCCTATTTGAAGACTTTTTTCTTATCTAGAAAAGTGTGTCTAGTTAATTAGGAGGACAAAGTTAAATAGTGTGCTTCATCTTCAAGGAGTACTCAGTAAAAATTGGTTATTAAATGTTGGGACATAGGAGGTTGGCTACCTTTGAGGTAGGTGATTTGTGTTGACATAAGAATTATCTTCCAAAAGTTGGCTCCTTGGCTTGTGGTGCGAGGAAGGATTTTAATAGGAGAAAGGAGGAAAAGACTAGGCTTTTATGGCCCTTCTATATGCACTATGTGCAAAAAAGGTGGACAGTCTATAGATCACTTCTTTCTAAATTGTGAGGTTGCTTCAATGTGTTGGAGTTATGTGCAAAGTAAGTTGGGATGGAAGGGACCTTGTATGGCTACCTTGCTAGAATGTTTTATTTCTTGGCCCAAGATTAGACAAAGTGATATGTTGGAAAATGTGTGGAAGGTTTTCCCTTTGATAGTGATTTGGGAAATTTGGAAGGAATGGAATAGACACATCTTTTAGAAAAAGAGTGAGCCTATAGAAAGGTTAGTGTGGAGAATTGATCTTGATATTGAGGAGGTGTTGGGTGTTGTAGTGTACAGAATGAACTTCCAAAAGTGTGGATTCTCAAGAGAAGATGGAGAGATTCATAAAAGATGGCAAGGGATAAAGATTAGGATGGTAGGGTGTAGAGAGCTAGATAAAGAAATAACAAATGCTAGAAGGTGTACTCAATGGGAAGTCCTAGAAGAGGGATGGGTCAAAGTAAATTTTGATGGAGCTATAAAAGGAAATTAGGGGAATGATTTATAGTGAGAGATCAAGAGGGAGAATCTATGGCCTTTGGGGGAGCAAGATTAATGGAAATATCAAATAATTTTGTAGAGTTTCAGGTTGTGTTAATGGAAATCAAAGGCACTAAAAGGGTTGGTGGGCATAATATCCACTTAGAGGGTGATTCTTTAATTGTGGTAGAAGAAATTGGACATAACCAAAAAATGGCATGACATTTTGAAAATTATGTGATGACTATTAGAAGGGAGTCAAAGAGTTTGGTAAAAATTTAAGTGGCCATATATACTGGGAAGAAAATGTTGAAGCAAGCAAGCTTTCAAAATGGGCAGTAAACCTCAATAAAGAAGGGGAATTTTTTTTAAGTGTGTAGTTGGAGTAATCGAGGTTACCTTCACATTCAAGAAAAATAAGTAGCAGAAAGATTTGTATGGCCTGGTCAAGGATCATCACCTAAAATTGTTCCTTTTTTTTCCTTCAAAGGAGATTGTAGATGGAGTGAAAGGAATGGTGGGGCATTTGTTTCAAGACACAGTGAACCATTGGAAAATCAATGTAGATATTGTAGCTATGGTCATGGCTTGGGGTTTAGAACTTGGAACTCTAGAAGCTAAGGTGAAAAAAGGAATAGAACCCTTGTTCTCAAAGGATTTGATAGTGGATTTAGACTAGATGTTAGACTAGGTGTGGCCAGGGTTTGGCTTTGACTACAGTGAGTATTCTGAGAATGAGGAAGGGGAAATTCTTGGAAACTTTATTTTTCTATGGTGGTCAGTTAGGGTGGATAGAGAAGCCTACAAGGAAAATATTTTGGTTTAATAAAGGAAATTGGTGGAAGAGATTGGAAGATTCCAAGAATGGCAAGGGTGATAGGTGTGTGGTTTTAATGTAGTGCATCCCTGCAGGAAGTGGTCTTCTAGACTTTGTCAACGTCAGATGGTGGTGAAGATGGAATTTCCTAGAAGGGATTATAGGGTTTGACTTGGTGTTGCAAATTTTTGGCATTGTGGAATTTTTTGAGGTAATGAATATGAGAGCTAAAGAAAGACAATGTAGAAGAAGCCTCTATAAAACTAGCGTAAGGAAGATAGATGAATTTAAATAAAAGGATGCTAGGGATAGGTTTTTATGGCTTGAGGAATGAAGGAAAATCTAATGAATCCAGTTAGGAGAAAGGGTAGACAATATGGAATGAACAAAAATTATAGATTTTCCTAGACTATGGTGAAACAAGTTGGTGGGTGACTTTAAAGATCTAGGTTGATGAAGCGATAGCAAAGGTGATGGTTTTTGGCAAATATGGAGTCAATGAACAGTAAGTAGGAAGTGACGGTGAGTGAATACGAACCATGGTGGGTCTCTATTTTCTTTAATGATGTCATGGGTTTGAGAGATTGTGTATATTCTTATAATCCTTATGTATAAATTGAAAGGTGATATAGGTTGTTTTTTAATGAAATGTAATGGTTAAAGATATATGATGTAGGTTTAGGTTATTTTTCAAGTCATGGGGTGTAATGCCCATTTTTATGATCTTTATATGTAATGGTCTCTTTTATGATGAATAAAATATACTCTTATTACTGGAAAAAAAAAAAAAAAATCTTGTTAAAATGGCTTAGGGTTAGGTATTTTCATGTGATAATTTTAGTAGCTTCTTGTAATGGTATTGAGTTGCAAGAGGTTTCATATTATGATAAGGTTAATTCACTAGATAATAATATTGGGATTTATGTTTGGTGGATGTAGCCTAGGATTGGTGAACCATGTTGAATAATTGAGTCTTCTTATTCCAATTTGTGTGTTTTTTATTCCTCTTGTTCATTTTTTAGATTTGCATATTATTATTAGATATATGTCTTTCAAAACCTAACTTCAAGAACATACCTTATCACAATAAAAGGTGACAACCAAGGAACCAATGTAAGTTGGTTGTGAACAAGCTCAAAATACAAAGATGAAGTGACAACATTGGTGCCACAACTATCATCAAATATGAATGTCTCTAAAATGTAAATAAAAGTCTTCAAGCTCAAAGAATTTTTCGCATAATCACAATAACCTAAACAAAGAAATATAGTAGATAATGTAAAAGAAGAGACTCATATATCTCAATCTCCAAAGAAACTGAAGATTCTCCAACTATGATGAAGTTGTCATAAAATAGAAGAGAAATACCTAGAAGTATGTCTCCTAAATCCAAAATGTGAGAATGCAAAAATAATGAACCAATATTTGGAAAATAGGAATCTCAATCATGACGATTAATAGATATTTATTATAATAAATCACTAGAATAACCAAAAAAGATGAATGTGGGATCTCAATTGAATAAGTAAGATTTTTAGGTGGAGTCATTAGATTATCCTTACTCTAAAGTGTTGAATTATATTCAATCTTCTTTAAGATTTCATCATTGGGATGAATGTTATCCACATCATCAATTGGAAGGAGACAATCTACAATAAAGTCATCTAGGAAGGGAGGAACATGTGGATCTCTAAAATTCTCCAACATAATGGTCCAAATTATGTGTGGGAAATAAATATAATCAATCTTAGAGTAGATAGAAACTTCATAAATATGAATTGAGACTCAAACTAAGCAATCCTCTAATATGACAATTTTTTATCTTCCCAAACTATTTTCTAACATCATTCTTTTAGCTCAAGTATGAGTCTATAAAGATGAGGTAAGAGATTAATGTGTGATGATTCATTATTACCATGACTCATAATTACCCTTGGTAAAAGTTATTATAGTAGAATATGTTTCATATCTATGATCACATCAATGCTATACTTCACAAAGCATAAATTGAGATCACAAAATGACTATACCCCATAATCAGGTTATAATAGACTTAGATTACTATGCTAAAGACCAAAAATAAGGTCTAGGAATTACAATTTCAAAACTAAGACAAAATATAAAAACAAATTTTATGATCACAACCACTACAATCTATCACTATAAATGACAAAAACAAATTACTTTTGAATAAAATTGGACCCACAAAGAAGACTATATGAGCCCGAATGAAGTTGTGAAAAAATAGTATTTGCATTTTATTTTAAAATATTAAAAACCACCTCTTCCATTGTGTAGAGTATGAAATTCTACCCCAAAACAAAACAAAAAAATTGCTTGGAAAATGGAGTTCAGATGATAGAGATGTCGTTCTTTGAAAATGACCTCCATATTTTATTTTTTCCTAAATGATTGTTGCCACACCTCCAAACTTCAAATGGCTCTATATTTGTACTCTAATGTTTGATTTAGATGAAAAAAAAATTGATTTAGGGGATTTTATCTTCTTAACATGATGCCAACCTCTAATTTGCACCAACAAACTCCAATATGACCTACAAGAAAAAGCCACAAAATCAAAAACCCCAAATTGCACCAAAATATATTTTAAATAGACTACATAATGGTGATAACAAAATAGTTGTATTTTTTGGTATCTCTAACCCTTGGTATCTATTAGTGTAAGTCACTTATTCATTTACAAGGCAGAGTTAGATGGTCATCAGTGTGATTGAGCTACTCTACATAGGCTAAGTTGTGTACATAAGATAGTATATACTGAGTAATTCTATAGAAGCCGAGTAAGTATGGTCATAGAGAAATTTTCTATATGGACAAAACTCATTTAGCAACATAGCCAAGTAAATTCCTCTAACATTCTAATTGAATGATGTAAAGTCCTCTAACAAGGCTCACTCCTAACAAGGTGATTGAAATCCTCTAACCAGGTCACATTTAACAGTGTGTATTGTAACCTTTAATAGGGTTGGCCTTTTACAAGGAATCACTTCTAAAGAGTGAGAATGAGTAGAATGTTACTAGTGGTTTTTTCCAAATTGGGTTTTCATGTAAAAACATTGTGTCAAATGTGTTATTGAATTTGTTATGTTTCACGCTTACATTTCTACAAAGTTGATTTGGCAGTAACCTACTATTGGAAATCTAATTGAAAAGATCATTGTGAGCAGAAGATTGAAGATCAAAGAGGGAGATTTTTGTTAAAAGAATGTTTTCAATCATTGTTTTTTCATTGATGTCAAACTTATAAGATCCAAGTACTATCACTTAGTTTATTGATAAAGAAGATTTAATCAACAAGATGTAACAAGAGCGCCTAAGATATTGCAATGAAGTACAAGGATCAGTTAAGACAATGGTTAAATAATGTATTGATAACATACTCAAAGATACAGAGGTTGGTCACACTTATAAATATTAGAAGTATAAGTTGTAATAAGGTTGACTACAAAGCTTAAACTAAGTTCATCAGTGGTGTTGAGCAAGCTAGTTGAAGCCAAGCAAATTTTTAGTTGGAGTCAAGAAAAAGTAAAATTCTAGTGTGTGTCAAGTGATCTTCAAGTGCCGAGTGAAGTTCAAGTGTTGAGCAAAGTATCAAATGCCAAGCATCAAAGAATCTTAGTTGGTGTTGAGTGAACTTTAGGTGCCGAGCATCAATAAAAACACAGTTGATACCAACTAACTTAGTATGTGTCAAGCATCAAGATTTTAATAGTGTCGAGTTGCTGCATTATTTTAAATGAAAAAGATTCACCAAATTTGAGTTGATAAAGTGGTTTCCTTAAACTTTGTGAACCAGTTGGAGGATAAGGATGATGATCTAGTGGCATAGAATTATATGTAAACCATTTTTGGGTGAATTCAAAGGATTATTCAAGAAGTTTCTAGAGGAAACAAAATATGGGTTAGATACAATGAATCCTACCTAATCCATAAGAATTGAAATTAAAGAATAAAGAATCGAGCAGAAAAGGAACTCCAAGACTTGTATTTAAGGAGTTATAGACTAGGAAGAAAATGTTGTTGATGCTGCTACTGCTGAAGTGCCAAATTGCAAAGTGGTTAGAATGGTGTCAAGGAGAAGGCATCTAGGAGAAGGAAGAGCATAGAGGCTCTGCTTCCACAAGTGGTCAAGAAGAGATGGTTGCACTGGTACATTGAGCATGGAGACTCAAGAAGACTGATCTTGAAAGGAAGGCAAGCTGTCAAGGGTTACAGAGACTAAAATCCAAGCAATGGTATGAGCTAAGAAGTGATCTGAGATCTGCAAATTAAGTTTTATGTTGTAATTAGGTCAAATATTCTCTAATACTCTCTAACAATTGTATTAGATATGGAAATCCTATGGACTTAGGTTAGTTTAAAAGCCATTTGTAAATCCTTTAACAAGGTGGCAGTCCAAGTGAATATTCTAAAGTCCTCTAACAAGGCCCACTTCTAACAAGGTGGATAAATCCTCTAACAAGGTCACATTTAATAGTGTTTTGTAAGCCTTTAACGGGGTAGGCTTTTCATAGGGCATCATTTCAAAAGAGTGAGAATTGAGTAGCATGTTACTGGTGGTTTTTCCCAAATTGGGTTTTCATGTAAATCATTGTGTTATGCTTCCATGTTTATTTACAGTAATTAGTTGATTAGGAAAGTTAATGCTTGGATGAATGAATGGTTGATTGGGCTCACAAAACTTAGTAAAAAAATTTTAATTGGACATGTTGGACCTTGAATAACTGATTCACCCCTCTCTCCCTCTCAATTATTCTAAAGTATTTCTAAAAATTGGTATCAAAGCCATCTGTTGATTTGGTTTCAAGGTACTAGAAGAAGGAAGATCAAGATTTCCAAGAGAGAAGTTCCCAAGATCAACAAAGACAACTTTGCTACATGGCAGAGTCTGATGAAATTGCACCTTGGATCAATAAGTGACTATGCACAAACCTCAATTGGAAAAAAATATGTAAATCCAGTTGGACCTCTTACTGCAAATGATTTGAGAAAAATGAAGGAGCACAATCAATAAATGTTGGAATATGTTGACATAAAATATTTTAACACTACATTCAAGATGTAAAAAGCTCTAATAGATATCTATGCAAGAGATCAGAATGTCAAGTGAGCAAAGAGAGAAAGACTCAAAGGAAAATTTGATGACATGAAAATGGAGGAAGGAGAAAATGCTACTCAATACATTGCTAGAATGAAAAAAGTGGTAAGTCCAATAAGAAGTCTACTAGAAGAAGAAACTATTAACAACAAATACTTAAGAACTCTTCTCCCTATCTATTCTATTAGAGTTTCAGCCATCCAAC
This sequence comes from Cupressus sempervirens, assembly GCA_028749045.1. Taxonomy (NCBI): domain Eukaryota; kingdom Viridiplantae; phylum Streptophyta; class Pinopsida; order Cupressales; family Cupressaceae; genus Cupressus; species Cupressus sempervirens. The sequence goes on from CM053787.1 coordinate 708,006,847, forward strand.
AGCTAAGGTGTGTACAAAGAAACACACTAACCTTTGAAGGTATAGTGGAAAGACTTACTACATTTGAATTGTCCAACTTTGATAACTACAAACCTAAAAACCTTGAATATTATTTCAAGGCCAAGTTGAAAATAAAAGACACTAAGGAGGAGACATCAAAAAACAAAACATGCATCTAGTGATAGTAGCACAGATGAGGAAGATGTGGAATAGTTAGAAGCACTACTCAGCAAGAAGATTCCATAGAGGAAAAGGTAAATTCAAAGCTAAGCTCCCTATCATATGTTTCAATTATAATGAAGTAGGTCATATTGCTGCTAAATGTACACAACAGAAGAATTACAAAGAAAGAAACAAGTACAAGAACAAGAGAGAAGATGATAGCAGAGATTATAAGGAAAAAGGCAAAAGATGTTACATTGTTGAAGAAGGTTTTGATGAGAATGATGATGAAGTAGTATATGTGGCCATGTAAGATGAATCAGATAAAGATGAAGATGAAGCAATAGCATTGGTTACCTATGTGAACAAGAATGACAAGTGGATCATAGACAGTGGATGCTTACATCACATGCAGGAGATAAAAGTAAGTTCATTACCTTTACTCAATATGATGGAAATAGTGTTAGATTTGGTAATGATGCTCCATGTCAAATCAAAGGAAAAGGTTTCATTAAACTCACAGAGAAAATTTAATGTGATAATGCATACTATGTTGAAGGATTGAGCTATAATTTGTTGAGTGTATCATAGTTAGGCAATGTAGGTTGCAAAGTAGAGTTTGGAAACAAAAATGTCAAGATCTATGACATTGATGGAAATTTGATAGGAAAAGGTGAACAAACTAGGAGTAACTTGTTTACCTAGATATGGAAGATGCAACTTGTCTTATTGTTAGACTTGATGATGTATGGTTGTGGCATAAAAGATTGTGTCATGTTAACTTTGACAATCTGATTAGCATCAGCAAAAAGAAGAAGGTCAAAGGGTTGCCCAAATTGGAGAAACCTGAAAACACAATGTGCAAACAATGTTAACTAGGGAAGATGACCAAGTCTAGCTTCAAAAGCAAAACATACACTTCCAAAGAAGTACTAGAGTTAGTCCATTTAGACTTATGTGGCCCAATAGAAGTGCAAAGCTATCTAGGAGACAAATACATAATGTTATTTGTAGATAACTATTCAAGGATGATGACTGCTATGTTTTTGAAGCAAAAATCTGATGCATTTCAAATGTTCAAGTGGTATTTGGCTAGAGTTAAGAAAGAAACAACTAAGAGTCTGAAATGCCTAAGTTCAAACAGAGGAAGTGGGTTTACATCAAAAGAATTTGAAGAATTCTGCATGGACAAAGGCATCAAAAGGAAAACATCAGCACTGAGGACTCCACCTCAAAATGGTATTGGTGAAAGAAGGAATAGATCAATAATAGAATGTGCTAGAACCTTGATGATGGAGAAAAATGCAACTCTAAAGTACTGGAGAGAAGTTGTAAGCATTGTTGTTTACACCCTAAATAGAGTCCAAGTCAATAAATGTAAAAATGCAACACCTTTTGAATTATGGTATGGTCACTTACCTAATGTTAAACATTTCAAAGTCTTTGGTTGAAAATTTTATATTCTTAAAGACACTAGAGATGGCAAGTTTGATGCAAAGAGTGATGAAGGCATATTCCTTGGCTACTCCACTAGAAGCAAAGCATAGAAGTGTTTGAATACTAACACTAATAAGATTGTGGAGAGTGCAAATGTAAATTTTGATGAGCATGCAGAAGTTTAGGTTGATGGAATTAAGCAATTAGAGGATTATAGATCCTTTGTATGCTTCTATGAAGGAATGACTATTGAAGACAATGTTGCTAATCAAGTTGGAAATCAGCAAAAAAATTTAGTATCAGCCAAGTCACAGCCAGTGAATGCCAAGTTGCATTCAAAAGCTGAGTTGCAGAATGTACAAAATGCACATTCTGACTCTGAAATTAGTGCACATGAAAGAGGTGATGAAATACCAGATGAAGAAGGACAAAATGACTTTGAAGTTGAAGGATCAAACATGGGAAGAAGGAAAGAACCAAGATTAGCCAAGTATGTAAGAATACATCACCTTGTAGATCAAATCATTGGTGACAAGGATGCCAGAGTAATGACAAGGAATAGAATCAGAAATGAATCATGTTTTCTGAGCAAGGTTGAGCCCAAAATAGTGAAGGATGCACTACAAGATGATGATTGGTATAAAGCTATGGAAAAGGAGATAAATTAGATTCAGAAGAACAAAACATGGAACCTAGTTTGTAGACCACTGACAAGAATGTAATTGGTACCAAATGGTTATTTAGGAACAAACTTGATGAGAATGGTGAGATAACAAGAAACAAAGCCAGATTAGTTTACAAAGGCTATGCACTAGAAGAAAGATTGGATTATGGGGAAACATTTGCCCCTGTTGCAAGAATGGAAGGAGTAAGAACACTACTTGCATATGCTACATACAAAGGTTTCAAAGTCTACCAAATGGATGTCAAGTCTACTTTTCTGAATGGTATACTAGAAGAGTAAGTCTACATTGAACAACCAAAGGGATTTATTGATAACAAGAACAAGGATATGGTATGTAGACTATACAAAGCACTTTATGGTTTGAAGCAAGCACCTAGAGCATGGTATGAAAGACTACACAAATATCTTGTGAAGATAGGAGTTGAGAGAAAAAATGACAACAGTAAATTGTATATCAAGGTAGAAAAAGTTAAAGACATTTTGATATCAGAAATATTTGTTGACGATATAATATTTGGAGGAAAATATGCTCTATGCAAAGATTTTGCTGATCAAATGAAACATGAGTTTATGATGTCAATGTTTGGAAAAATCAAATTCTTTGTTGGTTTGCAAGTACATCAATTGAATCATGGCATATTTATGACCCAATCCAAATACATCAAGGAGATACTCAAGACATTTTGATTAGAAGAATCAAAACTAGTTAGCGCACCAATGGTAACAGGACATAAGTTATCTAAAATGATAAATTAATTGAAGTGAATCAGAGATTTTATAGATCAATGATTGGAAAGTTGCAGTATGTTGTACATAGTAGGCTAGACATTGCATTAGCTGTTGGAATAGTGGCAAGATTTTCTACAAATCCAAGAGAAAATCACCTGATGGCAATAAAGAGAATACTGAGGTATCTAAAAGGAACTAATGACTTTGGTTTGTATTACAAGAGAAGTGAAAATTTTGAGCTAAAAGCCTACACTAATGCAGATTAGGGAGGTAACATTGATGATAGAAAAAGCACCAGTGGAGGAGAACTTTTCTTGGGAAAAAGATTGATTACATGGATGAGTAAAAAGAAAATTTATACCTCACAGTCCATAGCAAAAGTTGAATATGTTGTGGCTGTTATCAATTGCACCAATATTGTATGGATCAAACATTTGTTGCAAGATATGAAGGAAGAGGTGAATGAGCCTATGATACTTTATTGTGATAATAAAAGTGCTATTAACATATCAAAGAATCTTGTAATGCATGATAAAACCAAGCATATTGCAATCAAGTATCACTATGTAAGAGAATTGGTAGAAGACAAACAAGTGAAGATGGAATATGTTAGCTCAAAGGAAAAAATTGTTGATATCTTCACAAAAGCACTACCTAAAGATGCTTTTGAGTATCTTAGAGGTAATTTAGGGGTGATACCCCTAGCCAAGGCTACTTAAGAATAAGCAAGGCTCCCTTGCATCAAATGAACTAATTGTTGAAGATTTTACACATTGATGCAGAGGATGTCTACTTTAGGATTCATGCCTAAAGTAATTGAAGTGCTAAAGTTCCAAAATAGTCATAAGCAAAGTGATAGAGGGAGAAATTGAATGAATCTACAAATGCTACACTTGCATGGTAAGATGCTAATATGTCTTTGGAATTGTTTTCAAAGAGGGAGAAATAGCAGAAAACTTATCAACAATTGTTGAGAAGATAAAGAATGAAGAAAGAGGGAGTTAAGGTAGAAACTGATCAAATGAAGATTGAGGGAGACAATGAAGAAGCTTATCAAAATAGAGAATAGAAGAAGAAGAGAAATGCATACAGAGGAAGAGAACAAAGAAAGGATACAGCAGCCAAGAGGAAGAAGCAGAAATGAAGCAATCAAGATAGTCGAGGGAGATGTGAAAACTGATGGTAATGGTAATACAATTACTTTTTGGCATTTGACTTACTATTCTAAGATAGTTAGCATATGGTTGAATAGTTTAGTTTGATGGTTGATCAGTTTGGTCTGCCATCAATGCCAAAGAGGGAGATTGTTTGAAATCTAATTGAAAAGATCATTGTGAGGAGAAGATTGAAGATCAAAGAGGGAGATTATTGTTAAAAGAATGATTTCAATCATTGTTTTGTAATTGATGTCAAACCTACTATCTGTAGGAATGATAATTTCTTATAAGATCCAAATACTATCACTTAGTTGATTGATGAAGAGGATTTAATCAATAAGATATAACAAGAGCACCTAGGAGAAAGATTGAGTTATGATATTGTAATGAAGTACAAGGACTAGTTAAGACAATGGTTAAATGATGTATTTATAACATACTCAAAGATACAAAGGTTGGTCACACTTAGAAACATTAGAAGTATAAGTTGTAATAAGGTTGACAGTAAAGCTTAAACTAAGTTCATAAGTGGGTGTCGAGCAAGCTAGTTGAAGCCAAGCAAATTTTTAGTTGGAGCTGAGAAAAAGAAAAATTCTAGTGTGTGTCAAGTGATCTTCAGGTGCCGAGTGAAGTTCAAGTCCCAAGCAAAGTATTAGGTGTTGAGCATTAAAAAATCTTAGTTGGTACCGAGTGAACTTTAGGTGCCAAGCATCAGTAAAAACATAGTTGATGCCGAGTAACTCAGTATGTGTTGAGCATCAGGATTTCAATAGTGTCAAGCTACTGCATTATTTTAAATGATGAAGATTCACCAAATTTGAGCTGACAAAGTGGTTGCCTTGAATTTTGTGAACCAGTTGGAGGATAAGGATGATGAGCTAGTGGCACAGAATTCTATGTAAACCATTTTTGGGCAAATTCAAAGGATTATTCAAGAAGTTTCTAGAGGAAAAAAAATATGGGTTAGATACAATGAATCCTACCTAATCCATACGAATTTAAATTAAAGAATGGAAGAATCAAGCAAGAAAGGAACTCCAAGACTTCTATTTAAGGAGTCATAGACCAAGAAACAAATGCTATTGATGTTTTTGTTGCTGAAGTGCCAAATTGCGAAGTGGTTAGAAAGGTGTCAAGGAGAAGGAAGAGTACAGAGGCTCTACTTCCACAAGTGGTCAAGAAGAGATGGTTGCACTGGTACATTGAGCATGGAGACTCAAAAATACTGAGCTTGAAAGGAGGGCAATCTATCAAGGGTTGCAGAGACTGAAAGTTGGACAATGGTATGAGCTAAGAAGTGATCTGAGATCTATAAATTAAGTTGTATGTTGTGATTAAGTCAAATATTTTCTAATACTCTCTTGCAATTGTATTAGATATGGAAATCCTATAGACTTAGGTTGGTTTAATAGCCATTTGTAAATCCTTTAATAGGGTGGCATTCCAAGTGAATGTTCTAAAGTCCGCTAACAAGGCCCACTTCTAATAGGGTGGATAAATCCTCTAACAAGGTCACATTTAATAGTGTGTTGTGAGCCTTTAATAGGGTAGACCTTTCACAGGGCATCACTTCAGAAGAGTGAGAGTTGAGTAGCATGTTACTGGTGGTTTTTTCCAAATTGGGTTTCTACGTAAATCACTATGTTATGTGTTGATCTTTTATGTGTTATGCTTGCATGTTGATTTACAGTAACTTCTTGATTAGGAAAGTTAATGCTTGAATGTTTGAATGGCTTAATGGGCTCACAACACTTAGTGAAAAAGTTTGAATTGGACATGTTGGACCGTGAATAACTAATTCAACCCCCCCCCCCCCCCCCCAAGTTATTCTAAAGTATTTCTAACACCTACAAAGTTTAAGTGATTGTATGATCTAATGGATGCATGCATGAATATGGTTTCACTAAGCTGTGAAAAGTTTTATTTGTACATTTGGACCTTGGATAACTAATTCACCCCCCCCCCCCCCCCAAATTATTCTAAAGAATTCCAATAGCTACATGTGAAAAATTGGAAAAATAAGAGATTACAAGATTAGGAAAACTTATGAGAAGTTGTGTGATGAAGGAATTTTGAAGGATGAGTTTTAGATTGTTGAAAGGAAAGGGTTAACTTGAGTCCTAGAATTTTTGAGAAATTTTGGAATGGAAAGGATCAAAGTTGTTTTAAGAAGAATTCATGATATGAAGTACTAGCTATAGGATGGACTAGTTGAAATCACAAAGATGATTATGCATAGGGTTACTGGCTATCCAGTCGTAGATATTAAGAAAACCATGTGATGCTTGAGCCGAGGAGAAGGTTAGGGTAATACAGGAGCTGAGTAGAATGGACGAGGCTTATTTATTACAAGCATTTATGATACACTTAAAGAATTTTCAATGAGAGTCATTGTTCACAAATTTTATCAATGTAGAAGATTAAATAGTGTGTCAATTATGGTTGTGGACCACACATGGAAGATTGTGATGAAATATCATGAGTATGACCTAGCTAAGCTGCAAATGGTACAACTCATAGAAAATCAATCATCCATAAGAAAGGCAAAAAATTCAATGTGTAAGTTTGGTTCCCTAATTGTTTGTACATTATTTTATATTCAAAAGTATTTTCCTGGCATAGGTAATGTTGTATGGGAACAAAAAAAACTAGCTACAAGGAAAATTAATGAGTTTATTACTTAATTGGGAGACAATTTTGATAATGCAATGAATACATATTTGATGAATTCAAGCTGGGAAAGAAAAGGAGAATGAGAATTCCAAAGGAATTGATCACAAAATACTACAGTGACATTTGTTTCCTTGTTGATACAGATAACACATTTGTGCAAGTAGTAAAGCCAAGGAAGGCAAGGCTACAAAGTTTTGGATATGAAATAAAGAGTGCTAATGTTAGTGCAAACATTGATGCATTATTAAAAGAAGAGATATATGTTGAGGTGGAACCATTTGGAAGATATTAAGAAGCAAAGGAAAGGATAACAATGAACATAAAGATAGTTTCTAAAGAAAAGAAAAGGAAGAAGATAATTGAAGACCTAGAAGCTAAATTAGGAACCCTAGGCATGGGAAAAGAACCATTGCAATTGACTCAAGGTCCTAGTGAAGATGAAGAACAAGAAAGCGATGATGAGGAAGAAGAAGAAGAAGAGGAAGAATTTGAAAAGGGTAAATCCCTAGTTATTTTCATCAAGCACGAAGGCTCAAAGACCAAAGAAGAAGAAGGCAATGACACCTCCACCACTATATAAGCCAAGGACCAGGGCAACTGCTATTGTCAAGTAGGGTGTGAAGTTGAAAGTAGTAGAGACTACTGAGTCAAGTGAACCTTAAACCAAGAGAGTGAGATTGGTTAGAGGACCACCTATTAGGAATATCAAGACTATTGAAGAGGTACGCGATAGTGTAAGAAGATCTGTAGGATTATCTAGTTTCAAATGGTGAGATATGATACACTAGATAATGATGATAGAAATAAAGTTGAGGAAGATATGGAAGAAATGATTTCAAATCAAAAACTAGCTAGAGAAATTGAAAAGAAGATTCCCAAGGATCTATGTGATAGATTATCAAGAAGATGGCAGCAGGCTAAAGTAATGGAAAAAATAGATAAGAACTAACATACTAGTCAGAGTTATGCCCAATCTATCTCAAGAACAACAAGATACATTTTTGAAACAACGTAGGAGCATATTTTTTCCTAAATAAAAAATGTTCCTTTTACTACAAAATAAAAAGGAATTTATACAACAGAAAAGTGAATTATTGTGGAAATGCATTTTGGGCTTACAAAAAAGAAGATAGAAACTATTAATATTGATGATGAACATGGTAGTGGAGAAATCTTAGGTGTGTTGAGTCCACAAGGAAGCATGTCTCCTATACATTTTGACATCCTTGACACTCCAAAAGTTGAGTAGTCAAGGCTTACCAATGAAGATAAAGTTGATGAAGATAAAAATGATAAGATTGTTTTAGCACCTCAAATTGAGGAAAATAAAGAATTAAATAAGGTTTAACCAAGTGCTATTATTGTTGTCTCAAGTACCAATGCATAAGAAAGACTAAGTGGTGACATTCTGTCACCTATACCTGTAGGCAGTGTTGAGCAACAACACCCCTTCATTGAAAAGGAAGAGAAAAGAAATAAAGGACATTTCACCAAATAGTAAAGTCAGTCTAGATGAACATATTGAGATGCCACAATTTGATTTGGAATATCTCACCTTGCAGAAAAAAAAATTTCTACAAGAAACTTTGAAGAAGAAAAAAAGAGAAGAAGAGCTTAGGAGAGAGCTAAAGCAGCAGCAGACACTACAAGATGTAAAGCTTATTTTTGTTTATACTTTTGACATAAAAAATGTATATGATGAGACACTAATAATTGATCAACTTGTACATGTCTTTGATCAAGTGAGTTTTGAAAATTTTGAATCCAATGACAAGTTAATGGATTGGTCAGCAAGAAGAGTTGAGACCAAGGTTATGGACAAAGTTTTCATAACTATAGCTAAGTAGAAGATGCTATTATAGGAAAAAGAACAAGTAATGACAAATATTATATAGAGGGTACAACAGGTGTACATAATTTTTTTAGATGTGCCAAAATTTATAGATACTATTCAAGCACAGGTAGATAAGACTCAGGTTGAGATGAAACCATCCTGTAGTGTTATCTCAAAGTCAGTAGGATCTAGCATAGATCACTACAATATTCTACTGAATGATCAAGGCACAATGGTTGAGTTTTAGGCAGCTAGTAGTAGTATGAGATCGAAATTGATTTCAATTCAGGTAATGTTGATACCTCATTTGGAGGTCATGCAAAGAGAACTAAAAATAGCCCAGGATCTTATCATAAAAGGTCATGACTCATCAGTGGCTGAGAGTTGAATAGATTTAGCTACAAGACTAAAACCATAGAATCAAATTTTGCAGGTAGCAAGAACTACATATAATCATGCACTGGCCATGATTACCATAGTTCACAAGGAATTCATTGAAACATCTAGATTACTTCAACTCTTTCAACCCCAAAAAAAAGTGACATCAAGTGTTCAAAAATAAGGGGGAAATGTATACAAGGGAGAAATTTATATAGAAGGAGTATCATGTATAGGTAATGAATAAAGGTTGTAATAAAAAAAAAATCATTTTTCACAAGTCATAAGACTTAGGGGGAGAGCTAAATTTTTGTATTGATATGACAAAGTGTAAATATGACAAAGTCTTTTTTGCATTAATGTCAAAATGGAAGATTGTCAGTATGTCTAACCACTATTGTCTATTCGTGTCAATCACTTAATCATTTACAAGGCAGAGTTAGATGGTCATCACTGCAACCGAGCTACTCTACATAGGATGAGTTATGTACACAAGATAGTATATACCAAGTAATTCTATAGAAGCAAAGTAAGTATGGTCACAGAGTGATTTTCTATATGGACTAAGCTCATTTAACAACCAAGCAAGTCATCGACGCCCAAGTGAAATTCCAAGTATATAAGTACTGTGTGATATAGTATGTGTCGAGCATAATATATGTCAAGCATCTAAAAATTAATAAAGGCCCAGCAATAGCAATGTTGAACACCAGTAACAATAGAGGCCAAGCAATGTAGAGTCTACATAAAAGTTAGGAATAGAACAAAGTTTTAGGAAAAATGATTATTAGACTAACTTGGAAGGATTATTTAAGTTTTGATTATAGAACATTTAATACCTGTTGAGGTTGTTCTAGAACATTTACATGGCATGGATCACATATCCCCATGTGTATGTTCAACGATCGGGATGAAGAGGCAAAACATGGAACCATCTAGAAGACTCTTCATGGAATCTTATAATAGAAATGATCTTAACCTAAATCAAGAGTGGAAGTCATTGTGTGTGTGCATGTGAAGATCAGAGAGGAGAAGATTTAAAGTCATTCAAGGGTTATGTTATCATCTAACAAAACAAGTGACCTATTCATAAGCAATGAAAGTGGAAGGGAAAGACAAGAGTATGAGATTGGAGGAGAGGATTAGTTAGAAAGGAGAAGACTCAAAATCAGCTTATAGAGAAAACCAAGAGTCAGGTACTAAGTCAGTTTTAACAAACTTGAATCAAGGTAAATCTCTTAACAAAGTGATTTTAACATATTTTTGTAAATCTCCTAACTAAGTCCTTACTTAGTTGTAAGAGTTAAATCCTCTAACAAGGTGAAACCTAAAAGTTTCTTAAGTCTTTAATAGGACAGACTCCTCACATAGTAGATCATATATTATGGTCAAACATTGTAAACTTAACTAGTTAACTTTAGTACTACAATAGTGAAGATTTGTGGGTTTCATCCCCACCCTAGTTTTACCTTCACCTTGGAGGGTTTATGGGTAAAAAATACTATGTTATGTGTTATTAATTTCATGCATGTGATTGAATTGATTTATATGTTATAGCAAGTTTATATTTATAGATTTGCATGCATAAGTTATTATTAGATGTGGATGAATCTGTGAAAAGGTATAATTTTTTATAGATTTTGATTCAACCCCCCCCCCCCCCCCCAATATCTAGTTTACTCCTACATAAATCAATAGTATTTTGTACCCATAATTAAATCAAACCAAATTTATCACTCTTAAGGAGTCTTCAAACCTTGAGAGATCTAATATCATGTTAGATTTTTGGGCAATTCTACAACACCCCCCGAATCAAATCAAATACTAAGATAGCTTCTAAACGGGAATCGTAAGCTCAGTGCATTAAGATGTAATAATTATATTATTAATAATAGACATAATCAGATTAAAATACCATAACTCATGGATTTATTGATTAAATTGGAATTATTTACAATGTAGATGTTCTTTCTTATATAGGCAAGACAATAAGAGACTATGATAAGGAGTAGATAAGTTATCACCCGCACAAGGTGGAAACATATATCCAACAAAGGTGATCATGTTCCATTATAATGAAATATATACAACACATAGAGGATGATAATTTGATATGTACACTGAAGTTGTATCTCACACATAAAATATAATCATGTGATAAGTATCACCACTTCAAGTGGAATTTCTCTTACACCATGTACAAATAAAGAAATATTTTATTATACCCACAATATTTATATCAAATAAAAAATACATCAATTGGGTTCGTTATTCAAGCATGGCTTCAGAATCCTAATCAATTTTGAAGTTTGTATTAAATTTTCCCAATTCTTTTAGACAAAATCCTAATTTTTAGGACTAGGAGGAATTCATCTATCGTTGTTTTCTTATTCACTTCTATGCAAGGCATATTTATATGGTGTACCCTAGTATATGTTATACTATATGTAGAGGTACAAACTATTAACATGAAAATAAAAGTGAAGTCAAGGCCTTCCCTTTGCCTTAGCTTGCATCATTCCAATTCTTCCATGGTTCACTCCAAATTGGTCCATTGCTTCATCTATAGTAGATCCTCACACGCTTATGGAATTTCTCCATTGGAATCCTCACTTTCTATTTCACACAGTCCTACATCCCTCTTATACTCTTTGAGTTAACCATCACCTTCATTTAGCAACAAGCCTAACATTTTTTGCAAAAATTTCACACTTCTTTGAGTCATCAGTTTTCTTATATCAAAAGCCTCCTTGTCCCAAAAAACTAGTATTGGCATTCTAGGAACCTCCTTCCCTACATGTTTGACCACAAAATAGTGAATGGGATATGAGATAATTAGGTTCATGGTCACATCATGCATGGCTAGATCTAATTCTCCCAAGAAAGAATTGTGAAATAATTCCTAACATAAATCTTCTTTCCCTTCTCTATCAACCCACATCAAGAATATTGAGTCCACTTTGATGTTTGTGTTGACTCTATATATGTATCTTGAAAATAGGAAATAATTTTTTTAATCCTTCTCACTACATAGATAAAAAACTCATTGAAGTATTTCAACACCTCCATCAATCGTTTCTTTGTTTTTTCATGCATAAATGAAATGTCTCTTGTCAAAAACCAATCTATTAGGTAAATCCATTAAGGAAAAGATTTGACTAATATAGAAAGAATAGAGGGTATAGAAGAAACTTTTTTTGTTGCTTACATCTTATGGTTTTTTTATAACACAACTTTGATCCTCTCTTCTACATTCTTTCATGGCTTCTCTAGGAATGTTGTCCATTCATTGTTCATAATTAAGAGCCAAGATATCACTCTTTTCATTATTTCTCTAGGAGGGAGTGGTGCTTTTATTTTTAGTATAACTCATCATTTGTCCTTTATTGATGAAATACAGGTTGTCCATTATTTGATTTTCCTCCAATGTGTTGGTTCATGATGTTAATTTCCAAGTTTGGGGCACAGGATTTTATATTCCAAGATTTTATTTTAATTTTTCCCCATGACCTAATATTTGATGTGATCTCATTATTGTTTGATGTAGACTTCCATCTGCTCTATCTTTTTCTAATCATATTTATGATGTGTCAATTATAATGATGCAAGAGCATCCTAGGTGTAAGAGCAATCTTGCATCACCCAAAAGTATCTTCTTTTTAGTCTCTTCTATTTTAATAAGGACTAGTAGACAAGGTGGTTACTATTTATGGGAGCTTGCTATTTTTAGTAAGTTTTTCATATGAGCTTGGAATTTTCTCATTTTCTACATAAAGGTTCATTTTAGAGTTATAAGCCTACCATAAAAATCTCATTGCTCCAAGTATCAGAGAAGTTATTGCAGATTTTTGGTAGAAAAATCTTCAGGCTCACCATTGGAGGCCTTAGAGTGCTTGGATGAGGTCCAAAAACTTGACGGATGGGCACTAGCACCATTAAAAACTATAGATCAAGAGTTAGCATTTTTGAAAAGTGGTTATAATAGCCAATCAGAGCAATGGTTTGAGATTTATGGCCTTCCAAAGTTGGGCTACCCAAAATATCTAAAATAATTGTGAAAGATGTATTTGGCCAACTCTATATGTATTGTTAGGGTTTGTCAGCCTTAGGTATTAAGTTTCATTATCTAGAACCTTCCTAGGTGGCATAAAATTGCCTATTTAATAAAGGCCCGAACATTATCTAGAACAACTCTAGGTGATAGTTCATAGTTTTTCTTGTAGATTATTGTAATGAAGGTGCCCATGTGGGTTAGCATATTGTATATGTGAATTTTGTAATTTCACATTTGTGGTGCAAATAAGAAGTCCATTTTATTCTCACATTTTTTTTTGTTTCTTTGTTATTTGTTATGGTTTATGGTATTAAGGGGAGCACCCTTCATCAAGTGGTATCAAAGCTAGACTTCTTGAGTGTGTGGATAGATCCCTGACTATAAGTTAGTTCACACCAAGACCATAGTTTGTGCTAAGCGTGTAGACAAATCACCAATTGTGAAGTAGTTTGCACTATGGTTTCAGTGGAAGTGTGAAAATGCCTCCACGAAGAGAGCATGCTGGAAGAGTCAAAATTGTTACACCTGAGGATTTTATAACCCTCTAAAGGAAAATGCAAGCAATGCAAGAATAGATTCACAGAGGAGTGAATCTTGTCATAGGAGATGATGAAAGTCAGGATGAAAGAGAAGAAGAAGGAAACATGGACCCAAACATAGTAGAGGAAGTTCTTAACCCAAAAGAGGCGAAGCTTTTTGGGGTCATTTCTAGTATTGGAAAAAGACCTAAGTTTGATGTTCTCATATTTTTGAGAAATCTCAACCTAGAGGAATTGATTGACTAGATCACTAAATTGGAAGAGTACTTTGAATATGAAGATATTGAAGATCTGGATAGGGTCAAGTTTGCAAAGGCCAAACTGAAGGGTCATGTAAAGATCTAGTGGCAAGAGATCTAGTTGAATCAAAATAAAAGAGGAAAGGACAAAATCAATAGATGGGATTGGATGGTAGCTAAAATTAAGTGACAGTTCATTCTTGTAGATTATGAGCTTGATCTATTGAAGAAAATGCAAGGGTTGTGTAAGGAAACTTGTCAATAAAGAATTTAACCATTTCCACATAACCCATAATAGATCTAAAATAAATATAGAATTAAAATTCACATGCAAAAGAATAGACAACATACCCACAAAATTGTGACACAAGATATACCCTGGGAAACCCTCATTGAGGGAAAAACCCAGCCTCCAAAAGCATCCATCACCATGTATTATTCATCAAAAATACCATTGCCATACAACCATGGAAGCCTTCATGGCCATAGCCACAACCGAGCAAACTATGTGAACAAGCATGAATCCACACATCCCATGCCATGCTTTCAACCTTCACAAATGCTCCCTTGGCTAACCTGTCAAGCCTTGTCCCGCTCGACTCTTGCCTTTTTTTTTTTTCTTCTTGTCACTCTCTCTACAACAACTACCCTTGTGGCTCCTTATATAGTAGCAAGTCCCACAAAACCACCAAGTGGTATTACATAAATCATGTGCTAAAACCATGTGCTACCTAACCCACTGACCCACATTTAATATTGGGCATTTAATTCTTTTCCCCAATATTAAATAATTACATAAAATATTATCACAATGTTACAATAAAACTCATCAAGAATATTACATGAGAATCTTTACATGTTGTACGTCTATCTAGACACAACATTACATAATAAAAATAAAATAATAAAATAACAATATTATGCAATGTGTGCAACACCCATTATCTCAACAATCTCCCACTTGTTGTATACATTGCATAGGGTCAATCCGTAGCCACATAAATGAACAAGGGAACAATCCCTCCCAGCACATCCACCATCATGGATCAAAATACACCAAGTGCTCCATCCTGGTACCTGCAACAAAATAAAAGTATCCAGCATCTTGAACATGAATGATCTCACCTCCTATTATGCCACTCCCACTGGACATACATAGAAGCTATCCAAAGAGAAAACCACCCAACCTGTCACATTAGAAGATCATAAAATCTTGTACCAACTAAAATTCCAAGCACAAAAAACCTGATCCAAAGGTAATCACATGTATCCATAGTTGTCAAAATATCCATAGCTAAAATAGCACCCACAGCAAACTGCCAGAACCATCCAACTATCCATACCTCAAAGGTATAACAAGTGAATCTTCATATCATCGACATATCCAATCTGCAACCTGCAATCACAAACCTCAAGAGCAATACCTACCACATATATACCAAGAAGCTCCCACTGCAAAAGATAATGTCAAATCTATAACCAATCCACTCAACACATCTCAAAGAAGTGAATCCATGTAGTATCAAGGACATCCACAACACGTAAACTGATATCCTACAAGAAAAACTCTCATAACAAGTCTCCAATGCTCTCCCAAGTTCACCACAACCAACAGAGGAAAGAGATAAAGGAATAACCATGACATACATGAGCACAAACCAGTGATTACAATCTCTAACCAATCTCAAATCCAATGTAGTCAAAACTGAACATCCAAGAAAATAACCAAGACCAGAGAAACCATGCAAATCATAACCTGTATCATGTCCTTCTACACACACCTCTAGATGTAAACTATGCAAGTATGATATCCTCCATAAAACCCCAATAAGAAGCCTCAACAACACCCAATCCATACCATATAACTAATCATGGATGTAAGCCTCTCACAAGAAGATCAAACTCATAAAACCATTCCTAAACCAAGGAATATGCCCAATATAAAACTATCTCCCAAACTCAACCAACATAACAACATATGCACATGGAGATAACCAATGCTAAACCATCTCTCAAATGAACCCTCCAGAACTAACTCATGCACCATAGCTCAAGATCCATATCCATGAAAGACAAGCATAAATATAATGCAACTAAGAGAAAATAATGGGCTATACCTCTCAAGTAGAAAACTATTGAGTAGACCAAGAGTGGGGAATGAGAATGCTCATCAAGATACCCAAGTCTCCAACCAAGACTCATCTAAGAACAATCTCCTCTCAAGTCCATATCAGGTGACTACCCCTCAGACTTCTTGCTGAAACCATCAACCGTCTCAACAAATACTTCTCTAATCCAAGAGAAATCAGCATCACCACCGTCTCTAAGTATCCATGAGCACCTGTAACCAATCAATCCATGCCAACTCCAAATGCAACATAGCAATATCATGAAGTATCCAGCTTATGATCAGTGTACTCAATACCAAGAAACTAAACCAAGATCAATGTCAAAGTTCCAACCATGGCCTCAAGAACATAAACATGACAACATGATCTAACCATCTCAACCAAAGAGATAACATGCTCCACATGAACATACCATAACAGGTCACAACTCTAAATGTGTATCAAGAGTATACCATGACATAATAATGAATCCATCCTCATACCAAGGATAACATGCCAAATAAAAAATATAAACCACACCTTTGCCAAGAACCCTGTGAGTCCTCAAGATGCAACCATCTCCACAAACCATGAAGAAAACCATCTCCACATACCAGGAAGAACCATCTCCACATACCATGAAGATAACCAAGAACTCCATGAGTCCTCAAGATCTAACCATCTTGACACACCATGAAGATAACAAGTGCACCATGCAAATGTCAAAGACGCTTCTGCAGCAACAAGATCTAAGACAAACCTCCAACTTCTGCAAATACTCAATAAATATATCAATGCCAACAAAACTCCCACTCAACCGTGGTACCAAGTTACCTATGGCATCATAAAATCCATCCTCTCCAAACCAAGAAGATATAAACCAAACCAAGAACTAATCCTGCACTGTCACCCCATCACTGTCACAAGCTCCCACTAAACCGTGTACCCAAGCTATCCATGACATAATGATGAAAAACCATCTTCTAACCATGAGAATCAACCAAGGCATCAAACTATTAAAGAACTCAAAGTGCACATCATGAGCTCCTCAAAAGAAACCAAATAACCATGATCCTCAACCAAGAAGATATACCACCATAACCAAATCAAAAAATCCAAGCTAATGAACATCAAGGATGTACCTGTATATCCAATCATGTCATGCCAAAATCCATGACACCATGATCACATCCATGAACCGAGTATCTGGCTCTCAATATGTCCAACCTATCAGCATAAAATAGTCAACCACAATCCTCCACCATGACTGTACCTGGTAACAACATCTCATCCCTTCTACATGAAGATAAAATCATGTGACTTAGGGCATAGACAACTAAAATCCAAGCCACCAATCTGAATATGCATCAATAATGAAAGATCAATGGGAAAAGACAACCCATAACCAAGCCATAAATACAACCTGTAAGTATAGACCGCTTACAACACTGCACAACTTATAGACCCAACAAGTCATCATGCATATCCAAACCAAACACTGATAACCATATCATCATGAGACCAATCTGAAATATGAACTAAGTATACAATGACATCAAATCTTAAATCTCCAATGCCATAAACTCAAAATGTTACCATAGTCAAAATATACCTATAAATTGTTCAGATCAATATATCAACAAATAAGTCATGCCAAACCTACACCAAATCTAAACCAATTTGTAGAGCTCTCCAAGAGCTTTCTGTTGACTACTTGAAGTCCAAAATTTGACTCCATATGCCCAAGTTATGCCCCAATTCGTGCTCAAAATAAACAACATCTAACTTTAGGGCTCTTAAAACCTGACAAAATTTCAAAATCATAGAACCAAACCTACACCATCTTGTAGTGCTCTGAATTAGCTTTCCAATGCCTGTACGAACTCTGAAATCCGATATTCTAAGAGAAAGTTATGGCCATTTTACTAAGAGAGTCTTTTTACCATTTTCAGTACGATTTTTCATTTTTTATTTTTTCAGTGACGAAAATTCCGACGGGATTAAATTTGACAGCCATTATGGGCTGAAACCAAAAAACTCTTTCATTTCCTCTGAACATGGCCAAACTAGGGCATATTATATATCAAAATTTATGAAAATGTCGACCCGGATCCAATGGTGAGGTCTGTTTTTACCCAAGAGGTCATTTCTGCAAGCTACCCCCCAAAACCCTCATTTAAATGAAACATCCAAAAAAATCTTTTTGTCCAACAATTTCACATGCCCAAATCTTTTAACATCTCATCATAACAGCAAACCCAAAACCCTCAGATCTGCAATAAATCATTCATATATCTTGCCCTTTCTTTTATCCTCTCATGCATTCCCATGGATTCAATCTAGGGTTACAATAATAAAACCATAGCTCTGATACCAATTGTAAGGAAACTTGGCAATAAAGAATATAACCGTTTCCACATAACCCATAATAGATTTGAAATAAATATAGAATTAAAATCCACATGCAAGAGAATAGACAACATACCCACAAAATTGTGACACAAGATATACCCTAGGAAACCCTCATTGAGGGAAAAACCCAGCCTCCAAAAGCATCCATCACCATGTATTATTCAGCAAAAATACCATTGCCATATAACCATGGAAGCCTTCATGGCCATAGCCACAACCGAGCAAACTATGTGAACAAGCATGAATCCACACATCCCATGCCATGCTTTCAACCTTCACAAATGCTCCCTTGGCTAACCTATCAAGCCTTGTCCCGCTCGACTCTTGCCTCTTTTTTTTTTTCTTCTTGTCACTCTCTCTACAACAACTACCCTTGCGGCTGCTTATATAGTAGCAAGTCCCACAAAACCACCAAGTGGTATTACATAAATCATGTGCTAAAACCATGTGCTACCTAACCCACTGACCCACATTTAATATTGGTCATTTAATTCTTTTTCCCAATATTAAATAATTACATAAAATATTATCACAATGTTACAATACAACTCATCAAGAATATTCTATGGGAATCTTTACATGTTGCACGTCCATCTAGACACAACATTACATAATAAAAATAAAATAATAAAATAACAATATTATGTAATGTGTGCAACACCCATTATCTCAACAGGTTGAAGTAAGCAGGAAAATCTGTTCAAGAGTATACTGAAGAGTTCTCCTGAGTTCTCATTAGAATTGGCCATGCAGAAGATGATAAGGAGAAAGTCACTCATTATCTTAATGTGTTACAGCAAAAAATTCAGGATGAGATGAGTCTTGTTCGAGTGACTAGTATTGAGGAGGCATACCAGTTTGCCCTAAGGGTTGAGGAGAAACTAAGCAAGAAGTTTGATGACAAGAATAGTGGAAGAGGTTGCGGTGGAAGATTTGGCAGACGATCTTAAGGAGGTTGTAATGATGATCAAAAGAACAAGGATGAGACAAGAAGTATTAGTCAGAACCAGAGAGTAAACAATTTTAACTATTTCCATGATCAAAACAATAGAGATCAGAGAGGAAGAGGTAGATGACAAGAATCTGGAAGAGGAGGCTTCCATGGGAAATTTTTCACTATAGAGAAGAAGGGCATAGAGCATTTAAATGTACCCAAAACCAAGGAAGGATAGATTAAAGAATAAAGGCTAGGTCAGAGTTGCACATGTTGATGAAGATGCCAGACCATGGCATCTTGAAGATGTTGAAAGAGGAGAGGTCCTAGTTAATAGAAGAGTCCTGCTGAGTGGTGAGAATGAACCTAATCAAAAGAAGGAGCTTGTTTTGCACAAGGTGCAGATGTGAAGATAAGTGTTGTGATGTGATCATTGATGGTGGAAGTACTCACAATCTAGTGTCAAAAATGATGGTCACAAAGTTGAAGTTGAAGGGATAGAAACACCTACATCCATATTGTATTGGTTGGGTACAAGATGACCAATAGGTCATGGTCAATGAGCAGTGCTTAGTGAGGTTCAAGATTGGAAGTTTCCAAGATGAGATACTATGTGATATCATATCTACGAACATATGTCATATATTTTTGGGTAGGTCGTGGCAGTTTGATAGGCATGTTGTACACGATGGGCAATCAAATATCTACACTCTAACTAAGGATGGAGTGAAACATAAGTTGAATTCATTGGAGGATAAAGAAGAAAAGGTATGTAGTGCTACCAGAATATATTTTATTAATGGAAAAGAGTTTCTCAAAGGTATGAAGCGTGAGCATATGTGTTTTGCTATAATTTCAAAAGATAGTAAAGAAGAAGTATAGGAAGTGCTTGCAGAAGTTGCATATATGTTGGGAGGATTTTCTAATATTGTATCAAATAATGTACCTAATAGATTGCCCCCAATGAGGAAGATCAGTCACCAGAAGGATTTGGTTCCCGAAGCCAGTTTGCCAAATAAGGTAGTGCACAGAATGACACTAGCAAAAAGTGAAGAGTTGAATAGACAAGTTCATGAGTTGTTGTAAAAGGGGTTGATTCAAGAGATTCTAAGTCCATGTGCAGTACTAGATGTATTAGCACCAAAGAAGATTGGAGAACAAGATCACAATCAAGTATAGATTTCCATTCTTAATGATGGATGATATTATGGATTGTTTGAGAAGAGCTAAGTATTTCACAAAGATAGATCTGAAGAGTGGATACCATCATATTCGTATTAGAGAAGTTGATGAGTGGAAGACTACTTTCAAGACAAGGGAAGGACTGTATGAGTGGTTAGTCATACCTTTTGGGCTAACCAATGCACTGAGCACTTTCATGAGGTACTAAAGGAATTTTTGGGTAAGTTTGTCATTGTTTACCTAGATGGTATTTTGATCTTTAGTAAGAATTGGAGGAGCATTTGATCCATATTCGCAAGGTGTTTGATAAGTTCAGGGAAGAAAAGTTGTTGATAAACCTGAAGAAGTGAAGTTTTTTAAAGGAGTCCTTAGAGAGCCCAGATGAGGTCTAAAAACTCAATGAAAGAGCTCTTGTGTCATTTTGATCTTGTAGATCACAAGTTGGTGTTTTTGAAAAGTGGTTATAATAGTCAATCAAAGCAACGGTTTGAGAGTTGTGGCCTTCTAATGTTGGGCTACCTGAAATATCTAAAATAATTGTCAAAGATGTATTTGGCCAACTCTATAAGTATTTTTAGGGTCTGTCAGCCCTAGGTATTAAGTTTCATTGTCTAGAACCTTCTCGAGTGGCATAAAATTGCCTATTTAAGAAAGGCCCGAACATTGTCTAGAACAACTGTGGGTGATAGTTCGCAGCTTATCTTGCAAATTATTGTAATTAAGGCACCCATGTGGGTTAGCATGTTGCACTTTTGAATTATGTAATTTTGTATTTATGGCACAAATAAGAAGTCCATATTTTGTCCTTGCATTTGTTGTTGTTTCTTTATTTTCTATTATGGTTTATGGTATTAAGGGGAGCACTCTTCATCATATAATTACCTAGTTGGAAAATTCCTTGTCATGTTTTCATCCTATGTCCCACATCATTTCAATGGATTTTTCCTCCTCTTCTTAATTATTTGTTCCTTATATTGCATGCCTTATTCGATCAAAACCTCTGGGCCAATTCTTCCTACCTTAATATCATTTACTAAAATATTATCCATTTGATTAGCTACAATGTTTTTCTCGTATAATGTATTGTAACTACATCAAAAACTTTAAGGAATTTTATTGCTCTGCCTAACATTGCACCCAACCTCTTCCTTTATAATTTAAATAAATACATTTGTTTATTTATTTTATTATCATTTTCTCTTTGATAAATAATAAATATTTGTTTATCATAAATCCTTTTATTTCCACTTTTTTTATATTAATAGAAGCCAAGAAAGGGGGGTTGGCCCTTAGTACATTACCATGGACAAACCATTCATTCACAACACATTAATAGCAAGACATTACCTGCACATTAATTACCCTTCATTTAATATCAATTTTTTTTCTTAAACCAAAAAAATCAAACTAGATTCTAGAAAATATGTTATCCCGTCTACTAGAAAAAAACCCAAAATTACTAGCAGATGACATACAATCCCATCTACATGATATTGAGACATAATTGCTAACAGACAACATCATGTTCTTCTAGCTTAAAAATATATTAGTTATACTATTAAAACTACTAGTAGTATACCTACTCAAAAGTTCTAACCAAAATAATAACAAGTCTTTAAGGTCGAGCAGTCATATCATAAAAGTAAAGCCTAGATAATTCTAGCAATAGAGGTCCATATAAAAATGTAAAACAAACACAAAGGCCTAAACTTCAGCCTTTTCCTTTCCCTTCTTGGCCAAAAGAATTTTGGCCAAGTCATCAGCAAAAAACCCATAAAGTTTTGATAATCCTCCACTCCAAGATCATCCTCTCCATTCTCCTAATGAAACAACTAGAGAGTAGTGGCAACAACATGAATCACTTTCAAAGAAAACTACGAGAGAATGGTGAAGCTCTCATCTAGCGCATTGAACTAAGCATTAAGTGCCTCCATCTTCCACTTCATGTCCTTGACTGGCCCAGATAGCTCCTAGCACCCAACACAATTCCCTTTCACTATCTCCATCATCTACACATGCATCACCATAAGGTTAGTGGAAACCATTCTCTTTTCTTTTTCTCCACCTGTAGATGGGAAGTAGTCATCATTGACAAATTATCTTCTTTTTTGGCCCAGAGAAGAGATATCTTTGGAGGTGAAATCCACCATATTCATTGTAAATCTTACAGACACATGGGTTGTGTCTTAGGTGACATTTTTCTTATTTGATTTAATCTCCTTTGAAGTAGAGATGTTATCCTTTGTCCTTGTCCCTGTACCATCTTCCTCTTTCCACATTCTTTTCTTCTCCTTACTGCATTTTTTTCTCACTAGCTTTCAATTTCATCTCCTCATTAACCTCCCAATTCTTACAAGATTTTTGTTCTACAAGATTTTTGTTTCATTATGGCCCTACTTTTGGCTAATCTCCCTAATCTCCTTTGACCCATATCATTATCATCCTCAGAGTTAGCAAGGTCAATTTCCTCCATTTTTTAGTTTTTGCATTTTGGGGTCCCATTCTTATTAGGGTTTCCAAAAGGTGTGGAAAAGTGGGAAGGTTGAGGAGTGGGAGTCACAGAGAAAAGCCCACCATTTTCAATAGGGTTAGGTGGGGTCTAGTTACTAACTAAGGCAACACAATGAGAAGAAGCAAGGGCTAGGTAGAAATTATAGAGGTGAAGGATAAGATCCTAGTGTAAAATAGTATAACTTTTCCCCTTTTCCTTCTATCCCTAACATCTGCAGCAATGGCTTATTGATCATGTAAAAGAAAAAATGGAATGGAAACTTCATCATGGTGCCTAAAATGACTTAACACTGGGAAATAGTAGTAATAGAAGACACCAAATATACCCTGTAGGATCAAATATTTCATGAGCACAAAACATACCTCATTCCAAGGGGATGGAAGGCTATCATGGCTAAACCCACCTCTGAATCTCATGAGCTCTTCATCCTTCTTAAAGAACTTATTCATGCTCATTTTATTGGTAACCTTTGTGACCTTTTTCCATTTTCGACCATCCATTAATAATCTAGTAGCCATGGTGATAATTTCCTCGTTCACATGGAAGGAAATGTCATTAATGGTGACTCTTCTATCAGTCTAGGGATCAACAAATTATGACAAAACATTATCACTGTAACCAATAATGGCTTCCATAAAAGGAACTAGGCCTCCATCATACATAGTCATCCAAGTACATGGCTATCTAGAACAATATCCTAGATGATTTAATATGGACCATGTCACCCTCCATTTCCAATCCATACTCAGAGTTCTCTAAAAACTCCAAATTGCTAGTTTTAAAAATGCTCCTTCTCTTGCATTTTTGCCTTAGAAATAAATTTCTCATTGTTTGCCTTGAAATGAATTTGGAGGTTATGTTGCTATAATTATTACAAAGAATGCTATTAAAAATTTATCCCTTGGGCAATGAGCATACACGTGTATATTTCCATCCTTTCCTTCACTTAAATGCCACCTAAGCCTCTAAGGGTCAAGCTTCATAAAGAAATTTGAATGGTTAATCAGTATATAATAAGTAATCTTACCATATCTTACATTGACATAATTCTTTAAAATCTTTACTGAATTTCATCGACTAAAGCTAATTATGGAGAAATAGTATCTTTTACAATCCCCTATCTCATCATTAAAATTGCATCCATCACAGCCTTGTTGGTTTAAAACCAAGTTTAAATCCTTATCTTGCCTCAATGTGAACACCATCCACATAATCCAATATTCATCATTCTCCTTTTCTAAAGTTCAATTCCCTTTCAAGGGCACATACCTCATCTATGATGGAATCCATCTGCCTCCACCACCATAAACCCTGAACATGCAACCCATAGCTTTCAATAGTATTTGCCACAACATTTCCCTCTCAATAAGTGTGTTGAAAATAATAACTATCCAGTTTAGCTAGGAGGTTCCAAATATCCCCTATGATACCCATTATTGACCAACTCGGGTCATAATTCCCTTTAACCAGTTCTACCACCAGCATTGGAATAACCTGTAAGATTTGATGAACAAATCCACACATCGTAGATATCCTACATGAAAATAACCTATTACAAAGAAGAAAGAAAAGAAAAAAGAGAGAGAAGGGTTTTCTCAACAAACAAACAAATTCTATTTGTTTGTGCAAAATTGAATGAATGAAATTACAATCGATAAATCCTTATGAAGGAAATCAAAACCCTAAAAGGGAACCCCTAAGAGGTAAATGACATATAATAATTACTAATTAATTATTAAATTAAAATGCAAGGTGCATAAAGTGAAATATTAAGAAGGGAGAAAAGGTAATTTAATAAATTAAATTAAATTAACCTTTTTCTCAAATTAAATGAAATTAAATTAACCTTTTTCTCTAACACCCCCCCTTAAGCTGAGCAATAATGTAGCTACAAACAATGCAAGGAAACTACTATATAGAAAGAAAATGTGGGTCTCAGCAACAAGGCCTAATGAGGTACCCAATCACAATCAAATATCTATGAAATGGAGAAATAGAGAAAACCCAGAGGGAAAAACCCTACTCTAAAAAGAGATAGAAAAGGATAAACAAACGAAACATCTCAAGAGAATCTCTCAAGACCATAAGTACAATGAAAGCCTCCATGATAGAAGCTTGAAACTCCATAGCCCCCCCAAGAATGGTAGAACTCCTATGTCAATGAACATACCAATGTGGATCCAATCTGAGGAAAACAAAGGTAGTGGACAAGAATGATAAAACCCATGTATGTAAGGTGCAGCTGGAAGAACTAATGCTCAAAGGAGAAAGCATGAGAATCCTAAAATAGAATCTTTGATGGAGGTGCGATAACAGGTTTGTTGAATTTTCCATCTAAGAGAATATGTGTGTCCTTTGATATATCCTCAATAACTATAGTAGGTGGCTCAATGACAGGAGCTACAATAGTAGGCAATGTTGAAGAATAATTCTGTGTGAGAGATGGAATCTAAATAGGAGATGAACATGTAGAAGTCACAACACTAGTTTTAGGAACAACACATAAGTTCAAGCAACCTCACTTCACCTCAGTAGACTCTTGTGAAAAAGGAGAGTGAGTTTTCGATAGTGGAGATGATGGACCAAAATGTGAGAAGGAATATTGTTTGTCTCATTATCTCTTATGTGGACTAAATCTTGTGCAAACTCAATTGTCTTCCCTATCCCACTATGTATAATCTGATAAATAGAGAGAAGGTTAGAGGACAAAGGTGGAACACAAAGTACATCATGAAATATACCATCATTAATGTCAATAGAACCTTTCCCACATATAGTCATAATAGTGTTGTTCCCCATCAAAATGTGGGGAGTAGGAGAAGCCTCAAAAAAAAGAGGAAAAATCTTGAGAAGATGTCATATGGTGTGAAGTACTTGAATCTAATAACCATCTAGAAGATTGAGGAATAGTAGTTGCACATAGTGCATGACCCTTTCCTATATCTTTACCATCTGACTAAGGAAATGATGATGGTGACGAAGATCTGTGAGAAGTAGAAGGAATATCAATGTTTCTCTTATGAAGGAAAGCTATCAAATCTGAAACCTATTTGGCATAGCCATCTAACTTCTTCTCATAGCAATGTGACTTATCATGACTAAGCTTAGTACAATAAGCACACTTCAGTCCTTCTGGATTTGACTTACCCCCCTTTGGAGGAGGTGGCCCTGATGAACTGTGAGTAATAGAATTCTTCTCCTTCATCCTTGAAGATGGTCAAGCTACCAATGCATAAGTCTATGAGCCTATGAGAGAATCCAACTGAGAGATATTAGCTTTCTCTCAAGTCAAACAATCACAAAAAAACTCAAAGGGTGGCATGGTAAATCTATTACCCAAACAATCTTTGGTGGAATAGAAGATAGAAGCAAAAATATGAAAGTTTCCATGAAGCTTAGAAAGAATCAGATAAATGCACTCAGTGTGAAATGTCCCTTTACTAGTTTTGTATGATATTTCCAACCTCTAATCAGATCTTTAAGATCAAACAACCAATATTTCAAAGATCCACCAATTTCTCAATAAACCCCAAATTGGGTATGCCAGAAATAGTGCCAAAAGCTTCACAGCTTCACCTATTATTAATAAATTTGAAAGTGGAAATTTTTATAGAAATTTGAGCAGCATAATAGCCTATAAAATGAAATTTCTAGATCTGTATAACATGCACACAATAGCTCCCAAATGGAGGACAAAAACAATGCTCATCGAGCTCCCGAAAATAGCACAAAATAGCCTGGAATCACCACAAAAACTTAATAATCTATCACAGAAGTATAATCATATCCAAATACATATTTTCAGCTCTATTTTAACATTTAAAAGTCTGATATACAGCAGCAACCCAAACTGATATGAAATACTCAACTGGAAACACCAAACTCTTACAAAATATACACCCGAAAACTCACAAATCTGCACTGTTCAGCACAAAGGCAAACTCTACATGAGCATGCACATGGAATGGCTTCAAAATCCCATACTTAGCCTTTCTAGAAACCTACAAACTCCCATTCTTGGGTCTCCTTCTCCACAGGTTTGGCAGCCTCTGAAGAATAACAAAAAAATGAGCAAAAATCAAGTTCTAGAATGAGCCCAAAATGCCTCCAAACCCCTTAAAAGAGGGCATAACCCTAACTCATGTCCAAGAGGGGTTAATAAAACATATTTTAATAATAATTTTGATTTATTAGTCCATTCACTTCCAAAGATTATCCCCTTTTGCTGAAAGTTCACCTTTTTGGGCCTGCCTGCCTTAGCAAAGATTATTATTTTTAATTATTTGAAAAGGGGACATGACAAGTCCTCCCCTCTCAAATATTTCTTGTCCTCAAGAAATGGCTGAACAATAAACCAATCAATCCACCTGGATCTCAAATGTAGTCATGAACTATACTACTGCTAATTAACACAGGCTCCTGCAATATCTTCTGTAATATGACCAAGAGGAATCCATAATCAAACTGACAATTACAGCTCAACCAAACTCCAAAATCACCACTGCCACAGTCAGAAACCCATGAGACACAAACTCTTAGAACATCAAAACCCAAGTAAATTGGACAAATCAAACTACCAACATAGTAAATACCATCAACGCATCCCACTGGCCTATACGAAATGTACAATCCAACTCTACAACAATGGTGAACGCTCTCGAATGAAATTGTACCAAGTATGGAGAATCCACACACTGTACAACTCTTGTAGTCAACACAACTCTGCAAATCACTGGCCACTATCTCATAACCATAACTCCCATGCACTGCTGATGGTGAAAAGACATTACAAGATAAAGAGTAAGAAATGGAACCCAAACCAAATTTGCCATGAACAAGTGATAAAGCCCACTGTGACTGACTACCAGCTAAGTTAGGAGATGTCATAGCCAAAGGAGTAGAATCAGTAACAACAACTGCTGAAGCATCACTCCCAAACTCCTGCTCGAAGTCATGTATTATCAAGCTATCAACTACAGAACCTATCACCATGTCATGCCCATCACAACTCTCATCCCGAGGCGTCAAACTATCCCATAACTGATGACAAGCACTAGGAACCAAAGTACATCTTTGTATCATCATCTCATCAACATGGTCATCAAAGGTAAATTGATGAGCGTACCTCACAGTGTAATGCCGATAGAATGCGCCAATCTCAGTCAGTGGCTCAGACTGTAATCTAGATGAAACTAACTACAATTGATCATTAACCATGTTGGAACTAACTACTACCTCCGAAGATATCACCAAGGGAGTAGCATTACTAGCAAGAACCATGCCAACTGCCGACTCACCAACATCACACATGATCTTTGATACATCTCTAGTCTCTGTGCCATCAGTATTAGAGGCCACCACGATGTTAGGCATACATCAATCTGCTACAACACCCAACTCAACTGAACCTGACTCTAGTGGGAATGAACCTGATATGCCAATGCTAGTATCAAGGATGATGCATCCCCATCTCCACTATCTCTGAAAATCTTGGCCATGGACATCCTCGGATCACCAAACACCATAGCTTGTGACTGTATAGAATCAGGTAAAGACTATAGTTGCTCTAACTCCATGGTCACCTTAGCCAAATAAAACTTTGACTCCTTGAAAGCCAATTGTGTACTCTCAAGAATCTCAGAAGTCACCTCAAGCTGCTCAGTAAGCTCACTCACCTCATCTTCCTTGGCCAACAATGCATCATATGTTGTACTGACCCACTCCATAAGATAATCTTTGTCGGCTACCAACTGCATATAATCCTGTCTCAAACTCTGGATAGCCTCCCATAAAGAGTGGAACTCTGTCAAGGAAAGATAATTGCCTCCATGCTCATCACTAGTAGGAGAACCCCATCCATAAACTGCTAACAATTGATGAGTAGCATCAAAATGTTGGGAAGCGGTAGCAATGTCTTGTTCACTAACTCTCAACTGATTAGGCACATGATGGCACTGGCTTGACTGTCTCCTACAAACCTCCTCTGATGCACTGTCTAAAGGAGTATCCTCAAAGTTACTAGTCTCTAGATTATTACCATCCATATCCTGTGAATCAACTCTAAAGCTCATATCAGCAAACGAAGTATCAAAAACTGTAGCATTGCTATCCAACTCTTCTGTACCAAAAGAAACCGCCAAGGAAACTACATCTTCAAAATTGCCCACTACATCCTCCTGGATGTCATCAATGCCAATATGACCCTAGGACTCATCTGTACACACTACCAAATATGAAAGATCATCAACACATTCCAGAAAAAATGGTCAATTAGATATATGAACAAAGCCCAACACCGGTGTATAAAAACTAATACCAACATCAAACAAGCTACTAGCATAAGAAAAGACAAAACCGTGCAATCTGCTAATCAAATCCATGATAGCACCCAAACAAACACTGCTACCAAAAAGTGTTAAAGATCTCCAGTCAACTAAATCCCAAATGCCAATATAACAATCTCGAGTCCATATCTGTAAACTAGAATCAGCTGGTAACTCAAGCAAAATCTTCACTTGAGTAATATGACCAATACCAACTAACTCCACATACCTGTCTGACATTGTCCCTGTATCCTGGATGTGAATGCAAGATGAACTCATAACATTATCAATGACCACATATGATCTACCATTTGCAGAAAGCTAAGCATCAGGAGTGCAAGATGAAACTAAACTCAACTCCATGCCATGCTTATCCCCATGTCTCTCCCAGTCTTGTAATGCCAATGGAGTATTCACCAAAGAAGCTCGAGTATCCTCAAGCTTGTGAGAAAGCCTGTCAGCTTCCTCCTCCTTCCTCCTCAAGGCATCTGAATAGTCTCTAACAAGGCTAAGAAGATGGTCACGATCTGATAGAAGATGTAAATAACTCAACTTCATCATTCCCATTCCTTCCCTAATTGCTTGTAAGTCAACACAAGAAGACTTTTCCTGAACTCCCTTATGTCTACCCTATAACTAAATCATCTAAATGTGATCCTCTATCATATCCCACATCCTATCATGATGAGATAATGAATTCACAATACTATCTTTGTTCATCTTTAGCTGGTTGGACAAATCATGTGAAGTACTACCTACCTCAGCCTCATGTGACGAAGCATCTAACTGTGCCTGGTACTCTTTCTTAGCAAAGTCATGAATGCTCAATGTTTACTCATCTCTACTAGGTATCTCACCATCATGCACAACAACATCCTCATAATCATCATTTGAACCCACTATGTTGTAGTCACTACTGTTGTAACTATATCATCCTGAATACCTGTGACATCACCCTTTGATGAGCTGCATACAATTGTCTCAATTTGAGTATCAAGTTGACCATTACTATCAATATGCATAATATCCTTTCTCACTACCTCCTATGGCAGAGTAGAATCTGAGACCTCAGCCTGGCTATAAACTAGTTTCTCAAACTCCCTATGCAAGTTCTTGGTAATTGTGTCATCTGCCCTGTGAGAAAATCTACCAAATAGAAATCCAGTCAACTTATCCACCTTAGCTGGGTCGAACAATATGTCATTCATTATACAGTGGTGCTCAACCAACTGTTCATACATGTCATGGCTTATTTTTTTAAGTTTATCTTGAATGTCTAAATAACCATCATTTCTACTATTCTGACTCTAGATATCAATTGTCCAAGATCGTGTCCTCTGATACTCTGTACTATACCTGTCCATTCTGGATAAAGTAGAGTGTAACCCCAATAGGTTATAACTTCTTCAAACACCAAGAACTAACATGCAATTGATTAGAAGTAGCATGCAACCATATATTTCGATATACAGCTGATTAGAAGCAACATGCAACCACCAAATTTACCAAGAACTAACATGCAAATGATTAGAAGTAGCATGCAACCATAGATTTTGACATGCAACTGATTAGAAGCAACATGCAACCATAAATTATGACATGTAAGATCTAGGTAGTTGTCAAAACTAACATGCAAGATCTAGGTAGTTGTCAAAACTGGCATGCAAGATCTGGGTAGTTGTCAAAACTGACATGCAAACTTCTACAAACCCTCAGGCTGGCAAGATCATGGCTCTGATACCACTGAAATGTCCCTTTACTAGTTTTTTATAATATTTCCAACCTCTAATTAGATCTTTAAGATCAAACAACCAATATTTCAAAGATCCACCAATTTCTCAATAAAACCCAAATTGGGTATTCCAGAAATAGTGCCAAAAGCTTCACAGCTTCACCTATTATTAATAAATCTGAAAGTGGAAATTTTTACAGAAATTTGAGCAGCATAACAGCCTATAAAATGAAATTTCTAGATCTATATAACATGCACACAATAGCTCCCAAATGGAGGAAAAAACAATGCTCATCGGGCTCCCGAAAATAGCACAAAATAGCCCAAAATCACCACAAAAACTTAATAATCTATCACAGAAGTATAATCATATCCAAATACATATTTTTAGCTCTATTTTAACATTTAAAAGTCTTATATACAGCAGCAACCCAAACTGATATGAAAAATATACACCCGAAAACTCACAAATCTGCACTGTTCAGCACAAAGGAAAACTCTGCATGAGCATGCACATGGAATGGCTTCAAACTCTTGTCCTTAGACTTCCTAGAAATTTGCAAACTCCTATTCTTGGGTCTCCCTAGAAACCTACAAACTCCCGTTCTTGGGTCTCCTTCTCCATAGGTTTGGCAGCCTCTGAAGAATAACAAAGAAATGAGCAAAAATCAAGTTCTGGAATGAGCCCAAAATGCCTCCAAACCCCTTAAAAGAGGGCATAACCCTAACTCACATCCAAGAGGGGTTAATAAAACATATTTTAATAATAATTTTCATTTATTAGTCCATTCGCTTCCAAAGATTATCCCCTTTTTCTGAAACTTCACCTTTTTGGGCCTGCCTGCCTTAGCAAAGATTATTATTTTTAATTATTTGAAAAGGGGACATGACACAGTGTCAGTCTTGGTCTTCCCACAACCCTACAATAAAGATCTTTGTTGATTGAACTTCATCAAGAAGCCCTCAATGGAAGGAAAAAAATTTGGTACAAGAGAGGTAAGCTATGCCTCAATCTGAAGTGCCCTAGACTCATTCATTGTACCGAACAAGATTTCAAGCTTGGTCCACATAGCTACAGGGGTATCGCACCCATCAAGATGAAATTGTAGACTATCAGATACTTGTAAAGCAAGCAATCCTATTGCCTTATCCATCTTGTTCATGTGATGCATGACCTCAAAAGGCCTCTATAAATCTGGTTATGTTGCATCTAAACAAGACCACAACCATTTTGACCAAAGAAGTTGTGTCATCAAGGTCTTCCATGTGTGATAGTTATGAGGGATCAGAAGTTCTAGACAAGAATTCCTCGTCATTGTTTTAGAAGGTGTTGGATTGTTTTTGAAAAAAAAATTAGTTTACTGATGTAAATAACAGAAATGATAATATACAAAAAAGTACCCCTACTACTAGAAGGAATGCGTAAACAAGAAGAGAGAAAAAAAACTTTAGTTTAAAATTGGATATACCTTTGAGGAGTACTGACAAAAAATAGAAGATAATCTGAATAGGGCTTGTGAAGAGCTTTCCAATGCCTTTTTCAGATAAAAAATGGAGCTATAACCAAGAAGTTATGCCGCCCAGAAGATAGAAGTCATCAATAGCCTTAAAGCACAAAAATAGGTATCAAACTAGAAAAAATCCAAAAAATACCTTCATTATTGTCTCCTTCTCTACATTAGCTTTCTGAAGCTTCTTTCGGATTGGAAAAATACCATTGTATGCTAAAGATATTGTGAAAAAACCACCAATATGTTTTTAAAACAAAACAAATCAAACACATGACAACTTGAAGGTCATCAAATTTTGGCCCAGATTGCTGACATCAACACCTACAACCTATTGGCATCAACATCTGTACAGGTCTGTCAACATGTGTACTTGTTGATGCAAGTATACTTTATGCTCTTTATGTTTTTGTTTTAAAAAAAACTTTATAAATTTTTTTAAAACTTTATTGAAGTTTGATAAAAACAAGTTTTTTCCTTTTTCAGAAAAAAACCTACAAATTGTTTTTTGAATTTTTTTTAAATTTTTTATTTTCTGAAAATACTGCCTCAGGAAGTGTGCATAGGTTCGTACAACCCTGTTGGGCAAATATTTTTTGCCACAGAATGTAATGTTGTCCAAATGGGACATGCTTTATATGAAAATGGAGATTTTGACATCTTCTGGATCTAACCGTAAAGTTTGTTTAGGCTCAAAGTGCTCCCAATTTCAGATACCCTCTATTTTCACAGAAAATAACAAAAAATCACAAGATTTGTTTGAAAAAACTGTGTACCTTCTGTACTTCAAACAAGAACAGACAACTATAGACAAGGCTTTGATACCATGTAAGATTTGATGAGAAAATCCATAGATCCTAGATATCCTACATGCAAATAACCTGTTACAAGGAAGAAAGAAAAGAATAGAGAGAGAAGGGTTTTCTCAACAAGCAAAAAAATTATATTTACGTGTGCAAAATAGAATGGATGAAATTACAACCGATTAATCCTTATGAAGGGGATCAAAACCCTAAAAGGGAAACCCTGAGAGGTAAATAACATATCATAATTACTAATTAATTATTAAACAAAGATGCAAGGTGCATAAAGTGAAATCCTAAGAAAGGAGAAAAGGTAATTTAATTAATTAAATTAAATTTACCTTTTTCTCTAACAACTATGCTAACATGCTTCCACCCTAGGTTGTTGACCATCTTAAAATCCCCAAAGAAGCACCATAGCTCATGCGATATTATTTGAGGTGTTACCTAAGTTACTTGCATATGCCATTAGTTCTTGACTAGCTAAGTCCCTAACAATACTCCACCAGTAGCACACCCTTTTTCTAGCAGCACCATCAAAGTTAAGTTTCACCTCAGGGTGTATAGGGGGTTTCTATTTAGTATTCCTCCTCTTCATATTTTTAGAATTATCAAACTTATAGAATGAATCAAGGAGATTATAGCTCATAGAAATCTAATGTTTATTTACAAGCGGGGATATATGAGGCATCTTCCATTTCCTATTCTCAAAATTGTCCTTTAGCAGTCTAATAGTAATTTTACACATTGTCTCCTCTTTTTCTCTATTTCCCTAAAGATCCTATTATTCCATTCTTTCCAAATTCCCTAGCAAACATGTGGAGAGATCATTTTCGACATGAGTCTGACCAAATGATGTAAGAAGGGATAGTTCCAGTTTAAAATAAATTGTTGCAAGTATTAGTTCTCGACCACCTGAGTCCCTAAAAATACTCCACCAATAGCACACCCTTTTTTCTAGCAACACCATCAAAGTTAAGTTTCACCTCGGGGTGTATAGGGAATTCCTACTTAGTATTCCTTCTCTCCATATTTTTATAATTATCAAACTTATAGAAAGAAAAGGAGATTCCAACTTATAGAAATCTTGTGTTCATTTATAAGTGAGGTGATATGAGGCATCTTCCATTTATTATTCTCAAAATTCTCCTTTAGAAGTTTAATAGTAATTTTACACACTATCTCCTCTTTTTCTTTGTTTCCCTAAAGATCCCATTATTCCATCCTTTCCAAATTCCCCAGCAAACATGAGAGAGATCATTTTCCACATGAGTCTGGTCAAATGGTGTAAGAAGGGACAGTTCCAGTTAAAATAAATTGTTGCAAGTCTTTTTGATTAACCCACTCTACCATGATTTTTTGTAGAACGGATTGTCAAATATTCAAAACAAAGGGACATTGAAGGAAAATATGTTGTATACTTTGTTCCTTGGCTTTGCAAAGGTAGCTCATCTACTAGGAATTTAAAAGCCTCTTTTCCTTAGATTGTCAATAGTAATAATTTTTCCATGCAGAGTTGTCCACCAAAAGAAATTAACTTTAGGGATAAGTTGATTGTTTCAAATCTTACCCCAGTAGGGTAGAGTAATATATTTCTCAAACATCATACGATATGCAGACTTGACTGGGAAGGACCCACTAGAAGTTATATCCCAAGTAAATTTGTGTCCTTCCAGGAAATGAGTAACCCTATAAGCATCATGCATCTCCTTATGTTCACCAACTAAGGCTCTTAAGTTGCTAGGGAGCACCTCAAGAATGTTTCTCCATTTTTTTTGCCTCATGAGATAGTCACTAACTTTTTCACCAAAATTATATTTTAATGTCACCTCTAGCCGGGAAAATTGGTTCTGGGTAAGGATCTTTCCTCCTAACTTGTTGTCTTCCCAAAACCTCATTTCATTCCCTCTCCCAACCAACACAACCCTTCTCTAAGAAATTAAGAATTTTTCATCACATTATAACAAAATTTGGAGCCCTTTGACTAGTCATTTTCCATAAAGCAATAGACATAGGGGACATTACCAAAGTAATTCTCCTTCATGATGTTATGCTAGCTAACGTGATTATTAACAAGTCTCCAATCTATCTTAGCAAGGAGAGTTTATTTAGGTCCATTATCTTTCTAATACCCAAGTCCTCCTTTACCCTTCATATTACACACTATCTTCTAGTTGACAAGGATAAGCCTAGTCCTTTCTTCACTCCCTGTCTATAAGAAATTGGTTTGGATTTTTTCTAGTTTCTCCACCATCGTTCAAGTTATCTTGAAAAGAGAAAGGAAGTACACATATACCTCTTGCAAAGATGCTCTGATTAATTGCAACTTCACAACACTACTCAACAACTTACCCTTCCAACCAACAAGTTTTTTCTACATTATTTCCAATGCAGTATTCCAATATTTGATGGAGACTTCCTTCCCCATGAGGGGAAGACCAATTTAGGTATCAGGAAGACCATAAGATTGACAACCCAATAGGTTCTTTATTCATGATTGGAGGTTTTGATCTATGTTAAAGAAGTATATTTTACTCTTGCTAAAATTATTTGTTTCCATGAGCTATCAACATAATCATTTAGCAAGTTACGTCATATCTTAGCTTTTGCCACTAAAAAACACCCCTAATAAAAGGTCTCCTTACCTGAGGCCTCTACCATCATTGAAGGATCCCCAAGGAGTACCATTGGAAATAACTGAAAAAGTAACAGTTTCTATCAAAGTTTTAATTATCCCCACAACTTTACTATTGAAGTTTGTCCTCATAAGAACTTCACACAAAAATTCTATGTAAACCTTATCATAAGCTTTTGATATGTCAAGTTTGAGTTTCATACCAGGGATTCTTCCCTTCTCCATTGAGTAGATCACCTTGTGTGTGGTAACAACTACATCCATAATCTATCTTCTCAGGATAAATCCCTTTTTGGGGGCAACAATAAAACTCCCCAAAAAAGGTTTTATTTTGTTCACCAATATTTTAGAGAATACGTTATAGACTGTATTACATAAACTAATGGAACTAAAGTTAATAGACTTCTTGGATCTAAAACTTTGCGAACAAGATTAATAAAAGTATTGTTAAGCCTCCTTAATAGTTTCCCATTCTGAAGAAATCTCTAGCAGCCCTAACCATATCTTTCCTAACAAACTCTCAAAAATGTTGGAAAAAAGAGGGGGGGAAACCATCCATTCATGGTGCCTTATAGTATTTCATTGAGAAAACTTCCCTCCTCACTTCCTCCTTCATAACATGTCTAGTAATAAGCTCATTATCATCCTCCTTCAGCACACTAGGAAAATTTTAAATAAGATTTATTTATTTTTTCCACATCGGCATTCCTGTTCTGACCAACACAGGCTTCACCAAAGTAAATGGCAACCCATCTCCCAATATTCTCTTGGTTCACTACAATATTATTATTTCCATCCTGCATATAATTTATAGTATTTCTCTTCTTATTCTTTGAGTCAACCCATGTAAGAAGGTGGTATTCCTATCTCCTTATGTTAGCTACTGAATCCTAGATATTTTCTTTCAATACATCTCCTCTTTTGCAGTGACTTTTTTCCATTTAGTCCTCCAGTCTCCCTCCTCCTTCAAGGTATCAACAAAAAAATATCCCTTAGCCATGGAATTTTGGAGCTCTTCCAATTTAGCCTCAATCTCCACTTTCTTTTTAAAAATATCTCCAAAGGAGGTTTTACTCCATTTCACAACATTTCTCCTCACATTTCCCAATTTAGCAGCTATTCTATACATAGCACTACCTTCTAGTCTATACATAGCACTACCTTCTATCCTACTTTCCCACCATTCTCCTACACACTAACTAAAGTTGGGGTTTTACTTCCACGTAATCTCATATTTGAAAGGTTTCAAACCACAAAAAAATTCATCATACCAGTTAAACAATAGTGGTGAATGGTCTAAAATAGTTCTTGGAAGAGTTGCCACAGTAGAGGAAATTAGATGCTACCAATATTTTGATACAAGGAGTCTATCTAGTTTGACCTAAATTAGTTCATGCCCTTCCTATTATTTAATAAAGTAAATGGGGGCCCTTGCATATCCACATCTATGAGATCTTTTAGATTTATTAAATCCACTAGAGCTTGCATACTCTTTGTAAAGTCATTCATCCTCCCATTTTTTACAGGGGAAGAGTGGGGAGTTAAAGTCTCCCATACATAAGAATTTCTTACCCCTATTATTATTCATGAGTTTGGATTTTTTTCCCAAGTCTCAAGTCTTCATCTTCTCATGTTGGGAGCATAAATATTTAAGATGCACCACTTAATACTACAACAAAAATAGTCAATAGCAATAAAACTTTTGCTGTTACATAAAGTTATCCTAAATACAACTGTAGGGTTCCAAAGAGTAGCCACACCTCCTAAAGCCCCGTCGGCTTCACTATAGCTAGCCATATCCCTAGACCATATCTTATCACCTAATTTAGAAAAAGCCAATGAAGACATTTTCACTTCTTGAATAAGGAGAATAATAAATTGACCACTTGAGAGAAAATTTTTTGTGAGGACCATTTTTCCCTCTCATGTTCCATGAAAGGAACTTCATTTCTTACCTTTTGAAATGTTTTACAAATTCAATTGCTTCCCAGTAGCAATTTCTCTTTCCATTTGCTTTGTCTTGAATTTATGTTAAATGGTCTCCCTTGCTTGACCCCTATGCCCATGTCTGCTTTCTTACTTCCCCTGGTCCTTTTCTTGTACTTGTCACTCACCAACTTCACTATCATGTGAGGAGGAGGGGTTAGAAAACATGTCACACACCACAAGATTAGTCATCTCTTTAAGTGGTGGTGTTAGAGCCTTTGATAGAAGATCATGTTTTGGGGAAGAATGGTAAATATTATCACCCCATTACTACTGTTTCACTTCTGTGGAAGTACCAACATTCATAATGACCACATTTCTCATATCACATTCAGGTCTAGGATCTCTCCTTCTTCTAGGAGGGTAACCCTCTTTGAAAATTTCTTTTCCACTTCTTTATTTGGTGTCTTCAGTAGATCATTAATCCCTTCTAAGAAAGGGTTCATCAATGTTTTTTTCTCTAATGTTCTCCTTCTAGTTAAACACCAATATACTCATAGCTAGTCTTCTCAGTCAAAGACTCTTGGTTCCCTCCCTTTTCAGCATTAGGAGGGGGATGGGAAGAAGATTCCCCCTTTAAAGACTCTTCCATGATTATCCTTGGATATCCCACCTTCTATTTATCCTTATGTTGGAAAGCCTTGGATTCAACAACAACATGATCAAACTTCGAACAATTTTGGCAATATAGCCAAGCATTCCCATAGACTATAGAATGTTGCTTCTTCCCCCATTTTGTGTTAAGGGTAACAAAGT
The DNA here is from genome assembly GCA_028749045.1 of Cupressus sempervirens. Taxonomy (NCBI): domain Eukaryota; kingdom Viridiplantae; phylum Streptophyta; class Pinopsida; order Cupressales; family Cupressaceae; genus Cupressus; species Cupressus sempervirens. The sequence continues at coordinate 708,045,625 of CM053787.1, forward strand.
TTGGAAGTGATTTTTTAATTGCCACATTAAAACAAAATTGAGCATACATCAGCCTCGATTTTTAGAGTCATAGTATCAGCCAAAACATAATGTCCAAAAGAATTCCCTATCCACCTAAAAAAATTCTCATCCCATAATTCAAGAAGTAAACCATGTAATATAACTCAAACCAAGGCTAACCTATGCAGCTCCCAAGAACAGTTGAATCCTGGGTGCCATTTAGCAATTGCCAAGCTATGCTTCCCATAGTACTCGGTTCCAAAAAGAACCATACATATGTCAATTGTCACAATGACCTAAAAGAGGAATAGGTCCCTAGGCATAGCTGAGAAACTGACGCTTCCCTTCATCTTTCATTTCTTAGGAACCCACTTCCTAACAATCTCAATTGAGGGCCTAAAGGCGATGAATCGATCCACCAACCATAGCTATAGGATGGAAGAGATATTATCAACTACATTGTCAGGAAAAATTTTGGGCCATCTACACCATGACAAATCTTGGGATCCTCATTTGGAGAGGGGTCGGTGATTTTCCTAACAAGAGACCCCTTCATGTCAACATTCTTATCAAGTTTATCCTTCACCTTCTCACTAAGACACGTTGAAGACATTCCCAAGAATGCCAAATCATCCTTCAGAGAATCTCGAGCAAAGTCAGGCCGCTCAGAGTCAACTCCACTAACCAACAAAATGGGCTCTAAAGCATTGTCCACCTCACTCTGGGCTGCCAAGCCAGAGGTCAACACCAAGAGAAAATTTGGATAAACAGGCAGGCCATAATTGAAGTCCAACAAGCCCTCATGGGACATGCTCACATAGGAAATTCAAAATCATCTTTGGGTATGAAGTTGCAAAGCTGAGACACTTATCATCTTTCATTATTAATTAAATAAATGTTCATGTTTATTAATTCTTATCCTCTTCTCTCTAATTGTAGTAGCTCTATGATTTGTTCATGAGACACTCATGTCTCTTAATTCTCCTTTTCTCTCTCCTCTATGCATGCATGTCTTGTTTTATTGGGCTTGAAGATGTGTTTCCAAAAGTCAATGCACTTTAACCTCTATATCTTATTCACTCGCAATCAACTCTTAATCTCATCCTTTCATCTCTTAACCTCTTAATCTAAATTCATGAATATTTTAGAGGTTTCTATAAAAGTATATTTTTCCTCTCATTTGGCCTGATATTCTTGCTTACATATTATTTTTGCAATCACATTACTTGCATCATCAATCAACCACACTCCATTTTTTTAAATTGCTCTATGTCAATGCTTAATACATAGAGCAATTACTATTATCTACAAAATCTCAAAGGATAACACAATGGAGTCAGACTTATCATATGTGTGAGGTACATCTTATTCTTTTTTTGCTTGCACTTGATTTAGAGCTCTACTGATGTTAATTTGTTTGTAGGTTCCTACCTTGCAGGTAGAATATCTAGGAACTTGCAATGGGTTTACAATTTGACATTTACCCATTGAAGGTACCTTTCTAATAACCTCCCCTACATTAAACATGATCCTCATTTTGCATCTCCATAATTTGGCAAAGACAAGAAAACACAAGAACCAAATAATTATTGATAGACCTTCGCCACCTTATCATGGCAAGGAGAAGAAACAGTGGCTCATATTTTAGATATATAATATCAATCTTTGCCACCTAATCCACGGTAATACAACCAATTGAATAAAGCCACCTACATAACTTTGTCTTCATTGTCATTCTCCTTGTAAACAATTTGTCATCCGGGGCAACCAATTAACTTTTTATTATTATAATTTATGTCGAAGGGTGCCTATTTTGAAGTATTACAACCTCAATCTTACATCAAAGATTGAAGATGACTAATAGAGGATGCAAGACAATTGAAAAGATCTCAATTGTTTGTATCCTTTTGTTCTAATGCATGTAACTCATTTTGTCCATCAACAATCAAGATTTTTGTAATGTCCCCGTTATAAAATAAATGTATTTAATTAAACTTTGTTAATGGGCTGATTGATTTAATATATCTCGGACCCATTTTTATTTTTTTCATGTAGTTTGTGTCGCTATCAACTATCTTTCTACACCCTCGAAAAGTTTCTCGACGAGTATTTAAGCATGGCTTATAGGTAGTCTTTAGGTATGCAATTTCAATTATTTCTTTGTACTATGAATTCCAGTTGGGATCCTCTATTGTTCGCCATTTTAGAAGTGAAAGATATTCCCTATTTGGCTCTTCTAATTTCGGTGGGATTCAACCCTTACCCTATTTCGTCGCCTGTAGTACTTCACTCGGATCTGGCAAATTGGAGCACTATTATCTTGCAAATTGATGAAGTCATTATTATTCTCTTGTGTTGAATGAATAAGGTATTTCACAAAGCATTCTGTGTTTTCTTTCTGTGCATTTTACCTTCACTCTATTGTTTGCATATTTTGTATTTCATTCTGTATTCACCCTCCTATGCATTGATCGTACGACCCTCTTTATCCCACTGTATGGCCTTCTTGTATGACTCATCAGACACTTCATAACCATTTAGAAATCACTGTATGTCCCTGTGTTGCCCTCTGGAAATCACTGTATGGCTTCATCGCATCTTCTTATTTGCCTCTCGTATGGCCTTCCATCCGTACGGCCTCTCCATCCACACCGTACGGCCAAGCTTCCTACGTATGGCTCATCGTGTCCTCTGTACGGCCATCACTTCTCCTTCAACTGTACACCATCAACCTCCTTCCAGACTCATCATACGACATCCTTAATCTATATCATACTGTCTTTCCTATGTCATTGTACGGCACATCCTTTGCCCCACATTAGACCATATGGCTTGTACCGTACGACTTCCCTCAAGTGTTTGTACATCAGCAAAGAAATATCCACTCAACAGTATTAGCCTCCAGGTCACCATACGCATTCCAATTGATTGTCAAATTGTCTGGAGAAAGGAGTGTTTGTAAACAATATACTAGAATGGAACATTACAATTGCAGAAAGACAGTGTAAGACAAATGAGTTTTCCATAATTGTCAATTTTGGTCTGTGCGTATTGATTGTATCCTACCATCATTTCAGCCTTAGTAGTCTGAATCGCAATATTTGTGAGATGTAACAAAATTGGTGAACTAGAATTTGCGATATAGATATTGTTCCTCAGCAATAGTTAAAGAGTCGGACAAGAATTTATATGGGACTGGTTATGGAAATAAAATTTGGAATGAATTTACCTATAAGCAAAATTTGAGAACAAATATTTACAATTCTCTTCCCAGATCACTGTTGCAAGGAGGGAAGTAGAGCTAGCATGGCTAGAAATAACAATGTAAATGATAAGGCATTGAAGTTTAGCTACCAAACGAGAGCCTTCTCAATGAAATGATTAAAGGACATCACCAATATTTTGATAAGTACAAGATATTTTCCACACCAAGTCAAATTGTGATATTGCTATCAAGATTTAACTGTATAGTTTTTGAGTCAAACTCATTGACCCATGTATCATTAGTAGTCATTCAAAAATGAATCCATCTCTCATGAGAATAAATGGAACACTTGGAACTCATTGGATCTAAGTGACGCTCACAAAGATGAAGCACCAGGACTTCCCGAGAGGTCACCCATCCCAGTACTACTCCAGCTTGAGTGCGCTTAACTACATAGTTTCCTCCATGGTTAAACCCACTTTTCTTGCAACCCTATTTGCAAAACCTTCAACAATTGTTGTGCCTTATGAACCATTCATTAGAAATCCCCTTAAGCTCATCAATTGATCAGTAGGAGATATTTTCCACACCAAGTCAAATAGTGATATTGCTATCAGGATTTAACTGTGTAGTTTTTGAGTCAAACACATTAACCCATATATCATGAGTAGTGATTTGCACATGAATCCACCTCTCATGAGAATAAATAGAACACTAAGAACTCATTGGATCTAAGTGATGCTCATAGAGGTGAAGCATCGGGACTTCCTGGGAGGTTACCCATCCTAGTACTACTCCATCTCGAGTGCACTTAACTACGCAGTTTTCTCCATGGTTAAACCAACTTTGCTTGCAACCTCATTTGTAAAACCTTCACCAAGTGTTTTTCCTTATGAACCATTCATTAGAAAGCCCCTTACGGTCATCAATTGATAAGTAGGGCATATTTTCCACACCAAGTCAAATTGTGATATTGCTATCAAGATTTAACTATGTAGCTTTTGAGTCAAACTCATTGACCCATGTATCATGAGTAGTGATTCGCAAATGAATCCATCTCTCATGAGAATAAATGGAATACCTAACACTCATTGGGTCTAAGCGATGCTCACAAAGGTGAAGCATCGAGACTTCCTAAAAGGTCACTAATCCTAATACTACTCCAACTCGAGCGTACTTAACTACGGAGTTTCCTCCATGGTTAAATCCACTTTGCTTGCAACCCCACTTATAAAACCTTCACCAACTAGTGTGCCTTATGAACCATTCATTAGAAAGTACCTTAAGACATCAATTGATATGAAGGAGACATTTTCCACACCAAGTCAAATTGTGATATTTCTATCAAGACTTAACTATCTAATTTTTTAGTCAAAATCGTTGACCGATGTATCATGAATAGTGATTTGCACATGAATCCATCTCTCATGAGAATAAATGGAACACTTAGCACTCATTGGATCTAAGTGATGCTCATAGAGGTGAAGCACCAAGACTTCCCAGGAGGTCACCCATCCCAGTACTACTCAAGCTCGAGTATGCTTAACTACGAAGTTTCCTCCATGGTTAAATCCACTTTGCTTGCAACCCCATTTGCAAAACCTTCACCAAGTGTTGTGCCTTATGAACCATTCATTAGAAATCCCATTAAGCTCATCAACTGATAAGTAGGAGATATTTTTTGCAAAAATTCAAATTATGATATTGTTATCGGGATTTAATTGTGTAGTTTTTGAGTCAAACTCATTGACCCATGTATCATGAGTAGTGATTTGCACACGACTCTATCTCTCATGAGAATAAATAGAAAACTTAGCACTCATTAGATCTAAGTGATGCTCACAGAGGTGAAGCACAAGGACTTTCTAGGAGGTCACCCATCCCAGCACTACTCTAGCTCAAGCGCGCTTAACTATGCAATTTCCTCCATGGTTAAACCAAGTCAATTTGTGATATTGCTATCAATATTTAACTGTGTAGTTTTTTAGTCAAACTCGTTGACCCATGTATCATGAGTAGTGATTTTCACGACTCCATCTCTCATGAGAATAAATGGAACACTTAGCACTCATTAGATCTAAGTGATGCTCACAAAGGTGAAGCACTCAGACTTTCCAGGAGGTAAACCATCCTAGGACTACTCCATCTCAAGCGTGCTTAACTACACAGCTTCTTCCATGGTTAAACACACTTTTCTTGCAACCCCATTTGCAAACCCTTCACAAAGTTTTGTGCCTTATGAACCATTCATCAGAAAGCCCCTTAAACTCATCAATTGATAAGTAGGAGATATTTTCCACACCAAGTCAAATTGTGATATTGCTATTAGGATTTAACTCTGTAGTTTTTTAGTCAAACTCATTGACCCATGTATCATGAGTAGTGTTTCGCACATGAATCCATATCTCATGAGAATAAATGGAACACTGAGCACTCATTAGATCTAAGTGGTGCTCATAGAGGTGAAGCACTGAGATTTCCTGAGAGGTCACCCATCCCAGTACTACTCCAGCTTGAGTGGGCTTAACCATGGAGTTTCCTCCATGGTTAAATCCACTTTACTTGCAACCCCATTTGCAAAACAATTAACAAGTTTTTTGTGCCTTATGAACCATTCATCAAAAAGCCCCTTAAGCTCATCAATTGATAAGTAGAAGATATTTTCCCCAAGTTGAATTGTGATATTACTATCAAGATTTAACTCTATAGTTTTTGAGTCATACTCACTGACCCATGTATCATAAGCAGTAATTCACACATGAATCCATCTCTCATGAGAATAAATGGAACACTTAGCACTCATTGGATCTAAGTGTTTCTCACAAAGATGAAGCACTAGGACTTCCCGGGAGGTCACCCATCTCAATACTACTCTAGCTCGAGCGCGCTCAACTATGGAGTATCACTTGGATCCATTCAATGCTAAGTGTTTCATTTATTCTCATGAAAGATGGATTCATGTGCGAATGACTACTCATGATACATGGGTTAATGACTTTGACTGAAAAACTATAGAGTTAAATGCTAATAGCAATATCACAATTCGACTTGGTGTGAAAAATATCTCCTACTTATCAATTGATGAACTTAAGGGGCTTTCTAGTGAATGGTTCATATGGTACAACACTTGGAGAAGATTTTGCAAATGGAGTTCCAAGCAAAGTGTGTTTAACCGTGGAATAAACTTCATAGTTAAGCTCACTCAAGCTAGAGTATTATTGGGATGGGTGACCTCTTGGGAAGTCCTAGTGCTTCACCTCTATGAGCATCACTTAGATCTGATGAATGCTAAATGTTCCATTTATTCTTATGAGAGATGGATTCATGTGCAAATCACTACTCATGATATATGGGTCAATGAGTTTGACTCAAAAACTACACAATTAAATGCTAATAGAAATATCACAATTTGACTTGGTGTCAAAAATATCTCCTACGCATCAATTCATGAGCTTAAGGGGATTTCTAATGAATGGTACATAAGGCACATCAATTGGTGAAGGTTTTTCAAATGTGGTTGCAAGAAAAGTGGGTTTAGCCAAGGAGGAAACTTCTTAGTTAAGCACACTCGTGCTGGAATAGTACTGGGATGGGGTGACCTCTTGGTAAGTCTCAGTGCTTCACCTTTGTGAGCATCACTTAGATCCAATGTCTGCTAAGTGTTCCATTTATGCTCATGAGAGATGGATTCATTTGTGGATCACTACTCATATACACGGGTCTATGAGTTTGACTCAAAAACTACACAGTTAAATCCTAATAGCAATATCACAATTTGATTTGGTGTGGAAAATATCTCCTACTTATCAATTGATGAGCTTAAGGGACTTTCTAATGAATGGTTCACTAGGCACAACACTTGGTGAAGGTTTTGCAAATGGAGTTGCAAGAAAAGGGAGTTTAACCATGGAAGAAAGTACGTAGTTAAGTATGCTCGAGCTAGAGTAGTATTGGATGGGTGACCTTCCAGGAAGTCTCAATTCTTCACCTTTGTGAGCATCACTTAGATCCAATAAGTGCTAAGTGTTCCATTTATTCCCATTAGAGATGGATTCATGTGTGAATCACTACTCATGATACATGGGTCAATGAGTTTGACTCAAAAACTACACAATTAAATCTTGATAGTAATATCACACCAATATTTTTGACAAAATATCAATTTTGATAAATTGCTCATGTTGTAGATTTTTCCAAGTAAGCTTCTTTTATTTATATGTATGGAATGAGAAAAGTTTTTTTTTTTTCATAAATTGTATTTGAAATGTTTTTTAATTTTTAATATTAATCCATTCAAGTATTAAATTATACTTGCATTCATAATTATTAGTCATTTATAAGTTAATCATTATTATTAGTCATTTATAAGTTATTCTTTTATTAATATTTAGGTTTATACTTTTTGGCTTTCTTATGTTTGAAGTTTGTTTTAGTTATTTGTTTCCTATTAAATTATAAATAATAATAAGTGATTAGAACTTATTTATTTTATTATTATTTATCTTATTAAAATTTTCATTATTTTAAAATAATTATATCTTGAAATTTTAATTTTAACTTTTGGAGTAAAATAAATTTCAAATTTCAATAATCTAAATTACAAATTACATAAATAAATTACATTTTAATTAGTCATTTTGTCCCAATAATAAAGATAGGAAAGAAGAGAGAAAAATAATTGTTATTACACAATATAATACATATCCTCAGCCCCCCTCTCTCCCTTTCTCTTTCCATATATTTCTTATTTCTAAGTCTTTATTTCTCTTCTCACATGTTAAAATAGGGTTAAGACTAAGTTTAGATTTCTCTTTATGATTTTTGGTATGCCATTTTCATTATGCACACACACATGCACGCACACACGCACACACACACACATGCACGCACACGCACACGCATACGCACACACGCCCACATGCACATGCGTGCGCACACACACATGCACACACACAAATCTTTTGTTTAAAAAAAAAGATTTAGATTAGATTTAGAAATATGATTAGAGTTAGGGATTTTGATAGGGTTAGGTTCAGAACAATGATTTAGATTTGTAAAAATTTGGTATAGCTCTGATACCATGTAAGAATTTGCCTTAGGGCAAGATTCACTGAAGATCGTAAAACTCGAACACAAGCACAACTGTAGACCAAAAAGGAGTATGATCAATATATCAAAGTATGTCCTTATGTGATTAATGTACACACTAGGATTGCCTGTATATAAAGGCCTCCCAGGAAGCACCTAGAATGTCTTTAGAAAGAGTCAGGAGATAAGCATGACAACTAAGCACACGTCTTATCCATCATTATAAATGAGAGGATAAGAATGACAAGATGTATCTCAAGTAGAGATGTAGACACCATGTGCTTAATTAGTGTGTTAACTCATATGTTGTAGACACCATGTGCATAAAAGAGGTGTGAACTCTTGTGTTGTCAACATGACAACTCACAAAAGTGCACATACTCCTAGGTGGCTAAACTAGCTTTTATATATATATATATATAAAAAATAAGCCAAGAGATATACTTCTTGAGGCACCTATTGCACTAAGTGAGATTATGAAAATAGGCGCCTCGAAAAGGATATCTCTCGGCTTATTATATATATAAGCTAGTAGCACTCGCGATGCAAAATGAAAGACATTATTTTTTAAATTATAATTCATTATAGTTAAATATGTTATGAAATTTTTGTATTAATAGATATTTAATATTATTATGATTTCAGTAAATTTTTTATATATTAATTTTAAAAAATTTCATAGAGAAAAAATAATAATAGTAATTTAAAAAGATATTTTAAAATCATATAGATATTTATTTAATGTTATAAAAAGCAAAGAAATGTTATACATTGTATTGCTAAAGAATTGAAGGACATTGAAGCAATATAGAAATTTTTGTACAAATATGTGTAATAAAAAAATACTTAACAATCATTGAAAGAAATGATGACATAGTCCATCAAAAAACTTAATAATTAAACAGTTGAAGCATATTAAAGCAATATAGAAATTTTTCTACAAACATGTGTAATAAAAAAATACTTAATAATCATGCAAAAGTCTACAAAGCTTCTGGCCATCTGCAAAAGTCTACAACCTCGATCTATAGGTGATGAAATGTGACATGTAAGTTCATCTTCACTTTTTTGGCATAGTGGAAGTTGAAGTACAGAGCATAGTTATAAAATTTTAATTGATTGTTCCTTGGTCCATTGTTTATAATTTGACTGGTCATTCTATCCCTTATCCAATACCGAACACTCAACTCCTCTATACGAAGGATGACATTTTGTGGAAGTCTATGATGAAAGTCTCGTAACCACCAGTAACCCCATTCGAAACGTAATTTGTCTGACATCTTTGCAAGATGCATGGAAATTATGAAAAAAAATTATATGATTAAAACATGATAAAGAATATGTTTTTTTTTTTTTCAAAAAGGAAAGAAATGTTGAATCAAGGATAGTAACCATAATATTTAAACTAAGGTATTTTACATGAAATAAACATAAAATATATTTGATCAAATTCATATTTTGACACACATTTTTTAAATGTTAGTATTTTTTATCTTGAAAAAAATTATTTGACATAGTGTGATAGAAACTTATAAAGGCCTAAGAAAATAAGTGATCATTTTCTTTAATGTAAGGATACTGAAAAAAATTACAAGGGTATATTAAAAGTCTATTTATATATTTATGGATGTGAAAACATGTATTTGAAACATTTGAAATGTGATTTGTAGTAGTATATGAGTAAACGAAAACTTTATTTAAATACTACAATCATACAATAGTATAGAGAATATAATAAAAATTACAAAATATTAAAGTGGCAAATCAAAATTGTAATTGCATTGGACAAAGTATTAAAAATAAAAATATTACATCAATTCTCTTCCAACAACTTAAGTCTATTTTCTTCATCTTTGCGCTTGGCAACTTGTCTACCTTTTTTCATTTTCTCATAGCGATCATACGTGAATGGAGGCATTATTCTTAGACACTATAAAGATTTAACACGAGAAATTGCCACAAATGTCAATCATGTTCTTTCTCTTGGTCCTATATCAATTGTCGCTTTTGGAAGAGTTAAACCCTGACATTTATGTATAGTCAATGCCCATGCCAATCTTAAAGGCAATTTAAGTGTTGTACCCTTCTGTATTGGTGTTATTGGAATTGTTTTTGGATGATGGTCTTCAAATGGTAGCCCAGAATAGTTGTCAAACTCAACCATCACATATGTTGGAGGTTCAGGTGGAGTGCTTCCTTGTTTGTAGACTATATTTCGAACATACCCCAAAGATCCATTTACAAGACCTGCTTGTACCCATAGATTAGAAGTTACCATGACCCTTGCATCCTTACAAAGTAACAATTCCATATCAATCTCATCATTTGAATAATCTTCCAATGCATTACCATGTCATGCTTTTGTCGCAACACTACGTGCAATAGGATACTTCAATGAATGCAACATTTTTTTATTATGACTATGAACATTTTCATTTGTTGAGAATAGATGGACAGAATTTTCAAACTGTAAATTTGTTGGAAGATCTATGTTGATAGGGGTTCTTGTCATTAGCAACCTCCAATCATCAATCTGTGGGCTTGCATCTCTTACATTCATCAAAAGTTGGCGAAATCTTTGTTGATCCTCATTCTCCCCATCTTGTCTGAATATCTTGTCCAAAGTAACAACAATCTTGAATTCTTGCCATAGCAGCTTTGCCCTTCTATTACTGTCATATGTTGATCTGTCACCAACAGGAGGAAGCTGGCCCAAATCTCCCACCAAAATTATAGATACACCTGAAATATAAGAATGAAAATATTTATGTCAAAATGATTAATTTGTAATTACATTTTAGTAACATAATAGTCTATATTTTATACATGCTACACTTGTTAATGAGGAAAAGTGAAGCCTTTTACCTCCAAAGCTAATATTTGCATTTTGTGGGAATGCTTGTCGAAGTCGAGAGTCAATTTTCTGCACCATGTTTTGACCAATGAAGCTCATTTCATCAATCAAGATATACTTGATATGTGCCATTTCTTCTTGAAAACGGGTGAGTCTTGTTCCTTCTAATTGACAAAAACCTTGTATTGGTATTTTTAATTTTGAATGAACTGTAGAAGCTCCTATATTGAATGTTGCAACTCCTGTTGGTGCAAGTAATAGAAGGGGAGATAGAGAGGGCATTGCTGCATTTTGAAGAGATTGACTAATTGCACCAATTAGATATGACTTTCCAGTGCCTGTTGTTCCTTGAATTATCATGAGCAATGGCTCCACATTCTGATTTCTATGATAATGTGTCATAATAATGTCAACTGCCTTTTTCTGTTTGTCACCAAGGGTCATGTAGTTGATGCATTGGGGAATGTCATCATATATTAGACAACCATGATTCTTCACATTACCTATAAAATTGATTGCTACAGTAGTGTACTCTTCTCCCTTATAATCAATAGACCAATTTGTATGTTTGTCAATGTCTCTTCTCCCCAACATGTCTATTTCTGAGCACTCTATGTTTTGACCACGATGCAACCTAGATATAATTTCCCATTCGTGTTCTATTGTATTTCTTTGAACATTGTTATTGTCTTCAGTGTCATAATCACTTGGGTTTTCATCATTGTCTGTCACCATAGTTCGTTGAACATGCCAAGGAATGTAATTAAATGCCTCCCAATTTTGTATGATGGCATCATCATTATGACCAATATCTTGTTCTATATCACAAAATGTCTTGTAGAGAAATAATTCGGATAAACAAAAGTCAACCCATTTAGCTGATTCACGTGAAGGTATAGATACAAATCTAGGAAAGACTCTGACTATTGCTGCTTTGTCCCTTGGCTCCCATTTATTCTCTCTTCTTCTTTTTGGATTATATATCCATGGTCTTGCTGCATCAATTAATGTGATGGCTTCCATACATAGGGGCCTTCTTTTGTACCCATCAATGAAATATTTTGTTTGCTCTTCAGTATTCTCTTCATCATTTCCATTTTCATTATTTATAGTTACAGGTTTGAAGACCTCATGGGAGACATTTAGATTAACAAATCTTCTACTACACTTTACCAATGAAAGCTCTAATAGCATATGACATGTTTCTTGAGCACTAATGTCTCTTTCTATAATTGTCTCAGTTAGAAGTTTCCTATATGCACGTACAGCTAAATCATCTGGGTTTTCCATGTTGGAGAGATGCATCAACATTTGATGGTATGTTTCTGAGCTTTTCTCTACTTTTGCTGCATATTTCGCAATGTATTTCACCACAGCATGTTTGGAAAGAACAGGTTGCCAATCTATATTCGCTCTCCATAGTTGTAGTATGTAGTGATTATGTGAGTTGACTCTTTCATCATTTCTGGCTGGTTCAAATTTCTCTTCACCTGTTTCTCTGTCTTCATATAATATTGATCCCTCTAGTTTTAATGGCCAAGGTGCATTATACCTATAATAAATATAAGAGAGATATGTAGTTAGTTATGTGACACTAGTGACCAATTTCTAATTTTGGTTTAAATATCGGAATGTAATGAAATGATTACCTGCAAACCATATGCCCCCTTTTCTTCCACAAACATGCACCCTCCTTACAAATTTTGTGTCTTTCTACACAATTTAGGATCTCCTCATAGTCATGATCTAGATTGACCTCTGCAAGTTGTCTCGTGTTTTTGAGACATGGATGTTGTTGAAAATTCATGAAAGGCTAGAATTCAAAATAAGTTGAATGAGTAAATAAGGTCATATCAAATTATACCATAGAATACATATTTATAAACATACCTATATATTTCGCTGGTGAGGATCTTGTCTAGGGTTCCATGCATGAACAATAGAATGAAAATATCTTTCAGCACTTTTGCGTTCATCCTCATTTGACCAGTCAATGTTCTCCATATTAGGTGCCCCTTCGATCCATATGAATCCATGCACATGTGGGGACCCCCTATGTTGCCATTCATATCTACACCAAAAATCTTTGACATTCATTCCATTTTCTAGAATCTCTTTTCTAAACATAGAGTTTCTCAAGTGCATATAGTGTGCCACAATGTGAGGATAATCAATTATATTTTGCCTACGCCAATTTTGAGCTTCACGTGGATCAGTTGGCATTGTTCGTGGCATTAGAGCAGTAAATCAGGCCAATGCATATCTGTTGCACTCAATGTGAAAAATATTGTAGGACAACCAATTTGATGAAGCAAATCTGTCAATTCTGCATGAGATTTTGCCCAACATGACCTTGTTCCCCTTAGCGTTGTACCAAACCGCATCAATTTATCTGCCAATCTAGAGTGAGGTGTAGTTTCCATATGTTGCCACAACTCATTAATGGTGATTGGCATGTCTTTAAAGTTTCTCTTTACAAACACAGAGGTTGAACTCTGTGCACGATGTCTCATGGTCATGTTATTCGTGAAATATCTAAATCTAGGATGTTTGCCAAAACGATGATCCCTATATCGCACAAGATGCTTTACAAATTCATGAAGATATACATGTCGCAACCGTGGTTCTAACCAATCACAGGTACCATTAGGAAATAGTGTTGGGAATGCCATATCCAATAATCCTGATGTGACATACTCATTAATAGGTGACACACCAATACTTGGCCAATCTATCAATGATGTTGGGTTTGCATCAGGATTATTAACCCATGCACGGATAAGTTCCATTTCCTTTTGTGCATTAGGAGCTCTTGAAGCCATTGATGTTGTGTGCTCAATTGCATTCCCTTCATTTGTCTCCATAACTGAACCCAGAAAAACAATATCATTTGCATTTGTATCAAACTCCATATTCATCGTCTTCAATCTATGAAAAACATTTTCATCTCTATTTTTGGGCAGATCATTGAGAGCATTTTCATTAATTTGAACATCAGAGTAAAATTTATCATGCTCTACTTTGTATTTGAGTGCTTTGTATACACGATCTCTATTAACAGTAAAGTTATATTGTGTCCCACGTTGATCTGTCTTTCGAACAATAATAATTGGCAACTTATCTATTGTATGTGGCAATATGTTTGAAACATGATCTATGTTTTGTGGGAAACTTATTGTGTGTCCTTTGTACTTAAATTGGCCGCCAATTGCATGTGTTACTTGCAATATGGGACTGACGCGTGCAATTAACATTTCATCAACTTGTGTCAAGTTTGCAAGCTCCTTTGGTTGAGGTCCTGGGTCCATATTATTTGAAGCTGAGAATCTGTTATTTCCTCTCTCTTGTCGGCATCTATTACACACTGGACCTTCAGAGGTGCGTGACACTTTCATTCCTAGATAGCATTCTTGACAAATATAACACATGTTTGGCATTCTTAAGTATCCAATTTTTGGCGAAACTGCATTTGGAATCTATAGAAATTATCACCAAGATTTCCATTTGGGTTTTGTGCATTTTCTACATTACCTTGTCTAGCTAAATTTATCCCAACTTGAGTTGTATGGTGGGGTGTTTCAGGAACACGTTCAGTTGTCCTTGATACTTCATTTTGAAGATCCAATTGCATATTTGTAGCCAAGGGTTGATTATACCTCTCATTGAGTTGTAAATCCACTTGATGTCTTCCTTGTATCTCAGAATGTGATACTCCATCGGATGTTCTTTGACAACAACTTCTGTTACTATTTTGTTGATCTCTATTTTCAGATTCTAATTCTTGTACTGATAGTTGTGCCCTTCGTCTAGCATAATTTTGTCTTTGGAGTTCATTACTCCTCCTTTCATCTTGTCTTTGATCTTCTGTCATTTGTTCTCTCCGACATCTTCGATATTCCCTTTTATATTCTCTCTGATACGCCCTCCGTTGCTCTATTTGATATTGTCTCCTTTCGTCATCAGATTGAAAATTTGGTGCTAATAGACTCATAGCTATAAAGTGAATAAAATCTTCAATTAATGAGAAATATCTTGAAATTTATGTTGACAACAAACATCATGGATAAAAAAATATGGTGATATTTAATTTATTACCAAATATTGAAGAATTGTAAAAGTAATATAAGAAAGATATTTTCTCCATAGCAAAAATGCATACATAAATATATAAAATACTAAACTCCCATTTATATAGAAACATATATTTAATTTATCTAAGAATCGATACCCTTTAAAGATGAAGTATATAGAAACAAAATTTCCTTAAACATTGTAACTCCAAAATATTAGACTGGTTCACTATTTCAAAAGAGCAAGAATTTATTGTAGTGGTGTAGAAACACTTGGAGTTCTTAAATGATGAAATGAAAATTTTCTCCATAAAAGAACTACATACATAGATATTGGAAATACTAAAAACCCTTTTATCTAGATACATATCTTCAATTTTCGTAAGAATCCATACCCATTAAACATGGATTGTGTAGAAAAAAAATTCCTTAAAATTATTAATGCAAAAATAGTAGAGTGGTTTATTATTTCATCAGAGCAAGATTTCATTATAGTGGTGTAGAGACACTTGGAATTCTTCAATGAGGAAATTAGAATTTTCTCCTTCCTTATATTCCTCATCATAACGCATGTCTTTCATATATTCACAAAATTGGACTCCTTTCCTCCATGCCTCAAGAATCGGCTTTGTATAGTCTTCCATTTGTAGGATTTGAAGATATTGCACATCTTGAACATTTAGGCTTGCGCCATGCATTTCATTGACCATTATTTTGCAACACTCCGCAATGACTCTTTCCAATCCATCCAAATAGGTTTCATCATTTCCATCTGATTCAATAGAAGCATCTTGAAGAAGTGGGCTACCAATAGTTATTTCAGATTCACTTTGGTCAACATCCATTTTATTATTTCTGATCTATATAAAATTATGAAAGACATTAGAAATTTTAGCTTAAAAAAATAATAATCAACTTACATAGAAATTTAATTACTTTTTATTTATTTAGTTTATACATATGGGAATGAAGATAAATAGAAATAAAATAACATACAAATGCAATTTTACTAAACGATAGAATAATCAAATTAAATATCCAACAAAAAAAATTTATTTACTAAGTAAATATAGAAAACAAAGTTGAAGTTAAGTACATTATTTAAGAAGTAGTTGAATGGATTTCAAACGTACTTGATTTTAATAGAAAAGGAAATAGTGAGTGATTTAGAAATACTTCAAATAGTAGTTTTTAGTTCAAAGACAAAAGAAAACTCAAAATTATCTATCAAGTAGTTAATCTCAATACAAAAAATACTGTGAGTTGTTCAATGTGATTGTGTTGGAATCCATCGTCCTCCAACCCATTCTTGTGCTAGTCGTAATTGGGAGTATACAAATGGAAGTAGAGTATGAGTATCAGGGAAATATACTTCATATAACTCTTTCATGCTAAGAGGTGACTCAAATGTATCAACAATCACTCCCCTTCGCCAACAGTCATTTTGTAGTACTTCAACATGAAGGTCAGCTTTTATAATTGAAGGTAATGGTACTTGAGGTGGAATTGGACGAATATATGCAAGAAAGACCTCTTCAACAAGGGGCTCTGGAACCACTTCATCAGTTATGAAATGTTTATATCTAACATAATACTTGGTTTGTGTAGTATTACGAACACGTCCTATGACAGTTGCTTCAAACCAAGCACCCTCAAAACCATTCTCATTAGATGACACTTCAACCTTCATCCCTATATGCACATCCATGTCTTCTACCTTTTTGAACAGTTAAAACAATAGAAAACTTTACTTGTTAAAATCATAACATAAATATCATTGTTAATAGTAAAGAGAGTTTATAATATTCATATTATGAAAATATATTTTCAAAACATAGAATGTAACAAAAGTAATAGAAAAATTATTAAGTTTATATTAGTTTTTTTGCGAAGTTGGAGTCTCGTAATTGAAAAATATAGTAAATTACGCAATTATAAATAGAATTTTAAAAATGGAATAAATTAAATCTAACTTATAAGACAAACTATTAAAATGTGAACTAAATCTAATATTTCTGAAAAAATAACAAAATCTAATATATTTAAATCTAATATTTCTAAACAATAACTAAATCTGATATTTGTAATATTTCTAAAAAAATTGTAAATCTAATATTATATTTAGAAACAATGATTTTGAAATGATAGTAAATCTAATATTATATTTAGAAACAATGATTTTGAAATGATAGCATGACATCAACTAAAGAAAAGAATATAAAAGATTGATCTTTCCTAAAATAAAAGTAAGATTTGGAGGAGATGTGAATAACATTTAAATATATAAATATAAACATCACTTTATCACCTTATGGCAATTCACAAACTATTAAAATGTGAACTAAATCTACTATTTCTAAAAAAATAACAAAATCTAATATTTTTAAATCTAATGTTTCTAAACAATAACTAAATCTAATATTTGTAATATTTCTAAAAAAATTGTAAATCTAATATTATATTTAGAAATAATGATTTTGAAATGATAGTAAATCTAATATTATATTTAGAAACAATGATTTTGAAATGATAGCATGACATCAACTAAAGAAAAGAATATAAAAGATTGATCTTTCCTAAAATAAAAGTAAGATTTGGAGGAGACGTGAATAACATTTAAATATATAAATATAAACATCACTTTATCACCTTATGGCAATTCACAAACTATTAAAATGTGAACTAAATCTAATATTTCTAAAAAAATAACAAAATCTAATATTTTTAAATCTAATGTTTCTAAACAATAACTAAATCTAATATTTGTAATATTTCTAAAAAAATTGTAAATCTAATATTATATTTAGAAACAATGATTTTGAAATGATAGAATGACATCAACTAAAGAAAACAAGAGAACGTAGGTAAGTATTCGTTGTGGATCCCTCAGACCAGTAGTGGAGACTTGTGATGAATGAAATACTCTGTTGCTCAATTTCGTTAACTGTCAAGCATTCTATAGGAGTAGGACTGCTGTAACAACAGACAAGGTATCTTGTAGACTATGTTCTTACTCGCGACTGAAGACAAGCTGTTTTTTTTCCTATAGATTCCCAAATTTTATTTGCATGGTCTTTAAACAATATCTTCAATATGCTAATTTAACTTATAATTGTTGTATGACGTTTTTGGTTGCTGGGTTTACTAAATCAATGTATCATAGGCTGTAAACTCTCGAAGTGTCAGAAGATCATACACATTTTGAACAACGTGTTTATAGGTTGTTGTGTTTATGATTGCAAGCACACGATCATGGATTTGGGGCCAGAAGAAAGAGAATGATTTGGTTTGCCTACTATTCTATGGCTCCAAATTATTATTTCGCGGCACGTGGTTGCCTGCCACAACTACTTTTTACTCTTCATTTACAATATCAATACAAAGCGTGTTTAATCAATCATCCTTAGCTTACGCTTTATTCAAAACATGCAGAGCCAAAGCCTCTCCCATACAAATGAATGGTCTATGTAATATTGCTTTCAAAGTGTGGGAACATAGACAAAGATTTGAGAAAGAAACAGAAGTAAAAAAGAAGCTGTGGGTACCTATTTGTTGTCGACTTCTGCACTCTTGGCCTCTTCCCAAGCAATTGCTCCGCTTTAACAATACAAATATAGAGGTACACCATAATATATATAACCCAATCTTTCTTCCCAGTCCTGTAACCGACCAAAAAGAAACTGTTCGCCTCTCATTTGCTGAATTTAATTTAATAAAGATTTGTTGTTCACAAATGTAGCACTTCACAGAACGTGGGTGAATACGTTTTCTTTGTAAAAGGTAATCGGCATCACATAAAAGTGAAAGACCAGTAGTAGATAATCAACAATTTTCTATTTTACACCTATAGCCATTCAGATTCGACTCACATATATTTACTATTGGCAAACCATTGGAATTTGAAGCAATTGATGAAGAAAAATGACTGAAACGCACACGACTTTAATTGAAACGCACACGAGTTGAACGAAAACGCACATGACTTCCATTCCCGCCAGCAGAGCCAGACATGGCAGAAACAATCAGATGAACGTCAATTTTTTTTAAAATACTGAAATGTTTACATTGACGAATGCTCTCACTGTAGAAAGCCTCTCGGCTTAATAAATAAATATGAAAATAATGCATTAACCTAAGTAAACTTAAGTGTAAATAGTGAATAATTATTTAGACCAACACCCCCCTTAAGTGCAACCTAGGGGAATGCCCATAAGCTTACGAAAACTAGGATGAAATGCATAATGGGTTCCTGCTACAAGGCCATGTTAGGTACCCATGTACATAATGAAAATGCAATCTTTCATAAAACGGAGAAAGAGGGAAAACCTCATGGAAAAACCCTCCTCCAAAAAGAGAGATGAAAAGGGATGCATTGATGGATGGAGTAATCAAGACACCCCCAATACATCCAGTGTATACAAGATAGAAATTGGAGAAGGAAAAAACCCCCTAAGAGGAAAAAGTCCCCCACAGAGGAGAAGAAGGAAATGAGATAGTTCCCCCCCCCCCCCCCCCCCCCAAATGTAGTGTGCCAACTAGTGAGAAATGCTCCAATGTAGAAGTTGATCCATGATCGTTGAATGATGTTCCTCGCCATTAGAAGAAACAATGGCAGAGGTATAGAGGAGATGTGTCCCCTGTATGGAGAAAGAATCTCTATGATGAACGATGTCTCTGAAACTTGCTCAAGTGTACCTGTGTCGATACTGAAGGTGGCTCCTTCCAAAACAGCTAAGAAGTGCAGATCTAGCAAGTATTGTTGTAGAACCTGTTTCAAAGAACAATTTGTGTCCTCAAATGATAGAGAGACCTCCAACAACTGATGTTCATAAGGATCCACAATCACATCAGCCTGTAAAGACTAATCATGTAAAGAATGGACATGAGAGTCAGAGTGAGCCCTCGCAACAACTGTAGAAGGTTTGTCTTCAGCAAAAAGAAGCAATATATCATCAAAGAAGTCCTCCAAATATGTTGTGTGTGACTCTACAAACAGAGTTGAAATATCTGGCAAGAAGCCATCACTTGGAAGACAAAGTGTACTCGATTGTGCTGAAGTACATAAATCAATCACTGTGGTAGAAGAATTCGCCTCAAAAAGAAGATGAATATCATCTAGGATGTCTCCCACATCTTCAATGTGAGATGCCATAAACAAGCCTGCAATGGCAGGAAGGAAGTCGTCACATGAAAGTAAAGTAGGAAGACATAGAGGGTCCTGTTGTACTGAATCTAAAGCATTTGTGGCTAAAACAAGACCAGTAGGAGCAACAAGAGCATCTGGAGGTGTGATCTCATCTGAGAGGATGCAGTTGCAACTAGAGGTAATAGATCTGTTGGGAATGGAGGAATTTGTGGATCTCCATAAAGCTCCCAAAGATAGATCCAAATATCATATAAATATTTTGACTTCAAGTCATCAAGTGAATCCATAACCTCCATATCCATATAGAGAAAGAGTGCATGACAAAGGATGGAACATGTGTCCTCATCGTATAAAAGCCCTCTCGCATATGGTAGTGCATTATGCTGACTAAGATATGGGATAACCAGTGGACTCCATTCTTGATAGTTATCTGGTGTCAAGGTAATTAAATCTTCCTCTTCCATGATGGACTAATGTAACCCCCAAAGATGCAAAATAAATCAAAGAACCCCCCCTAATGTATGATTCGGTGCTTTATAGCCACTTGCCAATTTAGGGTCTATTTCTAAAAGCAGTATTTCTGTCCGCAAAACCTATAATCTGATTACAAATCTAGAAAGTAGATGAAAAATTAGGAACTTTCAAAAAAAACAGAACCTGATTTGGAGTCTAGATGAGCCCATACTAAGCATTTTAAGTGGCAAAAATCGAGATTTGCGAATTGCAGAAAAATTCAAAAACAAAGATATCAAACTACCTACACCAATGTGTAGATCACAAAATTCTACCCCAAAATTAAAAAAAATTGCTGGCAAAAAGGAGTCTGTATGAGGGAGATATCGCTATTTCAAAATCGTTGTTGCTGTTATTTTTTCTGAATCGTCGTCGTTGCACCTCCAAAAATCAAATGGCTCTAGATTTTGCCTCAGATGTTCGATTTGGATGAAACAAAATCCAATTTGAAAATTTTTTGACCTTCTAAATGTGATGCAAATATCTAATTTGCACCAGCAAGCACCAATCTTCACCTGCAAAAATCTCTCCTATGGCCCGATGGCCAAAAAAATTCAGGAAAATAATGCAAATCCAAAAGAAATAGCAAAGATGCAGATGAAAAAAATGCAAATCTGAAGATTAAATGTACAGATCTGAAATGATCATACCAATTCTGCAAATTGGTCCTTCGGGTGCCAGTTTGCAAAAAAAAATTGCCTCAATCAACTTTATAGCCGATTTTCACCGAATCAACGTTCCAAACACAATGGCAAAGTCAGATTTGGATCTAGACGCTCCCAATTTCTGCAATGCTCCAAATTGGAACCGAGGTGCTGAAACAAGAAGATGGTCTCGAACGGCTATGTGAAAAGAAATTATCCAAGAGCTCTGATACCATGTAAGAATTTGGTATAACTCTTATACCATGTAAGAATTTGGTATAACTCTTATACTATGTAAGAATTTGCCTTAAAGCAAGATTTACCCAAGATCGTAGAGCTTGAACACAAACACAACTATATACCAAAAAGGAGTATGATCAATATATCAAAGTATGTCCTCATACATTGCTTTGTATTGTATGTGATTAATATACACACTAGGAGTGCCTGTCTATAAAAACCTCTCAGGAAGCACCTAGAATGTCTCTAGAAAGAGTTAGAAAATAAGCATAACAACTAAGCACACGTCTTATCCATCATTCTAGATGAAAAGATAAGAATGACAAGGTGTATCTCAAATAGAGATGTAGACACCATATGCTTAATTAGTGTGCTAACTCCTATGTTGTAGACACCATGTGCATAAAAGAGGTACGAACCCCTGTGTTGTCAACATGACAACTCATAAGAGTACACATATTCCTAGGTGACTAAATAAATAAATATTAAAATAATGCATTAACCTAAGTAAACTTAAGTGTAAATAGTGAATAATTATTTACACCAACAAGACTTATGTCATGTTTAGGGTTACGATTGTGCTAATTTGAATAATGATCATGTTTGTCATTACGATCATGGTTAGGATTATAATCTAATATTTGCAATTTTTCTCTTTTAACATAGACATTGCACCCCAAAATGTAGTTGCAAGATGCTAGTATTATTATTATTATTATTCTTTCCCCAAACTTTTAATGTGGGCTTCAGTTCCTTTCGTTGGAAGAACTAAACTTGCCCCAGCAAAGATTCTATATTTTTCCACATACATGTTATCAATCCTTGCTTTAGGTTTTCAGTGACCAAATGATTAGCTACAATGTCAAGCATTTTTTGCAATCACTGAAACTCATTGTCTTGAATTTCTCATTTCGATTTTCAATCTATAAAACATCCTCAACTCAAATAAGGGGTGTGCTAGCTCTTGATCATGATATGCTCTTCAATATGCTTTTCCTTTTATCCCCTGAACATGGGACTAACAACCTTGTATTTTTTAAATTGAATTTTCGGAAGAGGTTCTTTGAAATCATTGGGAGCTTTCAGACCAGAAACAGATTAAAATGAACAATGTTTGTCTGTCCTCAGAACATTGTATAGCAACTTCTGTTATTCCTTCCATTCTTATGCACATGATTATGGCCATTTCAATGAAAACAACCCTTAAAAACAATTGCAAATACAAGATTACCTAATCACTTTTGAGATTCTGAAAAAGTTAAACCAAAACGAAGGCATCAATATCTATTGGAAAATAATGCATTTATATTGACTTCATACAAACTAATCCCCTATTTTTAAGAAATCCACTAAATTAAACCAAAAAAAAAATGTTTCAAGTAAAACCCATTAACCTTAGGCCCACCTTACGCAAGTGTTTCAAACTACATGTTTGCAGAAAATGGATTGAAATGGTACGTTGAACGAAATGATTCATTACCAAAAAAAACATCACTTAGTACAGTTGTTTCTTTTTAATATTTATTTTAAGATAAAAATTAAGAAAATTTGAAAAATGTTATATAGAACAGTTGTAAGCCAATAGCAGTAACAAGAGAAAATCATTGTCATTAAATAACATAAGCTGGAGAAGAAAATTGGAAGTAAGATAACAAATCTGATGTTGTGAGCTTACAAAGATATTGAGCATTTTGGACAAATTTCTTCGGAGATGACAAAAATAGCATTGATTTGTAGCAGCAGCAAGCCCAGCAACTGTTTTCATAGCAAGCAACAAGGGAATCTTCAACAGTAATGGTGTCATGAATCCACTAGCAGCAGCAGCAAACCCAAGAACTGGTATCACAGCCACCTGCAATCAACACAGGCACCCACCCTTCAAAAAAAAGACTGTAGGCACTTAGTTCAGTATGCTCAACCCTTTGTTCTTGTGCTTTTAGAAAGCGGACATGCAAAAACATCCCAAACTCTCCAGGAAGAGAAAAAGAACATGATGCAGTAGAGACAGCTAAGAGGCAATCTACCCCTCAACCATCTAGAGCTGTATTAAACTACAAATAGTATTTTTGAGTTTGTTTCTGGCATCCAAATTATCTTGCAGGTTTGATGATAAACTCGAGATTTTAAAAGGAAAGATTCCAACAAATTGATTGAACTTCAAACGGAGGGGCTGGGAGGTGCCAGAGAAGACAGCAAAGTAACAAAGTTTCCCAATTAACACGAGGATGACCTGTTTGTGAGATTGGTTGAGGATATTATGCAGAGGGGAGATAGCAAGCAAGATTCTCCATGTCCAAACATGTCAGAAGAGGACAAGAAGCAAGGAAAGAAGTGAACACCAAATGTTGCAAGCATGAGAAAAAAACTAGGAGGCATGTTTTATAAATTCTTTTTTAACACAAAAAGGTCATGACCGTGGTGGATGAAAGAATTGTAGTTAGCAATGAGCAGCTTGACATGAAAGATTTTCCATGCCAAAAGCTGAAGTTGACCATCTTCTTTGCATTCCCAAATTTGTTGACTAGGTTTGTTTCATTTTGTCCGACTGTAGTCCCAGCTCCATTTAGCATTGAGGTGAGATCAAGATAGCAGGAAGAAGAATTTTATATAAGGGGAAAGTAGCGTACGTTGCATTTTTTGTGCCATCTCCTATCTGTCAAGGCATTAGAATGACATGGAGGAGACAGGAGATATAAGAGATCAAGGTAAGCCAAATTTTGGATTTGAAGAAGAGGTTGTTTGGCAGTAGATGTCAAGTCAAACTTCGATCAAAGTTGTTGCCAAGACTTCTAGTTGAAAGCGATTGGATCCCTTAAGTTTCAAAATACTAAAATTCCCTTTTTTTTAAATATGTTTATTGATTTTACCTTCAAATCTCTTAATAATGCAGAGGGTTTTTCCTCTTGCTGAATGAGCTGATTCCACCAAATGGAGGAGTTTGCAAAACCGAGATGTAATGTCTCCTTTTTGCATTAGGAAATTACATTTCCACTTCATTAAATAGTTAATAAGTGACTTAATTGGAGCCAAATGTGAATCCTTTAAAGGGCCGTTCTAATTAAAAGGGGGAAAGGTGAGAAGTGGAAACTGAAGAGTCAAAGGCTTGATGTATTGAAAGAAGGGCGCCTCATTTTGGTTGTGCTGGGATATTGATTTGGTTTTGAGATTTCTCTTGGAGAAATTGATGAAGCTTTAGCTTCTATTCAGGATCCTGAGGATGGAAACCTTCAAACTCTTCTTGGTGAATCGGATGCAAACCCGGTTCAAATTTGTGGTGGATTCGAAACAAAGTTCTCACTGCACGTACCGGTTCATTCTAGGTATTTTCCAATCTGACCGAGTTACTGTATTTAAGATTAGATTTTAGTGTTATGTTATTGTATTGCCAATCGACGTAATACAATGACTTTGAGTATTTAAATCTGGGAATATTTGGTGTTTTGCTGGTTTAAACTTGGTGGATTGATAATTCTAGAAATTATTTGTAAGGAATTTGGTTACAAATCCCAGGTCGGATATTACTCGAGGCCATGACTAAAGGATTGGTCAGACCAGATCTATTTCCTCAATGTAGTTTTCCAAGCTTGTCAAATGAAACTGAATTATGTTGGCCATTGATTTTTATAAAGGAAACTAGGAGTTTATTATTCCAATTGACCATGTCCCCTGAGTGAATCCCCAGCAGCAGACTGGATGCAGAATCTAACTGAATGTTTCTGGGAAGCATCCCCTTCCAAAGCTTGCACAGTCTATTTACCAGTGAAGCAAATCCCTTGTGTGTATGAATCAATAAATCCCCATACCACCTCTGTCCTCTAGTTGGATACAATGAAGCCAAGAAGTAGGGGGATGACCTTTCTTCTTGCCCCCTTTGGCCTGAATAAAATACCTAAACAATTAAGTCCGTTCATTGTAGCAGTTTTTGGAGGGCAATCAAAATGATGAAATGTAGACATAGCTGGCAAAGAGGATTTTACTGGTGACTTGGATGCAGCCAGTCATGGAAAGAAATCAAAGTCTAGCTGACAAGTTTGCCTCTGAACTTGGTCATGAATAATTTCCAAAAATCTTCAAGAGAGACTCTAATAACAAAGGGTATACCAAGCTATCTGGTAATCAGGCCATGCTTACGCAGCATTTTAAGGTATCCAATGGGGATGTGAGTTAGGGCAGATCATAATAAATTCAGTTTATGAATTGTAAGCTTGGATCCTGAGATAGTGCAGAAACGTTGTCGAATATCTAAGGTATGTATTACTTCATCAGCTGAATTTTAAATAAATGTGTTGTCATCAGAACATTGGGAATTAGGCACTGTAGCATTACCAAGCAATGAGATACGATGGATAGGTTTGGAAGAGAGCATGTTCGAAAAGATAGCCAAGGGCATCAGCTGCTAAAAAAAAAGGAATGACCTGGGAAGCAATATTGGCAGACAGATTTTTTGTGAGTGGTATTGGAGGGGCAAGGTTCTGTTGACAAAAAATCTGGCATTATCATCAATGAGCGTGATCTAAAATTCTGATAGCAAAATTGGAAGTGTGTTGTCATTGTCAAGAGCTTCTTTCAACACAAATCTTGTGGTTCATAAAAAGTCCATTTTCAACTATTGATGATTGACGGTAACAGTAATGTTCCTTGACAAAAAAATAGGGCATTAGCTTCAATGGAGGGATAAGGTTCCATTGACAAAAATACTTGGCATTAGCATCAATGAAGAGGCAAAATGATAAAGGGGGCAGAAAAACCAGAGCAAATAAATGATAACTGATTAAATGAGAACAGGAGATTATAAAAAGAAAAATCAAAGAACAGGAAAAGTGGTAAAATACTAAAACATGATATGGCGGGGAAATAATAAGGAGATTGCTATGTTGCAAATAATACACTGGAACAAAATGTAAAAATAAATAAAGGAAACATAATCTAACAAGATGGAGATTACAAAATGGATATAAAGACTCAGATTACATGATGGAGATATAGATGATTTCTCCTTTTAGTTCAGTATACATGCACAATAAATGATTTCTTCTCTTCATATCCTCTTCATAACATTATTTACAACATTTACCATTCTTTTAACATATTTTATATTCCCACTCTTCCTCAATTGGTTATCATCTGTTTCCTTAGGTTTCTGTGGTTCCATCACTCATTTAGCATCTTGTGTATACATATGGCTTTTTTTGGCAACCTTTTTATCAGTCTTTTCATAATGATAGATTACAAAGTGTGAGGCAAAATTTGATAGTAAATTTTCAAGTGTATGGTTACTTTCCATCTATTACCATTTTTGGTTTTCTTAATAGAGGGCTTTCCATACCCAAGTCATTTTTGCAACCTCATTCAGAAGCACAAGTCTAAGATAATCTCTTCAGCTAAGAGTAAGAGATTGAACAAAAGCAATTCTGCCAACACTGTCCTTTTAAGCTTAGAGCCTAAGAGTTGAGGATTGAAATGTACCCATTTCGCAAAAGTTTACCTTTTAGACTAAGGGCCTAAGAGTAAAGGATTGAAAAGTACCCATTCTGCCAAAGTTGCCTAGGGCATGATCCCAGCCTCATCCCTTATTGCATTGAGGGCCTCATATGTGATATTTGACCTCTACTGAGCTCATTCCCAACCATTCAACTTCAGTAACAAGAAAAGGCCTTTTGACATCTATTACCAAGAATAATAAACCTTGTTGAACAGTTCACCTATGTACTTACCATATACCCACTTCCATCTCAAATTCATAGGCTATGCTGAGAAGATAATGGGTGCAAAACTACTGAATAGTTATCTAATTCATACTATTAAGATCTTGCCAGAAGAACAGCGAAATCGAACTCAAAATATCAAATTGTGAACCGGAAACAAATTTCAAGAACCATATTTTAAAAAGACCAAAAGCGAAGTTACCTCAAGATATAAAGATTCAAAAACTTCTATCAAGATGTTTATGGAAGAAAAATTAACAAGGAATCTAAACAGCAATCAACTCATTTTTTAGCAGAGACCCTCAATCAACAAAAGAACAAACGAAAAAACAAAGCAAACTTCTGACACAACTAGCTCCTCTTTGAAAAACAGCATCTTTTTCAAGCAAAGAAGACCATGAAGTACTCTTTAGCCATAATGGACATGTCAGCAGAGCCCAATGGCTGTATTTTCCTAATCAGGCTTTACAAAGCTTGAGCCATCAAAATAATTGGGCATGAGCATCTTTATGTAAAACCCCATTGCCATTCTGGGATCCAAATTTGTACCCCACAATCTACTTTGGAAGCGGAAGCCTAACCCTGACAGACTTACTAGGGGATTTCTACAGAGTTGAAAGCTGGAGATCACTACTTAATATATAGGCATGATATATTTGAAAAGAAGAAATCCTCAGAAAATAAAATTATTTTTAGCTCTTGACCAAAAGATGACCATAACCTACACCTCACGCATTATTGGTAACAACAGGCTTTTAAAATATTAGTCACTCAATGCACTACCATGAACCTACAGGTAAATACTGTTTTCCTGAGAAACTAGAGCCTTTTGTGTACATATTCCAAAAGAAAATGAATTTTGCTCAAGCTAAGCATCTTTATATAGAACACAGTTACCATTCTGGCCAGGAAGTTTGGCAGGGCCACATTTTTCCCAGTGCAGTGTTTCAGGAACCTCCACTATCATCTCTCTAAACCTTAACAGTATTCTGTGTACCAGATTCCTTCATTGATGGCATAGGCTTTCACGATGAGAGTATTGCCTCTCTTCACCAGAGATCAGCTATTCCAAGAACGTGTCAATTTATACAAACAATATGCAGAGGACATTGAATGGTCTTTAGAATCATACAGAGCACTCAATGATCCAGGACAGTCATTATATATGTGCTAATAGTTATAATGTTTGAAAAATGGATCTTTGATTCTTTGGTGAAGGATCACTGGTTAAGGAGTATCAGTACCATCTATCAGGCTCTGCCAAAGACAGTCATTTTTTAAGACACTATAATGCCTAAAGCTAAGATGTAAAATAATTTTGACACCTCTCTGAATTATCATCTTTGGTTGCATTATCATGATGTAGAAGACCTAATTTTGAAGGGCAGTTTTCTTGACGCTGGCTTGCAATTGAAAAAAATATTCATAATTTGTTAGCTAAATAATCTCAACTTACAGAAGACAATCAAAATGATTCACACAATATACAAGGCAAAAATAAAAACCACACAATCAAAAAGACTTGGCTATCCTAGTCATCATTCGGGGTTGAGTGTGAGCATGACCTATCATAGAGGAAAAAGATAGAACTTACATTTAACTTGTGCTTTCTATCCAAAGTATTCATAAAAACCCACCATGTACAGAACTCATATGGCTATAACAGCCATCACTGCTATCAAAGGATTCTAGACATATCCAACAAATATGTTTGCCACACTTACAACTGATATGATTACATCCTTCAGTTTTCTCGATTACATAACCACAGGATGGACAACTTTTGACATCTGCTTTGTCTTTGCACCATTCTTTGAGAGAAGCATCAGGGTCTTGTTTGAATTCCTTATACTTCTCACAAGACAAATATGGATGATATTCTAAATGACAGGTGGTACACAACTCTACTGAACAATATCCACAAACAAAGAGTTTTCCAGAACTGGATACCTCGTATACAGATGGGCAATCTGGAGTGGTGCAGAACCTGTAGGTACCGTTACTGGAAGCTACAAATACCCCAAGAGAAGCTCGAAACAACTCATCCAATTGTTCAAATGAAAGCAAAGATCGCAGATCACAGATTAAAAACAATGAATCACAATTTTCATGGGCACAAGTAATTGGAAATCCCTCATGATGGCGTATGGCTGAGTTACATTGATCAACCAAACATGACCTACAAAAGGCATGCCCACATCCTTCAAGCCTATAAAAGTCTTCAATATCACAGAAGCAAATAGGGCAATCATTTTCCGTTTCCTCAACTTCTTTTAGCATCTTATTCATAGTTCCCTTTAAACTATTTGCAGTTTCAGTAATTATACACCCAGCTTTAGTTTTTGCCTCTTTGCTACCTTGTACCAACAAAACATGGCGCCTTGTGTCAAGGGTAAATTCTGCTTCAGGAATCAGTAGTTTAAGTCCAGATAAATCTACCCCAAATCTCTCCACAGTCTCTTTCATCAAACCATGTGGCACCCCTTCCCCTCTGAGGGATATTTCATGGCGTTTCTTTTCAAGTAGTAGCTTCAAACCATCTACGAGATCTGTGGTAGCTTTCTCACTCTTGTCAGACGGACCAAAAATTTTGATGCTAAGACTGTGCCTTTCAAATAAAATATAAGTCTTAGTCTTCTGTTCCAAAGATCTTAGAAGCTGGATCCCTTCTCGAGTAAAAAGTAGTTGTATAGCTGCAGGATCAAGCCTATCATCCATTACAACAGTTCCTTTTAGTAGTTCTTCCAAAGAAGATCTACACTTTACAACAGATTTCATCGTGTTTGATGATATTTTCAACTTGTAGCGTCCATACTCAGAACTGTTCGTGATTATCTTCAAACCTACAAAACAATTAGTTAGAAGTGAGACTACTGCCTCAATTGAAATAAGATTGCATATTCTCAAAAGTTGTTAAAATGATCAGTAAATACGACAGCATTCACATTTCCTACATAGTACTTAAAGTCAGTGCAATCTACAGGTAAAAACCCAATATTATCCAATACGATTTGAAATATTTAGTGTTTTCTTGAAAAGGAATGATACAATGCTTTTGCTGAGAATAGTGTATGAAATTAAGACAAGAAACACATATAGCTACTCTACCAGTTGCTCTAGAGAATCACTCTCCCTCCTGACAAATAAATATAATTCCTTAATAGTAACCATTTTGAAAAGGTAGTAAATTGCTATCTCACTCATATGCATGTCAAACTGATCAGAACTACCTGTACAGAAGCCACATCTGTGCAAAGTCATTTACACACACACCACAACAATAGCATCTGGTTCTAAATATGGGTTAGTATTCTTAACTTATAACTGTAATGCATTTCTCTGAATTAACAGAAAACTGAAGTAATCTTTTATGATGTTGTTGACATGAAGAAAGCTGATTATATAAACTTTCAAGCTAACAATCTGCGACAATATGACAGTCCATCCTAGACAGCTAATTCCTGATGTCTTAAATGAGAATTGTCTCTATTTAAGGGAAAGGGAAGGAATCCTCAGAGTTGAACACTAAAGAATAGATTAAACATTATTAACTGAATAATGGATTCCCAGCAGTTTCCCTACAAGAAGCAAAAGTCCTTTGTAACTGGCAACTAATGGTAAGTCAAGCACTTCTGCCACCATGCAAACGTGAAATGCACCAGTAATGTGGCGTTACGATAGTAAAGGAAGTAGGTGCAAACATATATCATTGATAACAGGCTATATCAGGTATGTTGAAGATTTTAGAATTTTCCAGAATCCTCTCAAACACAGTTTAACAACTTTTTCTTGCCATGGCACTTCTAAATTTTTACATTACATGTCATTTTAATCCATTATTAAACTTACCGTTCCTACTCCTTGTTAGAGGGGAATATAGTAGGTTGGGTGAAGATTTTTTTAACTTGCCAGAGTCCTATCGAGCACAGATTAACGACCTTAATGTGCCATGGCACTTTATACATTATATGTCAGTTTTGTGAACTCGGTGAATTTCACTGGTTAATATAATTCCAATGTTTATGTTTCACTTCAATTTGAATTAGTAAGAGCTTAATATCACATTTTCAAAATTGATTCAAAAAGATAAATTTAGTATACCAGTTCACAATTGCAGCAAGTATGAGAATCTGATGTACAACTTTATAATTAAGCTACAAAAAAAGGTTGGTGTATGCATCTAAGCATGAGTCTCTCTCTCTCTCTCTCTCTCTCTCTCTCTCTCTCTCTCTCTCTCTCTCGGCCTTGAAGTGAAGATATTTAAGGCAAACCAGTGAAGGTTTAGAACTCTGTAGACTCCTGAACAGAGGCTTAAACCCCCACACCCCAGGATTGAGATACAGGAAATAGCTACACTGCTGGGCTTCACCTTTTCTGGCACCTATACCTGACCTGAACAGGCCCAAGTCCCAGGGACGATCTGCCCAGTACAGAGCCCGGGAAATTGAGGCCATGGTTTGGGCATACCAGGCATTCCCTGGGAAGCCCAAGATACAAAGAGCAAAATATATGGGAAAAAAAAAGCATTTTTAAACCTAGAAGACGTAAATCACTCAAAGAAACCTAAAAAAGTAACCTTGGATACAAAGCCCAAACACTCCAAATTTCAACTCCTCATTTTTTTGTCATTACTGGTTCTTTGATGTCTAAGGATTGTTTGTCATTTCCTCTTTCGCAACATGTCATGAAGATTGAGTGGCTTGCTAGAGTCAGGTTAGGTTTGGCATTGTAGTGATCCAAGGATCAGGTCAAAGTTGGTGGACCATGGGGTCAAAAATAGCCAATTTAGTCAAAAAAGTGCCTAGAAGCCCTAAAGATATTAGTTCAGATGGTTTCAAATCTAAAAGTCAATGCTTATAGGAGAAGCATGTTTTCTATGATCTTGACCTTTGCAAAGAAGATTTGGAACAAGGTGTAAGTGCTCAAACTTGGCAGAAATCCTAAAACAAGAAAATCGTCAATTTCTGCAGCAACTGCAACTAATGTGAATTTGCCTCTTTGCAAAAGCCAGGAATTTGCCCCAACAGCATTGATTTAATAATTATTTCCCAGCCAAAGTGGTGATATTTCAATTTGTTTTCCTTGATGTTTGGTGACTGGTCTTCCATGTGGTGCATTGAGAATATGTGGGAAAAGGATAATATATGCTCTGTAAATTATGTGTTGAGATTCGCTCTCTTTACAATCTTAGTCATATGTTTGGTTTTGCTGATGAAAGTATAAGAAAAGAGGTTTCCAAGATGCAGGGGCATGTTCCAGGCATGTGAAGTCGTTTTTACACATTGTTAAGACTGAAAATTCCCCTATAGGCTTTGTAACATCTATATTGGACCATGGATAGTGTGATGAAGAGAAAAATGTTTTGCTCTTGCAATAGTGGTTTTCCCTTCTAGGGTTGCTCCAAGATAATTTTGTAGTTTCATTTTGTGTGTACTTCCTTCACACGATTTGCACATGTTTTATGTTCCTGCATGTATGTAGAATTATTTTTCCTATGAATGTGAATGGTTGTAGTGATATCATTAAAGGTGAAAAATATAATTTTTGTTAAGCTTTTGCAAGGTTCACAAGCATGTAATCTGTGAATTCATGTGATAGAAGATTATATCTCACTTAATAGATCCAGTGGTATCAGAGCAAGGTTGTAAACACCATTTTAAAGGTTTGACGAGCTATGTCATCAACTACGGATGTGATAAATGTTGAAGTTTATTGTAGCTTCAAGAGAGACCTTATTCTCTGTGTGCATATGGCGTAATATTCTGTTGGCTCAAATGATTATTTTCATCTTCCTGTTGATTGTATGCTGTCTAAGCTGCTCAATCTTGGTCGTCAGTTCAGCTGGTTCAGTTAACTCTGTTCTATTATTATATCCTATTGAGAGGTGGCTGTCAGGATGTATTTCATTCAGTGTCATTTTTCGTCCTGCTGAAGATAGTAAATTTTGTTTTGCCTAAGTTATATCTGTGTGTCTTCTTTCTCATGTCATTTATATGACTTCTATATTTTCCTTGGTGGATTATTATATCAGTTTCTATGAAACGGCAAAGTCAATGTGCAAAGAATGTCGTCTGGTTATTCTTCTTCTTCTATGTTACCGGTTATCTTAAGTGGCTGAAGGAAGATGAAAGGGTCTTCACTTAGGCTCGCACGTTATGTCTGCAATATGATCAGGCAGTCTTATTTTTCCTTTTACCATCTCAGGTCTTTATCTTATCTAGCATTTACACAGATTCATCACGGCATAAGTTGAAGTCATTAACAAATTTATTCTGGCATAAGTATTTTGTTTGGAGATTGTTATTATTTTTGCAGAGAAATCACGTGATTCCTATTATATCAGCTGTGCGACTTATATTTAGCGGAGATTGTGTGATTCCTATTATATTCAGCGGAGGTTATGTGATTCCTATGATATTAGCGAGGGTTGTGTGTTGCATATAATATTTGCGAAGGCTGTGACAGTTATATTGTGTTTTGTGAGTTCTAGATAATAATTGCAAGAAGCTGTGTATATCAGAGTTTGGTATATCTGTGTTGGTGTTTTCATATGAGCTCTTCAGAGGTCTTGTGCATTGATTATATTCTGTAAAATCTCTCTGTTTAGTTTTGCCTATTTCAGATCTATGCTGCTTGATACTATAATTGCAGAGGATAAAAGTGTGAGTTGTTTCTCATATTTGTATCAAGTCTTTGAGTTTCATTCTGTATGCATGAAGCTTGTTTTAAAAGCTCTGAAACTCTGTAAATCTCCTTACAATAATAAAGGTATCAGTTTGTGGGGGCTGGGTTGTCTCCCTCAGAGAGAAGGGTTTTTCCCAGGGTAAAAGATCTGTGTCAGTCTTAGTTTTGTTTGTTTTATCTTCTGGTTCAAAATTTAACAATAAATTGGTCCCTTTTGAGCTGAGAATGGAACTAAAGAGTCCACAACGACAGCTAGGTCAATCGCAAGGGAAGAGGTTGAAAAATCTCTACCTAGGTGGTTGAGGTTGACAGAGCAAGAATCTCCAACATGGTGGCGCAGAGTGATAGGTTGGAGAGCATCATTCTTGCATAAACAAAGAAATTAGGTATCTCAAAAACACAAGAAATAGATACTGGAAAAAACAAGTACTAACAAAAAGAAACATCTCATGTAGAATTCTTCAAAGCTATAACTATGATTGATGTACAGCCATTTCATTGTGAGATAGGTGCAAAGAAGTCTGATCAGCCAGTTTTACAAAAGAAGGTGCATTCCTCCACATTTGCAAGAAGAAAACTATTCAGACGTGGTCTCATGTGATATGAGAGACATGCTAAATCATAGGAATAGCATAATGTAAAACCAATCTCAAAATTCAGAGGATATGAAAGGGTTGCTCAAGAGGCAGTTCTATCCTGTTCTCCATAAAGAAGAAAGGGATATGCAGTGACACAATCTTAGACAGATGAAAGGAGAGTATTCAAGAAAATACAAGTTCAGGAACAGAGTGGTTCAATCCGGGAAAGATGTTATGGGCCACGAGGAGCTAATGAAATGCACTGGTAGACTATTTGGACACTCAAAGAGATGTGCTAATTCTAATTGCTAAATCCTAAGAAATTGATGAGGCAATTGCCCAAGCACATCACCTATAACCAGAGAAGAATAAAACATCTTCTTACAAGAAAAAGCTTCAAAGCAGGGATACTGGATAAGCTTAGTTGTTGGATTGGGTTTGCAAATTCAGAAAACAAATTTGGGGATGGTTTTCACTTTGGATTCATCCTTACTAAAAAACATATATCATAAACATATGCATGTTTACAGCCTAAAGAAAGGAACTAAAATAAATATTAAGAAGTCAAAAAAGAGAGATCAATTTAGTCAGCAACATTCACACACAATTAGAGCAAGCACCAATGAAGAGATCAAATACCTTGCAATAATTTCACTGATTTCCTCATTATAAAACACCCTATGCCTTCTTTCCAAAATAGTGATAACCCAACACATGAATTGGGGAACATGTCATGCACCACGAGGTGCTAATGAAGTACATAGGCAGACTATATTAATGCCTAAATAGACCTGTCCTAATAGCTAAACTACAAGATACTAATTAGGTATGTGCCTAAGAATATTTCCTAGACTAAAAGAAAGACTCTTGAACCAGAAATAGCAGAAAACTAAGTCACAGGATTCGGCGAATCCCAAGCATGAGATTCGGATTTTGCCGAACATTAATTTTTCCCAAAATATTCGATGAAAATCGTCAGTGTTCGCGGACAAAAATTGGGATTTTTTTTTAATTGTTATAAACATTTAAAAACTACTATTCCAGGCATTTGGCAACATATTTTAGGGTTTTGGAACCATTTTTTTCAGCCCTAAAACGCACAGAATTCTGAAAACAAAGGATTCAACAAAGGTTTTAACAATGGTTTGTACAGTCATGTAGGGATAGAGTGTGCACATGCAAAATTTCCAGCTCTTGTAGACGATTGTGCATAGGCTCCTGCAGACGACAACAATTTTCCTTTTGCCTGCAATTTTCCGGCTCCCGCGTCTGCAAATTCCTCGAATGTCTTCTTAAATTTATTTCATGTAATTATATAGTTAAGTTTATTTCATGTAATAATATAAAGTAAGTCTTTGTTAAATTTATTTTAATGTAAAAGTCTTGGTTAAATTTATTTAATAATGTTATGTAATAAAGTATTTATTAGGTTGATTTCATTGTAATGTATAAATGTATTGTTTGTTTTATTAAATTTATTAAGTACAAATGAAATAATATTCACTAATCTTAGGTTTATTTCGTTATAATGTAATAATGCATATATTATATTTATTCATTTCAAATTAATTTTTGTTTTATTAAATTTGTTAAGTATAAATGAAATGTTTTAAAAATATATTATTTTTGAAGTAATACAGTTGATTCTTTAAATTTTAAAATGTTTGAGTAAATAGGTCATTAGAAATGTATTTAATCAATCTATTAAATTAATGTGAAATGAAATTTTTATTTTATACTTAATATATACTATGTTTTATACTCTATAAATGTGTCATCATGTTTATAAAGTTTTTAAATCTATTAGGCAATTTTAATTATTTTGATAATATATGGGATATATTAAATATATTTAAGAAATAATTAAAATTATATAAGACGAATTTTTTTCCGAATTTTTTCTCTTGTCGAACTTCATTCGAATTTTATAGTCGTCGAACTCAAATTCGAATTCGAACCTTGTGACTTAGGCAGAAAAGATAAGCAAAGTTCCCAATTTGGGCTCAAGTTCAAGTGTTTAATGCATGAATTGGAACCAAAAAAACTTTTAAAAATGGGATTGGGTTTCTTCTGGGTCCACCCCTACAAAGCATATAAAACATAAATATGTACCTATTTGTAGCCTAAAAACAAAAATTAAAAAAACTATTGAAAAGTTAAGAAGACTAAGAGTCTAATTCAATTAGCAACATTTACATAGAATGTAATATCCCCTTATCAAATACAACTGGTTTGTGAACAATTAGACCATTTTCCAAATTTTCTTGAAGGCTAATTGGTGAGAGGGAAACCTCCAAGTTCTTGGAAAGCACAATATAATTCAAGCGGTCTTGTTCATGGCAGTGAACGCACATGATCTTGTTGAGCCTCAGGGTGCTATAAAAGTACAATTCCAGTCTTTTAGAAATTCTATAAACTTTTAGGAGAAACATGCTATTTTTAGACAGTCACCAAATTGCTTCAATTCATCGTCCTAAATCCTGAGTGACAAATTGGTATAATCAAAATTTCATATTTCTCTCATTTTGACACTTTCTGCAACTAGGGTAATTTATTTAATTAATTAAATAATTATAACTTGAGTTGTCCCCGTGAGTCCCTGTCCCTGGTGCGTGGGGCAAAAAAGGGGGGGATGCGTCCCCATGTTACTATGGCCCATTGTCATATTATATTTAAACAAATCAGGATAACACCAATGATGACATATAAAACAGGAACCAAGTCGAATTCAAACCCCTACCATTCAGAGCTTTAGAAGTTACAATGCAAACTCTAGGTTTGGGGAATCTGAAATTTGTTGCTCTGTCAAATATCAATAATCAATAATTTAGTGTTCTCTCAGTGTGTGCGCAATTCTGTTGTGACAGACAACAGCAACAAGAAGTAATCAAACATAAAAACTACTGTCTATTTTCCATAGGTATATGTCATGTTGCGCATTTGAATACTTGCTTATCTTAATTTAATTCACTTCTGAATTGTTCCAGCAGTCTTTATCTATGATCAACACTGTACATTAGCAAATTTAGCATTAATCCTATCCATATGATGTTTGTAATGCACGGATATTCTGTAATACCCTGTACGGTAATATCACCAATGATTTTATTTTTGCATTGTATTGAGTTTCCGTCCCACTGAATAATTGGAAATGATGTATTTGCTTACTGTACTAAAT
Organism: Cupressus sempervirens; assembly: GCA_028749045.1. Lineage (NCBI taxonomy): Eukaryota > Viridiplantae > Streptophyta > Pinopsida > Cupressales > Cupressaceae > Cupressus > Cupressus sempervirens. The sequence goes on from CM053787.1 coordinate 708,083,530, forward strand.
AAGTGCAAGCACTCTTATAACAACCCATCTGTTTGTCCTCAAAATTAGTTCGAATAACCAGTAGTAACTAAACCAAATTACAAGCACAGGTTTGACTAGAATGGGCTGAAAGAACAATGCTAACTCCAGATTTAAAATGCAATACTCGACTGCATTTTCGTTAATCAATAGCAGCTTCTACAGCAGTTATTACATAAAGTAAGACAATGGAAGATATTTAGAACAGTTTGCAAACTCTCAAACAACTATCCGACTGACCTTTGCACCTAGGCATAGCTACACAGGTGATTCTTCCCGAGCTCCACATTTTTGCGTTTGACCAGTTGCTAGTCCCCTTTACATGGTGGCCACCATATTTTTTGACAAGGCGACTCTAATCACAACTAACAGCAAAGAGGATTGCTTGACTCTCGCTGGGACACCGTGCTTGACTCCCAAACCTCTAGTCTCTACGATGACTTCCCAGAACTATCGAAGTTCACTATTCATACTCAACCCGATTTGTTTGCAACATTCATCCCTCGATGAGTTGAACTTCCCAAATCCTCTTTCAACCCATGCTCATGCAAATTCAACCATAAGCATTCTGGACGCTGTGACTATTGTTACTCACTCAACACCCTTCATCATTACTTCCTCTCTGCACTGTTGGGAATAAACATCAAAGACATTTCCTGCAAGTGTCGTCTCTATTTTCTGCTTATGCCCGATACTGAGACACTCCTTCCTTAAAGCTCCTAATCCTGTAATTGCATTAATCCTTCCCTTTGCTGACTTCCCCTATGTGTAACTACCATGCTGAGAACTTCAATGGGGTTATATGCTAATCAATATGTGGCTCCGCATTCCTTTCCAAACGACATCTCCCCCCTGCGATTTCCAATCCTTTCGTAGGCTTATCCACTCAATGATCACTCAGAGGCCTTCTCGTAACTGCACATTATTGTTTGTGTAAGGATGCTGTGGTTTTTGTTCCCGCTCCTGTTCCTAGTCATTCTCAGATGCCAAAGAAACTGATTTTGGAAAAGCTCTTCCCACTGCAGAGGTCATTCCAATATCCCGATGCAACTCGTCTCTTCTCCAAACTAGTTGTTATTCCCTCTGTACACAACACTAACCTAGGCAAGTCTTCCTTGCCAAAGATAGTTAATCCCTGACGAGACTTTGTGTCTTCACAGACATTTGGCCCAATTTCTCGTCCACTTCCTTATTCTCTGTCCATTTTTTCTCCTCCCTCTTCCATAGTTGATTCATTTTCCACATTTTTCCTATGCCTTGGCAACATTTAGACTTCTTGTCTTCTACTCACCACGTAGCTGGTTGGACGTATGGTTCTCTTTCTTTTTATATATATGCTTATTTGTTTAATGCTAATCTTCTCTTCATCGCCAAAATATATATATGTTAGCCTTTGAATTTATTAAATGCAGAGAAGTGGTAAACGCATTTAATTAAATCCAGTTGGATCTGCAAAATCAAGAGGGGGACATTACAGTCCTCCCTCTCCAAAATTGCTTGCCCTCAAGCAATTTCAACACTGGGTGTGATCATATCTGCTCTCCCTCCCAAGTGGCATCTTCCACCAGCAAAATCCTTCCATTTCACTAAGTATTCCTTAATCACTCGTTTCTTGAGCATTCTGTCCCTTGTTTCAATCACCTGCCTTAGGTCAACTTTCCTTCCTCATCCAATGGTGGTAGTATTGCTGAAGGAGTAACAGAGTGTCCTAAATTCTAATGACTTCTAAACCCTTCACACATGAAATACACTATGCACCTTGATGTTCGTGGGTAATTCCAACTCATAAGCTACCTCCTAATCCACCTAATCACCCGATAACGCCCATAATATCTTCGTTTGAGTTTCTCAGCTCCACTTCTTTTTAAGGTAGATTGTCTATAAGGTTGCAACCTTAAGTACACCAAGTCATCAACTTCAAATTGTCTCTCCACTTTGTGTTGATCTGCATATTGTTTCTGCTGGCTTTGAGCTTGTTGAATGTTTTCTTTCAATGATTTCACGATGTTCACGCTCTATTGCAGCGAATCTACAACTTTCGGTACCTTACTATCTGTCAGAACCAGATCTAAAATACTTGGTGGTTTGTAGACATAGAGTACCATGTATAGTGACATCTTGATGGACATACCATAGGTAGAATTATTACAATACCCACTAATGTGTAACCACTTCACCCACGCCTTCTACTATCCTGAAACAAAATTTCTTAAGTAACCTTCCAGTCACTTGTTCACAATTTCAGTTTGACCATCTATTTGCAGATGATAACTAGTGTTGGGAATGAGCTTGGTTCCACATAACCTGAATAATTCTTGCCAAAACAAGCTCATAAATTTACTATCTCAGTCACTAACTATGTTCCTATGCATCCCATCAAGTCTGAAAATTTCTTTGAAAAACAGGTTCGCTATTTGTATTGCTATGTATGTAGCTGAAATGGTAAATAAATGTGCAAATTTAGTTAGCCTATCAACCACAAAATAAATGCAATTCCTTCCTTGAACAGCAGGTAAGATGGTTATGAAATCCGTAGAGATACTCTCCCATTTTTTATTTGGGATAGGCAAAAGTTGTAACAAGCCAGCTGGGTATAAGTTTTCATGTTTGTTTTGTTGGCATGTTGGACATTCCTGTACAAACTTCTGAACTTCAAGCTTCAATCCCTTCCAACTGAATCTTTCTCTAATTTTCTTATATGTCTTAAAGAAACCAAGATGGCCATCCATAGGAGCATTATGAAATGACTTCAAAATTTCGGATTTGAACTTTGAATTAGGCAATAAGAAAATTCTATCCTGATAGAGTATCAACTCGTTTTCCACCTTATATATGTCATCATGCATTTTACCTTCAAGTAAGTTTGAAGCCCAATCATCTTTAGCATATTCAGCTCTAGTATTCTTCTTCCAATGATTTGTTATCTCCACCATGGAACATAAATGAGGTCTTCTAGATAAGGCATCAGCCACAACATTTCTTTTCCCCTTCAAATAAACAATGTCAGAGTCGTAAGCTTACAATTTACTCACTCATTTTTATTGTCTCTCACTTAATCTTGTTGGTTTAATTAGTATTTGAGTCTATTATGATCTGTTTTAACAATGAACTTACTCCCTACTAACTATTGCCTAAACTTGGCAATAGCATACATTATTGTCAGCATCTTTTGAGTTAGGACAGCACCTATCCCTTTACTTGATGCATCACATTCTAGCTCAAATGGTTTAGTAAAATCACGTATTGCTAACATAGGCACGAACTCATAAGCTTCTTGAACTGATCAAAATATTTTTGTGCCTCATTTGACCATGCAAATGCCCCCTTTTCTGAAAAATCAGTCAATGGGGCAGCCACCTTTGAGAAACCTTTAACAAATCTTATATAAAATCCACAAAAACCAAATAATCCTTTCAACTGTGATAAATTTGTAGGAGGCCAATCCATAATTGCCTTTATTTTTTTCCAGAGCAACACTAAGTCCTTTGGAACTAATAGTGTGTCACCAAGGTACAGCAATTCCACTAATCCAAAACCACATTTAGTGACACAAGGAGAAGCACAGAGAGACCTACAACATGTAGATTAAACTCAACTTGCAACCTTCCACCCTTGCTTAGAGTTGCACACGGAAGCTACACAATTAATAAATGAAACCATAGATAACAAAAGGCCAGATGCAACATTATTAGGTGTAATTATTTCACTTCACAAATAGAATAGCCACAACATGCCCAGCTGTGAGGCCTTTCGGGTTGCGGCCTTAAACAAAATAGGAAATATTCAAGTCAGAGCCTTAGCTCGCATCTTCTATCTTCTCCTATCTAATCATTTCTGATCTTCTTATTGGCTCTGCCTATCTACTTTACTACATCTAACCAAGCTTCTTTTACAGCCAGCTAAGCCACAAGTCAGCTAGTCACGCATTAATTACAATTTAGGACCATACTTGGAAGAGTAAAGAAAAACCCACGCAAAGTCATATAAAATCATGCACACTTGAAGGTAGGTCCACATGTGTGCTAGGAGTCGGCTCCTAACTGCACAACACGCCACATATACAATCAAAACTGCGACAATCGGATCAACACTTTACACAAGGTGGAAACAACAGGAAAATAGGACCCCAAAGATCATCATAGAACCGCACTTAGGACAAGGATATAGGATAGGTCCTTGACACGATGACTGTTGTGCATTGCTTGAAAACAATAGTAGCAACGGCTACTTCACAAACAATAGACTAGTACAAAAAATTGGAAATATTTCTGTTGATGCAAGATTGCCCAAAGACCCAAGATGTTCCTGCATCATTTAGATTCCTTAAGAAATAAAGATTTTTTCTCCATAATACTAAGCACTTCCTCTAAATGTTTCAAGTGCTCTTCCCATGTTTTACTATATATGAAAATATTTAAATATATCAAAACAAACTTACGAAGTTGCTTGATGAAAATTCGATTAATAAAAGATTGGAAGTTGGTTGGTGCATTAGTTAGCCCAAAGGGCATGACTAGAAACTAGTTGTATCCATAATGACACCTAAACATTGTCTTCCCCACATCCTTTTCTCTTACTCTGATTTGATGGTACCCTAATCTTAAGTCTATCCTTGAAAAGAAGCAAGCTCCATGCAGCTTATTAATCAACTCATCAATGCGTGGAATGGGATAACGGTTCTTAATTGTTCTCTTATTTAAAGCCCTGTAATCAGTACACGTGTATGGTGTCATCTTTCTTTTTCACCAAGACCACAAAAGAAGCAAAGGGACTCTTGCTTGGCCTTATATGACCAATTTCCAGCAGATCTTTAATTGTCTTCTCTATCTCATCTTTGTCTTTTTGAGTACCTATAAGGTGTGGTTATAAGGTGTGGTTATGACTTGTTTAGCACTAAGTTCAATTCTATTGTGTGTTCAATGCCTCTATCCGATGGAATACTATGTGGAATCTCACTAAAAACCTTGTTACACTTATCCAAATGCACCTTAATCTCAGGCTGAAAACTCTTACTCTGTTGTCTCAAATCAGTTGATGTGAAAACACACTCTGCTGCCCATTCCACTTAATCAGGTCTCATTAACCTTTCCATCCTTTTGAAAGGAAACAATCTTAGGATTACCACTTGTCATAACTCTAAGAAGAAGCTTCTTTCCTTCCACTTCAAATTTGATTTCCACGATTTGCAAATTCATTCTAAATTCACCAAGTGAGCGTAGCCATTGGATACCCAGCACCGCATCCATGTCTCCAATGCTAACCACATAGAAATCGTCCTTCAATTCATACTCTCCAAGCTGAATGCATAAGTTTGATATTTTATGTGTGCAAGTGATTGTGAAACCATCAGCAATGATTACTCTAAATCCTTCACATTCTTTAGTCCTCAAACCTCTTCGAGCTACCACTCCAACTTTGAAATTATGGGTTACACCGGTATCTATCAAGGTGATTATTCGCTACCCACACAACACCCCTCTAACTCTAAATGACCCAATTTTCTACAAGCTTGTTAATTGGGCTATGCAACTCTTCCTCTTATGTTCACCTCTTGATTCATCTGATGTAGAATCTTCTTCACTTGAGCTTGATTCAGAGTGTTGTTCTGAATTTTTTGAAATTGATTCAAAGGTTTAAAGCACTTTAACTACTTCATCTTTTCCTTCAATGGACACTTTTGAGTTGGTTCCCAAGGTTCCCTACATTGGAAACATAATTTCTTCTTATTCAGCTCATTTAGTTGCTCATCATCCAACCTGGTCTGCGATTTCTTAGACTGATCAGCATCCTTCTATGAGTGTTTTTTGTCCTTGTCTCTCTTACGATGGAGGTTCCATGGAAAGTGTTTTCTTCTTGAAGTTGATGCTTCCATTTCCCTTGCCTTTTTAATGGCATCCTGCAAATTAATTGGGTTTAAGGCCTTAACCCAACCCCTAAATGGCTCTGTTAATCTGTCTATGAAAAGCACCACCCTCCTCCTTTTGGAAATGTCCGCCATTGAAACTAAAACCTTTTGCAATTCTGAAATGTAGTTCTCCATGATTCCCCATTGTTTTAATTGTGCCAACTCTTTGAAATCCAGCTCAAGATCTTTCTTATCAAAACGATCAATCAGCCTCTTAGTAAATTCAGTATAGGATACAATTTGATCATGGCCCAAGGTGATCAAACCATGATACAACAAATCGTGAGCATTTCCCTCCAAATGCAAGTTGCATATTTGATTGCTTCATCCTATGTCATTGATTTAAGCTGGAATAAAGTGTCCAACTTTTGAACCCATGATCTTGCGGTCATTTTTCCTAAGCCATCAAAATACGTTATGGATACTTTACCCACTCTTCGTTGCAGATCCTGATTTCGATGCCTCTCACCATTACCCCTTCATGGTCTATTCCTCTCCCTAAAGGCAATGTAATCTGGAAATGGCATTTCATCTTGGAAATTTGCTCCTAATGCTTACCAATCTGCCAATACTTGTCTATGAAAGTGTTGATCTGTTTGCTCATTCCCTGCTGGTACGTTATTAGTGTGGCTGAAAGTAGGCATTAATGGCCTAGAGTGAAATGTTGAGCCATTATTCCCTTGTTGTCCCTGCACATTCGAAGTTGAACTTTGTACTCTATTTCCATTATTTCCGAGGCTCGCGGTGTTGTCATGGTTTCCGTTATTTCCAAGTCCTTCATTCCCATTGTTTCCATGCTCTTGTACCAACTGTATAAGCCTCTAAGTCATTTGTTGTTAAGATTGTGCCATTAAGCTCATCATTTCTCCTTGGGTTCTTACCAATTCTCCCAAGGTATTCTCAATCCCGCTTGTGTTTGTGGCATCCCTGTCCATTGTTTTGATATGGAAGGTAGATTGTCCACTCTCGGGTTGCTGGTCCAAACTACTATTTAATTTGTTCATGCATACGTAATGCTGTAAAGGATGCATAAACTTGAATTTCCTAAGAGCTTATCAAAGCTCTAATGCCACTATAACAACCCACCCTTGTTTATCCTCAAAATTAATTTGAATAACCAGTTGTAACTAAGCTGAATTACAAGCACAAGTTTGATTATAATGGGTTAAAAGAATGCTAATTCCAAATTTAAAATGCAATACTCGACTGGATTTCAGTTAATCAATAGTAGCTTCTACATAAAGTAAGACCATGTAAGACGTTAGAGCAGTTTGCAAACTCTAAAACAACTACCCTACTGACCTTCACACCTCAACGTAGCTACAAGGGTGATTCTTCCCAAGCTCCACGTTTTTGTGTTTGACCAGTTGCTAGTCCCCTTCACGTAGTGGCCAACGTATTTTTTGATAAGGCGATTCTAACCACAACTATCAACAAACACGATATCTAGACTCCCACTAGGACTCCATGCTTGACTCCTAAGCCTCTAGTCTCTGCACTGACTTCCTAGAACTGTTGAAGTTTACTACTCATACTTAGCCCGATTTGTTTGCAACACTCACCCCTCGATGAGTTGAACTTCCCAAATCATCTTTCAACCCACGCTCATGCAAATTCAATTGTGCGCATTCTTGACGCTGTAACTATCGTTACTCACTCAACACCCTTCATGATTACTTCCTATATGCACCCATTAGAAATAATCATCAAAGATATTTCCTGCAAGTGTTGTCTTTATTCTCTGCTTATGCCCGTTACCGAGACACTCCTTCCTTAAAGCTCCTAATCCTACAATTGCATTGATCCTTCCCTTTGCTCAACTCCTTTGTGCATAACTACCATGTTGAGAACTTCAATGGGGTTATCTCGCATTGCTAGACCCTAATCAACGTGTGTTCCTGCATTCCTTCCAAACGACATTTCTCCCCTGCAATTTTCAATCCTTTTCTAAGATCATTGCGTCAATGATCACTTTGAGGCCTTCTTGTAATTAGACCTACACTATTGTTTGTATAACGATGCTCTAATTTTTGTTTTTGCTCCTAATCCTAGGCATTCTCAGATGCCAAAGAAGCTGATTTTGGAAAAGCTCTGCCCACTGCAAAGGTTGGTCCAATATCGCGATGCAACTTGTATCTTCTCAAAAATAGTCATTCTTCCCTCTATACACAACAGTAACTTGGGCAAGTCTTCCTTGCAGAAGATAGTTAATCCCTGACGAGACTGTGTCTTCACAGACGTCTGGCCCAATTTGTCGTCCACTTCCTTATTCTCTATCCAGTTTTTCTCCTCCCTCTTCCATATTCAATTCCATCTCCATATATTATATGGGCCTTGGTAACATATAGACTTCTTGTCTTCTACTGCCCACGTAGTTGGCTAGACGTATGCTCCTCTTTCTTTTAATATATATATGTTTATTTGTTTAATCCTAATCTTCTCTTTACTGCCTAAACATATATATGTTGACCTTTGAATTCCTTAAATGCAAAAAAGAGGTAAACACATTTAACAAATTCCATTTTAGATCTACAAAATCAAGTGGAAGTATTGTATTTGTTCACCACTTAATAAGTGGAAGTCCTATATTTGTTTGTCCCACTAAATAAATGGGAGTGAATGAAATTGCAATTACCACTAAATAAGTGGAAGTGAATGTAAATGCACACTCTGCTGAATTGAGCATTGAAGTGCTTGCATTCAATTCTTGCATAGCACACTCCTGCAAAGAAGTGTAAGTGAAGTGTGGTCAACATTGCTACAAAGTGCATTGTCTTCCAACTTGTTGCAATCTAGATAGTTTACGCAGATCCTTTACACCTTATGCTATCACCATGCTCGTTTTGGGAACTGAATTATCTAGAGTGATGAGGAAAACGAAATTGCGTTGGAGTTTAGTTTTCCATTCGAAATTTGTAAAAAAAAGTGCCAAGGAAAAACTGTAGAATGGCTACACTTTACAGTATACTCAATATTATTTTTTTGCTATCAATAATAAGGAACCATTACCAATACTAAGCATACCAAATAATTGCTAAGGAAACAATATTGTTTATTGATCACCAAAATTAACAAATACATCATTCATATTCCAATATTCTTAAATAGTACTTAGGGAGATCGACCAACACAACCCCTCGCTACCTAACTACCCCAAACTCATAACTATCTTTAGTTACAATATTGTTTTATTACAACCTACATTTATCCCCCCTACCCCAAAAAAGAAATCGTCTTCCAAATGACTACCCAACAATAAACCAAAAGAAAACTAGACTTCAAGATGTAGGGTGAGAAGACATCCCTAAACTGGATGTCCATTGTCATAGATCTCACTCCGCTACCATCTATTTAGTTCAAAGTACTTGCAGCAGTTCAAAGTCTTCAGTTGCAAGTCTTCCACCCTATCCTTTTCTGCTGATGCCAATTTCTCTGCTTGAGCTGCTTTCTCCACAACCCACTCTTCTTTCATTCTTCTTGTCGACTCCTTTTCTTGTTGGAGTTCCAAGAATGTCCCCCTAAACGCCTCCTTCATCTGAGCAAAAGATTGCATGAGAGGTGGCTACTCCATCACTGTAAGTATGGCATGTTTGGTCATCCATGTTTTAGTTGCATCTTCAAGTCCTACTCCACTTTGCATAAGTAAACTCCAATCTGTGCAGAAATCTTTCTTCATAAATACCACAAGGGACTCTGTTGCTCTGACTATGGCATCCAATTTCTTCCCCTTAGCCTATTTTATGATTTCCTTAGTGGTTTGTTCTATCTCTTGCAAGTCCTTGAGTAGTCTTTGAACTTTTTCCTCCAATGAGAGTGTCTTCATTTCTGTCTCCACTGGTTCCAAGTGCACACTTTATGCTTCCATTTTGTTTTCAATTTCCATCTCTGATAGAGTTGGTAAAGGTGGAGGTATATCTTCTGCACTCATCTCAAACTTCCCGAGCAATCTATCGGCATCCTCCAACACTGTATCCTCAACTTGCATTGCCTCTTTTTCAGTTCCAAATCCTTCCATGTTCTTACCACTGGTACTTTGTACTCCTTTCTTTCTTACAGATTGCGCCACCAAGGCAATAAGCCAAGTTACTTCTATGTCGTCTGGTTATGAAATCAAATAAATTGAAATGAAATAATCCAAGAGAACTTGATAAGAAAATAGTTAACATAAACTCAAATGCAAAGAGAGCCTTCCAAAGATCAACATGACAAAACAAAGGATTTTTGAAAGGGGAAAAACAAGGAAAAACCCCATGTATATTATATGAATGAGGCAAATGTTAGAAACAATAGTCCACCAAGATAATTGAGAAGGCGGGAGGGGGTTGTGGGGGTGAATCGATTATCCAATAATTAAAACATTTATCCACCTTAAATAAATTTAAACATTCAACCAAAGTAAACAACAACCATAACAAGATGCACATACACAATTATACCAGACATGTTAACTAGGGAAACCCCTGATCAAAGGGAAAACCCCGGTGGGAATGATGCCCACAAGATGATGTACTAATATAAATATTACTTGTTAGAGGATGGACCCTATTGGGAGTCTATTACAACATTTAGTACATATGCGTCCCTGTTAGGAGACTTTGAATCCTTGTTAGAAGATTTCAACCCTGTTAGGAGTACGACAGAAGGACCCACTGTCCAAACAGCTTCTGGGGCAAGACCACTGAACTCATTGTTCAACTGATCTCTCAACTATTCCTTGCAGAATAATTGTTTGTATTGTTCTTTAACTTCTTTTGTTTGTCCTGTCAACCACCAACCACTGTCAAACCTTGTAGACCAAGTCATGAACCTCAGATCCAAGTATGAAACTTTGGATCACACAATAAAACCTCGACAATGAGGTTTTCTTCACCTTCACTCTACTCTGCTTATCTTTGCATTTCGCCCTTGGTGCTGCTTACAATCATTCACTTGAATTCATACATGATAAAGGAAAATGCCCTTCCTTTATACCAAATCCATACAACAATTCCCTAAGTCAGCTATTACACCATCTCAATTAATTATTATAGGACCACATTAAGAACACGTTACACTTAGCGATAACATTAATCTTTCGCTTTGTAACTTTAATAACTTTCCATACATGTAACATTATGACAAGCGAGCTTAGCTACGTCATCTCCAGAATGTCTTTTTCACATCTTTAACTTTGGCTTCTTAGAATAACAACTCTGCTAAGAGATATAACAAGTTTACCAGAACATGCCTCTATAAAATCTATCATGGAATAGTCTTCACCGTAACTTGCATAACTTCTTCCAAACTTAATTTCTTATGCTTCCAAGGTTAGCTGCATATATTAGACACTTAGTAGTATCTCCCTTTAACCTCGCCTAGTGAAAATGCTCAACTTTCTATCTATACCAACTTGATCTTTCCATTGTTCTTCTGTCAGATACCACAGAAAACTGCTATGTTGACATCAATGACAAACACAGTCATGAATGTAACATATCATCATGATAATGATCTAATCATGTTTCTACAATACTCCCCCATAGGAATATCATCAGCATTCATGCTTCCAACAACAAATGGCTAAAGAATAGAAAGGAAAAAAATGAGCCATAAGCTCATTACAAACACTACATAGTGAGTGAGTGTTTTGTATAGAATGAGAGAGGAGCATCTCTTATATAGAGATGAGAAGAGGAGTTATTTAGTAACTCCCATGTGAATGATTGCCACATTCATAAAAGTGTGCATAAAAAGTGTCATAATCCTCTTAAGGAGGAATAAACTATTTTTCTTAATAAAGGAATTACAAAAATGACTTATCCTCACACATGGACAAGATGACAAAATACATAAGGGATACCTTGGTTTATCCCATTTAATACATACAACCAAGGAAAGATTACTAATTCTAACACCCCCCTTTAATCTTTACTTGGGGATATTACAACAAGGGGTATCAAACCCAATTTACAAAAAGTACAACTTGATCTTTGAAATGTCTTCAATTGTGCAAGAGGTATCTTGTCAGCGTGGGTACATCTTTGTAGAGCCAAGAGAACTGTATAGGTCCTTTGAATGTGTTGCATCTTCAAGTGGATTCATGGTGCATAATATATGTATAAAAAATAATGATGTCTTGTATGTGCCTTGATGAATTACTTGAAAAAATAGAAACAAGAAACAAGGCAACTATCTACGAGGAGGATTTCATTGTATATTCAAGTTAGCAATCCTTTTGAAATGTTATCAGGATAAGAAAACTCTCATTGAGAAAAACTAGAATAGAGAGATAAATGAAAATGTGACCTGTCACCACAAAGCAATGGAGTTATCTAGATATCAAGATAAATCATATGCTCAAAATATCAAAAAACATTAGATATGAAAAGTGTTTATCAATGCTCCCATGAAGGTAATATACTAATAGACAAATGACTATAGACAAGGCCAACTAATGCCGTCAGCATCAACATTGCGTCAATCACGTGGATATAAACAGTCCACTAATGAATAATCCCACTGCAAGTTAATGAGCCCGAACTCCACAACTTGCATGACTCACAATCTAGCCAATGAAGTATGTGAAACACTATCCACTTCGTATAGTTATTACAAAAATATTATGAGAGACAAAGATAACTCAGTGAACATGTAACTCAAGCACCAAATCAACTCAAGATCCCAATTTGCCAGCATGTTTACCGGAAATAGTAACAACCAATTGCCTTCTAGATGGGTCAAATCAATTGAAAATAGAGGGAAACTTCATAAATAACATCCTCTTCATGAGAAACAAATGGAGAGAAACTCCATATAAATATCATCCTTCCAAAGTAGGACAAATAGATCACAGTGTTGGAAACATTCATATAATTATCATCTTTCAAAGTAGAACAAATTAATCAAAATGGAGGAAAACTCGATATAAATGGCATCTTTCAAAGAGGAACAAATAGAACCAAACGAAGGGAAACTCCATATGAATATCATCTTTCAAAGTGGAAAAAATAGAATCAAATGGAGAGAAACTCCATATAAAGTAAGTGCACACCATTATAGGATGGAGGGATACTCCAAGGGCTGGATAAGGCAACTATGCATCAGTTATACTGAAGGGACCTTCATGATATGAGTCAAATATAACTGAGAGGACCTTCATAGTTAACCTTGAAAAAAATGGCTCCCTATGCAACTTACAAAAAATTAAATTAAATTCATATAAATCAATGGTATAAAAACCATATAGTGCCAACTTGGGCATAAACAGATGCTATAAAAGCATTAACTGCAACTATGTGCAAATATAGTAAAATTGAAAGCAATCATGTATGATAAATCATAAGCCCAAATAATTTGAGAAACATGAGAGATAATGAGCAATATATAAATGTATGGATATTAGGTGGAAACTCCATTGAGGGTGAACAGGGGTACTTAAAGTGTTTTTTATGAATTGAAGCCTTGAACACATGTATTGTATAAGAATATACCTAGAGACATTGCGAATCAACATAATAATAATATCTTGTATATTTATCTGAGTATAAATGTGTGCACCCATATATACTCGAATAAATATACCTGAAATAATAGGGTATGAAATCTGACAGTTACAATTACTAAAATCATAGAAAACAAGATATCCATTGTAGGCAACTCTCAAAGATTACTCATAAGACTTCAATAAACTATAATTGAGCAATATCAAAATCAAATCAATCATATGATAAATATAGTTCCTTTTGTAAAAACTACTGATCCTCAAAGTGTAATACATTTCTTTTTCCTGAATATAGATATTTGCCAATTAAATAAATATTAATTTGTTTTCCTCTAAGAGGCTTGAGTAAGAATTCTAATGTAGAAATACTTGCAAATAGATAGCAAACTTTCTTGACAAAGTACAAATATAAGCACATAAACATGGATATAAATTTTGTTTAGATTAAAGTGGACATATGACTTCTTAGAATACTAAAAAATACCTTGAACTGTGAGATTTGGTTAAAAGGGTAAAAAAAAGAAGCCTCCCTCTATAAAACATATCAATTTTTACCTTCACAAAGGATCCTAATATTAATCAATACTTCTAGAAAGATTTATGTCAACATTTTAGGAAAACCTTTTGTAAAAATAATGAAAAAAAAGGTTAATTAACTTTTCTGTAAAACTGTGAAATATGAAATGAATTTTTAAATTACAAGATACTAAAAAGGTTAAATGTTAAAATAATGATAAGGAGCAATAGTGAAACTAAATATTTTACAATAACAAATCAATAAAAAGAATAGAGAAAAGAAACAAATGGTTTCCTATTATGTAATGTTGATTTTCTATTGAAAGAAACTTTCATTATTTAATTAAATATGTTAGTATAACATTTTTAATATAACTATTAATATTAGTATGTAAAAACATACTTATAAAATTATAAAATCTAACTTTTCCCAAAATAAAAAACTTTAAATTTATAAACAAAGCATATTCTTTTATTAACTACATCATCCTAAAGAAATAATTTTTTGAAGAAATCATAAAATACAAATATATTAAAAACTTCAGATTGAAAATAGTTTTAAAACTTTTACTAAATAAAGTACATGTACTTTTAAACATGTAAAATGACTTCTTCTTTTTTATTGTAAAAAAAACTTTAAGGGCACCTAAGAAATGTTTCACACTTTAACTTGATGCGTTTAAGAGGAAGGCTAAAACATTGATAAAGGATTTTTAAAAAATATTAAAAAATCAAGATAGCTAACAAGGAATAAAATAAGTTAAATGAGACTCCCAAAAAATGTATTACTAGATCAGAAACGCAGAGGCCATTACTGATACTAAGGTAATTTCAATCATAAGGAAAAAAATATACTTTGAATTCATATCAAAAATACTTCTAAAGCCATTTTTTAAAAATGAATCTGGGAACTGCCGTAAAAATTAATTTTGAAATGAGTTTGGTTATAAAAAAACGTCTAACTAGAAGAAATGAAATGATTAAAATAAATGGAATAAAGACATGTACGGATAAAAGAACCAGTATTGCACGATAGGAGGATATCGGCCAATCCACTTCAATAGAAAAGGACATAGTTTTGCAAGCAGAGACGTTACATTAATAATAAACTACACTGTAATGCAGAGAAAGAACCTAGAGAAGAATCATAATGATGGAACTGCAGTGATGGTCAGCAAATAACCATGCATTGGTGTGCTTAAATATAACGACTATGACCATGGTCAAAGGGCGGGAAAGAAAAAAACTTAAATAAGATGCAAAGCTAGGGTTAAAATTTGCACAGAGCAATTTGCGCTCTTCCGCTTTTCATCAGAAGTAAGCGTTACAAGCATAGGGAGATTAAGAGGTCTGCAACACGTATGAAACAACTATCTTCAATTGAAGGTAAAAATTTGAGAAGAAAGTTGGTTTCCTAAATTTTAAAAGAGATTTCATTTACTTTATTCTACTAATTGGTTCTGGTAAATGCAATTAAGATCATATGTCTAAGTTTCAGTAGCTTTAATATTGTAAGAATTTTGCCTAAGGCAATAATTCAACGCCAAGATCAAAAAGCTCAGTAGATAGCACAAGAGAGACAAATGAGAATCAAATGAGAATGGATATCGGATGATTGGACGAATACATCATAGAAGAGCCTTGAATATAAAGGCAACTAGAATGACTAGGAGTCAGCAAAGAGATAAACATCACAACTAAGCACATGTCCACCAAGAGTGGATTATCCTCCATTGTGCATGAATGTACGTGCAACAATGGGAGGATAAGAATACAAAGGTGTATCTTGTAAAGAGATGGAGTAGATAACATGTGCTCAATTGGAGCGCAAAATACAATGTTGTCTACATGACAACTCATATGAATATGCAAACTCCTAGGTGTCTACATGACAACTAATAAAAATGCATTATCCTAAGTAAACTTAAGTGTAAATATTAAATACTTATTTACACCAACACCTCCCCTTAAGTGCAACTTAGGAAAATGCACTTAAGCTCACAAAAGCTAGATAATAATGCAAGATGGGTCCCGGCAACTAGACCATGTTAGGTACCCAAAAAGAGAGATAAGTACAACAAATGAAAATGAGAGAGAAGAAGACCTTATGTTAG
This sequence comes from Cupressus sempervirens, assembly GCA_028749045.1. Classification (NCBI taxonomy): domain Eukaryota; kingdom Viridiplantae; phylum Streptophyta; class Pinopsida; order Cupressales; family Cupressaceae; genus Cupressus; species Cupressus sempervirens. Next base: position 708,099,563 of record CM053787.1, read on the forward strand.
GAAAAAATCCCTCCCATACGAAAGAAGAGAGAAGTCAAGTGAATCCCCTTACTAAAATATCACGCACCCCCAAGAGATCTCACAAATGGATATACTTGACCTCAATGAAGGGTTTGGTGAAGATGTCTGCAACCTGCTCTGCTGTAGGAAAATACCTCAACTCAATGACCTACTCATGTATCAACTCTCTGATGTAATGCATATGAACCTCAATGTGTTTCGTCTACTGATGCTGAACTGGATGTTTTGAGATCTCAATAGCACTCTGATTATCACAATGAATGACTGTACACTGTGGGAAGTTGAACCCAAACTCCTTCAGGATATGTCGTAGCGATATAGCCTCTGTCGCTTCAGTAACAACCCTTCGATACTCAGCCTCAGTCGAAGAAAGAGAAATAGCATTTTGCTTCTTACTCTGCCAACAAATGGGGCCGGAACCAAGATGAAACATGTAACCTGAAGTAGACTTGCAGAAATCAAAATCTCCTGCATAACCTAAGTTTGTGTATCCAACCAACTGAAGTCCAGTACCTACTACATAGTGTATCCCATGTGTATGTGTACCCTATATGTAGTGCAAGATGTGTTTAGCAGCCTTCCAATGAAGCTCATGTAGCTCTTGCATGAAGCGAGAAACCATGCCAACAGCAAAAGCTATGTCAGGGTGTGTACGTGTCAAGTAAATGAGTCTCCCAACCAATTGTTTGTACAATGTAGCATCAACAAGTGGAGTGGAACACTTTGCCTCTAACTTAACACCTGAAAGAAAGGGAGTAGGTGCAGGCTTACAATCGCACATGCGAGAGCGAGAAAGTAAATCAAGAGCATACTTGGCCTGAGAAAGTGTGATCCCAGCTAAAGACTATGTGATCTCAATACCAAGGAAATAATGAAGTAAACCCAAGTCTATCATAGCAAATCTGTCCTGCAAAGAAATCTTGACACTGGCAATGATGGATGAAGTACTTCCTGTAATGATCAAGTCATCTACATAAAGCACAAGTATCAAGTGTAAGTCATCCCTCCGAAGAATGTAGACATTCGAATCTGAATGACACCTGGTGAATTCTGTTGAGAGTAGGAAGGGATCCATCTTGGCATACCAAGCCCTAGGAGCCTGCTTAAGGCCATAGATAGATTTCCTCAACCTACAAACCATAGTAGAATCTTGTATGAATCCCTGAGATTGCTCCATATAGATCTCTTCAAGAAGATCCCCATTGAGGAAAGCACTCTTCACATCCATCTGATGTACAACCGAACCATGAGCAGTAGCAATAGCTAGTGTCACACAAATGGAGTTCATCTTAGCTACCGGTGCAAAGTTCTTAGTATAGTCAATACCAAGAATCTGTGAGAAACCTTTGGCAACAAGTCTAGCCTCATACTTATCCACACTTCCATCCGCTGAAAACTTGGTCCAATAGATCCACTTACACCAAACCAACTCTCTTCCCTTAGGAAGAGGAACTAAGTCCCAAGTGTTGTTTTTCATTAAAGAGTTATATTCTTCCTCCATGGCCTTGTCCCATTCAGGAACCCCTGATGCTTCCTTAAATGACTATGGATCAGAAGCAATGGCAATATATGCATGTGGAAATGATTTGTGTTGTGCTCTTGTCCTCCTAGTATCTGAAGGATTCTCCACCAAAGAACCTGCTAAATCAAGTGTTTGTTGTGCCCAATGAGGTCTAGTGGAAGAAGGAATATCCTCAACCATTTGTGGACCCTGCAAAGTTGGTGTCCTATGAGTCAAACTTAAAGGAATATCATCTTCCAAGTCACTATCATTACTTTCCATGAAGGAGGAAGGAGAAGTTGAAGGAGCCAAACTTGGACAAGTTTCTTCAAAGTGAACACTCCTCTCAAAGAAAATTTCATGTGTCTCTAGATCCATGAGTTTGTATGCCTTAAGATGGTCAAGATATCCAACAAATATACAAGATTTACTTTGAGGTTCTAATGCCTTCCTTTTTTGTGGAGGTATCCTTGCCCATGCTGGACAACCAAAAACTTTAAAGTGTTTTACACTTGGTTTTCTTCCACACCAGGCCTCAAAAGGTGTAATTCCATCCAAGGCCTTATGGGGACTTCTGTTTTGGATGTAATTGGCACAACACATAGCTTCTGCCCAAAAAAGCTTGATCTAGAGACTTATGTTGTAGCATACAAGTGGTCATTTCCTTAAGGGTTCTATTCTTCCTTTCAGCAACATCATTTTCTTGTGGAGTGCATGCAACTGAATGTTCAAGATCAACACCCTCATGAGTACAAAGTCTACAAGCCTTGAGTTCACATACTCCCTTCATTATCTGTTCGAAGAATCTTGATGGCTTTCCTTGATTGCTCCTCAACTTGAGCTTTGAAGGTGATATATCAAACACTTCACTCTTATGAGCAAGAAAGAAGACCCAAGTGTAGCGTGAAAAGTCATCAATGAAGGTGAGAACATAGTGAGCCTTTCCAAATGATGGCACTAGAAATGGACCAGCTATATCACTATGAACAAATTCAAGAACAACAATAGCTCTCAAAGACTTCCCCTTGTCAAACTTCTCTTCGAGATGCTTGCCTGCTTGCATGATTTGGTAGATTGAAAGAAGGTTGGTGCTAAGGTTGGGAATATGAAGAACATTCTTGAAAACTCCATTGTCCAACTCAACATTTCCTTTTCCTTCAACTTCCACTTGTGTGTCATTTCCCACATAGATGTAAGGTACATGTGATGGTTTCAAAGAGGAAAAATGCTCCCGTGAAGCACCCATATGATGTGTAGCTCCTGAATCAAAACCCATTCCTCAGAATTATTTGTACTTGCTACCAAAGCTTGTCTCTTACCTTTTGAAGTGGATGAGGATTCCTTATCCTTATAGACATTTGACACATTAATTTTATGTTTCCTCGTTATGTTTAGGAACTCATCAATTTGCTTATCCTTACACTCATGTTCATCATGACCATTCTTCTTACAATAGGCACAAGTTTTCTTCTCCCTTTTGTTGAAGTTGTTCCCCTTATTATTGTTGGAAAAAAACTTGCCTTATTGTGAGGAAGATTGTTGTATGGAGGAAGATTGATGTGTAGAGGAAGGTTGTTGTGTGTCATCTTGTGGCTTAGCCTTACACTGCTTTTGCTTCTTGTTGGAATTTTTACCACCTCGATTCCCTTGATTCCCCTTATTAACCACCAAGGCTTTGGACTTGGAAGACTAGAGAATTCCCATACTCACTAACTTTTCATGTTCTAAGACCAACATTCCTAAAAATGACTCAAATGAAGGCTTAGTGAAGGCACTTCCCATTGTTAACTTGTGAGTATTATAACTTGCAACAAAAACCGCATATTTAGGAGGAAGATAAGTCATCACATGTTTGATCAACTTTCCATCCTTGATGGGTTCACTACAATCCTTAAGTTGCGCCCTATACATATCTACTTGGGTAAGATAATCTTTTATAGTGTCAAAATTCCTAGGATCCAATTTGAGAAGATAGTCCTCAATGGTGTAGGTCATATCTTCATCTACTATCTCATACAATGCTTCAAGTTTATTCCAAACTTCTATTGGATTGGTAATGTTCCAGATGTGATATTTGACAGGATCTGAGATATTCTTTAGCAAGGTTCATAAGGCCATTTCTTGTTTTGATTCTCAATCTTCTTTACGAGACTCATCAGCATCATCATCAAGTTTCTTTGCACCAACAATTACATAACATAGTAAACCTTTTTCAACTAATGGTTCCTTTATCTTTTCTTTCCAAGTAGCATAATTATGTGGTGTTAACTTAGAAAAAGAACCCATAATGCTAAAGAAAGAGCACAATATCAAGGAGATGGAAGAACACAAGACACACACCCCCTTTTCACTCAATCAAAGAATCTCCACCCCAAAAAAAAGATGATTTGGCACTTTATATTTAGTGCGGGTACAATAGCCACTTGCCAAGCCAATTTTGGGCCAAAGTGGAACTTAGATTTTTGACATTTCCAACTGAAAATATGAAACTATATATGACTCAACAAGATAAGACACAAGACCTCTCAAGGATCTAATTGATTACAAGTGCCAGAATAGGCGAAAAATGACCAAATGCTAAAAGTACTATGTCTACTCAAAATTACTCCAAACTAATACCAGATCTGGAAAGTAGACAAAAAATTATGCACTTTCAAAAAAAAAGCCTCTGAAGTTGTAAAAATCGGGATTGGCAATTTTCAGAAAAATTTTGGAATAGAGATCACAAACAACCTGCACCAATGTAAAGATCACAAAATTCTACCCCAAAACAAACAAAAAAATGCTCGAAAAAATGAAATGACCCTAACTATTAAGTTTACAAAAAAAACAATACTTAATCTTGAAACAATTTGTCAAGCACCTGTCTTGTAGTCTGAAACTGCGCTTATGGAAGATATTATACTAAGCATGCAACTGTTCAAGGGTAAGTGCAATGTCTTAAACAATCCATCAAATTGAGTTGTCATAAACCCATAATACTGAAGATAACAGCTGTATCGAATTTGGAAAAAAACTGATGCAGCATTATCTAAAACTAATATATTTTGACTATCTCAATAACAACCAAATTAATGTTAAATGGACCTGGGTCGATGCTCGACTAGCAGTCTCGGAATGACACCCACATCTGGTTAATTCTTCTTCTTCTCCCGATTTGGTCGACTAACGAAAAGTCCTTTGGCTGATTCGTAGTCTTGCTACGGTGTCATGTCTTCACAGCTCGCGTCCAGACATTTTCCACAGTACCGTCGCCTACAGCTTCAATGGCTCCTTCAAGCGTTCGGCATTCTTTCCGTGTCTCAGTCGACTGTGACTGGTTCCAATCCGGCCCGTGCCCTCCTGCGATTTATTTTAAAATAACTGAGGGTGCTGGTTCTAGATCTTGCGGTTTCGAATGACTCCAGGCTGTTTATATCTCACCTTCCTTTATTCTGCGTTAGTGCTGGTACCAACTGCCGCGGGGATTTGGATGTTTTGTTATGATAATCGCTGTCTGAGAATGACGAACTGGCCTGTGCTGTAGATGACCGAAAAATGATTCTGTTCTGCCCTGGTTGCCGCACTTGGTGCGATTTTAATTACATTTTCCAGCTTGCAAACGATGACTCTTTCCTTGACTCGTCTGGTTCAGCATGAGAATCGGGACAGATATATGGGAATTGATGTCTTCCCAGCTTCCTTCAAATTTATCAGTTCTCAGAACTCCAAGAATCGTAACCCTTCAATTAATCCGAATATGCAAAAAAGCCCAACATGAAATGGCTGGGGACCACCTCCAATGTGCAACCCTTCGGAAGATATTTCACCTCCTCAGTTATGCAAATCCAAGGGAGTTTTCGTTCCCAAAGACCTAATGGAAATTTGCAGACTAATGACTACAAATTACCCCAATTGGAATAGAAATCGAATCCTCAAAACCGCTTGTCCAAATGGGAGCCTTATGTCCTCTATTTATTCACTTCGCTGAGAAGTTTCTGGAAGTTTTCTGGAATCATCTTTTATGATGTACTTCAACTATTAAACTTTATAAAATTAAATAAATAACTTTATAAAGTTAGAGTACAACCTTAATTTAATATTGGAACGAGTAGGCCCCACTTACTAAATTATCATTCTTCGAGCAAAATTGTAATTATCGGAAGACAAAAATGACCCTCTTCCCATAGTCATTTGCCTACGACAGTTGATGATAGGCAAATCCCTTGTTAAAGTTATGTCGCTAAAAAGGGGACATGACAAAAAAGGAGTCCATATGAGGGAGATATCTCTGTTTGAAAATCACCTCTATAATTATTTCTCTTGAATCGTCGTCATCATACCTCTAAAAATCAAATGACTCTAGATTTCACCTCAAATGTCTGATTTTGATGAAACAAAAGTCAATTTGGGGGTTTTTTGACCTTCTAAATCTAATACCAAAATCTGATTTGCATCAACAAGCTCTAATTTTCACCTGCAACAAATAAAAAAATCTTCAATGGCTATGCAATAAAACTCTTATGGCTCTGATACTATGTAAGAATTTGGTATAGCTCTGATACCATGTAAGAATTTGCCTAAGGGAATAATTCAACGCCAAGATCAAGAATTTCAGTAGATAGCACAAGAGAGACAAATGAGAATGGATATTAGATGATTGGATGAATACATCATAGAAGAGCCTTGTATATAAAGGCAACTAGAATAACTAGGAGTCAGCAAAGAGATAATCATCACAACTAAGCACATGTCCACCAAGAGTGGATTATCCTCCACTGTGCATGAATGTACGTGCAACAATGAGAAGATAAGAATACAAAGGTGTATCTCGTAAAGAGATGTAGTAGACAACATGTACTCAATTGGAGTGCAAAATATAGTGTTGTCTACATGACAACTCATCTAAATATGCAAACTCCTAGGTGTCTACATGACAAATAATTAAAATGCATTATCCTAAGTAAACTTAAGCAAATTGTAAATAGTAAATACTTATTTACACCAACAAATACCAAGCATTTGTAGGCGTGAAAAGAGTTTTGAATTGCTTTTACTGTTGAGAAATAGAAGACAAAGTAGGGAAATCCTTTCTTCTAGAAGAAAGTAAATTTTAACTAAACTAGATTAGCGATTAAAAAAAATTCTACGGGAAGAAGAAAAATGACCGTGAGAGAAGAGACGCTTTATATATATATATATATATACACACACTTGCAGTCACAACCGAACAAAAAACTCAGGCTTCTTAAATGAAATATTCTCCTCCAGTATCCTCCTTCTGTATCAAAGATTAGCAAGTTAACCAGCCAAGTGGACTATGATTAGGATTTTAATATTATGAAGGTGGTAAAATAAGAAAAGGCTGCACAGTAATGAGTTGGAATTTTTAAAAAATTAGATATATAAACTTCTCCAAATGTAACAGATTTCTCTCTTTCAAAAATGAAATGCCTTACGAATGATGGAAACAGTGTAATTAATAACATAATAGTGCAGATCTAACTTTATGGTTTTTTGCTTCTAAAGGATAAAATAACAATTAAAATTATTTCTTGTTTCATATTAATAAGCAAATAGATGCACATGTTAGAAAATATATAGCCCACTTTCTTTCTAAGCTACATTGATATAGAGTCAAAAATATTTTATAGTAATACTCAAGGTCACCGGGAGACGGCGAGACTTTGAGGTCTCCGGTACTGGTACTGGTACCGGTACGGCAATTTTTCAAATAGGAGACGGGGGTACTTGGAGACGGCAATTGTTTTTTTTTTTTTTTTAAAATAAAAATAAATTTTTAATAGTTTAAACTTAAAGAGTCTAATACTAAAAGTAAATACAATTTTTCAAAATTTCAAAATAGTAATACCGTAAGACTAAAAGACTAAAGTAAATAATAAATTAATAATACTAGTGTTGTCACATTAAAAATTAAAATAGATTCATATAGTCAAACTGTCAAAGATTATAATAATAATAAGCGGTCAGAGACAGAAGCACATTACTGAAATAGATTTTAAAACCTGACAAATTGGCATTGCTACAAAAAATTTGTGAAAATTATTGAATTATTCAACATCGATGCATGCATAGAGACACACTTGATTTCTATTTTCTAACTAAGAGTTAGGATTGCTTAGTTTAAAAGGGAGTAAATCATTTTGTAATAGTGTTTTTTTTCCAGTTACACAGATTCAACTAACAAAGATTCCTATATTGGTACTAGGATATTGCCAATAGCAGATAAACAAGTACGAATAACAAATATGACTTATACATCAAACTGAAACATGATATCCTCTTGAAAAAACAGAAATATGGGACCAAATACATTCATGTTAACATACATAAATCCTCTAGTCTATCACTGTTATCGCTGAGTCTTTATCAGCAAATAGATGCTTGGTTTTCATGAGGAATAATACTATTATCAAGCATTTGCATATCAGATTTCTGTAACATACGTAATACTATCTTCTAATGCACTAACAACAGTTTTTGCACCCTAATTCCTCAGCCGCATAAATTTATGTGATTTGGGATCTTTACTGCAATCCTGTACAGCTTCCAATATGTTGTCTTAGACTTGTATCGTGTTCCAGTAGGTGACGTACATCACCAAGCAGTTGTTACGGAATTCATATAGTACCTTAGATTTTTGCATTAAAAACATTTAAATGAGGGCTAAAATATATAAAATTATTTAATATTATATTTTACATTTATATTTTATCAGGAGACTTCGGGGAGACTTCACTTTTTGGATTAGGAGACGGGGAGACTTCAGGAGACTTTGTCATGAAGTCTCCAACCTTTTTTGAGGTCTCCGGAGACGCGAAAAGTCTCCGAGACGTGTCTCGGTCTCCGAGACGCCACTTTTAGGGGGGAGACGGGTCTCCTGGTAACCATGGTAATACTGAAGTCTACAAAAATACAAAGTCCCAGGCAGATTTCTTACTTTTTTATTTCTCACAAAAAACTATAAAGAAGACTTACATTTTTTTTTTAAATTAAATTTTCACTCAGAAATACTTTAGCAAGGAAATGCGTACTTTATATATATAGAAGACTTACATTTTTTTTTTAAATTAAATTTTCACTCAGAAATACTTTAGCAAGGAAATGCATACTTTATATATATATATATATATAAGAACTTTTGGAAATAACTAACTTTTTAGAGAAAGGAAATAGAATTTAAGGAAGTTATAATTGTAAATGGATAGTTTAAGTTAATAATAGAAGTAAACATCTTAAAAAATAGAAAGTTTCTATTTTCTTTTAAATGCAGTAACTAAGAGAATTAAAGTATTTAGTGTTGCCCATTTTTTGTTAAAAAAAAACTAAGGTTTCTTTTTTTTTAACACAGGGTGCTTAAATAGATTGATCACAACGTACTGAATTTTCGTGTGAGGATTCCCATTTTAACATGGGAATTTCCTCTAGAATCAACATACCTAAGGGGAGATTTTGACATTTTGTTCCAAGCAATGCCTGAAGAGGTGGAGCATTCAATAAGATGCATTATTGGCAATGGGGTGCTAAGGCCGAGGGTACCATGTCCAATCTAACAAACACAAGTGTTAACAATATTGTACTCAAACATATACGACATGTTACTAGAGTACAAGACATTGTTTAAGATTCCAAGAGATATGCATCAAGTCATCATTTGTAAATGCGGCAATCCTGGATGAGGCATTAAGCAAGTATGAGCTGTATGCTTCAAAGGCATGGGTGGGAGGAATTTTTCCTATCAAGAAATTTGATGAGGATAAGGTATAGATGTCATTGTTGGATACAATGAGGATTCGATTAAGACTAAAGAATTGCATGTATTTTGAACGGGAAATAATTCATATAGCTGGGCTACTTCCAATGGATATGATGACAAGGGCATATGCCCTTTTTGATTCAATCCTATTGGTAGTCTTCTATTGTGAGAATCGATGGGTTCCTCCTCAAATGAGGGCCTCTTCAAGGGATGACAACATTGGGGTTATAGTAGAATCTGTGGGTTCTACAAATCAAGTGTAGGGTGGATGGGAAAAAGGTGACAAAGAACGAGATGAAGAATGTAAGGGTTAGGCTTGCATAGATTTAAGTTTAGCTATGATAGATGGAGAGAGAAAAAAATATTTGAGGTACTTGATTTTATTTGAAATAGAATGATGGATTTTGATTTAGTAACTAAACTTTCTAAAGTGAAGGCTTGCAAAAAGGAAATTACAAAGACACATTGATATTAGAATAAATAATCTCGAAAAAAAAACTAGAGTATAAATAGATTAGAGTTTTTTTGATAATGAGACTCGAAATAAATGATTTCAAGTATGCACATACTAAAGAGAAATGAGAAGTTTTAAAAAGAATAATGCAAATAGAGCACTATTTCTCTTTGTTTTGGAGGCTAGCTTTCCAAAACAAAAGAAAAAAACGGGTTAGATAATAAAAAAGAAACTCTTTGGTGGCAAGCCTTCCAAAGAGGGTTAGAAAAAAAACTATAAAAAAACCCTGCAACACCACAAATTAAGAGAAAAATATGAAACTTAAAACTTCTCTCTCAACAAGGTTCTCCGACATAATAACCTTCACACAAGCTCAAAAACAAGGATTAGAAAGCTCTGATACCATGAAAGTATATTATCAAAATGAAATAATCCAAGAGAACTTGAAATGAAAATAGTTACCATAAACTCCAACCCAAAGAGAACTTTCCAAAGATCAACACAAGAGAAGACAAAGGATTTTTGAAGACCCCATGTGTATTATAAGAATGAGGCAAATGCCTAAAGAATTAGAGAGAGAGAGAGAGAGAGAGAGAGAGAGGAAAAGAAGGAGCCATAAGCTCATTACAAACACTACATAGTGAGTGTGTGTTTCGTATAGAATGAGAGAGCAACATCTCTTACATAGAGATGAGAAGAGGAGTTATTTAGTAACTCCCATGTGAGATTGTCAAATTCATAAGTGTGTGCATAACAAGTGTCATAATCCTCTTAAGGAGGAATAAACTATTTTCCTTAATAAAGCAATTACAAAAAAGACTTGTCCTCACACATGGACAAGATGAAAAAATATATAAGGGATGCCTTGGCCATTTAATAAACACAACCAAGGAAAGATTACTAATTCTACCAGTATCTATTTTCACATTACGTGCAGCCCTCTTGTCGGATCGAAGATCTACCACCCTAGTCTAAGCCAATTGATCTAGAGAAACCAAATTCGCTACTGCTGGAAAGGAAATTCATTTCGCATCCCATTGAGGAAATAGTGGTTCACTCATTCCTCCTGTGCTTTCATGTGTAGCTTGCATTCCCTCCTTATCTGTCATATGGTTATTTCCTATCCACGTGCAATTCAACATCGTACAGTCCTTCACTGGCTATGCACTGACTACCATCTTCGTACGATCTGTTGCCACAACCTCAGCCATATGGAATTCTTGCATACGATCTTGTATTGTACCCTTCATACAAACTTCCTTGTATCTTTTGTACGATCAGCTAACATACGATCATCGTGTCATATTACTTCAGCGCCTCCTTGTATGTAGATCTCAACGTGTTGGGGTACAGCCCTGGGCAATGGTCCATCTTTTGTTGGCAAGAATGAAATGTCACAAGGTGCGCCCTTGATGTGACTTAGTCGAAATTCCTCCTTATCGAAGTTTGAAGTAGACAAAGATTCACCTGTACTTTCCCCATCTTCATCTAAACTTCCCTCCTCTTGGCCTATGCTTTACATTTGAATAGAAGTCTCTTGTGTCACCATGTGCCTTAGTTTCTTCTTTTGTGGCTCGCCCCCTCCAATGCCCATTCCAAATGTATCCATATGGAAATAATATGCCATAGATGGTTTGTAGGCTTCCATTCTATTTGCTGTTACAAATGTCCTCCTGTGCTCCGAGACAACCTGTGGTCAAACCGCCTCTAAGAATAATATGAGCATGTAAAATGCCTTACACTTTAATTGCAACAATTCCCTTAACCTTTTTGAAAGGAGTTGGGCCCAGTTGTAAACCCTCTTTCATTCAACCCATTTCCTATGGGCAACATCCAGATGGCACTATCCAATGTTTCGCTCCCACCAACAAGTTAGCTATATATATTTTCTTCAGTCCTATGCTCCTATTCTTGCTTAGAATATTGTCCCATTCCTGTTTTGAGAGATTGCCTATACATCAGCCTCAATCATTTTTTCTTTTCCTCCATTGTCATTTTTGTAGGGTCATGACCTCGGTTAGCGACCCCAAATACTTTGGTTCTCTCTTTTGGAGATTATGAAATACTCACTAAAAATATTGAATCACAAACTTATGCCCCTTCTTATCATATCTAGTAACCATAGTTCTTAACACAGGATCAAATTCCTTTAAATCAAAAACTGGCATTAAAATGATTTTATCTACCTCTTCCTTGTGTAAAGCCTCCTTCAACACATGGATTTCTTCTACATTTAACCACCATGTTTTGCATTTGCTTCCTACCACACTTTTGAATGTAAGAGTGTTAATTGTAATCTTTTTCGTGCCCTTCCCTTTGTCCTTATTAGTGGCAGACGCCATTTTCCTCACTTGTATTGCCTTGTGTTTTCTTGAATCAATAATTGTTCCTCTGCTCAAGTTGCCTATGCTTATCTTCACCATCTTCTAAAGCTTTTTAAGTTTCCAGGTGGCTTTTATTATGTTAGCTTCACAGTCCTTTTTAACCTCCAAGTGTCCAACTGTATGACCTTCCTTGTTGTTTGAGTGATTTGTACCACACTACCCTCTACTTTGTTTTGTACCAAGTACGACAATCGAGGTTCATGTGCTCCATAAGAATTTTTCAACCACTTCCTAGGTACAGTGTTTTGCATACTTTGTACAGCGCTACAATCCATTATCTGTATAGCGCACAAAATTTTGTGTACAAAAACTCTGCTCAATATGCGTACGATGTACAGTACTCCTTGTGGTTTCTAATATGGATGCCTGCGTATAGGTATACTTTGTTGTTTCTACGTGTATAAATGCCTACATACGGCTCTCCTTTGTATTTTCTACTTCTTTGCCTACATATGCTTGTGTACAGTTGTGTTGGGCACTCCTTTCTTGCATACTTTATAACTCCTTTCTATGTGTTTGTACTCCCCTCTATCAGCTTTATAGATTTTTTCCAAGTCCTTTATTCCGTTTCCATCTTTTATATCCTTTCTCCTTCAAATCAGCTCATTACTGCCTTTTTCTCTCCCTTGTCTCCTCCACGGGGTTTGAAAAGGCCTTCCAGTACTTCTCATTCTAGATCGGTTAGACACTGCACCAGTCTCTCCAGGCAACGGCAGTCCTACAGCGGTTCTACACAACATTCTAAGACTATGGCCTGTTCACGGGTTTACCCTTCTATTACTGATTTCTTTGTGACAAGGACCCTTAGTTCCTTACCTTGTCTTCTCTCTTGTTTTGTTTCTTGCTTTTGTTTCTTCTTAGTCAACATTTGGTGCTTCTGCTTGGCTGGCTCTTCTGTTTGTATGCTCAGTCCCATGAGCCTTGTTGGTTTCTCGTGGATGTTAATATTATTATCTCATCTTATCCTTTTATTTTGTGTAATTTCTTCTCCCATTACTTCTATGAGATGGATCTGAAAAGTCTCTACCCTTAGTTGCCTTCACCATGGATGCTAACTTTGTTGGGGTGAGGAGACAAGAAATGTGGTTGATCTAGAACTCCTTCCGTTCTTGTGTCATTTTCTATGTCTTTGTCTCAACTCCGTGCCCCCTTTTGTCCAGGTATGCCAAAGACTCATGTGAAGTCAACAACTATGACGGAAACAATTACCACATGCTTCCTACACTCGAATGTGCTCTTCCTTGTACGCCTATCAAATGTATTAATTGTTGTTTGTAGAGTAATGATGAAATTTCGGATAGGAAATAGAGGCATTTGGATTGCCCAATGAACTCCGGCATTCCTCAAAAACTTTTTCAACTCATTCATCCCAACGTTTCTTGCCACCATTTTCAGCATTCCAATCTGTTGAGTCCTTCAAATGTAAAGGTTTGGCATGTAACCTATTCTTTTGGGCAGCCTTCTAAACCTTGGGCTGTATCTTCTTTTTTCTACTGGCAGTTGCATCCATTTGTCCTGCAATGCAAACTCCAGAACGTTAAATTCTTGCCTTAGCTTCCATACCTGAACTTCTTGCCTATAGTTGAGCTTTCCTATCTCTTACCTCTTGAATGTATTTTGGTTTCCCTCTTGCGAATTGAAAAAACCGTTTAAAAAAAAGCTTTGGTCTTCCAACGGTATCTTCTACCTTATACAGCTTACTTTTACAACTTTACTCCTATGCCAACTTATCCGTTTCATTAATAGTCTTTTCCTCACCGTATAGTATTTCCTTTGAGATCATGTCGTATCGTGCTCGATGTCCTACATTCACCCTATGGCATAATCAAATCACTGCGGGAATTCTAGGATGTTTGTTGTGAAACAATTCAAATTCCTTTCCATCACAAGTGTGTTTGGGCCACCATATCGTACAAATATAATCACCATTCACAATATTTGCTCATCTTTGTTGGATGGCTTAACAACACTCATATTGGCTTCGAAGTGCATTTGATACATATTGTTTTATATTCCTAACAACAATTGCTTTATGACTTGCCCTTGATGGTTTTTTGAGTTCCCTCCGCGGCTCCTAGTCCTCTTTTTCTTCCATTGTGCTTATACTATGTCAACTTCCTATTTTTTCTACGATGCATGATCTCGTCCCATCTTGTCAAACGTTGCAATTGTCCTCCAGTCCTGTGATGCACTTTTTCGTCTTTGAATGCTCCCGGAACCGTATAGTGATTTTTCCCTTTGGGGAATCTTTACCAATCTACACCTTGTGTCTATAGTTGTCATTGGTGGCTTTTTCCTTCAAATGCATCGGCACCCTTTTATGTGTCACATGGGGCATTTATTTTGGCCAACAATGGTTTCCACCATTCAATGGCCCCACTGTTCGGTGTTGCCACCATCCGATGTTTCCACTCCTCTTTCCTTCTCCTTTTTCTTTTTCTTTTTTTGAATTTTTGTTTTTTAAATTTGTACCTAAGCCTAAATTATACCTTCTATCTGCTCTTGAACTATCATCTCTCCAACCTTATCAGCTCTGATGATAAATTTTGAGTTTCAAACTGTTCACAGCATCAAGGATTTCTCTATCATCTAGTGACCATAATTTGAAAGCTCCATTGGCTCCAACCTCCTGAACTTTATAGGGTCTTAACCAATTTACTTTGACTTTGTCAGGCTTGATTCCGTCCCTTCCATTAAATTTCAATACTAATTGACCCGATGTAAACCTCATCTAGATGTTTGTCGTGCCGCAATTTCCTCCGTTGTTGCACCACCTCATTGGCCCACTGAACCATCGCCCTTTTCTCATCCAATTTGTTTAAGGCATAGAGCCTCTCCCTCAAGCTCTCGATATCGCCCAACCGATCATCAATGGCTATACGCAAATTTGGGACCATAAACTCAGTAGGTAGCACTTCCTCTTGTCCAAACATGAGCTTGAACAACATGTGCCCCATGGTCACCTTGTATAAGGTGCGGTAGGCCCACAGCACTAAGGGCAATTTTTCCTCCCAATCTTCACCCTCATCTTCACACGACTTAAAGATGACTCACTGCCTACCAAAATTTTATTTGTTGCCTCTGTTTGTTCATTCACCCAAGGATGGTATGGACTTGATAGCGTGTGGAAAATTTTATAACATGGTTGACAAAATGACCACCTCTTTCATTAGTTAGCTGAATCACAATGCCATACCTCGTTATTATTTGTTCATAAATGAAGTTTGCAGTGCTCAAGGCTGATTTGTCTTGCAGTGCACACGCTTCTACTCATTTGGTCAAGTACTCAATGGCTACTACGATATATCGACACCTTCAGGCACGACTAACCTTTAAGGGTTCCGACGAAGTCTAACCCCCACCTTTCAAACAACTCCTAGGCATAGGAAGGGTTGAGCAACACGAAGTCTTGTTTGAGAGGTTTTCCTACTCGTTGACAAGTGTCACATCTTATGACCCATCTTGCATCAATATGTAATGTTGGCCACCACAGGCTTGCCAAGAGCACTTTTCTTGTTGTCGTATCAGACCCATGTGTCGTCCTGTTGGTCCTTCTAGGCTTCCCTGAGCACTCCAGGTATTTCTTCCAACACATACCATCTCAACACTTGGTCTGGCCCCATTTTGTACAAGAAGCCATTGATTAACTAGAATGTCCTCCAGAGGACCAATTTTTTTCGTTCTCCATCTGGCATGGCCCATGGAAACTGGGTTGTGGACAAATACTCCCCTTTTCTTGTTTAGTGCCGAGGAAGTACGACAATCTAGAACAAATGTGCACATGGAAAGTCATCGTTCATTCTGATTAGTGGCTCGTCAAACTTAATAAATGACAATTGATCGGTAATCACATAGCTACACCCTGACCACATAATGATTTTGAATGTGAACTCTCAGAGTAGCAAAAGCCATTGACTACTCTCCCCTGAATAATGGGTTAATTGACCAAGTACATGAGGGCTTAGTGGTCCACCTAGAAAGCAAATGGTGTGGCCAACAGGTAGTGTTGGAATTTCTAAACGCAGTAGACCATTCTGAGGGCTTCTCATTCTATGGTGCTATAATTCTTCTCTGCATTGGACAATAATCTACTTGCAAAATATATCAAGTGATCTAGTCCATGCGTCACTTCTTGAGCCAAGGTAGCCCAATGGCATAATTTGACGTGTACACGTGTACGTGGAATTCTTTGTCCCAATTAGGAAATGCAAGAAAGTAGACACCCAACAACCTTGGTTTTAGTTCCTCAACGGCTTACTCTTTTGCCTTCTCCCAAACATACAACTCCCCCTTCCTTGTGAGCTTATCGAACAGGGATGAGATTTGTGCAAAGTTTTTGATAAAGCGGCGGTAGTATCCAATGTGGCCAAGGAAGGATTTGACTCCGGTCACATCTGTAGGTGCCTCCATTTCCACCATCACTGGAACTTTGTCTAGATTTGTTTTGATTCATGCCTTGTAGACTATGTAGCCAAGCAACTTTCCCTGTGGAACCATAAATTGACACCTCTTCGAGTTGAGTGTGAGGTGAGCTCACTAACACCATTCCATGCACTCACCTAAAGCTGCAACATGCTTGTCCTGCCCACTAAATATGGACCAATCGTCCAAAAATGCTTTGAGGTTTCCTAGTAACATCTTCTCAAAGATGTGTAAGGTGATGCACTAAAAGGTTGTTGGTGCATTGCAAAGGCCGAGGAGCATCTAATTGTATGCGTATATACTATCTTCCATTACAAAGGTTGCTTAATTTATCTTCCTTCACAATGGATTTTTGGTTATAACCAAAAAATTGTAATGTCCCATCTTCTAACTTAAGGAATGAATGTTGGAACCTGCAACAATTCATTAGTACATGATAAAGATGTATATCCAAATCTTAAAACAGGTTAGAAAAGATAAGGTAATTAATTACAAGATCTATATGCTATCCCTTACTACCCTTCCTAATCCTTGGGAAAGAACTTCTCTCGAATCACCTAACCCTCTGTAAGTACCCAATATGAACATGGTTTTAAAACTTGTAATTCATGTCTTCGAACCACTTTGAACCTCAGTTCAAAGTAGTTTGAAGCAGTTCAGTGGTTCAGATAACCCATCCTGTAGGTTCAATATAAGCAAAGTTCAGACTCTGGCTTCGAAATGCAGATTCGTTAATTCAGAAAAGTTCAAAGCCCAACTCCAGTCCATGATTCAAGGTCAATACAGAAGTTCAGAGGTCATAATTTGGGAAGGCACCCTAGTCAAAGGACAGAATACCATCATGATAAATCTTCAAGGTTCCTTTATTCAGAAGTTCGAAGTGGTTCAGTTTGCTGGAACGGGTCCAAATGATCCTACGAGCTTGTTGATTCAATATGGCTTATTCTATATTCAGAAAAGTTCGTGTGATGTGACAGGCTTAAGACAGTTCAAATAAGTTCAATAGTTCAAGGATTCGGCTTGTTTGGATTTAGATGCAGATTTAGATTGAAATCCTTTTCAAAACTCAAAGGTGCAGTCCTGTGCTCCTAGTTTGAAATATTACATAAGAAGATTGTGGGGATAATAATGATCATTTAACCATAGAAATGTACATTGCTCATCAATAAAGATTCAGTGATCTCGAAGGAGCATAGAAAGTCTGGTTTCCACTATAACTCAATATGAGTTTGAAGCTGTTGCGTTAGGAGTATGAAAATGAGATGATTGGAGGTTTCTTTAAGAGTTATGCATGGGTTCAAAGAAAGCAATTATCAATATATCTGCACTCATACACATCAAATGGCAATTGGAGACCATAAACCAACCCAGATCTCAATGTAATTGAGTGTCCGCGGAGTTCAATTCAGCAGCAGGCTCACTATTGTAACTTTGGCAAAAGTTAATAGACCACGGGACTCATGAAATGCATTCACTGATTGGTGCACAAGCAATAAAGGAGGTCGTCTCACTCTTGTTATTGATGTGGAGCTGAGTAAAGTGAAAAAACTTAATGATTATTTTGTATTTAGTAGGGATATATTAATCACAGCACAACATTCTCTTCCAATGTCAACCTCTGATGGCAATTATATGAGAGTATATGAAAAGTAATAACAGAGCCTTTTCTTCACAATACCAATTTGGAATGTGGCATTCAAAAAGCCCGAATACCTGTCTTATCGAGCATGAGGAGGGATCGTGTTTTGTAAAAACAAATCATAATGGGAAAATGATGAAGAACCAGTGGCAGGTGTTATTGATGGACTTGGTTGAAGTCCACGACATATCATATGTAATAAGGCATAAGAAAAGATGGTGGTAAATAACCAATGGGGCCACAGGCCAAAACACAAACTTCTGTGCATCATAGCTAATGGTAGTCTGCGACAACAAAGAAATAATAATGATGAACGCTGTCACCAAAATATTCATCAGTGCTAGACAGTGTAAAAATGATAAACATGCAAATTCGGGCTCGCTAGTATGATAGTCAATGATTTGCTCTGTAGAATCACAGATGTGAGACGGATGTTGAAACATGGGCTCGGGTTTTGAAATGCATATAGCATTCTCTTATCCTGGAACACGAGAGCATCATGGCTCGTCTTGCCATAAGGCAGATGTCCTCTTTATATGCAAAAATGTTGCATTAGACAGTCTCACATAAATGCAACAGATGTCAGCTTCTGGTAAATGATATGTGTGCCTTCACATATGCACACCTGCGATATTCTAACTGCTGGTGATTAGGACACACACCGATTCTGCCCTTCATGCAGCTGCTAGACAGTGATCACACAAGGTTTGAGATTGCGTCCAATGTGATATTGAAATCATCAGAATAATAAAGGAACAATGATAAAGATAGCTTGCGGAAATGGCTATCAAAGCCGATGCTTTTAACAGCGGGACCTTGGATCCATATAATGTTTTCTCTGCAAGTAAAGGAGCTCGAGTTCCTGTTATAGCCAATCATCCAGAAGTACACAATGAGTGTGATGTTATAAAGGAATGTATTCAATAATGCCATTCAAAGGGGTGTACATGGCCATGAGTCCTCCGTAAACATGGAAACTGATTAAAGAACGCATATGTGGTTATATCAAAATCAACGAGCTGCGGCATATTATAAATTTCACAATGCATAGTCATACTTTCCATATTCACCTTGGTCTGTTTGTAGTCCTGAAGCAGATAGGATTATTAAACATGATAGACTTCAAATGTACATGGAGATGATGAACGATGCCATGATGTACAAATTAGAAAAGTATGCCAAGGAAAAAGGGATTCCAACTCCTGCTAATGAAGGCAATTGGAAGAATGTAGTTAAGACGCCCGCAAGTGAAAAGACACAGAGGACCGAGCCCACTTTGAGTGAATGTCAGATTTCATGCAAGAAAATATGATATATTTATAAGGAGTTATGCACCCAAGCAGTAAAATTGGGCCACTAGTCATCACACTTTAAGGGAGGCTTGTGTTTACATGAAAAGGATAAAAAAATACATATCATGGAATCCGAAAAGAAAGAAGATAATTCCAAGGCATCGGAGGAGTTATCCCAAGAATCAGTTACCCAAACACAAAAAAAGAACCAACGACAGGAAGGATAAATATGCCAACATCAGGGACAGCAAGGGGTTCCATCTTTCTCTCCAGTACAGCAGACTTGGTGCTACAGCATAGAGGGAAATTTCTCCAGACTATTTCCAGCATTAGTCCATTTTCTTGTGAAGATCATGAGGGGCAGAGCCAGGGTTTTCCTTTCTTTCTTTCTGAACTGTGTGTGTTAGAAATAAGAGAGTTGTGTTTGTTTGAAATGCAAAGAAAAACTTTAGGTTTCATTAATGGTGATTATAATAGCAAATGCATTTTTATGCCTTCAAAGGAGGGGGGCTTGAAAGTTAATTGTATGTCAAAACTTGGAGTTTGAGCAATCTACTTTCCACTAATCGTGATCTTTGTGTCACTTCAGTTTTCTCTACAATTTGCTTTTACATCTCCATAGCTTTGTTTCTGCACCTTCTCAAGAAGATGGAAAATATATTTTCTTAACTTCGTCCTTTGTAATATGTCGGGGTGAATGGGCTTTGTATCATTTACCATTTCTTTTCTTGTAGTTGTTTAGGTTCACGCATCTACGCTGTATTTACGGATAGATGCTTGATGTCCTTTTGTGCTTTCTGGTTAAAAGCATTCATAATCAATTCATTGAACATCTCATACGGGGAGCTGTACCCGATAAAATTCAGAGGAAGGTTATCAATTCCATGATAACCTATCCAACTGTTGGTGTTGATTTATCCTTTCACTTGGGTACTCAGGGTCAGATTTGCACACATTTTCTCAAAGGACAATATGTTCATTAACACCCTCTAATGAGAATTATTTCTCAATTACGCAATCGTCATATGAGGAGTTCTTCCCTAAGGCCTTTGGGATCTCTTAGACCTTACTTGGTAGAGATCCCACCTCTAACCAAGTCTCTTCTCTGACATATGCATATGATTAACCACTACAATATATATTGTCTCCAAGAGATTCTCTACAAATCTCTCTCTGGAATTCCTCTTAGAAATTCTGACATTCAACTATGAATGTCCTTTAGTCTCTAAATTCCCTTATGATTCTGACATTCAACTATGAATGTCCTTTAGTCTCTAAGTTCCCTTATGAAGAACTCAACATCCACAATGGATGTCCTCTTCCAAGATTAATTTGGTCTCTAGAAGAACTATATAGTTCTTGTCAATTATGAGTTTATCAATTGGATAATTTGTTCACCAATTAATCTCTAAAGAAAATTGTGTCTGTGTGTGTGTGTGTGTGTACATATATACATTCATATATATATATATATATATATATACCTCTGAACTTGTATTGCTTTTGTGATTTTTAACTTTTAACGAAGTGATCACAAAGTATCTTCAAGGGTCTCTTTATCTCTTATTATCTCTGCTCTATCTTTATTGTTACCTTTTGTTACAATTATCAATGTTAAGTATGCTTGTCTTATCAATTCACATTTGGGGACCTCTCCTACACATTCATCTAGTATGCTTATATCCACCCACAATGAATAATGTCTCAAGTCTACCTGTTTGTGCACTTCTATACGGGCTGCTATGATTTAAATTTCAACCTGCCCCTTTCATCCTTGATGATAGGAATTATTAGAAAATGATTTGTCTTCTCTATGTTTTGATGAAACTGCCGCTGGTTATATGCACGTGCCACAGTGCTTGTACATTCGATTTCCTTCTCACCCATCGTTAACTTTCTATTATGTGCTCTGAATACTTGTTTACACTGGCAGCTATGTATTTGTTTGTTCTCTATT
Organism: Cupressus sempervirens; assembly: GCA_028749045.1. Classification (NCBI taxonomy): domain Eukaryota; kingdom Viridiplantae; phylum Streptophyta; class Pinopsida; order Cupressales; family Cupressaceae; genus Cupressus; species Cupressus sempervirens. The sequence goes on from CM053787.1 coordinate 708,120,989, forward strand.
TGCTGCTTGTTTTTATCAGTGTATATTCTGACTGATGTCAGGAATTTCCATACACACACACATATATATTTTTTGTTTTTTTGTTTTTTTGTTTCTCTGTCTTGTTTTTGACTTCCTTGGCTCACATGGCTCCACATTTCTACTCTCTATTCAAACTCCACTCTGAGATAGGTAATCCCGAATACGTTTTCTATTTATTCATTTGATGCGGTAATTATTATTTTTGATTGCTTGTCTGATGTTCCATTCTATATTTTGTTCTAATGTTTGATTAGTAGTTCGCATATCTGATGTTCGTCGGTTACCAATGTCTGGGTTAATCTTATTATTCTGCTCGACTTCGTGGCTTAATCTCTGCCTTAAGGTAAATCCGATGTGGCCGATATCATTCCCATAATGTATTCCTGCTTGGTGCTGCTGATACTCCATGTCACTGGTGAGAAGTCTATTAATTTGTTTGCTCTGATTTTTGGCTGGTTTTCTTATGTCCATTGTTGGCTCTATCGAATACTACTTCACTAATTGTGGACCTCCCTCCATGTTAATGGCTGTTTGTAGTTCTTATAGCATGATATGTAAATGAGTATGAAAGCATCTTTCTTGAATTGGATCTGCTGATATGAAATATATTTTTTTTGTTTTTACCTTTCCTCCCTTCCCATTCTTGATATTGATAAAGCTATATATGTGTTATGGAGGGACCGGTCATGACTCTTGGTCATGACTTTTTCATTAATCATATACGCTTACATTTAGCAAGGATATTATTAATATATAAATTATATTTTATATTGTATACATATAAGATTTTAGATTTTCTACATGTTATATATTATATAGTAGTTTAATAATTATGTGTGACTTCTTCATATGGTAGGAATAAAGCCAAACTCCTCCTTCATTTTTAACTAGTCTATAATGAAGGATTCCTTGCTACTTTATATTATATTATAGGTAACTATTTTTATATATATATATCTAATGTTATTATTTATTTATGATACTGTAATATCTTTATTTTATTTTTTATTTTATTAACCCTATATAGGGATATCACAAAAACCCATCCATAAATGAATAAAATTAGTGGCCCTCTACCTCCTCCAAAATGCTATCAGTGAACAAAATGGGGAATGGCTCTTTGATAGTGACCACATTGAGGCATCGAAAATCCACACAGATGTGGACCTGATTTGCTTCCTTCTTCAAGGAGATGACAATGGGAGAAACCCATTCACTTGTCTTAACTCGAAAAATGATACCTGCCTCCAGCATTCATTCAATCTCGGCATTCACTCTCGCAGCATAATTCTGATTCATTCAATACAACCTCTTTCATAAGGGTTGGGCTCTGCAAACCAAAGGAATTTGGTGTACGCATAGCTCCAGGGGTGCACACTTCAAATCCTTGTATGTCCAGGCACACACGTTCTTGTACTCCATGAAGATTTTGAATGTTGTCATCTTTAGTACCGGATTCCAATCATACCCCATCGGGATGTTTTTGGGTTCTTCTCATCTCCCAGGATTATCTCCTTCAATTTGGATTCTTTGTATCAGATAGGTTCATCCTTGAAGAATTGGCAGGTAGGGCTTTCCTTAACTCGAGCATCTCCTTCCTTATATTCATTAATATTCTAGAGGGAATCCATTCGGTTCTTCCTCGATTTCAAGCACATTACAAGATGGATTGAATAGTTCACAACCGCTCATTTGTTAATGGAATAAGCCATCCATGGAGTCTACATCGTACCCCGAGCACTCTCCCAATTCCAATATCCCTTCGTTGTTGAATTTCATACCTCTTTTCCCTTCATCTACTTCGATATCAAATTCAAAGTTCAAGGATCACATTTCTTCTCCTACCATCTAAGTTCATAGGTCAATCACGAACTTTCCCTCCCCACCCCCCCTTCTCGAATGATATTCTTTTTCCAACTATGATTGGCTTTGGCAATCACCAACCAATCTCTCCCTAGGATGGCATCATATCCCTTTTGTTGAAGAGGGATTACTATGAAATTCAAGGTAAACAGTTGTGTGCCATCTTGGTCAACCCCCAAGAGGTTAAAGGTCGACGGCCACAGTATCTGCTTCGTGAGGTTCTTCCGAGTGTCCTCGAACAAAAAATCCACTCCTGATCCACCATCAACAATGCAAGTGAGAATGGTGTCTAAAATACCCATTTCTACTACAGAAGGGTGTTGTTTGTTGTTTACTATAAGTATCATTGGGTCTACTAAAGAACCACCAAGAGCCACAGTTCGTTCTAATGTACTTGTTGGAGCGGTTGAGTTGCTCAGCAGGGCTATTTTTAGGTGGGGTATTGTGTCAAGTAGCTCCTTGACCTTTACCAATATTTCTAATTACATCATCTACCTCAGAATATTGCCCCGCCATTGTTCAACCAAAAGGGTCAACGATATCCTTTGGCTCCCTTCGAGCCTACAATTCTTTCTCAATCTCGGCCTTGGCCTCGAGCACACTTTGTTTTTCCATACTAGGGTTAGAAAATGTGGTCTTCTTGGCTTGCACTCGTGTGATTACCATGATTTCTTCCTCCATACTTCTCCCTTCGACGTCAAGGAGGTTGACGCAAGGCTTGGGGCAGTTGGTGTCCTCATGGTCTATGGGCTCACACCATCTGCACAACTTCTACGGAGTTTCCTCCTTTTGGCAATCCAGGCAAAGTGTTATTGTTGTTATTGTCATTCCCTCAACCTCCCCAACGGTTATTTCTATAGCTGTCGAATGTCGCAATATTATTATTTTGTTGAGCACCCATACCAAATGTGGAGAATTGTTCTTGTGTGAACAACACTTGTTGGTTCCTAACCCTCATATTGTTGGGACATTCTCTAGTAGAATGTCCCATGATCTAGCAGATATCGCAAAAAGATTTCATAACACAAAAACCTTTAGTGTGTCCAGCTTCTTTGAAGTTGGTACACCACACTTCGCCCTCCTTTGTTTTGCTAGAACCTTCTTTTGATGCCTTTAGTTCCTTAATTGTACTTTAGTTATCTTTCTATAAGGCACATACTATTTTGCTCAATTCCTCATCATTGCGTCCCTCTGAGGACACATTGTCTGATGACTTCTTTTTCTTGGAAGTCTTGTTTTTGCTCTCCAAGTTCATTGCACAGTTGTATGAATTTTCATACAATGTAGGAGGTACGATCTTCATTTCCTTTCCGAGGGAAATTTTTAGTCCCTCGATGAACCATCGTTTCTTTAATTTGTCTACTGAAGCACATTCCATCTTTCCTAGTAATTCCTTTAACTGTAGCCCATAAGCTCTAATAGACTCACTCTTACCTTGCTTTGTACAGTAGATTTCTGCAAGGATTTCATTGTCGTCTCGCAATAACATGAACTCCATCTAGAATTCCTTCTTCAATTTCGGCCATGTCATCAATTTATTTTTAATATACACCAATGTAACAGTCAATGGCTCCCTCTCTTAGTCTAGCCGGAAATAGGTGGACCCACTCATCCTGATCAATGACTCTATTAACGGTCCAGATAGTCTTGCAATTTCAACAATGACGAACCAGATCCTCCTTCGCCTGACCCTTGAACTTGGGCCATTTCTGCTTGTTTGAGACCATAACTATTAGCTCTTATGCCCCTTGTGGTGGTGGAAAGTTCTGTGATTGTGCACCAATGTTGCCTTTAATACACTGAGGTGTGGTGGGGTTGAACATAAGGTTTGGGCTACCAGATTGTATTCCCTCATTCAATGTGCAAGGATCAACCAAGTCATCTTGGCTACCCCATGCTCATGCCGCTTTGGCACCTCTTGCCACATCGGTTCCCTCTAAACTCCTCCTTCGTGTTTCCTTCGCCCATAGTGTGCAGGAAAGATTTATGAATTGTTCTCGTGTTTCCTCAATCAAATTCAAACTCTGCCTTGTTTCCTCAAGCAACAAGGCACCACTTCTTACTTCTTGATGTTTTGGAAAACCCAAGTGTTCCCATTCGGCGATAGCACCTCCCATAGCATCCTCGTGGTCACCCTCTATAACACCTCTAAGGTCTCTGTCGGACAACCCTTTGATTGGTTATACCTCGGCAAGTTGCCTTAACCTCCATTACCGTTCATCTTGCTATGCGAAAATTAAAGCTTGGTGTGTAGTTTGCAAGGCATCTATTTGCTCCTTCCTATTTCTATCTTTATTTAATAGTTTGGGCATCAATTCAACAAAACATCATAATGAAACAGAATACTTTTTATTAATATATTTCTTCATTCAACGTGGGTCAACTCTAAGACACTACGATTTCAATTTTACAAGTGTCCTTTTATTCTTCTTTCCCACAACCCAAAGCTCATGGGTTGGTCCATCGTCGGGTCCCATTACGTTCTTCCTCCTCTCGATGGTTGGTTTCAGCAAACTTTTGTAGGATCTGTTGGCAGCATTGTTCTAGTTCAATTTCCTCCCTCTGATTCCTCTGAGCGAGGTATGCTTGTGCCAATAAACAAGGTAATTCGTCCAATAGTCTAAACTCTATCTGCAATGGGGCTCAGTGTGTCCCACACGGTATCTTTGGTCACTTCTTGTCTCACCTCCCTTCGTACAAACGTTTCAATAGCAGCCCAAAACAGAATGCGTTATACAGTGGTCAGAGCATGTTCTCCTTCAAAAAGCTCTGTGACTCCCACAACATTGGTTGTGATATCATGAACAGGTATTCCCATCTAGTCGTTGTGTTCCATTCCCCTCATTGCTTCTGAGGTTCAATCAGTAACGATGCCAAATGTTTGCCCTCGTGGGGTAACAAGAACTTATTGCATACAGACAAAAAGTAATGTACTCTCAACACAGAATAAGGAGAGAACTCAATAGCATTTCATTCATTCAATTATCACCATATACAATAGTATTTTACACAATTTCATATCCCGTTCTACGAAGGGGGTTCATACATATAATGTCTGAGGGGGTGCAACGAGAACCGTCGCACCCGTGCAACCAGCATGATTATGTCTAACTGTTTAACTACCCAAGTTTCCCGACAACAAGGTAGTGGATGGGCAAAAGGAAAGCATTTATGCCTTGTTCCCAAATGTTGAGGATGTTTCCATCTTAAAAACCCTGAGATTTTTAGGGGGAATAGGTCCCCAAGTACATTAACCGATACTGCCCAAGGAAAAATATTTATGCAATGGTAATGAAACTGAAATACCTTACCCAATTCGAGACTTACAAATAGAAAATGAATTCTTGTAAGCTTTAAAAAGGGGTTTCAAAAACCTAACTAGTGTCTGACCTGTTGGTGACCTAAAATGAAATCTTTAGGTATTGCATGTTTATATTTCATCAGCTGGAAGTGCTTTGTTTCAACAGGTTAAAAACATTTAGCATTGTAAAAGGCATATGCTAAACCTATGAGCTAATCATGTAATTTTAATAAGACACTGGAATAAAAGTAGAAAGATTTTATCTCATCTTGTATTTTAAGTTAACATGCACTGCTAATTCAAAAGCAACAAGTAACACAAAACAATTAGAAAGCCTTGCCAAGTACCTGTAATTTTCTTTTGAAAAGACTCAATCAGGCTGAGCAATTCCACTTTGAGAACAGAATAAATTGGAGCAGGGCAAAGAATAGTGCTATAAAAATTTTGTTCACAAGTTATCTTTTGCCAAGGCATACAAACAGAAAGAACGTTTCCTTGAAGATGAGCTAATGCCATTGCTGCCCTCAGATGCATGCTGCCATCAAATGTAACTTGGGCACGAGTAGTGAAATCTTTTGGATCTGAATTGTATACAATCACCTGGCACTTGTCTTGAGGTACAAACTTAATGAGCTCCTGTAACAAAGCTGTCTCACAACTAGCACTTGAAGGTTGTGGGCTAGCATGCTGTCGAATAAGACCAACATCAACAATTTTGCGATCAGTGACACGTAGCAAGGCCTGCAATATTTGGCTTTCAGAGACCTCTGTGCCTAGACCAGTCATAAAAACAGATCCAACTGTTTTCCCACGTCTACAATGCACAAGCGATCTTCCTATGACCATACCGGAACAGGTAAATGCAATTCGATCAACATCTTCACATTCACATCGAATGACAGCCATTCCCTTACTCAGCCGCCGAGGCCATGTAAGCATTGCTCTGACAGATGGAAATCCAGGTCTCTTATGATCCTTTATAGGAGTCATGTAGAAAGGAGAGACAGTTAAGGAAGAAGCTACTAGCTCCAAATTATTACCAAACAAGACTGCTTTCTGAGCTGCTTCAGGGGTGAAAAATGTTATTGTACCCCACTTTTCAGTACCCAATCCTTCTTTTCCTGCCCCCGTGTGCTTTTGGAAACCAGCTATGCCACCAGTGCAATTTTCAAACAGTAATAATAGTTCTCTGTCATCAAGAATCTGTGCATTTCGATGACAAATCTCGACACTTAAGTATTTATCCTGCATTTCAAGATGCTTTATTTCTGCACCAGAACCAAAAAGTGCCAAAGGTGAGTACTTTCCGCGAGGAGCAAAGAATAGCAACTTCTCCATGCAGTCATTATGCATCCACCTCCGCTCACATTTCACCACATTTTCCAGCAACCCGTATGCCTGACTCATTTTCTCTGCTGTAGTATAAAGTTGTATTTCTTGTTTATCGTGATCAACCTCTATACCCACCCTATGGCTGTTACATCTTTGCTGAATGTGATCAACAAGAAAATGTAGATTGCAATTAGCCTTCCCACTGAATCTTTTTAAAAGACATCTCCCAAGTCCAGTAATTGCTTTCTTCTGCATTATAAGCTTTTTCAATAGAAAAATATCATATGAAGGAAGAGGTTGTATTGTAGAAACCCAATCCTCCTCTACAATTGTCACACAGACTAAAAACTCTCTTGTCGTACATAAGAGCTCACCAAAGACAACCCAGGTAGGCTTGCTACCAAAAACTAACAGCGAGCACGAAGGATGAAGATATGCTTGCTGCCCTGTAGCAGCTATGTCATAGCCTAAACGATCATACCCTGAAAACATGGCTAGATTTTCCACCATTGAATACAGAATAATTCTCTTCAACACTACTCCATATTGGTTAGGAAAAAATGGTGACCAGGACCAGTGCCTTTGAACAATTATATTCATCTCATGTTTAAGGCACAACTCCATTTCTGTTATAGCATCTCTACACCGCATCATGGTCTTAGCATTGATACTGTTTTCCCAGCACCATCTGTTTCTCCTCCCTGGGAGCTCACTCTCCCATTCCTTGTAAACCGCAAGGAAAGTAAAAAGATCTCCATCCGGATGACAGAAGCGGAGTTTCAATCGATCAGACTTTGATTTTTCTGCTTCTGTACCAACCCTGCAAAAGATACTACTTGCATTTGCCATCACGGCAGCCAGAACAAGGCCTTCTCTACCCAAACCCTGAGAAAAACTCTCTAGGATAATCTTCCCTAATCGAGGTTCTACTCCCAGTTTGACAATGTTGGAACCCAATTCAGTCAATTTTAAATGTTCCTGGCAAAAATCTACTGCACCTAGGTGGAACAAATTCTTTACGGCCATCTCAATAGCATCCTCACTTGGGGCTTGAACAAAATCAAAAGATTCCAAGTCCTCAATGCCCAAAGCTAGAAGCTTGAGAATAGCAATGCCAACATGAACTCGCAAAATTTCTGGATCTCTATAGGATTCCATAGCACTAAACTCCTCTTCTGTGTAGAGGCGGTAGCATACTCCAGGTTGAGTGCGCCCAGCACGACCAGACCGTTGAGTGGCTGCACTCTGACTAATTTGACACACCCTCAGCACATTCATTCCTGTTTTTGGGTCAAACCTGCTCTCTTTCACCATGCCAGAGTCCACAACAAATCTAACCCCAGGAATTGTTAGAGAAGTCTCTGCTATGTTTGTTGCAAAAATAATTTTCCTTTTTCCTAAAGGTGCATCCTCAAATACACTATTTTGCTCTTCAATTGAGAGTTTTCCATGCAATGCAAATGTCATTGCTGATGGTTTCTGAAACTGATCTCGAGCCCACTCTACTTCAAACTGAGAAGTTAAAAAAGCCAGAATTGCTCCCTCCTCTTCTTTTGCATGAATATCAGCAATTATTCTTATCATCTGAGTGACATATGAAGGAATATTTAACCGGCCATATTTTATAGTAGAGCTTTCTGAGGCTTCTGCCTCATTCGGAACATACTTAACGTCTACAGGAAAATTCCTTCCTGGGACATGATAAATTACACAACCACAAAAAAAATCCGATAATGTATTTGCATCTGCTGTTGCAGACATTATAATTAGTCTCAACTCTGGTCTTTTCAACAAGCATCTTTTGAGTAGTGCCAAAAGCAGATCTGTACTTAAGCTGCGCTCATGAGCTTCATCTACTATAATACAGCTCACATGTGCCAACTCTGTATCCGACATACACATTTGAAGTAGCCTGTGATCAGTCATATATGTAATCTTGGCTAAGGGTCTTTCTTGTGGTACATATGCAGTGCAACAAGAAACAGAGCATTTATCCTCATAACATCCTCTGCATTCTCCTGCAACACGTTGTGTAAGAGACATTGCAGCAACTTTCCTGGGTTGTGTGCATACCAAGGAACCTTTCAAAGCAAACCCTGAGTCAGCAAGAAACTGTACAAGTTGGGTACTTTTCCCAGACCCAGTTTCACCAATTAGTACCATTACCTGCCATTGGCCATTATTGAGAATGTAAGCGAACAAGCACTCCAAAAATTAATCAGATAGAGAAATGCAAGCGATTGTTTTAAATTTTAAATTATGCATCTCCTATCATTGAATAGAAATATACAGAACTGCATCCAATTTAAGCCACAATGCACACCATACAATAGTCGTGACTAGCCCTACAAGTCAAGTTGGAATAAACTTTGTTAGATCCCGTTCAGACATAAAATTATGGGAAAAATATTTTTTACAAAATAGAAAGAGAGACCATCAAAAGGGACATAAACAACTCGTGAACAAAACAATATTATATTGGTGCCCCTCAACAACTTAAATAATGCAACTCATACACAATAGGTGTCCATCCCATTAAAAGGTCCAAAAGAATCCCCAATGAGAAATGTCTCAATAAGATAATCACTGTTGAATACGGTATTCAAAATCAAGGCAAAATAGCAAGAAGCAAGCTGGAATCGCCAACTTGAACTAAGAGATGCACAAAAACCCTGTCTTATCATTGTTTGGACTATTATGCAAGAAGAGCAAAGCAGGACTGAAATACCACAAGAAATGGATTTACAGAGCAGGAAGGACAAATGAGACTCAATGCAATATTGTTGAATTATTCTAGTGGACAGTTTTGGCAATGCCCAAAACAAGCGGAAAGGTTTATTTGCTAAAAGCACTTTAATTGATTTAACTGCTTTTAATAAACTATTATTAATATAGCATGTTTACATCTTCCCATTAATGGATGGGGAGGGTTCATCTGCAGAAGGATGTGACAAGCAAGGTAAAATGGATACCTCCAAAGGATGGATTAAAGTGAGCTTTGATGAGGTTTGGTGAGGGAATCCAAGGCAACTGGTTGCAAGCTATGCGTTTGGAAAGGGAACTTGGTAGCTTTTGAACCTTGACAACTATTGGATGACACCAAAAACAAAGAAGAGATTCAGGCAGCTTAGTAGCCTTATTTAGAAAGTGATTTGTAAATCATTCCGAGTGCAATAAAGGAACAAGAATCCCCGATCAGATATTAAATAAGTACTTGGGGCATATGACAATTGCTGGAAGAATGCAAAGTTTCCTGCATTTCTCATATTTATCATGAAGGCAATTCTAAAGCTGATCAATTGGCACACTTGGCCGTCAAAAGATGGTAGGAGGATGGCAAAATGATGCAAGCTGTTTGGCACAAATTCAAGTGAAGGGAAAAAGTTGGACAACAACTGATATTTATGGTTATACATACAGAGTGAAAGCCAAATGCAATGAAAAGACAGGGAAGAACGAAGATGGGGCAAATAGTGATGTTAAAAGGGAATAAGAGGACACAGATGTTATTAAATAGCAAATGGAGGTGCTTGGAGAAATAAAAAATGGAAGAAAGCTTCAGTTGAGGTCTGAGGAAGATAACTTTTAGGGGAAGCGTTACTGAAGAGAGGCTGCAAAATGTTTTCAGGTGACACTGCCCAATGATGCTCCAAGCCATGAAAATGTTGTTGGGTGAAGAATTTCACAATTTGGATGTTAAATGCAGGACCAGTCTAGACATGTCCTCAGAGTTTTTTTCTTGGCTCCTAAAAGGGGAGAGCAAAGCAGAAGTTAAAAGGATTATGGAGCAATGTGTCTGGGCTATATGGAGGGAAGATGTGGCGGCACTTATGACAATGGTGGGACAGGAAGCAGGCTTTTGGAAAAGCGACAAATGATGCCCACGATTACATTACCTTTTTAACTGTCCGCTGCAACCATTGATGATTTGGGGGAACCAAAATGAATGGCTACTATTGGCAAGGACAAGCAATAGAGGGGTTGGAATTCCTCAAGAACGTGTTGTTGGAGCCGATTTGAGTGGGAAAGCAAAGCACTGGAGGGGAAGTGCCTACTGAAATGGTGGAGATGCTCAGACTTAATGAGCCGGAATAGAAAAATGTGTGGGTTGTTTAAAGACATATGTTCCACATATTACTTCAAAAATGATTCTATGTCATGATTACCTATATAGATTTTTTGAATTTGATATGGTTAAAGGGTATTTGCAGGAATCAATGCAATAATTTTATTGTAAAACAATATGAACGAAATACGAGTCCCTAATCTGTTATTCACTTATCAAAAGACATAAAGCTCCCACACCTCCAACAGGAAGGTTCTGAAAAATAAAACCCAAGAAATTTTTTGTTCCATTTTCATAGTTAAAACCATATTTTATATGACATTCCAACAGCTCCTCAAAATTAGCACACACACAATTGATAATAGCGAGGATTCAAGCACGGCAGGCACGAAGGAAAAGCAAAGTTACCAAATCTACCTACAGAGCAGCCCAATCTGGATTGAGTTCAAAACATATTCATGATCTAATCCGATCCACCTGCAGATACAGTCCAGATGGAGGTTTATCCCAGTCAAGATAGAGGAGAGTGGGGTTGGAATAGGATCCAAGGTAACCTAGGGAAAATCCATCTTCTTTCATTCTTAATAACTTTTCTTTCTTTCTTTGATTTTTTCCACCTTTGACATTGCATTTAAAAAGTTATGAAAATGGCGGGTGCTGTGAAGATCTTATGTTATTTTTAATAAATTATGTTGCCTGTTGACCCATCTAGGGACAGAGCCCTCAATCCCCCCTGAAGTTGTGGGATATGGAGCCATAACAAATTGACTTCAAAACATGAGCACACTTTTAGTGCAAGTTCCATAGCATTGTTTGTGGTTCTTCACACATTCCCACATCATCTAACTTCACTGATAATTCTGATGTTGGTGATACAGAAAATCTTTATAACAAAGAAGATTGCTTAACTTGATATCATAATTTTATTATTGAAACTGAAGTCTTAAATATCCTAATTCACACTAATAAGTTTTGTGCATAGCATCAGCATCTCACCAACCACGATTCAAATTCAGCATCATAATTTTAATATTGAACCTGAAGTTTTAAATATCCTAATTCACACTATGTTTTGTGCATAGCATCAGCATCTCACCAACTAAGATTCAGATTCATCTTGACATGAAAAATATAGAGAAAATGATAACTTTCGAGCCATTTTGATGGCAAGGATCACTATATTTGACCAATCATAGGCCCACCATTGCAGTCCATTGTTTTCAGTGATTGCTCGTATCTATAATCTAAAGAAAATGAACAAATATTAGAGTCAGCACGACAATTGTCTATTAGGAACAAAAAAAGGTTTTGGATAAAAGGTGGCTAGCAAGAAAAGGGCACCTCCACTTACTGAAATAATTATACAAGTGAAATTTTATAAAAGAGAGACTCGGCAAGGAAAAACTCTTATCCTTTGAATAAACCAAGTCCCCGGCCTCATTGATCTTTTAAAAGTTGGACCAACTTTTTAAGTATTTTGACCGAAAGAAAATCTCCCGCGGAATAACAAGGATGATTCCTAGTACAAGTCTTGTTATCAAGTTTCAACCTATAAAAGAGAATCTACGGGTATCAAGATCCAAAAAGAAATGACCACCTTTCTCAAGAAGGTTTTTTTTAATTTTATATGCAAGTTTCAAATGACCTCAAATGGGGGAGATTCAAAAGACCCCAATTGTACTTTCCAAACAAGAAAACAAGTGTAGAAAAATGATTTATTTTGTGCTCTTTGTATAGCATGGGCATAAGGCACATCTAGTCTAGCAATAGATAGATGCAATATTGCAGTAACAAGAGGTGTTGAAACAAAGATAAGGTCTCACAATGCATTGGCATTTTGAAAGGTTCTTGTAGAAAACCCCAGTAAACCATTACTTATATAGCATGAGAGTTCCATCGTTTGGCTCTCATGTCTGCAACAGATGTAAATTTTCAATTGGATGCCATAAAAGTAATGGTTTACCAGGGTCTTCTACAAGAACCATTCAAGATGCCGATGCATTGTGAGACGTTATCTTTGTTTCAACACCTCTTGTTACTGCAATATTGCATCCATCTATTGCTAGACTAGATGTGTGTAGGGCATAACAAAGCATTTATGTAATTAAAGATAGTTAGCAATTGGGTTGAGTCAGTTAGGAAGCAAGGGGGTGCGTCTGTCAGTCTCCCTAACCAATTGAGCACTATTTAAGAACATTGGAACATGAATGATGTACTGTTGGATCTTGGCAATAAAAAAAGAATACTATTTCCCTTGTGAATATCAGGTACAGTTGCCATTGGTAATAATTGCTTAGATTGGTATTGGTAATATCCAATTCATGTTTGATCTATCATGTACTCTAACCATTGTACATTTTGGTGTCGTTGCCTAAGTTCGAACCTAGAGGTCTACTATAGGCGGATGGAATAATTGGCAGGCTATTACTATCACAAGTACGAGTCGTAAAGAGCCATGGGGAAGGAAAATGGACTAGGTGACAAGGGTTGGTGGAAATGAGGGAAGTCTCGGTTGTCAGTACGTGCAAGAGGAAGCCAGCAAGGAGTGGTTCCTCAAAACACGGTACGAAACGAGCTTGTGAGTACCGCCAACCTTATATGATTGTGTGGAAAAATGACCCGAAGGCTAAAGTGTTGGAGACTTGGTCGGAGTGTGAACTTGGTTAGCTCTAAGATATCAAAGTACGAGTGCAAGAGATCTATCTTGTACAAGAATCTATCCTATATGAGAATCTGTCCCGTACAAGAAACTTTCCTGTACGAGAATTTGTCCCGTGCAAGAATCTGTCATGTACAAGAATTCTGACATGCGAAATCCCAAGGTACAAGAATACCAGTATATGAAAATTTTGACGTACGAGAATCCTTAACATACGAGAATCTATTGTAAGCAGGACCTGTCGTACGGGAAATCTAAAGTACAAGTAGGCCAGCACACTAGGAGGATCTTAATGAACACCAGTAACCTAGAAAATAAATAACAGAAGAGATAGAATAGCTATAGGAAAGCAAAAACTACCTAAATTTACAGGGGAAGGAACTGAGGATCCGACACAACATCGTAAAATTTGTATTACCATATGGCAAGCAAATGGGGAGAATGACACTAATAAATGGTTAAAGGCATTTCCTGCCACCCTAAGGGGTATGGTTATTGATTGGTACGCAGACTTGGAGACCGGGAAGAAAGCCATATAGAAGGACCTTCGCACACCATTCAAGGAAGAATTCAAACTCCTAAGGGATGATGATGAGATCGTAACAGAGATATACAACACGAGACAAGGGAAAAATGAATCGATAAGAGCTTATAGCAGGAGGCTAAAGGAGTTGATAGGGAAATTGGATTACAAGCCTGCAGAGGAGCAAAAGAAACGATGGTTTATTGAAGCTAACTCCCTCTCTAAGGAGGAAAATGAAAATTGTTCTACCATCATCATTTGCCGAAGCATGTACTCGCACAATGGATATAAAGAGTGAAAGCAAAATTGCTAAAGGAAGGAGACATGGAAGTGGAAGCGAGAGCTCGAAAGGAAGTGGGGATAAGTCTAAAACTATCCAAGCTTTGCGGAAGGGCATGATGAGGATGATGCAAGAACTAACTGCAAGCAAGGAGGTGAAAAGAGACAAAAGAACTATGGTGCACAGAATGTGAGAAGGAAGGACACACAAAGAATAATTGTCCCCGAAAGGCATTTTGTGACATATGTCAAGTATTGGGGTACTCAATTAAGGATTGTCCCTACAATGTGAAGGCCCGCAGTGCTCAAGTATTGTTTACTCAAGGAAAACCATCCACACCTCCTTTTACTCCTCTACATAACACAAGCACAAAAGCATCACCCGGAGGAGGTCAAAACAATAGGAGAGGCAACAACAACAGTTATAATAACACTCCAAGGAGCAGAATACAATACGATTCCAAGGGACAGCGTATGATAATGAATGGGGACATTTCACACATGACTATCGGAGTGGTGGACAAACTAGAGGAATGCTTTGCAAGTGGTGTGGACCGAGCAACCACGAGCATGCCAACTGCCCCAAACAAAAAAGTGTGAACATGCTTGAGGTGGCAGAGCCAAAGAGGAAGTATTGGCTATTATGCAAATGCAGGGGAGAAAATTTCCATATCCTGACATGAGTATGGAAAAGAAGAGGTTGGAGAGGCTGGTAAGGTGATCCAAGACGTCATGGAGGAGGAAAAAGTGAGTACTTATGAATCTCCTTAAACTAAATCAATTTGGGAAAATAATATCATGAAGCAAGTCCTTGAGGCCACTATACCAGTAAAGATTGGAGATCTATTGGAAACCTTACCACATTTGAAGGTCACAATAGCACACAAAACCAGTACTAAGGAAGAACCAATGAAGGAGGAAGTAAAAGCAAGGAAGGACAATAACACTGTGCTACGGCTGGGAGAGTGTTCAGAGGATGGAACAAGTTCTCTCAATGGATTGTTCCATTGGCAAATGGAGTACGAGGTGTTTGAACCAAACTGTAATATGCTAGAAATTACCAAGATGGAGGGAGAGGAGGCCACGTACCCTAAGGAGTACAAGGAGTACAAAGAAGGAATGGCACGGATAGACGATAGATTAGCCCACTAGTTTGGGGAAGACGAGAGGATAAAGTACAAAAAGTCAATGGTGATAGAAGTTAACTTGGGAAATCAAAAGGAAACACCAGCAAAAACAAGCCATAACGAGGTATGTGAGTCATACAAGGGTAGAGAATTTTTGTGCAAGAACATGATAGGAGAAAAAGTAGAGAAAACAAATAAGGACCAAACTAAACGAAGTCCAAAGCTTATAAAAGCAACAACATCTTGAATAGGGAACCATCACTCACATAAGCCAAGGCACTAAGAACCAGAGCCTTACAAACGTGTACGGCTAAGAGGAAGAAAGGAATAGTCTGTACGCATGTTTGAAGGTACGGATTGTCCGTACGAGCGCCAAGGAAACAAGGAGACCACACGGATTTCTCGTATGAGTCGTACAAGGAGACACGGAGGCCATTTGAGCTATACATAAGGGAGTAACATGTCGTACAAGTTGTACGGAAAGAGGATCAGAGGCCATACAAACCGTACATAAGGGAAACACGGAGGCCATGCATACGTCCATATGTGTACGACAAAGAGTGGTGGAAGAAGTGGTACAGTACGCACTTCAAGGGGAGAACACGTCAAGGAGAAATTGGAGAAATCTCATAAGGACACATAGAAACAAAAAGTTGAATCAAAAATAGAATCAAACCGCCGAGATAGTTGCACAATATTGCAAAATGGTAAGGACAAGTAATGGCAAACCAAGCAAAGGGAAGGAGGTTCCATACACACGTGTGAAGAACAAACTCAAATGATGAAAGAAGGCTAGAGGAGGATTAGAATTTTCATACGAAACAGGACACAATAGAAGGAAGAAAATTGATTGTATGACAAGAAGAAAACGATGTAGCAGAGAATGGAGTGACTCCATCGTATGACGTACGGACTGCAAAGGACCATGCATCATACCTTAGAGGAAGTTGGATTGGTTGAGCCAAGTGTAGCTTTAAAGGTTATGATGTTTGAGTCATCTGGAAGACGACTTCTTTTGGGGGTGGATAATGTAGGGCATAATAAATCATTTATGTAATTTAAAGATAGTAATTGGGTTGGGTTAGTTAGGAAGCAAGGGGTACGTCCATTGGTTTCCCTAACCAACTAAGCACTATTTAATAACATTGGAACATGAATGATGTATGGTTGGATCTTGGCAATAAAAAAAAGAATACTATTTCCCTCGCAAATATCAGGTACAGTTGCCATTAGTAATAATTGCTTAGATTGGTATTGGTAATATTCAATTCATGTTTGATCTATCATGTATTGTAACCATTATAAAATACGCCCTATGCCCATGTTATACAGATGAAAAGCTTTATGAATATGAGACTTGATTCACAAAACAACCTTCACAATTGAAAGGGCAACTCCTCTCTAGTACTAACTGAACAATGAGAAGAAAATGGATAGAATAAACATGAAACTGAAAGTTAACTAGGAGGTGATGCACTAGAATTAAACCCACGCAAGGATCTAATAGTCAACGGAGAGAGAAAATACATGGCTATAGTGATGAAAAGAAAGGAACAATATTTGCATGCAAAAGGTTAGCGACTACTCAGACAACATTACCAAATCCTAGATTCAAACCAAGGCAACCAGAATGTAGAGAAAAATTGAGGGAAAGAAATCCTAACAAAAGCAAATAAACACAGAGATCAAACTATTTCAATTACTTAAATGAACATATTGATAGGCAAATCAAAATACAAGACCAATCACAAAAACTACTCTACTACTTCAAGGCATCTTATTTGTTGCAAACAAAAACTGAAATAAAATTTACAGTCTGCAGCTTTAGTTGAGCAAACCCAACTACAAGCATCGAAAATAATTGCGTCTTTTTATCAGCATAAACCAGAAAATCAGATTTGCAATGGCAATCATGCAAATAAAAAATGTGCTATAAAATAAATAAGAAATTGTATCTGCATACACCCCAATATTCTGCCGATTGGATTCCTGATTTTCTCAGCCCTAATTTGCCAGTTTGGGTTCAAGTTGAGATGTAGGTTCAAAAAATCAGTTTACCAGTACGGCAAAAATTTGAAATGGAGTTTCGGCTCGTTACCACAAAAACATGTAAAAATTATACATGCATACTAATGCAGGAGCATCCTAGGTGGAAGAGCAATCTTGCATCACCCAAAAATATTTTATTTTCAGCCTTTTTCTATTTAATAAGCACTAGTAGACAAGCTGGTTACTATTTATGGGAGCTTGCTATTTTTAATAAGTTTGTCATATGAGCTCGGAATGTTCTCATTTTCTAGCTCGGAATGTTCTCATTTTCTATATGAAGGTTCATTGTAGAGTTATAAGCCTAACATAAAAATCTCATTGCTCCAGTTTAAGTATCGGAGAAGTTATTGTAGATTTTCGGTGGAAAAACTTGCAGCAAAATCTTCAAGCTCACTGTTGGAGGCCTTAGAGTGCCCGGATGAGATCCGAAAACTTGACAGAAGGGCACTTGCGCCATTCCAAGCATATAGATCAAGAGTTGGCGTTTCCGAAAGTGGTTATAATAGCCAATTGGAGCAACGGTTCGTGAGTTATGGCCTTTCAAAGTTGGGCTACCCAAAATACCTAAAATAATTGTCAAAGTGTATCTGGCCAACTCTATATGTATTGTTAGACTCTGTCAGCCCTAGGTATTAAGTTTCAATGTCTAGAACCTTTCCAAGCAGCATAAAATTGCCTATTTAAGAAAGGCCCGAACATTGTAGAATAGCTCTAGGTAGTAATTTGCAACTTAGTCTTGCAAATTACTGTAATGAAGGCGCCCATGTGGGTTAGCATTTTGTACTTGTGAATTCTATAATTCCACATTTGCGGCGCAAATAAAGTCCATATTTTGTTCTCGCATTTGCTATTTTTTTTTGTTTCTGTCATGTGTTTATGGTATTAAGGGGAGCACCCTTCATCACATACATACATATATATATGATTGTGTGTGTGTGTCTATATGCAGCCAAGAAGCATGAATCAAGATTAAAATGTCACATAGTATCATATTATTATTACATAGTATCATATTATTATAAGCAAAAGAAACACTGTAAACTTGTAATCATAGCATCATGATCATACATACCATCATAACATCATATACTACAAGTTCAACATCAAAATATTAAAATATAGCACAATTCTAGTTGGCCCTCTGCACCCACAACACCTTTATAAATAGTAGGGTCAAGGCGGGCCCTCACAACTAATCTATCTCCGCCCCGGCAGGAATCTGCTGCTGCATCAGCATGCACAAAGCGTAACCTAAGATCTTGTAGGGTGGGGGGCAAGAGAAATCTCGGATGTTCATGGGCAATCCTACATCTACTTATGCGGGGTAATATCATGTTCAAGTATCATCGTTCCAACTTTCAACTTTCAACAATTGGAAATTTATGCTAAGTTTCAATCATCTAAGGGATATCTACTTCTTCATCAATGGCATTAGTTGATTCACAAATAGCCCCAAGGCCAACGAGATCAGCTGCACCAATAACATTCTTGCTAGTTAAATCTTCAAATGCCACAAACAAGCTGAGTACTGGAAGCATCCAAGTCTGTATGCTCTGCTTATATTCCATGCCTTCAACTCCCCATTTTTGTATTCATTCTACTTGTGTGAAAGGAGATGCACCTTGGAATGCACATAGACTTGCAACTTGGAATGCACATAGACTAAGTTCTTTGCTCTTTTTTGTTTCAGCCTGATGGAGCATAAATTTTCATAAAAAATCAGGGCCTCCATTTGTAAAATGATGTTGGAGATATAATCATCATTCGTACATTTCCTTGAAACAAAATTAACCTTGGGATTGTATACATTTCAGCAATGTCAGGAGCTTTTAATATGATGCTCCTAAGTATGATCTTGAATCACTGGAATTTCAAAACATGCCTGATAACTCTGCCACACACAACAGATAAAGTACAATGAGCACACTCATATCCTCAGACGGAAAAGCATATGACAGGCATTAATCCACTCTAGGAATCTATACTATGAGGATAAGACTACTTATAATTATTCATTTACTGATAATACTACATTATACTTTACTATTATATTATATTATATTTGTCAATTTATATATTATATTCTTTTCTTAGTATAATCTGTATTGTAATCTATTATTTATTTGTTTATATTTTCATTTTTTACTTTTAAATAATATCCTAGAAAAGGGGACATTACACTTCTTAGTCTTCCAATCCCATAACTAAGACCATTTTTTACTTTTAAATAATATCCTGGAAAAGGGGACATTACACTTCTTAGTCTTCCAATCCCATAACTAAGACTTCCTGCACCTATTTTGGGGAAGGTAAGAAGCTTTCAACCCCCCGGAATTTTTTTGATCTGCACATCTCCCAATTAAGTCTGTAATGGAAATCAATTACTAGATATTTGGACTCATCCACACTCTCTAAAGAGCTACCCTCAAAGATAAAAGTAATTTGCTGCTTTTTAATTTTCAAAGAAAAGATCATTGACTTTTGTCTTGGTGGTATTTACTTGTATCCCCACTTCTTGGCAAAGGAGCTCCAAAATAATCAAATGCTCTTTCAAAACTTGAGCAGATTTAGCAATACAAATCAGGTCGTCAACATATAGAAGTAGTCTTACCACATGGCCTGCCAAATGTATGTCTTCTACATTGGCCTTGTTTGACTACTCTTCAAGTCTATTGATGTAAATAGACCAGTAGGGGATAAATGACACCTTTGTTTGACTCCAATGTCACTCCCAGAACATTCAAACATGCCCTCCTTAGTTCCAATTTTGGCTTTGACTCACTCATATAGCTTATAAACAGAAGCTCTATATGCTTTTGGGACCTCCAACTCTTCCACTTTGTGCCACAAAATACATAATAATTAGAAGTTATTTTCTTAAGGTAGTATGGGTAGTTACTATGGGAAATGTATGGCTTTAGTGAAGATTATCCTAATTGAAATCGAAATCATTTTATATCTAATTAGAATATTATTTAGTTACTATTTAATGGTCATCTATGTATAATATGTAAGTTATGTAGATAAGATCATTTCAACGATCTTCTTCATTTTCTTGTTAGAAACTTGCTAATTTTGTATTCTTGTAAATTCTATAAAATGATATTTCTAATCATTTGTTAAGAAAACAAATATTTTACCAATTACTTCTCAGTAATATATCTAAGTTATATTGTTTCATGATGTGAACTTACAAATATGTTTTTGTGCTCTGCCATTTTTTATATGGTATCAAAGCATTCTCATCTTGTCCCTATGTAGATTGAATGAAGAAATATTGATTTTGGCTTCAGTTGTCAAAGCATTAATCCTTCCTACACCTGTGAGTAGTGCAGCACCATTTTTATCTTTTTTAGTAAATTGTGCTAAACGTAGAATGGTCCTTAAACAAGGAGGATACAGTGTGTTGCCTTTGTCCCCTCGGGGAGGCAGAGACAGCAACTTATTTTGTTTTTCGCTACACCATCTACTATGAGATCAAATCACGACGATTTATGCGATTCACGCGATTCGGTGATTCGATTCAAGCAAAACAATTTTTTGTGAATCAGTGAAACTAATCAGCGATAAAGGGTTTATGAAATAAGTCGCTCACTAAATTTCAAGGGTTTTTTAAATTTGCCAATTCGTGGGTGATTCAATTCTGATTCATGGCCGATTCACGATTCAATTTGGCTTCGCCGATTCCGATTCTTGTTACACAGTGTTCTACTGCTTGTTGTTCAAGAAGTGCAAGTCCCTTTCTACATTCTTCAAATGTACCAACCAACAGTGCCTTGCTCTCTATCTCTAGGAGGCCATGCATCTCTTCTTGATCACAATTTGCAACTTCACTTTCTGTCGGGACAGACTTCAAACCAGCTCATCACCTACTTCTTCACTCTTAGGTCTCCTCCCCGGGGGATGAAGTTGTTTCCCAGCCTTTCCTCTTCGTGTCGCATCAAATTTGTCACACCGTGCAGAGGATACACTTAACAGCATCACCCTATCTTCAGCAATTCTCTGAGACGGTCCAAGGTTTTCCATCACCCCAGACTATATCCTTCAGTCCTAGACTACTTGCTTGTGACAAGTATCTAGTCTTTTTTCTTTTCTGCTCTTTTGCTTTCCTATTGGTTCTTTTCGCAGAAACCATTGGGTGCTCCCATTGTTGGTTGTGGCCTTGTTGTACAATTTGCAGTCCCTTAGACCCTTGTGATCTCTCATTGAACATTAATTAATTTGATAAGTAGGAGATGATTTCCACAGCTAGTCAAATTGTGATGTGAATATCAGGATTTAACTGTGTGATTTTTGAGTCAAACTCGATGACCCATGTTTCATGAGTAGTGATTCAACATGAATCCATCTCTCATGAGAATAAATGGAACACTTAGCACTCATTGGATCTAGGTGATGCTCACAGGGGTGAAGCACCGGGACTTCCCGAGAGGTCACCCATCCCAGTACTACTCCAGCCTGAGCGCGCTTAACTACGGAGTTTCCTCCACAGTTAAACCCAAAGCTTGCAACCCCCATTTGCAAGCTTTGGGTTTAACTGTGGAGGAAACTCCGTAGTTAAGCGCGCTCAGGCTGGAGTAGTACTGGGATGGGTGACCTCCCGGGAAGTCCCGGTGCTTCACCCCTGTGAGCATCACCTAGATCCAATGAGTGCTAAGTGTTCCATTTATTCTCATGAGAGATGGATTCATGTTGAATCACTACTCATGAAACATGGGTCATCGAGTTTGACTCAAAAATCACACAGTTAAATCCTGATATTCACATCACAATTAATTAATTTATCTTACCTTATCTTATACCACTTTGACAGAGTCACCGTAACACTGCAATGTCTTTTTCATGCACAACAAAGTTTAAAATTTAAAGTGTTTCAAAAAGTTGATAAAAAGGTACAATAAAAGCCAGAAATAGTTTAAAGGAAAAAATTTGTATTGAGTGAGCACTTTGAAGTAGAGACTAGTTGTTTAAGTTCTGACATGATAATTGCTATTTGTCACTGCTGCATTAAAAGAATTTGAGAACAGCTGGTAGGAATGTAAAATTTACTCACATGAAATTGAATAAAAATTGCTCAATCGCTGAGTGTGCAATTTTTTTGGAAATTTGGGGACAATTATTTTAAAGCATGAGCATGAGTATGAAATCTGTTGGCATGCATATAACTTTGGCCGCCTAAAATGTTTGGTATAATTGTGAAGGTTGACTGCCCAAAGTGTGTAAAGAACTTGGAATGAAGAAAGTTAATTTGCAGATTGAATAAATATATATCAAAGGAAGGAGCCATAACCATGCAACAGTTATGATCATTCACTGGTGAATCTGGAGTGCATTTCACTACTCTGATTTGTGTAGGAGATTATTGTCTATATGACAAGATGGAGAGAATAGTCGTCCCAAAAACATTTTTCCTTGTGATGGATGCATTATAAGTCTGACCCCTATGTATGAGCACTTGTATGCCTACAATAATGATGCCATCAAAGACATTAATATTGTGCATGATGATTAAAATCTGGAAAGTCCAATCAAAGAATGCAGGTATCAGAGGATGCAGGTCTTTTATAATCTCGAGCTAGCATCTTGCTAAGAGGTGAAATACTACACAAGAAGCACCACATCATATTTGTGTCCCTTCTGATGGAGCCTAAATTTCCGATATTTTGAAGCCCCCATTTGCGCATCTTTTCTAAGCTTCTTATCCTTTACCCTGTTTATATTTTCATTTCCATATCCTTGAGTTATATTGTTCGTCATAATTAAATCTTAAGCATCATTCGAGCTATTACACTTTATGAGGCAAATCTCAGGATCATTGCTACCTTAATACTTAAGTTGCTCTGCTTATGTATTTTTATAGCTTCTCTTGCTGATGCCAATATCTCATTGTAGATATTATTCATCTCAAATTAAGGCATAGATATACAAAGAGAGAGAAAATCATGACAAACACACTTGGTTATGTTATGGATCATGAGAGATTTCTTTTGATAAATTTCCGAAATACTGCAGCATTACAGTATATACAGCTACAGGTCATTACTGCCAGATGGATTGGAGAAGTTTGCTCAGAACGGGGTAATTATGTAAATATTGTGCCTGTTGGAAATATAACATGTTTGGTTAATGAAAAACACATCTCAATTGAAGAAAAGAAATGATATTGGTATGAGCCTGGAATAGACCATCAAGCACACAGATATTTGTATCTATACTTCTTCCACAAGTTATATCAATTAGGCCTGGCACCTAAATGAAGTCACGTAAAGAGGAAATAGATGGAAAGTTTAGTATTAATCAGAGTTGCCCGAAACTTCTTTGTCATTCTTTGGGCGCACATATCCCCGTATCCAATTCGGAAATGTATCCAATACTGCCCGTATACACATTGAATATTGTACCCATGTCTGCCTAAAAACACTTGATTTTCCAACCGTGCCCAATACTATAGGATTTGATTTGTTTAAAAGATTAGACACAAATCTTCCCAAATTTAAATTTAAAAAAACTTTATTAAAGAATTTCTTTTAAAATAGTATATAAACAAAACCTGCACCAAATGAGAAAGACAAATAAAATGTTTTACCTTTTTCAGCAACCCGTGTTTTGGTTATCTTCTGATGCAACTCTACTATGTATACATATTGTAAATCGTTAAATTAACTTATAAATGTTTATGTAGCATTTGTGTCAATATTGATTTTCAAGTAATAAAAATCTCCTCTAATAACTTAGAAAACAGTGTTAAATATATGTATATGTGTTTTATTAATGTCGTATCCAGCCATATCCATATTGGGAGTCTTAAAAAATGGCCGTATCCATACCCAATACCGTATATGTATTTGTATCCATATCCATATCCATGCAGCTTTGGTATGAATATTATGGCAGTAAAAGCTATAAAGACAACTTACAAGAGATTGTTATTGCCTGATGAGTTTGCAAGACAATGGTGGCTGAGATGTGTAGCCAAACTACAGATCAAATTGGTAATCATAAGAGTATAATTAATACATCAGATACATTGATGAAGGCTTGCAGCAAATATATCATTTTCAGTCAAAGTAAATGAAACTGAGAAACATCGATTATGAAGGGAGATTAAAAGACATATTTTAATCTTGGAGACTATGAAGGGAGAAACATCAATGAAAGACCAAGTTGGAGACAACAAATAAGGAATGTGAGTTTTCAGCCAAGGATGGAAAGTAAAGTCTTCAGCCATTAATACCACAATGGCATTCGAATGGAGTAAAGCTACAATAGCAGATTAAATGAAATATGTTTATCACTGGATGGTACAAAATCATGGATTTCGAAACGTCAATGAAAAGTCACAATAAGAATATGGACATCGCTGACATGGCTGAGTCTTACCTTAGTGTTCCCACACTGAATACACAGTGGATATGATAACAATAATCTTGAAGAGGATATTTTACATGAATGGAGGAAGTGATGAATGGGACTAATTCTGAAAAGTGCGGTTACCTATATTCAGAGCCTTGGTACAGAAGCATTGAGTTTTATATTGGCCTCCATCAGTAACAATTATGGAATATGGTCTTTGGAGGTAGACCTAAGCCCAAGTCCAATATCAGAAATTTCTCAGCGAGTCACAGCAATTCTATTGCACTTGATACTATATAACGAAGTACGTTTGAGGAAAACATTCGCAACATATCCAGATGGCAATCTGTGAAGATTAAAAACTTTCCAGTTGTTTATTCAGATACCATCAGGAGTCCTTGTATGTCAAAGGCAAATCAACAAATATCACTGCAGTAACAGTGGAAGAATGTAGTAGCAATAAACCTTGGAAGTTATAAGTGAAGAGTTGACGTTGAATACCATGGAAGGGATATACTTAACGCTGAAGTATCAAAATCTCCCAGCAATTAATATATATATATATATATATATATAAAAGGAAAATTTAGCCCGACAATTCTAAATACACGATATATACGTCTTGCAGAGAGGAACGAAGCCCAGTAACAGATACCATAACAAAGAGAAGAATGTTATCGAATATCCAAGACTTGCAAAGAGACCATGATGAGTAGACAGCAGATAATTTATCTGTCACAAGTCATTTGCCATGTCTATAGACTTGAGGATATTTAGCACCAAGTTTTATATGATTCCGTACACAATATTAAAAACTGTATACTAAGATATCAGAATGAAGACAAACTATCTCACGGTGGTTTGATCTTCATCTGAGAGAAGCTGCAGAGAGTTTGAGGCATCTGATTCACTCATAGATATAACTCTTGTCCGGTGATTAACTTCTAATACTTTTTGTGGTTTTGATGCAGGAATACATGCAGAGGAAGAAGGATCTGTGTGTATGAAGAATATGGAACTCCCAATACGCCCACACATCATATTCAGGCATTATTCAAATCCGAAGTTATAGCAACGGTGAAGCAATATACAACTGCAACGACAAGAAAAGCACAGGCGAAATTGATAACTTTGTTTATTAATAATAATGATCGATAGCCCTGGCCAAAATATGCATGGATGACTTTTGTATCATTGCGAAAATGGAGACAGAAATGAATCTTTTCTTTGCCATTTACCATGACTAGGGAGGCCAACAGTGCAGAAGACTATAGTTCCTGTACATGTCAAACAAATTCAAGATTGGCATATTCGATCATGATTATATTCAGGAGAGAATCTGGAAGGAGGCGGCTCAGAAATTCATAAACAAATATAGTATACCGCTCTCCTGAGGCTGTTGGAGATTAGAACTTGTGATTATAGTGAAAATTATTTAATGGAACAAAGTAGATAATCAGTTCACTGTTTTGAAGAGTCGTGATGGTTGGATGACAACCGTAGAACTACTTATTCATCTATAATATAAGATGTAGAACAAACTGAGGGGACAATTACATACAATTTTATACAATTCGTAGAATTTTTCTGTAAACAAAAACTTATGCTCTCTTGCTATATGATTTTTTCATTGGCAAAGATTGAATGTTGAACAAAGCCTGTGGATATCAGATCATTAAGTAAACTTTTAAATGCAATTTTGGGATCGAATTGCAGTGGATCCATCATCAATAATGAGCACCTTCATTGCATTTTTGTTTCTGGCATAACCAATAAGCATGCTTATTTTATTTATTTGCACAAAGCTTTAGACTCAAAGAATATTATATAGTTTTGTCCTTTATAAAAAAAATTTTGAATTATGTAAACAATTTAAATACCAGATAAGTGGATTGGATCATTTATAGCATTTTAAACTCGATTATCATAGATATAGAGAAATATTTAATTGTTTCCGTATCTGTGTCTAGTTTGTCTCCATACTTTAGGAGTTAAAGCTTAATCTAGACTAGTTTATATATATATATGATCCGTCGCATCTTGTACTAAGTTGTTTATAGTTTAAGTGCATTGAATTTTATAAAGTTGTACATTATAAACTTGTAATACTGACTCTATTGCCATTTAAATTTTGGCACTGCTCTTCATATTACTTCCCATTCATAATCTATACACTGGCAAATATTTCATGTCTTTCCCTTGAAAATTAGTATATTCATTAATTCCATAATCTTTCTTTATTTCAAATACTCACATTTATATTATTATTTACTTTATCTTCACTCCAGAATCTACAAGTTTGAAGCTCTTACTTTCTAAAGTCATCATTGAAGTTACAAAGTTGGCAATATTTCAGCAATTTCCGCATTATTGTGCAAATTGAAAGTTTTCCATATTTCTTGCCATTTAGGAAGCTTTGTTGCATTCATATTCAAATTGATCTCCTATAAGCATCTTGGACCTTAGTGTTTTGTTCAGAATCAAATGCACCTACCTTGGCCTTGCAAAGCCAAAAGTGCAGAAGATCAACCTAATTGATCTTGTTACGTTGGCCATAACTGATTGGATATTCCAGCATCAAGTTGGAAAGACTCATAGGATTCCAATCTATGGTTTCAGGAACCAACACCTTTATGGAGCACAGAGGACTTGGCTTTTCTTGTGCACGCATTCAATATATCTACACTGGTAGAGGTTCTTTTGTATATCAAATAAGGGATTGTTTCCATAGCACAAGAAGATGTATATTAACACACTCAAAATAGATGCAAACTCTTGAAGGAGGGTTGTTCTCTCCTATGCAGCACTAGAGGAGGAATATGGACACACTTGGAGGTGCTTTGGACTTTTGGAGGAAAAATGTTCTCTCATTATGCGAGTATAGAGACATTTTATGTTCTCTCATGTTGTACTTATGCTTTGTAAGTCTGACACTTTATGTTCACTCATATTGTACATATGTTTTGTAGGTCTAGCACTTTATGTTCTCTAATGTTGATTATATGTTTTGTAGTTTTGGCAATCAAGAGATCTAGTTAGTTTGGTGTTTTTTAAGTGAGCAATGTAATGCCACCTTAGCGACATGATTTGAGATCTTCATATTTGATGGGTTTCTCTTTATCAAATGAATGTCTTGGTGTTTCATCCATCGTTGCCTCTCCTTCCTCATACTCTCCGTACTCCATTTGGAATAAATTATTTTCATCCTAATTTCTGTCATCTACCCCTAACATGTTGAAACTCGAAAACACCTCATAGTCTTCCATTTGCCAATGGAAGAATACATTTAATCATCTGGGCATCCTTCCAATTCGAGAACCCCTTCCTTATTAGGTTCCATGCTTTTCTTCCTTTCATCACCTTCTTCTTCCACTTCGGAATTAGACGAGGATGCCAAGTCTTCACTCACCATCTACGTTCGAAAATCAATTGTAAACTTGAGACCTCTTTCCATTGAGAGAGTATTTCGTTTCCAATTGTGATTCACCCTCGCTTGCACCAACCAACCTCTTCCCAGGATCACGTTGTATGCTTTTCTTTTCTACGGAATTACTACGAAGTCCAAAACAAAGGGTTGTGTTTTGATCATCACTCTCTGCACCATCAAAGCCCCAATAGGTTTAATACTGTGTTGGCTAGTGCCTACCAGTTGAAATGTTGGCAGCCACAACGTTGGTCGACCTAATTTTTTCCATGTTTCCTCCGGTAACACATTCACACTAAAACTTTCATCAAAAATGGTGTCCGTTAGGATGGTCCCAAGGATGCGCATCTCCACCACTGCAAGGTGTCTACTTGTGCTCACCACAAGTAAAATCGGATCATTTTTTGTTCCAACAGGACTCTTCTTTTCAAGGGACTTTTCGTTTTCACCGTAATTACTCTTTGTTGGTCCAATCAATGCCTTCAGGGATGGTGTCATGTTTACTATTGTTGATCTCGATTGTGGCATTGCGAGAAGGTCATTTAGTTTTATGGGGATTTATGCCTACATCACCTACCTTATGATGTTTTGCTCCTCGTTGAGGTACTCGCGATATCATTTATTTCCCTTCTTTCGGCCATCATTTCCTTCTCTATTTCAGCTTTCGCTTCCCACACCCTTTTTTTCTCTTCTTCGAGATTAGGGCACTTAGCTTTCTTCCTTTGTGCTTAGGTAACAGCTAACACTTCTTCCAGTCCCATAGACCTTTTGGTGGTCTTTTGTTTGACATTAATATTATTATCTTATCTTATCTTCATCGTTTGCTTCAATGTTTAGTAGGTTCACCCAAAGTCTTGGGCATATCATTGTGGTCTCCAAGACCATAACATCTACAAAGAAACTGCGGTGCTTCACTCTTAGAACAGTCCCTCACAAAGTGGTCGCATTGATTACAAGCGCAACATTGTATCGTCGGCTACACACTTGGGTCGTACTGTATACCACTGCGACCTCCATTATTACTGTTATTATTTCCACCTCTTCCTCATCGGTTGTTCTGATATCCTCTTAACGATGTCGTGTTGTTGTTTGTGTTCCCCATTCCCGCAACTACCAATGCAGATACCTCCTAAGTCACTAGAACTTGTTGGTGGCTCTTGGTTTTCAAGTTATATAGGCATTCTTTAGTGGAATGTCCCGCTCTCTAGCAGATGTCACAAAACTGATTTTTCGGGCAGGCACCCTTCATGTGGCCTTCTTCTTTACAATCCATACACCATAAGTCCCCATCGGTGCTTTGGCCAGGGCTTTTCTTCATATTCTTGAATTCTTTCATCATACGCAGCATATCTTTTTGCAGTGCCTGAATCTTCTTGTTTGATTCTCCGTCGCAACTCTCTCGCAAAGAATCATCTGCCTCCTCGGATGATCTACTCTTCTTCTTCTTCCCCGTTTTACTTTCGCTCTCGAGGTCCATCGCTCTATTATATGCATCAATGAATGATGTTGGGGGTACAATTTTCATCTTTTTTTGAAGTGCAGGTTTCAACCCTTCGATGAACCAACGTTTTTTCAAGCCATCAACCGGTGAGTTTTCCATCTTTCTGACCAACTCCTTCAGTCTCCATGCATACCCACAGACAATTTCATCCTTCCCTTGTTTGGTGTTGTAAATTTCGGCTACAATTTCATTATCATCTCTTTACAGTAGGAATTCTACTCCAAACTCCTTCAGGTGTGGCCATGTAGCTACCTTCACCTAATCAATGTCAAAGAACCAATTGATCACTACTCCCCTTAGACTTGTCAAAAATCGACACACCCAATCATCCTGATCTGTCACTCCATTGGTCGTCCATATGGTTTCACGTCCTACAATGTCGTATAGGGTCTTCTATACCATCGCCCGTGAACTTAGGCAGTTTTTGCTTTTGTCCTGCCATTATTGTTTGTTGCCTTGGTGCAATTGGTTGTGTTGGTTGCGTTGGTTGTGTTCCATAAAGGTTTTGGTTCTGCAGTGTGATAGATTTTGAAAAGAGGGTTGTGCGATTATCGAATTGTACTCGTTCGTATGGTGTACCAAGGACAAAGTGGTCACCCCACACTCATGCTCCTTGAGCCACGTTGGTTCCTTCTCCTCTTTTCGAATTCTCCACACGTAGTGTATGTAAATTTAAAAATTATTTCCTTGTTTCGTCAATTAGATTCAACCTTCATCGCGTCTCCTCTAATAAGTCCTTCATACTTCTTGGTCACCGACAATTAGGCGAACTGTGCTCTTAATTCAGTGCAACTCCTATGGCACTGTGTTCACCCTCTGTGACCCCACCGTGGTACCCATCAACACATTGCTTGAGTCGTTACCTTCGCTCAATTTGTTGTGCGAGGATCAAAGCCTGTTGTGCGGCATGGACATCATCATCATTTTGTTCTCTTTTATTTCTATCTTTATTCAACTCATTTGGCAACAAATCCTAAAAACACATCATAAATAATAAAAACACTTTTATTTATATATATTCTTTGTACATCATCATGGGTCATCTATGCGACCATTATAGAGTTTCAATGTTCTTTTCACACACACTCCATTTACATTAATTAACTCATATGCTCACAAGACTACGTTGCAAAGATAATTAACTTTGAAATAATGGAATGCCTCATGGAGCTACAGTGCGACCATAACCCCATTTCGATAAGGGTAGCCACCCACATTAAGGATCAACATAATGTCTCAAAACCTCTACAAAAGAAGAAGATGCTCCCGACCGGCAAAGTTTTAATGACACAAGAAAACCATAATATATTCTGAGACTCTCTTTTACAGCTATCTAAACTTTAGGGAAAGTATCTCAAGTTTGATAAACAACATTCCATGGACAAGGATGATCTTGTTCTTACTATCATTAAGGCCCTAAAGGAGTGTAAAAGATCTAAGGCCACAAGAGAAGACAAGAACACTTTTCTGGCCAATCCGTGGTTTGACAAGGAGTGCAAAATGGCAAAAAGGAGTTGGATAAATAACATGAATAGAAAAAGAAGCAAGAGGAGTATGTGAACATGAGAAGGATCAAGCTGATTAATCTTGGTAAAAGCAGCCCAAGAAAGTTTTGGAAAGAGCTTCAGCAGAGAAAAACACATTTAGAGAACAACATCACAAGAACCAAATGGCTAGAATACGCCAAAACCCTCTACAAGTGTGATTTGGGAGAACATAGAACCATGGTAACCGAGACTACAAGTGATTTATTCAGCCAAAAGGATATTATTCAAGGCAAAAGGAGGTTAGCTACAAGTAAAGCTCAAGATATAGATGGGCTACAGGCTGGATACTTAAAGTGGGGTGTCGAAACACTAGCACCACACATCACTAAGATTTTCAACAGTGTCAATAGAGAAGGCTTCCCTATAAATTGGACAAGTGTGGTGATTCTACTCCACAAAAGCGGAAACATAAATAACCTTTTTAATTATTGAACTATCATGATCAATCCACTCTTCGGAAAGTTATCTGGCAGCATGGTAGATCAAAAAATCAATAAATGGGCTGAAATAGAAGGCAAAAGAGCAAAAGGGCAAGCAAGCTTTAGACCAAAGCACTCTACTATAGATCACAACATCACTCTCAGATATTTGATAGAGAAAATTTGGGACACTCGAGGGGTTGAGGCTTTCTACTGTTTCATGGACTTCAAAAAAGCATTTGACATAGTGCCATGTAACAAACTTTGGGATAGAATGGAAGAGTTGGAAGTTCCTAAAGAACTTAGGTTTGTTGTTCACAGATTGGATGAGCAGGTCAAAGCTAAAATGAAAACATTGGAAGGGCTGTCAGAAGATTTTGGCAACAACATCGAGGTCAAACAAGGGTGTCCGCTATCTCCAACACTATTCGGGCTCTATATTGGCAAGCTAGAAGAATGGATAAACAAGACAAATGGTGAGGGGGTACAACTGGCTCACTTTGTGATAAGATTGCTCTTATGTGCAGAGGATCTCATCATAATTGCTAGAATGGCTAAAGGTTTGAAAGAACACTTGAAAGCTCTAGAAAGTTTTTGCCATGAGGTGGGAATGCAACTGAACACCAGCAAAACCAAAGTTATGATCTTCTCGCTAAAAAAGAATAGGGGTATACAAGATGAGTTCCTGTTTGAGGGTAACCCTCTTGAGATTGTGGAAGAGTACAAATACTTGGGCATAGATTTCCATAACAAACTCAATTGGGATATGTGTAGATTAAAAAGGATTCAAGGGGGCTAGAAGGCGTTATATTCTCTACAAAACAAGTGTAGGAATGCAGAATTATGGGATTGGACGACCATGAAAACTCCTTTTGGTCTACAATTCACTCTGATTATTCTATACACGTGAAGTTTGGGGCGACAGTATGTCTGAACAAAAATGGCAACTAGTAGAAAGAATTCAAAAACACTTCATCCCATGCAATCCTAAAGTCAAGACCACAGTATCTATGAGATCTTATTCGTTGAGGTGGGTTCCTTTCCGTTAGAAGCCGTCGCATTGGTCCAGATGCTAAGCTATCTAAAGAAAACCCAAGGCCTGGAAACACATCGCTGGCCCAAGCTAGTCATAGATGAAAAACTTGTCTGACGAAAAAGCACATGGATGAAGCAAAATGACAAATGGATGCGAAAATGGGATATCAACATCCATACTTGCCCGAATAATATTAAAGAAATAAAGAAGTTTTTCATGGAAAAAATTTCCAATATTCTATGGACAAGGCACATGGGGCAGAAAAAATCTTATTACATTAAAGAAATTAACCCCTTTTCTAGTCATGAGGAAAAGGCCTACATAAGAGCACTTATTAATTGGAGAGCAAAAATGTTGATAGCGCAACTCAAAAATAGTTCACACTGACTGCAATGTGAAACTGGTAGATGGCAAGTTCCAAAGGAAGAGTGGGCAGAGAAAACGTGTTTATTCTGTAATATGGGAGCGGTAGAGATGGAGCAGCACTTTATCAAAGATTGCCTAGCATACAGTGACATCAAATCTGGTTATACAGAAATATTACAGAATAGGGACTTGAACTACTTATTCAAGAAGGATCAAGTGGAGAGAACAGCAACTCTGATTATCAAACTTCAGCAAAGTAGAGACAAGTTAACCAAAACTATGTAGTTAGATTAGTTTCGCTCCTACCTTGGGGGGTGATCGTGTCGGTCCCATAGGCTACTTTAGCCTCATGGACGTCATTAAAATCTATCATATCATATCATATCATATCATTCCCACGGTTGAAAGCTCGTGGGTTAGATCTCTATTGGGTTTAATCTCAATCATCGGATTCCCGACGGTTACGTTCGCGAAAGGCCCTAAGAGTCTACTGCCTTCACTACTCCTCAGCTTCCTCTCTTCGTCATGCTTGTGCAAAGAGCACTTGCACAAACAATCGAGGTAACTGGTACAAAAGTCGGTTGGCAACAAGGTTGATGTTCAAAGCGTCCCAAACTATATCCTTTGGGACTTCCTCCATATGGCTTCTCTGGGAACGAATGTTTCAATCATCACATGAAAAAGTATATGGAAGTTCTACACCAAAGCATGCTCATCTTCGTACAACTCAATCACGTCGTCTTCATTAGTTATGATGTTTTGTAGTGCAAGTATTCCCATTTATGCCATCCACTACATTGCACTTTCTGGATTCAAATCGACAACGGCACCAAATGTTTACCATATAGGGCAAACTAGATTAATGCATATCACCATAACAAAACTAAGACATAAATGCAATGCTTTAGGAATTAGACATATTCTTCATTAGTGTGTATGTGCTACAGTACATCATACACAAGTACAAGATAGAACATGAATCGATAATACTGAATGCTCAATGCCTTCTCGAGAGAGTGTATATATAGATCCCGAAGGGGTGTGACCGAACTGTCGCGTCATAAAGGAAAACCCTTCAGACACTAACTGACATCTTAACTAATTCCAATGGCATAACACTTCTGCCGAAAACAAACAAAAGCAACATGATAGCCTGTCTTCTAATGCTGAAATAGAAATCAGATTCATCTTAAGGCTAGGAACAAAAAGAACATTATTCATGTGAGGAGGAATTTCGAAATCCAACTACAAGTAGAACTAGAACCCTTCACAGAATAACTTGCATCATCACCAATAATGACTTGAAGATGCGAATCCTTTTCTTTCAAGTTGAAGAGGTGCTCTCGGTAACTAGTAATATGACGAGATGCTCCACTATCAATCAGCCATGTATCATTCTTTGTAGGAACATTGCTAGAGAGTGCAGAAATAAATAAGAATTCTTCATATTTTTCACTTGACTCTCTTTGAGGAGAAGAGTTCTCAACATTAGCAGCAGCAGCTGCTGGAGGCTTTGGTCTGGAGGTACAATCTCAAGCAAAGTGTCCAAATCTGTCATATCTAAAATGCTGGATCCTAGAAAGATCCCTCTTCCTTTTCATGGAATCAAGAGCTGACTCAAAGTTCTTATCTCTAAATCTTTTCAAATTCCCTTTCTTCCCTTTCCCTTTTAAAGTGTGGGCCACAAGTACATGATCATCTTCATGATGATTTTTACGTCCATTGCCTCTAGCTTGTAGTGTGCATTCTTCCTGGAATGAAATCTGCTCTCAACTTGCAAATTTAGGAAGATCATCTCTCCCATTGACAACTTGAATGAGGCTTCCCAAGAGTGGGGAAGTTCATTCACGGCAAGCATGACCAAATCCTTATCTACAAAACATTCTCCAATTGCACAAAGTAGATCTTTTAACTCTGTAATTTTCATGAAATAAGAGACAACTCACTCTTCTCTAGCCATTTGACAAGCAAAAGTTGATGTCTCAAGGCTAGAGCTCTGCTAGTGTTATTGAGTTCATACATGTCCTTCAGAGTTTAAAACATCTCTTTGGCTGAACTCAACTTTGAAACTATGGGACCCAAAAGTTCTTTAATTGCAATCAGAATCTTCCTAGCCATGATCTTGTTCTTTTTCCATTGAACTTTCTCAGCATCTTCAAAGGGTTCATCGGGAGTAGAATTCACGTAATCAATAAGGTCATTATCTTCAAGTGGAATCAAAATTCAAAAGTTCCATGAAGAGAAGTTTTGAAGAACCATCTAATCTATCTTCAACTTTCAAACCATTTACCATTGTCAAAAGTTGCAAACAATCAACTGAAAGTAGAGCAAATTTAAAAGGTATAACAATACTTTTGGTTCTAGATCGTTTCCGTACACCTGCTCTGATCCAATGTTAAATTTATGAACCAGAAATAAATAATGCAACAAATGAAATCACAAATACAAATAATCAGATCACACATAGCATTTATCATGGAGAAAACCCTACTCACCGAGTAAAATTACCCAGCCCACCAAAAATAGATAACTTTATTCAATTTCTCAAACACATTACAAAATATTTTCTCCTTTTCAATGTCTACAAAACTCAATGATCACTCATAGATCAAAGTTAACAATAACCAATAGAGTATCATTGATAAGAAGCCACGATACACAAATACACAGTTTCCACAAAATAACACTGCTACTTATGCACAAGATATAAAAGAACACAATCACTCCTTATACACAGTGTTGAGCAATATTCACAATACAAAGATATATCTCAACATCAGAAAATTGCCTCAACCACATACACGGCTTCATAACCCACAATATCAACAAACTCAACTTCTCATATGAATATAACAGATAGAAAATGAACTGCTCACAATAGCGTATAGAAACAACACAATTACAAGTTTGACCGGTCCCCCAATTGAACTGACGCAGAACAAAATACTGTTGAGAATGAGGAATGGTGGAGAAAGGAAAATTGATGACAATATTGAAGTGACCAATAATCAATTTGTCCTGATATGAAACAGTATAAGTAATGCAATGACAGCATATACGCATTGTTAGATTTAGGATCTCTGCAAATGTAATAACATTGCCATTGAATTGGCGTGTTCCAATTGCAGATTTTCTTCTCATATAAATATGAGGAGACATGTCTCATGAAGAGACATGTCTCTTCATGAGACATGTCTCTATAGTTAATCATCATTTGTTAGTATATTTAATATAACTAACCATATATATATATATATAAAATGACAATTTACCATTTATAGTGA
Organism: Cupressus sempervirens; assembly: GCA_028749045.1. Lineage (NCBI taxonomy): Eukaryota > Viridiplantae > Streptophyta > Pinopsida > Cupressales > Cupressaceae > Cupressus > Cupressus sempervirens. Next base: position 708,157,139 of record CM053787.1, read on the forward strand.
ATCTCATAATCATATCAATCTGACTGAACTACATTTTAACACTCCCTCTTAGTTAGGAAGGATTGATATAGAACATACTATGTTCTTGAGTATACGGAAATATCATCTCACTATAATATCCCTAGAATGGCATATCAATATGAATTCATCAACACACGTGTAAATTAACATATGGAATTTACTTTAATACACTATGAGGCTAGAATCCTCAACACTCCCTCATTAGCAAAGGGGGAATTAAAGTAGATATAAAAACACCAATTGAAATGTGGTCTAATAAGTTATGGTGTCCAGCAAGATCTGGCTCGAAGAACCATAATAAATGGATTTTCATGTTGTCCGGCAAAATCGCCCAAAGACCCATGAAGATTATCAATGCGTCCGGCAAAATCCGGCCCGAAGAACAAGGATAACCCTAACTTCAAGACAATGGGTTTTCATGGTATCCGGCAAGATCTAGCCCAAAGAACCATGAAAGTTATCAATGTGTCCGGTAAAATCCGGCCCAAAGAACAAAGATAACAGTAAATTCAACCATTGTTTGAAGACAGATCAACTATAATAAAGTCGTCACTTTAAATAAGATCAGAACACAAGAAAGGTCATCACCTTTCACAAGAAAAATCGTCACTTTTCACAACACAAGCTTGCAAGCAATTTTATATTCATGAATATATTAGTTAATAAATGCATTTACCAAAAAAATATATATATATATATATCATACAAAGTTTACCTCTGAAGTACACAATTTCAACTTTGTAAAAGGCTTGGTAAAAATATCAGCATTTTGCTCATTTGTAATGATATAACTCATCCTTGTGATAAGTGCACCAATATCACAGGATCACTTATGATTAAATCATTAAGCATTTTCTACAAGAGTAGATTTATCACTCTGAAGATTTATCACTCTGAAGTGATATGGTCTACTACCTCTGAATCAAGAATTAATCTTTTCAACTTTTAGGTGATAAGTCAATACTCTCTCATGATGTACATAGAGGTAGGCCCATTAAAATCACAAAGTCACACCCATGTATTTCTAGACTTCCTCTGATTATAAATCTTCTAAGCTCCAATGTTTACCTTAGAAGAGGTGTCAGACTCCCTCTTAATAAGGAAGGATACTCATAATCTCGATCATCATGGATATTTGCTTCAAGATCCTCACTTTATCCTTCTTTATCATTATAAGACTAATGAATTCTAGATCACAACTTCTTTGGAGCTACTTCATAAGATTGAGTTTGCACAATATGCCTAATGTACCATCCTACTTTTCCTGCAAGATCAACTTTAGATACAAAGGAAAAGATCAAGGGAAATAGCTCATATAATACATATAGAATTACAAATAATAGAGAGAGTATAAGGAATTAAACTAATATAAGATTACTTATCTACACATGAATATTCAAGAATTGTCTTTAGCGATTGGAACATCTCCTCTCTAAGTAAGGTTCAAGTGGTAATGGAACATTGCCTATTTATTCCCCCCTCAATGTTGTTGAAGATAGTAGCTGCGATAAAGATCTTCATCTCTGGAAATATGAACATTATTACCATTATTGTCATCTTCAGTTGAAAAGGACACTTAAAGTTTAATTTGTAATATTATAAATGTAAATGGCATGTGTCATTCACATGCATTGAGGCATGAATATTCGAAAAGTCATATTTAATTATAGGAGTTATGAGAAACTCAAGAGACCTTCGGTTAGAATATGAAGAGTCTCTTCTATTGTTATATATTCGCATCATGCGATAAGCATTGTACACTTGAACATTTTATTATCAATAAAGATATTTTGTGTTGTGTGGTTGGGTTTTTCCCTTCATTCTCGAATGGTTTTCCCAGGATATTTCTAGTGTTTTTTGTTTCCGTTTTCTCTTTCTATTTGCTGGTTATTATCTTTGATTTATGGGCTATAGTTTCAACATGGTATCAAAGCTAGTCATGATTTCTGCAATGAAGAAAGCTTGTTCAGAGTAGCATGAAGTGTGAAGTTGGAGTCTGTCTATGGATTCCTCTATTAATCTTTTCATCATGGTTCAAAGGGAATTCCTCTCAAATGTCATTAGGAGATCAAATTTTGCTGGGTCGCCTGATTCGTTATTGTCATAGGGATGGCTGGAGAAGCTTGTAATGGCGGGCTGAAAAAAGTATCATCGTTCCATAAAAATTCTAGAGCAATACATTCAAACTAGCAGCGCAGTCAAATTAGATGCTATCATCTTAGAGATAAGTATTCCTTTATTTTTAATGAATGTTTCTTTTAGCTAGCACTTCCCTTTGTCAAAATCATCTTGTATGTCCATGTGTCATTCCCATCAGTTTTGATATTCACGGGAAGTTAATTCTAAATATTCATAACGATCCATTTTTTATTTTATTTTTGTCATCCGATCTTACTCCTATCGTGGATGTCACCGTTTTTTTTTTCCTCTCTTTTATATTATGGCGTCGTGCCAGTTTATTTTGTTACTCCCGATGTATCAATTTGGCCTTTTGGTCGTAGTGGAGGAGGTTTGTTGCAAATTTTTTTATTAATCTCAAGCCAATCCTCATTTGCCATTAGGAACTCACCTTCCTTACGGATTCCACAAGCTACGAGGCAAAGGTGATGGAAGAGAAAGAAGGAAAAATCACGAGGGCGAGCGAGCGAGAGAGGGAGTTATTATGAATGGCAAGCATAGCTAGCTGCATTACAATTCTCTTAATCCCTGCATACCATAGCACAGATTTTGAAGTGCACAGACACTGTATGGCGCTCATCCATTCCTTGCCCCTCCGCCAATGGTACACCGACAAAAGCAGCCCATGGACATTGGATTACCCTCCTTTTCGCCTAGTTCGAGAAGCTCCTCTCTGTGTCGAGTGCAAGGGTGGATGCCCAGATGGTGGATCTGCATATGCACAACTACAATGCCCAAACAATCGTTGTCTTCCAAAGGGCAACTGTATTTTTCGCAGATCGCTTGCTCTACTGGGCCTTATGGAGGTGCTGCAAGAAGCTCAACCTAGAGAAGCAGAGGCTTGGTTATATTGCCATTGTTTGGTCGCCCACTCTCTTCATTGTGGACCATATTCACTTTCAGTATAATGGATTTCTGTTAGGGATTCTCTTGATATCGATTTCTTATCTTCTCGAGGGAAAGGATTTGATGGGTGTATTGCTATTCGTTGTTTTACTATGTTTTAAGCATCTGTTTGCTGTAGCGGCCCCGATGTATTTTGTGTATTTGTTGAGGCACTATTGTGCAGGTTGTTACAGGGTCTTAAGGTTCTTTGCCTTGGAAGCTTCGGTTTTGTTTGTACTTCTTCTTGCATTCGGACCGTTTCTATATTATAAACAGCTTAGTCTTCAAGACAGTGGTTTTTTTGAAAGCCATGAGTTGTTGATGGAGGACCCCAGCCCGGCCAACTATTGAAGCCTTGGGAAAGATTTCATGGACATTATATTATCAAGAACACAATGATAGATACATACAGTGGTGCACAAGGGTTATGCAATCTCCTAATTCTACATGAGTGCTTTTATGCAGAAGACGATCAAGTACTTCAGTTACTCTTTTATATGTTGACCAACTGATCTCTAGATGGAAGATGTTTGTGTGAGGAATCATGCAAAACAAAGTTAAAGTTCTGGGCAAGCTGTACATCAAACAATTCATTGATCTTCCTTTTATAGGTTTCTGGTTATATTAGCACAAAGGTTAGAGGGTTGATTTTCTGTGCACATATTTTCCCCTCTCCCTCTCCAAATAATATTACTCTTTCTCAAGTTTTAATTATTCTAAAAGTTATTTTTGAAGGCTTATTTTCTGAGAATTTTGTTATAACCTAATGCGGTGAACTCTGTTGTGGACTCTACTTTTTTTTAATCTCATTTATGCTCCTCAAGTGTGATTAGATTGTCAAAGAGAGTCTGCATACCAGTTACATTTAGAAGAAATGAAAGCCACAATGGAAGGAATGCTAGTTGCTTGTACAGAATGATATGAAGTCCAAGGGAACCAATAAGGAGAAGGATAATGCGTCAGGGATGTTTCATAATTAAGAGGGAAATTTTGTGCATATTCTTTTATGATATTTGCTTACAATATGATCAAATATTGAGAAGTAATTTATGATTATAATGGAGTTTGCTGAAGAAATTTATTCAAGAAAATAAATGTCTCTTGATGACATGCAGGATGTTTTCTTGCAACTTATTTTTGAGTTATCATTTCACTAGGAATAGTGAATATTCTAATATTGATTAGAATTGTCATTAATGTCTATTTTCGTTGCAGAAGAAAAGCAACGATTAAGAGGGAGATGTTTTTAGCTTCAGAGGGAGGCTATATAATTAAGAGGGAGTACTAATGAAATCTCCACCACTCTCATACATACTTGTGATGTTTATAAGATTTGTAAAATTTGAGACTTAAATGGAACTAAGTTTTGTTATGTCTATTTCCATTCATGTGAAATCAACAATGAAATTGTAAGATCAGCTATGATAACTCTTTCACTATGCGATAGTGAACATCATGTTGAGAGAGTCCATGATGTCATCACGTTGAGAGATTCTGTGATGGGAGTTGATGTCATGTTGAGAGATTCCATGACAATTCACATTGAGAGAGTCCGTGAACAAAGGCTTAGCTATGAGTCTTGCAAATTTTTCATGTTGAGTTATTCCATGAATATGATTGGTTGTTATAGGTTTTCATGTTGAGTGATTCCATGAATGTGATTAATCGTTACAAGGTTTCATGTTGAGTGATTCCATGAATGTGATTGTTACAGGTTTTCATGAATCTTATAGAATATATTGTAAGATTTTATCATTAACAATTTGGTTGCAGTTTTATGTGCTAAAGATTCTCTCAAGCTAAGAGGGAGTGTTGAAGATAGTAGCTGCGATGGAGATCTTTATCTTTGGAAATATGAATGTTATTACCGTTATTGTCATCTTCAACTGAAAAGGGCACTCAAAGTTTAATTTGTAATAGTATGAATGTAAATGACATGTGTCATTCACATGCATTGAAGCATGAATATTCGAAGAGTCATATTTAATTATAGGAGTTATGAAAAACTCAAGAGACCTTCGATTAGAATATGAAGAGTCTCTTCTATTGTTATATATTCGCATCATGGGATAAGCATTGTACACTTGAACATTTTATTATCAATAAAGATATTTTGTGTTGTGTGGCTGGGTTTTTCCCTTCATTCTCGAAGGGTTTTCCCAAGATATTTCTAGTGTTCTTTGTTTCAGTTTTCTCTTTCTATTTGTTGGTTATTATCTTTGATTTCTAGGCTATAGTTTCAACAAATGTAAAGTTTCCACTCATTCTTATATTGTTGAACATTTTAGAATTAAATATGAAAATTCCTTTTCAACTTGTTCTTTTGATCATTTAAGGCCCAAACATTCATTTAGCTTAACATTAGAATCAAACACGTCCTTCCATTTTCTCAAGCTTGTCCACAAAATACCAATATCTTGATTTAGTATGGTTGTGCCACATGAATGAATATCTTACAATCTACGTATTCCTATCATTGGTGAATCCAACACAACGTGGTTTACTCCCTCTCTTTCAAGGTTGTCTCAAATGAGATGTCAAGCTCCTAGTGAATCTTAATCTCCCTCTTTTTCCTGCAAGAACATTCTTGGAGGAAAAGATCAAGGTATACAGCTCGTATGGAAATATAAGTAAGAAAGAGACTAATATATTACACACGGATAATAATTCTACACAATAAGATCATTCAATAAGATATAGATCTCACTTTAAACTATATTTTCATCTTATTATTTTATTAATGCTACATAATAATATATAGTAACCTATTTCACTTATATTCAAATTATTTAAAATATGACTTCATGTATAATTTATATATATATGTCACATTATAATTGACAATCGCATAAATTCATATAATATTATTATGATATTCAATTAATATTCAAATATTCTTATTTCCTCGTATAAAAATATTATATTCAAATGTTCATATTCAAACATTCACATTCAAATAATCATAACCAAATATTTACTATAGAAAATAATGCATTATTTAGATATAATCAATTATTTCATCTTACCATACTTTTACCCAAGGCGTGGAGTCCACACTTCCTCTATGTCTGCTTTAGTTGAATAAACCTTCTACCAAATGCATTATTGCTAATCGCCTTCCAATTTAATAGATTTACCATATTTTCTATGATGCCATTTCCACGTGGCTACTTTCACCTTTTAACGGTGTTTTCAAATGCAGGGGATTCTATTTTTATTTTATCGATGATTTTACACACAGTGTATTTACCGCCAATATTACACAAGACAACCATGATTCTCAATTGATCCGTCTGATAATGAAAGATGTATAGTGGGAGGAAAAGAATATCCATTAAATATAGGCAACGAAACAACTCCTGTCGTTCCCAATCTAACTTGGCTTCTTCACAAGTAGCCAACACAGATCAGATTGTAATGGAAGAGAACATGTATTTTTCGTATTTATTATCAGATCCCTTTTCATAAAATAGTTAAATCAAGCTCACAAGCTACTTAGTCTACTTCCCAGGGAGTCCCATACTCGGAAAAGTTCATCTCAAATAATAAGCAATTACACACATAGTTAATTATTTACATAATTGAATATTTAATTAATCATCATAATGATAATATAATTTACACAATATTTCACAATATTGAGCATGACATCCTTAATTATCATTAACTCTATTTAACATTATATCCAAGTTCATATATATTTTTAGAAATAATATAATGATGTTAATGATCCCAAATTAATTTAAATCAATAACCCTTATTAAATATATATATATATGCACCTTGTGTACTTTATTACTTACTTGTCCGCTAATGTCAGTGACTATGAGCGACTGTCATCACTACCTGTCATTGACTGTCACTTACATGTTCACCAATATAGTCATCACTACTCATTCGATGTCTAATTATCACAATATTCTGATATGTCTAGGGTCCATCTGTCTCTGCCCGCATGTATCTCATGTTGTGCACGAACATCGCATCGTCATCAAGTTGGAGTTTGGATTCATTGACAGTCCATGAAATTCTAAAATATTTAAAGTGGCCTCCAAACATCTGTAGGAGTCATTATCATGCTCTCAATGATTCTCTTCAGGCATCTCCATGGTGGCATAACAAATTTCTCGATAGGCTTGTCTTCATAATCATGCAGTGTTATTGTGTTCCAGAATCACCATTCTACATAGTCATCCAATCAAGTAACCTCTTAGGAAAATAGAGGTGTCGCATATGTAGAGAATGAGCCATTGAGACGCTTCAGAATATATATGGAGAATCTCCTTTGGACTACCAGATTCAGGACAATAGGTTTGGATATGTCTATTTAAATTGGGGTTGACTGTCCAGTTCTAAAACTGAACCACAAATCATCGTTCATTTCTTCTTCTTCTTCTTTTTGTGTAGATGCTTGGTAATTCCTTTACATTCCATCCCTTACTTTACATGTGAATGTTTCTTTCTTTCCACGTAATATCTGATTCAAGATATCTTCATCGTATGTGGGATTGTACTCCACGTAGTCTACAACACTTCCATGGTGGCAGTACTTTAATATTCATTGCTTGAACCACGGGGTTGTTCACTCCTTTTTTTTCATACAATTGTTGCACTTTTGATTTGAATGTCTTGCAAAATGACATATGCATGGTATTTGTTTCCTCTATTGAAGTCGCACTATACTTCATAAATATCTAAAAAATTCATTGTTGTTTACATAGTTATTTTCTTTGCACATAATCGGTTTTAGTTCTCAGCACATAATATTATTAGGTTGTCAATATTTGACTTGACAGTTGTTAGTTTTCTGATTGCTAATAACTACATATCTTTCTTTTCTTATTTTTATGCTGATTTGATCCTCAACTTGTCACTACCGTCAATTCTTTTCAAAGAATAATTTATTTTTTATTTACTACATACTCAGAATAAATTGCCGCTACAAATGTATTCTGTAACGTATATAAACATCTGACATGGAAGCCTCTGTGGATTTGCTCAAAAACAACACCATGAACTAATTGCTTTGTACGTCAGTAATCAGTCCTTGTTCAGATTCACATATTTGAATATATGATTATGGCTTTCGTATTTCCCATTTTGATCTGACTTGGTGATGCCTTGGTCAATGATCTGCCTGCTTCGCTGTTATGTTTAACTCCCGTGGTAAGTTGAAGTTTGTCTTCATAGGGTGTTGATTGTGAATGTGGGCCCAACTGTTATTCATTTTTCACTCCACTCTTATATTAGTTAGATTTGCAGCCTTGCTCTGATACCATGTTAGGTTTAGGATCTCTACAAATGTAATAACATTGCCATTGAATTGATGTGTTCCAATTGCAGATTTGCTTCTCATATAAATATGAGAAGGAGGAGACATGTCTCATGAAGAGACGTGTCTATAGTTAATCATCACTTGTTAGTATATTTAATATAACTAACCATATGTATAATATATATATATATAAATTATTATATATATAATATAATGTGTAATATATATATTATATACATAATAATATGTATATATAAAGAATATATATCTAATGACAATTAACCATTTATAGTGAATCTCGTGATCATATCAATCTGACTGAACTACATTTTAACACGCATATGCATGGAGTCTACGTAGGCCCAGCAAAGATGATGCCACATCATCATTTGCGATGCGACAAGAGGCTGAATAGAACAATAAAAGAGAGGAGGAATATGATGCCAGCACAACATTAACACTTTGACACTCGAAGTCATATCCGCAACACTTCAACAAAAATGAAGGAAAAGCACACATCTCTAGTTGAATATGAAACTCTTCATAAGACCAAACTGAGAACATGGGCAGAGAATAAGAACTCCAGACAACAGCATCAAAAGGAACTCCAAGTAAGAAACAGAGAACAACAAAATGAACCAACAAATGCAGAGACAATCAGCACAAGTAAGATCTATCTCACAGGTATCAACAATTCAACATAAAAATCCATAAATATGATTTGTTATATGTGGCCTATTTAGTGTCATACCATGGTGTATTGTGCTTGTGCGTCTTGGCTCATTGGCTGCTTATTTGGGTGATTGTACCAAGTCTAGTATGGTAATGCCAATGTTACTAAATCCTACTTTTATCCAAAGTGGTGTAATAAAGAGGAAATGTTGAAATATATTACATCTTTGCATATTAATATAGGTTGGTAAATAATAAATATGCAATAAGTAAAATTTTGTAAGTAGCTAGTTGTGAGGAAATAGGGGTTTATAAGACAACTATTTGGTTGGTTGGAATAAGATTCTTAATACAACCACTATAATCGAAAGAAGAATTATCTCTCGGTATCCAAAAAATATAACATTGTCTATGAGTTGCATATCATTTGTTGCTTTTTCCATTTCAATTTGGTATTTGATACAAGGACCCTAAGTTTTATTGTATGCACGTATATGATTGTGAAATCCTTACTATCAATACATGTACTCAATTTTGATACTTCTATTTGTTTTACTTGTTTATTGTGAGGCTTGGAAAATGAGGAATTGAAGGTAAGTTTGAAATGTAGGTGGAGGTTAGTAGAAGACAATGGTCGAATAGGCTACCTTATTTTGCTAATAGCTACAATCAGTGTTACCATGAGACATGTCTCCCCCTCTCCCAAACACATCTCAAAGATGAAGAAGTATCTCAAAAACTTTTTGCATCTCGAAAGACCTCAAAAAAGGTTAGAGACTGCATAATAAAGGCTCTAAAGACTCCGAGTTTCCAAATCCAAAAAGAGAAGTCTCACCGGCATCTCCTGATTAAATAATAAATTTAAAATATAACATTGAATTATTTTATGTATTTTGGCCCTCATTTTAATGTTTTCCTAATGCAAAACCAATAGCAATTTAAATTATTTAATCATTTAAGTCATCATCATCCTAGATAATAGATAGATTTCTGATTGTCGTTTACAGTTCTAATTTTTTTGTTTGCATATCAACAATTTAGCATTAAACTATATATATTTGAGTTTCAAATTTGAATGTGTAATGATAATCTCAGCAATTATTAATCTGATATGATGTCAATCATATGCGATATTAGGAAATTAGATATGACTATGAGATATGTAATGTGAGTTTTGAACTATTTGACTCTATATAAATGTGACATTACTATTAGCATTTAGTTTAAAGTTTTGGTATTTTGTATTTAGTATTAGACTTTTTAAACTTTTAATGTTCAACACTCATATGTATAACTTTTCATTATTCTTATTTTCACAGCACTATGTTATGAATCTATGGTATTTCTTGGGAATTATTAAATTATATTAAAAAATAAATTGGCGTGTCCAAGTACCCCCATCTCCTTTTTTTTTTAAATAGTTGTATCAGTACCAATAACAGAGACCTCCAAGTCTCCCCGTCTCCTGGTAACACTGAACTACAATAAATTTAGCTGAAAATGTTATATGATTATCATTATGGTGATGGATACATTGTGTGAAGGCTACATTGGAATAACTCAAAACATAAAAAATAAAAATAAAAATCAGTCAAGAAAGCTACAATTTATTTCAATGACATGATACTTTTTATGCAAGTGGTAGCTAGAAAGTAATTTTGTGTTGGTTTGGCCAAGTCAAACATAACCATGTAATTGTCTAATTTGTACTAGGCATTTGTAAATTGAACTGATAGTTCGAGCATTTGATTGGATTTTGAGATAAACTAAGTTGTTTGCCAATAAAGGTTAATGACAGTAAATTTCTTTTGGGTTAAACATGTAAAATGATTGGTCATTATTCTTGGTTCAATAGATTCATTGAATCTATGATTAAATGTATGTAGCATCTTTATGAGAAAATGTCTAATGAATAATGATCTTGAAATCCAAATGAAAAACATCTAAATTTATCTTGTTAAGAAGAAAGAAATTAAAGTGTAAACTTGAAAACATACAAATGTTTTTTTAAATTAATTTATATAAGATAGGAACTTCTAGTGCTTGCTCTTATACTGATAATATGTTCATGAAAGATCATGATGTGTTTTGAGTCTATAAAAGAAGCAATTCTCAATTACCTTAAAATTGTTTCTGCATAGACACCTATGAAAGATCGTGATCTTCTTTGAATCCATGTAAGAAGCAATTCTCAATTACCTTAGATTTGTTTCTGCATAGACATCTATGAAAATAGAATGAGAGAGAGAGATGCATGATAGAATAACAGAATGAAAGAGAGAGTGGCATGACTACACTACAATATTAGGACATGTACATATCTAACTATACCAGATGTTTTAGTACAACATAGCACATTTGCAATGTAAACATCATGTGCCCACATCGAAACAACTGGTGTAGCATACATGCATGTATGCTGCCACAATTGTTCGATGTGGTTACACGATACTCTTCATTTGTGCATGGGTACATATACACAACTGCTATCATGCATTTGTGCATGTGCACAAATAAGTCTACCGTAATCAATAATTGCTTCTCCCACAAACTCACAACATATCATGTTCTAGTTTCATCAATATATTATGACCACAAACCGTACCAAAAGTTCTGACCACAATAATTTATTTCAAACAAGGTTTAGTATGAAGTTTGAATTTCTAAATCTTAATTTACACTATATTCTAATTTCTTTCTTTCCAAAATGCAAAACTAAGTCTTAAGCCTTCCATTCAGATTATTAGCTTTTTTATTCCTTTGAGATTAAATATAAAAATACAATACAGATTTATAACATAATCTTAGAACCAATCAAAAATAATGGTTAATTGAGTTATATGTAAAATACAGAAAACTAAAACAAAACCAACATCCAATTACGATATCAATAAAGAGTCAACCCCTTTTAAAATTAACCAACACAAAATGGACAACTATTTTCTTATGGCTGATTTTGCCCAAAACAATAAGCAACATGGAATTCATTCCAAACCCCTGATAAGGTGACTATTGTAATGTAACGCCCCTGTTTTTGGCAAGTCTGTACAATTAATGAGGTTAGCTCATCACAGCAACCCTAGTGAGCTGATTGGGTGATTAAGGGGTCTCAGTTGTGGACTTACTATTTTTAGTAAGTCTATTTCTAGCAGTTACCATTTTTGGCAGTGCAGTGAGTGGCTCTAGCAGTTGGTCGTCACCTGCAATGGATGTGTTATTTATTGCGTGAGCTCTTATTTATTAATTAGTTATTAAAGTCGCATTAATATAATAATAATATTTTATTATAATAATGTCATTAAGAGATATTACTAAAAGAGTTGAGTTGGAAAGTTTTAGAAGATGTATTTGTGATTAGATTGAGGCCACTGGACACAAAATGGAAGAAGGTATACTGGTGATCACCCTAAAGAGTCTCACATCTTCCTGTGAGCACTTTGTTGGAACTCTCAACATCACTTCCACTCATTATGATGTTTTATTTTCAGAACTTTGTATAATGCTTCTACAACAAGATCATTGGCAACGACAATTTGGCAGTGGTACCTGCTCATCTCAAGCCTTATCAATTAAATCCATAGGTACCTATCAATTCTCTCAGTCCTCTCAATAGAATCCTTCTGCTCAATCATTGGAAGGCCCAAGAAGAAAAAAGTTCAATGCAACTACTGCCATAAGTTTGGTCATATGAAGTTGGAGTGTTGAAAATGCTTAGCTACTCAAGCCAAGCCAATCTAGTTCACAACCTTAAGCACATGTTGCAGAGCACATTGAGCCAGGTGAATCTGCCTTTTACTCCTTTATGGCTAAAGGCTAAAAGCTTGTCAAAATGCAAGATTGTAAACTTGCATCTACCCCTACGAAGCTTGGTCTCCAGTTATCTGCTTCTCATGTTGAAAATAATTCCACATTCAGACAACTACTAGATTGTTTGATATATCTAGTGTAGCACAGGGACTCGCACCCCCTCCCAAACCTTGAATTACCTGTCCCCGAGACGTTCCTGTACTGGGTACTTGAATACCCAAGTACCCCCACTTCTGCCATTTTGCAACTACGTCGCCGCTGGGACAGGTACTTGAATTCCTATTTTTATTTTTATTTTAGAATGTTACTATTGGGTATGTAACATGTTACTAGGTTAAATGTTCTATGGTTCTAGTTCATGTTGCAACTTTGCTATATTCAAGTAGTTGGTATGTTCTACAAAAACCTCATTTTAGAACTAGCATTTCAAGTTCTATATTCCTTGCCTCATCCTCATCTTGCCACCATCCCCTAGCCATCCCTTCCTCGTCTGAAAAATGGGGCCCATTTTCCTCCCATCCCAGAAACTCATCCGATGTCTCATTGTCTCGAAATACCCCAATATTGGTGTTACACTAGATATATCTTGCCGCCACTAGACCTGATCTCAGCTTTGCACTGAATTGCATATCTCCCTTCATGGCACCTCCCACTTCAAATCATTGGTGTGCAGCGAAGCGCATCTTGCAGTATGAAGGGCACTCTTGATTTTGGTATCATCTATGGATAAATCAAAGATGCCTGACTTAATAGTTACATAGACTTGGATTGGGGAGGCTCAATTGGTAACAAAAAGTCTACCTTTGGGTATGTCTTCAATTTGGGAACAAGTGTTATTACTTGGACCAATAAGAAGCAACAAGAAATAACACTTTCCTCAATAGAATTTGAACATAGGGGAATAGACAAAACAGGTTGTGAGGAAGTCTAGTTTTGTAGGATGCTTTTTGACATCCATATGCCTCAAGTAGGCCCTCCCTCCCTCTTTTGCGACAACCCAAGGGTCCTTAAGCTTGGCCAAAATCAAGTCTTCCATTGGTACACTAAGCATATTGACATTCACTGTTAGTTTATTCATCAACTAATTGGAGGTGGACTCGTGGATTTGAAGTTTGTTCCTACTGTTGACCAAACTGTCACCTTGCATGACAGGAGAAGAAAAATTAAGTCAGCTTCCATACAAGCTTCTACACTAACAATGTAGGTAATTTGAACTCAGTGGTGTATATAGAATTCCTTAAACAATACAAGATCTGCGGAAACCAGCAAGTATTGTGAAAATGGACAACAGTAAAACTCAAAACAAGAGTTGTATGCATTAAAGGTCAGTGTTGACTTATCCAAAATGAGATTTAAACACGTCTAGAGTCATGATTCCAACAATCAATTCAAACTAATGATTTCAGTTCCTTTCATTCCTAAACAGCTAATAATTAGTGAGATAGATTAATCTTTTATTTAAAGTTAGTTTAGTTAATTATTAAATATAACCTTTTTAAATAAACTTTAGGTAATTATAATTAACTAATTTTAATCCCCTTCTTAATATATTTTAGCCTTGGGAATAAAATAACATTTAATTTCTCAAATTTGCCAAAAATGGGAAATAGAAGTAAACAATACTTTTTTTAAATTTGCCTGAAAATATGTCTAATATAGTGTTTACAATAAGCAAGGTAAACATTAATCTTGAAGGAGTGATTTCCTAATCTACTTGATTGTAAAGAAGACTCAAATTCCAACAAAGTTTTATATGTACATAACAAAGCACAAATCCACAAATGTTCTTTCAAAAGCGAAACAAAATCCTTACATTGTAACAAAATAGGACATGCAATTTTGAAATGGAAAAGAGGGCACAAGATCTACAAGATGATAAACCAGATCAGCATGCCTCCTTAACTTAAAAAACAAACTAGAAAGACTATATCGATAATTAAGAGCTATCATGTCCTAATAATGAAGGTTTGTGTTTCAAATAAATTCAAGCATGGAGATAGATGGCAACAAAAAAGAACACTCAATATCCTCTCATCAATCACCAATGATGAGGTTGCTTACCAGCTCTAGTGGTGTTATGTTTTCAATTATGTTGAGTGTTCTTATTTTCTATGTTTTTCGATGATTTGAAATTTCGCACTATGGGGGAACACAACACCAACATTCCAATTTCAATTGGCAGTGACAATTTCCTGTGTTTCTAGAGATCAAGTAGCAACAATGAATGTTTTCTATTCCTATGTGTGTAATTTCCTTGTGTAACCTCTTAGTGAAGAAAATAGTAACGAACAAAAGCACTATTGTAATGCAATTCGCAGATTTTGAAATGGTTAATGGCAATCAAAAAAATCAAATGAGGTGAATAATGGAGCGTGTTCCTATTCATCTCTAGGCTTGTTATAAACCAATGCAAAATCCATGAAAGATTGATGAAAGGTGTCTTTCGTTCGAATCAAGATCATGACCACAAGAGTTGAGAATTTCGCAATTGTAAGTGAGATTTTTTACCATGTTCACACTAGGGAGAAGATGTTAGGATATACGTTTTTTGTGGAATGGTTATGAGTTCTTTTAACAACTCTTACAGTAGTTAGAATTGTATGGGAGTCTCGAACACTAAATATTTAAGTAAAATTGTTTTTGTGTGTAGACCTGAAAATAGTGTTACTCAAGGACACACATTTGGCATAATTTGATCCATGCTAATGATCATTCATCTAGTGTGATCCAAAAGATAGGTGATAAAAAAAATCTACACAATCAAATCTAGAATCTTTTATAAACATAATTTGACCCATCCCAAAAACAGGGACGATCGATATCTTAGAAATTTTTAGAAACTCGTCCACTACCTGGCCTGTAAAATTAAAGTTTGAATTTTGACAATATGCTTACTTGCACTCCATATGAACTCTTCGTTTAAATTATTTAGCACAAACATTATATATTTAGGTTCTAAAATGTATATAGGCATGGTTTATCCATTTTTCATATGATTATTTAAATTTTCCCTATATATTTTATATTTTCCTCATTGCCACCCCTTGCTCCATGAAAAAAACCATCTTGAAAACCTGTTTTCCCATCCCTCATCCTACAAACCCAAGGCAATTTAGCTAAAAATCTATCAAAGAAGATCCTTGTACAAGACAAACTTAAAATAACTGGGCACCAAGATCACCAACAGTCACAAGATGCATTCTTTGTTAACATCAAGAAGAAATCATTTAACCACCTACTTATTCATAGCCCTTTTGTCTATAGGTGTTGGTCATAGCTATGTGTTAAACTAGATGAGTCTAGGCCCTTCCAAACATACTTAGACAATTTTGGGCATACCCCTACATCAAAACACTTTGGGTCCATTTATTTGATGGAATTGGGATGGAGTTGTAATTTTTGAATGTCAGAATTTACATATTCAATGTTTGTTTCTAAAAAATGAAAATGGAATAGGGTTTTGTCTCCCAAAACCAGCATTCTTATCTTCCACCTGAAACCTTGGAATTGGAAAACAAATTCCAATTCCACGTAACTATCCATGTGTGATAGACCAAACTTTATAAAACAATTGAAGTCCATGATTTGAAGTTCATTTTCTATGTTGTCGTTCATTTTCCACCAAGCAATTTTGCACTATTCCATGAAAATTATTTTCATGTCCTCTAGCAATTGCTTAATTTGTAATAGATCCTACATGCAAAGGAAAGACGAGCTGATGTGGCAATTTGTTAAAGATGAAATGGGAATAGAATGCATTGACCTTTCAAAAGTTTGGTAGAAGAGTTTGGCTTGTACGGTTTTGGAAATCCTACCTTTCCTTTTATTTTCTCATTTGCATTCTCTAGAACTTCTTTTGGAATTTGGCTCTATTGCGGCGCTTGATAGGGTTTCCCTGTGGAGAAGTGGATATTTTGTGGATCTCTGAGTATCTTCCAAAAGCTTACAAGTAAATTTGAAACTCTATTCGAGTAGAATCTTGTGCATCTTTGCTCCCTTGCACCTTCACACTAATCTTCCAGGTGAACCAAACACAAAAAAAGTATATTCTCACTCATCTTCCAAGTGAACCAAACGGTTCCAACCATATTCCAAAAAACCAGTTCCCAGATTTAAAACTTCCTGATGTTTCAAATTCTACTATTTGTAAATTCTAGCATTCTTATATTCCAACATACAAACGGACCCTTAATTTTCTAGCAAATGGATTCCAAGTCCATCCTTAACAATCCAACATACATAGAAAGAAAGAAACCACTAAATCTTTCAGGATACAACTACACACTAGGAAACATTCATAAACAAGGTGGTCAATGTGACCAGCAACCAAAATCAAGCAAAAGTCACCCACTTGCATATTGGAACATTGCTATTACAAAGCCATAGCCTCTATTAAAGAAAGCCTCCCCATTCACGTGGTCATCAAGGTTGATACTCTCAAGACCCAAAGAAAAGAGGTCAAAACCATCGTCACTGCCTAAGCCACTCGAATAGTGATACTTCAAGGAGATCAATAAATCATGTCGATGAGGAATTCTCTCAACATGACAAATACACTCAAAAGCACAAAATAACAATTCAAAAAAAAAAGCAACATCTTCCAACAATATAGACTAATTTGAAAGTTCAACGAGGTAGTGTACCACTATTGTTTCAAAGAAATTAACAATCCCATGGACCATCTTGCCAATTCGGCTGTCAATGATAATTAAGTGTACATGATATCCAGCAAGACCAATTTCTGGACAAACCTTCCACATACCTAGACAACAGTACAAAAGCATCACTCTCAATCATTGGGAGATACGCAAGTACTAGGCAACCAAGTGAATATCTCCCATCATACAGATCTTAATACATACCGTCCCCTATTGAAATCAGTGAACATCACCTACAAGTTCATTCACAGTCATTAAAACTGCAGCCATCAAAGTCATTTCAGTTGTTAGCATCACAAGTTTCAAGCGAGCTTATAAAAGCAATAAGCCTCCATCTTGATCACTTCAAAAATCACAAGTAGTACATCATCACACTATGGCTTAGTGAAAAAATGGAAGCATTTTTCTTAGCTTATAACAGAAATAAGCCACCACTTTGATCACTTCACAAACCACAACTAGTTCATCATCAAAACATTGCTTAGCTCAGAAATGGAACCATTTTCCTCTCTCCTCTCACTATGAAGCAAAATGACATTCCAAGGGAAAATCACCAATAGTAAAATCACCATTTATCTTCAACACAAGATCTACAAAGATAACCAAACCCGTCATGCAGGTCAAAGGCATTGATTATCTTCAAATGGAATTGAGAAGCCACCTTAATGCAGAAGTTGTTTCTTATTTCCTATCAAGCATTTTCAGGTTCACACAACCAAGGCAAGGATACAAATCAAGGAATGCTTTATAAGGGAGTGGTCAGCTACAGCCCACACACAATTGTGGCATTTGTCTGGAAATTTTAAGAGGAAGTTATACCAACAGTGGGAATGGATTTCAGAAGTATCCCTTTCTTGGCTGCAGCAGTTGAGCTTGAAGAGAGGCTGCTGAGAATTGGTGAGAACCTTCAAGCTTATGGGGCACGCTGGAATTAGGAGAATTGCAGGCTATTGCAAGGACAGACAAGGATATTCTGGCAGAGTTGAGCAAAGCCTTCATGGTCTCACACCCCTTCACAGATTAACTTAGATTCAATAGAACATTGGCAGGGGCTCAGTATGAAATTAAGGTGTTAAAATAGCATTGATATATTTTTATTGTATGCCCAGATATATTATCAAAAGCAAAAAAGCTAATTTTCCTTCTTTTTAAAATAAACGTGCAGGGCATATATACAAGCAAATGGCAACATATTAAAACAAGGTAAAAAAAGTTGCAAAATTATTATGGTAAAATAATGAATGTGTTATTAAAGAGAGATCACAAATTATCTATATATACATGTATACACGAGAATGCTTCCATAACAAACAAATAGAGAGAAATAGAAACATTCCGAAGAGAGAAAGAGAAAGTTCCCATATTGAATAGAGAGAAAATATGGAAACATAAAAGAGGAGTGATCACTAGAAATAGAAGTAAATCTACATAAGAGAGCGAAACAAAATTAGAAAGATTTTAGTCTAATACCCTTAATGGTCAATCTAACTTAAAAACAAAAAAATTGCAAGAGAATCCTCAAAAGACAAAAGGCAGACTCGGGCTGATCAGTGAGCTCTGCATGTTCTGCAATATTGCCCTGTGGCTAAGACCCTCCCTGGTTCCGTTGATCAAAAGCAATGCGATTCCTGCATTCTTGGATCACATGACCAAATTTGTGACAATAGTTGCACCAGATTTGCTTCTTCTTGGAGCTATTCTAAGACTGAGCAGATGACTAATATAGGCCTTTATCATTGTGAAAGGATAGGGCTGAAAATGCTTGTTCAAAGGAGGATGAAGGAGCACTGCTGCCAAACTGTTGTTTCCAACGGTCCTATTGCAGAAGTTTGGTCCACAAATCTGGAAATTTGAGGTCAACATTAGTTGCAATAATGTTGGCTGTCTCAATAAAGTTCGCATAGGATGGTGGTAGACTTTTCAAAGTAATGAGCACCATATCCTCTTCCTCCATTGTATGACCAACGGCCTCAAGTTGATCTTTGATATCCTTAATCATTAGAAGATGTTCCTATAAGGACATGCACTCATCTATAATAATAATAATAATAAAGAATAGCTGATTCTTTAGAAATAAGGTTCTACTTTTATCTGATGTCTTGTGGAGATCCTTCAATCTTTTCCAAATCTCTACAGTTGTCTTGTCGAAAGGCACTTGAGGCAATTGATCATCAATAACTAAAAGCTTAATAAGCATAACCGCTTCACAATTATGCTCATCAAACTTCTCTTGAGTAGCATCAAAATCTTAAGAGTCTAAAAATTTCATGAAGAAATTAAAGATTTTCAAAGACTAGTTCAAAAAATAATTAAAGAAATTTCAATGATGAAATTATTATTTTTCGAACAAAAATAGCTCTGATACCATATTATGGTAAAATAATAAATGTGTTATTAAACAGAGCTCATAAATTATCTATACACACACACACGCACAAGAATGTTTTTATAATGAACAAAGAGAGAGAAATAGAAACATTCTAAAGAGAGAAAGAGAAAGTTTCCATATTGAACACAGAGAGAATATGGAACCATAGAAGACGAGTGACCATTAGAAATAGAAGTAAATCTACACAAGAGAGAAACAAAATTAGAGACTTTACTCTAATACACATAAGCAGCAGACAAATATATATATATATATACACAAGAGAGAAATAAAATTAGAGACTTTACTCTAATACACATAAGCAGCAGACAAATATATATATATATATACACACAAGAGAGAAACAAAATTAGAGACTTTACTCTAATACACATAAGCAGCAGACAAATATATATATATATATATATATAAAAGGGTTCGGTTTCCTCTTGATTCCAATCAAAGAGACCAAGGTGGGGGGGCTATATTGGCCAATGCAAAACATCAAGTTTACAGCCCGATGTCTCTACATTCAAAAGTGTGATCTTATTTGGGACCCAATTGACTAGAGAAAAGGTTCCAGGTGGCCATACCATAGAGCTATGCTCAATATAGAGGTTGTCCAGTCCTAACAACTTCTTTTGTATCCCTATTGACGCTACAGGAAGAAATGCCCTTCCCCCCCCTCCCCCCCCTGCCCCCCCCCCCAAATTACTTGTTGTAGATTAGTAGTTGGGTGGAGGATAATTATAGTTATCATTGTTGAGGAGCTTTGGGGTGGGGGAAAGATAGAAGCCTCTACATTTCAAAAGAAAAGTGCAATAAAGATTGATTTAGTAATAAACAACAACAGTGCTAACGGAGGCTCCCTTCTCACTATCGCAGCTAGGAATTACGGTGGAGAGGGCTATAAAATGTACATGCCCCGCCCCCATCTAGATTTTGGACCAAACGGAGACAGCAAAAATCTCTCCTCAACAAGAAGTGTCATGATCCATTTATGACTCTCTCTCTCTCTCTCTCTCTCTCTCTCTCTCTCTCTCTCTCAGACACACACACGCACACATGCATATTAAGGGGTGAACATGGTTTTTTTTAAATCCTAACTACAAAATTAAACTCAAAAGTATAGCCAATTTTCCATCACATAAAAATCAAATCAAAATGTGTTGAACATGTACATTAATGAGCAACATAGACAGCTAATTCAAAGAGAAACACTGTGACAAGCAAGTTCATACAAAAGCTGAATTCTATCACATACCATTTCTCTACCACGTCTTGCCAGACATATATACATACTGTGAATTCAATAGTAAGCAAAGATGACTGTTTAACCAAATAGGTGCTTCCAACTAAGAAATCAAATTCCGAACTGTTCCTATTCGCATTACCATGAATCTCTTTACATTCTTGTACACTTATCATGTTTCAACTAGAAAAAACAAGCCTAGCCAAAGCCATTGACTACAACAGCCTAATGGCTTTTATCTAAAAGCCAAAACCCATCTACGGTATTCCATACAATCACAGCAATCCATGTAAATAAAGTATAATTTTGCAATTTATTAAAAATTATAAGCCATTCAAACTGTGGATGATACACCCATCAGGAAAGCAACATAGTAGTAGTGTCACCAAAAAACTCTCCAAATAAAGAAAAGAGCCATTTACTGTTTCATGCATTAGGCAGGGGTCCCACGGAGGGGGTTGAGCTCTATTTTTGTGGAGCAAGAGGTCCCATGATAATTCTTTTGGAGGGCTAAAGGTTTATTCGGAATCTTTTCCTATAGAATAAGAGCTCCGACGTTTTAGTCTGCTCAATTTGAGCAGGTGGAAATGGAGTGGAGCTGGAAATAGCCCCACCGGCTTAGGGAATTTTGTTGCCACCTGTCAACAATTGTTCATTATTTTTCAACCAAAACTAATTAATAAATTTAAAATCTTAGGCTATATTCACTCTAAAACGAATGAGACCACCAGCTGCACTTCAATTTAGGAGCTAAATTTCTTAAACTGAAACAAATTTAAAAATTCCTAGAACTGCACACTCTTAAATATTCCTTAAAAATCTCAGCGACCATCCCCTTTATTCTGAAGGAAGCCCCCTCCATAAGACCCTAACTAATTTCACTACCAGCAACTCACTAATTGGACATGTACATATTCCTCGTACAATTCATGGACATCTGAGTTCAAGATGTAAAAGTTATCACTTGTAAAACATGCAAATTTAGGAATAGAAAATTGTCGGCGCAATATTCAGCAAAGACATAACAAAACACGTAATAAACCACGAAAAATCAACGCAAGACAAAGTAGAAAACCTTAAGAGACATGATATAGCTAAAAACCAAATATAGTTGTAGAAAATACTTCTCAAGATCTTTAGTTTTAGCTATGGAAATCTCAGATCACTAATAACATGATGCGGGGTTAGTATTGAATTAATTACAATGTTCCTCAGATGTTTAAATGCGGATATCTGAAATTAGTAATGGCATGATAAGTATTAAAATTGAATGAAATATCAAATCAAGCTCAGTTTCAAGTTTCAACAGAATAGAAACCCCACGGCTATGGAATCTACACAAATGGAAAGTGATTTCACGTCTATTTAAAGTACAATAATTCAAAAACATTAAAGGCCGAACAGAACAAGAAAGACAGAGAAACAATAATAAACACGCCTGACAGTAATTCAACTACGCTAGGATGGAACACAAATATCAAAAACCTGTTGCAGATGAACATGATTGATAATCGCCCTTCTGCTCGAATAAATTGGCAAGGCAGAGTCGAGACGGCTGGACTCTCTGACAAGAATATTATACAACTGCTCCCAACTCCAGCCATTTCCCAACACAAAAACAGGCCTTTCCTCCGCGCAGCGATCGAAATCATCATTATCCTCCACAGAATTGCCCAAATAAGCCTCCAGACACTGCAGAGCCCTCTCAAATTCCCCCAATTTTTTCCTCAGAATTTCAATTTGTACAGCCAAAGCCTCCTTCACCCCCTGCAGCCTATGCCACTCCTTCAATTTATTCCGCCCCTTTAAATCCTTCGTACACTTCTCAATCTCCCTCTCTGTTTCCTCAATTTCTCTCCTGCACTTGCTCGACGCCTCGCAATTGCGCAGATTTTTCACATAATTCACAAAAATCGGCCGCACGCTCTCGTCACCCTCCTTGCGAACCTCCTCTTCTCCCAACTCTGAGCAAATTTCCGGAGTCCACGAATGAAAACCTAACAGGCGCTGTTCCCACAGAAAAGCAAAAGCTTCCACTGCGTCCTCCGAAACATGAAAATACAGCCTTGCAGCCAAAGGCCCTGACGCTGTACATATCTCCCACTCTTTCCACCCCGGGCATGCTTCAATCAAGGTCGTCAGCTCGCTGCTGCTCTGACCGGAGATCACCCTCCCCCAAATTTTCACTTCACTTCGACTTTCCATTTGCAGGTTCGCATCAGAATTTGGCCAAACAAAAACAAAAAACGAAAACAAAAAGTTAAAATCCAACCCTGCTTTGCCGCCAAATTATATATACGCTGCGTATATATCCGTTACCGGTCACATATACATTGTGTATACACCCTCCGAGGTCGATACACACTGTATATCTGTCTCAAAATCTTCTAATTATGCCTGGATGATTGTAATTTTCGCGACTCCCACAGCTGATAAAGCACGAAATCCACCGTCCCGTCCGCCAAATTCGCCAGTTACAGTGTGTCCACCATGATTTCCCACATTCGCTTTCAGACTTGGTGGCGGACTATTGTCAGATCGCTGTCCATGACGTCATTTCCCTTTAAATACATTAACTCACAACCCGGCGGGAAACGCAACGAATTAAATATCAGGCACTCGGATAACCAAGAAATGGAAGGTGTGGATTCATTCCAGAGAATGTGGAGGATGACTTCAAACCGTACGATACGGCAGTTATTTAAGCCTCTTTGCCGGACTTGTTTGTTTGTTTGTTTTCTCTTGTTCAAAATGGTAGGGGACAAAAAATAAGTAGTAAACCTACGACAGTTTTGACGAAGGAAAAATCATGCCTTTCGGTCGACAATAAAAGGTCCACGTGTTTTGATTTTTTTATTTAGTGTTACTTTTGTACTAGGAAATATAGCAAATCTGAATGATTAAATTATTATTATTTTTTATATTTTTCTATTGCGTAAGCAAAGTAAAATGGATGATAAAGACAGCACTGAAGCGTATTGGGAAGAAAAGAGTAGGACCAGCTATAAAACAAAGAGTAAAACAAGTAGACAATGTCGCACAACAAAAAGTTCAAATGAATAGCATTCATGGATGATTAATATATTTTGATTTTCTACGAATATGTGATTTTTTTAATGTATTTAATTTTTTATATCAATTTTTTAAGTAAGATGCAAAGTGTCTTCCTATTGAGTTGTTTTTTTTTTGAAGTTACCATGCAAAGTGTCTTGTTACAATTTTCTACCTTGTTAATTATTCTTTTATAGGTACTCCCTTTAATTATTAATTATTTTTATTTTTTTAAAATTTATTAGATTTTATAAAGTTAACTTGCATAATCATAATAGGCAAGAACCTCCAAAACAATGGTAATATGTGAGCCTCTCATGTGGGAGGTCTTGGATTCAAATTTGTTTAACACATAAAAATAATTCATTGCAACAAAGGGAATTCATTTCCATTATATATGTATTTTTTTAATTTATAATATTATGAATAAAGCTTTTCTTATATTTTTGTTAAAATATATGTAATAAAATTAATTAGTTGGTTCATATAGAGATATATTGATTTTAAGTAAATTAAAAAATAATAATATGAAATAAAAATTGAATTAAAGCAAACTTCTTGATTAGTAAAAATGAAAAAAAAAAATTATTTTTATTTTATAAGAATTTGATTTTGTTCAATTATTAAAAAAAAATTATCATTACAACTACTAAACCATCATCGCACTTTATTATTAATAATTTTATTATGCTCAATTGTTATATAGTATTCTAAAATTTACATATTAAAATATATCTTGAACAAGTATGTTTTCACTATTTTACTCTATTTTATATTACATCATATATATTCCTACATTTAATAAAATTCATACATTCAATATCTTTATTGTACTTTTGCTTTCCATTGTATATTATTATGAAAAAATTATGCAAATATTGAGTACACATATAGAGGGAACTAAATCCTACAAGTTCAAGCTAAACCTACAACTATCTTAGAATTCCTTACTACAACATGAATTTCCTATCATAGTTAAGAGCGCTCAAGCTAGAGTAGTGCTCGTATGGGTGATCTCCCTATGCTACACCTCTTCGAGCATCACCTAGACCCAATTAGTGTTAAGTGTTCCATTTATTCTCATGAGAGATGGATATCTGTTGAATCACTACTCATGAAACATGAGTCATCGAGTTTGTCTCAAAAATCGACACAATTAAATCCTCATACCAATATCACAATTTTACCTTCTATGGAAATTATGTCCTACTTATCAATTATTATGACATTAAAAGAATTTTGTCTATTTAAATTGTTTTTGCTTTCTGTTGATATTAAAATAGTTTAGAAACTGGATACAATCAGTTCAGCTAAATATGATTAGCAGAATAGTATCAAAACTTATGAAACTACTTCAGCAACTAAACACAACATCACTATACAAATTATTACATATTAGATAAGAATCTCATATATTCAAAATGGGAATATATATAATACGAAGAGTTCAGAGTAGTAACATAAGGCTCAAAGTATATCATAGATTAGAAAGTCTCAAAAATAACAACAAAAGTGATCTTCATTCTTCATTTGGGCCCCAACCATCATTAGTATCCACATATTGTAGAAAATCTATGTCAAATAATTCACCATTCCATCGTACAAGAACATATTCTTTAGGTGTATTATCACGAGGACCTATGGAATCTTCATGGCCAATAACAATAGTTGTAAAATTCTGATCATTATTGGAAATGTGTAAGTCTTCCATCATCTTCTCAAGTTGATTTAGTTAAGTAGGGTTCAACATGTCTTTGAACTAATCCAAATACTAAAAAGCCTTGACCTCTTCTTTGTGAATAAGAAGCATACCATCTCAAACTAACGTCATAAACTAGGCCAGAGAAATCTCCAAATAAAGAGAGACTTGTAACATAATGAAGGAATGGGTGAGTTTACTTGTAAACCCAGTAAGTCTTCTGTCTTTCTTATGAAATACCTACTCATTTCTCATTTTCCATAGGAACCATAAGATCTCATAGGTAAGAACAAACCAAAAAAGGTTAAGTTTAGAATCAAAGATGTCAACATATCCTACTAAAATTTCACTCCAAGAAAGACCAGATTTGGAATTCCACACAATTGGATTTCCTAAGAGAAATGATTGATGTGGTTTCACAATGCATGCCCTATTTTGAGTCACAAAATGGGGACCCCCTAGTATATTTTTTAATTTTCCAGACCCCTAGTCCCAAGGTCTAAGTCTTTTTAGGGGCCTATCTGATGTCTAAGCCTAGTCTGGCTCACTTTTTAAAAAACCCAGTTGACAAAAATTGGAGATTTTTAGGGAAAGGTGAATTTTGGTACTGAGGTGCACACTAGCGCACCTTCAAGGTGCGCCAATGTTTTGTTCTTCAGAGGTTTAAATTAGGTTTTTTAGGTGTTTTAATAAGGTTTTATGTTCTGGGTCATTTTTTGTTCACAATTAGGGTTTGCTTAAGGTTTGATTTTTAGTTTTCTAGACTAATGTTTGCTTCTTTGTGTAGATAAAAAGACCATCCTTAACTTGTCAGGGTCATAACTTTTGGCCTAGAGCTCGAAATTCAAAACCGTTTACATCGTTGGAAAGAAGAACTAAAAATCTAATTTCAGTCCCTAAAATAGTGAGCCTTCGGCAGCCTAGTTTTAGGGACCGATGAAATTTCAACTTAAAATTTTGAGCAGAAGACCTCTGAAAAAGCCAATTAAAAGGACCTAGAAAAGCTTGTTAAAAAAGATTGTTAGTACTCGATATGATCACAGTTTCAAAACTTCAAGTTCAGAGTTTTTGAACCACTTTGAACTGAAGTTCAAAGTAGTTCAAAGCAGTTTGACAATTCAAATGATTTTGAAAATGTAGATTGGTTAGTTCGAAAAGGTCAGAACTCAGCCTCTGTTTGTGATTCGGTCTTAGCCCAATGATTTCAAAAGATGTGAGGTGCAGATTAAGATGAAGATTAGGTTCAGTAGTTCAAAGTGGTTTGATAATTCCAAATAGTTCATTCTACATGTTCAGTTCAACAAGTTCAAAATCTCATCACTTAGGTTCAGACTCTGCCAGTTCAGCAGTTTCGAGAAAGTGTAAAGGTACAGGTCAAGATGGAGAACAGTTTAGTAGTCCAGAAAGTTGAAGATAATGGTAATATGATGGAAGTTGACATTAATGATGCTGAGAAATAGATAGAGCCATGGGTTATTTCAAGATGGCCTTTGGTATTTGCAGATAAAGTTCATCATTCAAAGGCACCTCTTGAACGTGAAGAGGAGACTTTAGATTTCAATGGAGATGTTGATTCTATTGGTCGATTGGTTGTATCTAAATCATCTTCTAGAGATCATGAAATCTTACTGGACCTCAAAGGTGCCATTTAAAAAATAACAATTGTTCCATCATATACATTTGATATTGTCAATATTGGGACCGCAGAGGCAAAGATTATGACCATTGTGGACGGTTTCATATAGCTTGAACCACATTCCAATATCCATGAAGCTGAGACTATGGTTGAAGAAACATTGGATGGCCTCATGTTTGATTCTAATGATGTGGGAAGCTTTGCCAATTTTGAATGAATAATATGTAACGGGCTAAGGCTTTACTCAGTGGTAGTCCACATGTTTAAGTTGAAGAGAGGCATCTCGAACCTCCATCATTTAAAAGAAAAATTGATCCTTCCAAACCAATGAAAGTATGGAAGCACATGGTTGGTAGCAATACAACTAGCAAATTCATAGAGATCACAGTTTGGACACATGTTTCTTATGACCCCCGAGCGGGATTAATGTGGATGCTCGTGTACAAAGAAAATGAAGATCATCGTAGGCAAGAGATCTTGAAGTCATGGCAGTCCATATGTTTGCATGATAAAAAGATAACAAGTATGGTAATCTGAATTGTGAATGGAGGTCTTACATTTCATGAAAAACTTCTTTTCAAACCCAATAATAACTTGATAAAGGAAAATGTGAGGATGAAAGTGCCCTCTTACACTTCCTCCAATGCAAGTATGAGAAAGGTTGATTGGGTAGACATAGAGCTAGAAATGACAGAGGCATACAAAGTCGAGGATGATGAAGGCCTTCAGAAGAAACTCTGGTTCATGGTTGCCAAGGACATGATTAAGCAAGAAAGTGAAAACAATATATCACCAAGACCATACCCGAGTACACTATGTGTTGGCATAGAAACAGAGAAATGGTATAAAACTACTTGATAGAACGCAGTCTGAGTACATTTGATGACCTACGAATGCAATGGAAACATATAGACTCGTGAAGTGCATCCAATCGCTTTGTCTATACCCTGCGCAAGCCATAAGTATCACCATAATAGATGCTCGGGATTCATTTTAGTATCAGGAGTCAACAGTATCTATCAGATGATTTTGCATGATCTTGTAATAAAAGAGGCATGAAGAATATCTGCAGAATTCTATGAACCCGCACATGGACATCCAATGACGCAGATAGAAAGAGATCTGTAGGTTTTGGAAGAAGGCAATGAAATAATCAGTGACCTCCTTAAGGAATACTTGAACATAATATAATAACTTGGTATCTATATAAGAGCAGAATGCCTAATTATGATGAATCTACAGAAGTGACTATATGTGAAGATGCTCTCTAAAAACATCAATGGCAGGTGTGAAGCCAACTATCTAGAGAAACATATTCTTTAAATTATAATGTCTAGACAAATTCATATTTATTCAAAAAAGAATAATCTCCCCACTATGGCCCATTATTACACCTTAACGACACATTTTCTCATTATAGAGTTGCATTTTTAATGTTAAATAAAAACATTGTGAATATCAATCTTGGAATAAAGAAAGTGGTCTGGGAAGGGAAAAAGGTTATTGAAATAGAAGAGCAAATAAGTTTTAAAAAAAAGATTTCCAAGAATCAGTTATAGAAACTGAATAGTTTGCCTGCAAATTCTATATATGGTGAAAGCATCAAACAAAAAAGGGTTCTAGTTTTCTAAGTTTTGGCTGAGAAACTTTGGGCTACAGCAGAACAGAGGCCGTGAATACAGTGATAGGGGGGGAGGGGGGAGATTGGATTTTCTCTAAGACTTTGTGCTACAGAGGGTCCCATTCTTTTTCCTGTTCCATTCTTCCTGCTTTCGACTGTAGACTTTGTGCTCCAGAAGGGAAGGAGATTCTGCAAATTATTCCATTTTTCTTGAGAGGCTGTGAGAGGCAGAGCATGGGTTATTTCTCTTTTCCATAACTATGTGTCTGATTTAGAGATAGGATTTTAATGGTTGATGTAACATTGTGAAAGAAGTTTCCCTCTTTCTTGAAATAGTGATTTGGTTATAATGTGTACAAGATACTTTGCGATCTTTTGCAGTCAGGGAAGGGAGGCTGGAGGTTAATTACATCAGAACTTTGATTATGGTGTATTTTCCTTCCATTGATCATGAACTTTGCATCATTTTCAGTTTTCTCTGAATTACGTTTCAATATCGTTGTTTTCTTGTTGCACCATCTTTTCAAAACGTCTTTTAAAACTCTATTTTTTTTAATTCTCTCATGAGGATGGAAGATACATTTTCATTTACATTATGTAATGCAGTGTACAACATATTAACTTTGTGTAATCTATTTTATTCAGTTTCCTTTCTTTTTAGTTCTTAGGTTTCATGTCTATTCTATGTTTACGGATAGATGCTTGTTATCCTTTCGTGCTTTCTAGTCAAAAGTACCTATAATTAATTCATTGTAAATCTTGCACGGGGAGATGTACCCGATAAAATTCAGAGGAAGGTTATTAATCTAATAATAACCTATCCAACTGTTGGTGCTAGTTTATCCTTTCATTTGGGCATTCAGGGTCAGATTTGCACGTACTTTCTCGAAGGACAATCTGTTCACTAACAAAGATATATAAAAGTTTTAAACATTTGATCGTTTTGGATAATCTAGATCACGTGTTCTCTAATTGAGAAGGATCGAACAATCAAAAAGAAGAAGAAATCAAGGAATGGACTTCATAGTGCATGAAGTGCGCATAACATGAAGGTGTGGTGCATAATGCGCAAGTGCACAAAATTTCATAGCATCTTCATTATCAGTAGCAATAGAGATCTCACCTTAGCTGGTAACCTTCATCTCCAAAGGAGTCACGAGTGCCTTGGGATTTCAAATAGAAGCAGTAGAAGGAGTTCAAATGTATGAAAGTGTTTGTCTATAAAGAGGGTATAAATCATCAAAAAGGGGCAAAATAAGTACATTAGAGTGATCCCAAACCTCATATGAGAAAAACCCAGAAACTATTTTCAAAATTGAGAACTATATTTTTTGGCGAATTGAGCTTCTGAGCTTCTGAGCTTTTGAGGTGCGCTAGTTGCAAAGGTGTGCCAGATGTGCTACTTTCAAGGTGTGCTTCGTCCAAGGTGCACCAGAAGTTTTTGAAGAAGTTAGAGGTGCGCCGACAATTAATTGCTAGTTCCAAATTTAGAGCTTTACATGCACCGAAAATGCATTCTAATGGCAATTTAACTCCTACAAACATCTAGTGAATGTGGAGCTTCTATTTTTGGCACTTCCAGACACTCCTACATCATCTAATGGCTTTCTTCTTCTTATTTTCTCATACTTTCTTTATTTTAAGACATGTAAAGGCTTATATATCCATTTAATAATATAAATAAGGATGGAGTCCTACTAAGCACTAGTTAGAGAGTTAGTTTGTACATAAATAGATTTGTTTTATTAGTTTAGAAGCTTATGTTTGCATAAAGAGATCTCTCACTCTCAACACAAATTGAGGAGAATATTTCTTATAAATTTAGGAATGTAATATGTATTCCAGGTCATTATTTCGATGCAACAGTTATTGGTGCTCTCATTCAGAGTGTAGTTATTCTTGTCTGAGTGTGTTATATTTTGTGAATGTATGTTCATGCAGTGTAATGGAGCCAATAGTTTTGTTGTGTTATTTTGATTGAGCAATCTTTTAATTCTAGTATCTGCCAAATGTTTACAAATTTTGCTGACATACTTAGTTGGAGAAGAGATCACCCTATTGTTCCTACATAGCTTTTTGTCTCGCATAAGTGCACTTTTCATGGCCTTGCAGTCTAATGAAAAGTGAGACATCTTACAGTTACTGAAATCCCATCAACAATTGAATTAAGTGTTGCTCCTATTTTCATTGGTTACCTACCGATCTTTTTAAAGGCTTAACCCACAGACGTGTTGTTTCTGCGGCTTATGTCCGTTAGGGATTTACTTTTCAAGTCATTTTCTTAAATCTCTTGTTACCTTATCTTTGCTATTTTCTTTGCCAACCCTTGGTTTAATTAGGAATTCATATAGTTGCATTGTTAGATTACATTCATTTAAAAATAGAAAATACCAAAAAGCATATCTTTGTTGTGGTTAATTTTGAAATAGCAAGCAAATTGATCATCTTATCTAAATGTGGTTCGAACCAGCAGAGGCCTCCTCATGAACACTCACATTTATCTTCTACTGAGTGGATTCTAGTAGGTCGCAAGATCACCTGGAACCTTGGAGTTGATCCTAGATTAGCTTTTCAAGGGAGGAGTTCAAAAGGATTCATGTCATTAAGCATCATGCAAAATGACAGCTCAACAATGACCAAACGATCACATTTAGAAAAAACATGTTCAAAAGATTCAATTGAATCACAAATCTTGCAATGACTAGGACTAAGACCCAAGGACTCCATGTTGGAACCTAAAAAAAGTTTTTTGAGTAATGAAAGCCACCTAAAACATAATTTCTTTGGTTCAAATTTTGACGGCCAAAAATATTGAAAAAAGAAACACCGATTAGAAAATGGAGAAAAAAAATCCTAGCTCGGATCACTCTTTGGTAGATGTCTTGGTCTGAAACAAGCATATTATAGATTTGCTTTGGAGTTAGCTTATTAAGAATTGTCTCATCATATGACATCATCTATTTGAGGAAGTTATTTGAATCAAATATGTTAGAGAAGTTACAGTTGTTAGGTTCCTTAATAACCAGTGCATAGGTTTTCTTATGATTTTGAGGATGTCAAACATGTCTCTAATTTCCTCCTAGGTTCCTAACCAAATTTTAATCATTAAGTCACTGATTAGTGAAATGTTGAGATCATTCCAATGCTTGGCTAAAAAGATTTGTGTAAGTGCCAGCGGTTTCCCATTTAAATACAAACTTCGCCAAACTAATCTTTTTGAGGCAATATAGGATGGAGAAGAGCCAACAATAGCTCTGGCTGGAAGGAATATCCTTGAATGGGACCAAGCCTTCCACAAGTTAACAAAAATATTAGAGCCAAATATCTTAACTTTAAAACTCCCTACCAACATGTCACAAAATGGGATATTCTTATATTGTTTGCCCTTGGAAATAGTGGAGCATTGAATATTATTTCTACTCAGAACTTTCCAAGGCTCATTTCCATGGATATCCTTTAAAATTTACTTAGAAGCAAGAGCAATAACATGCTTTTTTAGATCTTTTAGCTCAAGGCCTCCATATTGTTTGGGTTTACAACACCAATTCCAATTCACACTGTGCCCTTTTTTATTTCCAATATCGTCAGACCACAAAAAATCTCTCTAAATATTTGTTATCTTGTTCATTTGGTAATTTTCCATCAATCAAGTAGAAGCAAAGTACAAGTGATGACAGGACAACACCTTCTAAATAGCTTGAACCCTACCAACAAGGGGGAGGTGATGGGTTTTCCATTTAATATATTTTTCTGAATTTGATCAAATACCCATTGTTGCATGTCTTTGTTTGAAGGATTAATAGGAAAAGGGATACCAAGGTATCTAACAATGTCATTTGGACCTTCCCATTGCCAAGCCACTGAATGAATCCAATTAGCAGGAGAATTAGACCAACCCAAGATAAAGGATTTATGGGAGCAACTTTAGCACCTAAGGCTTCATAAAATAACTCAAGTCTATTCAAGGCATTAGAGAATTTGTTTTCCTCTAACTCTAAAAAAAGAACAGTGTGATCAGTAAACTAAGAATTTAGTAAGATATTCTCATTAGGAAGGAGAAGACCTTTCATAGGAGGACCAAGAGAGGAGTTTCTAAGGATGTAGAATAAGGCATCAACAAAAATTACAAAAAGGCAAGGGGTAATGGGGGAACCCTTCCTAATTGATCTCCCATGAGGGATGAGATTAGTAAGATTACCATTCACATCAATTGTTGTAGAGGAATCTCTAAACAACACTTTTGGATCTGAAGTATAATCATCATTGATATGAATATTTTTAATAGGCTCCCTCTTGTTTCTAGATTTAATGATACTAAAAAAATATTCATATCCGCTATCTCCTTCATGATCCAATTCATTTTGGACCTAGTCCTTAGACCTTGAATCTTGCAGTTTTGTATCTTCTCAAAGAGTTTTTTGTTTTGATCAGAGCAGTCTCTAACTCCAAGTCATTAGTTCTAACTTGGAGTTCTTTTCCATCTTGTTAAGTTTAGCTTGAGCCTTAGTTTCTTCAATATTCATGTCCACGCTAATTTTTTTTACCTACAATTTAAAAGACTTATTACCATGATTCAACTAGACCCTCCCAAGTTTCTCTTGGTTGGAATTTTTGATTAGTCATCTTAAATAGAAATGTCACTTGTTGGAGTGCACCAATTGTATCGTGATCCTTAAGGAGAGATGGATTTAAATTTAAGGGTTTGCATGTAGACTTTCTAGGAAATATTTCCTCATTCTAAAAACAAATCTTAGTAGATATAGGAGAATGATCTAAAAGAGAAGTAGGATTGACAAAGATAGGAGAGTGGCCAGGGTTAGAGAGAACTGAGAAAAATGTAGGCTTAGCATAAACTCTGTCAAGCAAACAATATACCCTTTGAGACCCTTTATTATTATTATACCATGTATACCATATGCCTTGGAAATCAACTTTCCTTCTTTCAAGAGGATCTAAGACATTAAATCTTCTCTTAAGTTTATTCCAAAAGAATAGTTCATTACCTTTCCAATTAAAAGAATTACCTCTCACTTTATCTTCTCTATATTCAACCATGTTAAAATCGCCAATAAAAATCTAGTGAGTATTAGGAAGATTAGTTGTGTTTCATTCCCATGATGAAGCCCTGTCTTTGTAGTCATTAGCTGCATAGAACTTGCAAATCCCAAAAGACAATCCAATCTTGTAAATCACAGTCCATAGAGCTTTGTGGCTAGGAGAGACCCCTCTCTTAACATTGAAATCAACCTATTGGAAACTTAAAATTGGAACAATTATTGTTTTTTCATTGATCTCAAATCTATTGATGAGACATATTGCTACCTAATCTAAATGTCATATCTATTTGATTGATGAAGAGGATTTGAAAAGTTGATCATAACTATAGCACCTAGAGGAAAGGTTGAAGTTATGAAAAGGAAGTTACAATGGACATTCGATTAGATAGACTTTGATAGAGAAAGTTAATTGTATATGTCAAGAAAGCTAAGCCAAGCCGAGCAGAAAAGTAAAATATTAAGGAGTGTCGAGTAATGCTAGTGTCAACCAAGCTACAGTTAGTGTCGAGCAATGCTAGTGTTGACTAAGCATTAGTATTGATCGAGTAAGTTAGTTGATGCTAAGTAAAAGAAAGCTTAACAATGACCGAGTATTCTAGTGATGACCAAGTATCATAATTTGAAGATTGTCGAGTGACATTAAGAGAACAATTTTAAAGAAATTGTAAGATCAAGCTGACTTAGTTGATTTCTTGGGAGATGTAAAATGTGTTGAAGATAAGATTGATGAGTTGGATCATTAAGTTCGAGCAGATGATTAGGTAAAGATCTAACAAATGGATTCTAGAGAAGTTTCTAAAGGATAATTAAGAAGATGGACAGATACATTAAATCAAGTTGAATCTGATCGTAAACCCTAAGATCTACGGTGGACATAGAAAATGGTAAAGCATGAATTGCTTATTTGAAGAGATAAAAAGCCAAACAATAAGTGTGTTGCAATTGAAAACTATGTGTTGGTGTTGTGTTGTGAGCAAGGTTGATCAAAAATGCACAAGTGTGAGTGAATGCGAAGCTAGAGGAGAGAGCTTTCAGATATGATGTTGTTGTTGATAAGTACATTAGAGTAGAAGGCTTAAATGTTAATGTGAAGAGTGGACTGGTTGCTTGAAGGGTGACCAAGCAAATCAAGATAAGAGATGAGAATAGAAGGCTTATTAGTAAAGCAACATAAGGACCAAACAAAGATCTAAAACTGCAAAAGTGAGTTGTAATCACACAAATCAAAACCTACGATTTTCTAAAACTACAAAAGTGAGTTGTAATCATGCAAATCAAAACCTATGATTTTCTTTCTTATCATTGTAAATAGTTTGTATTCAAATCCTTTTGAAAGAGTTGACCTAATAGTCATTTGAAGACTTAACAATTTGTGTAAATCTTTTCACAAGGTGACATTCTAAATGGAATGATCAAAGTCCTCTTATAAGGCCACTCCTAATAGAGTGATTAAATCCTTTAACTAGGTCACATTTAACAGTGTGTTTCATAACCTTTAACAGGGTTGTCTCCTAATAAAGCTCACTTCAAAAGAGTGAAAAAGAGGGACATGTTGCTGGTGGTTTTTCCCAAATTGGGTTTCCACATAAAAATGCTAGTGTCAAAATTGAGATGAATGCTTTACGTGTTTATGTTTTCATTATGCAATGCAAGTTATGTTTATGAAAATTTTACAGTAGAGATCGAGTAATAGCAGTATAAGTAGAATGATAAAGTGTTTATTGTTTAATTGTTCATGTGGTACATATAGACCTTGAGTAACTAATTCAACCCTCCCCCCACCTCTTAGTTATTCTAAACATTTCTAACACAACCCAGTTAGGTGCAACTAAGATAGCCACCCCCCTCTACCTCTTTCATGGTTAGAATAGAAGGTTTTATCTTGATCCCATATCATTTTCAAAATTGTATGAGCCTAAAATCCAACAATTTTTACCCTAGAAGGCATAAAAAGTCCTTATGTTTACTTTTGTTGCACCACCTCCTTATTGTTGGAAATGCAAGTAGTAACTAAGAGGGGAGGGGTGAATCAGTTACCACAAAAAAAAATTTCAAGTCCCTTAGATGTCAATACAAACTTCTCACTTAATAAACCAAATCCTTGCTCTGCTCGGTTAGCACTAGATATTCATTGTAGCTCGATTAACAAAGCAGTCTTGTGATATTAATATGTATTAATCTTTAGCAACTTAGTTGTAAAAACATAAAGCATTAAGAAAATAACATGAACACATGAGACACCAAGATTTAACGTGGAAACCTAATTTGGGAAAACCACCAATGCAACTGGTTACAAATTTTCACTCTTCTAAAGTGAGCCTTGTTAGGAGCCAACCCTATTAAAGTTTACAAAACATATGGTTAAGTGTGACCCTATTAGAGGATTTGAATCACCTTGTTAGGAGTGGCCTTGTTAGAGGTCTTTAGACACTTCAATTTAGAAATGCCACCTTGTTAGAGGATTTACAAAATGATTATTAAGCCAACTCTGTTAAGAGATTTCTTCACTGCTACAATTGTTAGAGAGTAACAATGATTGACCTAATTGTTAAAGCAACCGACTTAAAAAATTTAGATCGTTGTTGTAGTTTAACCTCTTGATCCTTCATGATCGTAATATTCTTTGTAGCTTAGTCTTCTAAATCGAATGCTCTATCCTTAATCAAATATCCTTCTCATTTCGCTTATTTTACATTGTTCCCCAATTGCTTACTTCAACCCACAAGTTGAGCTTGCATATATATAATACTCAATGTCAAGTTGGCTTGAATATCCTTCCATACAAACATTAACATCCATTTGGTCAGCTTGTATTAACCAATTAATTAACAAAAGTAATCTGTTGATAGTCAGCTAACACTGGACTGATCACTCAATCAATACATAACTTCCTTCGATGACCAACCAAACTCAATTAACACTAACTTCTTCAATGACCAACCAAGTTCAATTAATACTGACTTCTTTGTTGACCAACCATGCCTTATTAACACTAACTTATGCTCAATTGATACTGGAATCTCCTTTAGTGCCCAACTGAGCTCGACTTACATTGTGCTCAATTAAAGCTTGATATTTGTGTAACATCAATGACAATATAGAATTAAATAATTATTTTCAACAATATTCCTCTTTGGCATTGATGGCAATATAACATATCATTATGCATAGAAATTTTAGAGCAACAGTTGCAAGAAAGATTTTATAATATCCTTAGTTTCATTCTGATTCTTCATCCATGAGAACTCCCTTTGAGATCCTCCCTTTGTCATCTACCTTAAAACTCTATCTTACCAATCTCTCCCTCTTGCTCTTATTCAAATCTCTTCCTCTTAATCTTTTCTTTGACATGACATCAATCTCTCCCTCTTCGACATCAAATTCCAAAGAACTCATACAATGAAATTGCAAAGTACCTGATGTACTAATTCATATGCAATGTGCTCTAACAATATTACATCAACTTGATAGTTCTTCAATGAAGCTTGGTTGACACATCACTAATTTGTGCTCTAGTGAGCATTAGATAGGGGAATGACCCATATCTTACCTCTTAGATACAAAAATGCATCCTTAGGTAATGACTTGGTGAATATGTTGGCAATCTACTCCTTAGTGTTCACATATTCTAATCTCACCTCTTTGTCTTGAAATAATTCCCTTAGAAAATAACACTTGATTGCAATGTGTTTTGTCTTGGTGTGTATCACTGGGTTCTTCAATATATCAATTGCATTAGTGTTATCACAACAGATAACTATTGGTTCCTTGATTTCTTCCTTCATTCTAGATAATAGTTGCTTGATCCATATTATGTTAGAATAATTAACCGTGTCAACAACATATTCTACCTTTGTTGTAGATTGAGAGATGCAATTCTACTTCTTGCTTGTACATGATACTAATCTCTTTCCAAGAAAGAATTCTCCTCCACTGGTGCTTTTCCTTTCATCAGTGATTCCAACCCAATCTGCATCATTAAAGGATTTTAACTCAAAGTTTCCTCCTTTCATGTACCATAAACCATAGTCTTCAGTGCCTTTTAGATATCTCAAATTTGTTTTGACTGCCATCATATGATTTTCTTTAGTATTTGCAAAGAACCTTGCAACTATATTGATTGCTAATGTAATATTAGGCCTTGTGTGTACCATATACTAAAGTTTTCCAATCATGGACCTGTAGGTAGTCTAATTTACCTCCTTTGAATCATCATTTTTAGAGAGTTTATGTACAGTAGACATAGGTGTTCCAATTGGTTTGGAATCTTTCATTCCAAAGGTCTTCAATATTTCCTTGATGTATTTTGACTAAGTGATGTAGATGCCATCCTTCATTTCATGAACTTGTAAACTGAAAAAGAATTTTATCTCTCCAAGCATTGACATTTCAAATTCTTTCCCCATCTCTTCAAAAAATGATTTACATAAGTCATCATGTCTTATAAATAAAATATCACCCACAAATATTTCTACTAGAAATATCTTGTTCTGTAGTCCTTCTTTGATATATAGACTACTATTGTCATTTGTTCTTTGAAAACTAGTTCTAACTAGATATTCATGTGGTCTTT
Organism: Cupressus sempervirens; assembly: GCA_028749045.1. Taxonomy (NCBI): domain Eukaryota; kingdom Viridiplantae; phylum Streptophyta; class Pinopsida; order Cupressales; family Cupressaceae; genus Cupressus; species Cupressus sempervirens. Next base: position 708,195,892 of record CM053787.1, read on the forward strand.
CATACCATGCTCTAGGAACTTGTTTCATGCCATATAAAGTTTTATAAAGTTTGCAGACCATGTCTCTTTTCTTTGGATCAATGAAACCTTCAGGTTGTTCAGTGTAGACTTCTTCCTCCAGAACTCCATTCAAGAAAGTTGATTTTACATCCATCTGATACACTTTGAATCATTTGCATATGAAAGTACTATTTTTAATCCTTCAAGTTTTGCAATAGGAGCAAATATTTCTCCATAGTCAATACCTTCTTCTTGAGCATACCTTTACACACTAGCCTTGCCTTGTTCGTTGATACTTCACCTTTTTCATTCAAATTGTTTCTATAAACTCACTTTGTACCAATTATATTTTTGTCCTTGGGTCTATGAACAAGGATCTCGGTTTTGTTTCTTTCAATTTTCTTAATTTCTTCATTGATTGCCTCTATCCAACTTTCATTATTCAAAGCACCTTTTATAGATCTAGGCTCAAATTCACTAAGTAAACATGTACATTTTAGTTTATTCCTTGTCAGCATGCCTCCTATCTAATCTCCAATTGTTCGTTTAGGTGCATGATGCCTTTTGACATATTTAGCAAGTATAGGTTCCTTCCTTCTAGATTCTGGACTTGTTTCACTCGGTTCACCATGCTCAATGACTCTGTGATCTTTTGTTTTTTTCTTAGGTTCTACTATCTGAGACTTGGTTCCCTCTATATCTAACTCGGGTTCCTCTATATGTGACTCGGTTTGAACTATTTGTTTCTTGGGTTGCACTGAAGACTTTGGTGACTTAGGTGGTACAATCTATTATTGCCCAACCACACTTTCTTGTAACTTGGGTAAAGTCTCAGACTCATTATAAAAAAAGTTTTTATAGTCCTCAAGTTCCTTGCTACTTTGTTCTTCGCTCTTTTCTGTAAACTCATCAATTTTTACATGTAAACTTTCTATAACTTGTGATTAGCAAGATTCAAAAATTTATATGCTTTAATTTCATTGGAGTAGCCTAGGAATATGCCTTCATCACTTTGAAATAACAAACATTAGGTTTATAGCCATACCATAATTCATAAGGTGTTTGATTTGTACCTTTCTTCAATTGAACTCAATTGAGGGTATGAACTGTTGTGTTGATTGCTTCTTTCCAGTATTTGGTTGCAACATTTTTATCAATCCTTAGTGTTCTTGCACAATCCATGATGGATCTATTCCTTCTTTCTACTATATCATTCTGTAGAGGTGTATTAGGTGCAGATACTTGTCTTTTGATCCCTCTTTGATTGTATATCTCATTGAATTCATTAAAGATGAATTCACCTTCTCTATTTGACCTCAAGCATTTTAAATTCTTCCCTGTTTCTTTTTCAACTCTAGCCAGATACCACTCGAACTTTTGAAAAGCTTTAGATTTTTCTTTTAAGAAAATCACTGTCATCATCCTAGAATAATCATCAACAAACAAAATGAAATATTTGTCTCCATAATAGCTCTCTATACCAATTGGTCCACAAAGATATGTATGAACTAGTTCCAAGAGTTCTTATATATAGTAATTCTTACTTTTGAAACTACTTTTTCCCATTTTTCCAATATGACATTATTTGCACATGACCATATCAGGTTACTTTAGATTTTGAATGTCTCTTACTCTTTTGTTCTTGCTTATGGTAACCAAGTTATCAAAGTTTACATGACAAATTCTTTTATGTAATAGCCAACTTTTCTCTACTCATACCAAAAAGCATGAACTTTCAATAAGATCTAGATAGAATATATTGTTAGCACGAATGATGATGATACTAAATTAGGGGAGTATCCTAAGCATTGAAGAGTATTGATATCTTGCATTCATGACTATATTTTTCATTGATGTCAACATATCAGTAATTCTGTTAAGACTAGAAGAATAATAGTCAGTAATCTTAGTATGCACAAAAGATGAGGAAGTTTTAGATGATGCAAAGTGGAGGACATATTCCTGAGGTTGTTCTAGTGACACGGTTAAGAGGACTAAGTTTGAGTCAATGGTGTATAGAAGTTACACTTGATTTACTGGAAGCAGTGCAGAAACAAAGTACTAGAAAATAGAATTTTGACGATCTATTGCTATTTTTCATCTGAGATGTAATGAAGAGATGTGTATTCAGACAAAGATAGAGGATAGTCGTATGATGATGCCATTATGTGCACAAGATGTGGTTTCACACATGTAAATTTTTATATAGACTGTGAACTGACAGTGCTATTGTAATTGTGAATTAATTAATTATCTTATTTTAATTAATTGGGATAGCCTCAAGGCTGACTCAAAGAATTATTATGAAGATACAATATAAAGGAAAGTTGTTTTCCTTTCTTGTGAAGAGAACTTGGATTAGAAGATCAAGTGGAATGCGAAGTATTAGCGTGTAGCGCAAAAAGGAGCAGAATGCTCAATGAATGCATGTAAGCAATCCAAGGGATCATTGGATGTGCAATATGAGATCTAGTTACAAGATTTGAACAGAGATAGAGGAAGGAAGTACATTTTAGTTTTATTATTCTGCAAGGAATAATACATAGATCATTTGGATAGTGGGTTCTTTGATCTTAACCTTGAAACTATTTGGGCAGTGTGTCCAACTGTCTTCCATAACTCCTAACAGGAGTGACATCTCCTAATAGGGATTCAAAGTCTCCTAACAGCGACTCATATTTATTGAATGTTGTAAAAAACTCCTAAAAGGGTCTATCCTTTAACAAGGAATATTTATATTAGTACATCATCTTGTGGGTACCATCCCCACTAGGGTTTTCTCTTTGATCAAGGGTTTCCCTAGTTAACATATCTGGTGTTAATTGTGTATGAGTATCTTGTTGTGGTTTCAGTTAACATTACTCATATGGTTGAGATTGTTTAAAGTTAATGATTGTGATAATTTTTGTATAACTAATTCACCCCCCGCCCCTCTCAGTTATATTAGTAGACTATATATTCTAACATAGATTACCTTTAGTCTGATTGCCTATCCCAACTAGATTTCCTTTGGTATCCAATAGCTTTGGTTTCCCATTAATGAATTCTACCTTGTATCCAATGTTGTTCAGTTGTCCACACTTAGAAGATTGTGCCTTATTCCTTAGACCCAATAGGCATTGTCACATTTGATTCCTTTAGTTAATGCAATGCATCCTTTTCCTTTCACATAACATGGTTCATTACTTCCAAATCTAACACTTCACCATTATAACGTTCCAAGTGTTCAAACTTAGTTTTGTTTCCAGTCATGTGATGAGAACAACCACTATCTATTATCCATGTATCATTCTTGCTGATATGATAAATAAGTGTCATCTTTTCATTCTTCTCATTACCTAATTCATCCTTAATAGCAATATATACCATTTCATCTTCATCATCACTATTAGAATCTTTAGCAATGTAACAAGATTTCTTACTTTTTTCTCTATAGTCCTTGTAGCTCTTGAAGTCTTTCTTGTCTTTGAAATTATTGTATTTTCTATCATATTTGTTTTCTCTTTTTGGACACCTTGTAGCAATGTGATCAACTTCTTCACATGGGAAACAAATCAGTGACATTTTACCTTTGCCTTTTGGTAACCTTCTTGCAAGCAGGGCTTCAATGGCTTCAAGGTCATCCTTGTAATCATCATCTTCTTCACTATCAATTTGTTTTTCTTTTGAGTTTCCTCCATTTCTAGCAAGAATTAGTTTGGCTTTGAATGCATATTCTATGTTGTTAGGATTAGGAAGATAGTTATCAAAGCTATCCAACTCAAAAGTAGTCAATCTTCCCACTAGTGCATCCAAAGTAATATCATTTTTAGGATGACATCTCATCTCTTGAATAGCTAAAACTCTAATTGAATAAATAGGAAGAAGATTTCTTAATACCTTGTTGACTACTGTTGTATCATCTATTTTCCCTCTTGCAACTCTATTTGCACTTACACTTGCTTTGATTCTTTCACTACGTTTTACAATGTTTTAATCTTCTGTCATCTTCATCTGATCAAATTGGCCTCTTAAAATTTTTGCTTTGGCTCTTTTCACATTATCATCTCCTCCATAGATCTTCTCCAATTTTTTCCACATGTCATTGGTAGTAGGGAAATCTTTGACTCCATCAAATTCAAAATAGTTGAGAGAGGAAGCAATATCAATCATCATTGTATCATGATTCTTCATGTCCACCATATGATCTATAGTTAAAGGCTTTGGTGGTGCCACATACTAGTTTAAAAGAAGTGAAAACTTGTATCTCAATTGGTTCTCAGATGTAGCTTCATCAATTTTTGTCATGCTGAAAAGTTCTCTTATTTAAGCTTACGAATCTCTCTTCTGTAAGACATCTTGATCTTCTATCTTAAGTCTTTGAAACCTTTCCTGCAACCACCAAATTTCTCAGATACCAAATGTTGTAAATGCAAGGAGTAAATGAGAGGGGAAGGGTGAATCAATTACCACAAAAAAAATTCCAATTCCCTTAGATGTCAATACAAACTTCTCACTTAATAAACCAAATCCTTGCTCTGCTCAGTTAGAACTAGATATTCACTACAACTTGCTTAACAAAGCAGTCTTAAGATATTAATGTGTATTAACCTTTGGTAACTTAGTTGCAAAAACATAAAGCATTAAGAAAATAACATGAACACATGAGACACCAAGATTTAACGTGGAAGCCCAATTTGGGAAAACCACCAATGCAACTAGTTACAAATTTTCACTCTTCTAAAGTGAGCCCTATTAGGAGCCAACCCTGTTAAAGGTTACAAAACATGTGGTTAAGTGTGACTTTGTTAGAGGATTTGAATCACCCTGCTAGGATTAGCCTTGTTAGAGGTCTTTAGACACTTCAATTTAGAAATGCCACCTTGTTAGAGGATGTACAAAATAACTATTAAGCCAACTTTGTTAAGAGATTTCTTCACTACTACAATTGTTAGAGAGTAACAATGATTGATCTAATTATTAAAGAAATTGAATTTGTTCATTCAAATCATTGTTCTAGTTTAACCTCTTGATCCTTCCTAATTATAATATTCTTTGCAACATAGTCTTCTAATTTAGATGCTCTGTCTGTAATTAGATATCCTTATTATTTCACTTCTTTTACATTGTTCCCCAATTGCTTACTTCGACCCACAAGTTGACCTTGGATATATATGATATTAAATGTCAAGTTGGCTTAAATATCCTTCCATACAAACAATAACATCCATCTATTTGTCTTGTATTAACCAATTAATTAACAAAAGTAATATGTTGAAAGTTGGCTAACATTGGACTAATCACTCATTTTAATACATAACTTCCTTCGATGACTAACCAAACTCAGTTAACACTAACTACTTTGATGACCGACCAAGCTCAATTAATTCTAACTTCTTCGTTGACTGACCAAGCTCAGTCAACACTGACTTTTTCTCGGTTGATACTGGAATCTCCTTTAGTGCCTGACTGAGGTCAACTTACACTATGCTTGGTTAAAGCTTGACATTTGTGTAACATCAATGACACTATACAATTGAATAATTATTTTCAATTCTTACTTTGTGCTTCCTATCAACCATCTCCAAGACTCTAACATTCCAACTATGGATATTAATAACATTCATGGTTTTGGAGGTGTTTTTACCAGTACTATATAATATATTGAAATAATCAGGGAAATCTCCCTATTCATTTTTTAAATCATTAGAGTAAATTAAACTCTGATTATCATTTCATTTCCCCTTCTTACTTCACTTATAGGTACTTCAAGAAAAAGAGACTCTGTCTTCTTCTCAAGAGATATTTCTATCCTTGTTGGCTTAGAACCATCCACATTCATATTCTTCCCAACCACTAACTAGTTGGAAATCTTAACCATCTCTGCCCTCTTGACCAGAGTATTAAGGGCTAGTTGTTAGGCATTAAGTTTGGTAGGGGTTTTAACCAAAGGCACTGGTTCAAAATTCTCTTTTTGGCAAATGATTGATTGTAATCAGTTAGGAATGGTTGGGATGACCTTAGAGCCAGAAATGACACTATTAAGATGAGGAATTAACTTAGAATCAAATAAAGGGTTGGAAATTGTAACAAAACCTTCTTCAAGGGGAGGAGAAATAATCTTATTAGTATTATTCTCTCGTGTCTTTATATGCATTGTTATAGGCTCATAATTAATAGAATGTGCTTTATCATTCATTGCCTTATCCTGGTAAGCTTATTTATCACTAATGAGAACAACCTTGTAAGATGGGAAGTCATTAATGTTTTAGTGAAAACAACCTTGTGGGATGTGTATTTATCATCCATTGCCTTATCTTGGTAAGCATATTTATCACTAACACAATTATTATTTACATCCTTTGTCATCATATCTTTTGAACGATCTCCTCCCCCTCTATCTTTCATTATTTTGACCATTGCATCTCCCATGAGTCATCTAGGGTGGAGGAATCATGGAAAGATAGGGGTTTCATAGTATGCAGAAAAAGAAAAAGAAAAACCCACAAAATCAAACCTAGGGCAAAAAGAAAGAAAACAATAAGGACACATCCCACACAATGAGGACAAGTAGAAATAAAGAACATGAAAGACACCAAAAATTATGAAGAGAAAGGGTGCCAGAGTACACTTGTATGAAAATCGAAGCACTTGGGTGTTCGACAACCACACTAGTTTCAGAGCTTGCAAGAAACATTATTGAACAAACAGTGATCATTTTTGCTTTCCATTTTAAACTGTTATTTCATGTAATATTATAGGGAGTTGTGTGCTCTACAATTGGAGAATTTTGAAAGGCTTATTCTAATGGAGGATATCACAAGGATCCCCTACCATAAAACCTTTTCAAAATTTCCACTTCAGTGGGACTTTATCTATTGCGATTCATGGGGACTGTCGAGATTCACAATCTTTATTTGTCACAACTTGCCACCTTAGTGAAGACAAGGAGCAAGTGTTCAAACTATCAAACTCTAGTAGACCACATTATTTCCTTCCAAGATAGGGAACTTATTGAATTCTCTCAAACCAATTACTAAGATGGTTTTCATGGATATATGGCTCCTATTAGATTAAGGGGAGGGAATCCCCTTAATAACCCAAACGCACATTTGTACACAAAATAAGGGAATAAAAATTAAAATTGCAAGAACTAAACAATTATAAGACTAGAACCACTTTCTTCATGTTATCTTCAATAACATGAAAATGTAATGTTCAACAAAATAACATGCTTATATAGCCACGTGGGCATTTTCATTACAATAATTGACAAGACATAGCCACAAACTATCCTTTAGGAAAGTGAGTCTAAAACTTGCCTTTATCCCTGTATATCTAGCACAAATAACTGCCTTAGAATATTCTAAAAAGTGAGACTTTCCCATTTTTGTACTCAACGGTTCAATTTCCCACCTTAGTGATTTTTTTATCTCTTCCTTTTTATATTGAAACTTGAGTCTTGATGTCATTACTTTTGGAAGCCATAATGTTTGAATCATGTATCTGATTTCTATTATAGCCACTTTTAAGAAACCTCTTAAAGCACTCTATAGTTAGGATCACATGATGTTATTATTAACAAGTTCTAACCTCTTTCAGAGCCTTTGAGACCTTCAAAATTGAGTTTCAATTCTTGTACCACCTTATTAAAATAGAAAATTCAATATCTTCAAAACTGGACTTGATCTTTCCATGAAACTTTATCACCATGCTTATATTGTGAGGAATAGAGGATATTGTTTAAACCTGGGAGTGTTGCAGAGATGTTGTATTAATGGAAGGTTTTGTTATTGATATCAACATATACTCTTTGGTTCATGACAAACTGAGATTGTGTATATCGATCGCTACTTAGTAGTTCACTGCAAATAGTGGTTGATAGATTAAGATATACAAACTTACATTTATGTAGAAGAATGAGTGTAGACATCATGTATATGGTTTTTGTACTTTATGTGATGTTCTAGATTAGTTATAGTTTTTTTTTGTGAAGACTGGTAACATACTAGTGTGTAGAAAAATATGACAAAAAAAGTTGTAGAGTTTTTTAATATCTTAATGGTAAGCATGTATTAATATAATCCAACACAGAAGATGGTGGAAGACTTGTTCCTGTGTGCATGTTTTGATTTTTTAATCATTTTTCTTATCTTGGAAATATTGGTAGTATGTAACATGCATGATGCATTTTACTTTGAGTCAACTATGTTGTTATAGTATGTGGATTATCATTAGAAAATGTTATCCTCTTATTGTAATAAGTGGGAAACTTAATGTAATGATTGTATAGATTCTTATGAAGGTGTTTATGCCTTAGCATGGTCCTATGTAATTAATTGTACATTGGGAAAGCTCTAAAAGACCAACCTAATTAATTATATGTAAAGGGTGTAAAGGAAAGATGTTTTTGTTGTTTGGTGTGTGATGCATAGTATATGCATAGGATTGTTGATTTTACGAGGATCATTGCAAATGTAATAGTACTACCATAATGTTTTGGTATGTGTGTTTCCAATCGCAACTACCTCTAATTTATAATGATCAAAGGCTAAGAACAGATATGCCCCTTCATGGGACATGTCTATTTGACATTATATATTAATAAATTAACAAATAATAATACCTGATAATAATATATTATTTAATTAATATGTAGGTATATATTATCTCTCTCTCTCTCTCTCACACACACACACACACACACACACACACACACACATATATATACACTTTAGTCTCATGGTTTATCCAACTAAAGCTACCAAACATCAACACTCCCTCTTGACTAGGGAGGATAAACACATGGCATTTATTACACCATTGATAATATTAGGAATGACAAATTTTAAGGCACCATTTTGATATTATGAGTATTGGTCTTTCAAAATATCAACATATGATATTCACCAAATACTCTGTATCATTTTGATATCATGAGTATTGGTCTTCCAGAATATCAACACAAAATATTCACCAAGTACTCAAATAAGGTTTGATATCACATCTAATATCATGTGTATTGGTCTTCCAAAATATCAAGACACGATATTCACCTTGTACTCAAATAAGTTTGATATCATCATGAGTTTTGGTCTAGAATATCAAGTTGCATGATATTCACCATGTACTAAAAAATGTTTATAAAGTATGTGAACACACATTCTCATAATTCTTACCATATAAACATCCACCATGTGAAGTATAATCCATCATGATCTACATAGACATCATATGATATCCATTATAATAGAAAATTAAGTTATTGTAAGATCATCACCTTTCAATAACTTCTGCAAATACAAGTGATGATCATTTGGAAGTCATCACTTCTTCATGATGTACACAAGGGGGTAGGCCTCATAAAAATCATATAGTCACACACACAAACTTTTGAACTCCCTCTGAATATAAATCATTTGAGCTCCTCATTCAAAGTTGCCTTTAAAAAGTGGCAAACTCCCTCTAAGTCTAAAATCAATCTCCTTTTTCCTATAGTAATATTCTCAGAAAAGATCAAGGAAAACAACTCTTACAATATATTGAAAATAAAATGAGAGAGAGAGAGAGAGAGAGAGAGAGAGAGAGAGAGAGAGAGAGAGAGAGAGAGAGAGAGAGAGAGAGAGAGAGAGAGAGAGTACAATAATGCTCAAGGATAATAAACAATTTCAAATAATTATATAAGATCATTCCAATAAAATATAGATAAATATCTAATTTAAATAAATATTTAAATATATACATATCTTCAAAATGTATATTTTAATCTATTATTTCCTCATTTCAATATGAAATATACTCCCTAACTAGTTCTCAATCAATATTCACTTCAATGCATATTCACAATTAAATAGACAAATTCTTACCTACTTCTGTGTTATCTACTCCAATTGGGTGATTAGTCACAAGTCACCATATGCATTTAGGTCCTTTTTAATTGTAATGTGGTACTTTTACTTTCTACTTTTATCATAAATGTCCTTTCATAATATTAATGATAGTCTCCTTTTGACATGGTATTTGCACCTAATGTATGAGGTCTATGTATTTCATGATGGCAATATTATCTTCCTTTTCCTCATATGTTTCATTACCCCACATCTATGTGCCTCTTACAATTCTCGTTTGGTTGGTTCTCTCATTCCCATTATATATCTCTTTCATATATCATCCTCTCAATATTGTTGTTTGATCCCTCTCCAATATCACCACTTCTTTAATATATATCACCTGATTCAAGAGACTACTCTTTGCTTATTAATGCGATCAGATTTCCACAATCCATCATAGTTTGTAAATCAGTTTTTGGATTAGATTGTGTGGAGATTTTTACCATCAACGTTTTGAATCACACTACGTGATCCATCATCAGGATGAGAGAGCAAGAGATGTCAAGCAAGTGTTTGACATCTCTTTCTCTCTCATCTTGATGATGGATCACGTAGTGTGATTCAAAATGTTGATGGTAAAAATCTCCACACAATCTAATCTAGAAACTGATTTACAATACTCTTTGCTTTTGTTTGACATCTCTTGCTCTCTCATCGTGATGATGGATCATGTAGTGTGATTCAAAACGTTGATGGTAAAAATTTCCACACAATCGAATCCAGAAACTGATTTACAATACTCTTTGCTTGTCAATATGAGGTATGGGTTTGACCCCTTTATGATATTCCACTTGCATAGAACTTAAAACAAACTCTAATGTTTTCTAATTATATTTTATGGATAATTACTTCGTACCTTACATGTTCACATGGATCACACCTTGTAATGCTTGACTTGATTATAGACCTGCCTATATAATATATCCAAGAAGGCCTAATATAGAAATGGTATCAATGATATGCATTTTTCCTTCATTTAATCTTGTCTCTGCTAAAACCCAGTCAACCAAAAAATAGTTTACTTCCCAAGCTAAAATCCCTAGATGATAATCCAAAAATATCATTCATGGGCATATAATTCTTAAGTCAATTAAGTGTTGCTTCTTTTGTCTCTTTTTTTTTTAAAATTAAAAAATTGAAATTTTATTGAGAGATAACACACACTTTTCCTACTTAAACACGAGATTCCATAATTATTATCAAGAAAGCAAGCTTCTCCAACCGTTTGCAAATATTTGGTTTCAGGGTGTCTATATGCTTCAAATAAATGAAAATTAGAATACTCATCCCTCTACGAACACATCACTATTTTATCACATTATTATTTTATTAGCTTCTTCGTTAGAATCCAAGATTCAATTTTGTCCTCGCTAGCCTTTTCGAACACCTACACCTATCATCCTTAAATATTCATAGTACACTCAAGTGTTGCTAAAGAAATCATAACAACATGACCATCTCTGTCTAACTCTACAATCTTAGATCAATTGGAACCAGATGCTGAGGCCCAACTAGCAAGTGCCCATGCAACCAATGACACTGCAACATTTCTACTTTGTAAATCATCCCAAAGACCAGGGTAATCAAAATTTTCATTTGATGCAATAGTGTTTGAAGAGCCTGATGAAACTAAAACATTGGAACTACCACTTTTGTAGATAACTTTTCCACAAAAACATGGAGTGGCAAATGGTTTCAAAAGAAGGAACATTGAGTGAATGGGAATGAGGCAATATATAATTATTCTAGTGCCTTAAAAATGGAAACTCTAGTATGGAGAAATCATAGAATCTCAATAACCCAATGACACATGTACCCCCAAGAACCTTAATACCAATACCCCACATCCATTTCCTATCATTATTAGCATTGGCACCATCACACAACTCATCTAATTCTAGTCCACCCTCCTCAATGACCTGAAGAGCTGCATCAATGTCTCTCAGGTCTGCACATTCAAGAAGCTATAGCTTGGACACTTTCTTTCTTGGGTTCTCACAACTAGTTGTAACAAAATCCATAATGGAAGCAACAAACATGCTTTTGCATTTTTAAAACTTTCCCATTTATAGCCTAGCTCTAATACTATTTGGATTTTACGAGGATCACTGGCACTGTAATACCAATGCCATAATGTTTTGGTATGTGTGTTTCAAATGGTAGAAACCTCTAATTTATAATGAGCAAAGGCTAAGAATAGGAATGTCCCTTCATGGGACATGTCTATTCGATAATTATATATTAATATAATAACAAATAATAATATCTCACATAATAATATATTGTTTTAATTATATATATATATATATATATATCTCACACACATATGTATAATATATTTATATATTTGCACTTTATCTCATAATTTATCCAATTGAAGCTACCAAACATCGACATGGATGTATGGTATGTCTAGATACATATGATGCAATCCCATTAGCCCCAACTGATAATGTAATTGGTAATACTATGAAAGTATGTAAATGAATTATATCAATTGTTATGTTGGCATTGATGTCAAGTTTTAGTGGGCTAGACATTATGCTAACTGAGTAGAGTATTATATCATTAGGTTAATGAGAACAATTTGATTGATGAAGAGGATTTGAAGAAAATATGATGAAGACAAAATATATAAGTATGGCATTCAATGAAAACTTGAATGAGTTGGACAATGATAATGTCATGGTGGTCTGATTATTTTACAATCATGAAATATTGAGAAGTATTGAAGTCACCAACTTAACCGAGTGACAAGGTTAATGAAGGAGGACTATATTCACTGAGTGACTACTCTATTGCTTGAATGATTGGTAAAGCAAAAGATAAAATTTAGTTTTTTTCCGGGTGAGACTATATTAAATGAGTTCTATATTACCTAAGTGAATGCTATGTTTACTGAGTAACAACTAGAAGAACAAAAGTGAAAAAGATGGAATCTAAGGTTCACTTTTAATGGAAATATGAAAAGTTTGAGATGGTCAAAAGTGGGAGTCAAAGTTTGTTGCAAGATCAACAACTGATAAAATTTAATAAGGATATGATGATGGAGACTAAAGAAAGATAAGAGAGAGCACAAAGTTCTATGCAAACTTATAATTTATAGATGGTCGAATACATTGAATATGAGATCAATGATTGTGATTAAGTAGCATTAGTTGGAAGAATATGGAAGCTCTGTGATGACTATTTAAGGAGGAGATCAAGATAGTTTTAGGTTGTTGATTGTATTATTGTTTATGTTGTTAAGGTTGATGGTTGGAATTATTGTGAATGCAAATAATTGAGAAGAATAATAGAGCAAGGTAAACTAAGAAAAACAAAGGAAAGAGAGGAGAAGAGTTGATGAAAATGAAGGCATGAATCAACTGTGTGAGAGATTAGAAGGAGAAAGAGAAAAGAAAAGAGATCTGAATAAGAAAAGGTGGTTTCTATATTTAATGGATCATTTCTACTATTACTCTCTAATTAGTGTAGCATAAAATCTCAAAAAACTGAGTGGACCTAATACATTTGTGAAATCCTATATGGTAACATTGATTAGTAGTGTTTGTAAGTACTTTAGAGTAGGACACTTATTATATAGGATCAAGTAGTGATAAGGTCTAGATGATATTTTTGTGAAATCCTTTTAACAAGGTCACATTAATACTGTGTTGTAACCTTTAACAAGGTTGGATCCTAATAGAGATCACTTCAAAAGAGTGACAATTTTGGGTTGCCATTCCCATGTGGTTTTTCCCTTAATAGGGTTTCCACGTTAAAATATTGGTGTCAAGTTTGTGAATGTTAAATGTGTTGTAAGTTGTTGTACATGTTTTACTTTTTACTACAACTTGGTAATCACTAAGTTCATGGTTGGTAACAACTAATTTATTTTATTGGCACTCAGTAATGCAAAAAACAATAAGTTAATAGTTTGTAATAAATTGATTGAAAGAGTTAATTGATAAGTTGGATAATATCACTGAGTGATTGCTATTGATTTTTATGAAGTTGAATTGGTACTGAACTTTTTTGAAGGGACTATAGGATAATTGAACACAACTAATTCACCCCCCATCTTAGTTATCTAACAATTGGTATTAGAGCTAAGTGCTTGAAGAAAGAAGTTTAAAGAAACTTAAAACAAAGTTCAAAGATATTTAAGAGAGAAGTACCAAAACTGAACACCAAGAACTTCTCATCATGGAATGAAAAAATAAACTTGGATCTATCTCGAATTAGAGACAATGTCACACATTGGTTGAAAAATGAATACACTACCCCTGTTAGTTCTCTAACCGCGAAGCAAATGAATGAGAGGAGGAATCACAAAAGCCTGATGATTGAGATTGCATCTACACTCAATGATGTCAATTTTGATGATACCAAGAACTTTACTACCACCAAATAAATGTGGGATAAGCTGATGCTTGTACATGGAGGAGATGATAATGTGAGGAGAGCCAAAGCTAAAAGTCTTAGAGGAAAGTATGATGACATGCGAATGAAAGAAGGAGAAAATGTTGCTCAATATATAAATTAAATAAAAGAGGTTGTGAGCACAATCAAAGCTTTTGAAGGAGTTATTAGTGACCCTAAAATTGTAAGTAAAGTTCTCAGGAATCCTTTACCTATTTATGCTATAAAATTTTCTTCTATTCAAGAAGTGAGAGCTGTTGGCTCCTGAATTAACAGATTTCTAATAACCCAATGATAGGAAAAAATACATCTAGAGGTAGCTAATTTTGATGTTCAACATACCTATTCAAACATTGGGTCAACTATAAGGCTATACTCCTTCTTCTTGTTTAGGCTCTGGAAGACCTAGGCAGGTGAACCTATAGATTCCATTATGTGACCAATTGCTAAAACCATAAATCTGAATCTATATTTAGCAGATGAAAACCCCTGAATCTTCTATGCTTATGCAAATAACATAGACATGAAATAGCCAATAACATGACCTATGAACTTGATAAGCTAAGCAAGGGCAAATCCTTTAAGCTCTTCAACATAAAAGGGAAAAGACTTTGATTAATATTGATTGATTTTAGCATAACCAAGATACGAGCAACAAAACATATAGATCCTGTAGCTGATCAATGCCTTATCTATTGGGAAATTCCATAAACCACAAACATAAATCCTTAGATATCAGTGATATATCTCATATATCAAGATTCCAGATCTATCCTATCACTTTGTGAATTAGACATTTGCATCAAAACTGAATCTCATACTCGACTAATCCCTTCATGAAATCAACAAACCTATGATGATAAATCAAGCATTTTCATAACTCCTTGAATTACAAGAAAAAATATACCAAAATATACAACCTAAAAAATGTTGCAACTGGATCTATCCTCTTTGTTCACAAACCACATAAGATTTCAAACAACATAATCAGGAGACAAGAATCACACTGAAGATAAACTCATTGTTGCATTTTATTCATTTCCTTGAAACAAATACATAAAATATCCATGAAAGTAGTTATGAAACAACTAAATAAATTCATAACTATCTCTATAACTTCATCGTTGTTTTTCATACAAGAGAGAAATGCTAGGCACAAAAATGGTGGGATCATAGCTAGAGCTCCGCTCAATAGTCTGGAAAACAACCAACCATCAAAAAACTTAAAGCAAGAGAAGAGAAGAGACTAAATATAATGAAAGCAATCCTGGATTTGCTATGATGCTTCCATTTGTCCACTTGAAGAAATTCCATCTATTAATGTAAAACATCTCTCTTTTCTCTTCCTTCAACTGAAAATCAAATCTCCTCATTCTGTTTGAAAATATGCTTAGGAATGTCATCAAATGATGGAATCATATAACAGATTTGCAAGAAGACACAAATGTCACTAAAACTCATGCCAAAACAATTTCTAAATGACTTTAGAGACAAAATAATACTCTTAGGAACATTTCCCCCAAATCTGGAGCCAACAAACTTCTAAGTTTTCTTTCCAACTAAATTTGAAGCTCCATCATGAAAAACACTTATTTTGTTGAGAATGCCTCTATTTTTAAAAATCTGTCTATAACTTCTACTTGGTTGAACCTACACATACTGTGATGGTAAAATCAGAAAGTTCTTCTTCTCCCCTTTCCATTGGTATATGATACTTCATATTTTGGCAAAAAATGAGGCCCCTGGTGCGTGTTTGAAAATTAATGTTAAAAATATTTGATCATTTCACATAGTCAAAACTATACAATATACCATTTCTCCACATCTCCACCTTCAAGCTAACTTCTGGCTAAACTACGGAGATCGTGTGATAACCTCCTATCTCCACTTCTCTTCCCTTGATGCTAACTGCCAGACTTAACCAGTGAGATTGTGAACTGGTTAACTAACCACCATCTCCACTTCTTCGTGGTTATCCTAACTGCGCCCAAACCATTACAAAGTTGCAAATTTCTGGGGCTGCCTCAAACTACATTCCATGTGGATAATCTTGGTTGGTCACTAGGGTACATGTCATCATCCTCATATGCACCTGCAAGTGGTCAATCAAAATTTACCGTAGCATCAATGCCAACTAGTCGGGCCCACCATGCGTATGAACCTTGTCTCAAAAGGCATCGTATCTTTTAGACACTAAGGTAGTGAATGTTTTGACATAAAAACATACTTAAATGCTTACCCACAAGAAATGTGGGATAATTTTCTTTTGTAGTTTTATGGGTTTTCCGTAAGCGTAGTAGGATGCTTGTGACCACAAGAAAGTTGGACAAGACTAACATTCCTGACTAGGCTAATAATATTACATGCTTACCATATAAAATTGAAGCTCTTCCACCAAGAGAGGCCAAGGAGTTGTTTTTGAGAAAAGCTATAGGTAGTCTTGTTGGAACATTTGACGCAACCTCAGATATCGATGGCCTACTAAGTTTCTGCAGTGGCATTGCTAAGTCTTGTTGGCACAAGATTACGAAAGCATCATAACAACTTGTCCACCTTTAATAACACCATTGAAATGTTCAAGGATTCACTAGAGAAAGGAGAAGTTGAATTAACTAAAAAAGTAGTGGTGTGGTGTATAACAGTTTGTAGGAGCATCGCTACAGAGAAGCTTTTCTAGATATAGCAGCTTTCTTTTCTTTTATCTCTAGCCTCATTCTCTGTATCTGATTTGGAAATCATGTCTTGAGATGGGCCTGCACAATACTCAAACTCCTACCATTTGGAGAGGACATTCTTAAAATTCTCAAATCGAGCTCCTTCCACAATGGATGAATCATTTCCTTGACAAACCCCCAAGGAGTGCACTCCTTTCTGCATTTACACTTGCAACTATGGTTAATTCTAAAACTTGTTGATTACCTTCGTGCTTGGATCTTTGCACCCTTGACTCAAAATTGACCATAGATGAATCTTAAAAAAAGATTAAATTCAATGATGGAAATAAGCTTGCAATCACTTTTTCTAGGGGTCTAAGAAAGAAACTCTTCACACTGCTTCTCCAATTTTTGCGTACAAATAATCTACAATCTTTTAAATTATCTCAAGGGTGGTCTTATCAGTTTTGACAAAGACAAATAGATTTCTCAATATCTCTTTACAAGCCACAATTTTAACTTCATTCATTATTAGAATACAATGTTTGCAGGATTGTAAAATGGAAGCCATAAAATTTACCTTGTCAAGAATATTTTGGGCCTCTTTTTCTTTCTCTGCAATTGCATCTGGTAGTTACTTTATTTTTTCACTAAATGTCTATAGATCTTATAATGTACTAAATGTATCATGGAACCCATTCCTTAGATCTATTAGAATCCTCTTAGGAGAAGAAAACAACATTCTATGCTTCTTCTTGCCCCAATAACATATCATATATAATTCCTTAGAAAATTTTAAATCTTGAATGATAGTGTGTAGATACTTGAACCTCGCAATGATCAAAACCGTTATGATCCCTTGTTTGAAATATTTTCAATCCCCAATATTTCATCATTATGATGAAATAAGTTGGGCCCCAAATTGGGTCCAGCTAATTTTTTTTTCAAACTCAAACAATTGAACTGTAAAATTATTCCAATGAGTGAATCATACCAACTGGATTCCAAAAAAATCATTTCTTTGTGATTTTAAAACTCATTTTTCACCCTTTTGCAAACTGCAACTTTCTGATAGGAAGGCCTATGAGCCAACTTTAAAAACTGACTGAATTAAACAACCAAGCCATGAGATTTGACATATCTATTCTTTGGTTCACATTCTTCTACCTTGTCATATTTCAACTCATGATGACATCTGGGTCAAAATATATTGACTGTCAAAGTTACTCACTTGAAATTGCTTGCAAACAAACATGTCAGAAAATAATAGTGTTTTTGGTTTTGGCTTTGAAAACAGGTCAAATGATCACTTGAGGGTTTGAAAACTGGGGCAATAGTTTACTATCATGAGGAGAGGATAAGTCTATGATTTGGGCTCATGACAAATAACTAGGCAAATTTGGTGCAAGCATGTGAAATTGGGTTCTTAGAATTGCACAATTGGGAGCATTAGTAGAACAATGATTTTCACAAACATAATGGACCTTGGAAAGTGTGCAAATAGATTTGTCAAGACTTGAAAACTGACACACTTGAAGTATTTTTAGAGTAGAACATAGTAGTATAGTTCATTTTGTCTAATCTATCATGAATTTAGAGTTATGACATCTTGAATAGAGCTATTAATCAATTTGTACTTTTATACACCTGTAAAGCTTCATAAATTACATTTGGAATCACGTTTGAGAACTAGTCAAACGAACTAGTCATAGGCTCAAATTTGGAACATAGAAAGTGTCTAACCCCTAGAATGTAGTGCAAAAGGAATTTTATCAATAGGTTCAACTGGGTCAAAGTTATAACTGGTCAAATAGGGCTTCCCAAAATTTTGGGCAATATGCATCAACATGACAACAATAAACAACCAACTTTGAGGGATTCAAAACCTAGTCAAAAAATATTCAAATGATTTGAAATTTGAAACATAGGTTCTTTGATATGCCTACTAAACACTCCCAAAGTAATGAGTCATGAAACTTAACTAGGTGCAAGATATTCAATTGCATACTGGGCTTCCTATTGCTGTTTGACACTATGCTCAAAATGAAACTTCACGGAATGACTCAGAATGACAATATATCATCATAGGAAACATACATATATTGAATGAAAAGTGTTATAAACATGAAACACTTCATAGGCCTTAAAATAACGGTTATGTACAAATGCACAAAAAGCTCTTATAGGGCTCAACTGGACTCAAAATTTAGAATGGTACTCAAAATCAAGGATTCAATTTTGAGTCCCATTAGTGGATCTATCTAGGTATGCATGTCCCTTGTAGGCATGGAAAGGATTCATATATCTAGAAGAAACATACTACTCCAACAATTTCTCTCGAACAACTTTATTGAAAGCAAGAAAACTACTCCTAAACTATACAAATGATGGCCCCAGGGTACCAAAATTCAACAAAACTTCTTACCTTTGTCATATGCCTAATTTTCATTTCCATTTTCATGAGGTAAGCTAGAAAAAAAATTCTCATTAGTTTCACCAAAAAAATTAACATTCTCCATTAGCTCACTTGGCAAAATAAAATCTTTCTCTTCACTCTCATAGTGCATATACCAATCAGAATTAACTTCTACATCATGCTCACTATGAAAAAGTGGATCAACATGCTCATAGAAGCTAGAATCAAACTGAAAACCTTCATGAACGTATGATTGATGCATGCTGTGAATGAGAAACACAAAGGTTTCATACTCTACATTATTCAAAAAGTTGCACGTGTCAAGAGCTTGCAACACACCTTGTGTAACCGGGGGTGAAGAATACATAAAATATGATTTCTCATCACTTGTAGTCCTGTTACTCATCAAATCAGATTTGTCATATGTTGAAACTTCTTCATACTCAAACAAAAAATTACTTACCAAGTTTGAAAAACTATCATGAAAGTGCTACATATAATATGCTGATCATAATCACAGTCTTCATCAAACAACTCGTTAGAGTGAACTTTTAACTCATCAAACTCATCATCAAAAGATTCATCAGCATAAAAGGGACCTCAGAATTAGATTTACAACTTCCAGCTTTTTCCTCTTCATCATATGAACAATCAAAACTAATTTTAGTATCATCAGTATGAAAAGAATATGAAATAGTACTAAATTTCTCCCTAATAGTATTCTCCACATAAGACCAGTTGTCATGTGTATTGGCACTTGAACTATTGTCATATACACCTCCAAAATTTGATAAAGAATGTTATGATTTTGTATCAATTTCAACAACAAACCTTAGGGAAAGGACTTCATCTTGAGAAGAAAAATAACAAGGGAAAACCATATCATCCTTAAAACCATTTGCACACCTTTTAAGATCATGAGCCAATAGTTCTGAAATTTCATCAAGACAATCTAAAAAATTAGAATCCTTGTCACAACATGTTTCCTCTTCTTTGTATAATACCTCAACACTAGATACATCATTGTAATCATTCTCATTTTCATCACAAGAAGAGTTATCTGTACTATTGTTAGAAATTTCCCCACTCTTATAAATACTATTACATGATTCATTTTCAGTTATATATCCATCTTCATCTTGCTGATTGAAATCATCTGTTTCACTAGATCTAGAATCCATCTCTTCATAATCAGAAGACACATTATCATCATCTATGGATTTACCACATTCACTATTATCTTTGACACATTCACTTTTATTATCAAAGGATTCAATACAAAATTCATTGTTACTCAAATTACTCTCAAACTTCTTGAAAATATCTTCAACATGCATGACCTTTTCTATCCTTAAATGTGCTAGCCAATCAACTAAATCAGGCATAAAAATATCTAGGAAAATAATAGGCCATGAAGACTCCTTAGGTCTTAAAGAAAAATGTAACTCCATGAGTGCTAATTTAAACTTCATATAAACTTGAATATCAGTTTGACCTTGTATACTTCCTACTACATTTCTTATGAAAGTAATAAGCTAACTACATAGTTCCTTTTTCAACATAGCAATATCTCCAATCACACTTTCATAACTTGGTAAATGACCATCATATTTAAAATCTAAAACCATTTTGTAATTAAAATATCTACCTCTTTCTCCTAGTGCTAAAAGTCACTGAATTGAGGCAACTGTTCTTATCACTTAAAATTCCATGAAAGGGAAACTCATGAAAAGTAAAATACCTTCAAGTTTTGATATTGAAATTCGATCTACTAATTTGGCATGAGTGTAAACATGAACTTCTTCACACCATTCATAAAAAGCATGTAGAGCTGCCACCTCCTTGAAGAGGACAAATAAACCACTATTATGATTTGCTTTTTAACATTCAAATTCTTAAAACAATAGATGCATACAACACATTTCAATTATCAATCAAGAACTGATAACTTCTCTTTTCTTTCTAAGATCTTCTTACAAAACTTCTAGATCTACCCAATAAAGTTGAAAATCCTTTAAAATTTATATTGAACCAATTTGCAACTGGTACAAAGATCTTTAGAGAGTCACCACTCACACTTGTAAGATAAGATTTAAAACATGATTTATCACTTGACAAATCTGAACAAGACCTTCAACTTGTGTAAAACTTGCAAATCATCAAACACTTAGAAAAGAGAAAATACTCTTGACCAATTTTGACTCTGATTTTACATAAAACACTTTTAAAATATTATCCAGCTGAATTGATCAATGATGAATTCACTAGTAAAAATGCAATTTACATTCAACTTTCAAAGTATTGTCATCCTGAACTAGGTAACCAATGGGAGACATGGATCTTCAACAAAGAAATGGAAAACACATCACAACTTTGTTGCTATAGCAAGTTCTTGTTGCTGTATTGAATCTCTTTTCAAATTCTCAAGGTTTTTCTATCATACATATTCAATACACTCCCTAGCAGAGTCTCCATTTCGTTGGCTCCTGAATTAACAACTTTTCAATAACCTAATGGTAGGAACAAATACATCTAGGGGTAGCTAGTTCCCATGTTCAACATACCTATTCAGACATCAGGGCCAACTATAAGGCTATACTCCTTCTTCGTCAAGCTTTGCAAGGCCTAAGGGAGTGAACCTATAGATTCCATTGTGTGACTGGTTGCTAAAACAATAAATTTGAATCTATATTTAGTAGATGAAAATCCCTAAATCTTCTATGCTTATGCAAATAAAATAGACATGAAATAGCCAATAACATGGCCTATGAACTTGATAAGCTAAGTGAGGGAAAATTCTTTAAGCTCTTCAACATAAAAGGGAAAAGACTTTGATTAATATTGATTGATTTCAACATAACCAAGATATGAGCCAAAAAACATATAGATCTTGTAGCTGATCAGTGCCTTATCTATTGGAAAATTCCATAAACCACAAACATACATCCTTGGATATTAGTGATATATCTCGTATATCAAGACTCCAGATTTATCCTATCACTTTTTGAATTAGACATCTACATCAAAATTGAATCTCATATTCAACTAATCCCTTCATGAAATCTGCAACCCTATGATGATAAATCAAGCATTTACATGACTCCTTGAATCACAAGAAAAATATACCAAAACATACAACCTAAAATAGGTTGCAACTGGATCTGTGCTCTTTGTTGACAAACCATAGAAGATTACAAACAACATAAACAAGAGACAAGAATCAGACTGAAGATAAACTCATTGCTGTATTTTATTCATTTCCTTGAAACAAATACATAAAAGATGCATGAAAGTAGTTATGAAACAACTAAATAGATTAGAACTTTCTCTATAACTTCATCCCTATTGTTCATACAAGAGAGAAATGTTGGGCATAAAAATGTTGGATGATAATTAGAGCTTTGCTCAATAGTTTGGAAAACAACCAATCATCAACAACCCTAAAGAAAAAGAAGAGAAGAGACTAAATACAATGAAAACAATCTCATATCTGCTATGATGTTGTCATTTTTCCATTTGAAGAATTTTCGTATATTGATGTAAAACCTCTCTCTTCTCTCTTCCTTCAACTGAAAATCAGATCTCCTCATTCTATTTGAAAATATGCTTAAATGTCTTCAAATGATGGAATCATAGAACTAATTTGCAAGAAGACACAAATCTCACTAAAATTCATGTCAAAACAAATGCTAAATGACTTTAGAGGCAAAATAATATTCTTAGGAACATTTCCCCCAAATTTGAAGCCAATAAACTTCTATGTTTTCTTTCCAACTAAATCTGAAGCTCCATCATGAAAAACACTTGTTTTGTAGAGAATGCCCCAATTTTCACAAATCTACTTATAACTTTTTCCTGGTAGAACTTGCACATATTTTGACTACAAAATTAGAAAGTTCATCTTCTCCCCTTTCTGTTGATATATGATACTTCATATTTTGGCAAAAAATAAGGCCCTTGGTGTGCATTTGAAAATTATGGCCCTTGGCCATGAACATACCATTTTAATGTTGAATATATTTGATCATTTCACATAGTCTGAAATATACAATATATCCCAAATTTATTTTAAATTTTAAACCTAAGAATGCACGTACATGTTGAAGATATTTCAAAATTTTAATATTTCAAACTTTACAAGTACCTTATCTCTCCAACTTTGGTTAAACCTCCAGTTGATTGCCCAATGAGTGCCACATGTTGTTACCTTATTGGTCAAATCTGCCACCTCATTGCCAACTCACTAGCTCCTTACCACATCACTTTATCTTTACATCTCCACCTCTAACCTCCACTGGCCTTTAACCACTGAGATGTGGAGATAACCACTAACTCCACATCTCCATCTTAAACGTTAACTGTTGACTAACCATCGAGATGTGGATATAACCATTTTTCCACATCTCCACCTTCAAGCTAACTGTCAACTAAATGATGGAGATCACGTGATAACCTCCTATATCCACTTCCTTGCCCTTGACGCTAATTGTTAGACTTAACTAGCAACATTGCAAAATGGTTAACTAACCACCATCTCTACTTCTTCGTAGTTATCCTTAACTACACCCAAAATTCTACAAAGTTACAAATTTCCAAGCCCACCTCAAACTATGTGCCATTTGGAGCATCTTGGTTGGTCACTAGGGTACATGTCATCATCCTCGTATATATGTACAAGTGGTCGATCAAAATTTACTGTAGCATCACTGCGACCTGGCAAGGACCACCACACACATGAGCCTTGTCTCCAAAGGCATCTAGTCTTTTAGACACTAAGGTATTGAAAATTTTGGTATAACAACATACTTAAACACTTACCCACAAGCAAAATGGGATAATTTGGTTTTGCAGTTTTATTGGTTTTTCCTAAGTGTAGTAGGATGCTTGTGACCACAAGAAAGCTGGATGCGACTGACATTCTTGACCAGGCTAATAATATTACACGCTTACCATATTCCATTGAAGCTCTTCCACAAAGAGAGGCCAAGGAGTTGTTGTTGAGAAAAGCTATAGGTAGTCCCGTTGGAACATTTGATGCAACACCGGATATTGATGGCCTGTTGAGTGTCTATGATGGCATTCCATCGGTGCTAAATCTTGTTGGCACAAGATTGTGAAAGCATCATAACAACCTATCAACCTTTAATAGCACCATTGAAACATTCAAGGATTCATTGGAGAAAGGGGAATCTGAATTAACTGAAAAAGTAGTGGATGTGGTGTCTAATAGTTTTCAAGAACATCGCTATAAAGAAGCATTTCTAGATATAGCAACTTTCTTTTCTTTTGTCTCCAGCCTCATTATTTGTATCTAATTTGGCAATCATGTCTTGAGATGGACTTTCATAACACTCAAATTCTCGCCATTTGGAGATGACATTCATATAATTCTCAAATCAAGCTCCTTCCATAATGGATGAATCATTTCCTTGACAAACCCTCAAGAAGTGCACTCCTTTTTGCATTTGCACTTGTAACTATTGTTAATTAACTTCACACTTAGATATCTACACCCTTGATTTAAAATTGTCCATAAATGAATCTTAAAACAAGATTAAATTCAACGAGGGAAATAAGCTTGCAGTCACTTTTTCTGGGGGTTTGAGAAAGAAACTCTTCATATTGCTTCTCCAATTTTTGCATACAAATAATTTGTAGTCTTTTCAACACTCTCAATGGTGCTCTTATCAATTTCAAAAGAGACAAATACATTTCTCAATATCTCTTTACAAGCCATAGTTTTAGCTTCATTCATTATTCAAATACAAAGTTTGTGAGATTGTAAAATGGAAACCATAAAATTTACCTTGTCAACAATATTTTGGGCCTCTTTTTCTTTCTTTGTGATTACATCTACTAGTTCCATTACTTTTTAATTGAATTTCTATAGATCTAATAATGTGTTAAACATATCATGGAACCCGTTCCTTAGATTTGTTATAATCCTCTTGGGAAAATAAAACAATGTTCTATGCTTCTTCTTGCCCCAATAACATATCATTGTATAATTCCTTAGAAAATTTTAAATCTCAAATGACACTGTGTAGATACTTGAACCTCATAATGATCAAAACCATTATGATCTCTTTGAAATATTTTCAATCCTCAATGTTTCATCATTCTAATGAAATCACCCGGGCCCCAAATCAGGTCCGTCTAAAAAATATTTCAAACTCAAACAATTGAACTATCAGATTGATCCAATGAGCGAATCATACTGATTGCATTCCAATACAATATTTCTTTATGATTTTAAAACTCATTTTCACCCTTTTACAGACTGTAACTTTATGATAGGAAGGCCTACGAGCTAGCTTTAAAATTTGACCGAATTAAACAATTGGGCCCTAAGATCTGACATAGCTATTGTCTAGTTCACATTCTTCTACCTTGTTAGATTTCAGCTCATGAAAACATCTGGGTCAAAATATATTGACCGTCAAAATTGCTCACTTGAAACTGCCTACAAATAAACATGTCAGAAAACAATAAAGTGCTTTTGGTTTTGGCTTTGAAAATAGGTCAAACAAAAAATTGAGGGTTTGAAAAATAGGGCATTAGTTTACTGTCATGAGGAGTGTATAATTATGTGATTTAGGCTCATGAAAAATAATTGGGTGAATTTGGAAAGAATGCGAAGTTGGGTTCTCATAATTGTAGAATTGGGAGTATTAATAGAACAATGATTTTCACAAACGGAATGGACTTGGGAAAGTCTGCAAATGGATTTGATAAGACTTGAAAATTGGCAACTTGAAGTATTTTTAGATTATAACATAGTGGTACAATCTATTTGGTCTCATCTATCATGGATTTAGAGTTATAACATCCCGATCAGAGCTATTGATCAATCTATACTTTTATACACCAGTAAAACTTCATAAATTGCATTTGGAATCATGTTTGAAAACTAGTCAAATGGATTATTCATAGGCTCAAATCTGGAACATAGAAATTTTTTGACCCCTAGAATGTAGTTCAAAAGGAAATTTCTCAATAGGGTCAAGTGGGTCAAAGTTATAACTGGTCAAACAGGGCTTCCGAGAATTTTGGACAATATGCATCAACATGACAACTGTAAACAACCAACTTTGAGGGATTCAAAACCTAGTCAA
Source organism: Cupressus sempervirens (assembly GCA_028749045.1). NCBI lineage: Eukaryota > Viridiplantae > Streptophyta > Pinopsida > Cupressales > Cupressaceae > Cupressus > Cupressus sempervirens. Next base: position 708,222,350 of record CM053787.1, read on the forward strand.
AACATATCTAAATGATTTGAAATATAAAACATAGGTTCTATAATATACATACTAAACACTCCCAAACCGGTGATTCATGAAACTTAACTAGGTGCAAGATATTCATTTGCGAACTAGGCTTCCTTTTGTTGTTTGACACTTGGGCAAAAATGCAGATTTGAACAATGCTCAAAATGAAATTTCACATAATGACTTGGAATGAAAATTTATCATCATAGGAAACATGCATATATTGAATGCAAAGTGTTAGAAACATGAAACACTTCATAGGCCTCAAAATGACGGTCGGGTACACATGCACAAAAAGATCTTATAGGGGCTCAATTTGACTCCAAATTTAGAATGGTACTCAAAATCAAGGCTTCAATTTTGAGTCCCATCAAGAGCCATGCCTGGTAATGTATTGACACTTGACAGTTTAGTTGGTTGGTTGGCTACATTTGAGTTAAGGAATTATGACAATAGTATGGCTACAATTAGAAAAGTATTCAAATCTTCACTAACAATCAGAAATTACAAGAAAGAGAAGAAAAGTAAAGAAAGAAGTGAGTTAAAATTAGAGGATGATTTGGATGAACTTGAAGCATTTCTTTCAAGAAGGTTTTCAAGAGGAAGAGGTAAATATGAAGGTAAATTTCCTTTGATTTTTTTCAAATGTAATGAGGTTGGTCACTTTGATGTTAAATGTCCCAATGGAAGCAAGAATGGAAAAAATGATAAGAAATATTTCAAGTATAGGAAGAACAAAGATTACAAAGATAAAGGTAAGAAGTTTTTTCTACATGGCTGAAGAAGAGCATACCGAGTCTAGTTATGAAGATGACAAGGAAATAGTTGAGATGGTTAATGTTGCAATCAAAGAAATCCAAATGGAGAAAGGCATGAGAGTGAATTTACCCTTATTTCACATGTCAGTAAGAATGACTCATGGATTATAGATAGTGGATGCTCACATCAAATGACTGGAGATTTAAGTAAGTTTGATAAATTTGAAGAAATTGATGATGGTGGAATATTTAAGCAAGGTAATGATGTTCTATGCTTGGTGAAAGGTAAATTATCACTAATTTTAAATGAAAAGATCATATGTAATGATGCATATTGGCTTCAAGGACTTAAATATAATATTTTGAGTGTTGCATAGTTGAATAACTTAGGTCATGAGCTGGAATTTAAGAATATAAAGGTCAAGATCTTTGATGATGAAAGTAATCTGATTGGAACATGGATACAAACAAAAGGTAACTTATTTTATCTTGATCCTACAATTGAGGCATGATTATTTTCTAGAAATGAAAATGTGTTGTTATGACATAAAAGGTTGTGTCATGTAAACTTTGAGAACATGGTGAAAATATGTAGAAAGAAAAGAGTAAGAGGTTTGCAGAATCTGCAAAACTTAGAGAATGCTATATGTAAAGAGTGTTAGTTCAGTAAGATGAAAAAGTCTATTTTTTCAAGCAAGGAATGCACTTCAAATGATATATTGGAATGGGTGCATACTTATCTATGTGGACCAATTGGTGTTGAAGGTTAGTATGGTTTAAATCACATGATTTTGATATCTTTAGATGGTATAAAGCTAGAGTTAAAAATGAAACTTGTAAATCTTTGAAATGTTTAAGATCTGATAGTGGTGGTGAATTTATGTCTTTTAAATTCACTAACTTATGTGCTAAGAATGGTATTAAAAGACAATTGTTTGCACTGAGAACACCACTACAAAATGAGATTGTTGAAAGATGAAATAGATCAATTATGGATTGTGTAAGGACATTGATGATTAAAAATGAGATTTCTTAGATATTCTAGAGAGAAGCAATTAACATTTCTATTTACACTCTCAATCGAGTTAAATTAAACAAAGCAAAAAAAAAACATCCTATGAACTTTGGTATGGCCACACACCTAATGTAAGTTATTTTACAATATTTGGAAGTAGGTGTTATATTCGCAAAGATAAAAGCAATAGAAAAATTGATATTAGAGGAGATGAAGGCATATTACTTGGTTATTCATCTAAGAGAAAATATTATAAGTATTTGAACAAAGCCACTAACAAGATGATTGAAAGTGCAAATGTAAGATTTGATGAGTTCATAGAGAAGGATGATGTGGAAAACAAGAAGGAACCTAAAGATTAAAACAAAATTTTATATGTCTATGAAGAGGAACCTAATAACTTTCTTGAGTTATGAAAAATATCCACCAAACATCAGTCAATGACACTTAAGTTACAAAATGGTTTACCCAAGTACCAGATAGTTCAACTTGAGAAAGAAGTTGAACCCTTACTAAGTGAAGGAAATTTTCAAAATCAAAGGACTAAACCTATTTTGGCCAAATATGTGAGAAATAACCATTCACCTGAACTGATAATTGGAGTTAGAAGTGTTGGAGTACAAACAAGAATTAAGTTAAGAGACAATACTTGTTTCATTGTTGATTTTGAACCAAGAATAATTAAGGTTGCATTGGACAATGAATATTGGATAAGTGCTATGAATGCGGAGATTGATTAGATAAAGAAAAATAATACTTCGACATTAGTATCAAGACCTACTAACAAGCATGTAATAGGAACCAAATGGATTTTTAGAAACAAGTTGAACAAGAACAAAGAAGTGGTAAGGAATAAGGCAAGATTGGTTTGCAAAATTTGTGCACAAGAAGAAGTTATAGATAATGGAAAACTTTAGTGCCTATGGAAATATTAAGAGGAGTGAGAAACCTATTGGCATACGTTACCTACAAGAAGTTCAAGGTCTATCAAATGGATGTGAAATCTGCATTTTTTAATGGAATACTTGAGGAGTAAGTATATATTGAACAATCTGATGGATCCATTAAACCTGATGAGAAGAACATGGTTTTCGAGTTGAACAAAGCATTGTATGGACTGAAACAAGCCCCAAGTGTATGTATGAAAGATTATACTCTTATCTATATCTAATTAAGATTGGATCAGAAGATATGGTATTGATTGCTGAAATATTTGTTGATGACATTATATTTGGAGGAAATGACATGTTGTGTAAGACATTTCCTAATCAAATGAGTTAAGAATTTGAAATGTGAATATTTGGCGAGATAAAAAATTTCAATGAATTACAAGTGTATCAAACAAACAAAGTTATATATTTGACTCTGTCTAAGTATGTGAAAGAAATATTGAAGACATTTGGGATGGATGAGTCTAAGCCAATCGCTACACCTATGGTGACTGGAGTAATATTATCAAAAGAAGACACTATTGGTGAGGTAAATGAGAGGAAATATTGATCAATTATTGGTAAGCTACAACATGTTGTACATAGTAGACTAAATATTGCACTTATTGTTGGAATTGTTGTAAGGTTTTCATCTAATTTGAAGGAGACCCATATGACTATTGTGAAAAGAATATTCAAATATCTCAAAGGAACTAAATATTATGGCCTATGGTACAAACAAGATGATGACTTTAATATTAAAGTTTACACATATACTAATTGGGCTCTAAATGTTGATGATAGAAAAAGCACAAGTGGTGGGGATTTATTTTTAGGAGAAAGACTGATAACATGGATAAGAAAAAAATTGTATTTCACAATCTACTTTTGAAGCCAAATATGTTGTTACTGCAATTAATTGTTCAAATATTGTGTGAATTAAGCAACTATTGGAAGGAATACAAGAAGATGTAATCAATCTTGATACTATTTTGTAAGAATTTGGTATAGCTCTGATACCATGTAAGAATTTGGTATAGCTTTGATACCATGTAAGAATTTGCCTTAGGGCAAGATTCACCCAAGATCATAGAACTCGAATACAAGCACAAGTGTAGACCAAAAAGGAGTATGATCAATATATCAGAGTATGTCCTCATACATTGCTCTACATTGTATGTGATGATTGTATGCACTAGGAGTGCCTGTATATAAAGGCCTCTCAGGAAGCACCTAGAATGTCTCTAGAAAGAGCTAGGAGATAAGATAAGCATGACAACTAAGCATACGTCTTATTCATCATTCTAGATGAGAGGATAAGAATGACAAGGTGTATCTCAAGTAGAGATGTTGTAGACACCATGTGCTTAATTAGTGTGCTAACTCTTGTGTTGTAAACACCATGTGCATAAAAGAGGTGCGAACTCCTGTGTTGTCAACATTACAACTCACAAGAGTATGCATACTCCTAGGTGACTAATAAATAAATATTAAAATAATGCATTAACCTTAAGTAAACTTAAGTAAGTGTAAATAGTGAATAATTATTTACACCAACATTTTTATTGTGATAACACTAGTGCAATAAATATTTCAAAAAATCCTATGATGCATGTAAAAAAAGCACATATCAATCAAGTATCATTATTTGAGGTTGCAAGTACAAGAGAAACAAGTAAGGCTTGAATATGTGAAGTCTAAGGAATAAATTGATGACATATTTAATAAGCCATTTCCTAAGGATGCTTTTGAGTATCTAAGAGGTAAATTGGGGGTCTTGCCCCTATCCAAAATTCACAAAGTGAAGAGGCACACTACATCAATTCATGGATGAATTGTAATATCTTTGTGAAGTTGATGCAAGAGTTAACACTTTGGGAACATTTTTGAAGTTGCAAAGATGATTGTGATGAAACTGATGTATATAGTATGTGCAAGGTACAAGAACAAATACAAGGTTTTATAAGTTTCATGTTGAAATTTATAATGACCTTTTGCATATTTGTCAAAGGTGGAGAATATTACAAGGATGAAGATTATCAATAAACACTGCAAATAGGGAGAAGTATACCCAAAGTGGGGGAGGGGAGAATATAGAAAGTAGATAAGTATGCAAAAGACTAGAAAATATTGTTGTTACTGCTAAAGATACAAACTAAGTTACAAGATTATGTTGATGAAGACAAATAGTTGAAAAGTTGTAGTGTTGACAATGTATACATTTAATATTCTTATGTAATATTTTGTAATGCAAAATCATATATTATGTGTTTCCATCGATGCCAAAGGTGGATATTGTTAGCCCCAATTGGTAATGTAATTGGTAATGCTATGAATGTTTGTAAACAATTCATATAAGTTATTATGTTGTTATTGATGTCAGGTCTCAGTTGGTTAGGCATTATGCTAAGTCAATAGAGTGCTATATCATTAGATTTGTAAAGAGGATTTGATTGATGAAGACTATTTGAAGAAAGTATGAATATAAGATAATAGATAAGTATAGTATTCAATGAGCACTTGAATGAGTTGTATAGTGATAATGTAATGGTGGTCTGGTTGTTTTACAATCATAAAATATTGAGAAGTATTGAAGAACACAAGATTACTTGAGTGACAAGGTTAATGAAGGAAGATTGTATTCATTGAGTGACTACTATGTTGCTCAAGTGATTGGAAAAGAAAAAGATAAAATTTGGTATTTCTCAAGTGAGTCTAGTATTAATCGAGTTCTATATTACCCAAGTGAATGCTATGTTTAGCGAGTAACAGTTGGAAGAACAAAAGTAAAAAAGGTGGAATATAAGGCCAATTTTTGATGGAAATATGGAAAGTCCAAAATGTGAAATATTGAGAAGAAAGAGAAAGGTGAACTAAGCAAAGTAGAGGAAAGAGAGAAGCAAATTTGATAAAAGTAAATGTGTGAATTAGTTGAGTGAGAGATCAGAAGGAGAAAGAACAAAGAATAGAGATCTAAACAAGTGAAGGTAGTTTCTATAGATAACGGATCAATTCTACTGTTACTTTCTAATCATTGTAGCATAAAATCTCAAAAAATCAAGTGTACCTAACTAGTCTATGAAATCCTATATGGTAACATCGATTAGTGGTGTTTGTAATTCCTTTAGAGCATGCCACTCTTTAGACATGATCAAGGAGTGAAAAGGTCTAGATAATATTTTGGTGAAATCCTCTAACAAGGTCACATTAACACTATACTGAAACCCTTAACAAGGTTGGCTCCTAAAAAAGTTCACTTCAGAAGAGTGAAAATATTGGGTTGCCAGTCCCAGGTGATTTTTCCCTTAACAAGATTTCCACATTAAAATATTGGTGTCAAGTTTGTGAATGTTTTTTAAGCAAAAGTGGGTAGAGCCACTGATCAAGTTTGTGAATGTTATTTGTGTTGCAAGTGGTTTTACATGTTTTACTTTTTACCACAACTTGATAATCACTAATTTATGGTGGGTAATAACTAAGTTATTTTACTGAAACTTGGTAATGCACAAAATAATAAGTTAACAATTTGTAATAAATTGATTGAGAGGGTTAATTGATAAGTTGAATGATATCAACTAGTGATTATTATTTATGTTTATGAATTTTAATTGGTACTAAACTTTGTTTGAAGGGATTGTAGGATAATTGAACATAAATGATCAAGTGGACTTCAAAGGAACTATTTTGGTAAGTAAGTTGCATATCAATCAGTTCATGTCTATTGGATATGTTATCCTAAAAGATTTATCTTTCACTTTTGTCAAGAACATTTGGAAAGTCGGTCTACTGGTTCTTATCAACCTTTAATAGGGTTAGAACCTTCTAGCAAGGGTTCAAGGTCTCCTAACATAGATATTTTCTTTAACATGGATTGTTGTGCTAAATAAATTGTATTTGAATCCTAACAGGGTCACATCTTTTTCACAAGGAACTTATATATTAGTACATTATCTTATGGATACCATCCCCACCATGGTTTTCCTTTTAATAAAGGTTTTCACTAGTAAAAAAAATCATTATGCTACAGTGTGTGGTATCTTATTGTAGTACATCATTGTTCTAATTGTTGGTGATCAATTTTATAAGTTTGAATTTGTCTTTATCTTCTCATAACTGATTTACCACCCCCCTCCCCCCCACCACCCAGTTATGTATGGAATTTACTTACTAACAACTGGCATTGGAGTATGAGGTCCTCTTTGAGAATGAAGCTTATAATCTTGAGGAGATCTACAATGGATTATATGAAGGGGAGTTCTAAGTTTGATAGTGATAATAATGACATTTGGCAAAACAGGATGAGAACACATTTGATATGTATGGAAATTGATTATTAGTTGATCACAAAGAACAAAACTAATGTCAAAGTTGAGAGCGAGGTATCTTTAAGCATAAATGAGGAAAGGAGATTGTTCTAGATCAAAATGTTTACAAGGGAAGCACTGATTTGCACCTTATTTGAACTAGAATTCATTGAGGAAAAAGAACTTGTTTTTGCACAAAATATTTGGACTAAATTGGAAAATTTATATGAAGAAATTGAACATAAAAAGAAGGCTAAGTTTGAAATTGGAAAGGTAGATTAGAGAATTCTAGAATGAAATAGGATGAATCTATCAGAGCATATGTACAGAGGATCACATAGATTGTAACATGAAGAAAGAGAATATCATGGGGAATTATATTAGAATATGAAGTAGTACAAAAAATTCTTAGATCTTTAACACTATCCTATGATAGAAAAGTCAATGATATTGAGGAAGTCATTCCTCTTGTTGAAGGATTCAATAGGAAGATGTTGATTGGTAATTTATAATTTTTTGAAACTAAAAAATTAAAAGAGTATTTACCATTTAAAGCTAGTGTACATAAGGATGAAAGGATAATAACATTTAGAGTGTGAGCACCAATAGCAGAAACCTTAGATATTATGCCAAAGATTGGGAAAAAATTGGATAAGAAGAAATAAATATGGATTAATTTAAATCTTTGGTCATAACAAGAGAGCCAAAACGTATAGGAGTAATTTAAAAAAAGTTACCTTTTGTTTATTATTCATGTAAGAAAGTTGGTCATTTTGCATTAAGATGTCCTAAAAAAGAATCTAAGGTTAAGCCTAGACCCTAAAATTCAAATTTTTGAAAAGAAATTTATTTTAGTGATGATAAAATTGAGATCAAGTTTATGAACTTTGAAGACATACATAATGAGGACAAGATAGGATTTGTTGCAACCTAAGATGAAATCTGTATTAAAGAAGAAAAGGAACTTATTTCACATGTGGAGAAAAAGAAATCAAACTATATTATAGATGGTGGATGTTCAAATTATATGATAGGTGACAAAGACAAGTTTCTTGAGATGAAAAGGTGTGATGGAGGTGTTTACAATTTTGGTGACAAGAAACCTTTCTTGATTAAGGGAAAAGGTTCAATAACTTGATGATAAGACTAACTCAAATGATATTTTATTTGTTGATGGATTGAAATGCAATGTGTTAAATGTTGGACAACTTGTAGATAAAGTTTATCATTGACAATTTATTGGTGGAAAATGTCCAATCAAGGATAAATCATAAAATGAGATGGCAAGTAGTACTGAGACCATAGGTAATGTATTTTAGTTAAATTATTTTGACATAATTTGTTTTGTTACAAAAGTTAATGGTAGTTGGTTATGACATAGAATATTTTGTCATATAAACTTTGATGACATAGTAAAAGTTAGCAATTCCAATGGGGTCAGATATTTAACTAAGATTGTAAAACATTTTAACATGATCTATAAGGAATGTGTGATTGAAAAGCAAAAAAGGAATACATTTCAAAGAAAACTATTTACCACTACATAAAAGTTGGAGATTGTACATAGATTTGTGTGGGCCTACAAAAATAAGTGCATTATATGGTGAGAACTATTTTATTCTTTTCATTGATGATTGCACTAGAATGATGAGGGTTTCTTTTTAAGAGAAAAATTTGAAGCATTTGTTAAGCTTAAGATCTTTAGAGCAAAAGTTGAGAATGGATCAAGATTCAAGATAAAATCTTTAAGGTCTAATAGAGAAGGAGAATTTATATCTAACCAATTCAATGCATATTGCGAAGATAATTGAATTTGCAGAAAAACTTCAACCCCTAGAACACCACAAAAAAATGGTGCGTAGCAAGAATAAACATAATACAGTTTGTGAGGAAGCAAGAGTGATGTTACATAAAGGTAAAGTGGCACATGAATATTGGAAAGTAGTTAATAATATACTATACACCTTCAATAGAGTTCATATAATACAAGGAATAAGTATTTAACACCTCATGAACTTTAGTTTGGTTATACACCTATAGTAAAATACTTTAGAATCTTTGGAAGAAAATGCTATATCAAGAGATGATGAAATGGGAAAGTTTGATCCTAGAAGTGATGAGTGTATATTCCTTCGATATTTTATTAAAAGAAAGGCTTACACGTGTTACAAGTTAAGGCTAAAGAAGATTGTTGAAAGTGAGAATGTAAGAATTGATGAAAGATTTGAGATGCAAGAAAGAACTTTTGAGTAGGATTTAGATGATGAAACAAATCAAGTGAGCACAAGTTAGGGACTAATACAGAATCAAAACATAGAGCAAGAGTTATTCTTTAAAATTGACAATGGGATTCATGTTTAGATTGAAGAACCTAGAGAAGAACAAAGAACACCAAGGTATGTTTCTTTCAAACATTTTTATAATCAAATGCAAGTAGTGGAGTAATAGAAAGAGGAAGAAAGAGAAATGAAATACGTTTGATTTTATAGTTTGAACTTGAAAACATTGGAAAAGCATGCAAACATGAATCATGGATAAATGCTATGAAGGAAAACTTGAACATATTGAGAATAAACACACATGGGAATTGGTTCCTAGGCCTAAAGTCAAAAATGTTATAGCAACTAAGTGGGAATTTAGAAACAAGATGAACGAGGAAGCAGAAGTTGTAAGAACAAGGCAAGCCTGGTTTGTAAAAGTTACTCACAACAAGAAGGAATTGATTTTAAAGAAACCTTTTCCCTTGTAGCTAGGTTTGAAGTAGTTAGAATATTTGGCACATATAGCTAACAAGAAATTAAAAGTGTATCAAATGGATGTCAAGTCAACTTTCTTGAATGCAGAATTAGAAGAAGAGATATACATTAAGAAGCCAACTAGATTTACATTAAAAGAGTAAGAGGACATGGTATATGAACTAAAAAAATCCTTGTATGGATTGAAGCAAACTCTAAGAGTTTGGTATGAAAGGTTAGATTGGTACACTTGGGATTCAAAAAGGAAAATACAAGCAATAATTTATACCTAAGAGTTAATTCAGATGGGTTTTTTTTATCATTGAAATGAATGACATTTTTTTTTGGAGGAAATGATGAACTAAGTAAAAAAAATTCTAATGAAATGAAAGGTTAATTTTAAATTTATATGATAGGTGTGATGAAATAATTTCTTGGATTACAAATAACTCAAATTGAATATGGTATCTTCATATCTCAAACTAAGTACCTTAAAAAGTTACTAGTAAGATTTGGTATGGAAAATTTCAAACTAGTTGGATCACCTATGGTTATAGGTTATAAGTTAACTACTACATATAATTCCCCTAGAACTATTTATATAAGACATAGATATATGATTATTGGTTTATAATACTATACTTACACTAGACTTGGCATAACAAGTGCAGTTGGTACTATGGAAAGATATAAGGAAAAACCTAAAGAATCACACTTAGCAACAATAAAAAGAATCTATAGATATTTGAAGGAAACTTTGGAATTTGGTTTATGGCAGGATAGATCCAATGGTTTCACATTATATACTGATAGATGAAAATCAAGAAGGAAAGTTTGATGACAAGAAACGTACTAGTTGAGGTGCATTTTTCCTTGGAGGAGACTAGTTTCATGGTTAAGCAAGAAGCAAGATTGCATATCATAAATCTACTACAAAAGAAGAATATGTAGTAGAAACAAATAATTTTAATTAGTTTATCTACATAAAATAGATTTTGAAAGGTATTAGTATAAATTTCTCTGAACCTATCATCACACATTTTGATAATACAAGTGAAATTAACATGTCAAAAAATCTAATATTGCATTCAAATACTAAACATATTGCTATCATCTAAAATCCAAAAAGGTGGATAGGCCTTAGCAAAGCAATAAATCTTTAGATTGTGAGATGGAGGGAAGTGAAATTGAGGAGGAATTTGATGAGGATATAGAGGATGAAATGATAGAGATTGAAATGAAGAAGAGAAATAGAGGTGATCTTGGGAGCTCATCCATGAAGAAAAGGAAGGAAAAAGAGATGGAATCAGAATAAGACAATGATTCTGAGGAGGGGCAGAAAAAGGGCATTGAGAAGAGACAAAATTTTAGCAAGGCTATGGAAAACAAGGGGAAGAATGTTGAAAGAGATTATGTCCCTTCTGACAATGAACTCTTAAGAGGGTCGAAAGAAAAAGGAAAAAAGATTTTTCTTAGGATGTGGATATCGAGAGAGATCTCGAGGAGACAGAGCTAGATAGAAACAAACAAGGGGAGCATAAGGAATTCCTTGAGAGTAATAGAGATGAGGATGATCAAGGGTTTCTAAAGGGAATCTTAGGAAACCTAGGGATAATGATGAAGGATATTGGTACCCTAAAGCAACAAATGCAGGATATATCAAGGGATTTGGATAAGCTCATCAAGACGGCAAGGGGAGAGAGAGCATTGGATCAGAACATAGACAAAATTTCTAAGGTTATAGGCAACATAGAAGAGGTAAAGAATTTGATGAAGCGTGTGCCACTACTTGAAGCCAAAAACTAAAATTTAGACCAACTGGGTAAAGACATTCAAAAAAGGATGGATGGGCTAGATACTAGAGTGGGTAACTTGGAAAAAACGGTTAAGAAATTGGCAAATTAGAATTGCAATATATTGAAGACCATGGCTAACAAATTTAACACCCTACTGAACAAGCTAGAACAGAGAAAAAACCAAGACTCTAATGCTATGAAAGAGGACCAGGGCTCGAGCGAACACACAGGGGATGATTACAAGAAGAATGAAGCTATGGAAACAAAAAAGGTTAGATGACATGAAAGCATCTGTAGATAATATGAACATCCTGGCAGACGAAGCAATGAACCTTCTGAAGACTCTGTAGCTATTCTGGGGCTGTCTTTTTGCTTTTCTTTTGTTTTTATTTTATGCATAGTTGTGTTTTGGCCTCTTATTTTTGGATTGATTTATCTGTTTTCTTTTGGCTATGAGGCCTATTGTTGTCTAAGCTTCTATGCTCTTGTTTCTATGATAATTTGTACAAGGTTTTGGGTCTTTTAAAACTTGTTTTTAAATACTCAAAATATATTTCTATCATGTATCATTTTCTAAGAGAGAAGTCACTAAAAAGGAAATTAGACTAGAATATGTAAGAACATAAGAGTAGGTAGTAGACATCTTCATTAAACCTTTGTCTAAAGACAACTTTGAGTATCTCAGAGGTATTCTTGGGGTCATGGCTCCATCACAGGAAGAGTAATTAATGCAAGAATGCATCAGTCCAATGTATTCAAATCACATTCAATAACCTATATGTGATTCTTTTATTTCTCATTATGGGGAGTGGTCACATGGTGCAAAGCTAATCTTAGAGCTCTTATGTGAAGATATTTATATAACAGTGTTTTATGGCACTTAACATTATTTTTGGTTGTGGATTCGCTTGATCCAATACAAGTACTTTGAAGAGTTTATTATCAAAGGGGGAGAGAACATATTAAGAGGAAAATATTTATAGAGATTGATATTTGGCATATTCGATCATTTTCTATTGATGTCAAATGGGGAGAACATCAATGAAAAACTTTTCATTTGGGAAGGTATATGCATAAGAAGCTTGAAGATTGTATGCATTGAGGATAATCAAAAAGTTGTATTCTATTGTTTACTTTTTGATTGATAGTTTTTCACCATATGTTTTCATCAATGGCGAGGGGGAAAGTGTTAGGAATCGAGTATATTGTTCACACTTGGGTGTGTACAAAAAATGTTGTATGAATGAAAGGTTTTTTCATTGATATCAACATATACTCTTTGGTTCATCATAGACTCAGATAATGTATATTGTAGGCTTCTTAAAAGTTCAATGTAGAGAGTGGTTGAAAAATTTGGATATGTGAGCTTTCATTTGTATAGAAGAATGAGTGTAGACATCATGTCTATGTTCCTTGTACTTATTGTGATATTATGAAAGTGCACTTTTTTTGTGAAGGCTGGTAATAAACAAGTGTGGAGGAAAATATGACAGGGGTAGTTGCCATTTTTTTAATATATTTTAATGGTGAGAAAGAATAAATGCTAGCAAGCATGGAATATGGTAGAAGAATTTCTTTTGCATGCATGTTTATATTTTGAATCATTTTTCTTATTATGTAAAGGTTGTTGGTGTGTAACGTGCAATGCATTTTACTGCCAACTGATTGGTTTTTTATAGAATGTGGTTTTCTATTAGAAAATGTTATAATCTTATTTCAATATATGGGAAACTTAATGTAATGATTAAATAGATGCCTATGAAGGTGTGTATGCCTTAGCATAGTCCTATATAATTAATTTTACGATGGGGAAGCTCTACTAAGCCAACCTAATTTGTAATTTGTAAATGGTATGTGATGTAGGATGTATGCACATGATGTATGGTATGTATAGATAAATATTATGAAAGCCTTGATGCTCAATTATCAGAAAAGAGAAGATAAGTTGTTTGGATGATTAAGTGGAATTCAAAGGAACTATTTTGGCAAGTAAGTTGCAGATTAGCCAATTCATATTTATTGGATATGTTATCTAGAAATATTGATCTTTTTATTTTGTCAAGAGCATTTGGACAATGGTTCTAATTGTTCTTATCAACCTTTAACAAAGTTAGAACCTTCTAGTAAGGGTTTATGGTCTCCTAATAGGGATTTTTCCTTTAACAAGGATTGTTGTAATAAATAATTTGTATTTGACTCCTAACAGGGTCACATCCTTTCATAAGGAACTTATATATTAGTACACCATCTTGAGGATATCATCCCCACTTGGGTTTTCCCTCTAATAAAGGGTTTCCATAGTCAGCAAAATCATTAGCTTATGGTGTATGATTTCTTATTATTATGCATCATTATTCTAACTACCGTTGACTAGTTTTATAAGTTTAGATTTAATCATATTTTCTCACAATTGATTCACACCCCACCCCACCAATTGTGTGTGGAATTTACTTCTAAACAAATTATATGTAAAAAATGAACCTCTAAAGAAGTAATTGAGTAATATTTTCTTTAAAAAAAACATTACTAAAAGTAAAAAAACTTGCTAAAAATTGAAATCCTATCAAGAAATACCCCTTATTGAAAATCTAGAAAATAGTTTTGGGTGCTATAAGATTTCTCTTACAACTTGAATGATCCTATATCAACATGTCATCCTATTGCCTCCCCCTTGTGGTCTATATCATTTCAACTTCTCTTCTAAATATGACATGGCTATTATTTTGATGGGAGTATGTTTTTTTAGGAATATCATATTTCCCTCTAATGTTTATCTCTATATATTAGTTATAGTGTGGGTTAGACTCCCTAGGCATCTACTATAAATGTGGGATTACCTCATCTTCAAAAAATATTAGCGCTTCATTTAGCCAATCCATTCTCATAAATAGCACTTCAAAGAATAAATACAAACTCATCTTTGCAAGATTTTGTGCCCTTTTTGAGGTGGGTAAACCTCTTCCCAACTTTATATATTGGCTATCAAAACATAAGACCATAACCCTAGGCTATAATGTTTGATAATGTAGACATCTTCTACCAAAAATGTGTAAAACCCAGGCATATCTTAACAAATTTCAAGCTAGTACATAGTAGCACAACTTCATCCCTTTTAAAGATAAAATTATTGTACTTGAAAGGGAAGGAAGCCTTGGCTTCTCCTATTGATCTCACATCCCCTTTAGAGGAGAATGGTGTTTCTTCAAATATGTTTTCCTTGCACAATAGGGCTCTAATGGGAAAGGAAATTATTTCATGTGTGGATGAAGTTAAGGCAACTACTACTAGTCTCATCCACCCTTTGGAGGGGATTGGAAAATAAAGTCACAAGTGTTCCTATATCCATGTAGTGCTTTCTACTTAATAAAGAATCCTTTATGGATTATATCCCTATACAAGATCTACCTAAGATCTTACATAAAAAGATGGGTTGAACATACTCTACATCTCCCTCCAGGGAGCCTTCTCTATCCATATCGACTGAAAATACATGGATGGTGATGATCCAAGGCTAGGTTTGTATTTTGAGCAAAGGAGAGCATTTTTTGTCTTGTGATAGTGAAATTGAGTGGATGATCATTACCAAACCACTCTATGACATCAAGTATATTTCTTCTAAACTTACAAAGTTTAAATAAAAGGTAAGGGAAATTTTTGGTAAAAGGAATATTAACCTATATATAACCACTAAGAAAAGAAAAGAAAGGTCATTTCATGTAATGTGAGAAGAGGAGATTGAATAGCCCACACAAATAATATGTTATAAGAATCTATTTTAAAGATTATAAAATCAAAATCTTGCTTCTACAATAAGTCAAAATGGCTTTGGATCCCTTCAATTTTTTTGGTCACCTCATTTATTTGGGGATAACATCTTGTTTATGCAAGGTAATGGGGGTGTTGGAGTCAATGCCACCATGTAGGACCTTTTTAAACTTGAAAGTAACCTCTTACTCAACAGCCATCACACTTTGGTATCCTCTATGAGGTCAAATAATATTTCCTAGAGCTTAATTAACTCGTGTATTCCAACCTCCTACTCTAGTATCAAAGTTATTTGGGACTTGGCTTCTATATTTATGAATGTCTCCACAAATCATTGGAAAGGGGCTAGAGATTTCAATGCCCCCTGATTTCCCTTTGACAAATTGATTGGTACTCAAAGAGAATTATTGGCATGAATGTTAAGATATTCCAAAAGGGGGAGATTGTTATCATATTTAGGGAGATGATTGAGTGGCTAACACCTATATTGATTGTCATGTGTTGCATTCATGACTTAGTTTTTCATTGATGTCAACACACACACACACACACACACACACACACACACACATTCTGATTATGATAGTTAGAGTTATAGAGGTAGATTTGTGTAGTGAGGTCAGAGTATAAAGAAATTTTTTTTAAAAGCTTAGAGTCATGATTGTGGATATATATAGATGAAGTTATTTGGAGTATTGCATGAGTTATAGATGAATAAGTGAAGACTGGTCACAAGTCAACACACTGGAAAATATTTACTAGTAAATCAATTTTATTTAATAAGAGAGGGAGAGAATTCACTTGAGTGAGCTTAGATTATGATTGAATAAATGTTCATACTGATGAGTTCAAGGTAACCGAATCTAGAGTTCACTTGGTAAAGGCCGCTCAAGGATAACGTGTGATCATTCATTGTCAACTAACTTTTTGGTTATATAATTTTGGGATGTATATGGGTAATGTAACATGTATTGTAATATCTTAATGAAGTCTTATATTATTCAATGTACATTGGGGAAGCCTTGAGGCTGAATCTTAGGACAAGGTATCAAGGAAATATGTTTTCCTTGGTTGTGAGTGTGGTATTATAAGTCTAATAATAATATTTTGATGTATTAATGCTGATGATGTGAATTTGATCAGAGTAGAGTAATGTATGCACCCTAAAATGGTCACCTAGACATATGGCCCCCCATTATTCAATTTATCAAATTTCTTGAATCAATGGTTTGCAAAATTTTATTAAATCAATTCAAATCAATTTCTTTGATCAAAATGTAATTAATTCAATTATTTCAACATTTCCAAAGGTTTGATAATTTTATCCTAAGTCTTATTTAATTAAAAGAAAACCTCTTTTAATTAAATAATTAATCCACATTTAATTAATTAAGAGAAAACCCCTTCTTTTAATTTAATTAAATATTTCTTATTTAATCAAAAGAACTTTCTCCCTTTTAATTAAATAAAATCCCACTTGAAAAAGGAAATAAAATAAATAAATTCTTTTTTCCTCTACACTTAAATGCACATATTTCTAAGTGGGATTCCATTTAATTTTCCTCCTCTTTTCTCATTGGTGGAATTTTGTCTCACACAGATCATTCTTTCTCAACACTTGATTAAATTTTATTGCCTCTTAATCTTAATCATCCATTCTTCTTTATAAGGGAGAGCCCTCTCCTCATTTTTGACATCCATGACTATGCTATTGTTTTATTTATTTATTGATAAACGGCCAAAGCCTTGATTATATTAATTAAGATAAATAACATACAACATAATGTCTCCATTTAAATGGGCATTGGTAGGAAAGAACGGAGAAGAAAACCTCTAGTTTTGCCCGAGACCGTGGTCCTTTATTATTACAACATGAAAGGGGCATACCCTAGTAGAATTATTACATATATGTTACTGTTACAATACAATGGACATAATCCATGATATCACTAGATCTATTGCCTCTTATGTCATATGACAACCTGTTGCTTGAGGACTATACCAATCGGTATTGTATGCTCCATCCATCACTGATTGATAAAATCACAGATTCCTTACTAACTTGATCAACAGAGTGGCTAGTAGTAACATATTCAATATCTTCTTGATTAGATAAACAAACAAATAACCTGGAAGGGATAAAAATAGACCGTTTCTTCTTTATCCAACCAAAATTACTCAAAACCATCCCCCTCATTTGATGTAAATTTTTTTTGCCACATCCTACTTAATAAATGTATAGAGCATATTGTCAATATAACTCAACATTGACATATATGGGAAATTCAAGCCTTGAATGGCTACACCAATACATTAAACCATTGTTAAATTCAAAACTAGCTAAATTCTTACAAAGAAAATTGAGTTGTTCTACTATTCCTCTTAATACATATAACTCTACCGCTAGTCAAAAACAAAATTAAACAAACAACTATACACTTAAAGAGAACCATATGCTGCTACCATCCTCCATCAATACCAAAAAAAATTAAAGTCAAATCCAACAGACAATAGTTCTAAGAGGCCCGTCTGAGCACGCTGAAATTAAGATTAATTGCAGTAGAACAGAGTAATACTTGAATGGATAATCTATAAGAAATTACAATAATGAAATCAGTCAAAGAATTACCCATACATGCTTAATATGATACTCTATATTCATGAATATCAATCAATCAATCTACAAAGACTTAATGAGGACTACTACATAGTAGATTTACTTGGGAACAGAGTTCCTTACTGAGCCACCCATGATTGTTAAGATATTTGAATCAAATAATCTAACTATTCGGCTGTAATACTGATTGATGTAGACACCTAAAAACCTTTAGAAAATAAAGTATTTTTTTTTCTAAAAAATTCCTGATGACATCATCATTTATTAATTAATTATTTATTTAATCAATTAATTTATTTTTATGCCATTAAATTTCTTTATCTTAATTAAAAATATTTAATTAAGGAATCCCTCCCAAAAATGTTTAAATCTTATTTAAACATTATTTCCTTATTTATTAATTATTTAATTAATAAATTGACCAAAAAACCCAAAATAAATAAAAAAAATTATTTTTTGCCCAAAACTTGGCCAATTTCCTTAAGACCACTAACCTCTTCCAAAATCTTCTAATCCTTCTTTAATTTTGATTAAAGGCTAATCCCATCATTTCCTACCCCTAATCCCAACTCAAAATATTTAATTAAGATTAAATATTAATCCTCATGTTTATTAAAAAAGTTTTAATAAATATCTCCTCAACCCAAACCCTTGAAATAAATAAAACTTTATTTATTTCCTAAAATCTAATTTATCCTCATCCTAAGAAGTTCTAGACTCTTCTAAAAATTCTTCATCCTCATCCTAGGAAATTCTAGACTATTCTAGAAAGTCTTTATCCTCATCCAAAGTCTAGACTCTTCTAGAAGATGTCTTTAAACCTAATCCTAATCCCCTCCTACCCTTGTCACATTCTCTAAACATGGGTTACAACTTACTAACCCAAGCCAAAGTTAACAAATATCTCCTCCTTCACCCACCCTCATTAAATGCCATCCACTTGCCTATCCCTAAGCTAATCCTAAACCATCCTAATCCATCCTCTAATCATTTTCACAATCCTAAGCAAGCTTAAAACCCTCCTAATCAAGCCCAAGTCGAAATTGCTCTCATCTCCCTCAAAATATCTCAACCATAAAACTTTATGAAGCCCACTAGGCCATAAATGACTCTTCCAAGCCCTTTTATTGCTCTTACAAGCCATTATGAGGGTCTTTATAAAGATTTTATCCCTTAGGACTCCTTTGTTGACTCACCCTTCTCTTTTCCTCCATCCTCTCACCCTGTGACATGTGTCACTCCCTGATTGGCTGTAAGGAAGCACAATCCATGTCCTCTTCTCTCATGCAATCTGAGCCCTCCATGAGCTTTTTCCCATCCTTGCATCTTAGCCCTCAATCTCTCAAGCCTCTTGCCTATAAATTGGATCCTTCCCATTTGCAAAACAACACAATCCATGAAGTAAAGTCATAATGCCATTTTAAGAAGCCATTTTACATCAAAACCATACACTCACACCCAAATTCCAACTCCATTTGAAGCTCTTTTTGAAGCATAAAGCTTGAGCATACATCCTATCTATTTAGACAAAGCTACTCAACAAGAGAGCTTCTTATTGAGAGAGCCCATTAATTGCTCATATTCTCAATTGAGAGCTCATCTTAGTCTATCTTGAAGTTTATGAATTTTGTTTAGTTTGTAGAAGCTTTATTTAAATTTGGTTTCTATTAGGATACTAACATTGCTCATATACATTTTGGCACGCCCGGTGGGACCCCGCATGGTCATCTTCATTAGCTTTTTTAGTCAAGTTTTGCATGTCATTGGCTAATTTTGTTTGTTTTTGTGATTGGTAGGATTGTATAAATTGGTTTTGTAGGTCCACATGAGCATGAAAAAGACAAAGGAACTCATAATCTATCTCATAGTGTTTGCAAATTTTTCAAGCTTATAGGTGGACAAAGCACTTGGAATTCTTCTTCCTCTTCTTGTCTATATTCTTCTTATTCCATCTACTTCTTCTTCTTCTTCTTGTGGGAGATCTTGGCCATTTTTTTTGAAGGAAGCAAAATCATACACACTTCTTTTTAGTGCTTAAAATGAACCCTTAAATCATACTTAAATCCATTAAAAATTAAAAATTTGCAAAAAAGAAAAAATCTTTTAACAAGTGAAACTAAACCAATCCAATCATTTGCATCCTTGCAACATCAAGGTTTTAGATGTATTCATGCAAAGTTAGGAACACTTCATTTTTGGGAATTTAAAAAGAACTTCAAGTTTCCATTTCAAAAGGTTCAAAATCAACACTAAATGCACACTAAAATCTAAATCAAACTCAAAGCATCAATCAAGGATAAAATGAACCTCATTTGCAAATATTTTAAAGCTCTTTTAAAAATCTCATGAAAACTAAGAGTCCTAAATGTTTGACAAAAATTTTCCTAAAAGATTTTTTATTTGTTCCAAACAAATGTCTTGTTGCAAAATCTTGAATGTTTCTTAGGTTTTTCATGCATCAAAACAATCTAGGAATATCATTTTTGGGCTTAAAATATGCAAACTAGAACACAAAATATTGAATGAAAACCAAAGTCCAAAGAGTCATTTTCACTTTTGAGTCCAAAATAATCTTGAATAATCTAAGGTTAAAACAAATCACTTCAAAGTTCTTAAAACAACACACAAAATCTGAATCTTGAATGCTCAAAGGAAAAAACTTGAATGTTTAATCACTTGTCTTTGAATGCATGTTGCTAAAATCACTCTTGAGTGCCATGGATTAAAATCAAGTTTTTTTTTTTTTATGAATGCATGATTAAAACAAAAAATCCAATCTTGAATGCCAAGGATCAATTAACCATTGCAATATCAAACACTTCATTTAGAGCTTCTAAAATTGAACAAAACAAGTCTCTTTTCCACATGCAATTTAGGTAAAGTTTGATTTTTGGACATTTAAGAAACTTTGTTAAGTTAAATACAAATTTGCAAAAATCAATTTGAGTAGTTCCTTGGACTCACCTCTTTTCTAATCACCCATCAATTCAACCATTGGTTGCAATCTCAGCGCCATTTATGGGGATGGGTTTACTTGAAAAAGGTGTTAAATGTTCCACAATCTAACTCGCTCACTTGGTCTTTGAACGTTTGCTTTAACTTTATCAAAATTTTTAAATGACCAAAACTCTAGATTAAATCGATCACACTTCAAGTTGGGGCATAAAAATTGAACAACTCTTTACATGGAGGGCCTCCGGGTGCGCGCTTGGCAATCGAGTTTCACACATCTTTGTTTTGGGCTTAAAACAAACTCACACTCAATCTTGAATGCCTAACAATCAATGAACATTGCATGGTTTGGACGCAATTTCAAATGACACTCACATTTCTTATGTTGACGATCTCTCGACTTTCATTATGCTGATGATGCTGTCAAATTGGAATGAACATTGTATGCCATAATCACAAGTTTCTTCAATCATAGCTTATAAAATCTAAATCATCAATTGGAATAAACGTGTGTCTTTTAAAGCCCAAGATCATGTATGTGGTCTTGTTTTACACTTTTTAGGAGGCTTGCTTGGGGATTTCATCACCCCTTGGGACGACCTCAACTCCAGCGTTCCGGTGGAGTATAAAAATTGGGAGGTGAATCCAAAGACACCTCTCTTGGAATCAGAATTTTGTCACTCAGGCTAAGCCTCAAGGAACTTTATACCCTTGAGAAGTGAAAGAGGAGAAGTTGGTTACCACTCCTCTCGGCTGTGTGACATCTTTTTGGTTTCATCTATGGATCTGGGCCTCACGTACCTTGTGTATATCGAGGACTCCCTAGCTATAACAAATTTCATCCTTGTAGAAAGCTTCCTAGGATGTTGGTGTGTTTGACGTGCTTGCTCCAAAATTTTGTCTGCTTGTTTGTTCATAGCTTTTGAATGAATGTTTGCCAACTTTGGTCAAAATCCCAAAAAAGCAGAAATCTCCTAGCTCAAGCCATACTTAGCGTAGTCACTGCCTCATCAGAAAATCATCCAAGCTCCCCCATTGCAACCGAATCTATCTAGTTCCTTGCTTTAGAACAATCCCAAATCCAAAGTCTCTCTAAATCATCCCCCCCAGCCAGCTAGCAACCCAATCCAAAATCACACCCAAGCCTTTAGAGAGTTGTTGTCATTCTGCTAGAATTTTCTATCCAATCAATCCGACCAATCCACCAGCCTCACCAAGGTTATCCCTTTGATAGAGCTTTGTCTAGGGTAATCTAGCTTTGCCACTTGTTATCCCTCATCACCTTGAGCTAAAGGTTGGGATCCACAAGTGGTCAATCTCGTGTCATGCCCATAGGATCATTAGTATATCCTTAAGTTGACACAATCTCCACCAATCCAGCACATAGGAAAGCAAAACTCTCACTTTTTGATAGCATGCCCTTGAAGTCTTCCATCCACAGGAAAGCCAAAAATCTCCAGCCAATCCTCCTTAGGTCTGTCATACAGCTTTGACTCTCCCTAGGAAATCCTTCATTAGCCAATCCAAAATCTGCACTTAATCCAAATCCAACCATGAGCTTTTGTGTTCATCCATATGCAAGACTCAATCCCCATCCGACTCATCATCAAAACATGACATCCCAAACCTATCATGATGTGTTCGGTCGTATTGTCCTTGCTCCCGCCACCTCCTATTCCAATGATGATGAAAATCTTGTTGACTATGACGAGTATATTGAAAGCCTTAGAAACATTTCCCCAAGCATCCCCCAAAATCCATGCATTCTTCCAAACTATCTAGTCATGCCATCTAATATCCCAGCTTCTCCTCCATCACCCAATCAACCAAGCTTCCAATCTTCCACCCCCATCACACTAGCTATTCCTGTCAATCCACCTCCACCTCTGACACATGAGTCTCCAAGGAATCTCCTAGAGGAAATACAAGAAAATTCACCTCCAACAGTCGATAAGCCATGTCATCTAATCCAACCATGTGAAGTAGTCAGTAATGAAGCTTCCCCATCTATAATATCACCTCCATCTCCCATAGCTATCATCCCCATACCATCCATCAAATTGCTTAAAATCCTTCTACTTCCTGCAAGCATCAAAATCCCACCATCTGTCAAAACCCTTGAAATCCTATCCACATCACCTCCAAGCATTTCACAAATCTCCCATAATGAACCTTATGCATCCATCTTCTACTCACCCATCTCCACTACTAAATCTCCCATCTATCCATCTACTGCCTTTGAAGAGTCCATCCCTCCACCTCCTATCGTACCATCCACACCAAACTAATCCTATAGAGATCCTACCCAAAAGCATGTTGACATCCCCCAAAGCATAAACAAAGATATCATTGTACCATGTCTTCCATCCATAGTGCAATCACTATCCCCTCCATCTCCAAAACCTCAAGCCATACTTCCTCTACTACAGGATATCTTTTCATCCCATCAGCTAAATCAAGATCCTATCTTACCATCTCCTCCAATCCATGCTTCCATCTTACCACCTATCCAAGCTATTTCACCATCTATAATATACCCTCTTGGTTCACTTACATTCATCCATAGTGGCCTCCTCTCATTAGAAGAATTAAGAATAATATCTCCCTATTGCAATACATCTGATAAAGCACTTCAACCATTTTCTGCAAGCAAAAAGTATCCTCAGCTAGTTCAAATGCTCAATCAATGGCATTATCAAGGTCAAGGTTTAGGACCACAAGAGCAAGGAATCATAAAGCCTATTATTGCACAAAAGAATCCATGATTTCATGTTCTTGGATATGTACCGAAAGGCTCACCATCTAAAAGTGTTGGTACACGCCATCCCCAAACCAAGCCTATCTCCAAGCCCACCATGCCATCCTCCCATCATTCCTTCAAGAAATCTTATGTCATCCCCCCTCCACCATCTTTGCAACCTAAAACAACCTACCATATCCCCCCTTCATCTGCTAAATCCATTTTGGGTCCCTATGTCCCAAAATCTACCATCCTCCATCCTCCTATCAACCATCATACAAATCCTATTCCCTCCATTCCTATGCAAGATCAGCAAAGGCACATATCGAGGCACATCATCCATCATCATCCCCATACACGCTCTCCCATATCCTCTCCATCTCACAAAGCTTATCCTAACCATCTTCCCAAAGCTTACCACATCAATGTAAATGCCAACTTCAAAATGCATAAAGCTAAAAATCCACATCCTAGGCAATCATATGTCTATTCTAAAAGACATACTCCAAAAAGGCAAAATCCAATCAAAGAATGCAAAACAATGCAAAAGCCTATGAAAAGAAAATCCAAAACCATGTGGATCCCAAAGAAAAAAGTTGAAACCCAATGCATAATGGCATCCACCATTGCTAATCCTCCATCCAGTGACTCATGTACCCCATCTCCCAACTCCATCTTGGGTGCCTATATCCCCAAGCATGCTTCTAAAAATCCTCCATCACGCCCGCATCTACCATCTATCCCCTATATGCTCTTTTCACACCCGTCCCAACATGTGCCAGTGTTGCTCTTGCAAGCATCCCCATCTCATGCTCCTTTTCATCCCTCCATCTACCATCAATCCCATCTAATCCAATCTATTGCATAAATCACACATCCGGTGTACCAATAGCTAGCAACAAAATTGAACATTCCAACAGCCAGTGAAAAATCCGAAAAAAGCCAAAATAGCTGAAGAAAGCCAAAATCATTCCAGCTAAGTCCAAAGTCAACAAAAAAAAAAGAAAAAGCATCCACTGGTGAAAACTTGGCAATTCAAGCACCTTGGACAAGTACCATGATAAAAACTTGGCAAACAAGCGTCATGCGTAATCCCGCCATCCCCAGCTTAGCCTGTCACCCTCATGCTTTTGGTCATCTCTTGACATCCAACTCCATCTTCCAATCTATCCACCTATCCTCCACCCTCCATCTTCCATCTCACACCATCCACTTATCTCCTGCAACTTCAGCCAACCATCCCAGCTATCATCCATCTCCCTAGCCCCTTCAGCTTTTTCCATCCTAGCTTCAATCCTATCACATCCATCATAAGACCTCCTTCCGCATGTTATCTTCTGATTGGGGGCACTATATTCCTTGGAGATCTTGTCTTGTCCATCCTCCCTTGTCGTTGGTATCTAGCTCTAGGCTATCCTCATGCAAACCCAATGTCATCTCTTTATATCCATCATAATCCTAGCTATCTACCATCCTATCTAGCCATCTCATCTTGCTCCTCTAGCTATCCTTGGTCACAAAATCTCTCATCATCATTGGATACATCTTGCCAAATCCATATCTTTCGTTATCACCTCATCCTTAGCTTCTACCTCTTGCACCAAATTGAGCCATCCCACTATCCTCTCATCCTGAGCTTTTTATCCATCTGTATCATACCTATCATTGGTCCGTTAGCTTGTACCATATATTGATTAGCCCACTTGTAAATATCTTGGTCCATCAGCTTGTACATCCTCTTTAGCTTAGTACCATTGTATCTATCCAACGTTCGTGTCAGTTCATCCTTGATCAACATCTTGCACCCATCACACATCTTGGTTAGCTATTCCAATGCATCCTTTAGCTAGATTTCATGTCACCAAAGTGTTATCTTTCATATTTCAGCTTGCCAGACACATCACTCATCAAAATCCACCAGCTTAGGTGCTCTCTGATAGGTCCTTGCAGGATATAGCTTTTCTCATGTATGATCTTGGTCCATTAGTACCTCGTCCTACCTATCTCGTTGGCAAACGGTTCTCTTTTGGATTTTTGCTTTCTTTTGATTTGGAATCTTCCCTGTTGGGTCTTGAAGTATCTTTTCCAAACAATCTTTTTGTTTCCTCCTCAAAGTTGCCACGATCTTCCATATCATGGTATATTGCGAATGGGGCAATCTGGGCGTAAGGTCTTGATCAAGTCTTTTGTTTGTTTTTCTTTTTTGCTTGTGGGTTACCTAGTGTCGGTTCCACTCTGATTCTTTTGAGATTCATGTGTGATGCTGGGGATATCCTTGTGTGTTTGTTTTGAATCAGTCCGTCAGTCCTCTGGACAGTTGGTGAAAAGGCCTTGATGTTCTTGGTAACCTTGGCAATTAACCAACAGTCCTATAGCAAATCTAGTGCTCAACTACATGGTGGTACTTCTCTTTGAAGTATCCCCCCGCTCAAAAAGCTTCAATGGTTTTCCTTCATCTCCATTATCCCCCATCCATATCCAGCATCTGTCTCTCCTACCCCAACTTATGCATCAGTATCTCTTTGAATCACTCCTCACCTTTAGCTTTAGGGATCCACAATCCTAGTCCTAGGGATCTCCGAAACCCATCTTCCGCCAATCTGAATCTTTGAAATCCTGTTGCATTAGCTTTTTAATCCCCTCATCCATCTCCCAATCCTGGATTCCTTTTATAGTGCTCCGCTCCTTCATCCTCTGCAATCCCTGAGATCTTAAGCTTGCTTCCTCTTGTGCCTCTGATTCTCCCTTTATCATTCTCCCGTAGTGAGAGTTTGAGCTAACTAAACCTCTTCTCTTAAGCCAATCTGAGTCTTCTTGCACATCTCAGATTCTTGTACTTTTCAAGAAGTTGTTGAGCCTCGCTTTCTCTCCCCGCCGCCTTCTTGAGGGGGCATCTTGCAATCCATTCTCTCCTCTTCTGCTCTAGCCTTGGGCATTTTATTTTCTTATCTTTGATGCCATGCCACTTGCGGCATCACATCAAAGAGGGGAAAAATGTAGACACCTAAAAACCTTTAGAAAATAAAGTATTTTTATTTTCTGAAAAATTTCTGATGACATCATCATTTATTAATTAATTATTTATTTAATTAATTAATTTATTTTTATGCCATTAAATCCCTTTATCTTAATTAAAAATATTTAATTAAGGAATCCCTCCCAAAAATGTTTAAATCTTATTTAAACATTATTTCCTTATTTATTAATTATTTAATTAATAAATTGACCAAAAAACCCAAAATAAATAAAAAATTTATTTTTTGCCCAAAACTTGGCCAATTTCTTTAAGACCACTAACCTCTTCCAAAATCTTCTAATCCTTCTTTAATTTTGATTAAAGGCTAATCCCATCATTTCCTACCCCTAATCCCAACTCAAAATATTTAATTAAGATTAAATATTAATCCTCATGTTTATTAAAAAAGTTTTAATAAATATCTCCTCAACCCAAACCCTTGAAATAAATAAAACTTCATTTATTTCTTAAAATCTAATTTATCCTCATCCTAAGAAGTTCTAGACTCTTCTAAAAAGTCTTCATCCTCATCCTAGGAAATTCTAGACTATTCTAGAAAGTCTTTATCCTCATCCAAAGTCTAGACTCTTCTAGAAGATGTCTTTAAACCCAATCCTAATCCTCTCCTAGCCTTGTCACATTCTCTAAACATGGGTTAAAACTTACTAACCCAAGCCAAAGTTAACAAATATCTCCTCCTTCACCCACCCTCATTAAATGCCATCCACTTGCCTATCCCTAAGCTAATCCTAAACCATCCTAATCAATCCTCTAATCATTTGCACAATCTTAAGCAAGCTTAAAACCCTCCTAATCAAGCCCAAGTCGAAATTGCTCTCATCTCCCTCAAAATATCTCAACCATAAAACTTTATGAAGCCCACTAGGCCATAAATGACTCTTCCAAGCCCTTTTATTGCTCTTACAAGCCATTATGAGGGTCTTTATGAAGATTTTATCCCTTGAGCCTCCTTTGTTGACTCACCCTTCCCTTTTCCTCCATCCTCTCACCCTGTGACATGTGTCACTTCTTGATTGGCTGTAAGGAAGCACAATCCATGTGCTTTCCTCTCATGCAATCTGAGCCCTCCATGAGCTTTTTCCCATCCTTGCATCTTAGCCCTCAATCCCTCAAGACTCTTGCCTATAAATTGGATCCTTCCCCTTTGCAAAACAACACAATCCATGAAGTAAAGTCATAATTCCATTTTAAGAAGCCATTTTACATCAAAACCATACACTCACACCCAAATTCCAACTCCATTTGAAGCCCTTTTTGAAGCATAAAGCTTGAGCATACATCCTATCTATTTAGACAAAGCTACTCAACAATAGAGCTTCTCATTGAGAGAGTCCATTAATGGCTCATATTCTCAATTGAGAGCTCATCTTAGTCTATCTTGAAGTTTATGAATTTTGTTTAGTTTGTAGAAGTTTTATTTAAATTTGGTTTCTATTAGCATACTAACATTGCTCATATACAATTGATACTCTTAAGTTTTCAATACAAATCCAGTCATAAATACCTCAATCTTCCCATACTACAATAAAAAATAAACAAACCACATGAAGACCATAAAATTAACTATAAAAAGATGTGAAATCCTTGCTAGATAGCAGTAACTCGAGGATACCCTAGATACTAATAATATCCATTTATATATTAATATTAGAGTTATATACATGTTTGCAAAATATTCTATATGGCATAAGGCCATTGCTCTGACCCTCCTCTTTTTACAATGCAAAGAACATACTATAGAGTCCTGCTAGTGAAGCAAAATCCCTAACGCGTGGGTATAAAATTGATAGACACTATATAAGCTACTAACCATACAAAAGCTAAAACCCAAGATTATAATAGGATACCCTCAAAATTTCCTACCGAAGGAACATCATTAAGCCAACATTCAACCAACATCACAGTACATAGCAGACAAACTTACCCACCAAAAACTAGAGCTATCTTACTATAAACCTGACACACCTTATTTCTTCCAAAACACCATAATGACTTCTACAACATCATTAGGGTTTTCTAACTTAAAATGGGGGGAGAAATTCAAAGGTGGACTTCTCCTTGCTGGACTTCTCAATATTGGGTGTACAGAAGTCCAATGCCCCCAAATTACCAGATCCAACCCCCGGATGAATGTATGCATTAAACAAACCAAGATAATTGCTAAGCCAATCAATTCCATTATCCATTCTGATTTTTCTCCATCTAAGAAGGAATTGAAAACAAGATTCCATTTTTGGCCATACCTCATTGAAGGCTACTTGATCCCTTACTACCAGTGTAGGCTGCCTTGGTATATTTGCCACAACAAGGCTCCCTGGTGGGTGGTTCATGTACATTTCAAGAAGGGGCAATCTTAACATCTCGTCCAAGCTCATAACTACTTCTATCAAGCCATGGCACCAAATGGGATCAAAGATATTCAAATATAGTTTCACTATGTCCCATTTGTTTATCCTGGCTCTCGCCATACATGTTGTGGTCTCCACAACACATGCCCCATTCCTAGCTAGGAATGGGGACCCCCTACTTTTTTTGACTCCCGGACTCATAGTTCGGTAGTCGGGAGAAGAAGAGTTTTTTATTAGACCTTAGGATTTTAGAGTCAAAAAATTGAAAAAATCACAAAAAAATCAAAAAATTGAAAAACACAAGAAAAAAAATTAAAATAAAAAAATAAAAATAATTGAAAAAATAACAAAAAAATAAAAAAACAAAAAAAAAGAAAAACAAAAAAAGAGAGCGTTGTGCGCTTGTGCAACTCGCTCACGCATTGCGCCCTTGCCTGCGCACTCTTGCACGCCGCGCCACACCACCCCTCGTGCCTGCGCACCACGCCTCCTCGCGCGCGCGCGCCACACTACGCCTCGCACCCACGCACCGCGCCGCGCAACGCCGCGTCTCGCGCCCATGTGTCGGGTTGCACCGTGCTGTGCCTCATGCCTGAGCATGCACCATGCTGTGCCGCGCTCGGTTTGTAAGTGTGCGCGCGCCCACAATCAAGGTGCCTTGTGCATGTTCACGCCGCCGCACTCCCAAGCACCATGTGCCCTTGCCAAGCTGACCTCCAGTTTTGCTTGAATAGCCAATGAGAAGGGTTTAAAATATATCGTTTAAGTGTAAGTTG
This sequence comes from Cupressus sempervirens, assembly GCA_028749045.1. Lineage (NCBI taxonomy): Eukaryota > Viridiplantae > Streptophyta > Pinopsida > Cupressales > Cupressaceae > Cupressus > Cupressus sempervirens. The sequence continues at coordinate 708,252,131 of CM053787.1, forward strand.
TACTTAAGATATATTTTAATATATGCGACGAATCTTTTGAGATAGGTTTCAGGCCTCCCGGAGATAAGGTAAAGATTCTAGGAAATTTTAGGGCTTTAGAAATCCAGACTTAGCCAAATTTTAGGCTTTAGGAATCTAGACTTAGCCAAATTTTGGGGTTTTAGAATTTTAGACTTAGCCAGATTTTAGGATTCACCTCCAATTTTGTTTGAATGGCTAGTGTGTCTTTACTATGCATTGTTAACTCTACGGACTAATGTTTGCTTGTTTTGTAGGTCAAAAGTGGCATCCTCAACTTGTCGAGGTCATAACTTTTGACTCGGGCCTCAAAATTTAGAACTGCTTACACCGTTGCAAAGAAGAACTGAAGATCTAATTTTAGTCCCTAAAATAAAGAGCCTTCGACTGCCCAATTTTAGGGACCAACAAAGGTTTCGATTTGAAATTTTGAGCAAAAGACCTCCAAAAAGGTCATTTAAAAATGCCTAGAAAATTTGTGAAAAAATATGAAAAGTTGCAAACATTTGATCATCTTGGATAATCTGGATCACATGGTTTCTCGCCGGGAAGGATTGGATAGGTGGAGAGAAGACAAAGGTCAAAGATATTGAAGTTGGACACATAAAGAAAATCAGGTTCCTCATTTTATGCAGCTTTTTGGGACAAGATTCAATGCAGGTGCCTTGAGATTTTCAATTGAAGAAGTAGAGGGAGGGTAAGTTTATGAAAGTAATTGGCTATAAAGAGGGTAAAAATCATAAAAAAAGGGCATGGAGCATATACAAAAAGTGATCTAAAACCTCATTTGAGCAAAACCCAGAATTCGTTTTCAAAATTGAGAACTTTGATTTTTTGGTGAATTGAGCTCCGCAACTTCGTAGATCTGCAGGTCCGCAGATTCACAGGTCCACAGATCCGCAGGTCCACAAGTACGCAGGTCCGTAGGTCCGCAACTCTGCATTTTCATGTAGCTCTGCAATTCAGATGTGCACTGACAGTTAACTGCCAGTTCCAAAAATAACACTTTCCATGCATTGGGAGCACATTCTGATGACAAGTTTAACATTGACACACACCTAGTGAAGGGGCAACTTCTATTTTTGGTGTCTCCATGCACTTCCACTTCAACTGATGGCTTCCCCCTACTTTGTCTCTCATGCTTTCATTGTTTTTGACATGCAAAGGGCTCATGCATCCAATTAATGAATAAAATATGGATGGAGTCCCTCTAAGCACCAGTTAGATTACCAGTTTGTATATATTTAGTTTGTTTTATAAATTTTTTTAAATCATTTTATTCAATTAAGATATCTCTCACTCTCAACACAAATTGAGGAGATGATTTCTTATAAATACCCCATTGTAAAATGTAAAAAAGCCGGCCGTTATTATGCAATAAAATTATGCTTTTGGTGCTAGCATTCAGAGTGTAGTTATTCTTGCCTGGATGTGTCATTGTTTTATAGATTTTATTCATGAGATTGTGATTGAGCCAAAGGTTTATTATGTTGTTTCTGGTTGTGCGATTAGTTCTGGTGTTTGCTATAGATATATGAATTTCGTTGACGTAATGAGCTTGAGAAGAAATCACTCGATTGTGTCTACATAGCTTTTTGTCTCACATGAGCGCATTTTCTGTGGCCTTGCAATTTGATGAAGAGTGAAACATCATTCGATTTGTTAAAGATTCTCACCGACGATTGCATCAGTGGATTCTAGGAAGTGCTGCTCCTATTTTCATTAGTTTCCTACCAATTTCTTCAAAGGTTTAACTCGCAGCGTGTTGTGTTCTGTAGCTTATGTCCATTTAGGAATTTCACTTTCAAGTTATTTGATTTCATGTTATTTTCATTCAATTTCATTATTTGCTTTGTTAACCCCCCTGTTAGAGTAGGACCTCATAGTAGTTGCATTGTTAGAGTTGCATTCATTGAAGAATAGAAAATACGAAAAATGCTGTTCTTTTAGTGTGATATTTTTGAGACAACAAACAGATTTTACTTGATTCCAAGGTAAAAGAATTTTTGGAACCAGCAAAGGCCTCCTCGTGAACATTCACATTTATCTTCTATTGAGCGGATTTTGGTACGTCACAAGACAAACACTGAACCTTGGAGCAGATCCTTAAAAAGATTTGCTTTTCAAGAGAGGAATTACACTATGGATTCCTGCCGTTGACCTCGTGGAAAATGAATGCCCAACAATACACTCGATGAAGGTCCTGATAATGTCACTATTCATCCTGCAAGTAAAATTATATTTGAAGAAACCCTCTCCTATCGCCCTGTTGACTAGAATACGTGTCATTCCGTCAATTTGCCTCAACACCCTGTTCCATCTTTCTAGTTTAATATTGCCTCGGAAGGCCATGTTGTGGACTTCAAAGGTATAGAAAACACATATGAATGTATCCATCTTATGATGACAACATACATAGTGACAAAGACTAAACAAGACCAAAGCAAAAGGAACAAAACAAAATCCCCTTGAAGCCTCTAGAAACACCTCGATACTTCCTCCAATGTCTTAGTAGCTTGATGTCACTCAATTGAAATTATATCACAAACAACCCTTTAAAAGGTACCATAACACCAGGAGTAATAAAGAGACCACTCTTATACTATTAATGATGATGAATCGGTCTAAAAATTAAACATAACATACATTACATAACTAGGATCAGATTAAGAGATCCCATAGTATATGTTAAAGGAATATATCTAAGAGCTACAAAACTTAAACTTATATCCACTAGCCTAACTAGTATACCATCAATGGTGACTAAATATACTCACTATATTATGTTACACTTCCCTTTGCTACATTAATTGTTGGATAGAAGCATTATCACTTACTATCCATTATGAAAATTCCATTATTTTTAAAATGGCCAAACCTAGTGATAAAGGACTAAAATAAAATAAAAACTATAATTGGAGGTGTTTATAACATATCTTTGATAACCAAGGAGTTAACACCATCAACTCCCTCATTTGCTAAATAATCTACCTTCTGATTACCTTCTCGATAAATGTGACATATCTGAATCTCTACAAATCGATCTAGGAGCCCAAGAACTTCTTCTAACTTAGAATTAAGGACCCAGTTGGGGGTTGCTCATTTTCTTATTGCATTTAAGATAATTTGTGTCACCTTCAATGATGATATTTGATAATCCTAACTTTTGACATAGTTGTAGGCCTTTTTCTAGTGCTTCAAGTTCTACCAGGTTGTTGGAAGTAGGATGAATAGACATGGCTTTTTTGGCAATCCATTTACCTATATCATTATTAATGATACAACCAATACCTATTGTTCTAGGGTTGCCTCTAGCTACCACATCAAAATTAAGTTTTGCCCATCCCTTTAGAGGGGAGGACCATTTACATGTTTCCCTTGCCTCCTTACTTTTCTTAAAATAGAAAAGTGGAGGTTTAATCAGGTTCAACCAATTCTTCTTCATGTGATAATCCCAAATAGAAAAGGAGCCCTCTTCTTTTTTGAAATTTCTAAGACAAGAGTTAGCTGTTTCAACTATTCTAGCTTCTATTTTTAGTATTAACTCTTCTAGCTTTAACTTTGAATCACTGAAAATTCTTCTATTCCTTTCTTTCCAAACTTCCCATACCAGGATAGAAGGACAAATATTCCAAAGTTTACTGTAAATGCCTTTACACATGTTGGTAGGCCATCCCTTGAGGAGATCAATAAATGATTTAGGCAATGGCATAACTAACCTAACATATGTTTGAGCCATTCCCAACATGTTTGGGAAAATGGACAGTTGTATAATAGGTGATCAGAGTCGTCACTATTTTGCTTACATAAAACACACCTAGAAGGGCCTTCAAAGTCTAATTTACAAAATCTATTTGCCATCAAAATCCTATTTTGGAATGCCAGCCATAAGAAAAATCTTGCCTTTGGCAAACAAGCGGGTTCCTAATATAATTTAAGCGGAATCTCCACTTCATCAGATCTTTGTGAGTGTATCAATGCTTTATATCCATTTTTCATGCTATACTAGCCATTATTCGAAGCTACCCAAATGAGCTTATCATTTCTCTCAAGTTGTTTAACTTTCCTAACTTGCATTATCTCTTCGTATGCCTTTACTACAACTGGGTCCAATTCTATGTCCTCTAGAGATTTCCTTATCCATCTTGAAGATCCTTCCTTTGTGATCTTTGTCTTGTAATAAATGACTTTTCTGCCCCACAAATTGACTAATTTATCTTTGAATTCCATGGGGACGAGACTATTCTCTAGCAGAGGATGCCCATTCCAAGAGTCCTCTCACAATAGGGCCTTATCACACTTACCGACATCCCAAGTTAGATATTTGTTGATGAGATGATGACACTTAATCATAAAGTTCTAGCTCTCTGACCCTTTAGGAAGGGTCTTCATTCTTAAAATTGATAGAGGATCATCAACATTAAGATACTTATTATACATAATCTTTGCCCACTTACGATCTCTTTCCTCAAAGAGGCACCAAAGTAATTTAGCCCCTAATGCTTTATTTTGCCATTGTGAAATCTTAATACCTAACCCTCCCATATCCTTAGGTTTGCATATGCTTTCCCATTTTATGAGAGCTAGTTTTTTGTGTTCCTCACAATCGTTCCAAAGAAAATTCCCAAGTTTAGCCTCAAATTTATGAAGAAGATGTATGGATAATGGTAAACACGAAAGCGGGTAAGTTGGGATGGCTAACAAAATAGAGCTTATCTTAATCCTCTTGCCAGCTTTTGAGAGTCATTTATCTTTCCAACTTCCAATCCTAGCATCCAGTTTCTCCAAAGTACTATTCCATACCTTACTGGATTTCACACCTTTCTCTAACTCAATGCCCAGATACTTGCATGGGAACAAATATTTTTTGTATCCCATGATATGATAGATATAGTTTTCTATCTTTGGATCCATATTCAAAAAATAAATCTCAGATTTCAAATCATTAACTTTTTGTCTTGAAGCTTTCATGTATAGTTCTATTATGGATTTTAATGCAAGCACCTCTTTTACTAAGCTTTGGCTAGGCAGAATCATATCATCTATGTATTGTTGATGTGTAATATTAGGAATATTCCTCATGACAGTAATACCTTTAATCTTTTAAATATTGTAAGCCTCGATGAGTACTCTCCCAACGGCTTCAGCTATAATTATATAGAAGGAAGGAGAAAGAGGGTCTCCTTGTCTAATACCTCTAGAAGTTTCGAAACAACCTTAAGGAATCCCATTACTAAGTACTGAAATTTTAGTAGATGATATGCATTTAAAAATAAGGTTAATCTATTGCCGAGAAAAACAAAAAGCTTCTAAGGTCTTACAAAGGAATTGCCAATCGACCTTATCGTTGGCTTTTTGGATGTCAAGCTTCATGAACATGCATGCTTCTTTATTCTTGTAAGCAAAATGAATTGTTTCTTGGATGATGAGAATGCCATTAAGAATGGATTTACCCAAAAAAAAACCTATTTGTTCCTCTGATATAATTTTTGGAAGGATGCCTTTTAATCTATTTGCTAATATCTTGGACAAAGTTTTGTAAATAGTATTACATAGCGCGATAGGTCTAAAATCTCCTGGACTCTTAGGTTTATCCTTTTTGGGGATCAGAGTGAGAAAGGAATAATTGATTTTTGATAACAGAGTTCCACCATTACTTGATGCCTCAATGGCTTTCTAGAGGTCTGGACCAATGATATCCCAACATTTCTAAAAAAAGAAGGCCTGAAAGCCGTTTGGACCTAGTGATTTATTAGGATTCAAATTAAATACCACTGATCTAACTTCTTCTAGTGTAATAGGTTTATTTAGATCTTTATTATCTTTAGCTATGAAAATTTTGAGGATTACTTTGAGTAGATTAGATTGGGCTTCTCTGTTTGACCCCTCAAAATTGTTTAGTATTTTATGGCAATGTTCTACAAAATTTTCCACAATTTCATTTGGTTCTTTAGTTAAGATACCCATACAATTTTTAATGCTGGATATTTTACTCTTAACTCTATTATAGAGGGTAGAGTTGTGATTTTTTTTTGTGTTCCAATCCCTCTCATCTAGCCATCTCTCTCGTGACTTTTGTCTCTAGAAGACTTCCTCTTTCGATAATATATCCTCTTGTTTGGCAAGTAATTATTTTTCTAATAAATTTCTATCATTATTCATACCATTTTTAATTACTTCTAAACTTAAATCCTTTAGTCTTTCTTCAATATCAATTTTTTCTTTAAAAATGTTATTAAAGTGTTCTTTATTCCATTTGAGAATCTTCTCCTTAAGCATCTTCATTTTGGAGACAAAAACAAACATCTTAGATCCTTCAAAATTACCTTGTGACCACCATTCTTTAATATTTCCTAAGAAGCTAGGATCTAAAAACCACATTTTTTTGCATTTAAACGGATTCTTAGTAGGTTTATGAGGTTCAAAGAATTCAATTTTAACTGGGAAATGATCTGACCCAGCTATCAGCATAATAGAAGATTAGATATTCAAATTATTTACATCCAAATCTCCTTTAATAAAAAACCTATATAATTTCTTAGCAATATAAGAAAAATCCTTTCGTCTTTATTCCATGTAAAATTCCCATTAATGAGTGGAATATCCATCAAGTTATGAAAGTCACACCACTTTTTAGATTCTTTAGATGATTGCGAGATCTGTTGAACTCCACCTATTTTTTTGTCTAAGTTTAAGATAGTATTGAAGTCTCCACTTAGCAAGATCAAATTGTTCTTATATTCGTTCATAAAAGTGTTGTTTTCTTCCCAAACTAATTTTTTCTCTATAGTACTTATTGGACCATAACCATTGATTATAATAAAATTGAGATTGGATTTCAAACTTTGGACTCTACCACTAATCCAGTTATTATTTATGTTTAAAATATCTAATATTATTTTCCTAGGATTCCAAATGAATCCTAAACCCCCTGATGCACCTAAAGAATCTTGAAGTGTGATACTCCATATGCCTAACTTCTTGCCTAATTTAGTTCCTTCTAGCTTATTTAATTTTGTTTCCTATATTAAAATAATTTCAGATTCGAATGATTTTAGGTTTTGTTTTAGTAGTCTTTTCCTGCTAGGGGCATTTAAACTCCTAGCATTCCATGTTGTAATCTTCATGCATCCTTTAGAAGGCACTTCCCCTTGCCATTGTTAAATATCAGATCTAGCTTTTATTGTTCTCTGTTTTGACTGTTCGCTTCCCTGAGGTCTTTCAAAGATTTCCTTCCTCTTTTAGCTTTCAATTTGCCACACTTAGGTGATTGTAAACCTTCCTAATCCATCTGAATCCCAAGTTGTTCCATGTTCTTTTGTGCATTTTGAGCAACTCTCAACTTGCTGCTATCTTTTTCTTTCATATCTTCATTTTCCAGTTCCCTTAAAATTTGATTTATTATGCTTGATTGATTATTCAATTTTGAATCTGCACATTTTATGCTACCATTTCCCATAGCCTTCTCCCTTTGCTCTATATATGTCGCATTTTCACATATCTGAGATTGACTCTTATCTTTATCCTCATTCTCAATGTTTATCATATCTCTTTTCAAGTCTTCACACGTATACTTGTCTCCACCTAATTTGAGTACTTTCTAAATTAAAGCTTCTCTCTGAGCTTCAGTAATTTTATCAATATTCTCAAAACTAATCACTTGGATTAGTTCCTTGATTAAAAGATCGAGGGTATCTTCTTCTATCTTTGATATACTCATGTTTTCCACTTCTTTTTCCCAAGTAGTGTCCCTATTTAAGAAATCATGAAATTCTTTTGAGATAGTTTTTTCTACTCTGTTCAATTCACTATTCTTATCCTTTTGAGTGCTGCCTCGGGTAAATGGTGAGTTAATTGAAGATGAAAGAGTCTACCAAAATTTGAATAACCTGTTGGATGCCTCTTTGATGGGTGTTACTATTCTGTCCTCTCTAGCATGCGAGTGATATTGCTCAGATTTAATATCCTTAGCTTGGGTTTTTGGTTCCCCTTCACTTGTTGCTTTCAATTCAAATAAAAGCGAGTTGTCTACATCCTCTAAAATATCCTTTTTAGCTTTGATTGATGCCTCTATTTGCTCTACTACTATGATGTCTTTGTCTATGGATTCTTCACATAGTAGGATTAAATTTTTATCCATAGTATCTTTGCTATTTTTTATTTTTAATCCATGGTTCTTTATATCAATGATGCTAGAATTTCCCTTTCTCATATCTTTGGATTCCGGCTATCCATTAGAGTGCTATAAATTTGTGACCCCAATGGTCTTTATGCCTTTACCTTCTTCTACAATCTTATTTTATCCTTTGCTACTATTTTCTATTCTCTATTTCTTTTTAGTAGACCTTTACTTTTTTATTGACTTGTCTACTTGTTTAGATCTTGGGTCCTTCTTATGATCAGCCTCTACCCTTGAGCTAAGATTCAATCTTTTTGCTGATACAATCTCCATCTTCCCCTTATTATCTGCCTTTTCTGTACATGTAAGGAATCTCCATGTTCTAATAAGAATGTATAGACTTCTTATTATTTGAGAATAATTGATGCATTCTAATTTTCTTGATTCTCATCATTGGAAACTCACTATTGAAATCGATAGTAAGTGGCAGTGTCTTGAATCTGATCTTCATATTATCATCTAATCTTAATATTTCTAATATTTTATCGTCATAGCCATGCAAATTTAGGTTACATGTTGCACTATTTGTAATTACTTTGCATAGAACCTAATTGATTAATCTTACTTTTGATGAGCATTTTCACATTGTTACAACATTGAAAAGAGGAATCTATGCCTATTAGTTCTCCCATAGAAGATCCTAATTTCCTAAGTATCTCTATTTGAAGCAGCTTTGGGGGCAAAGATTGTATTATAAACCAAGTTGGTAAGATGAAATCTAACACTTCTTCCTTACAATCTGGAAACCATTCTATAAATTTAATAGTGTATCCTTTGAAAAAACACTTAGAAACAAAAATAAAGTCTTTTTTAACATATTCATCCTTACAATGCAAATAAAGTATTCTATCTAAAAAGTGAGAGATACTTACCTGCTCCTCACAATTTTCCTCTAGCCAATTAGTGAGATCGAGTAATTCTCTCTTAGGACCATTCAAAAGGTGAATACTCTGACCTTTTGACATTCATGCCATCTGTCTTCACTTTCCTAGTTACTGATAATAGTGATATTTTCTTTAGGAATTGGAGGAGCCAGGGTAATGGAAGGTTTATTGAGCTTCGAAGGATCATGAAGATTTGCAGCCATGGATCTTCGACGTAGGGGAATATATGATCTAGGAGAAGTGTCTAAAGATGGAGTATAAGGAAGCCCTAGCCTATTGAGATGATTCAAAGGATAATGGATCTGATCTACAACCTCATTCATGCAAAACCCTATTTGTTTACGAAATAATTCATTGAAGTTTGAACAGGCATACTTAGTGAGATTAAAAACCCTAATTTGGTTGTCTAAACTAGTAGCACACAAAATAATTGGCTGTGATCTTAATGGCCCCAACAAACCTGAAGGTCTATGAGGTGATTCAAGCTTGGAGTGACTATACTAAGGCAAGTTGTTCACCTGCCTTCTGTCCTCCTGCTATGAGTTATTGGATCCGTGAACACTAGGATGCTATCCTTGATGTTCCTTATCCTCAAATTTCTCTAGAGTGGAGAATTTATTTATAGTTTTGACTGCATAATCTAGCCTCTCCGTGTCAATTTGGGCAAGGAGACACTATGCTCCAATCCTAGAATTCAAATCCGTCTTAGGGTTGCTGCCCTTCCAAAATTGTGAGATAGTGTTTTTTAAATAATTTCTATGACCGATCGACCAACTTTCTTTTTTTGCATTTCTAAGTGAATTCACCATTTTTTTATTCTTTTTTTTTTCAATTTTATTAATATTTAATTAATGTTGTATCTATTTTAGTTATTACATAACAATATGCATAATAAAAAATATATGTATTTGATGATAATTTTTTTTTATATTCTTAATTGAAAAATTATATAATGCACCATTTAGAACCCTCATAGACTATAGCCCAAAGAGAATCAATGGAGCTTCTTAAGTAGCAAATTTTATTTTATCAATCCACTAATATACTCATACTACATGATTCATTATCAACATGACAAATTGTTCTGCACATATGGAAACCTAATATTGGCAAATCTATCGATCTTGACACCATTCTAATTTTAGAATAAAGAGTAAACTATAATCTTAAAAAATGAAGACTAATATCTCATTACAAAAATTAAGGCTCAGGCACCTCCCAATAAGCATGGAGACCTCTTATTAGTTCATTAAATAACTATGAAATTTATCAGCTTTACTAATTTTTCCAATACCCCCAATACCTTATATGCTTGGCTCTAGTAGGCACAAACTCAAATCCTTGAGAATCATGATTATGCTATTGTTATGCTGCAGGTTTGGAGAGCAATTTTTGGAGAAGGAGTTTGAGCATTAAAGCTTTTTGTGGAGAACTTCTATCTTCTTGTCTTCTTCTCTCATGCATCCATGGCTTCCATCATCATGATTCATTCTTGCATTTTCATATTAGCTTAGATCCATATTTGCTTTTATAGATTAATCTTGGATTTTTATTTCCTTTCATAGATTAGATTTCCTTTCTTGCATTATTATCATTTAGATTATCTTGCATCTTTATTTGAATACATATTTTGATCTTTTAATTTCTCATTTTATGGTGCACTTGCATAAATTGAGGGCCTCCATTACAAACCCTTACACTCCATGAATAGAGAGCAATGAGCTGCCATTCAAGACTTCATTCTTGAGCAATCTTGGATATAATGAATCATAGAAGTGTGTCAAAATTTTAGCACACATTTTTGGTGCCCAACATGGGGCCACCCACCTTTACTTGCTGGTTTTAGATATTTTTGAAGCTAACCCCCTTATGCAAATTTGTTTAGAGACAAAAAAACCCTAAATCTTAAAGATGTGATCATATCTCCCAAACAACTTGGTATTTTGGTTTGAATTTTTTTTGCAAGTTGGTGACATATTAGAGAAGCTTCAGTGAAATTTTCAATTTTTTTGAGATATTTTCTATTTTAAATAAAATTTTCTTGATTTTTCATGAAAAATCATTTTAGGGTGCAAATTAGCAATTTTTTTGGAAAAGTCTATATTTTTGGAAAGGTCTCTGAATTCTAAATGGGGTTGGTTCTTTGTATTTTGATTTTAGAGATCATATTAAGGCTCAATAATTTGATTTACAAAAACTGGTCTATTTTGACAAAATAACTCACTAGGGCACAAATGAAAAGATCTTTTCAAAATTCTAACATTTTTGGAAAGCTCTCTAATTTTTGATGGGGGTCTCTTTTTTGCATTTAGGGTTTTGGATCCAAATTCATATCATATAGGTCCAATCTTGTTGACTAGGTCAAAAATCAATATTAAAAAAGGGTATTTGATGAATAGCTTGCATTTAATTTTTAAATGGATCAATGCATCATGTGAGATTTCATTTGGGTTATTTTCTAGTTATTGTCACTCTTAAAAATCAAATTTTCAGATCTAACCCTAGTTTTGCATAAGTTGGATATACATTGCATATCTTGTGTTTGCTTGTTGCTTTGTTTGTTGCGAGCAAGAGTTCAAGCATAAACGAAAGATAAAATAAAGGAAAGATGCATTGCAAGGATTACAAGGTATTTTTTTGGATCTCTATAATATTTGGATTTGAAAATGAAATGAACTCTCTCATGTGTTTGGATTGAGTGCTTTTACATGCTTTCATAGATTCACACTTCATTTGGTACTCTAAAATTGGATCTAGATTTACTTTCACGCATATGTGTTTCACATAGTAATTAGGCCCTATAAACACTATTTGTAGAGTTCTTGAGGGAATGTGCTTCATTCTTTTTCCTTACATATGAAGCTCTTCTCAACAATAGATCCCCTTGTAGGCAGGGAAGGATATTTGTTATTATCTCACAATTACTCTTGGGTTTGTCCTCAACATCCATTAGTATTTTCTCTTTTGAGATTGATGGTGTTTGTTATTAGCTTTTCAAAAAATTTGGTGAGGTGATTTTAAATTAGCATGTCAAAGAATCTTGTTTACTATGTTTGGGTAAGGTGAACAGGCTAAAGGAGTATGCTCTATTCCTTTGTGGGCATATCAAAAGCTTGGAACCCTTGAATCCAAACCAAGTCTCCATGTGGTACAACTTTGTGAATCTTTCTTGATTAGAGAGGGTTAACGGTAGTGGACATTCCCTTATTGGGTCAACCATGTGGACAAAACCTCAAGTTGTAATAGCCATTTTTGACGTGGTAGTAGCAACCACTATATAAATGTCCTTATGGGGAAAATGCTCACAAGTGTAGTCTTTTGTTGGGTTGTTGGATCTCCTCAGTATCTTTGATTGATTAGATTCTTGGAATATGTTAAAACCCTAGTGCACTGAAATTGGATTTTGCCCACTTTAAATTGCAAAAGCTATAGAGTTGAACATTACTAAGAACCATAGTGCTGCCAAATTTTCTTTTCTAAGACTATGTAAGTGATTGAAAAATATTTTGAGAACATACACAGTGGTGGTTCTAGGGATTAGACTGATCTTATGACACTATTCTTGTTCATATGCAAGGTTGCTTTGTCCCTTGCTCATTGTTTGAAGATGTTTGCTTGAAATTTCTAATCATTGTCTTGCGTGCCTAGTTCATGATTCAAAATTTATCACATGTAGTTGAATATTTAAAACAAATAAAATTTGAGGTCTTGAGTCGAGACTTTATGATCAAACTACTTTTCTATCATGTTATTTCTAATCTCCCTAGGTTGATCTGATTTATATTAGGCTACTTACCCCATTGTTAGAATCTTGTTTACACCTTGGGTTATTGTGCTTTGACCCCTTGAATTAGTGATCTTTGATTTTACAAGTGACCTTGTTTGGAGTCAATGAATAAGAGACTGTCCTTGCTAAGAAATATATAACTTTGGATTCTTTGATATTATGCTTGGGGAGTCTTAGTAATCTCTTGTCCATCCACTTTCATAAAAATTCAATTTTAATTATTTATAATTTGGGTAAATCATCCTCCTAGACCATATCTGCTAGGGTATTCACCCAAAGTTGTGGGCACCTCTATGGCAGTGTTGGTTTACGCCTATTGTAAAATTCTATCTTATTACATCTCTTTTGGACAAGTGAGTGCTTTTACTATCCTAGTTTGGTACCAATGTTTCTTAGGGTTATCTTATCACCTTGTATCTTTTCTTTCATGCCAGTTGCAACAAGATATCAAGTAGATCAAAGAAAGTGACCTCAAGTCATCTATGAATAATTACCTTTAGTTTAAACTCACTAAAGACATAAGGGAAAAGAACTTGTGTTTGTTTAATCACCTGAGAATATTCTAGAAGCTTTGTTTGACCCTAGTAATGACCTCATTGAGTTGAGTACACCCTTAGCATCACCTCACTCAGATATGGATATGAATTTTATAGTGACTCCATAAAAGAAGAATAAAAGAAGGTGAGTACTATGTTGACCTTTTAAGTGGTGGTCCCACTCATGAAAATAGACCAACCTCAACCCATATTAAGGATAGATATTTGGATGCACACCAAAGGGCTAAGAAAGGTATAAATTATACCTATCAAGAAGAGAAATCCCAATATGATGATCAAATTAGTGAGCCTTCTAGCACTCGTGTGAATGCAACATTTACTGGTAACTAGTTTAGATAGTCAAGACCATGTACACTGCTCATGACACCTTTAGGTTATGCAAGTGACAGACTCAAAGTACTTGAGCATGAGAGAAAAGCCCTTCTAGAGGAGCTAGCTAAGAAGGAAGAACAATTTAGATGCCTAGAGGAAGAAAGGAAAGTTATGATTGAGATAGAAAGGAAAGCCCATCAAGAAGCATAGGACCTTCTCATGGCTCCACAACTTGACAATAAATTCAATAATGTGCACATTGGTGGTGGAAACAACTCTCATCAATTCATTCCTCCTCAAACTCCATGAAATGAAAAAAATTGGAGAACACCTTCACCATCTCCTAGTCCTAGATGAAGGAGAGCTTCAAGACATGATGATTATAGGAGATCAACACCTCCTAGAGTTTTGAGAAAACCTTCACAACATGCTCATCATGGTTCACAATATGGAGGTGGTAGCTTGAAATTTGACTGCAACTCTTATGATTTCATGGCTATGCAACAAGAACCACATTTTCAGAAACATATGGAAGCATATATGGAACAAAATAGAGATGCACGCTTTCAAAATTTAATCAACAAGGGTGCTAAGGTCCCTTATAACTTTGATGTAGACAAAAAGATTCAAAAGCATGATCCCTCTATGAAAGAAGAAATTGACCAATTGAAGAAATAGTTGAAACAAATATCGACACCCAAGAGTTCTTTTTCACTTGATTCAATTTGTCCTAATCCTTTTGATAAGAGTGTTGACATGAAAGATTTTCCTAGAAAAATTAAGATCCCCCAATATGACAAATATGATGGAAATGGGGATCCAAATGATCATGTGCATCAGTTCTATACTATGAGTTTTGAGTTTTATCGTGAGCACTCATACCTTATGAGATTATTTCTATGGAGTCTTAAAGGTCAAGCAATGGAATGGTTTACCAATACAACTCCTCTTACTAAGATGTTCCTTGAGTTAATTCAAAGATTTGTTCAACACTTTGCATACAATCTTTCACGATCTGTCTCACTATTCGACTTATGTCACACAAAGCGAAATCAAGGAGAACCCTTTGTTACTTTCTTGCAAAGATGGAGATGACAATGCTCTCACTGTTATAGGACTATTCCTAAGAAAGAAAAGATTGAAATCCTCATTTGTAACATGGTTCCTAAAATGAAGTACAAAGTTAAGAAGATGGATTTTGAGTCCTTTGATACCATGGTTGAAGCCACATTTAGAATTGATGATGTTTTGAGAGAGCAAGGTATTTTGACGAAAAATGGAAACAACAACAACAATGGTCAGAATGACAAAAATAATAATAAGGATAAAGGAAAGAATACATATTGGAATAAGAACAAACAAGTGGTTAATGATGGAGTTGTGGATTCCTCTAAGCCTGAAGACTAAGTTGTTCTCCATTTGGCTAGTGCCAATCAACAAAGTAACAAGGCAAGATATCAAGAAGGGCCTAAAGGAGAAACATAACTTTACACAATTAGGTGAGTCATATGAAGAGATATTCACAAAGCTCCTTTCTTGTAATCTTGTGCACCCTTATGATGCTGCAAAGTTTTGCATACCTAAAGTTAAGCATGGTGGTGGGATGAGAAGGCCTATTGCAAACTTCACAATGGCATTGACATGATATTGAAAACTATGAGAGATTTAAGCATATTGTTCAAGATCTTATTGAGAATGGAAAACTTGAAATCAATGGATTAAATACAAATGCTAATCATGCAACATTCAAAGAGCCTTTTCCGAAGTATGAGAAAGGGGAAGCTTCCCAACCTACGAATGGCAAGACTGCAATCAATTACACTTATGCAAATGCATAAAATGTTGTCAATATGCTTAAGGTTGTAGAAAAAGTGTCAACATGATGGAAGATAAAGATCCTAGTGGTTATGATTTAAATTTGAGTTCTCTTATCCTTGGTGAAAAACTTGTTTTGGTGCTAAGGAGTGCTCACATGAAGGAATGTAAAGATCCCAGTGGTTATGATTTAAATTTGAGTTCTCCTATCCTTGGTGAAAAAC
Source organism: Cupressus sempervirens (assembly GCA_028749045.1). Lineage (NCBI taxonomy): Eukaryota > Viridiplantae > Streptophyta > Pinopsida > Cupressales > Cupressaceae > Cupressus > Cupressus sempervirens. Next base: position 708,267,907 of record CM053787.1, read on the forward strand.
TTGTTTTGGTGCTAAGGGGTGCTCACTTTGGAGAGTCATCCCAAGGTCCCTTTGTCATTAGAGGATCCAATTCAAACTAGTCAAGTAAACCTAAGAAAGTGTCCTCCCAAAGTTTCAATGTTGTTATGCAAAGTCAAGGTCCCCTTGTCATCAAAGTACCTAGTTCAAACCAACCAAGTAAGCCAAAACAAGTACAATCCAAGTATGTTCCTTCAAAACCAGTGGTTAATTCTAGGTAAAATTATAATCTTGTTGATCAATTGCAAAGAATCCCCACTCAAATTTTGATCTTTGAGCTTTTAGAGTTGTCTTTGAGACAAACACAAGTCCTTGAGGATGCTTTGTGCATGGAAAATGTTCCTAACAATTTAGATGTCGTTCAATTCTAGGACATGGTTAATAATATTGCTAGCCATCATTACATTTCCTTTTTAGAGGAAGATGATAAATCTTTGATCCATCCACATAATGTTGCCCTTCATATTGAGTTCATGATTCATAGAACCCATGTTAGGCACGTGTTGATGGATGGGGGTGTTGGGCTTAATATTTGTTCTTTGAGTCTTTTAAAGACATTAGGTTATTATGAACAAGTTATTGATACCATAAGGAATATTGCTATCAAAGCCTATGATGAGGCATAGAGAAGTTCAAAGGGGTTGGCCATCCTTCTTGTTAAGATTGGTCCTATTGAAAAAGATATTTTATTCCAAATAGTTGACGTTGGACCCCTTGCCTACATTATTTTACTTGGTAGACCATTGATTCATGATATGCAAGAAATGTCATCTACCTATCATCAATGCATTAAGTTCCCTTACAATGGAACAAATATTTGTATACTTTGTCTATTAACTCAATTTCAGCAAGTACTCATGTTTCCCTCAATAGAAAAGTAGATGATTTTGATACAACTTTAGCTAAATGTAAAGACAAGTTCAAGTCCATAGATCTTGGCATGGGGGGATATCAACTCAACTCCCTCACAACATTACTAGTTTCACCTAGGTCTTATGGTAAACCTTCACAAGAGATGAAACCTTCCTCTTTAGCTATGACATTATCTGACACATTTGTACAGTCATTAGTTGATGATTCATGTGTAGGATTAGATGATTTAAACTTAGATGTTATCTTAGTGGATGATTCTTCACTTGTTAGGATGAATCCTGATTTGGGTAGTTTAGGAAGTTACTTGATAGAATTTGACTCTTTGGTCACCAGAGATATCATTCATATTCATAACCTTGAACCAATCATTGATTTACCCCTTATTCATCCTAATTTGATTGATTGGTCCCAATGCAATCACGAACCTGAGCTTTTAATGTTTCAAAATGATTATGAGATAGCTTGCTATTTGAATGCCATTGAACATGTAGTCTCTTCCACTAGTGAACTGGCTATCAACATGATAGAGCTAGAAATCAAGTACCTTAGTCACACAATTAAAAGAATAGGAGTTTTGATGGTGAAAGCCACTATGTGGCAGTGTCATAATTGAAAAAATTAAAAAGAAAGCATGTATCCAAGGGTGAAAACCTCTCTGAGGCGCTTGAGCATGAGGTACTTGATCATCTTCCTAGTTATTTTCAAGATAGATCTTCATTGCTTATTGAACCAAGACAAAAAATCAATTTGGGTACAATGAATCTCCGCAAATGGTACATTTGGCTTAGTCTTTGTCATCACAAGAAAAGGAAGCCTACACTAAGTTCTAACAAGAAAAGAAGATGAATTTTGCATGGACTTATTCAGATATGCCATGGTTGGACACTAATCTTAAAAATAACATTGCTGAGTATCAAGCTTTAACAAATGGACTTAAGATGGCTATAGAATGGAGAATTACAAAGTTACACATCTATGGGGATTCATAGCTGATAATCAACCAAGTCAATGATGATTATTTAACAAAAAATGAGAAATTGGTACCTTATAAGCAAATGGCTGATTCCTTGAGACACTACTTCAAATTTGTCTCATTTTAACAAATCCTTAGAGCAGGAAACAAAGTAGTTGATGATATGGCTACACTTGCTTCACTTCTTCAATTAGAGCAACATGAGTCAAGATTTGAATTCCTGGTGGAAAAGCTACATCACCCTATCTATGATTCCCAAGAAAGTCATGTTATTTGTACCCTTGTTAGTCATGAGTCATCCTATTACGGTGCCATTTATTCATACTTCATGATGGTATTATACCCAAAATATTTAACCAATCTAAATGTAGAAACCTTATTCAAAATGCCTCTCACCATTCCCTTATCTCTGGTGATTTGCACATGAGGGGTCTAGATAGAACACTTCTTAGATGCTTAGAAAAGGAAGAATCCGATCAAGCATTAGTTGACATCCATGAGGGCATCTCTAGGGGACATTCCAATGGTCTTTCCATGGCTTGAAGGTTTCTTAGGGCAAGGTACTATTAGCCCACAATGTAGTAGCTTTTGCAAAGTCATGTGAAAAGTTTCAAAAACATGGTAACCTGATACATGCTCCAAGAAGGGAACTCATTCCTTCTATCTCTCAATAGCCATTTTAGTATTGGGCCTTTGATCTTGTTGGGTAGATTCATCCCAACTCATCATGTGGACACAATTTTATTATCACTACTACTGATTACTTCATTAAATGGGTAGAAGTTGTCCCACTTTCTGTTGCCTCGGGCAAGACAGTTTCTCTACTTATTATGAATCATATTATCTATAGTTATGAAGTTCCTTCCAAGATTATCACTAAAAATGGAGGCCATTTTAAAAATAAGGACCTTAAAAAACTCTGTAAGATATTCAAGATGAAACAACATTGGTCTTCCATTTACTTCCCGCAAGGAAATGGTCAAGCAGAAGCATCGAATAAAACCATTCTCAAAATCTTATATAGAAAAATTTATAAGAATGGTAGAGATTGGCACTTACGGATAAATCTGGCTTTGTAGCCCTATAGAACGAGTATTCATACTCCTACTAGGGCTACTCCTTTTTCCCTTACATATGGTGCTAAAGTAGTGTTACCTTTAGATGTTGAGATTCCTTCACTCAGAGTTTCCCTCAAAGGTCTAGTTATAGATGAAGACTAACATGCCATGAGACTTCAAGAGTTAGAACTTCTAGATGAGAAATGCCAAGTATCATTTGACCATATGAGGGTCTATCAAAAGTGCATGTCAAGAGCATTCACCAAATAGGTTCACCCTAGAGAATTTCAGGTGGGAGATCTTGTCCTACGTGAAAATCCTAAGAATCCAAAAAATAGAGATCAAAAGGGTAAATTTGAACCTAATTGGCTTGGACCTTACATTATTACAACAAATTTTGGGTCTGGTGCCTATTTGCTATCTACATCAAAGGAAGAGAAGCTCCCTGATCCTATCAATGTCTTGCACCTGAAGAACTTCTATCCATGATGCCTGTTCTATTGGGGGGCATCTTTGTACATATTTATTGATCCTGAAAATACAAAAAAATGATATACTATCAAAATTCTAAAAATTGGAAAATGTCTGAAAAATGATCATTTTAGTAATAAATGCTTTAATGTATCTCCAAAAAAATTATATATTCAAAAAGTAAAAATAAAATCTAAGTGGTGAAAACCTAGAAATGGGTGCTACTTGAGGCCTTTGCACCCTTGTTTCTTAGCACGTGTCCTCAACACTTGGCCTTTCTCCATCATGCCTTGTCCTTGTTGCCTTGGTTTGGAATTGATCTTTTTCTAGGGGGAATAACTGTGTTAGCTTTGGTCTCTTGGCTGCGTTAGTCTTTAGGACACCTTGCAAATGGTGTTTTTCAACAACACCCCAATTTTATATTTTAATACAACCCTTGACGTTAAGTATTTTTCAACACTTATTGGTTTGGTCTTACCCAGTTTTGTCATGTGATCTTACCTGCTTGCAAGCATTCGATCCTTATCCTCAGAACTCAGTATCAGTAAACACATAATTTTTTAAACACAAACACTTAATGCTTGACATATGTCATGATCTTTTCTTTGTGTGCTAACTATTATTGATTTTTGTTGAGTGTCCTTGTCTAATAAGTCTTTTTGGGATACATAGCTAGAGGACTTGGGGCATGGGGCATGTTTTTATTTGTTTTCTACTTGTGGGTGTGGTTTTGAAACTCTAGAGTGTCTCTTGTTGTTCCTTGAAATACTTAGGAGATTTGAGGCATCATCCTTAACTACTTTTGCACAACTATTCTTATGGTCATCTTGGCATCTATGCCTTGATGCAAGCATGGTTTTGCTAGATTAAATTGGGTAAGCTAACATCGAGGTCATCTTGACCTTTATGTCTTTGATGCTTATGTTAGAATCTTTCCACATTCCAATCCGATATAAATCACATTCATATCTTTATAGTTGTGCTTGTGATTAGTGATGATTGTGTGATTTTAAAATGTCCATTAATAATGGCCCAATGATGAAAATAAGTTCTTTAACATTCTCTAATGAATGATGAACTCAAAATACTATGTTACAGTTGCTCTATTACGAGTACACCTTTGCATTTTCATATAGCTTGCATTATTAGACTTCCTGTTAATTTGCATTTTTAGGCTACATTATGAGTTTGAGAGGGTTTTCCTTTCATCTTTCTTGTGGAATTTAATCAACTGTGATCATTTTTTGATCTTTATTTCCTTATCTTCTTTTGTAATCTTAATCAAAATTTCTATCTTAAATAGTTGATTGATTTCGGGGCATTCTATTTCTTATAGAAACTTTTCTTTTCTTCTTTCTGTTTCTTTCCATATCTTCCAAATTTATACCTTCTATTCACTTTGACCCCACTTCTTTTCTTCTAATTCAACTTTGGGGCATAATATTTCATGCTTGATGGTCTACCTTGGTTCTGTGATTCTTATATTTTTCGTCTTACATAAAGAACTTTTTCTTTTCTTCAATTTGATCAAATTTATCAATTTGTTGTTTCTCCTCTATCTCATTTTGATTTCAATCACGAGTGGGCAATACCTATCAACTTCAATCCTTGATTCAATTTTATCAATTTTATCCTCAAGTTTTTTAAGTCAAAATTTATTTGTATTCTTTGTCCTAATGTGTTCCCCAATCGACCACACACCTGGGTTGTTTTATGATCCCAAATCGATCTCACACTTCAATTTCTTTCTTTGAATACATGTGTTCCCAAATCAATCACACATTAGTCAAAGAGGGGAAAATGTATGCACCCTAAAATGGTTGTCTAGACTATGGACCCCCATTATTCAATTTATCAAATTTCCTGAATCAATGGTTTGCAATATTTTATTAAATCAATTCAAATCAATTTCTTTGATCAAATTGCAACTAATTCAATTATTTCAACATTTCCTAAGGTTTGATCATTTTATCCTAAGTCTTATTTAATTAAAAGAAAACCTCTCTTTTATTTAAATAATTAATCCACATTTAATTAATTAAGAGAAAAACCCCTCTTTTAATATAATTAAATATTTCTTGTTTAATTAAAAGAACATGCTCCCTTTTAATTAAAGAAAATCCCAATTGAAAAAGGAAATAAAATAAACAAAAATTAAATAAATTCTTTTTGCCTGTACACTTAAATGCACATATTTCTAAGTGGGATTCCATTTAATTCTCCTCCTCTTTTCTCATTGGTGGAATTTTGTTTCACATGGATCATTCTTTCTCCACCCTTGATTAAATCTTATTGCCTCTTAATCTTGATCATCCATTCTTCTTTATAAGGGAGAGCCCTCCCCTCATTTTTGAAATCTGCGATTATGCTATGGTTATGCTGCAGGTTTGGAGAGCGACTTTTGGAGGAGTTTGAGCATTGAAGCTTTCTGTGGAGAACTCCTATCTTTTTGTCTTCTTCTCTCACACATCCATATCTTCCATCATCATGATCCATCCTTGCATTTTTAGATTAGCTTAGATCCATATTTTCTTTCATAGATTAATCTCGCATTGTTATTTCCTTTCATAGATTAGATTTCCTTTCTTGCATTTTTATCATTTAGATTAGCTTGCATCTTGATTTTCATGCATATTTTTATCGTTGAATCTCTCATTTTATGGTGTACTTGGATGGGCACAAACTAGGCCAAACTGAGGGCCTCCATTTAAAACCCTTGCACTCCATGAATAGAGAGCTATGAGCCACCATTCAAGACCTCATTCTTGAGAAATCTTGGATATAATGACACATAGAAGTATGTCAACATTTTAGCACACAAGTAGAAGATGATGATGGGATTGTGTTGATAACTTCAAAGAAAATTTATTTGAAAATAATTTGTTGTATTGGTTAGTTAATGCTTGAATATGCTATCCTAGAGATATGTTTTGTGTAATAGTTCTAAAGCAATTTGGATAGTAGGTTAAATTGACTTCCTCTCAGCTCATAACATGATTGGAATAGTTCCTAAAAAGATTGGAGTCTTCTAAAAAGGATTCAAAGTCTCTAAATAGGGACTCACATGTATTGACTGTATATAATTGGCTCCTAACTGGGTCATATACTTTTTGAAGGAATTTTTTTATATTAGTACATCATCTTGTGGGTATCATTCCCATCGAGGTTTTCTCTATGATCAAGGGTTTTTCTATTTAACAAATCTTGTGTTACTGTGCATATTTCATATCTTATAGTTGTTGCATAGACTGGTTATTAGAATTGGATTTGATAAGATTAATTTAAGTTTGTTTAAGCACACAACTCATTCAGTCCCCCTTTGAGTTTTGTTGGTGGACTTTACTTTCTAAAAGTTAGTATTAGATCATCATGTCCTTAATGAGGAAGTTTTCCAACTTAAGGAGATCCATAGTATATAGGAATGAAATTCTGAAGTTTGATGAATAGAACTATTGAGTGGTCATTTTGCACAATGCCGATGAGATAAATTCTTGTGAATCTCTCTCTTGAAAAGATGATCAAGATAACCAAATCCAAGGTTCTAGATGGTTGTTTTTCAACCTTCTAGGTAGTTCAACTGGAGATAAATGTGAATTTTCACAAGAAGACCTTTGTTGGTATCTTTAAATTTGCAAATGACTCTGAAGAAATGTAATCACAAACCAATGTATTTTTTTTTGTATTTTTTGATTTTTATGATGAATACAAGTTCTTTGAATGCAAATACTATGAAATCCTACTTGTAACCATGTGTTCAAAAGAAAATAACAGAGTTAGGATAACAAGAGATTTCAAGTGTAAGATTAATTTTGGTGGGGCCTCAAAGGGCAACCCAGAGATGGCGGATTGTAGTGTCATCATCAAAAATATGAACGGGGACAGTTTGGGTGTGATGGCTGTCCCTACTGGGGAACAAATGAATAATGTGGTAGAAGCTACTGCAATGTTCTATGGTCTTAGTTATGTCAACAATATGAATTTGGAAAAGATTTGACTTGAGGGGGGACTCCACTTAATGTTATCAATTGTCTTAACAGAGTTAATAATACCTCTTAGACAATTCATAATATTATATGGATCGCTATTGGTTTAATTAACTTGTTTGAGAATTGTGTTATCACTCATAGCTATAGAGAAACTAATCATGTTGCTAACCAGGCTGCGAATGTGGCATGTAAAAGTCGTGATAAGTTAATTTGGAATAATGGTGATAATATTCCTACCAATGGGCTATCCTTGATTGAGTATGACAAGGTTAGAAGTTTGAAAAGAATTTTTATTAATGATGAACATGGCAATAAGTATTATTTATGATTTGAGAAGGATTAGGGAGTGGTGGCTTATGATTAGTTTTGAAGAGACAATACATTCATTGCCACACAAATTATGGGTTTATTTATTTAACAAAAACTTTTTCTGTGATATTGACACTGAGTTCTTATTTCTATCTATTTATGTTGAGAGTGTGAGATTTTGTCACAACTTGAGGAAGATGGGAGGCAAAGAGGGTTGAGCTAGCTAGCTATAAGGACTGGAAGAAGAAAAAGGATATCTGGGAAATTCTAAAACAAGGGAATTTCATGAGCTTCATGGAGAAGTTAAAGGGTAGCAACCCTTCCATTACCCACCAATTTATCAAGACCTAGAAGGATGGTAGTATTTTGGTGGGTAATTAGAGAATGAAGGTTATAGAGGACATTATTGTGGAAGCTATGGGTCTTGATATAGAGGGAATCAATTTCTATAGGGATAGAAAGCTTTCTAATCAGGTTGTGGAATAATTCATGGATACGGTTAAAGAGCATAACAAGTTAGTTAAAATTGGTAATTCCTATTTTAGCCCTAGTTCCATTTCTTGTCCTTGGAGGTTTGTCATGATCATGGTAATTGAATACTTAACTCTAGATGGCCTCTTTACTAAGATATTTGGGTACCATTTTATGCTAGTAAACCATTTTAGGCATAGGGTTAGGCTTAATCTCCCCTTCTACCTTAGGAAATCATTGGGTAAACAATTTTAGCTATTCAGAATGATCTTGAGGGTAACCATGTCTACCATGAGGGCTTAATGGTTCTAGTTATGAACCTTCTCAAATCCAAAAAAGTGGACATACCTCATTATAGTAAGAAAACTTTGGAGTGTGAGACTGAGGGGAGTGAACATGATGAGGGCTTTTATAAGGATACATAGGAAAATGTAGTTGAGATAGAGGATATGAAGAGGAAAAGGTTTGATCTTGGGAGATCATCTAGGAAGAAAAGGAAGATTAAGGAGGTTGATTCTGAGATGGATACAGAGTTTGAAGAGGAGCTGGAGGAGGGTATTGAGAAAAAAGGCATTTCTGGTATTGTTTCAAGAAACAAGGTGAAGAATATAGACAAGGTTCCAAACATACCTTCTCATGATGAACCTCTAATTAAGAGGATGGAGTAGAAAGGGAAGAAATTGTTTTCTTAGGGAAAGGCTGTTGACAAAGGGCCTAAGGAGGCAGATAATGAAAGAGACAATTTGGGCAGGGATATATATTATCTAATTCATAACAAGGACAATGATGACCAAGGTTATTTGATGGGGATCTTTGGTAATCTAAGGTTAATAAAGAAGGACATTAGTAGTTTTAACTAGTAGATGTAGGACATTTTGAGAGAGTTTAATTAGCTCAACAAAACTACTAGAGATGAGAGAACTCTGAGACAACATATTGATAGAATTTTTGAGGTGATTGGTAATGCTAAAGAGGTTAAGAATCTTATGAAACATGTTCCACCCCTAGAAGCCAAGAATAAAGCTTTGGATCAACTAATTAAATATTTCTAGAAAAGGTTGGATGGTATGGATAACAGAGTGGTCAATATGGAGAAGATGGTTAAGAAACTTATTGACCACAATTATTCTATTCTAAAGACTATGGCAAACAACATTAATACTCTACTGAATATATTTGAACAGGGGAAAGGTCAAGGATTCAAAGACATGAAAGATGACCATGAATCCAACAAGCATACCAAGGCTAACTCAAAAAAGATTGAGGTCATGGAAGACAAAGAAATGGATGATCTAAAGGCCTCTGCGGATAACATGAACATCCTTGTAGACTAGGCAACTGATTTACTAAAGGCCCTATAGCTATCTTTGTGTTGACTTTTTGCTTTCTTTTTTTTGTTTTTTCCTACTAGTTGTTTTAAGGCTTCTTGTCTTAGTTAGTTCTATTCTTAGGTTTTGATGCATAGTTCTTATGGGATTCTATACTCTTGTTGTTATATTCCTATGTAAAAGGTTTAGAGTCCTTTAAAACCTATTTTTACTTAATCAAAATAAGAGATTTCAAGTAAATTGCTAAAACTAAAATTCCTAATGGTTATAAGTCAAAGCAACAACACTTCTGCAAACTAATTTTATGAAAGAGATCAACTAAGAAACCAATGAAATTATGAATAGTGTGTCCTCAACTCCATTGATCTAATCATCAAGAGGAAATAATGAAAACCATAGGATATTTCATAATTCATCAAATTGTATAGCCATGGAAAGTGTGCGTATATAAGACAAATTACTGTACAAGAATATGAAGGTGATCCTTTCTCTAATTCGTCACTACGAAGGATTTTTTTATCAAATGAAAAATACCATAACTAATTGATCTCATGAGCATTAAAACACAACAAAACTACTGGCTCCATCACTATTCATGAACATAAATTCATAAAGGAAACACACATCCTAGTAAGATACCCTACACACATAATGAAATCACTAGTAGCATACTTTACTGCATTAAAATATTGGTCTTATATACATATTTCATCCTTGTATTCATAGGCAACCCCATCCTTAATGAAATTTTTAGATCAAGGGATTTTTCCTTGCAAAAAGCATGCTAAAATTATCAATTTTAAGAAAATAATGTACAAAAAAATTCCTAACTAGGTGCTAAGTAGGTCTATACTCTTTATTTTATTAATCACAAGGTGCATGGACCTTTACATGACTCAAAAAATCACATGGAAGAAGAAGAAAGAGAGAGAGAAGACTGTAGATGATCTAGGAGTCTCTAACACTTCTTTAGATGCAAAATCACTCTCCACTATATGTCTCTATCAGTTAAACTCCTGCCAAAACATGTTTTCGGTGTATGGAACACTCCAAACATGGAATTAGCCATTAAATTTCAGCACCATTATAATGAATCCAAAATTGTTGATGTACTTGCACACTTTATAAAATGGTGCACCTTTGTACTAGCACACATTTACACTAGCACACTAGTGCACCTTCAGAGGTGGTAGGACCAAAAAGAAAAATTTGTCTAAGTCCCAAAATCTAAATTTCTAACATATGGGTTTTCTAAACCTTCTACCAAAATGATTTCTGAATGCACTACTCTAAACTTTTGAACAATAACCCAGTGATTTCTTGAGTATCTGGAAAGTCTAAGGACTCAAGCTTAGTTTTCACTTCCTAGCAGTATTCTTTGACCTCCTTCCTAATTTATGTGAATTCTTTGATCTTAGAGTCAAACTCTTTCAATGCCTCCTCGATCTTGAAGATGCGTTTGATGTCATCTTCAAAGGATGTTGTTTCAAATAATGCTTAGAATTATTACACAACTACTTCAACTGTGAAAAATTGTGTCCTAGACTCATCTCCAAAAATCTTCAAGTTGGAAGCACTATAATATTTATCTACCTCCAAAAATTGATCAAGATTCCTCTTCTTTATATACTCCAATCATGACCTTATTTCCCACCACTATCTTTTCTATCCAATCATCTATCTTCTCCAATTCATCTGGGGCATATATTCCTAATAACATCTAGTAACTTTTGCCCTAAATATTTTGCAATGCATCTAAGTCATTGGTCCAAGTAGCCACTTCATCCATCAACCCAAAATCTTGGTCAACCACTATAACCAACCTATCAAAATTCTTCTGTATACTAAGCAATAAGTTCATATTTGATTTGATAATCTATACCCCTTTATCCTCAAAACTATGATGCCATTTTTTACACACATCCAAAAATAAATTGCTCTATTCACTGGCCATAGCTTGTTTGTCAAGGGCATTGGCTAGAGTGATCTCAGGATGATTAGGGTCCAACAAAACCACTATCTCCTTCACATAATCCCATAATAGATCATTTTGTTTCTTCAATTCTAAAATCTCTACCTCATCCTGATCCAAGTGTCAGATACTTGCTTAAGGCCCATAATAGTCAAAACTTTGGCTACATCTATGGTGGCCTTCCCCAATACCACTTCCTTCATCTAGTAATCCTTATGGGCAATTTATTCTATGCTTGCATGAGGAGGGGAAATATCAATATGTGTCATTATTTCATTATTATAATTCTTCATGATGAAAGCCAGTTTCTTAGGATCACCCTAAATTGGTTTTGGCATCCTCACTGGTTTCGTCAAGGCTACAAACCCTTCTTCCTTTGCATACTCCACATATCTCTTTTGGTGAATTAATAATTCTTGTTTCAACCATACTTGAGTGGTAACCATGGCAGACATATACTTACCTGGTGATGAGGCTGTCTCCAAAGCTGACTCTTTTCTCCTATCACTTCTCTCTGGGTTTTTTTCTATTTTTTGGCACCTCCATTGCTAGGGTAGCCATTATGGTCCTTAGGGGAGGGGATCATGATTCCTATGTAGGTGGTTTTTATTCCCTTTCTTCATCAATTTTCCCTTCATCTAAAACTTTATCCATGTGGAATTAGAAATATTCATCCCCCTCTATTGTCTACCTCTCAGGCTCGGTGATCAGAGGGGGTACTAGAGCGGTCTTCTATTCTAGTAGAGGAGGAGGTAGAGAGGGTAGATTCCCTAGAGGTGGAGGAGGTATGCCTAATGGCCCTTGTAGGAGTGGAGGCCTTTGGTTCTAATCCTTGCCCAATGATTCTACGTGGAGTATCCTTTATTACTCATCCTTCCAAATGAGTCCCTATGGGCATAAAATTAAACTCTAAGATATCAAACACATTTGACCCATCTCCCTATATTCACTTGATCTACCTTTCTTGCTCTTGATTGGTGGACCCTTCAACCTGAATTGGTTGTTCTTGAATGGAAAAGGGTGTCTAGGTAGAACTCTTCTTTCTCTCCTCTTCAACAACCCTACGAGTCCTCCTATTTAGAGGGAGATATTCAATTTAGTATTTTTTCTCTTTACCCTCTACCTCAGGTATGGTTTTAGGAATTTGTGGGGGAAGGAATTCTTTTCTTCTTTAATCAACTATTCTTCTTCCCTACCACCACCATTTTAGTCTTGGACTTCTTTAATATTGATGGAGATGCCCCTATTTGTTTGGAGGCTTCTTCATGTTGAGTTTTTTCTTCATGGGCCTCTTCTTCTTTGACAGCCTTCCTCTTCTTCTTCCCTCTCCCTCTATCACTTCATAATTAGGCCACTTCTTGTTCATATTTGTAAACAGTCTCTAGCCTAACCGAGGACTTCTCCTAGTATGTTGGAATTGTGGCTTTAGTTTCTTTACCCTTCTTTAGCCTTGCAGGCTCCTATAAAGTTGGATCATTAGGGACTGCCTCCAAGTGGAATGACTTCTTAAGACAATTCTTTGTTAGTTGAATAACATGCCTTGCCAAGTTTTGGATGTCATTGTTCTCCTCTCGGCCAATCTCTGCATTCATTATGGGTCACTCAAAGAACTTTTACCTATTGTAGAGGGGGTCCAATACATTAGGGCTGTCCATATTCCACACATTTAGGGGTACAATTAGATTGAGAGACTTTTCTACAAGTTTTAGACTTATCCTACAATAGTTCTTGATTTGAACATAATAGTCATCTACACAGTTCATCCAATGATTGTCAATAGTTGTATCAGGTACGAACTTCCTCCCTATAAGATGTTGGACCATCCCTATGTTTTCAAAATAGGGGTGAGCCATTGCATAATCATCTAAGGTGTATTGGTCCCATTCAATTTCGTAGGTGGAAATGTCCTATTTTTGCTTCACCTCAAAAGCCCCAATGGTGATTGGTCATGCCCATGTTTTCTTGTGCATCTTTCTTACCCTATCATAGGCTGAGGCTAATTGCCTAGCAATCTCTAGCAATATCAACCTATCTGACATATAGCAAGGAATAATCTTAAGAAACATGAGGGTCCCACCTTCTTGGATGTATGTGAATATATTGAATTGGATGAAATAAGCACCCATATGTATTATTCTGAAGTCTACCTCCACTAATATCCTCTGTGCATAATCTCCCTCGAGGAATCAAATTATGGTGAACACAAAAGAATCATTTACCATTCTGTACTCATAGATCTTATCCAATATCTTCTTCCTTACTAGCTGAGGGTATACTATATAAGGCCGCACATTATGATACTGCATGCTTCCCCTCTTCACCAATTTAGGGTAGTTAGTTGGTTGGTCAATTGACAAGTAGACTATATAGGAGGTCATGTAAAACCTTGGATCTGATTTCACCAAAATGAGTTGCTTATCTAGAGAGTTGCTAATAAGAGTCCCCTAGTCAATTTGTAAGCCTCTCTTCTTAACAATTTCTATAAAATAGACCATTCATGTCTCCAATTGACTCAATGAAGGGAGTTCTATGACTCTGCTTAGAAGGACTATTTAGTAGCCAATATCATCCACCATAAACCTATAGGTCATGTCCACCTTCTTGATTCTTCTATTAGGAGGGGGAAGGCAAGAAGATATTTATCTCATACCAAGTCTTTGGCATCTTGTTCATGTCCCTGGTACCATTTGTTCACTATATCATAAGTTATCTTGTGGCATTGATTTTGGCATCTTGTTCATGTCCTTGGTAAAATTTGTTCACTATATCATAAGCTATCTTATGGTATTGATCCTTGACTGGTAAGTGGAACACCTTGTCAATGTTATTTGGGTGAATATCCAGGACACTTTCCCCAATGATGCTCTTTACAACCTTCTCTTGGGGAACATAGTGGTGGGCCAACACCATAATCAAATTAGAAGATTGTATAAACATAGGATGTAAATCCATATTCACTAACCCACTTAGAATCAATAATGAGATCATCTCTGGTCTCTCCCATGGTTTGTTGCATAGGACCAAGAATGTATTCAAGTCTATATGCCCCAATTTTGTATCATGGACCTTAGGGTGTTTGTCAAAAAATCAAGACTTCTTTGGTGCACCTTGAAACTTGAACATTACTAGCTTGGGTGTGATCTATTCTGCCATAGATGACAATGAAGATACCATTTTAACATGCACAAAAGAGACAAATGTCAGTACACCATTGTAAGAAGAATTCAAAGATACTTGATAATTAAGCCAAATTGGAAAAAGAATGACAAAAATGAGGGAATTGGTAGAAAATTGAATTTAGCACACTAGCACACATGTGCAAGTGCACTACGTGCATCTAGTGTGCTACCCTATGGCTTTCTAAGAGGATCTACATAGTTGGCACAATATCACACTAGTGCACCTCAGAGAGGTTCTCTGTGTGTGTAGGTTATTGGCTTGACCAAGGGGTTAAGTGTGGGCTCTATAGATGGTGTATATTGTGCACCCTAGGAGGTGCTCAAGGTGTGACTAAGAACATGAAGTTTACTTGTGTTTGGAAGTGGAGGAAGAACAACTCTTAGGTACAAATTTGTGACACTCAAGAGGACTATGAATACAAATGAGCATTTCGGGGGGGAAGGGGGGTGGGGGGTCATTGGGCCAGAAGGGTGCACCTAACATACTTTTCTAGGGTGTACTAGTGTGCCTATTCATCTCAAATGGAGATGATAGGTCAGGCACATTTATACACCTTTCAAGGGTGCATAAGTGCATCAAGTATGCATGTGCACTACTTTATAACTTTGTGAGGAAAAATTAACTTCCAACTTCTTGAGTTTGAGCAACACCAACCAACTAGACTTTTGACCTAGAACCACAGGGGGGCCTATTCTCTGATGCAATTGGAAGGACACTCATTTTTGGAGAGTAAATTCCTCTTCCCTAGAAGCAAAGAGGGGGTCCCTATTTTTTAGGTCTAAAATGGGGCCACAATAAGAACTATGAAAGCTAGAAGGAGAAAATGAAGACTTATTTTCTATGCATGCGAATTAACTAATGGATGATCACAAGGAATACTAAAAATGTGGTAGAAGAAAAATATTTTGGATCATGTATTGCATAACAAAAACAAATTAATGCTTAACATGTATGCTAGGGAGACATTGATCTCTACACTACCTGAATTTGAATTTGTTGAGGTAAAGAATTTACATCTTGCTCATGATATTTGGATTAGATTAAAAGATATTTTTGAAGGTGATCAATATGTAAATAAATCTAAACTACAAAGTTAAAAAGATATGACTGACAATTCTAGAATGCAAGGATGAATCAATAAGGTCTTATTTTCAAAGGATATCAGAGATTGTTGCAGGAATTAAGACTTGTGATGGAACTATTATAGAAGATGAAGTGGTTTGGAAATATTGAAGTCACTACTACTTGATTATGAGAGTAAGGTAGTATATACTAATGAGATTATCATTGTTATACAAGGCTTTAACAAGAAAACACTATTTGGGAAGCTACAAACATTTGAATGGAGATTGAAGAAAAATTAGAATCAAACCATAACAAAAGATACTTTTAGAGCCAGTGTAAAGAAGGACAAAAGAACCTTAACCAAGAGTGCAAGTACAAGTGGAGATTATGCTAGAGAATGGGAACCTATGCAAGAAGAAGAAAAGAAGATAAATGAAGGTCTTTCACTCCTCATGAAAAGGGGACCCTAGAGGTAAGAAAGCCTTTTCTTGTTGGACTTGTTAAGAATTTGGTCACTTTCATATCAATGTCATAAGAGAGAAAGGAAGTTAAAACCAAAGAATCCCTATACATCAAGAATTACAAAACTTTTCTTCTTTGTTGATGAACATGATGAATATGATTTCAAAGTAATAAATTTCCTAGGGAGTGATGAAGAAGATAATGAAATAGGATTTGTTGGTACTAAAGAGGAAATCCATAAAAAAAGAGGAAAAAAATTAGTATCCCATGTAGAAAAAAAAAAGTTAGATTGGATCATAGATGGTGGATGCTCACATCATATTACTAGTGATATGAATATTTTTTTTGAATTTAACAGTTATGATGGAGTAGTAAGAGTTGGTAAAAAAGCACCATAAACTATTAAGGGAAAATTATCTATTACACTTGATGGTAAATCTAACACTAAATATGTCTATTTTGTTGATGGATTGAAATGTAACTTGTTGAGTGTTGGGAATCTTGTTGATAAGGTATATATTTTGCAATTCATTGAGAAGACATGCATAATCAAGGATACTGATGGTAAACTAATAGGAATAGGTAGAAGGACTAAAGGTAATCTTTTTCAATTGAATCCTACTGAGATGACATATTTGTTGCTAAAGTGGATGAAAATTAGTTGTGGCATAAAATATTATGTCATATAAACTTGATAATATTGTGTAGATTAGTACTACAAATGCATGAAGAGATCTACCTAAGATTATGAAACCATCTAACATGGTTTTTAAGGAATGTGTAATGGAAAAATAGAAGAACTCTTTTGCAAGAATGGTATTCATTACATTAGGTAAATTGGAGATTATGCACACAAATTTATGTGGTCCTATAAGAATAAGAGCATTCTATGGTGAAAGTTACTTTATTCTCTTTATTGATGATTTTACAAGAATGATGTGAGTAGTGTTAGAAATGTTTAGAATAACTGGTGGGGGGGGGGGGGGTGTGAATCAGTTACTCAAGGTCCAAAAGTACCATTTGAACAATTAAACATGAAACATTCACTGTTATGCTTATCTTGTTGTTGCTCAATCTCTACTGTATTGATTTAAAAAATTATTGTATCAAACATAACATACTTTGTTGAATGTAAACATTATCAAATGTAAAACATATAAAGAATTTAACATAAATTTGAAACTAGGATTTTATGTGGAAACCCAATTTGGGAAAAACTACCAGCAAGATGTTGTTAGAATCTGAAAAGATTAACAACCCATAAAACTAGTGCAAAGAGTAAATATCTAAACTATGAATGCAAATGATACAAAATCAAAATAGCAACACAGAGTTAGTCTCTAAGAGAGTAATGCAAATGCTAGAAGCAAAATAGCATTACGAGGATGTAAAAATAAGAGATGCAAATACAAGCCAGGTAGCATGCTTATATAGGCTAGGAAGAGGGAGGAGGTGGCGACACCAACCAATGAGGAGCAACCATCTATCAGACTAAAGATAGCAAAGTATCTTCCTAAGATAGCTAATGGATGCTCACATGTAGGAAGGTGACACAACCATTCACCTAATAAGACATGCTTTATTAAACTAAGTGAGATTAATAAAAGTGTAGGAAAAACCTAGCAAAATAGGAAAAATAAAAAACTACACTAACACGCCCCCATAAGCGAAGCTTAGGTGGATGTAGAAATGGGTCCCAACAAGTCAAGATTGATGAGGTACCCATGTACATAAGATTTCCCAAAAGAGAGAGAAAAGAGACCCCCCCACACAAAAAAATTCAAGACTCCGAGTGAGAGGAAGAGGCCCCCCCAAAAGATGAAGCATCTCGCACCCCCAACAAAGCTTGCAAATGAAGGAACTTGCTCTCAGTGAAGGGTTTGGTGAAGATATCAACAAATTTCTTGAAAGTCAGAAAATAGTGAAGGTCAATGACATGACCATGGATGAGCTCCTGGATGTAGTGCATGTGGACCTCTATGTGTTTGGTCCGCTGATGATGAACTGGATTTTGTGAGATCTGAATGGCACTCTAGTTGTCACAAAATATGACTGATGGCCGTTTGATCTGGATACCAAAATCAGTGAGAAGATGTTGAAGCCAAATGGCCTCAGTGGCAGCATTTACAGCCCCCCAATACTCAGCCTCAATAAAAGACAGAGCAATAGCAGACTGCTTTTTGCTCGACCAACAAACAGGACCTGACCCAAGTGAGAAGCTATACCCTAAAGTAGACTTGCGATCCTCAGAATCACCTGCCCAATTTGAATCTGTGTAGCCCACCAAATCAAGCTCAATACCTACTGCGTAGTTAATCCCACAACTATGAGAACCCTGAATGTAGTGAAGGATCTACTTGGCTACTTTCCAGTGTAACTCATGGGGCTCCTGCATGAATCAAGAGACCATGCCTACAACATAGGAGATGTCAGGTCTCGTATGAGTCAGATAAATGAGACTCCCAACAAGTTGGAGGTACAAAGTGCCATCAACAAGTGGAGAAGAACATTGAGCCTCAAGTTTGACTCCAGAAAGGAAGGGAGTCAAAGCAGGCTTACAGTCAGCCATATGAAACCTCGAGAGTAAATCTAGAGCATACTTGGATTCTGTGATGGTGATCCAAGAAGGAGACTAAAGGATCTCAATCCCGAGAAAGTAATGCAACAAGCCCAAGTCAGTCATCAAAAAACTGTCCTGAAGGGCCACTTTGACAGCCTTAATGGTGGGTGAAGAACTTCCTGTGATTAGCAAGTCATCAACATACAAAACCAAAAATAGAAGTGAATCACCCTGTTGTAAAATGTAGACATTAGGATCAGAATGGCACCGAGTGAACCCAACTGATAGAAGGAAGGAGTCCATCTTGGCATACCAGGCTCGAGGAGCCTATTTGAGGCCATAGAGAGACTTTTGAAGATGACACACAAGTGAAGAATCCTGAAGGAAGCCCTGTGGCTGCTCCATGTAGATCTCCTCATGAAGGTCACCATGAAGAAAAGCACTCTTCACATCCATTTGATGTACTTGCCAACGATTAGCTACAGCAATGGCAAGAACAATTCGAATAGAATTCATTCGAGCAACTGGCGCAAAAGTCTCAAAGTAGTCAATCCTCGAAACTTGGGAGAATCCTTTGGCGACCAAGCGAGCCTTGTGTTTGTCAACTGACCCATCTACTGCAAATTTTGTTTGATAGATCCACTTACATCGAACAAGTTTTCTTCCTTTACGAAGAGGGACAAGATCCCAAGTGTGGTTCCTCATCAAGGAACTATACTCTTCCTGCATAGTTGTATCCCACTCAAAAATACCAGAAGCCTCATGAAAGGACTGTGCATCTGAGGCAGTAGCAATGAAGACATGTGGAGCATCCTGGAATTGTGAACGAGTTCGCCTGGTGTCTGATGGATCCCCAACCCAATCAGCTGCAGACTGCAAGTTTTGTCTAGCCCAAAGTGGGCAAGAAGACGGAGAATCTGGAGGGGAATCATTAACCTCTAAATGATGACTAGGAGAGGAAGGAGGTGAGTTCTCTGAATCACTTTCTGCATCAGAAGTAGGGGTAGAAGACTGTTCAGGTGAATCTAACTCATCAAAAGATTTGTCATGTATTCCAAGTGACTCTAATGTCAAGGTAGAAGGAGTTGGAGAAGTGATAGAAAGTGAGCTTGAAGATCCCTCCTCAAACTGAACACTCCTCTCAATGAATAACTCATGTGTAGTAGGGTGGAGCAACCGATAACCCTTCACACCATCAGGATAACCTACAAATATGCAAGGTCTGCTTTGCGGATCCAAGGCCTTATGTTTCTCTATAGGAATGTGGGCCCATGCAAGGGAGCCAAAAACTCAAAAGTGCTTAACTGATGGTTTTCGACCGCTCCAAGCTTCAAAATGAGTAACTCCCTCCAAGGCTCGATGAGGAACACGGTTCAGGATATAACAAGCACAGTTAATGGCTTCTGCCCAATACTATGGTGCAAGAGATCTAGAGTGAATCATAAAGTTTTCCATTTCCTTCAAGGATCTATTCTTCCATTCTGCAACACCATTTTGCTGAGGATTGTATGGAATTGAATGCTGTAAATCAATCCCCTCTAAAGTGCAAAATATTTCAAACTGATGGTTGACATACTCACCACCATTGTCTGTGCGCAAAACCTTGATGGCTTTCCCAGATTGCTTTTCTACAAAATTTTTGAAGTCTTGAAAATGATCAAATACCTCTGACTTCTATTTGAGAAAGTACACCCATGTATATCGAGAAAGGTCATCAATGAATGTGAGGACATATCGGGCCCTGTTGAAAGAAGGATGTTGAAATGGACCAGCCAAATCACTGTGAACTAACTCTAGTATCTATGAAGCTCTCCATGCCTTACTTTTGTTAAACTTTTCCTTAGGATGCTTACCAAGAATGCAACCTTGGTAAACACCTCCTGAGAATTGAACCGAAGGCAATCCTATGACCATGCTCTGTTGGTTGAGCTGATGCAAATAGCGGAAGTTAAGATGGCCAAACCGCTCATGCCATAATTTACTCACATCATTAGAGTGAGTGAGCAAAAAAAATGAAGGAGGATCAAGAACAAAGTGAGAAAATAGATAGAGCCATGACTGATGATCTGCTCTCCCAACTACAACTATAGAATCACTATGCAACTCACGTATCTCCACTGAATCAGGAGTGAACTCAACTCGCTTGCCTAAACCTGTGTGAGTGATTTGTTATATTGATAGGAGATTAGTTGATAATGAGGGTACATAAAGAACATCATGGAATGTGCCATCCCCCACATCAACAAACCCTCTCCCACACACCTCAATAGGAGTGTCATCACCCAGCAAAATAGAAGGCATAGTACATGGCTCCAAGGATGCAAGTTCTTCCTTAGATGAAGCCATGTGGTGCGAAGCACCCGAATCAAGAACCCGAGTGGATGGTGAGGAAGCAACTGCAACAAGAGCTTTGCCCTTTCCTTTCCCCTTGTTGTTTTCTTTTTCCTTGTTAGACTCTTCATTAGAACTTTGTTTGATAGACTCAAGAACACTAATATTATTCTTCTCAAGAATGTATTTCAAGTGATCAATTTGTTTCTTCAAACATTTATGTTCATCATGACCGGGTCTTTTTTAATAAGCACATTTAACCTTTTCTTTCTTAGGTTTATCGCCCTTAGAGGATGAGGTATCAATAGTTGCTTTTGAAGCAATTGGTATCTAATCCTTCTTTTCCTCACTATTATTTTGTTTCTCATCCTTACTATTTTTGTTACTACTTTGTCCTTTTTGTTCTTTTGTGCCTTGGTTGGTTGCTAAGGCATGTGACTTAGAGGACTTAAGAGTGCCCATTTGGATTAGCTTGTCCTGTTCTTGAGTGAGATTGATAGCAAAATCATCTAGAGATGGCATGGTGAATTGAGTACCAAGTGCACCCTTAGTAGCATAGAAGGTAGAGACAAACACAGAATATTCTGAACTTAGCTTAAAGAGAATATTGAGAATCAGTTGTTCATCTTTCTTTTCAATTCCACATTGTTTTAACTGCAGCCTTAGTGATTTCAATTTGGTGAAGAAATCTTGGATTGTGTTGAAATTGCCTGGACTCAAACTAATTAATTCATTTTCCAACATATGACCCCTCATTGAATCTTGTGTGCCAAATAATATTTCTAGCTTTGTCCATACTTTATTTGGTGTATCCAAAGACTCAATGTGAAATAGCAAGTCAGGAGAAATAGACAAACACAATGTTCCATATGCCTCATCACATTTGTTAAACCACTTAGGCTTGTCTTCATCTTTAGTAGGTTCAGTTTCAAGTACCATAGTTATCCTATTTAATCCAGCTTTTCTTAAGTGAATTATCATGCATGATTTCCACTCAAAGTAATTGTATGGAGTTAGGATGGGCATATTTGTTTGATCCATGATGAAGAAATGCAAAGAAATGCCTCATCACATTTGTTAAACCACTTAGGCTTGTCTTCATCTTTAGTAGGTTCAGTTTCAAGTCCCATAGTTATCCTATTTAATCCAGCTTTCCTTAAGTGAATTATCATGCATGATTTCCACTCAAAGTAATTGTATGGAGTTAGGATGGACATATTTGTTTAATCCATGATGAAGAAATGCAAAGAAATGACTCAAACTAATTAATTCATTTTCCAACATATGACCCCTCATTGAATCTTGTGTGCCAAATAATGTTTCTAGCTTTGTCCATACTTCATTTGGTGTATCCAAAGACTCAATGTGAAATAGCAAGTCAGGAGAAACAGACAAACACAATGTTCCATATGCCTCATCACATTTGTTAAACCACTTAGGCTTGTCTTCATCTTTAGTAGGTTTAGTTTCAAGTCCCATAGTTATCCTATTTAATCCAGCTTTCCTTAAGTGAATTATCATACATGATTTCCACTCAAAGTAATTGTATGGAGTTAGGATGGGCATATTTGTTTGATCCATGATGAAGAAATGCAAAGAAATGCTAAAAAGAAGAGAACCCAACCACGATAATGCCCCCCCCCCCCCTTTTTACTCAATCAAAGAACCCCCCCCCCCCCCCCCCCCCAAAGAAATATTATTTGGCACTTTATTTTAGTGCATTTACAACTACCACTAGAAAGAAATACTTAGTGGTCTTGATTTCAATGCATTACAAACCCTCATGAAGAGCATATGCTAAAAGTGAAACTTGGGCACAATAATCAAGGAAAAAAATAGCACCACTGTGATCTACCCAAAAAATCATGCACTTTCAAAAAAAGAATCGCCTCGATACGAGGTTGTATGAGAAAGTTATGATCCTCCGAAGTTTCCAAAACGAGAACTGTGCACAGTCATAACTGAGAATCTGTAATTTCTGAAGAATTCATGCATGAAAATCAAAAAACAACTCCACTAGTGGATAAAGCACAAAAAAATAGCCAAGTTCATAACAAGAATCATCAAAATCGGAGTCCGTATGAGGAAGAATGAGACATTTGAAAACTACATTCAAATCTGCGACTGCCAACGGAGAGGGGAATGGTTGTAGCCTTTCATGCTCGATTCTGCAAAATATACATCTTGCATGCAAAATCTAAAAGATACCTAGATGGTTTTTCAGGGCTGCGAACAAAACCCAAAAAGCGTTTTCCTTGCTGATGTACAAAAGATGTTGTTGTAGTGTAAATCAGACGCCTTTAACAGTAAAAAAATGGCTCCAAAAATCAAGAAACAACCCCAGCAAACAAAATATGACATGCAAATGCTGGATCAGCTTCCTAAGTCCATTAATGGCATGCTGGAACCTGCAATATTGATTGAAAATTCCAAATATGCAAGTTGGTTGTCAGATTTGAGATTGAAACCCTAGAAAAAAAATCGTTTTTGTCAAAACTTTTCTGATTCTCAAGATCATCCAAAGATGCAAGAGAAGAGCATACTTCATTTTTTAAAAACTACAATAAAATTTATTAACCCCCCCCGAATCTCTCAAATAAGGAAACTAAAATCTACTCTTGCACATAGAAAAGCTCTGATACCATGTTAGAATCTAAAAAGATTAACAATCCAGAAAACTAGTGCAAAGAGTAAATATCTAAACTATGAATGCAAATGATACAAAATCAAACTAGCAACACAAAGTTAGTCTCCAAGAGAGTAATGCAAATGCTAGAAGCAAAATAGCATTACGAGGATGCAAAAATAAGAGATGAAAATACAAGCCAGGTAGCATGCTTATATAGGTTAGGAAGAGGGAGGAGGTGGCAACACCAACCAATGAGGAGCAACCATCTATCAGACTAAAGATAGCAAAGTATCTTCCCAAGATAGCTAATGGATGCTCACATGTAGGAAGGTGACACCTCACAACCATTCACCTAATAAGACATGCTTTATTAACCTAAGCGAGATTATTAAAAGTGTAGGAAAAACCTAGCAAAATAGGAAAAATAAAAAACTACACTAACAGATGTCACCACTTTTTCACTCTTTCAAAGTAAGCTCTATTAGGGGACAACCCTGTTAAAGGTTTACAATACACACTATTAAATGCGATCTAGTTAGAGGATTTAATCACCATATTAGGAGTGGCCTTGTCAAAGGACATTGATCATTCCATTTAGAATGTCACCTTGTAAAAGGATTTACATAGACTATTAAGTCTTTCAAATGACTGTTAGGTCAACCTCTATTAAAAGGATTTCAATACAAACTGTTTATTGTGATTAGAAAAAAAATAGTAGGTTAATTTGATCTATATGATTGCAACTCACTTTTTAAGTTTAGATCATTGTGGTCCATGTGTTGATTCACTGATACACTTCCCATTGTCATTTCTATTCTTGATTTGCTTGGCAAATCTTCGAGCATTCAAACTTCTTCTTTCAACAAACTTAAGCTACCTACTCATATTCACTTATCAATATCAACAATATCTGTGCAAGAAATCTCCTTGTGCTTCACTTTCACTCTCACTCACTTGTGTTCACCCTTGTGCATCTTTGATCCACCTTTCTCTCTATGTCTCTTCCTTCACCTCTTCCTTGTTCATCTCTCTGTCTCTTTAAATAGGCAATTCTTGCTTTACCATTTTCCATGATCACCATAGATCTTTGAGTTTTTGATCAGGTTGAACATGATTCATTGTATCTATCCATCTTCTTGATCATCCTCTAAAAACTTCTTTGGAATCCATCTATTAGGTCTTTACCTAATCCTCACCTCGAATTTAATGATCCAACTCATCAATCTTATCTTCAACACATTTTACATCTCCCAAGAAATCAACTGAGTTAGCTAGATTTCATGATTTCCTCAAATTCATTCTCAATACTATTTCTCAGCAATCACTAAATTTTGACACTTGACTAAATTAATTGATCACTGTAAAAATTTTGGCTTGGCATCAACGATCTTTCTCGATCAATACTAATGCTCGGTCAACACTAGATTTGGTCAATGCTTGTTGTGGCTTGGTTGACACTAGCATCACTCGACATTCCTTAACCTTTTACTCTATTTCTCAACTTAGCTTAAATTTCTTGATATAAAGAATCACTTTTCTTTATCAAAGTCTAGCTAATCAAATGTCCATTGTAGCTTCCTTTTCATAACTCAACCTTTCCTCTAGATTCTATTGTTATGAACAATTTCTCAAATCCTCTTCATCAATCAAATAGATATGACATTTAAATAAGGTAGCAATATGTCTTATCATTAGATTTGACATCAATGACAAAACAATAATTGTTCGAATTGTAAGTTTTTGACAAGCATTTCTTAGAGAAAAATCAGAAGCTTTTGAGAAATTCAGGTTATTCAAGAATAGAGTAGAGAATGGATCAAGATTAAAGATAAAATGTTTAAGATCAAATAGAGGAGAATTTACATAAATCAATTCAATAACTATTGTGACAACAATAGGATTAAAAGGAAAGTTTCAGATCCTAGAAAACCACAATAGAATGTGATAGAAGAAGTAATGAATAGATTGGTGAGTGAAGAAGCTAGAGTTGTCATGCTTGAAGTTAATGTATCACATCTGTATTATAGAGAAGTAGTAAACATTATAGTATACACCATGACCATAGTATAGATCAGACAAGATATTGGTAAGGAACTTTATGAACTTTGGTTTGGACATACACCTATGGTCACAGGTTGCAAATTGTCAAGAAAAGATGAATCTCCTAGTGCAATGCAAACAAAGTACATATCAATGATAAGAGGACTATAATATATATTACATACAAAATTTTATATAGCTAATGTAGTTGGTATTGTGGAAAGAACCCAAGTAGATCCTAAAGAGACACACTTAACACTACTAAAGAGTATTTTTAGATATTCAAAGGGCACATTGAATTATGGATTATGGTATGACAAATCATACGATTTTATCTTACATGCATACACTTATGTAGATTAGGAAAGAAATGTGGATGATAGAAATAACACTAGTGATGGAGCATTCTTCTTGGGAGGAAGATTGGTTTCATGGCTAAAAAAGAAATAAGTTTATATATCACAATCTACAATAGAGGTAGATATGTAGTAGAAACAAAAAATAGTAATCAGATAATTTTGATGAAGTAGGTGTTGAAGGACATAGGTGTTGAGTTTCCAAAATCTATTATCATTCATTATAATAACACAAGAATAGTAGTATGTGAAATATTCCAATACTACATTCAAAGAATAAACACATTGCTATAAAGTTTCACTTTTTGAGAGAGAAGGTAACAGAAAAGAAAATTAGATTGGAGCATGATAGCAAAAAGGAATAGATAGAAAATATTTTTACAAAACCATTTACTAAGAATATTTTTGAGTATCTTATAGGCATGATTGGGGTAATTCCCCAACCTTATTCATAGTAATTGATGGAATATTGATCTAGGGGATAAAAATCCGTGGAATTTGAAGTGTCCTCAATGCTCCAAGAATCAACACCATTACAAAGTATTTAAAATTCTGACTCCAACATAACTTAAATAGGTGAAATAAGAGTTCAGATGCCACAATTATGGCTGGTCAAACTTTGGTCAAAATATGTATAAAGGCCAATTAGAAAAGGAAAAAAAAATTCATCATCTCAAAATTGATCAAAACCAATACCAAATTCAAGAGCTAGGGGAGAGCTTTCCAATGATGTTCATTTCATCCGTATGTGGAAGTTTTGGCAGTTTGAAGTTTGAGGTGAAAATGGTGGTCCTAATGATATTAGCATGACATCATCATGTTGACATGGTAGATAACAATGACATGGATCCCATATGACATGTGGATAAAATAATATATGACACATGGCAAGTTGGTGATGTGGAAAACTAGTTAATCATTTCCAATCATTGGTGGACACGTGATAATTTTGTCATCAAATATTTCATAGCATGTGACATCAACAAACATTGACACATGGAAAATCAAAGGATAAGCTTGAGTTTACAAAAAAAATCCATACATAGTGGGATTCAAACCCATATCCATCTTGCAACTGGCCACCCACCTTAGTTGCTTGACCATACACCCTCATTTGGTATATTTGGGCATTGCTTATTTAAATTATATTGCAACCACTTGTGTCATTAATGAAACCCATATCCATCTTCCAATTGGCCACCCACCTTAGCCACTTGACCATACACCCTTGTTTTCTATATTTGGGTGCCGCTTATTTAAATTTCGTTACAACTACTTGTGCTATTAAAAAGTAGTGATCAATGGGAGTTGAACTCTTGACCAACAACCTAGTAAAATCACTCTTGACCAGTGCATTATTAATATCACTTGGGATACTTTTGGAGGAGTTTTTATTTAACCTTTACCTATTCTACCTATCCTTAGTTAAATAAGGATATGGGTTAAAAAAAACCCCTTAAATTACATGATGGAAAATAAATTAGAATTTGTAAAAGGAATATTGATGAGATTATGTGTTTTAAAGAGGCATTTTCTAGTTTTGGGGGTTTTAACTTAATCATGGCTAATTTTATGTATAAAAGGGGGTACTAGGCCTCTGAAAAAGTATTTAGGTGATGAGAAGGAGATTATGATCTTGAAGACTTGTTGATTATTCTCGCACATTGGAGAACTATTCTTCTATTGTGCTTGAAGGGAAGATATTGTAAATACCTTTAATTATTTCCTTGGAGCTAATTAGATTTGTCATCTTATTGGAGAGGGACCTAGAGATGTAGTTGGACACCTGGGAAAATTCTATTATCAATTATGTTTTGTCTTCTATCTCTCTACTCTCTTTCTTTTAGTTCATTATCTTATTATTCTTTATTCATGTAATTCAACAGGATCTTGGATCTAACTTTGGAGATAAAACAAAGATTGTTTCTACTAGGATCCAGGGTAAAGGAAAAGGTATATCTCTTTCTTTAACTACAAATTCCTCGATTATATGTACAAGTACAAGTAAAGAATGTTCTTCTAAAAATTATAAGCAAATGAATGAATTAGTTCATATTTGGGTTGTTATCAAACATACTAAGGTTGATACTTTGTTTAATATGGGTTCTCAAGTTAATTTGATATATGAAGAAGTTGTGAAATTTTTTAACTTGAATACAATGCCTCATTGAGAACCATATCCTCTTAGATGGGTTTGCAATGTTGCACAATTATAGGTAACTAAGAAATGCAAATTAAGATTTGCTATCACTACAAACTTTGTAGATGAGGTAGAAGATGATATAGTCCCTTTAGATATTTGTGGTCTTGTTCTTGGGAGTCCGTATCTATATGATCGACAATATATATTTTATAGGGGGGAGAACAAGTATCATATTTTTAAAGATAAGATTGAATACATTATATGAGCACATAAGATAAAGACTAATCTTGCACTATATAATGCTATTCAAATGCAAAGTTTAGTCAATTTCAGTGAGAACTTTGTATTAATTCTTGTAAAAGCCAAAGAAGATGAAACATCTGAGGTATTTGGGGGGTGTAATTCTAAACATAAGTCTAAAATGGTCAAGGTTGTTTCCACTTATTATGACTTGTTTCAGGAACTAGAAGGATTGCCTCCTAAGTGAGAGATACAACATGAAATTTAGTTACAATAGGATGTGTCACTTCCTAATATTGGCATGTACCATTTATCAGTTCTGCAAAATGGAAAAATTAAAAAGTATGTTCAAGAGCTAGTTGAGAAAGAAGTTATTCATCCAAGTACTTCTTATTTTGGTTTTCCTATTATGTTTATTCCAAACAATATGGGACTTGGAGAATGTGCATTGACTATAGCGCTCTGGACAAGATAATGGTAAAGAATAGGCATCCTCTTCCAAGAATAGATGATTTACTTGATCAGTTGAAACATGCAATTTATTTTACTAAGTTAGACTTGTGTAGTGGATATCATCAAATTCAAATTGCAGATAATGATAATTGGAAAACTACTTTTAAGAAAAAACAAGAACTATTTGAGTGGTTGGTCATGCCCTTTGGGCTTTGTAATGCACTGAATACATTTATGAGATTCATGAATGATGTCTTTCACCCCATTATTGATGGTTGTGTCATAGTATATTTAGATGATATTGTTGTATTTAGTAAGTCTTGGGATGATCATGTAATTCATGTAAAAAGAGTCTTGGATGTATTTAGAAAAGAAAAAAATTATGTAAAGAAGTATGAATGCGAATTCATGAAGACATCATTAGTGTACTTAGGCTATATTGTAAGGGGTGGTTAATTGAAAGTAAACCATTCAAAGGTTGAATCTATTGTAAAATGGTCTAATCCACGTGTAATTACATAAATTAGGAGTTTCTTAGATGTAGTTTTGTACTGGAGAAAGTTCATTGTAAACTTATCTTATATTGCATCACAATTGCATGCATTAACTAGTATGAAGGCAAATTTTTAGTGGGGAGTTCCATAGAAGAAGGCTTTCAATACTTTGAAGGAAAAGTTGAGCACAATATTGGTCTTGTCTTTATCATATTTACTTCAACCATTTGAGATTGATATGGATGCAAGTGGATTTTCCATGGGAGTTGTACTAATGAAAGGAGGTAAACTAGTCTGCTACCACTCTAAAATTTTTTTAGGAGTAGTAACTAACTATCCCACTTATGATAACAAACTTTATTCTTTAGTTCAGAGTGTCAAGAAATGGAAACACTACTTAATGGGGAAAGAAACTACAATCCATACTGATCACCAACCACTTCAATATTTGCACTCACAATCTAAGTTGCAACAAAGTACACACTTTAGGTGGATAGGAGTTTTAAAAAATTTTCATTTGGTAATTAAGTATAAGAAGGGAACCCATAAGAAAGTAGTATATATGTTCTCTAGGTCTCCTATTAAGAATGCTTTGATAATCCTTTAGAATAGTTCTATGGTTCATGAAATTTTTCACAAACAATATGATAATGATGAGAACTATAAGGATATCTATGCAAATTTAATCCATGGTAAACATGTTGAAGAGAAAGATTACTATGTGTGGAATCACTTGGTGTACCACTTGGAAAACTGTGCATTCCTAAAGATGAACAAGCACATGCAATCCAAGAAGCACATACCCCTTTGATTGTAGGAAATTTTGGGGTAAGTAAGATATTGGCTCAATTGCACAAATAATGTTACTAACCTTGTATGCAAGAAACTATCCCTAAGTATATAAAAGGATGTGTACTGTGTGCAACTATCAAACCAAGTAACATAAAATTGGGTTTGTACACACCTTTACCTGTACCATCCCGTCCATGGGAAAGTATGTATATGGGCTTTGTGGGGGGCTTACCTATGTCTAATAAGGTTCATGATTATTTATATGTAGTAGTTGATTGGTTCACAAAATGTGTATTTCAATGCCTTGTAAAAAGTAGATCATTGTTGAATTGACAACTCATTTGTACTTTCAATTTTTATGGGTTTATTTTGTGTTACCTACTTCTATTATATCATATCAAGATTCTTGATTCTTGGGGAAATTTTAGTCATCTTTGTGGGGACTCGTGGTCACCAAGTTGAAGAAGAGTACAAACTTCCATCTGTAGACTGACGGTCACAGATACGTAGTCAACATGACAATTGTTCACCTACTCAGAGGTTATTGCTATTAAGCATCCTAATTTATGGGATAAAAATCTTCACTATATGCAACATTCTTATAACCATGTGACACACTCTTATATAAAGTGGTCTTCTTTTGAGACTAATGTAGGAGCATCTCGGGTCTATGAGCAATCTTGCATCAACCAAAAATATATCTTGTTTTCTACACCAATTTGTTGTTCATGAAGTAGTTGTTGCTACTATCAATGACATGTTATGTGTAGTTAACATAATGACAAGGACATATCCTTGATCCTTCTGTTAAGAGTGCAATCTTTGATTGTTTGTATTTATTAAGTTGTGAACCATTCTTTGTGGTCTCTATTTTGGTGTATTTCCTTCTTGCAAGGCATGTTATTTCATTTGGTTTGGTTTCTTATGTTAACGTGATGTGTTGCAAAGTTAGGAGCCAAATCCTAGGACATGTATGGATTTTTCCTCAAGTGCACATTGTCTTATATTTTTTTTAGCAATAGTTTTGGTTTTCTCTTCTTAGGTTGGACCTATAATGTAATTAAATGCTTGACTAACCGACTTGTGGCTTAGTTGGCTATATAAGAAGCTTGGTTAGAGAAAGAAGGATATGAGGGAGAATGAGATAAGATATTAAGAAGTAGGATAGGATGAAAACTTGGATTCTAACTTTGAAAACTCCTTGTATATGGCCGAAACCCAAAAGGCCTCACAGCCGGGCATGTTAACAAACTTCTTTTAATTATTACACCAGTGTGGCGGCCAATTAATGAGCCTTATGTTCAATGTATTTCTTATTAATTACACTCAAGTAAAAGTCTAAAATATTGCCTTCTGTAGATTGGTTTTTATGTTTCTTTTGTGTGTAACTATAAGCAAGGTTGTTTGCAAGATTAAGTTGACTTGATTTTGCTTGAGTTTTCCCTCTCCCTATATTAGAGACTTACTTTAGATACTTGCCTAAGACACCAATAGATTTTTCTTTTGGAAGGACAATGTTGTAAAAAGGGCTTTAAAGTTCATCCATAAGCTCCAAGCTATTCACTAGGTAGTAGAAGCATAGTTAGAGTAGAGCCAAGAAAAATACAAGGCTTGTCATGACAAGCATTGCATTGATCACCTTGGTGATAGATTTTGGTTACATATTGTCAAGGAAAGAATGCAAGGTGAAGGAAGGAAGCTCAAGCCTATTAGGTATGGTCCTTTTGAGATCTTAGAGAAGATCAGTACTAATGCCTTGCACCTTAATCTTTCTCCATGCATATAGATTTACTCGGTTGTCAATGTTGAGAATCTGAAGTTGTATGAGCCTCCATTGATCTTGGATGAAGACACTAACATTTAGGTTCCATCTATTGATGATATTTCATTAGAGTACATGTCATAGTTTCCTGAAAGTGTTATCCTTGATAGGAATGTTAGAAGCTCATGAAGAGGACTAGTTGAATACCTTCGAGTGGGAGGGGGATGCATCCAAGAAAGGCAAGATGGATGGATATTAGTAAAGTGAGGTAAATTTACCCTCACTTACTTTCTAAGTAATCAAAATTTTAGAGGTCTAAAATTTCTCTAGTGAGAGGCTTGATTGAAGGGATAAAAATTAGTAAAATTTGAAGTGTCCCCAATGCTCCAAGAATCAACATCATTACAAAGTTTTTGAAATGTTGACTCCAACACAACTTGAACAATGAAAATCAAATTTTAGATGCCAAAGTTATGGATGGTCAAAATTTGGTCAAACTAAGTACAAAGGCCAATCAAAAAAGGAAAAAAATTCATCATCTCCAAAGTGATCAGAACCATTACCAAATTCAAGAGCTAGGTGAGAGCTTTCCAAAGACATTCATTTCGTTAGTATGTTGAATTTATGGTAGTTTTAAGTTTGAGGAGAAAATGGCGGTCTTAATGATATCAACATGACATCATTATGCTAACATAATAGATAATGATGATGTGGAGTCCATATGACATGTGGATAAAAGAATGTATGACATATGAAAAATTGGTGATGTGGCAAACTGGTTGATCATTTCTAATCATTGGTGAACATGTGGCAACCTTGTCATCAAATATGTTGTGCCATGTGGCACCACCAGATAATGCCACATGGCAACTGAGAGGATAAGCTTAAGGTTATAGAAAAATTCATACATAGTCAAATTTAAACCCATATCCATCTTGCAACTAGCCACCCAACTTAGCTGCTTGACCACACACCCTCATTCACTATATTTGGGTGCTGCCTACTAAAAACACTCTTGACTAATGCACTATTAATATTGCTTGGGATATTTTTAGTGGAGTTGCTATTTTTGGTTGATGCAAGATTGCTTAAAGACCCAAGATGCTCCTCTATTAGACACTTGGGGTAAGAAAAGAATTAATGTGCACATCAAGAATCAAGAGCATTCTGACCTGAATTATAAAGATCTAGTTCAATCTGTGATATCCATGAACTATCTTCAACTGGTTCTCCTTTCTACTAAACAAGGTATTCCATGTGATTCTTTCCTATGGTGCTTCTTCTTAGTCTAGTATTCAATATCTATTCAATGTCCTCCTCTTTCTTCTTTGGATAATCTAGGTTATTAGTTAACTTACTTTCATGTCCATGGTACTAAAAGATATCATAAATGTTGAATATGGGTGAAATATCCATATCTTCAGGAAATTCAACTTCAAAAGAATTTCCACTTTCAAACTTTTTGAGAATTTTACAAGGTCTAAATTTCTTCATTTTCAATTTTTTGTATGTTCCAACTCAAAATATGTGTTTCTTCAAATGAATCATTACCTAATCAACTTCATTAAAATATTTATGTTTTCTCCTCTTATCAACTGGCAGTTTGTATTTCTGAGTAATGTTCAACAAAGTGTTTCTTACATCATCATGCAAATCTTTAATGAAACTTACAAAATCTTTAGTGCCAACACTACTATTTTATTCCTTACTCAAGTTTCTTAGCTCTATAGTTCCTCTAGGGTGTAACCCTTTTATGATCTCAAAATATATCTTCTTAATACCTCTATTTATAGAGTTATATGCAAATTCAAACTGTGTCAAGACCAAGTCCTAATTTGTAGGCTTACTTCCAACTAAGAATCTCAACAAGTTACCCAAGCTTCTATTCACAACTTCAGTTTGTTCATCATTCTAACGGTGAAATGTAGAACTAAACTTAAGTTCAATATCCAACTTCTTCCAAAGTGGTTTCAAAAAGTATCCAGTGCACTTAGTATCTCTGTCTAAAATAATTGTCTTTGACAATCCATGTAACCTCACTATCTCTTTGAAAAATAGTTCTGCTATGTGTACTGCATTAGATGTCTACTTGCAAGGTATGAAATGTGTAATTTTATAAAAAAATTCTACTACCACAAAGAAAGAATCGAAACCTCTTTAATTTTTAGGCAATCCAAGTAGAAAATCTATGCTTATGTCTTCCCAAGGTCTCCTAGGAATAGGAAAAGGGGAATACAAACCCAAATTCTGACTAGTTCCTTTTGCTACTTGGCAAAATCCACAACTTCTCACAAATTTTTGAACATCCTTATATAGCTATGACCAATTGTACCTTTCAACAACCAACTTTAGTGTCTTATCAATTCTAAAATGCCTAGAAATTCCACTACTATGTTTCTCTTTAATGATGTTACTTGTCGTAGATCCTTTAGGTATGAAAAATTGAATTCCTATAAACAACATGTTGTCCTGAATAAAATAATCAATCCACTTATCTTGTTCAACTGTCAAATGATACATACAAGTTTTCCAAGGTTCTAGAATCTCAAGATAAGTTCATACAAGGTCTTTAAATCATCAAAACCAAGCACTTCAACCTTCATTTTTGTTAGCTAAGTCCTTCTACTCAAAGCATAAACTTTTTTGTTTGATTGTCCACTTCTATGTTTCAATAAAAGGATGAAATTATGCAAATATTCTATGCATTTCATATGTCTTTGATTGAGTTTTTTCTAACTTCCAATGTAGTTCAAGGCCTTATGATCTGTTTATAAGAAAAAATCATTAGGCATCAAACAATGTCTCCATTTCTCCAAGGCTTGAACAATAGCATAGAATTATTGATCATAAACTGAGTATTTCTTTCTAGCACCATTCAATTACTCACTAAATAAAGCTATAGGTCTTCCTTCTTGACTTGAAATAACTCCAATTGCACTCCCACTAGCATCACAATCTTCTTGAAAAACCTTAGTGAAATCCTTTTTTATCCCCTCTCATAGTCTATGTCATAGCATCACATATTGAACTAAAATTTCTAATAATTTTTTTGTAGAAACTTGCCAAACCATGGAATTATCTAACTTGTCCAACAGTTGTAGGTGTAGGCCATTCCAATATAGATTTTACCTTCTTAGGATCCATCTTCAAACCTTCAACTAAAATTACAAAACCAAGATATAGTCTTTGTAACACTTGTCTAATATGTTCAAGATGTTCCTTTTTAGTATTACTGAAAATAAATATGTCATCATGGTATTCAAACACAAATTTTCCCAAAAATCTCTTCAAAACTTCATTCAACAATCTCATGAAAGTACTAGGTGTATTAGTTAAAACAAAAGGAATAATCAACCATTTATATAGGCCTTCATTAGTCTTAAAAGAAGTTCTCAATTCATCACCTTTTTTGATTCTGATATGATAATATACACTTTTCAATCAATTTTGGTAAAGTATCTAGCTCCAGTCAAACAATCCATGAAGCCATCAATCCTAGGCATAGGCAAAGGAAGCATATACTTTACTATGATATTATTCATAGCTTTAGAATCATTCTCCATTCTCCATTCTCCATTCTTCTTAGATGCTAATACAATAGGCACTACACAAGGACTCAAAATTTCTCTTATCAAACCTCTCTCAAGAAACTCTTGTAGTTGTCTATTCAATTCAACATTCTCCATAGGGGTTAGTCTATGTGGTGGTTTATTCAGTAGGCTAGCTCCTTATAAAATCCATAGAGTGACTAATACTTCTCATAGAAGGAATTCCTCTAGGTACATCCTTAGAAACAACATCTTGAAATTCATCTAACAAAGTTCTTATCTTAGGTTCATGTTCAATTTCATCTTATTTTTTAGTCTTCCTAGGAATCAAGGCAAGAAATATATTTTGTTCCTTCATATCTTTAACAAATTTATTTCTATTTACTAAACAAACTCTTACTGTAGTATAATGTTTCTCATCACGTTTCTCAATCAAAGGTAACAAAATATGCTTCTTCCCATTTTCTCAAAGAAGTATACTGATTCAATCTACTATCATGCAAATCTTGTCTATCATATTGCCAAGGTCTACCCAAAAAAATGTGACAACAATCCATAGGCATAAATATCACACAAGACTTCATCATATTAATTCTCAATTTTGAATTTCACAAGGATTTATTCACTTACTAGTAATTTATGTTCATCTTTAATCCAAGTAACATGATAATCTTGGAAGGAACCCACCCTAATTCTTTATGGATTTGGGCTCTCCCCCATCTCTGGCTGGGGGTGTGGAAGGAGAGAAACAACCACATCTTTAGGGACAAAGAGGCGAACGAGCTGGTTGTTTTCCAAAAATGCTTCCACTCCCTTATGGAAAACCACACCATTTCCAAGGGCCCCTCCCCTCCCCCTCTCAAGATCAAGAATAACAGAGAGAATTGTTGCTGGTCCTTCCCCCCTGCTGGTTGGATCAAGACCAACTTTGATGGGGCTGCTAAAGGCAACCCAGGCAGGGCTAGAGTTGGGGGGAATTATTAGGAATGAACATGGCAAAGGCATTGCGGCTTTCACTACTCCCATTGGGTGACAAACTAATCACTTTGTCGAGGCCCTATCTACTCACCAAATTATCAAGTTGGCCAAAGATGTGGGAGTCAAATGTCTCTAGTTAGAGGGAGACTCCAAAAACATTATTGACTTCCTTAAGGGGAAAACTAAACCAACCTGGACTACGGAAAATATTATTGGGGAGAGCATCAAAGACCTTCAAACCTTTGATAAAATTCACATGGCACATGAATTTTGTGAAGCCAACAAGGTGGTGGATAGGCTAGCAAACTGGGGGATAAAAAATGTTGAGGTGGCTAGATGGACGGATGGAAGTGACATTCTGTCAAAAATTAATGAAACCATCGATATGGATCGAATCCCAGGCAGATTGGGTATTATTAATGATAATAATGAATATTAGTCACCCGCAAGTTGATTTCAGTACACACGTGTGTTCTCAAAAGGGTAATCACTTTCTTTTCGAGAATGCACATATCTATGAAGTGAAAGCTCACATCATCAAAATCTTTCACCACAAGTCGAGCATCCATTATGACAAGGAAAGTGCTAGAAACATGAAAAATAGAGGAGTCTATAGTTGGAAAATTTTGTAGGTTTTGGCTCTCAGAGGTAAAGGAAAGAAGAGAGTCATGGTGGGAAAATGACACAGACGGGAGTAAGAGGATGAGGCCTTGAAATGGAAAAAAAGAACTGAAGTCTGGAAGATCCTAAAGAAAGGGGAGATCACCAATTACATTAAGCATCTCCATGGCTGGAAACCTTTGGTCACCAAAGCTATGGTGAAACACTGGAATGAGGGAAATGTGGAGATTGATGGGGTGGACTTCACTATCATGGAGGAAATTATTTCTCATGTAACTGGCATCCCCATTATTGGGAAATTTTTTTTCAGAGACCGCAAAATCTCAGGGCAAGCGGTGATGGAGTTCACCAAAGATTTGGAGGAGAAGAAAAAGTTGGCAAAAAGTGGAACCCACTATCTCCCGATGTCTATCAAGCCCATTTGGAGGTTTGTGCTGAGAGATATTATCAAATACATAACTCTGGACACTAGGTTTGATCGCCCATCTGCACCTACCACTTCGTACTGCTAAACCACTTTAGGTACGAAGCTAAAATCTCCATTCTTGTTTACCTCTATTTGTCAATGAATGATAATATCCAAGAATTTCAAGATAAGAAAATGAGGAACCCTGCTTTCCACGAAGGGCTGCTCTTACTATTATATGAATATTTCAAGTCTAAAACAATAAGGAAGCAAATTAAGGGAAAGAAAGAGGATAAAAGGGTTAAAAGGGATTCTGGTGATACTGATGTAATTTACTCCCCCTCTAAGACTAAGGAGGTGGAGTTGTACACAGATTTAGAAGATTATGAATCCCCTCAGACATGTCTCCCTATTTTAGCAAGGAGGTTTCCACTCCCCTTGAGACTGGGAGAGATAGCTCTTTAGACAAAGGGTATAATGAATAGGATGATGGCATGGAGACTGGGGGTGACAGTGCTGATGGTGAGGAGATGACTAAGGCTAAAAAAGGAAAAGATAGCAGGAAGAGCAAGTGGAAGATTATTATCAAAGTGCCTTCCAACAGAGACAAAGAAGCCATGGAGACTGCCAAGAATAAGAGGAAGAAGGAAGAAGTCAACAAGGAGAAGCAGGGAAAGGGAAGTGCAATGATGGAGGAGAACTCGATGGACAAGCCTGAGTAGCAGCCTGACTTGGAAGTTGACCAGGGTTACGATGATGTGGGCACTTCCACCTATAGGTGCTCCATCACTGGCAAGTATAGGAAGGTGGTATGGAGAAATTTTGACCACACCATTTCCAATTTGAGGATCAAGAGAGAGATAATCCGCACCCAGGTCCATGAGAATGAGGAGGGCAGGATCCAGATAGAAGAACTTATAGACCCTTCCTTAATCATCCTCAACGATATTGCTAGGGACAAGCTGGAGATGGATGTGCTGAATAATGCTAAGAACAACACTTTGGACAGCTAAAAGACAACTAAATGGATTTACGATGAGATCCTTGATCTCAAACATAGACTTAGTCAGTTGGAAAGGGATATCTAAAACCTTAGGAATAGGGTTAATGAGGATGAACTCAACACAAACAAGAAGTTGGAGGCTTTCAACACTACCTCCCTGGATATGGTGAAGACCTTGCAGGGCATATCTGAGAAAAACCTCAACATCCTCAAGGATCATGATAACATAAAGAGGCTCATCTACTGTGCAAGGTTCAAAGTAGCAAGGAGAAGGAACAGGGTATAAATTAGAAAGACAAGCCCCTAGAGGAAGGTGTTTGAAAAAGAACTAGGGCCAGCACCAGAAAGAAAGACACCACCGCCCTTGAGCAGGACACTATGGAAAAGAAGGAGGAGATGAGCAAGATGTCCGAGCTCAAGATCAATGTTGCAGAGATTCTCAGAGACATTGGTTGATTTTCCCTGGCCTTTGGTGGCCTGCCCTAGTTTTTGGCGCTCTTCCTTGGCTTTTTCTTTCTTTATGTTTTAGGGAACTGTTGTTTTTCTTTCTGGCTCTTGGTGGCCTTTTTCGTTTAAACTGTTGACTTTCTTTTCTATGTTTGAGGTTTTAGGGCCCTTTTAAAGCCTATTTTCCTTAATTAAAAACATGATAAGGGTTTGGATGTCTCAACCTCTTTAACTTTAGCTTGTTTATCAGTTCCTTAGAAGCCAAATTGTTTGAACTACCATTGTTAATAATCACTTTACAATATTTACCATCAATTTTACATATGGTTTTAAACAAACTTCTCCTCAAAATAGGTCCTTCATCTGAATTTTCATTCCACAAGATGCTTTTGATCATTAGGTTCTCACCATTCTTAGGTTCATTAGGTGTTTCAACAACATTTTTGTAAGATAAAATATTTTTGCTACTTCCTCCAACCTTTTTATCAGAATTAGTACATTCAAAAGCTCTATGTCCCTCTTCACCACATTTATAACAAGTACCCTTAAACCAAGACCTTTCACCCCTTTTACTATTATTACTATTCTTATAGTAACTAGTATAGATACCTCTAGTGTAGTTACTTCTCTTTCTAGTATTGTCATCTTTCCAATAAGGTTTTCCTTTCTCTTGTACTTTAGGTTTGCTACTTTCTCCAAAGGTTATGCCTTTGTTTCTTTGAAATCTTGCACCTCTTCCTCTCTATATTTGATCATGTTTCTTTTCCAATCTTTATTTGGCCTTTAGAGCATATTGATATGCTTCATCTACACTATCCATCTTCACATAACTAATCTCATCTTGAATTGATGTTCACAAATTATTCAAGTATCTAGCCACTTTCTCAACTTCATCATTCACATATCTAGATATGATATTCAATCTATAGAATTACTCACTTTATTCCTTCACACTCATGTCTTTTTGCCTTAAACTTTGCATTTTCTTCAACAAATTCACCTGGTAATCAGTAGGGAGAAACTTCTTCTTCATCTTTTTAATAATCTTCACCTATGTCTTGATCTTCTCTTTTCCTCATTTTTGTCTTTCATTTTATTAATGATCCCACCAAAGTGAAGAATGACCCTTCAACTTTGTGATTGTTATCTTAACCTTCTTATTATTAGGAGTACCTTCATACTCAAAATATTTATCCATCTCAAAGATCCAATCTAATACAATATTTGTCTCAAGTCTTCCATCATAGCAAGAAACTTCAATAGTAGGTCTGGCATTCTCCCTAGACACAACTCTCAGAATCCTTTCCTTATCTTGTTCATCCTTCAATTTAGGGTTAGGGTTAGGTGTTTCCTCTTCATCATCACTAATATCTTCAAGATGCACACCTCTTCTTTGTGTTGTCTCCACAACTTCATGTTGCTGCAATCTACCTCAACATGTTTATAATAACATTATCAACATTTCCTCTACCACGAATCATCTTGACAGCAGTTCCTATAAGATCATAACCTTCTGCATATTATAGGTTAGATTTTACATCTTCCACCCTACAACCAAATTCAACAAGGTTCTCCATGATCGAAGCCTCAAGAAAGAACTTGCTCTAATACCACTTGATGTAGCAGAGAAGGGGAAATGAAAAACATGTGGAATAAACTCAACTTAAACCTTCCAACATCCTCTGCTCAAAGTCACACATGGAAGAGAACACAAGGCTAGATGCTACATATCTATAGGTGTAACTATTTCAGTTCACATATAAAGAAACCAACATGCCCATTTGTTAAGCCTTCTGGGTAGAGGCCTTAAATAAAGGAAATTATGAAACCGGAGTCCAAGCTCATATCTCTCTATCCTCTACTATCTTCTAATACCTCTATCATCTTCCCCACATCTAACCAAGCATCTTATATAGCTAGCTAAGACACAAGTCAACTAGTTAGGCATTTAATTACAATTTAGGTCCATTCTTGGAAGAGTAAATCAAAGCCCAAGAAAAAGACAACATAAGATCATAAGCACTTAAGAATAGGTCCACATGGGAGCTAGGAGTCAGATCCCAATTATGCAAGATGCCATGTACGCATGGGAAAATAGACCAATCAAAATAGCATACCTTACTAGAAGGAAACTCCAAGAAATCAAGAGTGCAAAGAATGACAGCGAACTTGAGAAATATAAAATATTAGAATGTGCACACTTAGGACAAGAATCTAGGATAGGTCCTTGACATGATTCCAATTGTGCACAAAATGAAACTAGAAGTAGAAAGAACTACTTTGTGAATAACATAATGACATAGAAAATAAGGAATATTTTTGGTTGATGCAAGATTGCTTAAAGACCCAAGATGCTCATGCATCACCTTATATATGAATGAGGGAGAGTAATAGTATATAAGGGAGGGTAACACCTATGGGGGAAAGTATTAATAAGATAGCTTGATATCTATGGGAGGGTGTTCAGATTGATGTTTTTGTATTTATGTTTTTTCATTATATATTTCCATAAAGGCCAAAAGGGGAGATTTTTAGATTGAATTTTGAGGGTATTCCAAAGGGGGGGAACTATTAGCATATTTGCAGAGATGATTGAGTGGCTGGAACCTGTATTGATTTCTTTTGTGTTTCATTCATGACTTGGTTTGTAATTGATGTCAACATCTATGTATTATGATTAGGATAGTCAAAGTTATAAAGGAAATTTTTTTCAACAAGGTCAAAATATAAAGAGGTTAGTTTTGCGAGCTTAGAGTTGTATCATCTTAAAACATACACACTTGCATTTTAAGACCTTTTATCACCATTTTCCATAATTCCCTCTTTGGACCATGGATGTGTTGGAAATTTGTTCATGGCTCCCCTCAAAATTTGTGACAAGGGCTTAATCACCTCATGTGTACTATAAGTTGAGTGGTTGTATCAGGCATTGATAGTTCAATCTTTTGGTGCAATGACAACTCCACTCTAATAAGTGGTATCAAAGCTTGATCACATGTTCTAATCTTTAGACCCTCAGGTAACATTGAGGGGGAGATTGTTGCAAATTCATTTAG
Source organism: Cupressus sempervirens (assembly GCA_028749045.1). Classification (NCBI taxonomy): domain Eukaryota; kingdom Viridiplantae; phylum Streptophyta; class Pinopsida; order Cupressales; family Cupressaceae; genus Cupressus; species Cupressus sempervirens. The sequence continues at coordinate 708,309,932 of CM053787.1, forward strand.
TTCTCCCCTATAGATTTGTGATAAGGGTTTAATTACCTCATGTGTACTATAAGTTGATTGGCTGTATCAGGCATTGATAAATTGATCTCTTGGTGCAACAAAAACCCCACTCTAATAAGATAGACCTATGCTCAATATCTCTTTTTCTCTTATCCTCTTCCATTTCACTCTTCTTTGTCATTTATTTCTTTCTAATATGGTCTTCTAGATATTATTTTACTACCCTTTTGACCATATCAGTCTGTTATTTTCTTACACTCTTTTGGCACTTTTTGTGGCATGTCTAACCTATCCTCTAGGACTAGGTGGCCCTAGTCTAAACTAGGTTGACCTAGGTTGACCTAGTCCTCCTAGGCTGACTTAGTCCTCCTAGGCTAACCTAGCCCCTAATGGGGCCAAAAGTCCTCAACTTTTCCAATTAGCTAATTCTACTCCCCTGTTAGCCTGAGTTATTTTCCCACCAAAAAATAGTATATAAGGAGGCTCAGGGGATTCATTTTCATATCTCATCTCATTCTCAAGAAATTCAATTATTCAAGGCAAGGAGTTCAAGCATTCAAACGAGCAAATGAAGTTTCTTCATACATTCAAGGATTCTTTGTGTGAGCTTTTCCTCTTTAAGATCTAGCTTATTATTGACCATCAATGGAGGAGATCTACATTGAGGCATGCATTATCTTCTTCATTGATGCACATTTACATCCATGGATCCATGATGTGGTTATGGTAGATCTATTGCAATTATGGAGATATCCTACATCCTTCATACCAAATTCAAGATCTACAACATACATCATGATAAATCCTTATTGACAAGGTTTTCTACTTGCAAGGCGAATATTTACATTTATCTTATTTCCTTTACATTGAAATTTATCAATTATGGTTAATTACTTAACCTAAGGCTTGACCAAGGAAATCCCTCTTGCAACAAAACCCCCAAAACCCTTCTTTTCTATGTTGATTTGCAGGTTGGGAGCGAAAAGGATTACATATCTGGAATCTACTATTTGCAAGCTTTCTGGAGACATCAGATCACCAAATTATGTCAACTTGGTTGTAGGACATCTTCCCAAGTCAAGCTAGTCCTTTAGTCTAATATTGTGAGGAGATTTCTAGGTTTTGTTCCTTTCATCATTTTATTCCAAGATTCACTGATGGATATTCAAAAATAGTTCAGATCTATGAGTCTTGGAGTGAAAATACATCTTCCTCTACATGTTTCAAGGTGATTATTCCATATTTTATTTCCTTTCATATCTTCATCCTTGATTTAAATCTTAATTGGGCTAATTTTCTTTATATAGCATCTAGATTTACTTTATTTAAGCAATTAGTTCAATTTTACATTCACATTATCCTATTAAGAGCCAAAGAGAGTAGATTTCCTTGTATTGCATTCTTCTTTATAATTCAAATTTAGTATTAGCTCCCTTCTTCCTTTGGGTCTTAGGTAATCTAATTTGGATCATAAGTGGAATCATATTTAGAAATTCCACTCTTTTCCTCACACACATATTTGGATGACTTAGTTATCCCATAAAGTGGAGGCCTACATCTTATTAAAGTGCTTCCATTTTACCACTAAAAATTTTGGTGAACACAACTTGTTTCCCCCTTCTTGTAGATTTTGGAGTTAGATCTCTTTCATTTCCTTCTTTTTATTAAGTTCATTAGATTTCTTTGTCTCTTCTTTTAGTCTTCTTTTGCATTGCATGTTTAGATCTAGCTTGTATGAATTTCACTCATGTTGTAAAAGTTTTTAAAAGAATTTTTCAACCATTCATCTTGTTGGAGTTCTTTTGGGTAAAGAACATATCAGGTAGATTTTAACCTGATACCAAGAAACAAAGACTAGGGACAAGCCTAAGGATGAGCTAAATCCTATATTCAGGAAGGCTAAATCTTAGCTCTAGGCCAATTAATAGAGTCAATAGGGCTCACTTCACTTTAGGCTCTACTAAGCCAAGGCAGGAAAACCTAAGGGATTTATCTTATTAACTTGATTTTCTTCTATGGAAGACTATCCCTTATAGCAAAAATGGTCAATAATCTTCTATGATTTTCTGACAAGTTTCCTGATTGCACTAGCTAATTACAACCAAAGAAAGTAACAACAAATAAGCCATGATGGACACTTCTAGCTCTTTAAGACATAAAATGGGAAATTGATATTGTTGTTGTGTAAATGTCCTATAGTTATATGAATTTTCCAATATGCCTTCAAACTTTGGGATGGGCCAATGCCTTATCCATTGGGCTATAGAGTCAATGATTAGCAATTTAGACCTTTTTAATCAACTTGTAATTAAGAGAGTCAACATTAAACTTTTAATTTCATTCTGATTCTTATCCTTTTCATAAACCCTAAACCTTATCAATTATAGAAAGAAATTACCTGAATATTTAAATCAACAGCAATCAATAAGAGATATATAACCATTTAGATTGCATTAAACTGAAGAGAAAAACTTATCTATTCAGTCTCAAAGCTATACATATGTGAAAAAGAGACAAAACTTCAATGATAATGATAATATATTAAGGATAAATCCTTCTATTTAATTTCAATATTGCTAATAAACTGAAAATATAACACAAGGATAAAACCACTTTTCTAGAATGTTTTCCTTTTTGTATTCAAATATGCATATAACATAACTCATTCAAGTAACTACATAACACTCTAGACAGACTACAAAATAATAATATGACATATATGAAAATTCTATAGACAACCAACCTCTGGTTCTCATCTTGGGAATCCATAAATAGGATTGTAACAAGCTACAGATGAGAGGAGGACACATGTCAAAATTTTAATGGAAGCAAATTTTTTTGGAAGATGTACATAATAAATACATAGATCATTCTTCCAAAATATCGATAAAAAAGATAAGTAGTTGAGGAAGCAGAAAAACATTAATGTTGAATCTTTGATCTTTTCTTCTCCTTGTACCTTATCTACCTTGTATGCAAAAATCTCAACTACCTCCTGCTGATAGAGCCTTTATTTTAGCCACTGCTTCCCAAACATAAATTTCTCTTTTGGTGGACCAATTAGTATTCTTCACCTCTTGTAGATCTTGAGTGGCCTTGGTCCACTTGGCATGCATAATTACTTTGGATTCAACAGTAAACTTATTCAAGTTTATTTCTACCTTAAAAAGAGAATCAACCAAAGTATGGAAAGGGGAATCATAGGTGTCTTCAAAACTTGCTACTGTAGTCTCTCGGGTCAAAAAGTCATCAAAAGAAGTTGGCCACTCCTGCTAGTCCCTTACTATATTGGTGGCACTAAGTATTGATGGCATACAAGGTTCTACTCCATCAGACAAAAATTTTAATTTACCTTGTATAACTTGCAATTTACTAGTAAAGAAACCACTTAACTCTTTTACTATCTCTAGGCTCTCCTTTACAATGAAAATTTTATCTAGTAACTCTGGCTTTTTAGCTATCAATACAATTAATTTATCCAAAAATTGAATGTAGGGCCCCCATAGGCCAAAAGTGGGTGTTAACCATGAGAGTGCTTCATTGCAAAATTGCTTAGCACTTTGTAAAGTAACAAATGAATTATGAGCCTGTTGTGATATATTCTTTAAAACATCAACCCTGTGGCTTATCATACCTTTAAGGATCTCTATCCTTACATCTCCTCCCTATTGGACTGATTGAGTATCAATGCTCATTCTCCTTGGCTGTGAGGAATCATCGCCCTTTGTTTCCTCAGTTTGAACTAAAGCCTTAGCAGTGTCCCTGACTAGCACTGAAGTCCCGTGTCCTTCTTCACCCTGAGCTGGAGCCATTCTCTATTTTTCCTGTGCTAGCTGCTCTCTGAGGGATGCAATTTCATCCTCAAGTGCCTGGGCTCTAGCCTCAAGCTCAGTAATTATTTCCTTGTATACATGACTACTTCTGAGTTGATTTTCATGTTATCATGTTGCCCTATTCTGTGCCCTGCACATCCATCAATGTTGAAACTAGTCCCTCTCTTCAATCCCTCAACACCAATTGTGTCATAGGAGATGGCATTTTCCTATCTTCTAATTTGATCAAGCATGAAAGCTTGCTCCGAGTCCCAACTAGGCACTAGCAACATACTACTTCTTTGGACAAGATCCTTGGCCTCATTTAAATTCATTATTTCACTTTCAAGATCATAGGTCTATAGTTTCTCAATCAACTCCATCCTCTATTCATCTAATTCATCAGGTTTCATCTTGAGGACAAGCTCACTTTGTTTAATTTTATATAAAAAGCTCTTGAATTCATTGGATTTGATGAATTCATCATCCTCCAATAATTGTTGAGCTTGGATGATCCTATCATCCAGTCTAGCTACTACCAATTCCGGATCTGTCAAGGTATTTTCTATTGCATTAGCCCTAGTCTGGAGGTAGTTCTATCTCATGTCAGCAAAATACTAATTGCTCCTTGGAAAAATTTGCAAAGTCCTTTTCCTGACTTGGGGAGGGATCTGCACAATTTTCTGCCTTTTGTGCCCTTTTGCCATCCCAGATGCCTAGGGTGCATCCTCCTCCTCAACCTCAAGGGTCACATTAGTTTCTGGGCTATCAGGGCACACTCTTTCCTCCTCCCCCATTGGACCTTTTGGCATCTTGGCCATTATCTTTGCATGGTCCATGACCATCTTTCTGATTCTCTAGGGGTAAGGGATATCCATGTAAAAACTTGGAAATTGGGGATCAATTCTCTTCAATTCCTTTTCCATCCTCAGAACATCATAAAGATTTGTAAGCTTGTCAGCTACCTCCCCTTTTGCTAGTATGTTTGGGATGATATATTCATGGGGAAACTCCTTAGAATTGGGAAATGCATAGTTTCTCATTTCTTTCAACGTTTCCCTCATCCATCCTTCAGGGTCATACATTCTATAAGGGCGTGTGCATAAATTATAGTGGTGTATGAAAGAATGAACAAGGTCTAGGGCCTCCTTACCAATGGTAAAGTCACCAATATTAAAACATCTACATAGGAATATTCCCCTATGCACCTTAGAGCCCAAATATTCTCTATTCACCATAAATAAATGCTAGATAAACTCAATTATTCCTAGCCTAGGAGGAATAAACTTTGGTAAGATATGGGGTGGCTGGGGGCAACCATAGACTCTCATTAGAGAAAAGGTAGGAAACAGAAAAATATCCCCCCAATTATGATCTAGCCTCTTTCCCTTAGGTAGCAAGGCTGGTCTTAAAAGACCTTTCAATATTTAAAGGGCTCTAAAATACCCTGGGTCTAACATTTTCATAATAACAACACTAAAATTCTTGAAAAAGGACACAAAATCAGAAAAGTGATAAGTGCTATCCCATACCCGTGTCCATAGCTGTACTGGAAAACCTCCATTCAAATCAAAAGTTTGATCAATAAAATTAGAGCTGATGCATCCCACGTTCTTGTAAAGAATCAAATGCATCAGCAGGGAGTAGTAGGGGAAAGTGAATTCTCTCATATCTCCAGTCCTAGCTCTAGTAATATTGTTCTTCATGATATCCAAAATATAACTAACATAGTCATATTCATAGGCATGGTAGGCATCTTGCACATCCCTAGCAATTATGTACTTTTCTCCCTAGAATTCATTAGACCCATCCTTTCCTACAACCTTATGGACACCATATATAGTCTTGAAAAAATAGCTTTTGAACTTGTCTAGGGGCATCTTTTTCTGAATTTTCTTTGGGTAATCACCCACCTTCTTTAAATCACCAAGAATATGTTGTAGTAATGAGGCTCCTATGAAAGCATTGGGTTTTTCCTCAAATCTCCTCTACAAGTCCTTCAAATCTATAGGCTGACCCATTGCTCTAGTTAATCCAAAGGCTTCAATCAAAGATTCACTGTCCAAAGCATAGAGAATAGTTCCATCCTTTCCATGGAAAGATTTGGTGGCAAGGTTGTAACACTAGAATAGGGCCTTCCTCAAGTCAACATCCATGAAAACCTCTAGGAAAATTAGCTTGGCAAGGTTCTTCTTCCAAGGATTACAAACAGGAATCTTCTTCTCCTTGTTGCAATAGAAAAAGTAAAAGAGCTCAGAATGAGTGACATCAGGGCACTTGGCATCCCTGCACTTAGCGTATGGGTTGAAGAAGCCATGATCATCTACTGAATTTGCATTAGTAGATCTTAGAAACAACTTTATCCATTCTTCTAGAAATTTGCTAGGCTTCTTCTACCTGGTTTTAACTCCCTTCAAGGTTGAAGTTTCTAATACTGCCATTTTTGAGGCTTGGATTTCTTCCACTTCTTGGTCTGACATTTTGAAAATTTGCAACTGAATTACTCAAATTTGAAAATTTTATGTCTCTTACAAGCTCTAGAAACAACAATTCAGAACACATAGAAAACATAGGATAAGCTCAAATTCTTTCTCTTTGCAATTGGTGAACTGTGATAATGAGAAAAGAAGATCTTATAAGTTGATATGTGTAGACTAATGTCTATGTTGTATTGATTTCAACACGCTTGAAAAATGATCTCAATCCCTTCTATCAACTTCATGGAGTGTTACCATTAATATACAGCTATGCACTTTTCATACTTCATTCAAATCTAATTGGTTGAGAAGCCTGCATTTTAGTTCTCATCATCATGTTTTCTATCAAGATTAAATTCTATGATATTATGACAAGGTGGATGAAAAGACCTTTCGTAACATTGCAACAATGTATTAATGGTTCTCTGACCATACAACATCCCTTAAAATTCATATCGGCCAATCGAAAATGGTGGCAAGACCCTTTATGATCTTACCAAACCCATTGTTGTCACAACATCGACAACTGACTCTATTTCATTCTATAATCTCTCGACAAGCGACTTCATAACATCACAAATCATCTTCTTTTACCCTATGATCCTACGACATGCATTGTTGTCGCAGTTAACCTCATCTATTTGTAACATTACAGAGGACCCTATTTTCTCTTATGATGTTACAATCATCTTGAAACCATTACATCATAACATCGACAATTTATCATTCCTTCTGTGCGATCTTACGATAAACCCTAGTCGTAATATTGAAAAAACCTTTTTCAAAGCCTTGAAATCTCACGATGAAAGACCTATCATAAGATTAGGGACTACAAGCTACTATCCAAATTAAAACTTTTTGGTCCCACAAATGCTAGCAACAAACATATCTAGCATATGTACGCTGGCTCTGCCCAATCAGAAAACTAACATTTTTCTTGACAACTCATGACCTGTTTGCCTTTATAACCCTTACGATCCTACGATGACAGAGTGTCATTCCATTGCAACAATGCCTTGGTCCTTTATACAATCACACAAAACACCTTTGTTGTAACATCTTAACTCTTAAGACCAAACCCTTCGATCATGCGACAAGCACCGTGGGACTGTAGATCTCCATCCTTCGCTTTACGATCTAATGATAAACACTTTATTATAGGATTGTAACCACCCTTACTCTCTGCTCTTGATGCCACAATGAACCTTTTATCATAACATCGGAAAAGACCTTCTCATGAATAAAATATAATGCCATACGATCTTACAACACAAAAGACATCGTATGATTGGGGAAGATCAAAACCCTACCTACGATAACACCATACAATGTTAGTCATGAGATCGTAAAAGGCCTTCATGCTTGCCTATGATATTTTGTTAACCCTCCATCGTAACATCTTAGAAAAAAATGTACTAAGAAAAAAAAAAACCCGCTCACTTATATGGCGTAGGGTTAGGGAAAAAATGGAGATTACACAATTTTTTAGGGTTAACTATAAATAGGAAAAATATAATCATAACCCTAGCAAAATAATTCAAAAATTTCAACACAAAAATGCAGAATTTTCTCATCAGTGAAAAAGGAGCTAACAAATCTATCCCTTTTTCTATAAAACAACATCCTCCTTTAAGATATGTTTCCGCAAAAAAGAATCAATCTAGGGTATGTGATGTTTCCTTGTCCCCTATAACATCACCCTATTAGGAACCATTAGAGAAAGATTATGATTTTAACCTTTCTATTAGTGCTCTTTCTCTTTTTGATGGAAAATTAGAGATCAGTGTTAATATTTATCCAAATATAGACCTTATCTATGATGACTCTTTTGGTAAGAATTATTTTCCACCTTATTTCAATTCCTCTCCATTTTCTTCCATGGTATGCTTTTTTGATAGAGATATTCTTCCCTATGATTATTCTTTTATTTGGGAAGAACTATTGGATGATTACATGGAATACTCTCTTCCTCATGAAAGATTTTTTTTACAAATCATGATATCATGGATAAAACCTCTTCTATCTCATCTCTAGATGACATAGTTGATATTTCTCCTTCTCCTAAAACATACCTTCCTTTTATAGATATTTTGGTGTAAGAAGAGGACATTATAAACACTTTCATCAATATGACCTTGCATTCATTTGACTCTCTTACCAGGGTTGATTCATTAATAGACATCAATTATCCCTATTCTAATGATTCCTTAGAAAAAGAGGATAATGGTAATCTCTTTAATGATCTCCATTCAAGTGACAAGTTTATGGAAAAGGAAGATCTTAATCATGTTCATCTCACTCAACCTATTCTCACTCTCAAGGGTTACCCTTCATCAAATAAACTCATCATCTTTAATGGTTGAAATTTAGTAAATCTTAAAGGGGAATCTAGTGAATCTAAGCATTATCATATGGTGTCTCACACCTATCATACAAGAAATAATCCTCAACCTACTACATCTTTCCACCTTCTCAACCTGTTCTTCCCCTTCCACCTCATCTTTCTCAAAATCTTAGATTGGATGATTTGGTATCCCAGTTACCTATTACCCCCACTAATATTTCTCTTTGGGAACTTCTTCAAACATATCCTCCATACCATGAAGCCTTGAAACAAGCTTTATCCGCTCTTCCAACTCCATCTCCTAATCAAGATAATATCAATGCCTTTTTACAATGCATGAATACTACATCCATCCCACCTCAAATTATGTTTATTCATGATGACCTACCTCCTAAAGAGATTCAAGATCATTATGATGCTCTTATGGTAGTTGTTCTAGTAAACGGTGACCTTATTCATCAAACTATAGCTGATAATGGACCCAAGCTTAATATTTGTAGCATGAATATTCTCAAAGTAATTAGTGTCAATCTTTCAAATATCAAACCCGATAGTACATCTATTCATGGATTTGATAAATTTTTTAAGAAAAATTTAGGAACCATGAATTTACCTATCAAATTAGGTCTAGTTCTTCTGAATACTCATATTCACATTATGCTTGGACTTCTCACATTACAATCTTCTTTTGGGTAGACCTTGGTTACATGCTATGCATGCTGTTTCTTCAACTCTTCATCAAAGAATTAATTATTCAAGGCCTAAACATAGAAAGAAACATAGTCAAAACTTATGAATCTTTCATTTTGCATGTACCAGTGTTATCATAATAACTCTACTAATGATTGTCAAGCTTTACATTACATGATCCAAGAACTCATTAATAATGGGGCTATTCACATTACTCCTTACAATGAGCTCTCTTTTCCTTCTAATTTCTTCAAATAACATTTAAGTACCTATTATGTTTCTCTGTGCCATGTAACATTGCTGGCTTTCTTTTTGGGGGCTCATTGTCATACATGGTTTCCTTTGTGATTAGTATAATAGGTTTTTTCTTCTTCTCATGTTCCTATACTTGAGGGGTGGGGAGGGGGGGGCGCAAGGGAATCATTTCCTTCTTTTTCACTTTCTCACAAATCCACTATTTCCTTCATTTGACTGTTATTTATTTATATTGTCACATTCAATATTATATTACTAGCAAGTGGGCTTTCATGGTAGATAGATTACTTACCTTGGAGACTCATAATATTGTATCCTCTTTTAAAGGATTTTATTTTCCCACTTCTTGCATGGTGTCTCTACATTCTACCCTTCTATGACCTCAAAGGAGCTGTAACCTCTTTGATTTGGACTGGGTGTTGCTTGTGGATACTATCTTGATGCTAGACTTACTTTATCCTTCTTCATCACTTCCTTAATTTGCAAAAATAAGAAATTATTTTTCCATCTTAAGGGGGGGAGAAGGGGGGTTATACATGGTCCCCTATTTTTATTTTTCAAAGCACACCATATAGAGTACACTACCATGATACAACTTGGTAGGGCCAGTAACTCTCTCTCTTTATACATGTCTTGGTTTGGTTGACTAGCATGCCACACACACTTTCTACAACATTCAACATATCCAAGTTCATACACAAACTATGTTGGAATTAAAGGTAGAGTAACTAAGAGGGGGGGGGGGGAAGGGGGTGAATTAGTTACTCACAAAAATTAATCCACAGATCCCTTAGATTTCTTAAAGATCTAGTTACTACTGATACTTGGTAAACATAACAAAACTGCTGTAACTCGGTAAATTAAATTATTACTTATCTTCAAGAAAACATGCATGCAACTAAAAACAAAATGAACACAAGAGACACCAAATTTAACGTGGAAACCCAATATGAAAAAAACCACCAAGTAACTAGTTACCAAATTTTCACTCTTTTGAAGTGAGCCCTATTAGGAGCCAACCCTGTTAAAGGTTACAATACACACTGTTAGGTGCGACCCTGTTAGAGAATTTAATCATCTTGTTAGGAGTGGCATTGCTAGAGGTCTTTAGAAAAATTCAACTAAAATGTCACCTTGTTAGAGGATTTACAAAATGGCTGTTAAACCAACTGTATTAAGAGATTTTAAATCACTGCTACAATGGTTAGAAAGCAACAATGAATTGACTTGAACAAGATACAACTGAATCTACAGATCTTTGTTCAGCATCATTATATCCTCCTTGATCAAATATGGCTCTGTTGCTCCTCAATGATCTCTGATCATCCTTCAAATTCACTTCCATGATAATCAGTCCTCATATCTCATTAATTCCACACTTCCATCTCACACACTTAAAATTTGCAACTTGACCTCTTAATTATACCATTCAGATTATCAAGTCAACTCATTTACATGTTACATTTACCAATAAATCATACATCAGTTGGCTACAAATATTACTCTAAACAAATAAATGTTATTTCATAAAACAATGAAATCCTTTACTGGCCGACCTTGCTCAGTAAATACTGTTTCCAAAAATTTCCTAAGTTAACCTTCTTGACTTGGTTAACATTGCAATATCTGTAAAATCCCTTGGTTGTCAAGTTTACTCGGTAAGAACTAAATTCCTTCATGAGAGCTCAGTAAGAACTGCTTCTACCACATTTCCTTTGATGATCGAATTAACTCGGTAAGAACTATTTTTGCCACATTTCCTTTGATGACCAAGTGAGCTCGATAAGAACTGTTTACTCCATAGATACTGCAAGTTTTCTTTACTAACCTTCTAAGCTCGGTAGATTCTATCTTTTTCCTTGCTGACCTTCTGAGCTCGGTAGACACTATCCTTTGCCTTGCTGACCTTCTAAGCTCGGTAGACATTGTCCTTTGCCTTGTTGACCTTCTGAGCTTGGTAGACACTGTACTTTGCCTTGCTGACCTTCTAAGCTTGGTAGACACTATCTGATGACTGATATGAAATTTGTGTGACATCAAAGACAACACACAATTGAACAATTGTATCCAACAATCTCCCTCTTTGGCATTGATGGCAACACAACATGTCAAAGCAGAATGAAATTTGAAAACAAGTCTTTTATTGATAGAATACTTCACTTTCTTCTTCAAATATAGAAAACTCCCTCTTTCATAATAATCTCTCCTTTTTACACAAACTCTTATTATTTTGTAAATTTCAGATGGATATGACAGTATACTCTCCCTCTTTGACAACACATGCAAAGACAACTCAAAACAATTGAATGGCATTATACCTGATGTACTTATTCATATGCAATGTCTTCATTGGTTTGCTACATCAACTGATAGATCTTCAATTCTATTTCTGTTGATGCATCACTAGAATTGTATTTTAGTGAGCTTCAAATAGGGAATGACCCCTAACTTACCTCTTAGATACAAGAATGCATCCTTAGGTAAAGGCTTTGTGAATATGTCAGCAATTTTTTCCTTTGTATGGACAAATTTTCAAATTTATTTCCTTTTCTTGCACCAATTCTCTAACAAAGTGATACTTTATGGCAATATGCTTGGTTTTTGAATGCATCACTAGATTCTTGGAGATGTTAATTGCACTTGTGTTATCACAAAACATAACAATAGGTTCCTTGATTTCTTGCTTCATACCTTCCAATAATTTTTTGAACCACACAATGTTTGAGCAATTTACTACTGCTGTAACATATGTAGCCTCTATTGTGGATTGAGATGTACAATTCTGCTTTTTTCTTGTCCAAGAAACCAACTTTTTTCCAAGAAAGAAAGCTCCTCCACTTGTGCTCTTTCTGTCATCAATATTTCTTGCCCAATTTGTATTAGTGAACACCTTTAAATCTAGATTTCCCCCAAGTTTATACCATAATCCATATTCTTCAGTTCCTTTTAAGTATCTCATGATTCTTCTGGTTGCCATCATGTGATTTTCTTTTGGTTTTGCTGAGAATCTTGCTACAATTCTTACTGCAAAGGCAATGTCTAGTCTTGTGTGCACTACATATTGCAACTTTCCAATCATAGATCTATACAATGTCTGATCCACTTCCTTTGATTCATCATCATTGGTAAGTTTTAATCCAGTACACATAGGAGTACCAACTAATTTGCAGTCTTCCATACCAAACTTTTTTAGTATCTCCTTGATGTATTTAGATTGAGTGATGTAGATACCATTCTTATTCTATTGAATTTGAAGACCAACAAAGAATTTGATTTCACCAAAAATTGACATTTCAAATTCCTTGTTCATTTGTTCTGAAATTTTTTTGCAAAGATCATCATTTCCTATGAACAAAGTATCATCTACAAATATTTCTACCAAAACAATCTTATTATCTGATCCTTCCTTTATGTACAAACTAATGTTGTCATTAGTTCTTTTAAAACCAATCTGAATAAGATAGTTATGCAATCTTTCATACCATGCTCTAGGGGCTTGTTTCATACCATATAATGCTTTATGTAATTTGCAGACCATGTCCTTCTTGTTTGGATCAACAAAACCTTCAGGCTGTTTAATGTAAACCTCTTCATCTAATATGCCATTGAGAAATGTTGACTTGACATCCATTTGATAAACTTTGAATCCTTTGAATGCAACATATGCAAGTAAGGTTCTGACACCTTCCAATCTTGCAATAGGGGCAAAAGTTTCTCCATAGTCTACACCTTCTTGAGAGTATCCTTTGCATACTAGTCTAGCTTTGTTCCTTGATACCTTACCATCTTCATTTAGTTTGTTTTTGAATACCCACTTTGTTCCAATCACATTTTTGTCTTTGGGTCTAGGTACAAGAGTCCATGTTTTTTTTTCTCTCTATCTATTCTATCTCTTCATTCATAGCTTCAATCCAAATTTCATTTTCTAGTGCATCTTTGACATTTCTAGGTTCAAAATCAGCAAATAAACAAGTGCCTTTCAACTTAGTGCTTGTCATTGTTCCTTCTAATTTATCTCCAATGATTTGATCTGGTGCATGATGCTTTCTAACATACTTGGCTAACATGAGCTCCTTGCCTTTTGAATGACTTGCATTGTTATCCTTCTATGTCTCAACTTCTAGTTCTGATTCTGGTTGCTCGAGCTCAGTAGATGCTAACTCAGTAGCTTCTGTTTGCAACTTAGGTTCTTGTAGCTCTGTAGGTATTGACTCAGTTTGAACTTCTTATGACTCGATTAATGAAGACTCTAGAGTTGAGGATTCCTAATTAATAGGTATACTTGGCATTGTGTTAGGTTCCATGTAAATGAATCTTTTGTAGTCTTCAGGTTCCTTTTTGCTTTCTTCTTCTGTTCTTTCTGCAAACTCATCAACTTTCACATGTGCACTTTCTATGACTTTGTGAGTAGATAAGTTCAAACATCTATATGCTTTGCTTTTGCAAGAATATCCCAAAAATATTCCTTCATCACTTTTAAAATCAAATTTACCTTTTCTAGAGTCTTTCAAAATGTAACATTTGCTTCCAAATACTTTTAGATAACTTACATTGGGTTTGTAGCCATACCACAACTCATAAGGTGTTTTGAATGAGTCATTTTTCAGTTTTACTCAGTTCAAGGTATGAACTATAGTACTGATAGCTTCCTTCTAGTATTTGATAGCAATGCCTTTCTCAATCATTAAGGTTCTTGCACAATCCTTGATAGATCTATTCCTTCTTTCTGCTATTCCATTTTGTTTAGGAGTTCCAGGTGTTGAAACCTATCTTTTGATTCCCCTTTCAATGCAAAAGTTATTGAACTCATGTGAAATGAATTCACCACCTCTATCAGACCTTAAGCATTTCAGTATTTTGCTTGTTTCCTTTTCTACTCTGGCCAAATACCATTTGAACTTTTCAAATGCTTCTGATTTCTCTCTTAGGTACATTAAAGTCATCATTCTTGAATAATCATCAACAAACAGAATGAAGAATTTTTCACCAGTATAACTTTCAATGCCAATAGGTCCACACAAATCAGTATGCACAATTTCTAGAACATCTTTAGTCTGATAGTTCTTGCTTTTAAAACTAGTCTTTTTCATTTTACCAATTTGACAATTCTTGCATAGACCAACCTCAGGTTTCTTTATGTTAGGAATACCTCTTACTTTCCTGAATTTATTGATCTTTATCAATTTGTTGAAGTTTACATGGCATAACCTCTTATGCCAAAACCAAATTTCTTCAACTTGAGCAATGAAACATGAACATTCACCAAGTTCAAGATAAAATAAGTTACCTTTTGTTTGAGTGCCTAATCCAATCAGCTTTCCTTTGCCATCTAGAAATCTTTCTTTTCCATGCATAAATTCTACTTTGAATCCATTATTGAGTAGCTATGCCACACTCAAAAAATTATGCTTTAGTCCTTCTACCCAATATTCATTATCACATACAAGTTCCTTGGTTAGTGAGATTCTTCCTTTTCGTCTTATACAACACAGTTCATTGTTACCAAATCTTACACTGCCACCATCATAGTCTTCAAAGTATTCCAACTTAGTTTTATCACCATTCATGTGATGAGAAGAACCACTATCTATGATCCATGTATCATTTCTGCTCATATGAGAAATGAGTGCCATTTCTTCATCATTGTCAAACTCATCTTTCACACCAATGTAGACAATTTTATCTTCTTCATCATCATCATAATCATTGGAATATTTAGCCATGAAACATGTTTTCTTACCTTTATCCTTGAATGATTTGAAATCTTTCTTGCCATTGTATTTATGGCCTTTCTATTTATCTTTGTTCTACTTATTTGGGCACCAAGCTGCAATATGTCCAATTTCTTCACAAGAAAAGAAGATTAGAGGAACCTTACCTTTGTATTTCCCTTTGCCTCTTGATTATTTTCTTGATAGTAGAGCTTCAACCACCTCAAGATCACTGTCTAAACTTTGTTCTGATTCTTCATCACTATCTGATTGTGGATCCTTCATCTTTTTCCCTTTTTCTTTGAGTGAAAGCTTGGCTTCAAATGCTTATTCAATGTTCTTGATAGCTGGAAGATAATTGTCATAGTTGTCTAGCTCAAATGCAGTCAATCTTCCAACTATGGCCTCTAAATTTATTTTATGATTTGCCTCACATCTTCTTTCTTGAATTGCAGAGACTTTGATTGCATAAATGGGAAGTAGAGTTCTAAGAACTTTATTTATAACTATCTCATCATTGATATCTCCTCCAGATGCTTTGATTGAACTAATACATGCTTTAACTCTTTCAACATACTTTGCAATGTTTTCATCCTCTCTCATCCTCATTTGATTAAATTGTCCTCTCAAACTTTCTACTTTGGCTCTTCTCACATTATTATCTCCTCCATAGATCTCTTTCAGCTTGTTGCACATTTCAAAGGTAGTTTTGCAATCTTTGATGTCATCAAATTCTTCATAACTCAGAGCAGATGCAATATCTATCATCATGTTGTTGTGAGTCTTCTTTTTAGCAATATCATTAACAGATAATGTACTAGAAGGTTCTTCATATTTTTCATCAAGGTACTCTAGCCCTGTATCACCAATAGAAATCAAATAAAACCTCATCAATCCTTGCCATGCTGAGAAGTTGTCCTTGTTAAGTCTTGGAATTTCCCTTTTGTAAGACATCCTGATCTTTAGCTTAGATCCTTGAAATATTTTCCTGTAAGCACCAAAAGCTCTGATACCAATTGTTGGAATTAAAGGTAGAGTAACTGAGAAGGGGGGGGGGGGGGGAGAGAGGGGGTGAATCAGTTACTCACAAAAATTAATCCATAGATCCCTTAGATGTCTTAAAGATCTAGTTACTGTTGATACTCGGTAAAAATAACAAAAATGCTGTAACTCAATAAATTAAACTGTTACTTATCTTCAAGCAAATATGCATGCAACTGAAAAAAAAATGAACACAAGAGACACCAGATTTAATGTGGAAACCCAATATGGAAAAAACCACCAAGTAACTAGTCACCAATTTTTCACTCTTCTGAAGTGAGCCCTTTTAGGAGCCAACCTTGTTAAAGGTTACAATACACACTGTTAGGTGTGACCCTGTTAGAGGATTTAATCACCCTGTTAGGAGTGGCCTTGCTAGAGGTCTTTAGAAAAATTCAACTAAATTGTCACCTTGTTAGAGGATTTACAAAATGGTTGTCAAAACCAACTCTGTTAAGAGATTTGAAATCACTGCTAAAATGGTTAGAAAGCAACAATGAATTGACCTAAATAAGATGCAACTGAATCTATAGATCTTTGTTAAACATCATTAGATCCTCCTTGATCAATTATAGATTCTGTCTTTTGCCTTGCTGACCTTCTGAGCTTTGTAGACACAGTCCTTTGCCTTGCTGACCTTCTAAGCTCGGTAGACACTATCCTTTGCCTTTCTGACCTTCTAAGCTTGGTAGACACTATCCTTTGCCTTGCTGACCTTCTGAGCTTGGTAGACACTATCTGATGATTGATATGACATCTCTGTGACATCAAAGACAACACATAATTGAGGATTTGGGGCTTCATTTTCATATCTCATCTTATTCATGACATCTCATTCTCAATACATTGAGGCATTCAAGGCAAGGAGTTCAATCATTCAAGCAAGCAAGAGATTTTTCTTCATGCATTCAAGGATTCTTTGTGGGCATTTCCTCTTAAAGATCTATCTTATTATTGGTCATCAAGGGAGGAGATATACATTGAGGCATTCATTATCTTCTTCATTTATGCACATTTACATCCATGGCTCCATGATTTGGTTATGATAGATCCATTTTAATTGTGGATATATCCTACATCCTTCATACTGAATTCAAGATCTACAACATACATCATGAAAAATCCATATTGACAAGGGTTTCTACAAGCAAGGTGAATATTACATTTTTAAATTATGGTTAATTCCTTAACCTAGGGCTTGACCAAGGCAAGCCCTCACCCAAAAAAACCCCTAAAACCCTTCCTTTTTTGTGTTGATTTGTAGGTTGGGAGTGAAAAGGATTACAAATATGGAACCTACTATTCACAAGATTTTTGGAGCCGTTAGTTGCAGATTACCAGACTATTCCAACTTGCTTGTAGGATGTCTTCAACAAGTTGACCTAGTCCTTCAATCTCAAATTTTGGGGAGATTTCTAGGTTTTGTTCCTTTTATCATTTTATTCCAGGATCCATAGACAAATATTCAAAAATAGTTTAGATCTATGAGTCTTGGAGAAAAAATATGTCTTCTTTTACACATTTCAAGGTGAGTCTTTTATATTTTATTTTATTTCATATCTTTACCCTAGATTTATATCTTAATTGGGCTAATTATCTTTACATAGCATTTAGATTTACTTCATAGAAATTAGTTTAATTTTACATTTACATTGTCTTATTAAGGGCCAAAGATGATACATTTCCTTGTATTATATTCCCTTTATAATTCAAATTTAGTATTAGCTCTATTATTTCTTTGAGTCTTAGCTAATATAATTTGGATCATATTTGAATGGCTTAGTGACCCTATAAATTGGAGGCCTATATCTTATTAAATTTCTTTCATTTTACCACTAAATAAGAGTTTGATCATGGATATGTATAGATGCTATACCTATGTTCACAGGATGTTATTTGGAGTATTGCATGAGTTACAAATGAATTTGTGAAGATCAGTCACAACGAAATACACTGAAAACTATTCACTAGTAAATCAACTATATCTATTAACCAAGATGGAATTTAGTTGAGTAAGCTTGAATTATGGTTGAAGTCATCTTTGTAATGATGTGTTCATGGTAGTAGAATCTAGAGTTCACTTGGAAAATTCCAGTAAAGGATAACATGTGATTTATTCACTATCAACCAAATTTTGGTTATATTATTTTGGGATGTGTAAATGTAATGTAATGTGTATTTTAATATCTTAGTGAGGTACTATATTAGTCATTATACATCAGGGAAGCCTCTAGGATAAATCAATCAGCTACTAGGACAAGGTATAAAGAAAATATGTTTCTTGGTTGCAAGTGTGACATTGTAAGTGTGATTATGTAATATTGTGATATATTGATGCTGAGGATGCAAATTTTATCAGAGCAGAGAAGAACATGATGATGAGATTTTGTTAAAAAATTCAAAGGAATTGCATTGGAAAAAAATTTGTTGTATTGGCCAGTCCACCCTTAGATATGCTATCCTAGAGATATGTTTTGTGTAACACTTTGAAGAAATTTGGACAATGGGTTTAGTTGACTTCCTATCATCTCCTAGCAGGGTTGGAATAGCTCCTAACAAGGTTGGAATCTTTTAATAAGGATTTAAATTATCCTAACAGGGACTCACATGTACTAATTACATGAAATTATCTCCTTACATGGTCATATCTGTTGGTGTAAATATGTATTTACTATTTACACTTACTTAAGTTTACTTAGGTTAATGCATTATTTTATTATTTTATTTTGTGACACACTTAGGAGTTTGCACACCTTTTTGAGTTGTCATGTTGACAATATAGAAGTATGCAACTCTATTTCAGCACATGGTGTCTACAACACTAGAGTTTGCATTATTCATTGAGTTGTCATGTTGACAACACATTCATTCACACTCCTTTTTAGCACATGTTGTCTACAACACTAATTTTCATAATACACCTTTGTAGGCTTATCTTCTCATCATCACACTTACTTCTATGCTTAATGGAGGATAACCCATATGTGGTGGACACGTGCCTGGTTGTATGACTTATCATGTAGCTGATTCTTAGGCATTCTAGATGCATCTCATAGGCCTTTATATACAGGCACTCCTAGCGTACTTTGAGGTATATTGAATTGAATACATTGTTATTTTGATCATACTCCTTTCTAGTCTATAGTTGTGCTTGTGTTTGAGTTCTTAGTTCCTAGGTGAATTTTTCCCTAAAGCAAATTCTTACATGGTATCAGAGCTTGGAGATTTTCTCTTCACATAGCCGTTTGAGACCATTGTTGCTTCAGCACCTTGGCTCAAATCTAGAGTACTGTAGAAATTGGGAGTGTTTAGAACTAGAACAAACCTTGCCATTGCATCTAGAATGTCGATTCAGTGCAAATCGGCTATAAAGTTGCCTACCCTAGGCCAAAGTCAACCGTGAGGCAAAATTAATTTGCAAATCGGCACCTAGAGGCCCCAATTTGCAATTTGGGTATGATCATTTTGCAGATCTAATTAATTATTTTTGGATCTATTATTTTATTTTTCTCTGCATTTTTTTGGATAGAATTTTCTATTTTTTTTGGCCAAGCGGCCCTATAGAGATTTTTTTTTTGCAGGAACCGGGTAGTGATACCTTAGCTACAACAAAGAATATTCCTTGTAAGCATTAGAATATTCCTTATTTATTTGGTGGTTTAATTCGGTGGCTTAATTCATTATACTGATCAAATATTCCTATTTCGGTGACATATTCTACAGAGTTCTATCCAAATTGCATCAACCGACGCACAACCCTCAATACACCACTAGGCTACCTCTTTGTTTTATTCATTCATGAACCTTCCTTATAAACCCTACCGTGTCTCCCTTGAACATGAATGTGGGATTAATTCCAATTCTTTGATTGTCAAAAATCAACTCTTCTCCCCCACAAACTCATCGCCAATGACTCTTCAAAATTCTGGCTCACTACACGTGTTTTAGCACTTAAAACATTTTTCGATGCCTTCTGTTCCCTTTCTCAGTGCTGCATATTCCTCATTGAATATTTTGATGATCACAAACAATAGTCTTTGGAAATTTGGCACTACCTTGCAAACTTTTTAGTGCCAGTTGTGATTCTAGCTGCTTCTGCTCGCCGATGCATGTCCAACACACCCACACAAACTTTGACGCCCATTGCACCCTGCTCCAGTTCGTAGAAAGAACTACCATGTGAGAGTCAAAGTTATAGTCAACTTGGTGCCACCTCTACAATGACCCCTCCATGTGGACTGATATACCTCCTACCACTTGGACATGTGGAGCCTAGTTAGTGCCTACTCGCCAGTACATGTCAGCTCTATGTAGGAGATACGACATGTCATTACTACCACCTAAGTAACACGTGGCTTGTTCATAGTGTGCCACATTAATTGGACCCCAACCTCTCACATGTTAGTATCCATACTTTTTCCACTTCATTGACCATATGGTTCAATCACTTGCCATGTCACCTAGGCCCTATTTTTTGCTGACATCAACATTTTACAAGGTTAAATTTGATGGTTGTCTAACCGTCAAAACTAGGCATTTATAACTATTGTGATGACTGTTTGATCATCAAATTTAAGCACACATTTTTTCTTCCAGACCCCTCTTCAGATTGCTTTTTGATTTGGTAGCTTGACTTTGTGAGGCCATAACTTGGTCATCCTGACTCCAAATCAGGTGTAATTTTTTTTTGAAATCGGGTAGAAATTCTTGAAATTTTTAGTGGTGGTGTTTTTTTCTAGTTTTGGTGCAAGGATTTTTTAGAAATTATATTTTATAGTGACTATATATATTCAATCCTTCATTTTGCAACTTCAAATGCTTTGTACGAGCTCATCTAGATATGAAAATAGGTTTCATTTTTTTGAAAGTGCATTATTTTTCATCTACTTTCTAGATCTGTAGATAGATTCTAGGGTTGTGTGGGCAAAAATCTCATTTTTAGAACTAGGTCTTTTTCTGCATTGTAATGCTTTGATTACTTTTCAAAATTGTTGTACATTTGAGCTACAATGCTTAGTGACAGATTTGGGACTCAAAAGGTAGTCGTAAAAAGCAAAACCAAATGTCCACTTTGTTCATTTTGACAAGCGGCCTCTTGTACACACACTACATATAAACACACACTATATATAAAGTGCCAAAAGAATCTTTTTTGGGGGGGTCTTTTGATTGAGTGAAAAGGAGGGGGGGTGTGTAGTGTGCTCTTGTGTCTCTCTTTTGTGCTATTTTTATTTTATTCATCATGGGTTCACTTAAATGTCCACTTCTAGCTTCATGTAATTATTCTACATGGAAAGATATTGCATGGAGTAGATTAATGGAAAATGGTTTAAGTCTTTATGCTGATGGTACAATCACAAAACCCACTGATGCTAAAGAACTCATTGATTGGCAAAAACAAGACCAACAAGCTTTAGGAATTATAAGTATTTGTGTACATAGAGATCTCTTCTTTCACATTGCCAATTTCAAGGAATCCAAACCTGCTTGGGACAAACTTGAATCATTGTATGGTAAGGTGGATGAGGAAAAGGGATTTTAGATTGAGGACGATCTACTTCTCTTGGATCCAAAGAACTTTGACACAATTCAAGATTACATCAACAAAGCCAATGAGCATAGGGCACTACTTAAAGATTGTGGAAATCCCATGAAGGATGACAAGTTGATTCATCACATCCTAAAGAGGCTACCTTTAGAGTATGCTTCATTTGTTTTGAGTTTTAATACTCATAGGTTAACCATGGGAAGTGCTTACTAGAAGCCTACATTTGATGCATTTGTACAAATGTTGATTGTTGAACAATCTCACTTGATAGATTTGGGACTTCTCACATCATCAAAGACCAAAGCATTGGTGGCTAGTAGTGAGCACCAATTAAGTCAAGGAGGGAAAAGTTCTAGCAAAAAGAAGAAGAAGCAGTGGAAGCAGAAATCACAATCTGAGACACAATAATCCTCCTCATAGCAAGGCAATTATTCTTCCAACAAGAAGGGAAGTAATGAAAAGAAGGACAAAATTTTTTGTGCATATTGCAAAAAGCCAAATCATGATGAGCATCATTGCAAGACTAAAAGAATTGATAAGTTGGAAAACCTACCTAAGAAGAACAAAATTCAAGTACTAGGTACTTCAAAGGATTCAACTCCAACCTCTTTGTAGGGAAATGGGTAAGCACTAATGGCAAATACAAGTTCTTCTTTAGAATGGATACTTGACTCTAGTGCCTCCTATCAAATGGGTTCTTCAAAGGGAGACTTTTCTTCATTGAAGTAGTCACAGGTACCACACATCTTCTTAGGAGATTATACCAAAATAGAAGTTGAAGGAAACAAACATGTGGAAATGGACAATGGAGAATTCAAAGATGTTCTCTATGTTCCAAACCCTAGCTCCAATCTCCTCTCAGTTTACCAAATCACTCACCTTGGAGATGGTCACGAAGTTGAGTTCCTTCTAGATTCAGTAATGGTGCAAAGTCTAAAAGATGATTCATTGGTTGCAATGGGGAAAGTCAATCATGACAAGAGGTTTTATTCCTTCTCCCACTTTGTGTCTAAGTCTCCTTCTCAAGCCTTGTTAACTCACTCTAATTCACAAATCAACTTATGTCATGAGCGGTTTGGTCATCTTGCCTTTCGCTATCTTCAACAGCTTTGCTCAAAACACATGGTCAAAGGTTTACCTAACATCAAATTTTCTAAGGGTGAGTGTTCATCATGTTTAATGGATATTTATCTTGAGAAGAAGTATGATAAAGGGAAGTCTTCAAGAGCTCTAGTGGTTCTTTAATTAGTTCACATGGTTTTAGTAGGTCCTTTTGCAATGACATCACTTTTCATGCTTCACATGGGTCTACTTCCTTCATCACAAGCATGAAGTGGTTGATAAGATTCAAGCCTTTAAGAGTCATCTTGAAAAAAAATTAAGCAAATCCATCAAGGTTCTACAGATGGGCAAGAAGCAGATATGTGAAAAGGAGACTTAAGGACTTTTGAAAACTTGAGGAAATTAATCTTCAAAATCCACTAGCATTCAGTCCGCACAAGATAGATGTTGTAAAACTAAGGATTAGAACTCTTAAGTCCATGGCAAGTTGCATGATTAAAGCCAAGTCTCTTGATCCTACACTTTAAGTTGAAGCCATTAGTAGTGCTACTCACATACTTAACAGGTCTCCTCATAATGTCCTAGATGGGAATATTCCTTTTGAAGCATGGTGTTGTTGGTATTAGGTTGTATTTGTCATTAGTGACAACACTTATTCAATTCTGAATGGCTATTGAGCTCATCACTTAGTCCAT
The DNA here is from genome assembly GCA_028749045.1 of Cupressus sempervirens. NCBI lineage: Eukaryota > Viridiplantae > Streptophyta > Pinopsida > Cupressales > Cupressaceae > Cupressus > Cupressus sempervirens. The sequence goes on from CM053787.1 coordinate 708,333,567, forward strand.
AGCATTTATCAAGCTTATAGTGTTTACTGAACAAATAATGGTCACTAAGCTTCGTAGTGTCTACCGAGTCATCAGTTTGTGTGAAATGAAGTCAATTTCTATTGAGTGATGGATGTGTAGTATTTACTAAGTGACAGAAAGGTAAACAAAGGATTCAATATTTACTGAGTGATTCTATATCTACCAAGTCTCCAATGGTTATCGATTTCCAAGCTACGTTGTGTGATTAGTATGGACTAAGCTTCTACTTCGAGTGTATGATGATATCGAGTAATGCAGTGGATGTCGAGTATCAGAAGGTCACCAAGTCAGCTTGAAGAGCCCGAGTTTTTCTACTATTTGGTTGACTCAGTAATATTTTGTTTACTTGGGTTTTAGTCAACCTTGTAATTCTAACTATTGAAATGGTATATATGTAATGTATTGCACCATTTTCAATTTATTATCTTGAGTATGTTAAGGAATGTACATGTAATGTTTTGAGAAGAGTGAATGCAAATCAGCAACAGAGCAAAGTATTCAACAAGGTCATTAAGGAGTAGCATAGACATATCAGTCACAAGAGGTGATCTATACTTCAAGATCTATTTAGTAATCAAGTTGTAAGTTAGATCTACTATTTCATCCTGACAGGTGAATCAATTTTCTAAATCCTTTAACAGGGTAGACTTAACAGTCTTTGTATAAATCTCTTAATAGAGTGCATACTTCATTGTATGTTTGTAAAAACTCTAACAAGGTGGACCTAGCAGTCCTAATTGCTCTTAACAGGGCAGATCAATAGAAGTGATCAATGTAAGCCCTAATAGGCCAACTTTATACTGTAGTAGTGAAGTTTTGTGGGCATCATCCCCACCCCAGTTTTACTTTCTATTTGGAAGGTTTTTGGGTCACCAAAATATTATGTTCATGTGTTATGAATGTTTATCTTTTCTCATGCATGTAGTAGATTAGAAGAATGAATGGTGAATGATTTATATGGTTAAGTGCTGAATTGATTTAAAGTTTTTGAGATTACTGATTCACCCCTCCCCTATCAGTAACCTAGCTAGTCTTGATTATTTCCAACAATTGGTATCAAAACTTTGTAGTTCTTAGGATAAAGTTTGATAGCTTGAGCAAAGATCAAGGACAACGGAGATATTCAGACTTGACAAAGCTATTAAGAATGAGAAGCTAGATCTGGGAATGGCCATAGCTCAACTCAAGGAAGAAAAATAGTATCTTTCCCAATCCCTGAAAAGAAGGAACTTGCAAGACAAATGAATGACCATTAGTACGTTGAAGAAAAGATTGAAGAATTTTTCCCATCAAGCAGTTCAGATGAAGCTAATGAGACAATCAAAGAACTCCTAGCAAAGAATGGCTCTCTGCAAGAAGAGGTAAGAAAATTGAAAAGAGAACAAGAACTTCAGTCAATAAGAATGTGTGAAATCTTGCAACAAAGGAATAAGGCAAGGGAAGACTTGGAGGCAAGGAAAAATGCAAATCAAAATCAATCCCTTCAGCAAGAAGGTCTTATCAATCAGCTCTCCAATGCAAATGAAGAAATCATGAATCTAAGATTTGAAAATGAAAGCCTAAGGAATGATCTGATCACTGAAAGACAAATCAATGAGAGATTGAAAGCTCATCTAATCTCTAAAAAGAAACTCAATGAAAGGATGATGAAATCTCAAGTAGATATGGATCAATTGAATCAACAAAGTAAGCAGAATCTTCATAGGCAAAAAGGTAAAGTAGGACTTGGTTACAAAAAAGAAGGTGACTCTTCCAAACAAGGTGCCCTAAGGAATCAAAGACCTACTTGCAATCATTTTGGTAAGTTATTTCATACATCAAACAAATGTTGGAGCAATGGAAATAAAAAATTCAATGGAAAATGCTACAATTGTAGTAAACATGGTCATAAAGCTAATGAGTGCAAGGAGAAACCAAAATTTGAAGATAAATGTTACAAATGCAAGAAATAAGGTCACAAGGCATCTAAATGCACATCCAAACCATTCAATCCAACTGAACAAATTGTCAAAGCAATATTTGGTTGGGATTACAATACTTGGTGTAGATGTCACTATTGTGGAGAATATGGACACATTGGCATAGACTGCATAAGGCATCACTTAAGAGAAAGAGATTCAATAGTAAGATGTTATACATGCACTGAAATTGGTCATATAGCTAAAAACTACATGAACATAGGAAGAATTGAAGATAAGAAGAAAGCTAAAGTTGATAACATCAAGAAGCAGATGAGACAGCAGTGGATTCCTAAATCTATGAAGTAGAATAGTTCAAATGATGGAAATGTCACTCAAGAAGTGGGTGACTCCACCATTTCCAATTAGATTCTTTGAAGGAGGGACTGGAACTGTATCTTCAAGCTATATCTCGAGTAGTTCCAAATGAAAGAAAGTAGAAGATCCAAATTAGTATTTTAGATACAAAAGGATCACATGAGATCAGTTCATACCGAGTAAGTTTAGTCACAGACTCAACCAAGCTAGGTCAGGAGCAATGTAAGCTTGTTTGATCGCTGAGTCACAAGTTTTTACTAAGCTAGTAAGTGGATGACAATCTGTCACGCACTATGTTAGTATGGTACCTAGCATTAATGGTGAATTTTCATCAAAAAGGGTAAAATTTAACTTCATTTTTCATCGCATCTTCAGTATTCACAGACCTAAGAGATTTCCAAGTGCACATAAGCAATTCCAAGCGATTTCGAGTGAATTTCCAGTGAAAAATTTGTTTGAAAATTTCCATCACTTCTCAAGAAATGATGGCATCTGAAAGAAACAACAATAACAAGGCAAAAAGGATTTCAAAAATGTTGGTTAAGGGTGTGGAGTGGAAAGCGCCAAATTTCAAACTAGTTCTAGCAGTTGCAGAGGCACTTAACCCTAATGGTGCGCAATCTCAAATTCCACCAAAGGTACTTTTGATTAATGATATATGCACTCATTTTAAGTGTTCTATTTAGGATATAGGAAGCCTAGAAATGGATAATTCTTTAGAGGAAATGCGTGTTGATGGTTCACTTAAACCTGAGCATAAGCATCTTGAAACAAAAGGATTGACCCATATCACACACCTGCCAAGGAGTTTTTAGATAAAATGGATTAGATATATTCTTAGTCAAGTACATAATGGTCAATTATGGTTAGATCAGCCCATGTTGATAACCAAAAAGATTATTCATAAGATTACTGGTCTTCCCGTGCTAAACAAAGAAAAATCTACCAAAACCCTAGGTCGGGATGAACTCCAGAAGAAAACCCTAGCTGAGTGGGATGGTAGAGGCTTGAAAATTAGCACTATTTTTGATGTGGAGTTAAGGTTTTCTATTCATGTAATTGCCCATAAGATTTATAGCTCTAGCCATTTAAACAACATGCCATGTGAAGCAATGGACTTAGCATTTAAGGTTGTAAAGAAAAATATGGAATTTGACTTGTCAGAGTTACTACTAAAGCAATTAAACAAGAATATGGATAGCATCCAAACATCAAAGAACAACCCTTGTAAATTTGGTTCTTTGTTGACGTGTCTTTTCTTTTATGTGCAAATTTTTTTCCCATCTAAAGGTTCTGTTGTGTGGAGAAAGGATGTTCCTATTTTATATCAGATAAATGAGTTTATTGCAAAAATGGGTGTAAACTTTGATAGCACAATGGACAATTATTTTGAAGATTTCAAGGAAAGGATAAATAACAAGTTTAGGATTCCTCCTAAACTTGTTAAGGATTATAAAGATGATGTGTGTTTCATGGTTGACTATGATAAAGTATACATTTAGGTAGTCAGGCCTTGAGTTTCATGGGTGAAACCTCTCCCTTATGATGTCAATATTGATGAAACCAGGTACATTATTGAAGCACTGGTAAATGAGCCTGTAGATCCCAAGCAACCAATTTTTGGCACATATGATGAGGCAAAAGCCAGAATTGAACTAGAAATCAAGCTACCTCAAGCAATCAGCAAAGGCAAGAGGAAAATAGTAAAGATGAAAACTGCCACTGGCCCTCTAATGCTTACCAAGGGAAAAGGAGAGGATGAAGAAGAAGAAGAAGGAGAAGAGCAAGAATTAGAGAAGGAGGCAGAGCCAACCAAGAAGAAAGGGAGGGTAATCATTACTAAACCTGCAAAGGCCTCCATAGCTATTGTCACTAGGAGATCAAAAGGAAAAGGCAAAAGTGAAGTTGTGCTTAGCAAGCCCCCACTTACCTTCTAGGAAAGACTGAAATAGATGGAAGAAGGAGATGGCATCACAAACTTCAAGGCTCTAAAGTTTTAATCAAGGAATGATGCCGAGAAGATGTAAATTAAGGAGCTGGTACTCACCAAAATGGGAAAATGGAAGTATTCCTCGGACCAGATTGCTCCTCAAATCTCAAAAGAATTGTTAGTGAGATTGCAGCCAAGGTGGGAATCAACTACACAAATAGCTAAAGATATTTATGAACAATCCTTGAAGAAATTATTGCCTAAACTTATAGATGCAAAAGTGAAGGTAGCCATGAAAAATAATGAAGGTAAAATGATGATCAAATTCCACACATGTTTGATTTGATCAAAGATATTGAGTATGCTGTTAGAGATGCAACAACCATGTGGAAGAATATCTATCATCTACATAAGCCTAGTGATGATCTAGTGGAGATCAAGGATGATGATGATGACAGTGATGGTGATGAAGAGGATAACACTCCATGTGTTACATTTGATGTTGAAGATTATTAGGCACTAAGGGTTGATGCTGAAGAGAAAGAGGAGGAAGTTGAAGAGGCAGACAAGAAAGAAGATGAAGAAGATGATCCAATGAAGATTGCAGAAAAAGTCATTGCTTTCCTTCCTCACTCTCCACCTAAGCCAGTAACATCATCAGGGTTGGAGTTAGCTTCAACAGGAATGATTGCAACCACATCAGAAATATCATTTGCACTTGCTACCTCACAACTCTAGGTATCTACAATGGAAGTGTCTACTACTTCATCTATTGAGCTGCAACCCTCTTCATCAGCTCCTGAGAAATCTACTTCAGTGATATGCACAACTGCCAGTTCTCCAATTGTGTCAACTTCTACTATAGCTTGTTCAGTAAGTTTGCCAACATGTTCTACAATTTTGTGAACTACAACTTTAACAACACCAGTTTTTGTTCCAGTTAGCTCTTCAATTGTAAATATTCTAGTTTGTACATTACCTATTGGTACTTCATTTTTGGGAAGCACATCAATTTTGGATATAGCTAGTACTTCTTTCAATTTTCCTTTAGTTGGATCAATTCAAGTTTTTACTGCTAGTCCAACTACTTCTACTATTGTTTCCATTTCTAAGTCCAAGGAAGTAAGCACAGAAGTAAAACCAAAGACTCCTCTAAAACTTCTGCTTATTGGCAAAGCAATTGATGAAGACATAGACTTGGACAAAGAAATTGTTATTCCTAAGATAGATCTAGATACTACCATAGCTAATGAAATGAGACTGGTCAATCAGCTTTTAGAGCAAAAGGCAAGGCAGATACAACTTAGAGATGAGAAAGACAGAGAATTTACAATAATTGAGAATGCCTAAAACATAATTACTAAGGCTATAGGTGTTGAAGTTGATTCATCTCAACACATTTTGTTACAATTAGAAGAGGTTGTGAATAAGTTCAATGAGGACACCTCTAGCCAAGAGAAGCTCATTGAGAAGGCAAAAAAGAAATTTAACAATAAGGTGCTTGAGCACATTGCTCACCACATTGCAATAAATCAGGTAGAGTTATCTACAATTTTGAGCAACCTTGAACAATCCTTCACAAATGTAACATCACTTTTTGGAAAGCTTTGTGATGTTACTGAGTATACTAAGGAGATAAAGGAGAAATTAAATAAGATTGATGTGGACATGAAGGCTAGTGCTCAAAGGTTAAAACTTGATCCTAGTTCAAGCTCATCACATCATGTGAAGGTGAAACTTTTGCCAGAAATGCAGGCAGAGTTAAGTAGAGAGGAAGCTAGGATAAGGTCTACATTGATTGATATCCAAAATATGATCCTTTGAGTTATGGACCCAATGTAGAAACATATTGCATATTCAAAAACATTGGTCCAAGATAACAATTTTTCAATAGAAGATCATACGATTGAACTTTCTACAAAAGTTCAAGTGGCACTCTCCACCTGCAAAATTTTGCAAGATAATTGGGATAAGACATTGGCTCTTATTCTCAAGGTACACTTTGAATTTCTTGCACATTTTGATGTCTCTAGTTGAATATTTTGCATATCTCTTTGGCAATATTGTCAAAAATGGGGAGTATGAGATAATAAGAACAGGGGGAGTAAAGAGATAGTAAGAGACTTGTGGAGAAATAAGGGAGAAAAATAGATTGATATATGTATAGATAAAAGCTATGTATATATTATGCCATATGTATGGGGGAGATATGTAAGATATGTATATTCAACAGCTTTATAAAGATCAATTTTGAAAAATTAAAAATCAGTATGTTAGTGTACATAAGTTTTGCCTCATAAGTGTTTTTGTTACTAATGCCAAAGGGGGAGATTGTTGGCATTATGTTGTATTTTTCATTAGTGACAACACTTATTCTATTCTAAATGGCTACCGAACTCATCACTCAGTCCACCATGTTTACCAAGCTTACAATATTTACCAAATAGATAGTGGTCACCGAGCTTCATAGTGTCTATCGAGTCATTAGTTTGTGTGATATGAAGTTAGTTTCTATTGAGTGATGGATGTGTAGTGTTTTTTGAATGACAGAAAGGTAAAAAAAGGATTCAATATTTACCGAGTGACACTATATCTACCGAGTCTCCAATGGTTACTGAGTTCCAAGCTATGTTGTGTGATTAGTATGGACTGAGCTTCTACTTCTACTGAGTGCATGACGATGCTAAGTAATGTAGTGGATGCCAAGTATCAGAAGGTCACCAAGTTAGCTTGAAGAGCCCGAGTTTTTCTATTGTTTAGCCGACTCAGTAATATTTTGTTTACTTGTGTTTTAGCCGAACTTGCAATTGTAAATATTGAAATGGTATATATGTAATGTATTGCACCATTTGCAATGTATTATCATGAGTATGTTAACAAATGGACATGTATTATTTTGAGAAGAGTGAACGTGAATCAGCAGCAGAGCAGAGTATTCAACAAGGTCATTAAGGAATAGCAAAGATATATCAGTCATAAGAGGTGATCTAGACTCCAAGATCTATTCAGAAATCAAGTTGTAAGTCAAATCTACTATTTAATCTTGACAGGTGAATCAATTTTCTAAATCTTTTAATAGGGTAGACTTAACAGTCTTTGTATAAATCTCTTAACAGAGTGCATACTTCATTGTATGTTTGTAAAACCTTTAACAAGGTGGACCTAGCAGTCATAATTGCTCTTAATAGGGCAGATCATTAGAAGTGGTCAATGTAAGCCCTAACATGCCAACTTTATACTACAGTAGTGAAGTTTTGTGGGTACCATCCCCATCGCAATTTTACTTTCTGTTTGGAAGGTTTCTGGGTCACCAAAATATTGTGTTCATGTGTTATGAATGTTTATCTTTTCTCATGCATGTAGTAGATTAGAAGAATGAATGGTGAATGATTTATATGGTTACGTGCTAAATTGATTTAAAGTTTTTGAGGTTACTGATTCACCCCTCCCCTATCAGTAACCTAGCTAGTCTTGATTATTTCCAACAGGTGTGGTAGAAAAATAATTGTGAGTCATTTCAGAGTCTTTGGTTGTCTAGCATGGGAAAACCTATCTTCCAGGGGATGTAAGGCACTAGCACCTAGGCCTTATACTTTCATCAGATATGAAGATGGTGCTAAGACATACAAACTTATGAATCCTGAGACTCATGAGATCTTTGTGGAGAAGGATGTTCACTTTGAGGAAAGCTCACCTAGCTTATCTTCTAATCCTCTTCGCACTTCATATACTGTGGAAACTGATAGTGACACCAGCGATAGTACTTCAATAGATTTAGACATGCGGGGTTCTATTGACAGTTACAGTGAGAGGTCACGACACTAGTCTAGTTCACATGCATATATTGCCACAGTGATAGGTCTAGCATAGCAGGGTACACATCATCTTCTAGTTTTAAAAAGTTGATGACTACATGATTGACATTGGAGGTTTGTTCATGGAGTCACACACTATAGATTTGGGAGACAACTTAGATGATTTGCATCTTCTCTTTGATGAAGATGATCCTTCTACAGTTGTTGTGAGGGCTCACTCTGACCCTCATGTCCATTCTCTACATGATCGATCTTTACAGGTTGGCGTGATTGTGGATCCTTATGTACAACAACTATCAAAGGTCTCTTTATTAGTTGAGGAGATAGATGGTTCATTGGAACAGGTTCAACAGACATCCTTTCCAGATCTGCATTCATTCTTTTTAGCATAGTTGGAAGGAGCAAACATCAACATCAACACAAGGAAACTTGAGTAGGTTTCAGGGCCACTATACATCTTCAGGATTGTACCTTTGCCTTTGTTTCTTCCAAAGGGGAGGAACATCATTCTGCACTCTTGGACTACCTTCTTCCTTGGAGTAGCACTCACTAGTCGATATTCTTCATTGGGGGGAGGGACTACCTTGTCTCTCTTCCTCTTCTTTCTTATGGGGGAGACTTTTTCCTCTTATGAGGATTTGTTCTTCTCATTCTTCACTATTGTATATACTATGTATGTCATAATGGGGGGGTCTTGATTACTCCATCCATCCACGCATCTTTCTTTTCATCTCTCTTTTTGGAGGAGGGTTTTTCGCATGAGATTTTCCCTCTTTCTTTGCTTTATGAGAGATTGTATTTTCATTATGTACATGGGTACCTAACATGGCCTAGTAGTTGGGACCCATTCTGCATTTTATCCTAGTTTTGTAAGCTTAAGGGCATTCCCCTAAGTTGCACTTAAGGGGGGATGTTGGTGTAAATATTATTTACTATTTATACTTACTTATGTTGACTTAGGTTAATGCATTATTATATTATATTACATTGTTTTATTATTTTATTTTGTGAGAGACTTAGGAGTTTGTGCTCCGTATTGAGTTGTCATGTTGACAACACAGTTATTCACACTCCCTTTTAGCACATGTTGTCTACACTGATTTGTGTGATACACCTTTGTAGGCTTATCCTCTCATCATTGCATTTACTTCCATGCTTAATGGAGGATAACCCATGTCTGGTGGACATGTGCCTAGTTGTATGACTTATCATGTTGCTGATTCTTAAGCATTCTAGATGCATCTCAGAGGCCTTTATATACAGGCACTCCTAGTGTACTTTGAGGTATATTGAATTGAATACATTGTTATTCTAATCATACTCCTTTCTAGTCTATAGTTGTTCTTGTGTTTGAGTTCTTAGTTTTTGGGTGAATTTTACCCTAAGGAAAATTCTTATAATATCCTTTTGTAAGGAATTTTTATATTACTACATCATCTTGTGGGCATCATTCCCATATGAGTTTTACCTCTAATCAAGGGCTTCGATAGTTAATAAATATTTTGTTTTTGTACAAGTTTCTTATCTTATGGTTGTTACATACATTTGTTACTAGAATTCAATTTAATAAGATTAATTTAAGTTTTTTAAGCACACAACTAATTCAGCCCTCCTCTCAGTGATGTTAGTGGACTTTACTTTCTAACAAGTGTGTCAGACCTTAGATATTTTATGAGAAAGAATGGGCTTTTAGAAATTGATCTCCCTATCTAGGTCTTCCCTTGGGCAATTGACATTAAATATGAGGACACCATCCTTGTTATGCTTGATTAGCTATTAATTTATACTAATTGGGACACATGGTTTAACTCTTTTCTAAAAGTATTTTTGTACACTATTTTGAACCATTGCCACATCCTCCTACAATGGATCCCTATAATCCATAAGGTTTTATTCTCTTTAGATATAAAATAATCTGGAACCTTTACCCTACTTTAACAATTTTATTATCCAAGGCTATAACATGTTAATCTAAGGGATTGAAATGTTAAGGGTTTCCCAAAAGTTGAAAATAAATAAAGAAATTCTTGGTTCTTAGAATAGGATGGTGTTTGGGGATATTTTTGACTTGAAGGAAATCTATGCAAATCTCAAAGAATTCCAAGATTCAATGGCTAATGTATTTAGGTATTAGGAAACTTCCACTAAGGAGGATAATCTCATGAGGTTATGGAAAGCAATATTAATTAGGGAAGAAATATGCTAGAAGCAATGATCCCAAGTTCAATGGTTTAAAAAATAGGAGAGTAACTTTGCATTCTTCCATAAATTAGCCTACAAGCATAGAAAATAGAACATTATCCAGGGATTTTAGGATGAATAAAATCTATCAATCACAGATGGTACTAAGTTGGAAGAGATGGTTATGAATCACTCTCACAATGCTTTCAAGGATAAGATTGGAAAAATAAGGTACATGAAAGATAAACTCATTCAATGTCTTCTCACTTGGTCACACAAAATGAAAATACTTGAATCCTCACCTGACTCACTAAGGAATAAATTAAAAATGTTTCTTTCTCCATGGGAGACTACAATTCCCTTGGCCTTGATGGCTTCCCCTCAATGTTACACTATCAAATATGATGTTGTAATGGATAATGGGGACTTCCTATAGATCTTGTAAAATCCTTGAACTATATGTACCTATTCCTTGTCCCCAAAGTTGCAAAGTTGAAACACATCTCTAATTTTAGGTCAATTAGCCTCTACAATATGTTATTTAATATTTTCTCCAAAATATTAGTCAATTCTTTAAATCCCACTTTAACTTCATTATTAAAATCAACCAGAATGATTTTGTCCGTGGCCTCCATATTATTAATGTAATCACTTCTACCCGTGATATTATTTACTTGATGGATAATAAAAAAAGGAATGCATGTGACTTTAAATTTAGATATTTCTAAGGTTTACAATAGATTAAGATGAGACTTTATGCATCGAATCCTCTTTAAATTTAGATTTGATTATGCATTTATGAAGACTATTAAAACTTGTACCGAATATTTGATATTTTTGGTAATGGTTAATAGGTCTCATAGGAGCCTCTTTAGGATATAGAGGGAGATCAAGTAGGGGAACCCTCTCTTTCCTTACCTTTTCATTATCCTTGTTGAGATTTTAGGGAGGAATTTCCTTAATATTATTGAAGAAGGCCACATCCAAGGGGATAAGATTAATTTTACTATCTTTGTGATGGTGATTCATGATTTTGTAGATGATCTCATCCTCTTTAGGAGGGATTTGAGGCTTTTTCTTTGGAAAGTATGATATTGCTTTAAGACAATAAATAAATTATGAGAAAATCAATTTTTATTTTGTCAATACCAATGAGGACCTCCAAAATAAAATATGTAGAATCCTTTGTTGTAGGGTTGTAGCTTACCAAGAGTATATCTTGGCCCCATTTTGTCTATAAAAGAGGTATGACCTTGATTTTTAGGCTCCATTTTGGAGAACCTACAAAGGAATATGATAGTCTAGAATAGTAAATTCCTTAGCATTGATGGTAAAGTGTAGCTACTATGGGCTTTCCACCAAGATATTTTGATTTAGTTTCTTTCAATTTTTCAAATATCTTGGACCATGACCTCTAAGGTTGAGCCTAATAAAAAATCCTCAATATGGAATGGTATAGAAGAGAAAAGGATAAATTCTCTAGTTAAATGATAGAAAGTCTACAAACTAAAAGAATTGGGGGGTATAGGCTTAAGAAGAGTACCTCATTTGAATAAGAACCTCATTTCTAAGGTTAGTTGGAATTTGGCTTAATGCTCTAAAAAATGGTGCAAAATCATGTGTGCTAAATATTTGAACAATGAGAATTTTGTGGATAATCTTTTTTGTCCATCAATTCCTTCAAGATTGAAAATTTGGAATGATATGGCTAGAGGCAAAAACATATTACATAATGGTATAATATGAATCATGGTGGATGGAAAATATATTGAATTTTGGGAGGAGTGGTGGCTTATGTATTATCCTCTTAGTGCCAATAATCATCTTAAGAACTTATAGAGATTTATTTCTACCCACTGTGTTAAAATGGTATTTGATTATATTTCTTCCACCAATTCTTGGAAAGATCTTACCCAATGTTGTACATCTCATCCTAATCTAAAATTTCTTGCCAAAGATCTATATAAGGCTATCCAACAAGTAAGGTAACCACTCTTCCTTGTCATGATAGATTTTTTTGTAAATTGAGTCCTTCATGGAAATTCTCCAAGAAGGTATCCTATATGTAAATTATTGGCGACAAAAAACCTCTTGAATGGTTTAAGGAGGTGTGGAACCCTCAATTAATCCTCAAGATAAATTTATTCTAGTGGGAGATAATTCATAATAATATCCTAACCTAGGATAATCTTATTAGGAGGGGATTCAAATTCCCTAATAGATGTGTTTTATGCAAAGGAATGAAGAATTATTGGTTCATATGATGATTCATGTGGCTTTTCTAAAAAAAATTCGTAAGAGCTCCCCATTAAAATGGATTTATCTTGGGTTTCCAATAATGATATAAAAACTCTCACTAGAGGGGAAAGGTCATTTCCACAACTTGGTAATATCCTTGCTCTAGAGATAGATTCCTTGACACCTTACTTAGAGTATATAGAAATAAAGGAACAATAGGATATTTTTGGAGATGGTGAGTACCACTTAGGAGGCATATGATTCCTCTTATAGAAGGATAAATGTTAATATTTTGGTCACCAAAACTATTTTTTTCTACTCACGAGGATATGATAGCCAGAAGTTGGGAGCTTCTTGATAGATATTCAAAGTTTGATAAAACAAAAAAAATTCTAAGAAAAAATAATATCTAGAAGGCTCCTAGACAAGGGTGACTCAAATTAAATTTTGATACTGCAACTCAAAAGAAAAAAGCTATAATTGGAAGCATAATTATATATGGGTGTGCTAAGTTGTCCTATCTTATATTGAGAATATTAATAGTGACACAAATAAAATTGTTGAAGGCTTGGCTTTGTTAATGGGTACGAGTTTTTCCTTATCCTTTTCTATTAAAACTATTATTATTTAAGGGGATGGCCTCCTTGTTATTAATATTGTCAAAGGTAAACATGTCCTAAATTGGTCTCTTTCAAACATAGTTGCAAATATTAAAACTCTTCTTGTAGGAATGGAAATGATATAAATTAGCAATATTTTTAGAGAAGGTAACCAAATTGTAGACATTGTGGTTACTCTTGGTTTGGAAAAGGTTGGTGATAAATATTTGTGGAGAACAAATGATGTTCTTCCACTGGTTAATTCGATCATAGAGAAGTATAAAATCTCATTATACTTGATAGGGATGGTTTCATACATGTCATAGTGGTTCTCTTCCTTATATTACCCACCTTAGAAGGATTATTTGGTACATTATGTTTTCTAACTATCCTCCTACAATTCTATATATCTGCAAAGTATAAAATTGTATAGCTAAACATTGGGGTAGTTTTTACCCCATTAAGGTCACTAAGTGAGACATCACTTTCTCAAAGGGGAAGCTTGAACACTATACTTTGTATTCAAAATTAGGTAACCATCGGGTGGAAACACTTACCTCTAAATTGAGATTTTAAAAGTCTTCTTGATATGCTACAACAATTTTGTTAGAAGTGACATAACTTCCAACCAAAGTCATCTTTAGAATTAAGAATGGAACAAAATTTTAGGCTACCTTATGCTAGGAGAAATAAGAAGGACCTAGGTAAAGGCATAATGATTTAAGAGTGGTAGAATGTAATTGACAATATAGATGTGGATTGTCAAGATGAAAGAAACAAAATAGATATAGTTTGGTAAGTGGATGAAGGGTCGATGAACAATAGAAATCAAAGGGGAAGTAGGTATCCTATGACCCAATAATTGTATGACTCTCTATATGGGCTATGTCAATGTTCACATTACGACTAACAATGGACCAAATACTAAATAAGATGCTCATTTCTCTAACAATTTCCAAAATAATGATCTTGAAGGAGGGGAAGAGGGTGAATCTAACAGATCCAAGACTTTTTTCTTTGGATGCACTAATTTGACCTATGAGATCAAAGACCTATAGGTGAGGGTAAAATAATTGCAACATTAAATCAATAGCATGAAAGATAAAAGAGGGAAATCATAAATATAAATGGCCTTTTTCACCTACTATAGTTAGTGGTCATGAGATAAACACCACTACTTTCACTCTTTTCCATCAAAGATTTGGTCTCCTATGGATTAGACCCATTAAAATTACCTAAGGAAGATTGGGAGAAGATTGGAGACCCGTCCCCATTCTCCCCCCCACCCCCGCCCCCCCCAACTCCCAAAAAGAAAAAAAAATGAATAAGGAATTTTATTTATGCTTATTAGAGGTACTGAAACACCTTTAGGCGTCTACCTTCTTCCTGAAGGGTTTTTGTTTTGTGAGTTATTTAACAACCCTTTGTTGTTGTTGGTTTAAGATTTCTTCTCCTAGATCTCTCGTGTATGTATTGCCTCTAGAAGCTATTTAACTTTGTCATCTTGTTGTAAGGGGAACCACCCTAGTATCTTGTTGGTTTTTAATAAAAAATACTTGTTCTGATTTTATGATAACTATATTTATATATATTTTTGAATGATCTATCAGTATGATTAAAAATAATATGTTTCTACAATAGTTATAGTACCATATCATATTGTATAGTGTTATATTATATTATATTAAAGTTTTTTTAAGACTAATTTTATTTATTTAAAGTAATTATATAATAATTATATATTGTCATGCACTTAATAAAATTCACACATTCAATATTTAAAAAATTCATATAATATCAATATTATATTTATAGTTTTCATTGCATGTTTATGCAAATACATCTATTTACTTTCATGGTAAAATTAGAAGAATTTTATCTATTTAAACTATCTATGCTTTTCATCCTAAATAGTTGTTTCATTTTCTTATAATTTATACAGTTATATAAATATTTTGATTAATCTATAATTATGATTTAAACATAAATATTTTTACACTATTAATTTTGTATTAGACTATATTATATTATATCATCTCATCTACCTATAAGTTCATAAAAAAAAACTTTATTACAATACTAAATTTTATCAAATACTATAAGGAAAGTACTCGTCATAATGTCACACTTGTTTTAAATGGTATGAATGATAATATGAAATTAATATAGTTATGGACTAGTATGCTTTAATACACACATTGGTTTGAAGGATTTGAAATCGTTCCCTTTGCAACATGGTTAAACAAAATCCCACTAAATTTTAGATGATGAAAGAATGTAACTCAATCAATAAAATGGGGTTGATGATGATGAATATGATGAAGGTAAATAACACAAGTAGGCATTCTATGACACATAAAAGAATGAAGATAGAATAATAGAATATCTGGAGGAGGATATCACAAGTTGAAAGTGTCAAGAGGGAAGGTGTTGGTTTTACCTTGAAAAATTCTTAGATGAAGATAAATAATAGGAAAGGGCATTTGTTTACTATTGAGCTATCATTTTGCATGATTCTTAATGGTAGGAATCCTTTTAGACTCCTCTCTTTGAAAAGTCAATCTTGGGGATCAACTCCAAGGTTCTGGGTGATCTTGTGAGCTACTGGAATTTGGTCAATTGAAGATAAATGTGAGTGTTCATGAGGAGGCCTTTACCGGTTTTGATTACTTTGGATAAGATGTAAAATCTATTTTCTGCTTCAAAAGAATAAAACACACAAAATAACTATATTTTTAATAAACCTTCATAATCCACATAATCCTTCATGACATGTAATAAAATTAAATTCCCTTGAATGATTAAAACACCTTTCTCCGCAAAACTTTACCACCATTGCTGATAGGCATTAAAAAATGGGTCCAACTGAACCGCTCTGTTATCCCTTCTCTGAATTGCTCCATTTAGAGTTTCTTTAGGGTTAGCAGGATCTAATGGGCCAAAAAATTCACTCAAATATCCATTTAGGATTTCATTCTATCGTATCCAAGCTTCTAAACACCTCCTTCATCCCTATTGTTACCATTAGCTTTGTAGTTTCCAAGGTTGGCTTCCCAAGCATAACCATCTAGATCTGATAGTCCCTAGGAGTTAGTTCTTCAACATTTGATTCTGGAGGTGGGATAGCTACATGAGAAAATAAGTCCTAGCTCTGATCACTCATGATGAAGGCTAATGTGCTTGCATCCTTTGGTGGTGAATCAGGCTTCCTCAGAACTTCTATCAATTCCATTCTATCCTCCTCTTTAGTGGTGAACTATTGCTTCTTGTTTCTTCTCACTTCTTTTCCAAGCCACCTTGGAATATGCTGCATCAAGGATTTTCCTTTAGAGGATGAAGGAGTTTTTTTGTAATGTCTTTCCCCTTATCACTCATTTCTAGAGTCTTCTCCTTCTGTGAGGGATACACACTAGGAGTTTTTGTTTCTATGGAGTCCACAGTCCTCACCTATGTGTCCTGAGAAGTTTACTATGGCTATTCACCTTCTTGTAATTCTTCTGATACTTCCTCGGTGGATACTTGTTGTGGCTCTTCTTGATTTTTTTCTTGGACTTGTTCAATTTTTATACCTGGAGGAAGAGGGGTAGCCAATCCCTTTTTTACACAAAATGTGACTTGCAGCTGGGATTTTGGAACTATCTTAGGTCCTTGTGATTTAGGGGGAATTTGAGTCTAATCCTCATGTTGAGGTTGATTGGTGGGTGTGTCTTTGATCTTTTTCTCAACCAACTTAGTACCCATGGGCATAAAGTCAAAATATGACATCTTAAAGACATTAGCGCCCTCCGCATCCTACTCATCTATCCAATGTTGCATTTCATCCTTTAATGTAGTGGTCTACGTGGGTTCATCAGGGATAAATGAAGGTGTGATTGTGGAACTTCTCCTTTGTTCTTGCTTTGTGGCTCTGCCTAGCCAAGTCCTCTGACTCAAAGGTAGATCATCCTCTTCATTCTCATCACCCTCTTCTTCTGCCTCTTCTGGAATAGGTTTAGGAATTGATGGGAAAGGGATTACTTTCATGATTTCCTTTTGCCTCCTCTTCAATAGAGTCTTAATGAGGCTTGCTTTGTTTTTTGAGGTGGGGAAACCTCTTGTATCTTAGTTTTTGTTTATTCTTGTCTTGGTTGCAACTAGCAGCACTAGGGGATTCTCCGGGGCTTGTGTAGCCAATACATTTTTTGGCCCCTATATATTTTCCTCTCCTTGCTATGGAGGTGCTATAATTTCTCCCTATTTAGGTTTAGCTTGTTGAGGAGAATTCCTCTTCCTCTTGCCCTTACCTTTACCCTTTTGAGCTCGATGGTAACCAATTGGCCTATCAAGCTGGTGCACCATTTCTAGCCTTACTAGTGACTAAGCTATAAATGTAGGGACAATGACTTTTTTCCTCTACCTTTGGCTAGATGGACTTGTGCATGAAAGATCATTGTCTTTGGAATTGGATCAAGTCTAAATGGTTTCTTGATCCAATCCTGTGTCAATTTGACGACGTGCCTTACCTTGTGATTAATATTTGAGTTTTCTTCTCTATTAATCTTGACATTCATAATAGGCCATTCACTAATTTTATCCCTGTTGAACAAAGGATCAAGCAACTCCTCCAAGTCTTGTTGCACAATCTTTAATGGAACCTTTATTTTCAAAGCCTTCTTTTCTAGATACAAAGTCATCTTACAATAATCCTTGATGCAGACATCATAGTCATTTGTCGCATTCATCCAATGATCTTCAATGGATTCTTCATGGTTAAATGCTTTGTCAACTAAGTATTGCACTCTCCCTATATTATCAAAATATAGTCGAGGAGAATTATACTCTTCCAAGGGATACTGATCCCATTAACACTCAAAAGATAGAATGTCTTGTCTCTGATCCACCTGAAAAGGTCCTATAGTCATAGGCCATGCCCAACATATCTTATGCCACTTTCGAACTATGTCATATGTGAACAAGAGTTTTTGGGAGATCTCCAGAAGGATGAGTGTATCATTGGGATATGTAGGGAGTTTTTTAGGGTTAATAGTTGTACTCGCTATCCTCAAATATGTGAATGTATAGAACTAGATGTAGTAGGCTCCAACTAGTGAAATCTGTGCAACATCCTCCTCTAATATTCTTTTTGCATAATCTCCTTCTATAAACTGAATTATGGTGAAGATGAAAGCATCATTCACAATTCTATATTCTTTGCTTTGCTCTGAAAGCCTCTTCTTCACCAGCTGAGGGTATACAATATATGGCCATGTGTTTGCATCCTGCATCTTGCCCCTTTTATAAAGCCCTAGATAATCTATGGCTCTCGTGTCTAACAAGTACACTGAGTATGATGTCATGTAGAATTTCCTATTGTTCTTTTCTGCCACCAACTGCTCACACAAATTCTAGCTATGAGTAGAAGCCCAATCTAGTGGCATCTTCACTTTCTTTATTATTTCAATAAAGTGCACCATGAAGATGTTCAAGTGTCCGGCCATCGAAAAACCCATTACCCCATTACCCAATGTCTTCTTTCATGTATCCTCTAGTCATGTCCACTTTGCAATTTTTCTTTCTCAAAGGAGTCTTCTCTATGAGGTACAATGATTGAATGATCTCAGAAGCCTCTACAATGTGTTCTTGGTGCCACCTCTCTGGTTGCCCATAGGTTAGCGTGTTGAATTAATTTTCCCTCGGGAGATGGAACACTTGCTCAATGTTCTTGGGTTAGAGATCTAGAATGATCTCTCCCATTATTCTCTTTACAACCCTCTCCTTGGGGACAAAATATTCTGCAAGTGTCTTAATAAGTTCTCAAGACTACATCGATATCGAGTGTGATGTTGCATTGACGAGCCCTGACCGGATTAGTGCAAAGATCATCTAAGATCTCTCCATTGGTTTGTTGCATATCTTTAAAAATTCTCCCAAATATGTATCCATAATCTCCAAATTATCATCTTGAGAGAATGATTTTGTCAAAATGCCCTAGAACTTAAACATTACTGGTTTTGGTGCCATTTTCTCGCCAAGGGAAGCTGAGGAAGACACCATTGTATTTGGAAAAAAAGACATTCATCAGTTTAGATTAAGAATAAAAATGATTAAAATAGCACCTAGTCCCATCCCCAAAAAAACCCTAAAATTTAGACACCTTGAAAACACAAAAAAAAACCCAATTAACCCTTAGAAAGCCAAATAGCGCACTTGGTGCACTTGATAGGTGTACCTAGTGTGCCCATTTTCTGAACAAAATTTCAAATTATGAGGTTCACATCAATGCACCTCATGGGGTGTGCTAATGTGCACCTCATTTTAACTTAGGAATTTTATTTTGTGTTTTGAGGATGCGCACCAGCGTACCTAGTGAGGTATGCTAGTGTGCACCCTAATTCCTATTAGGCTTAGTTTATTTTAAAGTTTTTGGCAATTTTTTCACAAGGTAAAAATGGTGTGCATCAACCCACCACTTTTCTTTGTCTTTTCATGTTTTTGTGTAGGTGGAGGGAGGAGGAGTCGCACCTGATAGGGTGCAGAGCTGCATGAATGAGGCTTGAAGGGTGATAAATGAAGACAAGGTGAGGAGGGAAGGGGACCCCTTGGGTTATATAGCTTGAGTGAATTTACACTTTTTTTGCTATATAGGTGCACATCATAAAAAGTGTGTCTCTTTTTTCATTCATTTGTTAGGTGCACCACGCACACCTAATTAGGTGTGCTAGTGCACCTTTTTATTTTGTTAAAAAGACTCCCAATCCTAAAAACTTTGAACTTCATCAATTGGGCTCTTTAGTCAAGACCCAAAAATGAACTAGGACACAAGATAAAACCTAAAAAGGACTTGGACCCCAGACTAGGGTTTGAAAAATTGAAAAAAATAAAGTAGGGGGTCCCTATTTCTGGACGAAATGGGGCGTACATTGTGAAACCACAACATTTACCAAATGGGGTGGTCTATGGTCTATAGAAATCAAAATTATCAATTGATGAGAGTATAAAATATGTATTATGGATGTACATAGTTATGGTGTGTAAATTCTTATGCCATGTTAGCAAAGTGAAAGGACCTTCAAGCACAATCCTAACAAGAGACTCAAACTAGGTCGACACAACACAAGGAAGGGTGCCAATACCAAATCCAAGTCCCTAATCAAGATATATACTTAGAGGATAATTTCTAATAAGGTATTTTCCATTATTATAATTATGTAAATTTATTTAAGTGATTTTTAAGTGCAAGTAAATTGACCAAATAAGATGTAAGCAATGAAAAATCTTGTATGAAAGAAAAGAGACATTCAATGATCATATTTGAAGCATCAATATAGAATTTATGAAATTTATAATATAATACAAAACTCAAGTTGAAGGTCAAAGAGGAGGATTCACTCATATTTATAAAACTACAATAAGAAACAATTGTAAATTAAAACTTTTCATGATTTAGGACCTATATACTAAGATCTATGGATTCTACAAATCTAGGGGCTAAAGCATAGGGACTAATTCCTTGGTCTAAGTTAATATAGGTCAAGAATAACCTAGGCAAGGGACAAGATCATCCCTTACCTATTTTATATGAGGTTCAAGGCTCCATATCTAAATCACCAACATGAACCCCTAGTCTCCAATTATTGATTCTGTAGCTATGAAACCTATAAATCTGTATGTACAATCAGGAAAATAGTATTTTTGAGGGAAAGAGGGAGTTTCCTCAATCAATCCCTAGTTGATAAATCAACCTCAAAGATATAGAGCATGTAAAAAACAAGACAAATGTAAGTATTTATCTCACTTTTAAAACCTTTATAGAAGGATTCAAATTGATTCTCTGCAAAGATGTGTTGATGCTTATAAGGAAATGGTAATGATGAATGATGTAGGATGTCTTTGAAAAATTAAATACATAAATTAATGACAAATTATAGATCCATAAATGAATATATTCTCTTGAAATGATCCTTGAAAAATCACTTGAATAAATAATACCTTGAATTAATCTTGCTCTCAACGAATGCTTAAGGATGATAATGGATGCTCAAAGATAGCTTGAAAATGTAATGTATGGATTGATATTATAAATCATGGATGGAAAAATGAAGTATTATGCATCCTTTTATAGCAATTTTGGAATCAAAATTGAAAGGAGTCAACTGCACTAGGAAGTAAAATAAATATAAAAACCGGGATGACCTCATCCCTTATCTAGGGGAAAGGAATGACCTTATCCCTTACCTTGGGGTAAGGGATGAATTCAAATTTTATTTTGAGGTTTTAGGCCTCAAAATGACCTCTAGGGTCTTGGAAACGCAAAAAGGGTCACCAAAAATAGGGAAGAAACTTGAGAATAGGAACAAGAAAAGCATAAGTGCATTCATGAATCTAGGAGATGTTTAAAGGGAGGGATAAAATTTGTTATCAATGAATTAATTCTATTTTTAGATGTTACAAGGAGGAATATTTAGTGGATAGAACTTGAATGAGGATGATCCAAAGGAGATGAAGAAACAAATTGTGAGAGGAAGCTCGTTAATGATGGGAGATGTGGAATTTTCTATGAAGGAATATAAAATACGTCTTGATTTAGTTAAACACAATATAATGAGTAATCCAAGTGCATCGAGCCATAAAATATACCTTTTGAATATGAAAATAAAGAGGTTTTAAGATAAATTGGTGAGGAGTTGGTTCTTTTATCACAATAGATAAGGACTTAGCATTGAGGGAGAAAAAAGTATATTTAAGAGTTTGCATTAAGATTTGTTTGGGTAAAGGATCTTATCAAGAGCTAGAGATTTTGGTGGACAAAATCTCTTGGGTTTAGAAGATAGTAGCAAAAAAACCATATTGAATGGAGGAGATAGGAATCAAGAAAGTGAATTTGGAGATCTCTGACTTAGAGCAATAAAGGGGCTTTTTTGTACGACTAAGATACTTTAAAAAAAGTGAAAAATAACCAAATATCTAGAGGATGGTATTTACATGAATATGGAGATGTTAGGGGATGGAATTTTATTCATGATACTCAGATTAGAGTCTGAAATATAGATTTTTTTTATGGGATCACCAACCTACAACATTTAGGAGAGGAAGGAGAACTAAAAAAGAGGATCCATAGGAAATAAAGGAGGATATTATAATTTAAAAGAAAAAAGTTAAGGAAATATGATAAAAAAATTAATAGTAAAGATCAAGAACCAATAATAATGGAGACTCATAAAGTACCTAGGATATTGGGCACGATCCAAAATAATCCTTCAAGTCATCCCTATATTGTAGGGACATTAAGAGAATAGTAAGGAAAATAAATCAATTTATGGGTATGTAGGAGGTTAGATAAGAAATACCAATTTTCTAGCATCAATGAAGGGTAATTTGAATGTCTGTATTGCTAGTTTTAAGAAAATGGAGTCATGGAAAAATAATAATAACTAATTTCCTAGTTAGACAATAAGTTATGGATCTTGTGGGGGAGATTTCAATGATAAAGATGAAAGAGGGGGGATACAAAGGAAGTTGCGATCCCTACTAGACCATGAGAAATAGTTTAAACACAATTAGTTAATCTTTCCAATGTGTTTTTAATCTTGGCTCATAAGAAGCCATGGAAATTCTTATTTAATTTTGAGAACATATACTTTTAGAACTTTTAGAACCCAAACTTCTTTGAACTAATTGGATATTAGGTCAAACAAATACATTTAAGGTGGATATCGAGCTTAAATGCTAAAGAAACAATTAGAAAAATGAAATAAAAATAAAATTTAAGTACATCCTTAAAAGAAATAGGAGGTTACAAGAAGAATCAAATGATCTTAGTGAGGAGGTGACTCTTAGGGATGGTCCAAGCCATATTTTGGAATATGAAGAAACAAAGAAATGATTATGATGAGATATTGGCAATAGAAGCAATATTTTAGTGAAAAGAGTCAAGAGAAACTTGAATAAAAGATAGGGTTAATTTTTTCCTTTCATATTAGTACCAGGCATTATAGGAATATAAACTAGAAATTCTAGCATTACTTTTACTAACATAGGCGTATTAGAAAGTCTTAAAGAGATTAGGGAGTCAACAAATGGCCTTCTTAGGACCTGATTAATAACTAAAATTCATTGACTATGTTGGCCCATTAAAAGCTCTTGGGATATATTTGAAAGTTGGTTAAAAAATATTAGAATAAAACATTGACAATATAATTCATAAATGAAGAAGTAAAAGTGTAGTAGACCAACTTCATTTGGACAAGATCTAGGTTGGGATAAATTACTAGCTTCTTTTTTTCAAATATGTTGGAACATTGTGTGGAAGTAGATGATAAGGATAATTAAATATTCTTGATCTTTATAAAAGGTGCCAATGAAGGTTAGTAAAAATATTATTGTATTGATTACAAAGACTAAGAAAGGTAATGAATGAGATGACTATATTCCATTAATATTAATTTGATTGGTAAATATTATTAGTTATAATGTATTAATAATTTTAAAAGGATAATTACATAATTTATATCATTTACAAGACTGACTATCTAGTACAAGAGACAAAGACAAAAAAAATGAGAGAAAAACTTATGCCCAACTAGCTATGAACAAAAATCAACCAGACCCATGACTTCAAACTATACATGTATTATGAATTTTACCATGATATCCCATCTAACCAAATATTATTGGAAAACTATAGACAAGATGCCTATGAATAGGCATGAACTATATACAATACCTATTTTATCAAAATTTAATATAATGTGCTACCATAACCTAGAGTATGATTGTGTTGACTAAAGAATGATCTATTTCTTCCTCTTTATTATTTCCTTGGATGAGTTTTTTTGTCACATATACTTCACCATCCTAGTTAAGAATTTGCCTACTTTGACCCCTAATATTATACCTCATCCCCATGATTCTTGGTCAAAAAAATTCAATATGTATCCTCCCACCCTTAATATCTTTATTCATCTTTTCACATCTTCACATCTAACTTAGTATTTATTTATTTAACTTATGAATCCTCTATTTGTCTTTCATTTCTTTCCAAACACCCACCAGTTAAAACCAAATTATTTCTAGATTTATTTGTTTCCTCATTAATCTTATTCCCATCCCTAAGTCCCATTCATGCATAAAATTCACTACCAAAGCCCATGCTCCATGGGAATCCATTTTCCTTTCAATTTTGTTTATCATCCCATTATTCTAAAAAAAAGGTTGAACAATATGAGTCCCACCAAGCAAACCTATCCAATATCCTCTCCCATGAAAAATCCTTTTCCAAGCACTGTACAATGTAGAATGTCTTTCAACTATACCCAAAATTTAGGGTAAACACTTTTGTAGTGCCTCTCCTATTTGATTGAGTAAGATCTCTATGGATATGGATCAATTAAAAAAGAACCTAGAAGAGACTCTTGAAGAAATTGATGTACTTACAAAAGAGAGAGATAATCTGAAAGACAAGTATGAAGATGCTAAGGACAAGATAGAACATATAAAATCTAAGTAAGAGTCTAAAGATTATACCAAGGATTACAATGAAGTTTTAAGGCTTAAGAAAGAGAATTAGATCCTAAAGAATGAGCTACAAATTACAAACCTAAATTTGATCTTGAAGGATGCTGACAAGAGGATTGAATCAGATATGAGATTTGAGAATGAATACTTGAGTCTTCAAAGTTATAGTATTTAGAACTTGAGAAATATAATTCAATTGTAAAAGGAGAGTTAATCTAGTAGCATTTTGAGAAATTATATTCTAGTAGTGAAAAACTTGATAAAAAGATCTATATGAAAATACATTTTTATAATAAGACTGGTCTTGGATACTTTCAAGGAGAATAATCTAATAAAAATGAGGTTACAAAGGAATCAAATATTGTGATCCAACAACCTGAGCATGAAAAATAAGATCAGAACAAGGTTGAGTCAAATCAATTTGAAGATGTACCTAAGAAAGCAACCTGAACTAGCCGAATCACCTAAAGAATTAAGGAACCAATTTAGAGGAATATTTTGTGCATGCAATGAATTTGGTCACATGAAGAAGGAATCTACATGTTATAATTTTAAATCTATTATGGGTTATTGTTATAATTGTCATGGTTTTGGTCATAAAGCTATTGAATGTAAGAAACCTATATTTAATAATGATAATAGTAGAATGTTTAGAGGTACTAACCCAATAGCTAATAGACCTATTGGAGGAAAAAATATTGTAAGGAGTGATATCATTTGTTATAAGTGCAATAACTTTGGACATATTGCTACAATTTGTAGATTACAAACCAGTCGGTCAAGACCTAGATATAGAAACAATATTATAGTTTGTCAACTTTGTACCAACATGGGACATACAACAAGATATTATAGGATGAACAATATGAGAATTCCAAAAAACATTAGGAACAACATGAGAAACCCCAATCCTAGAAGGAATATGAACAACAATAGAAGAAATGAGAATAACAATAATAGTCAGAGAGAAAATGTGAAAGACCTTGTAGGCAATCTTGATGAATCATTTGTTAAAGATAAGGATCCATCAAGTTCACATGTTGTGCTAGAAAGTCAGTCAAGTGAATCATCCAAGAATAGATTGAATTTAGTAATAGTTGCTCCATCCCAATCAAATTGAGAAACTTATTTCATGAGGAAAATAACATAAAAAAGTTATTTGCACCTTTAGGCAAAGAGTTAAGGTTTGTGCAGTTAATAGGAAATAGACATGACTGAGTAGAAGCTATGGTTAAGTGTGCATGAGTTCTAATGTCATTTGTGAACATGTGAAAGAAAAAAAGTTTATTGGAAATTAAGGAACAACTTTTTATGATTTTTTATTTGTGCAATCAATGCAAAAGTCAATTCAGGAAGATTTAAGGATCAAAATTGAATTTATGAGGACCATTTGATTGTATGTGAAGTTAAGTAGTGAATTGAAGGCTGTCAAGGTGAATTTGAAGTGTGTGCAATAACAAACCCTATTTACACAATATTTGAGATATTTTATGATCTTTTGAAGGTTAAAGTATGGACTTCTATCCAATTGATATGGATAAGTCCATGATTCACAATGCGAAAGATGTACCTAGACCTAAGTTGAAGTTAAAACCCATACAACCCTTGGTAGATGACCCTTTGACCATATTTTTGCAAACCCCTAACAATATCTTGTAGTTGGAAGATACCAGTAGTTACACCATATGTAAATTTGAGACAATAGGTGAGGAAACAATTTCAAAAGAGTTTGACAAATTTTATAACAAGGATATGTCATTTAAGGTAGGTTTTGAACACCTAAGTTAGAATGATGTAGAAAGGTATCTATTCTTCTATGAATTTGACAAGGAAGAATGGACCAAGATTATTTTGAGTAGGATTCATGATGGTAAGTTCTGGATAGAAGAAAATGTTGTGGAAATTTTAGCTAATTTGATACATGAGGTTACTAGTTTGAGAAATGAAGGCTCTATCCCATTAAATTAAAATAATGTGAAGAAGGTTGTGCTTGAAAACACCCAGTCAACTTAGAATCTAGAAGAGGAATTGTGATTTGTAAGAAAAAAACAAGATCATGTAAGGTATGTGAGAAAAATAATGGCAATTAAGATATGTTCAAGTTCTAGGGAAGATGACATGGAAAAAATCTTTATCCATGCAACATATAAACTTTGTGTTGAAAAATCCAAGGTGAATTTATGTGAGATATTGAGAGTGCAGTTGGTAGAGAATTAAGAAAGTGAGAAATGGTCAACTCAAGTTTTAATCCCTAATTACCTATATGTTCTTCATGTTGATCTCTAGGCCTATGTTATCTATTAGTTTTCAAACACTTAATCATTTACAAGGTCATCACTATGATTGAGTTATCTAGTAAAGGTTGAGTATATAAAGCTTATGCCAAGAAAGTTAGTGATTGTTGAGTACTCAGTAGCAACTAAGTGGATGTACATGCCAAGAAATATAGTGATCGAGCATATTTTCAAGCTATCAAGAATCGAATAAGTAGGTATATGGAAGCCAGGTAACAACATGAAATTTTATACATGGCTAAGCATCGGGGCATTCGAGTGTCGATTAGTTGAGTTTTGACATATGGGTTTTTAATGACACAAACACATATGTAAACCATTTATGGACAAATTTTTCATAAGATTTAATATTTCTAGAGCCAAATAAGATGTTGATTACATGCCATTAAAGAAGGTAATGATCCCAAGGTGTACAACTCAACCAATCAAAAAATAGGATATAAATGATAGAAGATGATAAAGTGTGAGTTATTGATCAAGATACTGAACATTCACAAGAATGTCTATTTAAGGTAGATTCTAACCCTATAATTTGTGTGTATGTGTATGAGATACATAAGGAGTGTATATGCATGTGAAGGAGAAGAACAAAGTTTCAAAGATAGAGTAGACAGAGAGCAATTAGAGAAGTGAAGGATTGAACAAAGTTATAAGATTAGGATATCAGATCAGAGATAGAGCAAAGAGGAGACCCAAGATCAACTTGTAGATAAAATTGAGGGTTAGGTACTAAATTGGTTATTATTAATTGAGACAGGGTAAATCTCTTAATAGAGTGGTCCTATAGGCCTATGTAAACCTTCTAATAGAGTCCTTACTTCATTGTACGTGTAAAATCCTTTAACAAGGTGAGACTTAACGGTCTCTTAAGCTTTTAACATGACAAACCTTTCATAGGGTAGATCATATCTTATGATAAAATATTATAACCTTAATAGGTTAACTTTATTTTTGCAATAGTGAATATTTGTGGGTTTCATCCCCACCCTAGTTTTACCTTCATGTTGAAGTGTTTCTAGGTTACCATATCATTGTGTTATGCATTGAACTTTTATGGATGTGATGTATTTCATTTATGTTTCAGCATTACAATTTTATGGTAGATCTAATATATGAGATGAATTAGGTATGAGTTTATGAAATTAGATTTGTAATCAAAAGTTTAAGATCTTGATTCACCCCCTACTTAGTATCTTGTTTCCCATATATACTTTCCAACAATTGGTATTAGAGCTCAGTTCTCTATTTAAGAAGGCTAACAACTTGAGAGGATCATATCATGGAGATGGAAGTATATAAGTTAGGGAAAATTATTGAGAATCAGATGATTGAAATCCATATCATGTTGCAACAATTAGAAGTAGCAAAAGAAGAGCTACGAAAACCCAAAAAAGAAGAAAAGATATAGCCATTCATGTAAATGGAACTCAATGCATAGAAGTTAACACTAAAGGATTGCTGGATAGTAGAAATACTAGTAAAAATGATGGAACATTGACATAACTGCTAGAGAAGAATAGTACCCTAGTAAAAGAAGCAAAAGATCTCAAGACATAACCTAAAAATCATTCAGTTACACTATGTGAAGCAATCAATCAAAAGAAGAAATAAATGGAAGACAAGCACATGGCTTAAGAAGAGAAAAGAAAGATGGCTAGAAAACTCAAAGAAAGATCATTTGAAGTTCATACCTTACAAATAATCAGTTGGATATGATAAATTAGTTGGTAATTGCAAATGAGGAAGCAAACAGAAAAGATGTAGAGATCACAAAACTAAGGCTACATAATGAGCAATTGAAAAATGAGTTAAACAAGTTAAGACATGAAAAAGAACTCATGGAAAGATTGAACAAACCAAATGAAGCAATCAAATACTTTGAGGAAATGATGAAGTCACCTAGAATAAAGAACATCGCTGGACTTAGATACAACAAAAAAACTTCATCTACTGAAGAAGGAGAATCATCCAAAAGTGGAGAACAAAGGAATGAAAAACAAAAAGGAAAACCTAAATGTCATTGCTATGGGAAAATTGGTCATACAACCAAAATTTGTAGGAGCAAAAATGGTAAGAAAATTCCTAAATCTAAACCAAGTGGTAATTGTTTCAATTGTAAGAAAGTAGCACATCAAGCACATGAATGTGGATCAAAGAAAAATGATTCAAATAAGAAGGTATCTAGATTACAAGGTCATTTCTAATTTTTTTAAAAGTATGGACATAAAGCTCATTAGTGTAGACTTAAGAAAAAGTCAAATTAATTACCTGGAAAACAAACTCATTCAGCAAGGAAAGGCAACACCTACAATTGGGATTATAATACATGTACAATTGTTAATATTATGTAGAATGTGGATACATCCCAGAAAATTGCATCAAAACACATTTAAGAGGAACTTAGAAGAAATTGTTAAATGGAGAGATAGTATGTTTTAGTTGTGTCAAAGTTGGACACATTAGTATAAATTGCAAGACAAGAACACCAACACCAGCACCAAGTAATGGAAGTGAAAAACTTGAAGAAAAGAAAATATGGATAGAGACAGTGTGAGGTGGAAGTAGTAGAGAAAATGCAACTGTGATCACCCAATATGATGGATCATGTGATCAGACCACATCTCACTAAAGAAAGAAGGTATGTAGGAACTATATACTTAATGTTATATTTTACATCAATTCCTAGCATAGAAGTGATGAAAAGTCATATCTACATAAATAAAAATGCATTAAGAATGGTTAGAAACAAAAAATATACAATACCAAGCATCAGTGGTACAATCTATATTGATCAAGCTTTGCAGTATAGATTGAGTAAATTGGTTATGATCGAAGGAAAAACCTTGACTGAGCTGGAATAGAAATTGAGCTCGTATCATGCACCAATCAAGTACAAAGACATTAATTATAGACCTAAAATGAAAATTTTGAAGGTATTTATCAAATTTGGCGATTCATTTTCACTCACCAAGAGATCAAAGAGCTCACAAGAAGAATTCAAGGTGATCGAAGCGATTTTAGCAACCAAAGTAAAGAAACTTATCAAATTGTCACCATATTTAAGAAATGAAGTACCACTCTCAGTGCCAAGTTGAATATTCAGTGAAGATATTTATGAAAAGTCTTGTTTAAAATCCTAGTACAAAATAGAATCTGGAAGTGAAATGGTGAAGGATAGAAATGCACAAATCATTAGGAATGATCAAGGTCCTCCACCCAATTTTAGAAATTCAATTAACATTGAAAGCACTGTTGATGATATTGGAGCTTTGTCATCAAGTCCACCCAAAGTTTTGATTGTTCAAGACTTAAGATCATGCTATTCATGCAAGATTTAAGAAATTAGAGATTTTCAAATAAGGGAATCTTATGAAAAGCTATGTATTGATGGAATCCTCAAGGACAAGTATAAGATTATTACAGAGAAAGGGCTTACCTGTGCCCTAGGATTTTTGAAAGTTTTCAAAGTCAAATGGATAAGTATTTTACTCAACCACATTCATATTATGAAGGTATGGTTAGAAGGTGGACCAATCAAGATCAACAAGGCTATCATTCGAAGGATAACTGGGTACCCTACCTTGGATTGACCTAAGAGCATCAAAGGTAGAACAATAAATAATATTGAAAACTAGACCAAGGTTAAGTGGAATGGTCATGGAATGTCAATTGAAAGAATTTAGGATCCATTGATTGAATTTTCTATTCGTGTGATTGCACACATTTTATCAATCTAGTAGATTGAACAACATACCCTATGTAGCAGTGGATTTAGGCTACAAAATCATGAAGAAAGATCATTCATACTATCTTCCCAAGTTACAACTTCCCCAACTTACAGAGAACCTAGAGACAGTAAGAAAATAAAAGAACACCTCTTGTAAGTTTGGATCATTATTAGTTTGCATATTTTTCTATGTGCATAACTCTTTTCTCACCATTTCAAAAATTGCATGGGATGGAAGCAGGACAACTATGGAACACATCAGTGACCTAATAAGAAGATTGGGAGAAAATTTTGAAGCAATCATGGATAACTACTTTGAATAATTCAAAGCAAAAATGAGGAATAGGATGAGAATTCCAAAATTAGTTGTGGAAAAATAATATGATGAAGTATGTTTCATTGTAGACACTAATTTGGTGTATGCACATGCAATATTACCAAGGGTAGCATGGGTGAGGCTGATTCCCTATGCTGTAAATGTAGATGAGGTAACTGCAACAATTACTACACTTCTAGTAGAAGACATAGATGCTAATGGCAAGTAGTTTGGCACATATGAGACTATTATTACCGAGCTAACTGTTGTATCTAGCACACTTGAAGAAAGGAAGAAAAGAAATAGAAAGGATGTCAAGGTTAATAAAGATAAACAAGGAGAAGGGTCTAGTCAACACATGGAAGCTGAGGAAGGCAAAGGAAAAGAACTGACTTTTGTGAAGCCAAAGACCACTAAATAGAAAAAAAGGTTGTTATAATAGAACCTAAGGTGAAGGCATACCTCAACAAGGATGTGCAAGAATTGGTGACACCTTAGAGACCAAAGGGAAAGATGATCATCACTAGAAAAAGGTTAGCACAGTCTTTTATCAAGATATTAACTGAATGCCCATCAAAGAAGAGGAAGTAGATAGAAGAACAAGAAAAAATGAAGAAAAAGTCAATCATTGCACAAGAGGAGGAGGAAGATGATGAGAAGATTGAGTCTAATGAGACTAATAAACTTTGAGTAGTGAAGAGACTCCTTCTAATGACTATTGATCAGGTATGTGCAAAAATGATAGAATCAAAATGCATAATGGGATTCAAAGAAATTGATTATGATTCTTTGAATAATAATGATCAAGTTAAACTTGAAGGCATAATGATTGACATGATGACCAAGTTCAGGTGTACACCCCTAGAATTGGGAGCTAGATTTCCAGTGGGATTTTACAAAAGAGTGGATGCTAAGTGGAAATGGGCATTGTCCATTGAAAAACAAATAAGAGAGACAAAGTTGGCACAAGTTATGCCAGATATGGCAAAGAGTCATATGTCTATAACCCTAAAAGATTTTGTGAAGAAGTTTATGCTGAGGGATTTTGAAAAATAAAGCTCATGAAGTTGAGCAGGATAGTATTCATATATGGAAGGATGCATTTGGAATGCTTACTCTATTTGTAGAGGTGAGGGAAGGCCGAGATGCTATTGAACTCAAAGATGAATATAAACAAGAAATGTCTAAGATGATATATGAGATTCAATAACTTGTCAATACGTGTGAACAAAAAGAGAATTTTACACGTGAATATGGCACTGATACCCCTCCACCTAATCCGAATGTATTGATAGAGGAAGATATTCAAGGTTTAATGAATGACTCAAGAAAAATCTGTACTAATCCAGTTCTATTGCAAATAGTTGAATATCCAAAGCTTGAAGTCAAGAAGACTAATGAAGTTACTGTCACATTAGTAATAGAGGCTACAAGTGTTGAGAAATTTGGTGAGGCATTAATTATATATACACCATTGAATTGTATTCTATTTTACAAAAGGATTCAAATTTTTTTAAAGATTCATACACACAATCGATAGAAGTTGAAGTGAAATAGAAAGAGAAAGAGGAAACTCAAACTCTTATTCAAATTTCGAGTGCAAAGGTTGTAAACCTACACATGTAACGCCTATACAAGAGGTGATATCTACACAACTATAACAACCAAACTTGATATCAAGTAAAAAGGGGAAACAATTGCAATTATCATGACCAAGTGATACAACCTCACGACCTCAAGTTGTGACTAATGTAGAAGAGGAAGGTGATGAGTTAGTAAGCCGTAATAAGGTAAATACATTACCTAAGTATGAATTGAATAATCTTACACTTGATAAAATGCAAGAGTTGCAAACCTTGTTGAGTCATAAGGCAAAATAAGAACAATTGAAAAAGAGAGTAGAAAAGAAGACATGTATTACATACTATTAAAGATATATTTTTAAATGTGTTTGTAATCACAAATGTAAAAAATTAACATACAACATTGGACCAACTAATGTATGTAGTTGATCGAATCTAGATAGATGACATAGAGACAAATGAAAAGTTATTACAATGGACTGAGAGAATAATGGAGCATAAAGTGTTATAGAAAGTCTCATAGGAACTTGTGTAGAGACAAGATAAAATTTCTACATTTATTACATAGTTGGAAACAATTTTGAAGACCATCAATTCTTTATATTTGAAATTGTGTGATATTAATTTCTTTACAGTAGATACTAAATGCTCATTAAAGCTATTACATGTAGATATTAGAGCAAATTTTATTAATAACATTGGGTAAGAAAGAAAGTTCAAGCTCATCCTGTTATAGTGAACTAACATTTAGTCAAAAGAGGTTAGCTAAGCTCATAGCTATAGATGCAAATATCAGGTAAAAGTTAAAACTAATTCTATTAGCATGAGTGCTGATGATACTAAATTGGGGGAGTATCCTAAACATTGTAGAGTATTGATATATTGCATTCATGACTGTATTTGTCATTGATGTCAACATAGTAATAATTTTGTTAAGACTGGAAGAATAGTAGTCAGTAATCTTAAGATGCACAAAAGCTGAGGAAGTTTTAGATGATGCATAGTGGAGGAAATGTTCTCAAGGTTGTCCTAATTTTTTGGTTTAAAGTACTAAGTCTAATTCGATGTTGTATGGAAGTTACACTTGTTTTACTAGAAGCAGGACAGAAACATAGCATTAGAAAACAAAGTTATGATGATCTATCACTATCTTTCATCTAAGATGTAATGAAGATGATGCACAAATAACAATGATAGAGGATGATCATGTGGTGAGGATAGTGTGTGCACAAGATGTGGTTTTACACATATGAAGTTTTGTATAGATTGTGAGCCGATAATGTTGTTTACAATTGTAAATTAATTAATTATCTTATTTTAATTAATTGGGAAAGCCTCAAGGTCGACTCAAGGAATTATTATGAAGATATGGTATAAAGGAAAGTTATTTTATTTATTTTTAAGAGAGACTTGAATTAGAGGATCAAGTGGAATGTGAAGTATTAGTGCGCAGTGTAAGAAGGAGCAAAATGCTTGCTAAATGCATGTAAGTGATCCAAGGGATCATTGGATGCATAGCATGAGATTTGGTTACAAGATCTAAAGAAGTAGAAGTCTAGTTGATAGGATAGAGATAGAGGAAGGAAGTACATTTCAGTTCTATTATTTTGCAAGGAATAATACAAAGATCATTTGGACAGTGGGTTCTTTGGTCTTAACCTTGAAGCTATTTGAGTAGTGGGTCCAGCTGTCTTCCACAACTTGTAACAAGGTTGGAATCTCCTAACAGGGATTCAAAGCCTCCTAATAGGGACTCATATCTATTGAATGTTGTAATAGAATCCTAATAGGGTCTATCCTCTAACAAGGGATATTTATATTCATACATCATCTTATGGGTACCATCCCCACTAGGATTTTCCCTCTAATAAAAGGGTTTCCCTAGTTAACATATCTGGTATTAATTGTGTATGAGTATCTTGTTGTGGTTTCAATTTATATTACTCATATGGTTAAGTTTGTTTAAGGTTAATGTTTGTGATTATAGTTGGATAACTGATTAACCCCCCCCAACACCCCCTCCACCCCTCTTCCTTGTTATATCATTGAACTATATATTCTAACATATTCAACTTCAATTATTGCCACATATAGAGATAATTTAGAAGGTAATCTCTATTGCAAAGGAAATTTTGAAGAAAGAGACAAAATTTTAACACATTGTAGGATTCATTAACCTTACAACCGAGCTAGAGATTCAATTTCAAATTTTGGAACAAGTATATGAAAGATGGTATAAAGGCTATGCCAACATTGTGACAAGTCATTAGCAATTCTTTGATAAGTATAAATTATCCCCACAAGCTCCAAGTTCCATTAGTGACAAAAATAAGGGGGAATGATGAAAGAGAAAGGGGAAATGAAATAATAAGAAAGGGGGAGTTATGACATAAAGGAGGAGATATAGAGATATGAAATATTAGAATATTAGATTCTATAGAATCAAACTAAGGTCTCAAGGGAAGTATTCATTCTGAGAATGATTTAATGACAAAGTATTTTTTCCACTAATGTCAAAGGGGGAGATTGTTGATCTCTAAGTCTATGTTGTCTATTAGTGTTCAAACACTTAGTCATTTACAAGGCAAGATTACAAGGTCATCACTATGACCAAGTTAGCTAGTAAAGGCCAAGTATAAAAATCTTATGCGAAGAAAGTTAGTGATTGTTGAGTACTCAGTACTGAACAAGCATACGTACACAGAGAAATATAGTAGAGACCACACATATTGCCAAGCTATCAAGAGCCAAGTAAGTAGGTATATAGAAGATGAGTAACAACATGAAAGTTTATACATGGCCGAGCATCAAGGCATTCGAGTGCCGAGTAGTTTAGTTTTGACATATAAGTTTTATATGACACAACCACATATGTAAACTATTTTTGAATGACTTTTTCATGGCATTTAATATTTATGGAGCCAAATAAGATGTTTATTATGCATCATTACATAAGGTAATGGTCCCAACGCATACAACTCAACCAATAAGAAAATAGGATATAAAGGAAAAAAGATGATGAAGTGTGAGCCATTGATCAAGATCTAGAACCTTCACAAGAATGTCTATTTAAGGGGGTAGAATATGTGTGTGCATGTGTGAGATGCGTAAGATGTGTATATACATGTGAAGGAGAAAAATGAAGTTTCAAAGATAGAGCAGACAAAGAGCAATCAGAGCAATAAAGGACTGAACAGAGTTATCAGATTAGGAGATCTAATTTAAAGATATAACAAAGAGGAGACCCAAGATCATCTTGTAGTGTAAATCGAGGGTCAGGTATTGAATTAGTTATTATTAATTGAGATAGGGTGAATCTCTTAACAGTGTGGTCCTAATAGGCCTTTGTAAACCTCCTAACAGAGTCCTTACTTCATTGTAAGTGTAAAATCCTTCAACAAGGAAGGACCTAACAGTCATTTATTCTTTTAACATGGTAAACCTTTCATAGGGTAGATCATATCTTATGATCAAATATTCTAACCTTAACATATTAACTTTATTGTTGCAACAATGAAGATTTGTGGGTTTCATCCCCACCCCAATTTTACCTTCATCTTGAAGTGTTTTTGGGTTACCAAATCATTGTGTTATGTGTTGGACTTTTATGGATGTGATGTATTTCATTTATGTTTTAGGATTATAGTTTTAAGGTAGATCTAATATAGGAGATGAATTAGGTATGAGTTTATGAAATTAGTTTAAGATCTGAATTCACCCACCCACCACACCCCCTTCCCCCCCCCCCCCCCTCTCACTATCTTTTTTCCCATATACATGAAAAATGCATAATGGAAAAGATAACTTATTCATACAAGAGACATCACATAGAAAAAGTTGACAATAGTGCAGATCTAATTGTTAAGATATTCTAGAGTGAGATCAAACAAATATTTAGGATTCCACCATCACTTGTGAGTAGACACAAGGAGGATTTTTTTTTTATGGTTGATACATATTTCACATACATTGAAGTAGTAGAATCAAGAATGTTGTATGTAGATCATCTTGGATATGAGACCACTGAAAATGAAATTGAGTTTGATAGGTTTAGAACCTTTAAAGAGAACAAGTAGTTGGTTTATCAAGACAATATTGAGAAGTTTGCAAAGAGAAAAGTCGAAAGCATAATGAAGAAGTTAATGGAGTAATCTTAGATGACTTTGCAAGGAATTTCTACATTTTAGCAGATAATATCTAGCATAAAAGAGATTGGTTAGAAAAATATAATGTTTGTGCCACCATTGGTAGCAACATGACCCTCACCATCAACCCCAACATTAGTAGAAGGTATTGTAGTTGCTAAACCTTTAGCAAAAACATCCACCATTCCATATGCAACAGTGTCACAAGTGCAACCTTAGGTTACTCCACCACCAATAGTTCAACCTAGCAAAGATGAAGAGGAAGAATATAGAATCACTGAGGTCAAGTTAGCTAAAGAAATATATAAGTCTACCAAATTGGCAGAAGTAAAAAAAGAAGACGTTGTCAAGCGCAAAAGAGTATATATGGTTGCCACTAGACCAAACAAAAAACCAAAAACAATAATGAAAACACATAGGAGGAGAGCACACATTATAGAATCTGAATCTACATCTAAGGAATTAGATAAAAATCAATAAGAAGGAACATAAGAAAAGATGGTAAAAGAAACAGAAAAAAGAGAAAGAAAAGGAGAAGGAAAAGAAAAGTCAACTAGTAACAACAAGAAACAATGGAAACCAATGATAGAAAAGAGAAGTTGCATAGTTATTGATGAAGGAAGATTTTTGCAATTAAATAAGTATTTTGATTAGTACAATACTTTTGAGAGATTTCAGCTAGAAAATATTGTAATTAGATATATGATTGTAAAGAATAAAAAGTTCATTGACATACTAGTACTTATTCCTAAGGACTTGTATACAAGACTTGTAAATAGGAAGATAAGAGTACAAGAAGAAGATAAGAAAAATAAGAGAAAATGTGATAATAAAGTTGTGTGAAGTAAAAAGTGAAGAGTACTTAGAAGGTTTGATGAAAAGTCTTGAACCTTATTTGAGGAATAAGAAAAGAGCTATTCTAATTATGGGAGGAAACTATGAGGAAGTAAACAAAGAAATATAGGAAACCATAGTAAAGATGATGGAAGAACTTATGACTTCTAGCCCTCAAAGAACATCAACAACAATACCTTCAACCATAAAAGATGTAGAAATGAAAGGGGTAGAAGAAAATAGAGTAGAAGAAGCACCATTATATACTTGGTTTTAAGAATTATTATGTTATGTTTGATTGTTTACCTATTTTAAAATGCATTACTTTGGTTCTTTATGTGTATTGTTTCTTCTTTTTTATTTTTTGAGTTAATCTTATGATGTAATGATTTCTACCATAGTATGCATTTATGTTGGCACTATAAGATATGTTGAGTTCAATTTAGACCTTTTCTAATTTTGAGATTACTATTGTGGTTGTATTTAGTATCTGGTTTATGATGTGTTTGATAGTTTCACTAAGGCTTGTGCCAATGGTTTCTTAGATCTGGATGGTGATGGGCATCATTTAATACATCTTTTTATTCTTGTTTCCAATAACAAAAAAGACATCTTTTGAAAGTTAATGTGTATAAATAATAGAAATTATATGCATTCATACTTAGATTATTGACTTTTAGAGTTAA
The DNA here is from genome assembly GCA_028749045.1 of Cupressus sempervirens. Taxonomy (NCBI): domain Eukaryota; kingdom Viridiplantae; phylum Streptophyta; class Pinopsida; order Cupressales; family Cupressaceae; genus Cupressus; species Cupressus sempervirens. The sequence goes on from CM053787.1 coordinate 708,371,705, forward strand.
TTTTAATCTAATGGATTAATGTTGATATTTGATTGATAAATGTATATTTTTCCTTATTCAATCTAAATCGGGATATATAAATCTATGATATTATTAAACACTTTATCATGTCCAAGATGCTTGTAGATTTTTAGGTAGAGATATTTGGGAAGTATCAAACTATATACACCAAGCAATCTAGTCAACTAAAGAACTGCATGATAGAACTGAAGAAAATAACCAATCAACTAAAGTATGAACGTGTACTTTTATGAATGATTGGCATGCATTTGATGGACTTATTCTACCAAACATAACTCATAGTTATGTCCTCTTTTGTTTCATTCAATCCTGTACATGCAGATTGACTGTTTTGCTTTTTGAAATAAGGAATGCTATATGGTCCACTCCTACTTTGTTTTAAGGAAGACACCGCTACTCTATTTTGGATATGCAAGTTATAATAGTTTCTAGGAAATTATTTGAAAGTTTGACAGTATAGGAATCTAGTTTAGGAATTGTGTTAGTATTTCATAGTTGTAAGGAAAGGCTTGATTTGAGACTCAACACAGAAGATTTGATAATGGAAGAATTCATTTTTGACCTTATTCATGTTTCAGAGGCATTGGAAATAGGAATAATTTTACTCAAATGGATCATGATGATAAGGTAGATTCTATTACAATATTTTAAGAAAGATTGTTATTCTTGTTAATAGAAATTATTTTCTTCTTGGATAAAGTATGGAACATATTAAAATAGGAACAAGACTTAAATGGATAATATTCAGTAGATAGAGATATAATAGAGTTGATAAGAACTATTTAGGATTATATTTCTTGTTATAGTTCAATTAAAAGCATTTTTCTCACTAGTTAGTATCATTTCTTTTTGGCAAAGAAATGTCTTCAATAGACTAGATCAAAATTTTACTGTTATTTTAGATTGGTAATATAGGAAAGAAACATGTTAGGAATCTATTTTAAGTTTTAAAATAGGAGTAAATCAAAACTTAGAATGTTAGCTAGCGAAGTTTTGGATTGTTCTGGATTAAGTCACTGGTTAGTCACTATTTATAGTGCAAAAACCCCCAATCATTAAAGTCTTTTTGAATGATCCTTATAGCATACAACCTTGTACATGACTTGGTCAAAATTTGAATAAGAAATTAAATGATGCAAATTGACAAAACAATAACTTTGCACATCAGATGGTATCACAATGTTATTCTGTGAGTACCCATGTGATGTGATTAGTGGTTGCACTCTATGATACATTTGATTAATATACTTCATTTTAGTTTTGGAAACAATGAAAAGTTATATGTTAGATTATGTTTTTGATATTATTTTGATCACATCTTCATTATGATGATTTTGTTTGCCCAAACTGATAACATTGTTAATGTATGTGAAAGATTCATATCATCAGTTATATTTTCATAGATGTCCAACCTTAATTGGTTAGATATTATGCTAATTTAGTAGAGTGCCATATCATTTGATTGATGGAGAGGATTTGAAGAAAGTATGATGATGTAAGTGTATGGTATCCAATGAGAACTTAAATGAGTTACACTTTGATAGTATAATGTTGGTTTGACAATATTGTTTTTAGGGAAAAGAGAGACACTTTAAATAGGTTATAGGTATTTGCTTATCTAGAACACTAAGCCATTCAAATATGCATGAAGGGAAAGAGGGGAATTTCCAAATATGATTCCACTTATGAGCCAAATTAGATTGGCTAGAATCGAAAGGAAGAAGGGCACCAATACTAAATTCAAATTATAAAGGGGAATAGAATACAAGGAAATATACTCTTTGGCCCTTAATAAGATAATGTGAATGTGAGATTTAACTAATTGCTTAAATAATATGAATCTAGATGCTATGTTATACAAGTAGCCCAAATAAGATATAGGTCTATGGTAAAGTTATGAAAGGATATAATATATGAAAGACTCGTTGTGAAATGCATAGAGGAAGATGTATTTTAGCTCCAAAAGTTACAGATCTAAACTATTTTATGAATATGTGACCATAGATCTCAAAATGAAATGACAGAAGGAACAAAACCCATAAATATCTTGACAAAAAGGCATCGAAGGACTAGGTCAACTTGGAAGGACTTTTTATGACCCAGTTGATGTAGTACGATGAATTTGTAATGAACTTCTCTAGAAAGCTCATGCGGAGTAGGTTTTAGATCTATAAGCTCTGACTGATATCCTATAAATAAACACATAAAAGAATGGTTTTTATGGTTGGGTTGGATGAGGGCTTACCTTGGTCAAGCCCTAGGCTAAGGAATTAAATATAAATGATAAATGTAAATGTAAATGTAAATGAATGAAAGACAAGATAGGTGTTAGAATTCACCTTGCTCGAAACCCTTGCCAATAAGGATTTTGTATGTAAATATATTATAGATCTTGAATTAGGAATGTAGGGTATCCCCACACTTTGTGATAGATCTACCATAATCCGATCATGGTGCCATGGATGTAAATGTGCATCACTGAAGAAGATAATGAATGCTTCAATGTAGATCTCCTCCCTTGATTACCAACAATAAACTAGTTCTTGAAGAGGGAATGCTCCCAAAGGATCCTTCAATTTTAGATAGAAATATCCTTTCTTGATGTTTGAAAATCTTGAATACTTGAACTCCTTAAATGAAAAAGGTAGAAATCTTGACTTGAGAGAAAGAGCTCTGATTACTTGAATGTGTGGTATTGGAATTGAATTATGAAAATAAAGTCTCCAAGCCTCCTTATATATAAGTTTTTGGGCATGAACTAATACAAGATGACTAGAGAGAGAAATAAAACTAATTAAATACTCAAGGCCTTTCAAGCCCTGATCAATGGAATCACTATGGACTAGGTCAACTTGTGTCAACCTGGTCTAGAATAGGTCGACCTAGTCCTATGGATCAGATCCAAAGTGCCAAAAAAAGAAGAGATAGATACCAAAAGAAATAGGGTAGAAAGAGGAAGAAGATAGGAGAAAAGGGGATTGATCATGGGTAAATCCATGGTCCAAAGAAGGCATTATGGAAAGGGTGCTAAAAGGTCTTAAAAGGAAAGTGCATCCATTTTAAGATGATACAAGTATAATGACCATACTAGAGTTCATAAGGTGTCTTGTTTGTTCCTTTCTTTAGTTGACTTGGCTGAGAGTGTTGACTACAATGCTAATAGCTTCTCTCCAAAAATTTTGGTCAATTCCTTTTTCAATTAGTAATATTCTGGCATAGTCAACCATTGATCTATTCATTCTTTTGATAATCCCATTCTATTGTAGTGTCCTTGGTGCTGAAAACTATCTCTTAATACCATGCTTAATGGAAAAATTAGTGAAATCAATAGATATAAACTCACCACCTCTATTAGATCTTAAACATTTCAATTGTTTACTAGTCCCTTTTTCAACTCTAGCTTAATACCAATTGAACATATTGGAAGCATGTGACTTCAACTTCATGAACATGACTAACATCATCATAGAATAATCATCAACAAACAATATGAAATTTCTATCAGCATAATAAATTTTTACTCACATTGATCTACATAAGTCAATATGTACTAATTCCATAATGCCATCAGAAGTATGGGTCTTAATTGAAAAACTTGACTTTGTCATCTTACCAAGCTAATATTGTTTGCACATAGCATTCTTAGGTTTTTGCAAATTTGGTAAGCCTTTAACTCTTTTATTTCTACTAACATTAACCATATTCTCAAATCTTACATGACATAACATTTTGTGCCATGACCACACATCTTCAACTTTTGCAAAAAATCAAGTATCAATTGTAGGATCAAGATGAAGCATATTAACTTTACTTTGTTCACTAGTGCCAAATAGATTTCATGTATCATCATAGATCTTGACCTTGCTATTTTGGAATTCCAGCTTGTGATTTGTATTATTCAACTAAGCAACACTGAACATATTATATCTTAATCCTTGCACCTAATATGCATCATCACATCTAACCCTATCATTCAACATCAATGAACCTTTACCTTTTAGTGGACATGGAATCTCATTCCCTAATATAATAGCTCCACCCTCACATTTCTCAAACTTTTCAAACTTACTAAGATCGCTAGTCATACGATGTGAGCATTTATTATCAATGATCCATTTATCATTCTTACGTATGTGTGAAATAAGAGCTTTATCATCTTCATACCTTTCCTCAATAGGATCTTCTTTCAAAACAACATACGCCACTTCTACTCCATATTTTTCATCTTCAATATCTAACTCAGTGCACTCTTCCTCAATAATGTAGCATGACTTCTTCCCTTTGTCCTTGTAGTCTTTATTCTTCCTATACTTATGATCCTTCTTATAATTTCTATCTTTCTTGTCATCCCTATACTTATTAGGACATTTTGCAGAAAAGTGACCAACTTCATTACATTTAAAACATATTAGAGGTAATTTACCTTTAGCTCTCAATAACCTCCTTGTAAGAAATGCTTCAATATCATCTATTTCATCTTTTGATTCTGATTCACTTTCTTCTTTATTGCTTTTCTCTTTCTTTGAACTACTAATGGTTAGTGAAGTATTGAAAGTATTCCCAATTATAGGTACACTATTATCATAATTATTCAACTCAAATGCAATCAATCAACCAACTAAACCATCAAGTGTAAGATTATTACTAGGCATAGCTTTGACTTCTTGAACTACAAAAAAATTAATAGCATAGACATGTAAGAGATTTTTTATAAATTTGTTTATAACTTTAAAATTGTTGATAACTCCTCTAACAACTTTGATTGCACTCACAACTTCCTTGATTCATTTTACATACTGCACAACATTTTCACCTTCCTTCATTCTCATGTATTTTCACGTTCCTTCATTCTCATGTCATCATTTTTGCCTCTCGTACTTTCTTCTCTATCTCTCATCACATTCTCATCACCACCACGTATACGTGCCAACTTGTCCCACATCTCTTTTGCATTAGTGTATTTATTGATATCATCAAACTTAGCATCATTTAGGACAGATGCAATCTCAATCATCAAACTATTATGCTCTTTCTTCTGTGTCATCTCTTCTATAATCATAGGAGGGGTAGGAGAAATATATTCATTTTAGAACTAGTGTAGAGTATTATCTTTGATACCAAATACATTTAGCCTCGTAGATCTTTAGCTCAAGCTTTGATACCAATTGTTAGATAACTAAGTTGGGGGGGGTGTGAATAAGTTATCTCCATTTATTCTACAGGCCTTCCAAAAAATAGTACCAATTCAAACTTCATAAAATTTCACAACAGTAAATCGGTAACCACATTCAACATCCCAATTCACACTTACAATCTTTTTACTTCAAATTGTTGTCTCACTGTTAATTACTTTATCGAGTATTAAAGTATTAGCTTGACTTATACCAAGTTGTAGAAATAAGTAAATAACTCAAAAATCAACTTGCAACACATAAGAATTCACAAATTTTGACAAAAATATTTAACATGAAAACCCTCTAAAGGGAAAAAACTACTCAGTAAACTAACAATCCAAAAATTTCACTCTTTTGAAGTGAGCTTTGCTAGGATCCAACCTTGTTAAATGTTTACATGCACATGTTTAGTGTGACCTAGTTAGAGGATTTTAACCAAAGATCATCTAGAACTTATCACTCCTTGTGATTACTAAATAATGGCCCACTTTATAGGACTTACAAACATTATTAATCGACGTTACCATATAGGATTTCACATAATTATTAGGTACAACCGATTAAGAGATTTTATTTACTATAATGGTAAGAAAGTAATAATCAAATGATCAACCAATTTTAGCACTACCTTTCTTGTTCAGATCTCTATTCTTCTTAGTTTCTACTTTCTTATCTCTTTCTGGCTAATTCACACTTTCTCTTTCACCTTGCACTTTCTCTACTTGAACTTTCTTCCTCTTTTCTATTATGTTCACCTCATTCTTCTTTCTCCTTCAATAGTCCACACTTTATCATCAATATCATAAAATAATCAAGAACCAAAAATGGTCTCAATCATCTTCTTAAATAGTTAATTTTTTCCTTACAATCATAGAACTTAGATTCATTGCCTATGGTCATTCAATAAATACTAGTTAGCTCAAAGTTTTTGTTCATTCTAAAAATAAAAAAATATTCTCCATACAATCATCTTTGAATTATTCTAGTGGTTGATCTTGTAACAAACTTTATCCTTATCGTTTATGCTTCTTGAACATTCTTAACTCTCATCATTTGTCAACCTCAAATTAATCTTTTTTTTTGTTCTTAACTTGATGATCATTGCAACATCACTCAGGAAATACATCATTTAGTTAACACTATAATTACTTAGTTAACATTGAACTTGAACTTTTCTTTTCCTAGATGATTGATGATAACTATAATCACCTAGTTAATACTATAGTACTTCTTTCTCCAACTCAATAATTATGATCTTATTCACAACATGATATGATTTTAAAAAAATCAAACCAACATTATACTGTCATAGTCCAATTCATTCAAGTATACATTGAACACTAATACTCATTGACAATATCACCATTATACTTTCTTCAAATCCTCTTCATCAATAAAATGATATGGTACTATAAATTAGCATAATGTCTAACCAACTAAGGCTTGACATCAATAAAAATCTAACAACTGACAAGACTCTTTTACATACAATAATAGCATTCTCAATTACATTATCAGTTGAGGATAACACTATAGAATTTATATGAAAAATATGAAGAACTCATAGGTTCCCTTATCACATCATTAGGGATATTCTTGGCTCCTTTATCTCGAGACAAAAAATCCAAGAAACTAAAAGTTAGCACAATCCTTAACCAAAAATAGCCATAATCTAAACTAGTCCTTGAAAAATATCAACATCCAACAAGACCTATAAGGAAAAAAAGAAAAGGGAGATGGACATGTGCATGGGGATTTTGAAAGGCTCCCGTAGCCTTTAAATTGGGAACTTGGGGTTTAGAAATGCTCCTCCAACCTTTACAATCAACCTCCATTATTGCACATTACAAATCCAACAAATAAAAAATTGGGAATTTACCATGGGATCCAAACTCATCATGTAGTTTAGCTGGATCCCCAAACCATGGGAATCTTCTACAAGAGAAATACACGTCCAACCTGAAAACTCCAAATGAGGTTTTGAAAGCTTCCTCAAACCCACCATGTGGGTTTTGACTTGGATCCCATAACCAAAAGGCACAAGCTAGCTTAAAAGACTGACCATAATAGTACTAACTTTGAAAAACTTGAGCAAATATTCAAAACAAATCCACGAAGCCCTCGAATACTTGCATGTAGAAAACCTGTCACAGAGAAGAAAAAGAAAAGAAGAGACAAGGGTTTTCTTTGAAAATATGCAAATGTATTCTCAGATAAAGAAAAGATACAAGATACTTACAAATGATCTATCCTCATAAAGAGATTGAAACTCGAAAAGGGTAACCTAAAAGGTAAAAGCCATTTAATAATTACTAAATAATTATTAAATGTGAAATGAAAAAAGTGCATGATGTGAAATATTAAGAAGGGAGAAAAGATAATTTAATTAATGAAATGAAATTAACCTTTTTTTCTAACACCCCCCTTGAAGATGAGCAACAATGTAGTTATAAACAATGTAGGAAGAGAAAGGAAATTACAATGCAATGTTGAAAGAAAACTTGGGTCCCAAAAACAAAGCTTGAGAAGGTACCCAATCACAACCAAATCTCTATGAAACATAGAAATAGAGAAAACTGAGTGGGAAAAACTCTACTTCAAAAAAGGATAGCTAAAAACCTAGTGAAGGACAACTAGAGGAATGTTCCAAAAAATAGGAACAAAGAGTGATCATGAAGAAACATCAGTGAAGCATGAAGAAGTTGTAAACTTTGTCAAAAAGATACTGCTAATCTTTAGAACCTCCTCTGAAATGGAACTTGACCAGGTAGAGAAGACTATAATCTACATTGAATTAGGAGGCAAACACTTGAACTCAAAGATATAGATGACATGAAACACCAAAGCCTGAAGAGTTAATCAATTGAACCAAGGAAGCATGAGAAACAACAAAAGAACCAACCTTATGCAGACAAGGGTGAGGTGATAGGAAACAGAGAAAGTGGGCCAATAACTCCTATAAAATAGAAAGAACCAAGAACATCTAAAGTGAGGAAGAGGTATAGACATTTATAAAGACATGTGCCATGAACACACCATGGGGCTAATATCATGCAAGGGACACTCACTTGACAAAGGAAGAGGGCTCTAAAAGGCAAACAACTATCCTCTTATGGCACTTTATAATGTAGTGTGAGTACAATAAGTCACAATGATGAGAAAGATCTCAAAAATGCAAGGAGTGGCACTTTATTTGAGTGTGTTTGCATAAAAATTCTTACAAATGATATAAAAAATGATCAGAAAGGGCAAAGAGCTATTACAACAGATAGTACAACCCAAAAGAAGAAATCCCATGCCAAAAATATGATCCCTAGACCTGAAACACCCAAGATATCCACCATAGTGCAATAAAGAAAAAACCATAATAGAAAGAGCTTGGAGTAGAATCTGGAAGAAAAATCAGCATTTTTGGAAAGAGTACTGAACAAGCTTTCCAAAAATATAGCATTTTTGAAAAATAGAGTTGGGATGCTCAAGATATGCCCTTCAAAGTGAAATAAAAACACCCAGCTTTGTCTACCCAAACAGGAAACCAAACTGCATCAAAACCAAAAAAAACCTGATCCATCATCTTTGCCTCAGAACCAACTTTTGAACATTTTTTTCAGATTAAAAAAAGACCCCTGTATGCTCAAGATACGGGGAAAAAATTGATAAGACCTCTATATGAGCAAGAAAAATTTTTATTTTAAAAATAAAAAATAAAAAAAATCATTCACCACCCAAAGCGAAGTGGTAGTGGTGGTCCGATGGTAGGAGGGGGGTAGTGCTACTTGTAGGAGGTAGAGCGGTGACTGGTGGGTGGAGCAGCGCGCAAGTGGTGGGAGGGTGCTGTCATGACCACTAGCAGAAGACTACAACGGGTCAAAAACCTTCAAATTTAATTTTTTTTGTGATTTAAAAAAAAAACTCAAATTGGAGTGCATACAAAGGTTGTATGACCTTCTGGGAAAATTTTTTTTGCCTTCCAGATCAACGTTGTCCAAAATGGACAAACTTTATATGGGAATAGGGGTTTTGATGCCTTCTGAATCTATCTGTGAGGTTTGTTTGGCCTCAAGCTGCTCCAAAAATCATTGACCCCCAGTTTTCTCAAGAAATACCTAAAAAACACTAGATATGATCTATTAAACTCTCATTCTCCTTTTTCTCCAAATACTGAACAAGCTACAACAGATCTGGCTCTTATACCATGAAGGATTTGAGTAAATATGAAAACAAATCCACGAAGCCCTCGAATACCTGCATGTAGAAAACCTATCACAAAGAAGGAAAAGACAAGAAGAGACAAGGATTTTCTCTAAAAAATATGCAAATGCATTCTCAAATAAAGAAAAGATACAAGATACTTACAAACGATCTATCCTTATACGGAGATCGAAACCCGAAAAGGGTAACCTAAAAGGTAAAAGCCAATTAATAATTACTAAATAATTATTAAAATGTGAAATGCAAAAAGTGCATAAATACTAAATAATTATTATATTCTAATCAATATTTTAATTTTCAATAGTCATCTCTTATTTTATTATAATTCAATTATAAATATTGTTGTAATAAGATATTATACAATAAGGAACTAGTTCATGAAAACATTATTTAGAACATGTTTCATGTTCTAAATATAATTTTCTGAAATCTTACATGACATAACATTATTTAGTATAAGTGCATTGTATTTACACTATAGAACAATGCATTCTTACAATTCACAAAATATCAACTCTTTTTCAAATATTATATTAATGACAACAATTTAAAATGGAAAATAACACTACTTTTATATTTTAAAATAACTTCAAAACCTCAATATTAATATTAAAATGGAAAATTGAATCTTGGAATTATCCTCTCACTAGAAACCAAATGTATAAAATTACATTTCCATTACATCTAGAAATGGGCCCTTTTCCACTTCTCCTCCTCCCATTATGGTTATTGATTCAACATCATGGGATGCATTTTAAATTGTTTTTATTCCTTTAATGGACAATGGACTTCCCTTACCAAACTTTGTTTGTATTCTTAAATTATTTTTAGCCTTGATATTGATGATGCATTCCAACAACTTTTACGTAAATAAGGTTCACAAGTCATATCATTTCACATATCAATGAGACTTTTGAACTTTTACCTACCAAATGATGTTTGAATTTATCAAAGGGAGGCCTCCTCTAGGTAATAAATCACTACATATCTAACAAGATTCTTAACTTTGTCTTTATGATTATATAGACCAAATTTCATTGGAGAGAAAACAATGAACTCACCTACTTATGTTGAGCATAACACATATATTGGACATATTTTCTTTAACGTTTTTATTAAAATAATTTATATATGAAAATTATAATTATTATATTCTAATCAATATTTTAATTTTCAATAGTCATCGCTTATTTTATTATAATTCAATTATAAATATTGTTGTAATAAGATATTATACAATAAGGAACTAGTTCATGAAAACATTATTTAGAACATGTTTCATGTTCTAAATATAATTTTCTGAAATCTTACATGACATAAAATTTTGTGCCATGACCACACATCTTCAACTTTTGCAAAAGAATCAAGTATCGATTGTAAGATCAAGATGAAACATATTACCTTTACTTTGTTCACTAGTGCCAAATAGATTTCATCCATCATCATAGATCTTGACCTTGCTATTTTGGAATTCCAGCTTATGATTTGTATTATTCAACTAAGCAACACTGAACATATTATATCTTAGTCCTTGCACCTAATATGTGACCCTGTCATTCAACATCAATGAACCTTTACCTTTTAGTGGACATGGAATCTCATTCCCTAATATAATAGCTCCACCCTCACATTTCTCAAAAAAATTGAACTTAATAAGATCTCCAGTCATATGATGTGAGCATTTATTATCAATGATCCATTTGTCATTCTTACATATTTGTGAAATAAGAGCTTTATCATCTTCATACCTTTCCTCAATAGGATCTTCTTTCAAAACAAGATACACCACTTCTACTCCATCTTTTTCATCTTCAATATCTAACTCAGTGCGCTCTTCATCAATAATGTAGCATTACTTCTTCCCTTTGTCCTTGTAGTCTTTTTTTCTTCTTGTACTTATGATCCTTGTTATAATTTCTATCTTTCTTGTCATCCCTATACTTATTAGGACATTTTGCAGAAAAGTGACCAAATTCATTACATTTGAAACATATTAGAGGTAATTTACCTTTAGCTCTCAATAACCTCCTTGCAAGAAATGCTTCAATATCATCTATTTCATCTTCTGATTCTGACTCACTTTCTTCTTTATTGCTTTTCTCTTTCTTTGAACTACTAATGGTCAGTGAAGTCTTGAAAGTGTTCCCAATTATAAGTAAACTATTATCATAATTATTCAACTCAAATGCAATCAATTGACCAACTAAACCATCAAGTGTAAGATTATTACTAGGCATAACTTTGACTTCTTGAACTACAAAAAAATTAATAGCATAGACATGTAAGAGATTTTTGATAAATTTACTTACAACTTTAAAATTGTTGATAACTCCTCTAACAACTTTTATTGCACTCAGAACTTCCTTGATTCATTTTACATATTGCACAACATTTTCACCTTTCTTCATTCTCATGTATTTTCACCTTACTTCATTCTCATGTCATCATTTTTGCCTCTCATACTTTCTTCTCTATCTCTCACCACATTCTCACCACCACCATGTATAAGTGCCAACTTGTCCCACATCTCTTTTGCATTAGTACATTTATTGATATCATCAAACTTGGTATCATTCAGGATAGATGCAATCTCAATCATCAAACTATTATGCTCTTTCTTCTATGTCATCTCTTCTACAATCAAAGGAGGGGTGAGAGAAACATATGCATTTTAGAACTAGTGTAGAGTATTATCTTTGATACCAGATACATTTAGCCTCATTCTATTTTTCCATGAGGAGAAGTTCTCCTTGTTCAACTTTGTTACCTCTCTCTTATACATCTTTAGATCTTTAACTCAAGCTTTGATACCAATTTTTAGATTACTAAGTGGGGGGGGGGGGAAGGGGGGGGGAGTTGAATAAGTTATCTCCATTTATTCTACAGGCCTTCCAAACAATAGTACCAATTCAAACTTCATAAACTTTCACAACAGTAAATCGTTAACCACATTCAACATCCCGATTCACACTTACAATCTTTTTACTTCAAATTGTTGTCTCACTATTAATTACTTTATCAAGTATTAAAGTATTAGCTTGACTTATACCAAGTTGTAGAAATAAGTAAATAACTCAAAAATCAACTTGCAATACATAAGAATTCACAAATGTTGACGCATATATTTAACACAAAAACCCTCTAAGGGGAAAAAACCACTCAGTACACTAACAATCCAAAAATTTCACTCTTTTGAAGTGAGCTCTACTAGGATCCAACCTTGTTAAAGGTTTACATGCACATTTTTAGTGTGACCTAGTTAGAGGATTTTAACCAAAGACAAGAAGAGACAAGGGTTTTCTCTAAAAAATATGCAAATGTATTCTCAAAATAAAGAAAAGATACAAGATACTTACAAATGATCTATCCTTATAAGGAGATCGAAACCCAAAAAGGGTAACCTAAAAGGTAAAAGCCAATTAATAATTACTAAATAATTATTAAAATGTGAAATGCAAAAAGTGCAAAAAGTGAAATCTTAAGAAGGGAGAAAAGTTAATTTAATTAATGAAATTAAATTAACCTTTTTTCTTTAACAAACTTAACCTATGGGGTTTTGGATGGATCCAAAAATCATCGCCATGGCTCCGAATATGAGTAAATAGCCAACCCATCTCCCACCAAAAATACTCCTATCAACCTACAAAGAAGAAGAGTCTACCTTTTAAGATCAACAGAGATAAGGTTGGTCGAATAACAAGTCCAAACCCAACATCAACTAGCCACCGAATAGCCAAAACAGAGAGGAGACCCCACATAACCAATACACAATCCTTTCAACTAAAAATAATCCACTTCTATAAGATGCACCACCACCTCAGTAGGAGTTTCCACCTCTATTAAAAAAGAAAGGAGAAATAAGGAGCACAATAAATCTTAACCATCACATAGCCATGAAATGGAACCCCACATAAATAGGGGTTATCACCTCCCCAAAGAGATCCATATGGCGAGGGACCTATCGAAAAGATTAGCCTAATGAGCCTTTGAAGAAAAGAATCAATGAAAGAGCATAAAGAGAGCCTCTAGAAAAGGAAAACCAACTAAACTAGCTAGGTTCTCAAGCACACAAATAGGAAACATAGGAAACAGAGGAACCAGATGAACCAAGAGACCAAGCTACTAACACCAAAGGAGACAAAAGGATCCAACCCACTCGATACACCCAAAAGATTCCCCTAGAGACACTACAAAAGACTAAGCCTCTTGAAGATACAAAAAGAAAAATAATGATGGCTCCCAAAGAAACAAGGACCAATCAAGATGAGGAGAACGCAATCCTCTAGGGAAACATGACATAGATCCAACATTGTAGGGACTGCAGATCTTGCAAAGGGAAGATAAACATCCTTGAAACTCAAACCTAGCAAGCGAGAGACACGACAACTAAACTCCAAACTATGCTAGGAAAATCCAACTAAGACAACTGCCAAAGTCTTCTCTCAAACTACAAAGACAATGAGGAAGAGGGAGGAGACCCACTCAAGCAAACACAAATCACATTTACATAAACACCAAGAATCTTGAGCTCTACCCACCAAAAATCATCAACATTATCATTCATTGCATCCTCTTAGTCTCCTTCATCCAAAATTGACACAATAGGGCCTCTATGAAATATATAAACCCTAAAATTTAAACTTCCACCACAGACACCATTAGTTAATATTTATTAGTCCCTGTAGGAAACTAATGCTTTCATTGAACACACTTTATTAAAATAGTTTCTAAAGTTTGAAATAGTTTATTTAACAAAAAAAAAAATTTACATTAATTTCTATTTGGCTATTGGTTAATACTAACTTTGATGGGAATATTTTTTTAACATGGCTTTTTCAAAAACTATTACTGCAAATTCAATTTGGAAAGTTACATTACAATAAACAAATTAGCTAATGACACTTGTCGGCTATTGTTTGGATTACGACATATAATAAGTACCTAGGGATTAGTGATTGGTGGAGAATAACAATGAACAAAGAATGTTTTATCTATTACGTGGGATACTTTTTGGTAAATGGAAAGTTCTTGTTGCTTGAAGTGACCCCATCTCTTCATGGGCTACTACATGTTTTATTGAAGTATTAAAAAAAGAAGAAGATAAAAGTATTTTGGGTAGTGTATCATTAGTCCATTTTCCTTGAACTTAATTTATTAATTTTTATTATAAAAATAATTTAAAATCTAATCTTTAAAGATTTTTTTTTTCTTTTATCTTTTTAAAATCTACAGATGAGATGTCCATGTTCCATTAAACCTTTTTTTGTATAGGCACAAAAATCATCAGTATGCATCATATGGTCACAGTAATTCATTGTTTTGGATGTAACGTTGTGAAGAACAATACCAATAGCTAGTAATTTGATTTTAGAATATAATATTATTCTAAATTCACCTTAGTTCTAAATTTTTTTTTTGAAAATTAAATAAATTATTTTATCTGGATTTCTATATTTGAAAGATGATAATTGTAGAAATTATTTTTATCTTATTTTTAACTTCTAAAATTTTCGTAAATTTCACTCCTAACTTTTTCTCTTTTTACCCCCAACACAAGGGAGGGGCTCCATCTCAACAAGAGCTCTTGTTCTTTCCAACTTTTTATCTTCTTTTTTTTAATAGCTACATTGATGATAAATAGATTAAAAGAAGATAATTAACACAATCTAAATAAAATTTAAATAATAATAAATATCTTGTTACATAAAGTTTTAGAAGTTAATATGATTACATTTAAATAATAATTTAGATTTTTAAATAGCAAATTTAATAATAATCTCTTTTTCAATTATATAATTTTTTATATAAATATATTTAACTATATGTTTATCTATAACACATATACTCTACTCTTATTTCTCACCATTGTTAAATAGTCAAACAAGTGTTGTCTAATTATATAGAAAATTTTAATTGATTATATATATATATATATATATATATATATATATATATATATATATATAAAATTGAATCATTATTATTATTGATAAAATAACAATAAAAATAAAAGGACCAAACAAATACCAAACACGAGTGGAGAAATCTCACCTACAAATTGAAAAGCACATTATTACAAGCCAATGGCTAAGGGGCAACATATGTGCATCCTATTCTCTTATTTTTAGTATAAGTGCATTGTATTTACACTGAACAATGCATTCTTACAATTCACAAAACATCGACTCTTTTTCAAATATTATATTAATGACAACAATTTAAAATGGAAAATAACAATTCTTTTATATTTTAAAATAACTTCACAACCTCAATATTAATATTATTACACACAACGTAATATTTTTGTTGTTGAATCTTGCAATTATCCTCTCACTAGAAACCAAATGTATAAAATTACATTTCCATTACATCTAGAAATGGGCCCTTTTCCACTTCTCCTCTTCCCATTATGGTTATCGATTCAACATCATGGGATGCATTTTAAATTGTTTTTATTCCTTTAACGGACAATGGACTTCCCTTACCAAACTTTTTTTGTATTATTAAATTATTTTTAGCCTTGATATGATGATGCATTCCAACAACTTTTATGTAAATAAGGCTCACAAGTCATATCATTTCACATATCAACGAGACTTTTGAACTTTTACCTACCAAATGATGTTTGAATTTATCAAAGGGAGGCCTCCTCTAGGTAATAAATCACTACATGTCTAACAAGATTCTTATTGTCTTTATGATTATATAGACCAAATTTCATTGGAGAGAAAACAATGAATTCACCTACTTATGTTGAGCATAACACATATATTGGACATATTTTCTTTAACGTTTTTATTAAAATAATTTATATATGAAAATTATAATTATTATATTCTAATAGATATTTTAATTTTTAATAGTCATTGCTTATTTTATTATAATTCAATTATAAATATTGTTGTAATAAGATGTTATACAATAGGGAACTAGTTCGTGAAAACATTATTTAGAACATGTTTCATGTTCTAAAAATGATTTTCATGAACCATTTGTTTTATATAGAACATCCAAGTCGGATGATATTTTAATTATTTCTTATACAATTGAATTCTATTAAAATAAGTAATAAATATTAAGAATTAAAGCATAGATTGAAACATCTAAGTTTAATATACAGAATATTTAATAAAGATAACATGTCATATATATATATAATAAAAAACTTGTCATCATAATCCTAATAGTAATATGTACTATTTTCTTGTTTAGGATAATGTGTTCATTGATTTAGAGATTTTTTTTTAATGTTTCTAAGAGTTGAGGAGATAATGACTCACTGATTAAAAAAAAGGAGACAATGACACAATTTGTTAGTATATTTTAAATTAATTTTTAGATATTATAGTTTCCAAAATAAAAAGATAATTAATAGATACAATTGAACTTCTCATTTTTTTTTATATAAATATTAAATGATAGCATGTTTGACTTAATCCACAAACATGACAGTTTGCAAACCCATTTCATTTTTAAAAATCTAATAATAGTTTGGCCCCTGGTTCAACTATTCGATTGTAAAAAACCTTTTGTTATCAACAATATCTCCTTTCAACACCACATTGGAATCTCCAATATGATTGGCAGTGGATTCACCATGGGGAAGTTTTTAGTTTTTTAGGAATTCTGTTTGCCTTTCATGGTTTGACAACTGAGCTTTGGAATGTAGTGCTTTCAAAGATTCAGACAAAATTGGGTTAGTAGTTAACAAAGTCCTTTTCCCTTGCCAAGAAATTCCAAATCTATTCAAATTTCCTTTCAACTACACATGTTTATTACTCCTCTTATTGGTTACCTGCCAAATCTTCCTCTAATAAGCTTGAGAAGCTATTGTGTAATTTTTTTTGGGCCTTGGATACAAAGAAACATTGTTTCCACAAGGTTGCTTGGGATTATTGTTGTCTTCCCAAGAACTCTGACAACCTTAGTCTCATCTCCACCTAGAAACAAGCTCAAGCCTTGTGTGTTAAATGATTTTCTTGCTCCATTTTAGGAAATGAGGCTCGGAAAGTTCCCCTTTGTCATTGCCTCTTCCTTGGATTTCCTTACTTGGAAAGGGATTGGATTTCAAACCCTTTTACTCATGTGAGAATTATTACAAATACAAGGATCCTTTGTTGCTAAAAGCATTTGACAAGATTGGGAAGCAACAAAACCATGGCTTCACTTGCATGGAGATGGATTTCAAGATGACTTATCTTTCAAACAACATAATCTAAGTAGTTTTATTGTCTAGGCTCAAGGCCTTCCTCTGGCCTCTCTTTTAGGCATGTCAACAATATTCACTTTCATAAACAAGGCATTTAGACCCATCACAACCTATGCTATAGGTCTACATTGTCTTTACTCACTTGGAAGGATATGGATGTCTAATTCCTCTTGACTAACCAAGATCATCTGAATTTTGACTTGATTATCTTGACATTTCTAGTGGAATTATTGTACAAGATTGGTATTTATAGCATCAAGCCCTGGTGGAAGCACTGGTGCTAGTAAATTCAGACCATATTTTCCAAATATCAACCTTGGTAGGGATATCATTAGATTATCCTCATTAATGGTCTAGGTTCTTAACCATTGATGCCATTTACGGTCCTCACATTCAGCTTGGAGAATCCAATTTTCTACTATATGCTCTGCTATAGTAGAACCCAAAATAACACATTTTTCTTAGTGTGTTCTTTTCTAAGGATTGCGTTTAGGCTTCCAAAGTCTCTTTCCCTTTCTAGGAAATTCCTAATCTATTTCAACAATCCTTGCAACTACACATGTTTATTACTCCTCTTGTTAGGTACCTTAAAAATCTTCCTTTAACAAGCTTGAGGAGCTACTACATGATTTTGTTTGGGCCTTGGATTCAAAGAAACATGGTTTCGACAAAGTTGCTTGGGATTATTGTTGTCTTCTTAGAGGCTTTGGCATGCTTAGTCTCATATTTACTTAGAAACAAGCTCAAGCCCCATGTGTCAAATGAGTTGTTTATTCCATTTCATAAAATGAGGCTTGAAAATTCTCCTTCACCATTGCCTCTTCCTTGCATTTCCTTTAGATCTTCTCAATTGGAAAGGTATTATATTTCAATCCCTTTTACTCATGCGATAACCATTGCAAGTACAAGGATCCTTTGTTGCTAAAAAAATTGGTGAGCCTAGAAAGAAATAAAACCACGACTTCACTTGCATGGAGATGGATTTCAAGGAAATTTATCTATAAAACAACATAATATATGGTTGTTTTATTATCTAGGTTCAAGGCCTTCCTCTTGCCTCTCTCTTAGGCATGTCAAGTCTCTTCACTTTTATAAGAAAGACATTTAGACCCATAAAGACCTATTCTCTAGGTCTACACTATCTTTACACACTTGGAAGGATTTGTAGGTCTAATTCATATTGACTTGTCAAAATGATCAAACTTTTGACTTGATTATCTTAATTTTTCTAGTGGAAATATTGCACAAAATTGGCATTTCTTGTTAGAAACTACAATTAGAATAATTGTTATGTTTCCATTGATGTCAAACCTAGCAAGTGAGATATTTACTAACCATATAGAGTACCATATTAGTTGATTGATGAAGAGGATTTGAAAAGAGAGATAACTAGATGAACTAGTGAAGTTGTTGAGTAGAGAGGAGTAAGTATGATAGAATTACAATGAGCACTTGATCAGTTAGTCTTTGGCAAGATAATGTATTATTTAATCATTACATGAAGTGAAGCAGATAGTTGAGTTAAAGTGTAGAAGAATTGTTGAGTAAAACACTAAGCTTGACCAAGTGGTAGTTTATAAGGTCAATGAAGAAGTTGAAGAAAAAGATTAAGGAACTCAAGAGACAATTGAGTAAACAATATCAATTGAGTGTTAGTTATGGTTGAGAAAGATGAAGAAGGAAAATGAAGTATTGACTGAGCATATTGAAGACTAAGTGAGCCATAGTAAGTTGAGCGAAACATAATAGTAGAGATCATGCTACACAATGATGACTAAGTAGAAGAACATAGTGATGACTGAGTGTTGGAAAAATAATAGTTTATGAAAGAGTCAAGTTTTGAGGTTGACATAGTTGAATATTTAGATTGGTCAAAACATGTGAATGATGATCATTGATGAGACGATGTATTTAATGCAAGAATTGAGTTTGTTAAGTGATCAAAGGTGAGTATTCAAGGAGAAGTTTCTAGAAATTTCAAGAAAGGAGTAGAAGGGAAAATGATGGAAAAATTCAATGAATCTGATCAAACCCTAAGATCTAGGGTGATGTTTAAGTGGAAAAAGACCAAAGGAACCTATTTAAGGAGGCACTAGAGATGTCTATGTTGGTTCGCTCACTGTTGATTGGTAATTTTGTGAAGGACAGTGGAGAACAGAGTAGGAGAGGAAAAGTGAGAAGATTGGTGAAGTGCAATTTCTTGAAGGGTTGCCAAGCAGACCAAAGATGGAGAATATAATGAAGTCTAGTTAATGAACCAACAAATGAGTCGACTAGAGATTTGAATTTACAAAGTGAGTTGTATATTAACATATCAAACCTAATTGTTACTTTCTAACCATTGTGGCAATGAAATCCTTTCATCAAGGTGACATTCTAACATAATGATCTAATGACCTCTAACTAGACCACTCCTAATAGGGTGACTAAATCCTTTAACAGGATCACACCTAATAGTGTGTTTTGTAACCTTTAACGAGGTTTTCTCTTAACTGAACTCACTTTGAAAGAGTGAAAAGTGGTAGCATGTTACTTGGTGTTTTTCCCAAATTGGGTTTCCACATTAAATCTTGGTGTCATAATTGTGTGAATGTTATCTTCATGATGCATGGTATTTACTTTTGTTTATTTTTGTTTGTCGGCATATACTAAACAAAGAGCTAAGTGAAGAATGAATATGTTAAGTTTTTGATGAGTTTCTATAATATCCAAGTTGGTTTACGAGTTTGTTTAAGTTGTTTGAAGTGGTTAAAAGTTGAATTGGTATATCTAGACCTAGAGATAACTGATTCATCCCCCTCTCAGTTATTCCAATCATTCTAACATTTCTAGCATCTATCCCTAGTGGGAGAACTGGTGATGGTAACCTCAGACCATATTTTTTAAATATCAACCTTGGTATGGGTATCATTAGATTATCCTCATTAATGGTCTAGGCTCTTAACCATTGATGGCATTTATGATCCTCACATTCACCTTGGAGATTTCCATTTTCTACTATCTTTGATGCTATCATAGAATCCAAAATATATAAAAAATCTTTGTGTTTTTTTTCCTTAGGATTGCCTTTAGGCTCCCAACTCCACCATTTAGGCATACTAGATCCCATCTTCTTTTTTGTGGCCCGTTCGAATCCTTCCTTCATATTTTTTATAGAATGATTCAACATTTCTAGGTATGGATTCATGATTTCTTTATCCCATTTTGACCATAAATCTTCTCTTGGCATATGGTTGTCTTGGGCGATTCCCCTAGATTCTCATCCCCTTTTCTATAACTTTGACATACTTTCAAGATGGAAACCTTATTTTCTATATGGAAGAACATGAATGCGACTATATCTACACACACTCATATGAATGCTAATGTTTTTTTATTTTTTTCTAAATCTTTCATATGTAATAATATAATGTTATAGATCTAAGTACAAGAGGACAAGGTAGCTCTTGAGGTGGCTCATTCACAAGAGATTTTTCAATATTGGAGGTATGCCTCTTGTACAGTTTCAAAGGTTCTACAAAATGGTTTGTATTGGAATCCTTTTAATAGAGGTTGACCTAATAGTCATTGAAATAGTTAGCAGTCTATGTAAATCCTTTAAATAGATGACATTCTAAATGGAATGATCAAAGCCCTCTTACAAGGCCACTCCTAACAAGGTGATTAAATCCTCTAACTAGGTCACATTTAATAGGGTTGGCTCCTAACATTGCTCACTTCGAAAGAGTGAAAAAGAGTGACATATTGCTAGTGATTTTTTCCAAATTGTGTTTCCATGTAAAATCCTTGTGTCAAAATGTGATGAATGTCTTATGAATGTTTTACACATGTTGATGTTTTTCATTATGCAATACAAGTTAATTTTATGACAATTTTACAGTACATATCGAGCAACACCAAGTTAAGTAGGATGAACAATAGATTGATGTGTTTAATGTTTAATAGTTCAAGTGGTACATATAGACCTTGAGTAACTGATTTATAACCTAACCCCCCCCACCCCCCACAAAGTTATTCTAAACATCTCTAACAGATAGATGCCATAGAGAATTACTTTGAGTATGAGGAGATGAGTGAAGAGAAGAAGGTAAAGTTTTCCAAAGAAATCTAAGAGGGACAACATTGACATGGTGACGTATTATATAATAAGAGGGGGTTTCTAGAGGTGGAACAAAGATTATCACATGGATTAGAATGGTGGACATGATAAAGGATCAATTTCTACCATCAGATTATGGAATCCACACAAAAAAGTAGACAAAAAACTTAAAGAAAAAGTACCTTGATGTGATGACCTACACAAATAAATTCCACAAACTAAGAATAAGAGGTGGATTAGATAAAGATGAAAAGTTTTATAGTTATCTTTTAATGGGCTTGATACACTTTGCAAGATGAGATTGGATAAAAAATTTCTAGAACACTTCTAGACTGTTTTCACTTGTCTATACATACAAAAGAGAGGGTCAAGAGGAAATAAGAGAGACGCTGAGCTGGTATAGACAATGTGAATAAAGGAAGGGGTAACAAGCCCAACAATGAAGGAAAAGGGCAAGGCAACCATAACAAGGGAAATGAGCCTTTTTATAAGTATAGAGGAGTCTACAGAGATGGAGAAATATTTGTTTCAGGTAGAGGAACATGGGTATTTAAAGGTAGGTGTTATACATGCAATGAGGTAGGTCACACATCAATCAAGTATCCATTGTGTTGGCATTGCTTTGGCACCTAACTTTTAAACTTTTGAAAATCGGCCTGATGAAATGAATTCCTAAATAGTCTTGATATCTTATTGATTTTATTTACAACGCCCCTCTAAAATTTAAGTTGTAAAAAATAAAATAAAAATGAGCTATTAAATTCCAACCCCAACCCGCAAAGTTCAAAGTTCAGTTCGATGATTCAGACTTACAAATCTGAAAGTTTAAGTTTAGAGTGCAGGTTGACATTTTACTTGAGATCTCCAAATGGTAAACACAAGTTCAAAGTCCAAAGATGAAGATGTAAGTCCAATTTAGAGGCAAGTTCAAATGCATGATGGTTTGAAAAGCTAAAGAGAAAGTGCGCAAAACTTCAAGGATGCCAACGAGGGGTAAATTATAAATGTCTATGGTTAGCGCCCGAATTCAAAACTTGCAACAATAATATGAAAAGGAATTTGATGATGTTTTACAGATAAATAGTGTTTCTAGAATCTTGAATGTCCCAACTGATAGAGGAAGCTATAAAAGTTTGAGGCCTGAATCTAAATCTCCCTCAAAGCATATTGGGCATCATAGATATGTGTTAAATTTAGAATAAATATGTGGTACATATTTCAATAAGACTTTAAACTAACTATGACACACTATTGGAAGTGATCAAGACATGTTACCCATTGTCATGAAACTGATATGGTCACTAACTGAACCAGATCGATGGGAAGCATTCATTCATAGTGGACTGATAGCAGGTATCTAGACTTGCTGCACAGTTTGTCAGGAAATAGGAAAAACAAATTAGAACCTAACATATATTAAATATATTAATTTTTGCATAATAATAACAGCCACAATGTTTCCCATTCATTTGCTAAAACACATTAACAGATCTCTAAACAACGAGATCCAATATACCTATCAAGCAGGATACTTGAGACAATGATAACATAGATGAGTATCCATTAATGAGAATTTGGCACTTAAAAAGAACAAAGGTTTTGCAGGTTTAGTGTTGGTGAATCATTATGTAGTAATAAATTTGACATGGAAACTTCAATAATATTAATGGAAGGTAACATCCAACAAAGATTATCCAAAGTGATTATACGCCTCATAATTCCACCTCTAAACACTCTCATGTTGAATTAATTGATGCCACTCGAAGTAGGAAAATTTGATAGCACCAAGATCAACAATAATGCCAATCAGGGTCATCATGAGCATAGCAATCTGCATAGACTATATGTTTACAAATACACTCCTAATTGACAAGGATGATTACTAGAATGCCCAAATTATAAAATCAATTATGTGGAACATTTGGCCACCACCAAAAACAGACAACATAACTAGTCCCTCGTGATTAGAGTATTTATCTACCACTTGCCTATAGATGTGTGCATGAGCTGATTGAAGATACATATGACAAACATAATCCTTATCAAGTGTGGGATTTGCATTCTAGGAGCAATATTTTTTCATTGTGGAAAAGGGATCCCACATGATATTGAATATTTATAGAAAAATAAAAGGTTGCTACTACAACTGATAAAATGAAGAGGTTTATTAAAAAAGAAAATGATTTTATAATATTTATTTCCAAGAATTGGTTAGGAAGCACATTTGCTAGGGAAGAGCTTTTATATATATTGGTAAAATCAAAGAA
The DNA here is from genome assembly GCA_028749045.1 of Cupressus sempervirens. Classification (NCBI taxonomy): domain Eukaryota; kingdom Viridiplantae; phylum Streptophyta; class Pinopsida; order Cupressales; family Cupressaceae; genus Cupressus; species Cupressus sempervirens. The sequence goes on from CM053787.1 coordinate 708,395,687, forward strand.
AAAAGGGTTCAACTTCTGAAGGTTACAAGGCTATGGAGAGGGCAGGATACATTTGCAGGTATAGATTGTAACAGGGATGGGCAATCAGAGTGTTGGGTTTCCCCCTTCATCTGAGACCATTGAGTGTGTCTTGAAATTCATAATTTTGAGTTGTTGATTCAGCGAGATCATTTTCAGAATTGTATGTTGTAAATAGATAAATAAAGGGGAAAGGTCAAAGGGCCCTTGGTCTAGTGGTGAAGTTGAATGGCTCACAAAGAGCCCACCAGGGATCAAGTCTTGCTGAGTGCAAGGTCCAAAGACATCAAAAAGGGATGAGGTCGGGATCATGCCATGGGAAAATTTGGCAGCGTGGATGCTCCTCAGTCCTTGGCTCTTAGCCGAAGAGGTTTCAGGCACGCATGGGCCCGTATCGGGTACCTAAAATGTGTTTGTGGATGACCTCCATCAAAAAAAATAAAGGGGAAAGAAGGAGTTCATTATTGGTATCAAATTGTGAGTAATGTTACCTTTCTATTCTTTCATTTGTTTATGCTTTCATCAACAATCTTTAATTTGTGAGTTTAATTCCTTCATTGATCCTTCACGGTTGTGGATTCACAATAGAAGGATTTTTGCATTAATGTGAGTTGTTTTTTTTTCATGGTCGTGGAATATTGGACACACCTTACACTTTTCAGCATTATGGATATTTCATGGTGATGGGTATCCATTAGGTACAACTTTTTTCCTCTCTAGTTAAGAGCATGTCCTATAATTAAACATTATTCATTGCACATATACAATGGGGGAGATTCACCTCTAAAATTCGAAGGAAAATCATTAGTCCAACAACGATTTCTCCAACAATTGGTTGCACTGGTTTCTCAGAATTGGGTTTAAAAGAGTCGAACTAATTAGTAATTAGAAGGAGACAATATGTCAACCAACACATTGAATGACCAAGGGCACAAGAGGGTTAAGGAGAGTTCAAATTGTGCAATAATAGGGTGAAGAAGTTATAGAGCATGTGGGGTGTAGATCCTTGTATAGAAATAAGTTTAGAGATTGGTGGAGAAATGTTGATACTCAGAAGAGGACAGAAAAATACGTGCTAAGAAAGGTATCCATATTTAGAACCTAGTTCAAGAGTCAAGGCAAGGTATGTAAGATGATTATTGATTCATGTTGTCATAATAATTTAATTAGATTCGTATAAAATGGTGAACTAGTTACATTTAGAAAGGTTACCCGCAATAGGCTCTATAGAGAATCATGTGTAAGTAATTATTATCAAAATATTTTGATTGAAGAGAAAGTGTATGTATAATTTTATATTGATTCTTATAGTGATAAGGTTCTATGTGACATCATATGCATGGATTTTTGTCACATTCTATTGGGGAGACCATGGTAGTACATGAGAACAACTTTGCAGTGAGAATTTCATAACATTGACTATACCATTCATAGGGATAGAACAAGTTTTACCTTACTACCTGTGTAGGGTGATGAATCTATTGAGACAAGGATAACATTATGTGGGAGTAAAGATTATTTGTCTGTCCAAGTGGGAAATAAATATAGAGATCAGAGTTATGTGGAGCAATGTGTGGAGCAACACAAAATTTGTTTTAATAATGAACAAAAATATGGTGATTGGTTTGTGCTATATTATTGCTAAGATTAGACAAGAAGTTGAGATAATAGGGGATATACTGTGTCCTTTGAATATGCAAGTTGAGGATAAAAAAATCCTCCAAGAGTGAGTAGGTTAGAAGGTCATTTGGACTCTACAAAGTAGGTTGGCAAGGAGCATCTACAACCAAGATAAGAATGTATATGGAAGAGATATAAAGATTTTTTTTAGGACTAATGTATTAAGAAAGCATTTTCTAGGTTAAAGGTTAAAATGGGATGAAACTTGTGATGATTTGTTATTATATTAGATGCTTAGAATAAAACAAAGTTGCAAAATACCCACAAGAATATTGAATGGATTGAATGGATTGAATGTGTACTTTGTCTTGAGAGGGTGATCCCACACTAATGGGTTCCACTTTTTGACCAATTTTGACACTGAAATCAATATTTTTGAAACAAACCTCACATTCGAGTGACTATATCTCTAAAACTATGGATAAGATGATGTAAACTAGTGATTTCTAGTACTATGCTCCTACTTTGTAACCATAATTTTAAATTTTTTTAAAAATTATTTAAGTCAAATTTTTCTTCTCCTCTGAAAAGTGGTACATATGAAAAATCAATATTTTCAAAGAGTGACAGTCCATTTGACACACATAACTTTTTTTTTTATAGAAATGATAATGAGATAATTCTTTCAATGTTGGATTTGTAATATCAATATCTAGAGGATGCATTTAGTTTGATTCAATTTGGTTGAACATTGTATAGTTTATGAAGTTTTGAAGTGACATCAATTGTAATTCAAACATACGTTCATTTTGACACAGATAACTTGAACTCAATTTATCATAAATCTATTTTTTCTTTTTTTAATAGAAAGCTATCTCAACAACCTATTTCCTAAATATTTTTCAAAATTATTTTAACCTAATTTATAATTTTTTCCGAAGTGTCGAAATCAGTTGATGTTCAATTAGTAATGAACCTATAATGAGTTAAACTCATATTTGAACGTCTTCATAAATATAATATGTATTACAATATAGTCATTGGAAAGCTTGCTCTGAGCAACACAAATTGGCATTTTTTATTTTATAGTAGGAAATCTTTCAATCTCAATTTTGGGGTTCAAAAGAGCCAATTTCATTTTTTTTTAAAGAAAAGAGCATCAAAATTTTATAAATTAACATGTTCGCATGAACACTATGTTCACGTAAACATATTTTATATGTTTGCACGAACATATGTTCGCAAGAACATACAAGCCTAGTGGAAAATGGAAAAACGGCTCAAAATTGCCATAACAATACGTTTGTGCAAACATACAAACCTAATGGAAAATGGTAAAATGGCTCAAAATCATTGTAAAAATACATTCCCATGAACATATTAATAAGGGATGTTTGCACAAACATCCCTTATTTAAACTAAATATGTCACATGAAGATGCAATTCTCTTATGTTTGTGCAAACATCATTTATGAGTTCACGCGAACATACATAAAATTGAATATGGGAATTTTGCATCATTTTGCAATTTCCTTTGTGCCACAAAAGTGGTACCCAGTATTGTGGGTTCACCCGAGATAAAAGATTTTCATGGGGAGGAAGGGGGGGAGGGAAGCGGGGCAGGGTGAGAGCATGGTGAAAGAGAACCTAATTGTTGGCATTTGGCATAAGATTGTAAGGTGAGAACATCTACATAAGGATAGAGTCAAATAAGGTTGTCATTGATGGCAATATGGAAATACATATAGAAGAAACTGACATGATCAGTGATACTTAGTCATGATCAATAATGTAAGGTAACATTGACCAAATCAAAGACAAGGTAATAATGGTGAAGTTTCTATAAATTGGAAAGAAGAACATAACAATTGAAAGGTAGAATCTAGACGAGTATAGAATATTTGACAAGGAATCTCAATAGGTCAAACATGTTTTGACTTATCTAGGGAATTACAAAAGAAGATCTAATGATGATCAAAGGCAAAGGTTGTAAATATATCAAGGAAATAGAGATATGCAAAGAGAGAAAAGTTATGTACTGAAGAAAGAAAGTAATTCAAATGAAGCGATGAGATCAAGAAACAAAATAGGTTAACTGACATAATGAATACATGTAAAAGGAAAAGCAGATAGTGAAGCAATAATACAAGTATAGAGAGAGAATTGTACATGTAACAAAGAATAAGTGAGCGGTGAATACAAAGTGACAAGTAAAGAAAAATAGAGAGAAGTGATTGTAGAAGTAAATATCATGTAGAGGGAAGCTAAAGTGAGAACAAAATAGAAAGGATCTAATCGGAAAGTAGTGCCAATGATAGGTCAACCAACTTATTGTTTCCTAATAGTAAGAATGAGGGAAATCCCTTAATTGGGTGGATTTTGACCAATCTTGTTACAATAAAATCCTTTAACAACATGGACTCTTGGAAGGAGTTCTAAGTCCTCTAATTGAGGTAGATCCTAATAGATCTTATTATACTCCTAATAGTGTACAAAAATATCTTAACATGGTGAACCCACATAACTTGTATTTGTAATCTTCCAATAAGGAGACCTTTTTACTGCAGTAAATGGATTTATGGGTACCATATGCACTGTAGTTTTACTTATAACAAGATTTTCTATGAAACCAAAAAATAGTGTTATGTGTTGTAAATGATTGGAGAGCTTGGTTAATTTTATTACAAAAATAATTTGGTTGAATAGTTTAACTAGTGGTTTGAATTAGTAGATTACCTATTGTACTAATTCACCCCCCTCCTAGTACCATTCCACACCAATAATTGGTATCAAACCATAGGTTTTTTGAAGAATAATAGCCTAACAACTAGAGGAAAAGTTTTATTAAGATGGAAAGATACAATTGTCAAAAATATCTTGAGAAATAAGTGGTTATGATTCATGAACTATTAGATAAGATGAAAACATTTCTAGAAATAAGAAAGGAAATGGCTTCAAGGTTCAGTAAAAGTTAGGACTACATTGATAAAATGGAAGAATTTTTTATGGATATGCGTCTAAAGAATATGAAATTCTGTAGAAGATTTGATGGAGAAAAATTAAAAAACTCAAGGAGAAAGTAAAGAATATGAAAGAGAAACTTGAAGGATAAGCTATCCATAAATATGAGAATAATGAAGCTAAGAGAATTGCAAAATATGCAAGAAAGCATGTTGAAGATACAAATAAGTTAGTTGAAGATGCATTGAAGGAAAAATAATAAGAACTCAACCAGCTTAAGTAAGAATTAGAGCTGATGGAGAGAGAAAAAAGGACATCATTGATGAGATCATCAAGTTGTGAGTGAACATTGAAAATTTAGGAATGAAGTTGAAAAGCTAAATGATGAACTAAAAATTAAGAAAGATAATAATGAAAGACTAAAGAGGTATAATTAAAGTTCAATAAATATTGATAAATAACTAAAAAATCAAAGGAAACACAAGGACATAATTGGTTTAGGCTATACTTCTCAAGAAATATTTGAAGTTGGAGAATCATTAAAGTCAAAGGAGACTCCCTAGAATCTGAAGGAATAAATTGGTGCTACTTATTTCAATTGTGGAAACATTGTTCATATTGCTAATGTTTGTACAAGCAGATCGATGATTACCAAACCAAAATTATTTAATGGTCATTGCTACAATTGTGGAAAGTATAGTCATATGGCTTATGAATGTAGATCCAACATAAGAAAAAAATAAAATAGAAGTAAAATTGATGGTTATTTCAAATTCTTGCAATAAATATAGACATAAAGGTGAAGATTATATAACAAAACCAAAATTTGCTTGGTCCCCTATCAATTAGGTGATTACTATGGATAAGGAGAAATAACTTGATGTATTTTGTATAGTGTGTGGGTATAATGGATATGTGGAAATCAACTATGGAATGAGAAACATGAGAGGTGATGTAAGACCTTGGAGCTTATTTAGTATGACATGTTTTATGTGAAACAATATATAGAAAAAATAGGTTACACTTCCTTAAGACATTCTATCCAAGGGATCCAACAGATTAGGAACTTTGAATGGCGACTTAGAGTTCCCTATGTATGCGGTGCAAGAGCTATGAGAGTGGCTCTCAAATGAACCTATTATGCAACCCTCACTAGGTCCATCATAGAATGGGAGATTCAAAGACAAGAGCACGTATGCTAGTATCCAAGAATCAAAGATGAGATGAAATGCAGAATGCAAGAAAAATGAGGGATGCAAGAGCTAAGCTAAGAGATGCAAATGCAAGCTAAAGATAATAAGAATGAAAGTATTACAAATCCTCCTAATTAAGCTAGGTGATCTATGCTAGAGCATAAAGGAAACTAAGCTAAGAATGCCATAAAGCCACAATGCAAGTAAACCAAGTAAGTGTAAAGTGAATTCAAGATGAGTGCTCTAAATGATCCAAAATCACCAAGAAAACATGTGGCATAAAATTATCATAAGTGGAAAAGATATAAGAGAGTGAGGAGAGAGCCTACTTTCAAAGATAAATGGGTGGTAAAGATTAAGAGGCAAAATCAAGGGTGGCGAATGAGTATTGAGTGAGCCATGTGCACAAGAATCTCACCTAAGCAAGATCAACAAGTGACTTTAAGAGGCAAAAAATGTGTGGAGGATAGTTAAAGCTATTTAAAAAATAAAGATTCCTCTTACATAGAAAAGTGTGCCCCTCATGTGAGACAAAAATGCCTTTTCTTTTCTTTTTAAAATAAGAATAATGTTTTTCGTGTGCATACTCAAGATGAGCTAGAATTTGGAGATTTTATTTAAATAAAAGAGAGCAAGTTACTTCAATTAAATAAAAGACTTAGGATAAGGTGGCCAAACCATAGGTTATAATCGAATAAATAACAAGGTGATGATTTGTATGAAGAATAATAAATGAGTAAATTATGTTAAATTGATAGAAAGGCGGTTCATAGTCTAGATGACCATTTCTAGGTTTAAACACAAGATTGGTCACTTAGAAAAAGATTGCAAGATGAACAATCAGTCAGAGGAAAATAAAGGGAAGAAAACTATTGATGTGGAAATAGTGAAAACTAGATAAGTAAGATGTGGAAAAAGAAGGAAGATAGAAAAGAAGAAGTCAAGAAATAGGATCAAGATCCATCAACTATAGGTGTGGTGGTATCTTCATAAAAGTAAGACAAGCATGTACTTAGTGGGATTACTTAAAGGATCAAAATTAATTGATACCCAAAAGGTATGGGTAGACATTTAAAATTTTCATAAGGAGATGTAATGTGATGACTAGGCCTTGGAAATTTGTGATGAAAACTTGATAAGAAATTATGAAGTGGTAGCATTAAAGGGTAGATACTTTAATTGGTGTAAAATAAGGTTGGTGTGACTACTAGCTTTAATCGATGAGAAGTACTATTAACCATTAGAAAAGGTGTAGTGACTATTTCTGAGCATAAATAAAGGTAGATAGTGATAATTTCTTGCAATGCTATTTTGAAACTCTTTTGAGAAACTATCTATTGAAAATATTGTGATTGTCACTGTATTTGGTGAGAATAAAAAGTTATGCAAAGGATCTAATTGAAGATAATGTGAATTGGTGAAGAAGAAGTATTCCTATGAATAGTGAAAGGGTTACAAGGTTGAAATCTAGACAAATAATGGAACACAACATCAATAACCCCATTCTTATTGATGTGATTGAGAAGCCACAACCAAAGCTCAAGTTGTATCCAATGAAGGTGAGTGAAATTGACATCGTCATTTTTCTATCTTTAATACCCCCAAGTATATTTATGATAGAAGATACCCAATTTCTTTTGCTCCATTAATTTTTCAACCATATTTTGACAAACTTTGAGACGAAAATAGGATCTATGTCCCTTCTATTGTGACGCGTCAAAAAATAAAACATGAATATTCTTCTTAGTAGAGGTTTCTAATGTCAAACCATGTAGTGTTTCATCTTTTAAAATGCTTCCCTTATACTCTAGTGTGAGCATGACCTAGACTAAGTAACAAGATACAAATTTAAAAATTACCTTATAGAGCATCAATGTATTTTTTGAAGAAAGATGTCATGGGGAAAGGGCCATGAGGTTTCTCTATTACTTTTTACTCCTTAGACTCAAGGAGATTCTCTTCCTCATCTTCTAGAGTATCTGTCAATGTGGCATCTCTAAGCGATGCACAAAAATTCTCTAACTCCTTGTAGAAGTGCATATCATTACAAATTCTCTCTCCACACATCAAAATAATGATTGTATCTTCTAATGTAACCTTCGATACATCACAATGAAAATTATGAGAGAGGACTTGGTGCAAAGGGGCCTCAAGAACCTCTATATTGTGTGTGAAAGAAAAATCCTCCTCCACAAAGTAGAGGACCTTAGAGAAAAGAGAAAGTAGATCATCAACCTCTAATAGCACTAGAGAAAACTTCCCCTCTTCAAAAGTTGGGCACAGTTGTATCTATTGTACCTAGATTTTGATTTCACTATGATGATGTTCTACAAGTACCTATATGATGTGATCAGTGGTTGCATTGTGTGATACATTTTATTATTGTACCTTATTTAATTACTACATCATTGATGATTCATCTACTAGATAATTCTATTGTTAGTGTTTTGATCATATATGCATGATGATCCTTTAAGATATTATGTTACAATGATTAGTATAGATGTTTGATTATTGTACCTTTTATGCTATGGATATTTATTAGCTATTTATTTTTAGTGATTATGCTTAGAATAGTCATAAATGGTTTCCTTAAGTTATTTTAATTTAAATATAATTATTAATTTTTGATATAATGCATATTTCCTTACCACAAAATTGAATGCATTTTTCCTTTTGTATCGATGCAAAGTGAGATCATTCATCGTCACTCACTCATGAGATCTACATAATATACCATTCACTTTCACAGTTATTAGAGGTTTTATGTGCTTAGGTTATTATATTGTGAGCATATGCAATTGATTTTTTTTGTTTCTTTAATCAGGTACCAAACACATTTTGCTACATTTTTAGTATTTGAGTGTGTCTATATCCTTGAAAGTGGCACAATAGATAGTAGTTTTGGTTTTGCATACTAAGTTAATGTTGCACCTATATGGATGATGTATCCATACTATTATATTAGTCTCTCCAATAGGTATTGGTAAATGTAGATTTGTTATGCATTTGTGTTAGACATGTGAGCTTACCTATGCATTAGAGTTTTTATAGTTGTAGAAGGATTTAATTTAAATGTTGATTTTAATGTATTTTGTGATTTTAATATATACTTTAATTACTGTCTAAATTTCTCATAGCTAGATTTTATCTAATTTAAATTAATTTTATTTAATTTTGGATAAAGGTAAAAAATAAATTTAAATATTCTATTTTGAAAAGTCACTTTACAAATAAGCATTATAATTTTAAGCAACTTATTTTTATTGACTTCCCACTTTTGGGTTTTGTGAGAAAAATGGATTTCACTCCATACCTTATTGGGGAAATTGCTCTTTTTATTTTTGGTGAAATTGGTCTATCATAATTTTTCAGGGAGTAGCTTGTTTCATTTGTGTAAGAATTGCTTTAGTTCACTGAAGGTTTCATTTCATCCAATTCAATATTGTCTTCCTTATGTTAAGGTTGTAGCTTATGTTGGATTTATTTTAACATGAGATACCTTGTCGATGGTAAATAATCTTTAAGATAATATCTTATATATAATATATATTATATATTATTATATAATAAGATAATGGTTAACATATTAATATTACATATATGCTTAAGATGAGTTACATATATGGTTATTTATATTACTATTATATTAATATGTTAATTAGTGATGTTTAACCATAGAGAAATGTCTCTTCATGAGACATGTCTCCTCCTCTCATATTTATATGAGATCCAAATCTTCATTTGGATATCATTAATAACAATGGCTATGATTCTAAATTTGTAAAAATGATCTTAGAATTAACATGGTATCAGAGCCAAACTACAAATGTAATTAAGTAATAATGACTATAAATAACACCACCAATGGTTGTATTGTAGAAAAAGTTGGGAGTTTTTATGGATATGAAAAGGAGAGAACATAAACTGCAAATCAATCATCTCTATGAGACCAATTGCATATATGAATCATAGAATATGAGGATCAATAAGGAAATCAAAAGTACTTCAAAACAAAATTCAAGTTGTCTCTGCGGAATAATTGAACTTGCATCAAACAATAATGATAAGTCTTATGGTGTGGTTATAATACTAGAGTCAGAAATTAACATATATATGCCATGTTTAGTATTTCTTAAAGGCACTGATATAATAATTAATGCCAACAACAAAGCATGTGGTTTCATTCAATCATATCAGTATATTGCTAACAAGCTGTTATAATGAACCTAAATGGAGTTCAATTAAGTTATGCCAATTACTAAGTTAACTATTAATCATGAGAGGTGACAGTTACAAAAATAAAAAGGAATTTTTTATAATAGATTCAATAAGGAGATACGATTTGGGGAGATCAGAAGACATGCAAAATACCTTGACAATATTCTTCCCAAATATACACTCTCATTCTCAATTTGTCTATCAGATTCCCTAGGAGAATAATATGTCTTTAAGAAGCCCTAAGAAGAATATATCTTCGAAGATATATATTTAGGGGGCTCTAAGTTTTAAGGATTTCATAAACTTCAAACATTTTTTTATGATGATTCTTATTCCTCTAACGTAGCGATACACAATCTATTGAGTGATTCTAATTAAAAGTGATTAGGATTGAAGACTAGAAGCAATTGTAGCAGACCAGACATTAAAAAAAAAGCATTGAACATAGAAGGAGGATAGGAATTGTATCAGATTCAAGGAAGTAAGAAAATCAATAGATAAGGAATGGATCTATAACATATAACATCTAGGTATATCACGAAAGAAGATGTTAAAGAAAGACAAGGAATAATGAGGGATTATTATGGAATACATGCATAGAAATTGTTAGATGTTGTGATTCAATACTGTCAGAACTTATACACAATAGTTGATAGATTCATCTAATTGATATAAATATCATCGTATATGAGCATAGAAATATCTATGCAAGTCTATACAATTTGAGAGTAGATCAAATACATGGAGGAGAATAACTTGATAAATGAAAATTTATCATTCCAAAACCGATTGAATTAGATAGTGTAGAAAGTATCACATATACGACCAGAGGAGGAATATGGATGATGATTAGAAGGTCAATAGAATAACAAGTAGAGGAGAAGATGAAATAGAGTAACAAATCAAAAAAGGATAGAGATATATCTCTAAATGAATAACAAAGTTGCATGTTGAAGGATATGTAAAAATTAGAAGTCGTGTCTGTAACATATGCTTCAATTACTCAAAGTGTAGGGTTATTTTGATGGGATATCCAGACAATATAGATAGAGATATTTTCACCAGAAATAGATCCAAATCAAATAAAAGGAGATTTCTAGCATGTGTGACATCAATTATGTAGATAGCATTCAAAATTAGTAGGAAAGTTGAAGTTACATGTTGACAGGCTTATCATGAATGCGAGTTTTGTAGTATATTAAAAGGATTCTATTGAACACACATTTGGTATAATAACGATCAACATAATTCTACTCAAGTTATAAGCACAAGAAAAAAGTAAATCTTATGGGTGAGTGATGTAAGAGTGAGCATTTTACATTGAAGGGGGAGAATAATAATCAATGTTCCATTCCCACTTGAACCATAGTCAAAGGGGAAATGTTTTGTTCTCAAATAATCAAAGAAGGAAATTTCTAATATAATGGACCTTCATTAAATCAACTCGTATCACAGATGTATAGATAAGCATTCATTATCCTTGAGTATTACATTTTTTTCTACTTGTTCTAGAATCTCTCTCTTATTTTTTATTATATACATACTATAAGGGTTATTTGCCTTGGTCGATTCCTTTATGTTTGATGATATTCTTGCAAGAAAAGAAGGTTGGTACTTTACACATGCTACCTAATATTGTGTAGACTCAATCTAATGATAGTAGCTCCAAAGACCCTGATGATCAAGATCGATAAAAGGGTGACTACAAGAAGTTGGGTTCGAATTCCGCGAAAGTCAAATTCACAAAATTGTACTTCTTAGAAATGGGTACCTAATTTGCTTAGAAATGGGTACCCATTTCTAAAACCGTGCCACAATTCACAAATTAGGTACCTAATTTTTGAAAATTGGATCAGGTGCTCAAACCGCTTAAAAATTGGGCACCTGATTTTTTTACAAATCGAGTACCCAATTTGTTAAAAAATGAGTACCTGATTTGTAAAATATTGGGTTCCCAATTTGTAAAAGTTACAAATACTTGTTTTTAGGCATTTTGGGGTCATTTTCATCATTTGAAAAATGGGAGCCTAATTTGAGAGCAATATGAGAGCCCGTTTTTTACCTCTATTGACCGCCCCCTGCTGCTATTTTTTGACATACTAGATATTTTAATTTGTTTTGTAGTATTTTACTTAATTATTTTTAGTTTTACGTTTTATATGTACATCAATTTTATTTTATTTTCAGTTTTAATATACGTAAAATTGTAAATTTACATTGTTAATGAGTATTATCTTTAGATTATTGTATCTATTAATTTAAATAATAGTTTCGTAGATGTTCATTTAAAAATTATTATTTTAGATGTTTTGAAATGTATTTAATTTATGTATTTATTACAATGTTGAATGATTAGATTAGATGTAAATTCATTGTTTAAAAATGTAGTTACAAATAAATATTGATTTCAAATAACTAGTGATTAATTATCTAGATTAGTTTGTAAACCATATAACAAAGAAAGTATTTAAACTAACTATAACCTTGACCTAACCATATAGTTCTGTATAATAAAATCCTAAGCATATAACTAAGTATTTAATTACATAACACCCTGACAAGGGATCCAAACACAAAACTTAGTATTTAATGATTTTACTTATTGTATTGTACTTTGTTTCATGGATCAGAAATGGATGATGTAAACTATTTTATAAATGTATATTCTTTCAGCCTTTCATACCCTATGACATGTACAGTGGATGATTGTGCATTCCGAATTAATTTGCCAAGTGGCATTCGGAACAAATGTATACTATTTAAATGGATTGAACTCAAGTAGTTATTCTTTCATGTGGATGTGTTATTTATTTTACTTCTAATACTTATAATTATTTAAAAATGAAATGTAAATATGCTCCTTAATGAATCATTAAGGAATATAATCTCTTATGTTTTTTATGTAAATTATTGTACATGTTATTGCTTGCTTAGTAAAGCTTTAGATTAGTTCTTTGGATCCCTTGGTTGGGCATCATTTAGGATTAACAATAATCCTGATTTAACCAAAACTCTAATCATAACCCTTACTGTCATCCTAACCATAATCTTAATTTGCTAAAACCTACACCCTAACATATAAATAATTGAATAACTATCCTAAGAACCAAGTACTAATTATAAATGTCAATCCATAATCGTAAGCTTAAATGATAAACTATTATCCTAGAGGAGTATCATATCTACATCTACATGTCATATGAATCTAAAAACATTTACATATCTAATTACATCATTTATTGCATAGGAAGGATTTAAAATTTTCATTATATTATCCATGCATATCATATCAAAAGAATCATATAGAGACATGTCATCCACTACATCCATCATAGATAATCAAGAAGGGTACTTAGGTAAATTTATATATAACACGATATTATAAGAAAATAAAAACACCATATAGGAGCATCTCATGTATAAACTAGAATAATTGATCATGACACATGTAATGAGATCAAATAATATTTGTAATCATCACATATACTATCAATGTATGGGGGTGATATAATAAATTATTAAATAAAAATGAGTGATATCAGAGCATTATCAATATCAAGGTCTCAAAATGATACAAAGACAATGATACATCATAAAAAAATTAGAAGAGAAGAAGGAATCAGGCATCTAATTAAATAACCCTCCCTCACCATCAAGAGGTGGAGGTGGAACATCAGTGTGAGTAGAAGGGACTACACCCTTGGATGCCTAAGAATATATAGAGAAGTGAATAACTTGTCTTTCCACTAGAATAGTTGTTGAGTATTCGTCATAATAGTAAGCCTCTCTAGAGTTATGATAAGTGGCCTCACCCTATGTAATCCTTAGTTGAGAAGTTAACTCTGCAATCTACCTGTCATGATCAATTACCATGCTAGCTCAAATGACGACCTATGTCTAGACTATCACCTAGTACTGTGCTACTCTCAATATTCTCTAAAGTCCCCTAATGGCATCTTCTTATGTGGGCTCTCCTTTGGCTTCCTGCTGCAAGGGCCCATGATAAAGAATCAATAATTTAATATACAAAATCAATTTTAAAAAAGGGGCATTGATTCATTAATTAATCCTAACATAATTAATCAAATCAAGTTTTTAAATCCTATGGCTAGAACTATTAATTAAATAAATTAATTAAAATGATCAATTATCCATATCATTACTAATGGAAAATGAAATTAATTCCCACCAATAAAGCTTAATCATGTATTGATCAATCAAGGATTCAACCTCCACCACTCATGGAGAATGAATCCAAACCATTGAACTCCTAGAGATTTCTATAAATTTGTCATCAACTCAAGCTTTTGAGATATCTACATTTTTGTTAATAAGGCTATGCAAATCATTTTGATTTGCAAGTGCTTCTGAGTGAATTATGGGCATTTGAGAGCTAATTTGTATTACAAGATCATAATCTCATCACATTTTATAGCTTTCTAGCATCATGTAGGGTTTATTTAGTGTGACTTGAGTTCATGATTATGTCCATTTTATGATTACATGCGCCTAATTTACTAAATATTAAACCTTGAAATTAAGTTTTAAATTCTAATTATGTCAACTCTAACCCTTATCCTAAACCTTTATATCCTAAATTCTTAACCCTTAAACTAACTAAGTTATCCTAAATGTTAAACCTTTATCCTTGATGCAGGAGCATCCAGAGGTATAAGGGCAATCCTGTGTCACCCAAAAAAATGTACTTAGACTTAGTTTATGTTTCATGTCTTTACATTTTTGAATACCCATTTGGGTCAAATAAAGGTTCCAACTCTCACAGTTCAACTATCAGTGTGCTAGAAAATCCTGAAAAAATAGGAGCATGCAATTTGGCCATCATTTTGGTGACCTAGAAGGTGTGAATTGGCTAGATGAATGTAAATTTGATTTAGAGCATTCCAAAAAAAGAATTAGGTCAAAAGGCCCCACGGTTTGAAAGTTATTACAATTTTTTAGGTTTTGGAGACCTCCTAAGAATGCTTCAAAGTTAGGTTAGGGGCATTAAATGACCTTGAAAAGGGCCAAAAATTGGGGGATGAGCAAAGCTGGTCCATAGGTCTATAGAGCGCTTCAAGAGCTTTTCAAAAATGTAAACGGTTCATCAATCGAAGCTACGGTTTAAAAGTTATGCCTCCCGAAAGTTCGGGTACCGTCTCTGGATTCTTCTAGATTTGCACCGACTTCTAACACAGCTTCTGGAACCTTCTATTTGGTTGGTGGATGCCTACTAGCACTTTCTAGAATGTACTCCTAGTCCTTAACCCTCCGGGGTCTATTTAAGGAGATTTTTGGCATTGTAAAAGGCAGTTCGGAGTGGAGTTTGAGAGGAGGTATTGAAAGGAGAAATTATCTCCAGATTTATGCTATTGTAAGCCCTTAGGGCATGTTTTGAAGTTTATTTTCTCTGTACTATTTGTACTAGCTTATTTTCTCAGTTAATACAATTTCCCTTTTCTATTGTGTCCATTCTGTTCTTGGGTTGTGTCCCCATCAAGTGGTATCAAAGCGAGTTTTTCTGAGTGTGTAGACAGAGCGCCAACTGTGAGGCAGTTTGCACCAGGACTGTGTGGTTGTGGGTTTGAGTTAGAATATGCCTCCATGAAGAGAGCATGGTAGAAGGGCCAGAGCTATTAATCCTAAGGAGGTTAGAGCCCTCCAAAGGCAGGTGCAGGCATTGCAAGAGGAGCTTCGTAGAGGAGAAAATGTTGCCGCAGGTGACAACAGTGAGGATGAAAATGAAGAAGAAGTAATGGGACTAGAAGAGGAATTTGATGGGGAAGTTTTGAATCATGCAAAGGAAAGGCTTTTTAGGGCCATTACTAAGTTTCGGAAAAGACCCACAATTGAAGTGGGTATATTTTTAGGAAATTTGAAACTAGATGAGTTGATCGATTGGATAAATGAACTGGAAGAATACTTTGAGTATGAGGATATCAGGGACCCAGATAGGGTTAAGTTTGCAAAGGCCAAATTGAAAGGCCATGCCAAAATCTAGTGGCAAGAGGTTCAATTGGAAAGAAACAGAAGAGGAAACGAGAAGATCACAAGATGGGATCGCATGGTAGACAAGTTGAAGAAGCAGTTCATTCCTGTGGACTACGAGCTTGATTTGTTTAAGAAGATGCATGGGTTAAAGCAAGCAGGAAGATCAGTCCAAGAATATACAGAGGAATTTTACCGACTCTTGATTAGAGCGGGGTATGCAAAAGCAAATAAGGAGAAGATTTCTCGTTATATCAGTGGATTGCAACCTAGCATCCAGGAGGAATTAAGTCTGGTAAGAATGACCAGCGTTGAAGAGGCATACTAGTTTTCCCTACGAGTTGAAGAGAAGCTGAATAAAAGGTTTGAAGGAAGAAAAAGAGGGCACGGTCAAGGAGGAAGGGGAAGCAGTAGGTCATCTGGAGGCCGCAATGAAACCCAAAAGAAAAATGAAGATGTGGGTACTAGCAGGAACCAGAGGAATGAGGGTTTCAACCGTTCCCATGATCAAGACTTTGGAAATCAGAGAGGAAGAGGTAGAGGACGTGGACAAGGAAGAGGAGGCTTTTGTGGTACCTGTTTCCATTGCAATGAAGAAGGCCATCGTGCCTTTGAATGCCCTCAACAGCAAGGAAGGATAGATAGGAGAGCTGAGGGCCAAGCTAGGGTTGCTCATGTGGATGAGGATGTACAATCATCACATTCAGAGGATGCAGAAAGAGGAGAGACCTTGGTAAATGAAAGAGTCCTACTAAGTGGTGAGATTGAACCAGGACAACAGAGGAATTTTTTCCGTACTAGATGCAAGTGTGAGGATAAATGTTGTGATGTGATCATTGATGGTGGTAGCACTGATAACTTGGTATCAGAAGAGATGGTCTCTAAGCTGAAGCTCAAGAGGGAGACACATCCCCAGCCCTATCAGATTGCTTGGGTAAAAGATGATCATAAGGTCCTGGTAAGTGAACAATGTTTAGTGAAATTCAAAATTGGGAGTTACCATGATGAAGTTCTTTGTGATGTTATTTCGATGGATGTTTGCCATCTATTGTTGGGTAGACCATGGTAGTTTGATAGACATGCAGTACATGATGGACATGCAAACACATACTCTCTGACAAAGGATGGAGTTCGCCACAAATTGAAGCCCATGAAAAGGGAAGGTGAAAAGGTATGTAGCAGTGCTAGGATTTGTCTTGTTGATGAAAGGAAGTTTTTAGATGGCATGAAACATCAGCATATGTGTTATTCTTTGATTCCTAGGAAAGATAAAGAAGGTAGTAGTGAAATACCAGTTGAAGTTTCAGATTTACTAGGGGAGTTTGGAGATATTATCTCTGATAATGTTCCAGATGGATTGCCACCAGTAAGGCAAATCAGTCATCAGATAGATCTGATTCCAGGAGCTAGTTTTCCTAACAAGGCTGCTCACAGGATGACTCCTACTGAAAAAGAGGAGCTAAATAGACAGGTTCAGGAGTTGTTGAGGAAGGGCTTGATTCGAGAGAGCCTGAGTCCATGTGCAGTACCTGCAGTACTCGCACCAAAGAAGGATGGAGAGTGGATGATGTGTATAGATTCTCGAGCTATAAATAGGATCACCATCAAGTACCGATTTCCTTTGCCAAGGATGGATGACCTTATGGACTGCTTGAGTGGAGCTCAGTACTTCACAAAGATAGATCTGAAGAGTGGTTATCATCAGATACGGATTTGAGAAGGAGATGAGTGGAAAACAACCTTCAAGACCAAGGAGGGTCTTTATGAGTGGTTAGTCATGCCCTTTGGATTGACGAACGCCCCAAGCACCTTCATGCGGCTCATGAATGAGGGAAAATTTGTTATTGTCTATTTGGATGATATTTTAATTTTCAGCAAGACTTTGGAAGAACATTTACTGCATATTCGTAGTGTCCTTGAAAGGCTAAGGGAAGAGAAACTATTAATTAATCTAAAGAAGTGTAACTTTGCAAAAAGGGAGTTAGTCTATTTAGGGTTTGTTATATCACCTGAAGGTCTCAAAATGGATCCGGAGAAGGTAAAAGCCATCTTGGAATGGCCTACTCCAAGGTTTGCTACTGAGGTAAGATCATTCATGGTCTGGTTAGTTTCTATAGAAAGTTTATTAAGAATTTCAGTGGCATATGTGCACCCCTAACTGATACAATAAGAGGGGATAGAAAAGAGTTCAAATGGACTGCAGCAGCTACGAGAAGTTTTGAATTACTGAAGAAGAAGGTAACAGAACAACCTGTGTTGGCACTTCCAGATTTTAGAAAAGTGTTCCAAGTGGATTGTGATGCTAGTGGCAGTGCTATTGGGGCTATATTAAGCCAAGAAGGTAAGCCTATTGCATATTTTAGTGAAAAATTGAATGATGCAAAGAAGAAGTATTATGTTTATGATCAAGAGTTCTATGCAATAGTTTAGGCCTTAAAGAAATGGAGGCATTATTTATTGCCAAAGGAATTTTTTTTGTATACTGATCATCAGGCATTACAGTACCTAAATAGTCAAGGTAAATTGAATCAGAGGCATATGAAGTGGGTAGAGTTCTTGCAAAGCTATACATTTGTGTTGAAACATAGAAGTGGAAAATCTAACAGGGTTGCAGATGCACTAAGTAGGAGATAGTTGTTGCTTACAGTAATGCAGGTTGAAGTAGTTGGGTTTGATGAACTCAAAAATTTGTACCCTGAGGATCTTGATTTTGCTGAAGCATGGAAAGCCTGTAAAGAACCTGTTGCTGTAGATAGAACCAAGTGGTTAGACTATTTGATTCAGGATGGCATGTTGTTCAAGGGTAGTCAATTGTGCATTCCAAGGAGTTCCATGAGGGAAAATTTGATTAAGGAGAAACACAGTGGAGGGATGGCAGGACATTTTGGTCGAGATAACACCATTTCCATTCTTAGAGAACATTATTTTTGGCCTCAAATTTCACAGGATGTGAAGAAGTTTGTACAAAGTTGCCAGGTTTGTCAAGTTGCCAAGAGGTTTAGTCACAATACTAGCCTACATCAGCCATTGCCTATTCCATCAAGGCCATGGGAGGACATAAGTATGGATTTTGTTCTTGGATTGCCAAGGACACAAAGGGGTAATGACTCAGTATTCGTGGTCATTGATAGGTTCTCAAAAATGGCACATTTCATTCCATGCCACAAAACTCATGATGCTGTCCATATTGCAGACTTGTTTTTCAAAGAGGTGGTAAGACTACATGGTCTTCCAAGGAGTATAGTTTCTGACAGAGACACTAAATTTGTGGGGTATTTCTGGAGGACATTGTGGAAAAAGTTGAGAACAAATTTGAAATTTAGTTCCATGCATCACCCACAAACTGACGGCCAAACAGAAGTGGTAAACAGAAGTCTAGGCAATTTACTGAGATGTTTAGTTGGGGATAAGCCCAAGGGATGGGATTTGATTCTACCACAAGCAGAGTTTGCTTATAATAAATCTATAAATAGGAGTACTAGAAAATCACCATTCCAAATTGTATATGGGAATAGCCCAAGGACTGCACCAGAATTAAGGAAGATAGAACAAGGAGAGAGGACAAGTGCTGAAGCTGAGGAATTTGTTGAACATATTAAGCGTCTACATGAGGAGGTTCAAGCACACATTACCAAGATGAATCAAGAGTATAAAGCTAGGGCTGATCAAAGGAGAAGATGTAAGGAATTCCAAGTAGGGGATCTAGTCATGGTACACTTACAAAAAGAAAGATTTCCAGTTGGTACTTACAACAAGCTGAAAATGAAAAAATTTGGCCCCTGCAAAGTTTTGAAGAAACATGACTCAGGAAATGCATATGAGGTGGAACTGCTAGATGGCATTCACATTTCTCCCATTTTCAACATTGCAGATTTAACAGAGTATCATGATGATGGTGCAGATGATGTTAGAGCCATGTCTAATTCCTGCTTCTAAGAAGGAGGAGATAGAAGACATTCTAGATCATCGTGTGGGTAGGAGTACCAAAAATAGGCAGTATGAAGAGTATTTGGTCAAATGGAAAGGACGGTCGATCGAGGACTCAACTTGGATTTCAGCAGCTGAGGTTCCCATTTGGGATTTCCTCTACCATCCATAAAGTGACAGGGTCACTTTTCAATCTACCCTGGGTGTCTGATGCAGGAGCATCTAGAGGTATAAGGGCAATCCTGTGTCACCCAAAAAAATGTGCTTAGACTTAGTTTCTATTTCATGTCTTTACATTTTTGAATACCCATTTGGGTCAAATAAAGGTTCCAACTCTCACAGTTCAACTATTAGTGTGCTAGAAAATCCTTAAAAAATAGGAGCATGCAATTTGGCCATCATTTTGGTGACCTAGAAGGTGTGAATTGGCCAAATGAATGTAAATGTGATTTAGAGCATTCCAAAAAAAGAATCAGGTCAAAAGGCCCCACGGTTTGAAAGTTATTGCAGTTTTTCGGGTTTTGGAGACCTCCTAAGAATGCTTCAAAGTCAGGTTAGGGGAATTAAATGACCTCAAAAAGGGCCAAAAATTGGGGGACAAGCGAATCTGGTCCATAGGGCTATAGAGCGCTTTGAGAGCTTTCTGAAAATGTAAATGGTTTGTCAATCGAAGCTACGGTTCAAAAGTTATGCCTCCCGAAAGTTCGGGTACCGTTTCTGGATTCTTCTAGATTTGCACCGACTTCTAACACAGCTTCTGGAACCTTCTATTTGGTTGGTGGATGCCTACTAGCACTTTCTAGAATGTACTCCTAGTCCTTAACCCTTCGGGGTCTATTTAAGGAGATTTATGGCATTGTAAAAGGTAGTTCGGAGTGGAGTTTGAGAGGAGGTACTTAAAGGAGAAATTATCTCCAGATTTATGCTATTGTAAGCCCTTAGGGCATGTTTTGAAGTTTATTTTCTCTGTACTGTTTGTACTAGCTTATTTTCTCAGTTAATACAATTTCCCTTTTCTATTGTGTCCATTCTGTTCTTGGGTTGTGTCCCCATCAAGTGGTATACCCAAATGGGTATTCAAAAATGTAAAGACATGAAACAGAAACTAAGTCTAAGTACATTTTTTTGGGTGACACAGGATTGCCCTTATACCTCTGGATGCTCCTGCATCAATCCTAAAAATAATCATAAATGTTAAGCCCTTCTCCTAATTCTAAATAAAAATATTAAGCTTAAATGTTAAACCCTAATCTTGACCTAAACTATGATTTACATGTATAAGGTTAGGGTTTAACATTTAACATTTAAGATTAGGATCTAGTATTAGGATTTGTATTCAATTCTAGAATATAAATAGGATCTAAGTATTATAGTTTAGATTTTATAAGTATATTTAGATTTATGATTAAGGTTTATAATTAAGGTTTATATCCAGCAACTCATTCAAACACCTTAAGAAAAATGATAATTTATGAAGTTGCTTCCACCTACAAATCAGAATTACAAAAATATATTTTATTAATTTTGAAACTACTGAGGCTAATGTTTGGATGAGCCAAGAGTAGTTTGTAGGTGGAAGACAAGTAAGCATCCAAAAGTAATTATAAAAGATGTGATCAAGTAATATAATACAAAGTTTTCTAATAGTAAAAAGACTTTGGTCATAATTAGAAAATGCAATTAATATAACACATGTCATGCCTGACCCTACTTCTTCCTGTTTCTCTTTATTCACTTCAGATGTTGTTTTGACACAAGTTCTGTGGCTGGGAGATTTTATATTTTGAACATTGTTTTGTTATATCAGATAGGTTAGTTTTGGTTTATGACATACATTTTTAGATGGATACTGCTTTTATGTTTCAATTGGACTGTATTCAGGTTTATAGTTGTTCAGTTGTAGTTGTAGTGTTGATTTTGAAATGCATCACTTGACTTCTGAACTGAATCAGTTATTGTCTAGTACTGATGTTTTCTTGGAATTCTGTTAAAAGGATGTTGTAAAACTCTTTTGAGTTTATGTGACTAAGTATATGTTTTCAAGAAATTCATTTCATGCCTTTGTAAGTTCTTGACTTGTGAATATATATGGATATAGGGATATTTTGATTAATCACACACTCAATTCATATAACCATGGGTGTGAAATAATGGCGCATATATTTACATGGTTTCTAGTGTGGAGTTATGGTTTTGGAGTTTTCAATGTTTAATGTTATGGCAATTATCTATTAAGGTGATTGTGTTATGCTTATTATACATATTTATTTTTGAATAAAGCCCATCAACCCTAAAACCTTAGAGGGTTTCGCATGCTTTGAAAAGGTAAAAGATGTTTATTGTTTTATGGCCAATTTGGTGGAGGCTTAAAGGGAAGCCGTATGCACGACTCAAAGGGAGTTGCAGTTTTATTAGTTGCTCCTTTATTGAGGCTTTATTATCCTCGAAAGAAAGTCGACCATTGCTATTTGAAAATGGATTTCGATGGTAATGACCAGTATTTGGGCCTTTTTCCTCTGTTTCGAGTAACACCTATGTGTTGTTGCTGGGTTTTCAGAAAGATGTGGGGTTTCTATTGGAAGGGTTTTCTTACTTATGTAATTGAGCAAAAGGCAACTCAGTGGAAGTTTTCTTACGGTTGGAAATTTGGTTTCTGTTGTTTTGCATTGTGGAGATTTTGTTCTGATTGGGGCTTTGGAGTCGAGCAGAATTTTGGAGCTCTGAGTTGAATGTTTTTCTTCATCTACTGAGTTTTGAGGTAGGGGGCATTTCTAACTCAATCCTTTCTATTTATGAAGTGTTAATTTGTGGAAGGAATAGAGATCTGTTTGTTTTTAAAAATACATACCTATCAATACCCAAGTATGGGTATTCACAGGATTGGGCATTTGGAAGTGTCGAGCTCTGTAAATATGCATATTTGGCTGTGGGTAGGGGTGTATTCTTGCATTGTGTGTGTATTTGGGTTTTTAATGTTGTTTAAAATGGGTTTTCCATTTCAAGTTTTATATATATGAGGATTACTTGTTGAGTGTTCTTCTCTGTGATTGTTGTTGACATTATGTCATACAGATAGCATACAACATGGGATATAGTTACGAAATGAACTGGGTTTTAGTTTTGAACTCGGTCTATGGTAAAAATAGTTTATAGATATATATTTTTTAACTTGTGTTTAGTTTATTAGAAATGGGTTATAGTTTTGTTTTATACTCGTAGAGATGAGCTATGTGAGAAATCCATGCTCTCGATAGTTAGTATGTGGGAAGATTGTGTAATAACATATCTATGTGTTTATTTGTAAAAAATTTATCAAAGCTCACTTGAAACTATATATATATATATATATATATATATGTGAGAGGCTCGGCCTCAGTCATGGGTTCAATTAAAATTCAAGCTCGTAGTCACAATCTAGAGTCGAGACATTTCGTCAAATGGATGTCAGGAAACTTAATAGTATCATTCTTTTTTATTTTACATCGTCATTGATAGCAATATTTTTTCAAAGTTATAGGGGGAATGATACTTTAACAGCATTGTAAACAATAGTTGTTGTATTGGTATGATTAACCGTAGCTTAGGCTCTTTGTTGAGTAATGAACTGGAAACGTTAATGAAGTTAGAGGTTCTTGGTGACAACATGATTTGAGATATGTAATTGTCATTTTGTTTTTAAAATGTAAGATGAACAGTCGACACTCATTTACATTGCATAGGAAACACAATTTTTGTGTGAGTTAAGTCTTTAAATTAAACTGTTAATCGACACAGTATATGTTCTTTAGGTTTTATAGTTGGTGTGAACTTAAGTCGATAAGGAATTAGCTGAAACAGACAGTTTTTTTTTTACCTTAATGATTTTGCATACTTAAATCATTGGTTATGTAGAGTTTCAAGCGTATAAGTTATTCTATGCTGGGATGAAAATGGATTATAGTAATCTGTCAACGGTGTTATGTAAAGGCATAATTAGGATGTTGACTGTTACAGTTCGAGATACAAAAGTAATAATGTAATGTGTTAAGATGATTCTATAATGGGTAATCTTGCAATTAAATATTGATACTTGGCTGAGATGTAGATTTTGGATAAACACGAATTCAGTCCATTTAGTACCATGTGTTTGATTTTAATTCAAGGTATAACCCAGTCTGAATGCTGATTGATTGTAAAACTTACTGAATGGCATTTTTGTTAATGACTCTTTATTAAAGCATTAACTAAATCTGGATATTGTAGAGATGGTCAGTTGTTTTAAATTTTGTTATGTAGTATTTCAATACGTATTATGATGTCTGAAATGTAATAGAAATCTTTTGAAGTTATATTCAATTGTTATTTGATTTCAGAATTATTTTCGTTTATTATTGATATAAAAGTTGATTTCAAATAAAGATAGATTTATGATATTTGTGGATGAAAATCATTTAAAGCAAGAATATCATAATTACTTTGATTCTATTATCTTAGTTATCTTGAAAGATTAATTTAGTTATTACGACAGCAGGATTCAATTTTATAGTATTAAGATTGGTAAATATTACTTAAGGGTTAAGTCAGTTTGATTATATTTATGGATCTTAGTATTATAATTTGCTTCTGTTGTCATAAGTACCTAAGTTACTATCGAAAATTAACAGCAGAAGATAAGTTACAAATAGATGAAGAATGTAGTATCATGTAGTATACTAAATTGATATTTATTACATCTACATTCTTAGAATATCTGTTTGTTGTGTATTTTAAGAATAGCTATGATGAACGTATATCGAGGTGGCTAAATTTGGTTTATCCTATTCAGTTAATTAATTTAGTGAAAACTTTAAAATGTATTGGGTGGGTTAATTACGTATAAAAGATAATTGGCCTTACCTATGACTTAAACCTATAAGGTTAAGTACGGAGAACAAGGCTTATCTCTATTCTGTCGTTGGCAAGTATAATGGAGAATTTTGTTATGTGATTGACTATGAGCATACCATTCATGGATGTAGTATCTTAGTGCCATAACGATGACACCTCAGTATATATATGTTTCATTTATGAGTTATTCTTAGTGTGAGTTTAATTTAGCATTGTAAAGTAATTGTTTACTTCTTGCATATTAATATCAGATTTGCACTATATTAGATGGAGTAGAAATCTGCATTTTGATATGTATATGTTGGTACTAACATGTGTGCAGATGGATATCTCTTTTAAATCTCAGTGTGTATTGAGCCCCTTTTTGTTTCATGTTGAAATGTTGTGTGTGCTCACAGCTGTAACAAGTTATTTAACCAGTAGCTAAAGACGTCCTTTGAAGTTACTACTTGAATCAGCATTTAGGGTTCCTAGGTTGGACATAGGTGTCTAGAGATGAAATTGTATTTCATGATAGTTCTAAACTCTTTATGTATTCTTATTGTAATGAAAATGTATTTAGACGATATTCTCTTTCATTGGGAATTTTTCTGTATAAAAATTATTGCAATCATTGTTCGTCCTTTGTTTCAAGTTTTGTTTTGTTTATGGTAGTGAGTTACAACACATTCCAACATAGAGATTTAGAGGGAAAAAAACTTCTATTAGCAATTCATAACAATTGTTAAATGATAAGATAGGATTTAAATTACTAAAGAAGATATTAAATATAAGTTTAAGTATTATGATTAGAATTAGAATTATTATGGTTAGGGATAGGGTTCATGTATTAGAATTAGGATGATCTAGACTTGTAGTTTGCATTAAAGTGGATAATATTTAGGATGAATTATAATCATAAATAATAATCAAATCATAATTCTATCTCTAAGCTTTCATTCTAATTGTAACCTTGACTCTCATCCTAACACCATCTATTATATATCCTTTAAACAATAGCACCATAATAAATATCTGAAACCTATTATATAATTCCAACTAAAACCATAATCCTAGGTAAGTTCCCTAACATTAAAGTCATAATCATTATAATAATATTAAGACTAGCCATCATGAAAATTGTAAACATAACAAAATTGTAAACCATAACCTTGCCATAATCTTAACTTTGTTTGATCCTGAGATGAATATATAATCCATAATGAGAATACAATCCCCTAGTGTCACAAAATAAGTTTACATGAAAGCAATTGGCTAGGTGGCTCCTATTTTTAGAAAAGAAACCTTGAAGTAACCTATATAATCTTTTTGGAGTATTATTTTATGATTAGACTTAAATTCAGTATTTAATGTTCAATTAGACTTAATTTTTTAACTTTATTTATTTAATTGATATGATTTTAAAGATATGCACATTTATATAATTGATATTTTAGATTTAAATTTTATTAAATAGTAATTTTGTCATTTTTTATGTTGTTTAAACATATATGCCAATTATATTTGATGGACCCACCGCCACCTCCTCCCCCTCCCACACCCCTACCTCTACCCCCTCCATCTCCACCACCTCCACCTCCACCCCCACTTCCACCACCCACTGCAGATGATCTTTGTGAGAGCATGAAGTGTAATCTTAACAACCTCATGCATGATATTGAGGCTATCTGACGCAAGACCCACCCCCCTCCTCACCTACTATGCCTTGCAAATAGCATGCAAGGCGTCATTCACTCTATACAGCATTTAGATTCTGATATTGGTTCATTCAAATTATGGAGGCATAACATGCGTGTCTTTTATTCTGACAGCTTATCATATAGAGAGGTTCATAACCTCAATATAGGTAAAAGAAATTTCAAAATTTATTTTGTAAACCCTAAGACATGTGAGGAGATTAATGAGAAGAAGCCTCACATTTCTATTAGGTGGTGCACACATCCACGTATAGCAACACATTTTTGGGAGTGATGGTGGATGGTATTTGATCATCCACCACATGCTAATCATGAGGTGCCCATGTACTTTCATAGGAAGCTATGGGCTGAGTTTGAATTGGGTTTGAAACCCAATTATTTTGATATGAAAGCATTTCAATGGGTTGGTGGAGGGATGCCTTAGGATAGGCCTAGGGAAAAATTGAGTGATAGAATGAGAAATCGCAGGTGACCTTAGCCCCTTGTACCTCTTCCTGCACTCGTACTAGCTCCACACCATCATCGAGCAATTTCATCTGCTCTTACCTCTTTGAGTGCCCTTTTGGGCAATTTAGTATAGCAGTGGATGCATGCGACCCATGTTTGTCCACTTGGACATATTTGTACTAGTTGTGGAGGCATATGCACAGGCCCCTAGAGTGATACTGATGCAATGCATGATGACCATTATGCTGAGGGTGCTGATTTTGATGATGACATATACACTACCCATGGTGATAGTAGTGACGAGATTGATGTGTCATCATTTGTTGACCTCATGTAGGGAGAGCCCGGAGACAGTCAAGAGCAGTAGGTAAAATTTTAATTTTAATTTTAATATAAAGTACACATAGTTATTTACTTTCTACATATGTGTAATTGTATTAACCATATTAATTTGTACTTTTGAAATAACAGAGGATGGATGATATTGTTCCTCCTAGGAGGTAGTATAGTCTTTTTTTGAGCCCTATAGATGTTGGTGTCCCTCATACAGTATGCACTTTGAATTACACTATAAAAATGTACATTCAAACTCAAATTTAATAACATGTGTTCATATGTTCTTTTTATTTGATTTTGTAGAGATTGTTCGCAACTACATAGTTTGATGTCAATACAAGTCCTGCTTCAGTTACCACTAAGGCACAGCCTCAAATACATACGATATGAACTTTTGACTGAAGACAAATAATTTGTACTATTTTTATGTATGTACATTGTTATTAACTTATAATTTGAATAATTTTGACTCATGTATATATATTTTATGTGTTTTGATTTGACGAACAAGAGATGGATCGTACTCATCCATACATGCCTTGATATAGTCTATTTTCGAGTCCATCTTATGATCATTGTGCTAGCATACCTGTAGACACATCTATGACATTGGCTACTACTCAAGTATGATATATATACATGTTAAATTTATAGTGTATAAGAAATGTAGTGTACAAATTATGTACTTTTTAGTTTGCTTACTTTGTAATTATTCATGTATATATAATTTTGACTTAACATTTATGTATCCATAATTTTAGGACTATGTCACCATGAGTGTTGTTGAGAGCATAGGACTTAGCCAGATGGAGGTACCTACATCATCCTTAAAGGTTAGTATTGTGATTTATGTACATAATGTATAGTTCATTATGCTCTAAAATCAAATTTTAAAAATGTATGTATTGTAAATTATAGGACCTCACCACTGCTACATTTGGTAGTTTTCACAGTGCGCCTCCTCTCATTACTGGGGTACACTCATCTCATGTGGTATTTATTTTATTATGTAGTGAATATTTAATTTATTTGCAAGCTAAATTTTGAAACCCATTTCAATTAAGCATGTACATGATGAGACATGCCTCATGTTACACAAGGTGATACATCTACCTCACAAGGTGTCCCACATGATGAGATAGCTCATATTACATAGGATGATCCATCTAAGTCCTCTTCACGTGAAATAAAGAGGACATTCAATTAGATAGAGTAGGTCTTATTGGCACCTGTAGATTGTGTTTTTATGACATATATTGTATATTTTGATACACTTTGTGTTAGGACAATTGAAACTGTATTATATATGTATTTTTTAACTTCATAGATCATGTTATGATGTATGTTAGACCATGTACTATTTTTTTATGACTTCTTATCATGCTTGTGTATGTAGTATATATTATTATGTTTCATCATTTTTTAAGTATTCAAACCATTTTCTTTATTGCAACATATTTTATTCATGAACATATGACACATTTTTTCTTTATTGCAACATATTTTATTCATGAACATGTGACACATTTTTTAAGTATATATGCTAGATGAACAATAATTTTAACTATTTATAGAGCACTACTACTGATATAAAAACATATTATTGGATAAATATCACATCAAATTTATGCATTGAGATTCATACAAATAAAATTGACTAAATAAATATTTTTCATCCTAAAAATTCAAATTTATAAAATTTAGGTAAAGATTAAAGATTTTTTTAATGAAATGATGGATGATACCCTTCCTTTCACACATTATGACCCCTTATGATACATTACAATCATTAACATCCCATCTGTGTGTCCTATCATAGTTAATGTTTTCTAAGGGGTCCCAATAGGCCCTAAGATGTCCTAGGACCACTAAGAACCCATTATGACCCTTCATGATATATTAAGATCGCTTAGGAACTATTATAATGCCTTTGGACATTAGGACCTAGTAGGACTCCCTAAGTCCTATTAACATACATATGAATCAGAGTATCTAGAAATGTATCATAAGGAGTCCTTATGTGGTTTATGCTAATGTAAGACTAATTATTACATATTAAGATATGTTAAGACCTATTAGAACCTATAGCATATATTAGGACCGAGTAAGACTCTTTAGGTCCCCTTAATACAAATATGGATCTAAGTACCTAGAAATGTATCATAAGGGGCTCTTATGTGTTGTTGGGTAATGTAAGACCTATTATATCCTAATAATACATATTAAGACTTATTAAAACCTATAAAAAATATTATGACCTATTAGGACTCCTATGTCCCCTTACGACACACATGTATGGATAACGTACCTAAAATTAATCTAAAATTAGAACCTAAAGTACTAATCCTAATTGACATAATTTTAACTATTTATAGAGCATTAGTACTAATATCAAAAAGATTATTGGATAAATATCACATCAAATTGAGGTAGTTTTAATGTGTCCTAATTGGTCCTAATATATTCTAAGGTTTTGTAATGTGTCTTAGGGCCACTTATAATCCATTATGACCCCTTATGATACATTAAAATCATTAACATCCCATTTGTGTGTCCTATTATAGTTAATGTGTTCTAAGGCATCCTAATAGACCTTAAAATGTCTTAGGACCACTAAGAACCCATTATGACCCTTCATGATATATTAAGACCACAGTTTAAATCCAAGAGGAAACATTAGGACTGATTATAACCACTTGGGAACTATTATATTGCCTTTGGACATAGTAGTGTATCGTATGATGGTGAATGTGTTCGGAGGGGTTATAATTGGTTCTTATGAGTCCTAATGGCCCCTAATGGATTATAAGGGATCCTAATGGGTCCTAAAGGGTCATGGGATCACTTAAAACACATTAGAACCCCTTAAGACACCTTAGAACCCATTAGGGCATACGATAACCCATTAGTGTGTCTTAAATGCCCCTTAAGATTATCTAAGAGGCATTAATGGATTTTAATATGTTTTAAATGGTCATAATGTGCATCCTAAACAATATTAATGGGCTTTCAAACCACATAGGAGCAAGCATGATCCGTTGTGAGATATTAGGACCACTTAGGACACATTACTATGTCTTGCAATGATTAATGTGTTATAAGAGATTTTAATAGGGTCTAATGGGTCCTAATGTGTGCAAGTGGATCCTAATGTGTCCTAATGAGACCTAATGTGTACTAATGGGTCCTAAAAATCCCTAATGTCCCCTTAGAAAATGTGACTAATATGACTATAAAGGCTCATAATGGGTCATAATGGTTCTTAGAAGGTTGTAATTAGTCTCAAGGATTCCTAGAACCACCCACTAAAAATCCTTATGAAAAAATAGGATTGAATAGGACACATTACAACCCTGAAGTCTATCCTATGATGATTAATGTGTTCTAAGGGTTCATAAAGTGTGTTAATGTTATGAATGGGTTCCAAGGAGGCATAATGGGTCCTAAGGTTTCTTGTGACCACATATGACCCATTAAAACCTCTTGGAAATATTAGAATGTACTAGGACACATTTAGAAAAGATTACTTTTAGGACTACAATAACTAATGTGTTGTAAGGGGTCCTAAGAGGTGCTAATTTTTCCTAAGGTGTCATAATGGGACCCCTTTTTGATAAATTACAAGCACTTATAACCCTCCCCATATCCCTCCCTCCCTCTCTCTCCCTCTCTCCCTCCTTCCCTCCCTCTCACTTAAGATGGTTAACATGGTTAAATATACATGTCAATTATCAACATAACAATAGCATATAATCAATACAATGAGTAATGATCTTTAAATTATCATGTACAAGTGAAGGGTTATTAATTACAATCAATAATAATTTGAAACTTTGAACAAAATTTAACTTAAACATGCTTGAATGTAAAAGTAATGGAAAAAAATAGGAGGCCATTACTTAAATTGAAAATTAATTAATAATATCAAGTGCACACCTTTAACTTTCAAATAGAAATAAACTCTTGTTTTTAAAGAAAATTGTACAACATATTTCACAATATATGTAAGACAATGTCAATGATGAATATATAGAAGTGAACTCAAAATATAAAATTGGTTCAACACATCTCTTCAAATGAGGTCCTGTAAAATAAAATTGTAAAACA
Organism: Cupressus sempervirens; assembly: GCA_028749045.1. NCBI lineage: Eukaryota > Viridiplantae > Streptophyta > Pinopsida > Cupressales > Cupressaceae > Cupressus > Cupressus sempervirens. The sequence goes on from CM053787.1 coordinate 708,427,065, forward strand.
AAAAAAAATGTTAATAAACACATAAATTAATGTGAGGTATCTAAACTATGTAAATATATGTGTAATTTGTATGTACTCACTATGTGGAATTGTACAAGATGTTGATGCTCGGTCCACTTTAACACTTAAATTTGCATAAATTGTAGTTGAGACCTGAATAAGAGGAATATATATAAGTTCTCTAATTTGATATTGATAGTGCAAACATACATGTAATTAAATTATATAAGCACATATATAAAAATAACACAATAAAGAAAAAACTTACATGTGTTTGATTTAAATGTAGTCATCCCACTGTACCATCTGCATCCTCTCTCTTTTGCAATGCATCTATGATTGTCTCGTGCTCATCCATTGAAATTGTCCATAATATCTTATTGGTGGGTCTCCCTTTGTATCTTTCTAATTTGATATTCGTTGCCACAACCAAATGAGAATAGTGTAAAATCTTCTTTTCGGATTGGTAGTCTTCAAATGTTGGTAAACCATTTCTTCTTGTTAGGTATCTATGTAGCCAAGTGCCAGCTACAACGACAAACCCAACTAGATACTCAAAACCATCATTGTCTACTTGATGACATATCAATTTTTTCTTAGGTTCCACACATCTAGCAAGCCAATACTCAGTTTGTTCATCATTATTATTAGGCGCAATAACAGCATAAACATGTCCTACAAGATAAGATAAAGTACAGAAACACTTTAATCACATGAGTACATATGCAAATTATATAAATTGAAGCGTGAGATCACAACAAAATCTAATTAAATTGTGCATACCAGGTTCTATGAGGTCTGAATTATGATCATAGTCTTCTGATGCAAAAGTAACATTCTGGCCTTCATTTACTATATCATCTTGAAAATGCGTGTCAATAGGTGCTAATGATTTTTGTTGCCAATCTTCAACCCATTTTGTATTCTCGCATTCTTCCCATTCACCTGCAAGACAAAATTGACAAAAACAAGCAAGCTCCCTAGTCCATACAGTCCAAGTGTTAGAATCTACACTCCTAAATGAATGTCATTTAGCTGACCCACTAATTGTATCATAGTCATATCTTGAAAAAATGTTCTTATCTTCAACTAGGTAGAAGAAATGTTTGATTGTAGAGTTTTGAGTTGATCCCATGTATAAATATTTGTTACACCATTCAAAAATCTCATGTGCATTTTTGAATTTAGCTTTTTCCTCAAATTTTAATTGCTCTCTACTAAGGGCTCTCTTCATGCATGCACCAACACCACCATGTTCTCCTTTACCATGTTTAGCCTCAGAAAAACTCCACACATGTTGGATGATAGTTTTCCTATGTGTCCTACTCAACCAATAGAACATTCTAGCATTCTTGAATTGTCCTGCACAATTATCTGACCATATCCAATGTTATGTCATTTGAATTTGTCTCTCTTTTAAATTATCATAAAGAACCTTGAAACAATATTGGACAAACCCAGATGAATGGAGTTTATTATCACTCATATAAAAATGGTACTCTCTCAATATTTTTTGATCCTCCTTTGTACTATCAAGTGCATGCCTATAAACTATATGAACATAAATTGTTACTTGCACTAAATTGTAATAGTGTGGTTGTACCTCTTCTTATGGTGCAAGTGTGTAGTTCTCTGTAAAGTCAACAACTAAAAGTATAGTACCAATTGGAAATGTATTCTTACATATGCAAAATTATCCATCAAGCCATCTAGCATATTAAGAGTGTTTAACATATTTTGGTATGGTCACACTCTTAAACTCACCCACAAATGCATGACAACTAACTTTATTTGTAACTAGATCACACCTTCTTCTAATCTTCCCATCCTTCAATGGATATTCAATAGTTTTGAATCTTGTTACCTCAACTAATTGTTTTCCAAAAGTAGTCAAAGCACTTTCATGCAAACATTCATCTAACAAAGAAAGATTGCCGCACATATCACATGTACCATAAAGACATGCAGTGAAAAGAAAGTATTGATCATTAGGTGGCTTACCAAAAAAACATAATATGAAATCCTTTATAGTTTGAGGTGGTATTTTTATACCACATTCTTGCAACAATTCTTTATTATGCATGGTACCATGTATAGATCAAAATACATCATAATGGTAATGAAATTGAATATGAGTTTTACAACAACATGTGATTCTTTCCTTGTTAATCCTTACATACCATGGTTTACACTTTTCAAAAGATCTTTGACTAATGGTAATATTTAATACCTTACCATTTACAAAATTTCTAAACAATTCAGTTTGAGTCATGTCCAAAAGGTGTTTAGGATGTGGATCACATATTATTTACCCTATTCTCAATTTAAGAACATCTCTTGAATTAGGTGATACTCTTGTATTATCATGCCAAAAATTTTCAATCAAACTTTTGACTTCACTAGTAAGTTTCATATCACATCTCGAGAGTCTATCACTAGAAGTCCATAAAATATTTGTTGGATCACATTCAAAGTTAACCCTTCTCTTTACAGCTCTTTCTAAAGTCTTATGATTCACATTAAGATATCCACTTATGTTGCTAATCAATCTTTTTTCAGATGTTGATTTGTTAACTAAAGCTGTTGTTATTGCTCGCCATGTTGCATTCTTATCTTTAGACCAACTTCTCTTTCTGATAACATCAAAGACACTAGCAGTAGTGGATACAACTTGTTTTAAAGGCTCATTTTTATTCTTGGGTTTTGCATACATTCCCAACCTTCTCATTACTTTTCACATTTTAGACATTTTAATTAGTTGCAACATCAACTGACATTGAAACCCAAATTTCTTATTATAAAAAAAATGTCTATAGAATCTATTAGCATGTCTCCTAATTTATCTCCATGAAACCAATCCCTCAAGATTATCTAGCACATCATTAGGAATATGAAAATTATGTTCAGACACTTTACTATCATTCTGACATGTTTGTTTAGTAGTTGGTGTTTCTATGTCTACATTCATGAAATTTTTATTTTCAATTGACATTTCATTTTCACTGTTATTTGGGATTTGAATCTCATGCTCAATTTTTCTTGGTATTTCTTTCGGGGCATGCATTTCAATTGGAGTTTTTTGTGCATGATCATTTTACAATTTATTCTCATGAATAAAATCTAAATCATTTAAATTGTAACTTGCTTCTAAAAAATTATCAATTTTATCACGAGAGAAAATTTGGGGGTTTGGAGACACAACTTTATTGAATGCATGATTAGAATGTGCACTTGAATTTTCTTGTATTGGGTTCTCTTCTTTGACCTCTTCAACCATCATGGTATCCTCAATGTCTTTCTCCTTTGAAACATTGTTCAAGTCTCTAATTCTTTGTCTTCTCTCTCGTTGACGTCATGCTTCATTCTCTTTATTTGCTACAATCTCCTCATTTGTCAAAACTTTTTCTTTCTTCTTTCTTTGTTGTTTTGATCCCATGTTTGCACCAATTTTGAATTTGAATCAATACCTTGCAAATTGTATAAGAAGACAAGAAAATAGAATAACTATGACAGAATTCACTGTTGCAAATCAAAACTGTTATTCAATCATTTCAATCATTGAAAGTCAATCTATGGGGCAGCTTTTTTGGCCCAATGGGTACATAAGAAATGGGTACCCAATTGTTTAAAAATTGGGTACCCAATTCTTACAATGGTTGAAATGCAATCAGGCACTTGATTCTTGAGACATGAGCGGGAATTTTGTATGGCACACAACTTTTGCATGGGATTTTGCCTTGGGGAAAGGCATGGCATAGGCTTGGTCCTACCAAGCCATGCCTTTATGATCCATTTTTTTTCTAAGGCATTTAATCAACAATTTTTGGGATTGTTGTAATTTTTTTATACTCATCCCCATTGAATTTTTTGATGAAATAAAAACCCATTATAGATCTTATTGTTCTGATTCCAAAAATAAATTTTTTTATAGTGTTATTAGTTTATTTGCTATTTTTTAATTATTTATTAATCAAAACTATCTCTTAAATGTTAAAAAGTGACATTCACTAAAACTTTAATAACTTTTTTACTTTATAATTTTTCTTAAATTATTTTATATCATCAATCTACATACAATTCTTTTGAGGTTGATTTTTTCTTCTTGAAAAAAGTGAGATTTTGATCAAATTATGTGGTTTGTACACGAGAGGTTTTTAAAATTTACCTTTATAGACAATTAATAATTAATAATAAAAAATTATTCAATACAAAATTAAGGAAAAATATTGTCATCAATCTTAGGTGTATTAGGTAACTCCCTGTAAAAGGATTTTCAAAAATTCATTTATTTGTGTCAAATTATGGTGTCCGTACACGAGCATGGTATGGTCTTGAAATAAGCATTTTGAAAAAGTGGTTTTTAAAGATCCATACCAAAAAAATAATCTATCATATGGGTACACAAATAAATTACATATTCAAAAACTAGATTCTGAACACTAAAAAAAATATTTCTAAAGTTTTTTTATATTCAATCTCTAAATGCCTCAAATTTTGACATCAATTGACAAAGAATTTCAAAAACAGGAAAAACACTTCCACTTTTTGGCCAAAAGTGAGACCCAACTTATTGCACTAACCCAAAATGAGAAAACATCTTTGATGATTGAGATTATGGGATTCTTCTGCATTAAGAGGGAGTATGACACTTCTTCTAAAGCAACACATGAGCTTAGAAGCTTGATACTCATAGGGAGTCTAGAAATACATGTGTGTGATTGCATGATTTTTAATGGGCCTTCTCTTGAGTGCATCATGAAGAAGTATTGACTTATCACTAGAATATCAAAAGATTTATATAAGTTTCAAAGTTAGTTTGATAGGAATCCTTGGGTGAAGAGAGTTTCTGATGAAGTGACTACATGACCTAATTTCCCAGGATCATTGTTTAGAAGGAAAAATTTTGAGATGCAATCCTTTGTGGATGATATCTTCTCTATGAGGATAAGTCTTAAGTGAAATTCCTTGTAATATACTCTCCTCTATGAGAGAGAAGTCTAAGATGAAAATCCTTGTTCCACCCTCTAGTAGCAGCTATGGTGGTTCATGGTGGATATCATGTAAGTTATTACATGATGTTGTTATGATATGTAATGTAAGGTGACGATCTTTCATTGACATATATAAATAAAAGTTAACCATTGTAAGGTGACAATCTTATAAATGGTCAACCTCTTATCATGACAGACTTCATTAAATTACTATCCCAGAGTGCTAGAAATAATGATAATGAACAGATAGAAGGTAACCATTGTAAGGTGGTGATCTTATAAATGGTAGACTTGTTATCATGGTTCTTTGGGCCAAATCATGTTAGACACCATGACATAGTTACTACTATAGACCACACTTAAGGTGGTGTTTTAAAGTTATGGAAATTGCTTCAATTATGTGTTATGAAAGGTAAGAAATTTAGCCTCCTAGTGAATTGAATATCATACTGAGATGATATCTCTTCATATTCTTGAGAGCATAATGTAAACTATAAATCTACCCTAGCTAAGAGGGAGTGTTAAGGTTGTAGCTTATGTCGGATTGATTTTAACATGAGATACCTTGTTAATGGTAAATCATCTTTAAGATAATATCTTATATATTATATATTATTATATAATAATGTAATGGTTAACATAGTAATATTATATATATGCTTAAGATGAGTTACATATATGGTTATTTAAATTACTATTACATTAATATGTTAACTAATGATGTTTAACCATAGAGACATGTCTCTTCATGAGATATGTCTCCTCCTCTCATATTTATATGAGATCCAAATCTAAATTTGGATATCATCAATAACAATGGTTATGATTCTACATTTGTAGAAACGGTCTTAAAATTAGCACCTTATTCTACCTCATTTTTTGGGTTTCTCCATTTGTGAGAGGTAGGGATTTTTGGATCTCTCAATTCACTTTGTCATTTTGAACTAATTTTTTTGCAATAGATTGGTGGGTTGAGAGTTATTATTCTCCCACATTTGGTACTTATTAATTAGTCGATTGGGTCTATGCAAATGGATGGGTATTTTCTACTTTGCATTTTGAGGTTTTGATAAGGTTATACTGTTGGATTTCTATGAAGTACTAGGAAGTGGAATTTCATTTCAGAAGTGGTTTTTTGGTGGATTTAGATGAGTGGGTTTTAATTTTTTCACTTTATTTGATATTTTATTTTGGAACTTTTTAATTAATGACTCATTTTGTTTGTCATCTAGAACCTATTAGTTGTTATATTTTGCATGATCTAAATAATGAAATTAGTATTCTCTACTAGAAGGAGTAGGATAGTATAATTGGAATGGTTATGGGACATTCAAATTATTTTTATATCTTGATCTAAAAATGCCCTATAAACACTAAAATGTTGTTTTTTGTTTGTTTACTAAATTTTTCTGAACTTTGAGTATTTTGTGGCTTTTGGAAGTTTTGAGCCTTCCTCATTTTCTAATAAGATGTTTGATAAATTCCCTATGAATTCATTCAATTAGAAAAGTGACCAATTGAGTTATTTTTTATTTGGATGATTCTTGTTTTTTGTCGGTTTCTTTCCTTGAGTGTTTTGGGAGTTGAGATATCCTCCTATCATTATTATATTGGTATTTATTTTTCCTTGTATTAGCATACTCCAAAATTAATGTTGAGTACACATGTGATACATGGACGTCAAGTGTTAAAACCACATCTAGGCAGGTAGTTGATCTATGCTCATGTGTCAAGATCTGAGTGACCTATGCTTTTTGTGTTGGGTGCAATAGAGCTTACCATGTTTTTTGGTTTATGACATTGAGAACAAGGGTTCATGTGACTTCCTTGTCATTAATTGAGGATTTTGATATGGTATGCCCTTGTCTTTTTCTCATTTGAGGATGTTGATATGGCTTAGTACATTTTCATCATTTAAGGATGTTGAAATAGTATAATGTATCATTTTCCATCTATGACATATGTCTCAATACAGCTTCCTTTTTGAGACAAGAATTTCTCAAAGTCATGTAAGACACCATGTATCATGTGATGACACTCCCACTTTAGAGCCTCCTCACCAAAAATTTCCTTTTACTAAGTAGTACACTTGGTATACTATGATTATATAGGTTCTTGGTAGTATTTGGATATTCGATCACATGGTGAGTGTTCTCCGTGTATGATTGAATTTTGTATTTGAGTATTGCATTTGACCTTGTGATGTCCTACAAGAGTATGCATTTTCTTGGCATGTGAGTATCAATTCTTTTCTTGGTTGTATGTCTTGTATTTTTGATCGAGTTATTATTTATGTGAGAAAAGTAGGGTGGACCTATAGTTGTTGAAAATAATTGGTTAATTGTGTATTGTCTTTGATGTTACACAAAATGTCATATCTTTACCAATCAGTATATGTCAAGCTCACTCGGGTGATGAAGATAGTTTCCTGTGTCTGTCGAGCATTCCAAACTTTTCCAAGTTCAAAAGATAGTGTCTACTGAGTTCATTTGGGTGACAAAGAGAAGTTTGTAGAAGATTGAGTTTTAATCGAGCTCACTTGATTGATGAAGGAAAATTTGGATGGAACTAGTGTTAACCAAGCTCACTTAGTTACCAAAGAAACTTTGTGAAGATGTAGTGTTAACCGAGTTCACTTGGTTAACATAGAAATTTTTTTTGAGTTAGTATCTACCGAACAAGGTTGGCTAACGAAGGATTTTCTTGTTTTGGCATATCAAGTTCAATAGATTTTGTTTGTTGGTTCTAGTTCATCAAGGAGATGAATATTAATTATTCTAAGTTGTATTCAAGCTGACTTGACAATGTCTATAATATAAATATAAGGTCAAGTTGAGGATTGAATGCTTGCAAGTGAATAGAAGATTTGAAGATGCTTAGAGGAAGTGAATTAGAAGGATAAGTAGAATATCCTTGTGGAGCTGCAAAGATACATTCGATTAAAAAGGATCAAGTGTACAAGCCAAAATTAAGATCTGTAATCAACAATTTAGTTGCATCAAAAATCAGGTCATCTCATTGTTACTCTTTAACCATTGTATTAGTGATCTAAATCTCTTAACAGAGTTGGCTTAACAGCTATTTGTAAATCCTCTAACAAAGTGGCATTTCTAGATTGAAGTCTCTAAAGGCCTCTAACAAGGCCACTCCTAATAGGGGATTAAATCCTCTAATAGGGTCACACCTAACAATGTATTATGTAACCTTTAATAGGATTGGCTCCTAATAGGGCTCACTTTAGAAGAGTGAAAATCTATAACTAGTTGCAATTGGTGGTTTTTCCCAAATTGGGTTTTCACGTTAAATATTGGTGTCACTATTGTTCATGCTATTTATTTATGTTTATGCAACTTAGTTAAGTAAGGTTAATCATAGATAATATCTTAAGATTTATATGTTAAGAATTTTTTGAGTTATAGTTGCTATTTTAGTGCTTACTAAGTTACAACATTTTCTAGTGTAAATTGAGTACCTGTGTGTTTACCGTGCATCAATATTTTCAGTGAAGTTTATGTTCTGTGTTGACATCTAAGGGATCTAGTATTTATTTTAGTGGTAACTGATTCACCCCTCTCCTCTTAGTTACTCCTCTTATATTTCCAACAATTGTTATTAGAGCTTCTTGGTGCTTGTAGAGAAGGTTTCAAGGACTTAAGCTAAAGATGAACAAAGATAACTTCAAGGCATGGTAGGAACTCATGAGGCTGCACTTGGAAACCATGGGAGATTTAGGGCTAAAGTATCTAGACACCAAATACACAACACCTATTGGAACTATGACTGTTGAAGAAATTGCAAAAAAGAAGAGTCATAACATTATGATGATTGATATTGCTTCATCTCTCAACTATATCAAATTTGACAAAGTCAAAGACTATGGAACTGTTCATAAAATGTGGATCAAGCTAAAAGCCATCTATGGAGGAGATGATAATGTAACAAGAGCTAAAGTTGAAAGTCTCAGAGGACAATTTGATCAAATAAAGATAAGAAAAGATGAGAACATTTCAAAGTATAGTGACAAAATTGAAGCTAGTGTTTGTGCAATCAAAGCTTCAAGAGGAAAGATTGAAGATGAGATAGTGGTAAGTTTCTCTGAACACTTCTTTCTATATATGCAATCAGAGTATCGGCAATTCAAGAAATGAGATGCAATCCGAAGAATGATATATCATTAGATTCAATAGTTGGAAGATTGACAATATGTGAGCTAGATAACTATGATAATTATGTTCCTGGTTCTAGCAATCTTGAGTCTGCATTTGAAGCCAAGTTGTCACTCAAGAAGAAAGCCAAAAAGTCAAAAGCCAAAAAATCTAAAAGTGAAGAGGAAGATAATTCTGATAGTGATCTTGAAACTATTGAGGCATTACTTTCAAGAAGGTATCCCAAAGGCAAAAGAAAGTACAAAGGTAAAATCCCTTTGATATGTTTCTCTTGTGAAGAAGTTGGACACATTGCTGCAAGATGTCCAAAAAGAGAAGACAAAGATGAAAAGAAGCACAACAAGTACAAAGGCAAGAAGGATTTCAATAACTTCAAGGACTACAAGGACAAAGGTAAGAAATCTTATTTTATGGCTAAGGATTTAGAAAGTAGTGAAGATGATGAAATGGCCTATATTGTTATAAAAGATGAATCTGGTGATGAAAGAGATAAAATGGCACCTATCTCTCATGTTAGAAAAAATTATACATGGATTATAGATAGTGACCTCTCACATCATATGACTCGTGACAAAAAAAAAGTTTGAACATATGGAACATTAGGTGGAAGTGTGAGATTTGGAAACAATGAACCATGTTGCATAAAGGGAAAAGGTTGTATCTCACTAACCAATGAACTTAGATGTGATAATGCTTATTGGGTTGAAGGACTAAAGTATAATCTACTAAGTGTGGCATAGTTGAATAACATTGGATTCAAGGTAGAATTCATGAATGGGAAGGCCAAGCTACTAGATGGAAAAGGAAATCTAGTTGGGTCTGGTAATCAAACAAAAGGTAACCTATTCTACCTAGATCACAGTGAAAGTTCATGTTTTATTGCTAAAGTAGAAGAAAGTTGGTTATGGCATAAAAGGCTATGTCATGTGAACTTTGATAATCTGATCAAGATAAGCAAAAACAAAAGAGTGAGAGGTATTCCTAGTTTGAGGAAACTTGATATGGGCCTATGCAAAAAATGTCAATTTGGTAGGATGGGCAAGACAAGTTTCAAAAGAAAAAACTATCATTCTGAAAAAGTCTTGGAGCTAGTTCATATAAATTTATGTGGACCTATTGGAATAGAGAGTTATAGTGGGGATAAGTATTTTATTCTTTTTCTTGATGATTATTCTAGAATGATGACTGTAATGTATCTGAAAGATAAGTTTGAAGCATTTCAAAAGTTTAAGTGGTATCTAGCAAGATTAGAGAAAGAAACTAAAGTGTTTAAGGTCAGACAAAGGTGGTGAATTCATTTTCAATGAATTCTATATTGAAAGAGGAATTAAAAGAAAAATACCAGCCCCTGGTACACCAAAGAAAAATGGTATAGCTGAAAGAAGGAATAGATCCATCATGGATTGTGCAAGAAACTTGATTATAGAAAAGAATGTTGCAATCAAATACTAGAAGGAAGCAATCAGTATTGTAGTGCATACCTTGAACAAAGTATAGCTAAAGAAAGACTCAAATCAAACTCATTATGAACTATGGTATAGCTACAAACCTAATGTAAGTTACTTGAAAGTCTTTGGTAGAAATTTTAAATCTTGAAGGAATTTAGAAAAGGTAAATTTGATGTTAAAGGTGATGAAGGCATATTTCTAAGATATTCTTGCAGAAATAAAGAATATAAATGTTTGAATTCGTCAACTCATTAGATCATAGAAAGTACACATGTGAGAATTGATGAGTTACAGAAAAGAGTGAAGAAGAGAGTAGCAAAGAACCTGAGGATTATAGGAATTTTTCTACTATGAACATGTACATTTCCTAATCCAATTGGAAGTAAACAAACTTCACCTCTTTAGTCCCCAAAATCTCCAAAGGCTATCGAGTTGCAACCAGTGCAACCCAAGTCACAATCTAAAGGACCCAAGTTGTAGTGGAAGCTATCGAGTTTTTGCCAAAGAAAACTTACTCTAATAGACCTAAGTCATGAATAGTGGGGCCCAAGCATGATGCAGAAGATCATGGTGAAGCTAGTGGAACAATTTCTAAATCCAAAGTACCTATGCTTGCAAGATATGTCAGAAGGCACCATGCACTTGATCACATCATTGTAGAAAAGTCAGATAGAATAATGAAAAGAAACAAATTGAAAGGTACATATTTTCTTGTTGAATTTGAACCTAGATTAGTTAAAGATGCTTTAGATAATGAAAGATGGATTGAAGCTATGAATGAAGAGATAAAAAAAAATATAAAGAAATAAGACCTAGACTCTTGTCCCTAGACCTAAGGATAAGAATGTAATTGGCACAAAGTGGGTTTTTAGAAATAAGTTGAATTAAGATGGAGAAGTTTCTAGAAACAAAGCAAGGTTATTATGAAATGCCTATTCTCAAGAAGGTGGTATTGATTATGGTGAAACCTTTGCTCCTGTTGCAAGATTAGAAGGTGTTAGAACTTTACTTGCTTACATTTCACATAAAGGATTTAAAGTTTATCAAATGGATGTGAAATATGAATTCTTGAATGGAATTCATGAATAAGGAGTTTAAATAGAACAACAAGAAGGTTTTGTAGATCCTAGCAAAAATGATATGATTTGTAAATTGCACAAGGCATTATATGGACTCAAGCAAGCTCCTAGAGCTTCATATGAAAGACTTTGTAACTACTTGATAAAGATTTATTTCCAAATAACAAATGATAATAGTAGCCTTTGTATCAAAGAAGGACCAAAACAAGAAGATTGTACTAGCAAAAATCTTTGTACATGACACATTGTTCATAGGAAATGATGACTTATGCAAAGCATTTTCAGAAGAGATGAGTAAAGAATTTGAGATGTCCATCTTTGAATAGATAAAATTATTTGTTGGATTACATATTCAATAGAAGAAAGATGGTATCTACATTACTCAATCCAAATATATCAAGGAGATACTAAATAAATTTGGAATGGAAGATTAAAGACTAGTTGGAACACCTATGTCTACTGGATGTAAGCTTTCCAAAAATGATGATTCCAAAGAGGTATATTAGACCACATATAGATCAATGGTTGGAAAATTGTAATATGTAGTGCATACAAGGCCTGATATTGCATTAGCAATTGGTATGGCGGCAAGATCCTTAGCAAATCCTAAATAAAATCACATGATGGCAATCAAGAGAATCATGAGGTATCTGAAGGGTATTGAAGACTATGGATTATGGTACAAGAAAGGAGGCAATCTAGATTTGAAAGCTTTCACAAATGTTGATTGGGCAGGAACTGATGATGACAAGAAGAGCATCAGTGGTGGATCATTCTTTCTTGGTAAAATACTAGTGTCTTGGACAAGAAAGAAGTAAAATTGTATTTCTCAATCTACAATAGAGGCAAATTATGTGGTCGCAACAATTAATTGCTCCAATGTTGTTTGGTTCAAGTAACCATTGGCAAGTATGAATATAGAAATCAAGAATCCAGTGGTTATCTTTCATGATAACACTAGTTCAATTAATATATCAAAGAATCCTATGATGCATAACAAAACCAACCACATTGCTATAAAATATCATTTTATGAGAGAATTGGTGCAAGATAAAGAGGTAAGATTGGAATATGTGAATACTAAAGAACAAATTGTAGACATATTCACTAAGCCATTACCTAAGGATGCATTTTTTTATCTAAGAGGTAACTTAGGGGTCATTCCTCTACCTGAAGTTCACTAAAAGGAGTTTAGTGATGCATCAACTAGAGTATGTTGAAGATTAGTTAGTTGATGCAGTATTGAAAAGGGCATATTACATATGAATCAGTACTTGAGGTACACTGATATTCAATGAATATTTTCTTTGGCATGAGATGTCAAAGAGGGAGAGTTTTTTGTCATTTCACAAAAAAATTCTAAAGAGGAAGAGTATACATTTCATAGATTTTTTTTGAAGATATTAGAGAAAGAAGATGAACTTGGTCTAGTATCAAAGAGGGCAAAGTTTTCTATCAGATGAAGATGTTTGTTGACAGAGGGAGAAACTGAAGGAAAAGGAAGTTCATACTAATAGAGGGAGTTCTCATGGGTGAGAATCAGAATGGAACTAAGGATATGTTCCTTACTTTATTCTTTCTCTAAATTTTTTACTATATTATGACATGTTGTGTTGTCATCAATGCTAAAGAGGGAGATTGTTGAAAACAATTGTTTTATTGTGTATTGTATTTGATGTTACATAAAATGTCATATATTTTCCATTCAGTGTATGCCAAGCTCACTTGGGTGATGAAGATAGTTTCTTGTGTCTACCAAGCATTCCAGAGTTTGCCAAGTTCAGAAGATAGTCTACCAATTTCACTTAGGCGACAAAGAGAAGTTATCAAAAGATTGAGTGTTAACTGAGCTCACTCTTTTAATGAAGAAAAATTTGGATGGAACCAGTGTTAACCAAGCTCATTTGATTACCAAAGGAACTTTGTGAAGATGTAGTGTTAATCGAGTACATGGGAAAATCATTTATGAGTTAGTGTCTATCGAGCAAGGTCGTCTAATGAAGGATTTTCTTGTTTTCGCATATTAAGTTCAATAGATTTGTTTGTTGGTTCTAACTAATTGAGGAGATGAATATTAATTATTCTATGTTATATTCAAGATGACTTGACAATGTCTATAATATAAATATAAGGTCAAGTTGAGGATTGAATGTGTCCAAGTGAATAGAAGATTTGAAGATGCTTAGAGGAAGAAAATTAGAAGGATAAGAAAAATATCCTTTTGGAGCTGCAAATATATATTCGATCAGAAAGGATCAAGTATACAAGTCAAAATTGAGATTTTTAACTAGCAATTCAGTTGAATCAAAAATTAGGTCATCTCATTGTTACTCTCTTACCATTGTAGAAGTGATCTAAGTCTCTTAACAGAGTTGGCTTAACAGCTATTTGTAAATCCTCTTTAACAAGGTAGCATTTCTATATTGAAGTGTTGAAAGACCTCTAACAAGGCCACTCCTAACATGGTGATTAAATCCTATAATAGGGTCACACCTAATAGTGTGTTTTGTAACCTTTAATAAGGTTGACTCTTAATAGGGATCACTTCAAAAGAGTGAAAATCTGTAACTAGTTGCAATTGATGGTTTTTCCCAAATTGAGTTTCCACATTAAATCTTGGTGTCACTTGTGTTCATGCTATTTCTTTATGGGTATGTAACTAAGTTAAGTAAGGTTAATCATAGATAATATCTTAAGATTTACATGTTAAGCATTTTTTGAGTTATAGTTGTTATTTCAGTGCTTACCGAGTTATAACATTTGCTAGTGTAAACCAAATGCATGTGTGGTTATCGAGCATCAATATTTTCAATTCTGTGTTGATATCTAAGGGATCTGGGATTTATATTAGTGGTAACTAATTCACCCCTCCCCTCTTAGTTACTCCTCTTATATTTCTAAAAATCATGTGGTAGTGAAGAACATTGATGAATACATCTTTCATTTTGGTTCTTGATAATCCCTTGAACATCTTTTTGAATATTAAATATGTATAATTGATAGACTAGTATGCACTTTTACCTAGATTTTTGATACTTTAAGTTGATTTTGGATAATGGATTAAATGCCAACATATGAATGATAATACATGACTTTCTGAAACGTTAATTGATTAAATCTTGCAAATCTATGTCATTGTTATCCATATTTTGTGTTTTTTCATTTGTGAGATGATTACATATTTGGAGATAAGGATTTTTGAATACCGTGACTTAATAGAATTTGAAGTTTCAATTAACTGATGCTTTGATGATAAAATGAATGATCAATTAAAACAAGTTAATAGAAGTGTAGATTCTCTTGATTTGAAATGTTGAGTCATTGATGCATGTTTTTACATGCTTCAAATTCCTAATCGCATGTTCCACTTGTCTCTCTACTTCTCTAATTGTACAACAAAACTTCCAATTCCATTTTCTTCTTACTTATAGATTCTAAATGATTGGATTGTTAGGTTTTTTAATTTGAATAAGGAATATCCCCTATAAATATTCCATCGCCACTCCTATTTGAAAGGTGGTGACTATTAGTAGTTTTTAGGATCAATCAGTTTGTAAGCTCAAGAAATAAGTTTCATTCCCTTTTCGTTTTTATCATTCATTCAGCGAATCACTATTCTTTTGGTTTCAAATTTGAAGTCTAGATAATAGAAAGGAGTTGTTTTGGATCAAACTTTTGTGTTACTTTTTTGTGCATAGAAATATTTTGTAAATTATTTGAATTTTGATGTTAAAGGTAGTTTATATGGTTGTGTTTCTTGAAGTTTATCATGCTCAAACTAATATTGTAGGAATCATTCTAGTATTAGTAAAACATAGATGGATTAAAGTTGGCATAATCATTGTTCATACTTTTTGTATGGTCATAAATGTTGTTATTTCTTTTTGGAAGAATTAAGAGCTTAGAAGCAATATATTAGTTGTTTTAGACTTTCAAATTTAGGAACATTAAAATTTAGATTAAAACCATTCTATTTTAGTAAATTTGAGATATTTCTATTGTTCAAATATGCTTTCAAGGAAGTTAGTTAATTTAGAAATTTATAATTTTCTTACATTTATATCATGTTGTTGAGACTGAAGGGAATGTATTATAATCCATTCTTGGATCAAAATTTGAGAGAAGCAAGACTGTTAGATTCAGTTTTCTTTGATAGTATTAAGATAGATCAGGAGAGTTCCAGATAACACCGGATAGCATTAAAATTTAGAGTTAGTCACTATTTATAGTGAAAAAATCCCCCAAAATAATCAACAAAACCCATTAAAGATCCTTATAAAAGATAGCCTTGTATACACCCCAGTCGATGATTATTTAAACTAAATGATGCAATTTGACAAAGAAATGATATTTCACATTAGGTAGGAGGCATTTCACTTTACTAATGTTGGGGAATGGTGTAAAAGGATGAATTTTCTCTAGATACAAAAACTTGGAGCTTGAGAGCTCACTCCATTTGATATCATTTGTATATATGTATGAAACATTGATTTATGCTAGTGATGTTCTTGGTTAGCCTAGTTTTCTTCACATTTTTAGCTATTCTTTATAAATGTAATTGAGTGGTTATGGCCTCATTATATTTTTATGGTACTCTTTGGTGTGGAGCTTGATGTACTTTAGTTGTACATTGGAGTTGGCAAATATTCATTATGGTTTCCATGCATTTTGGGCCAAGTTCTTAAATTGGTGTTTGTTTCTTCTCACTAAAGTCTATGGAGACTAACATCTTTACTTGTTGATTGACATCTTCACATCTCTAGACTAGGACTTTTTTTGGGTCTAGGAATTCTTCAAACGAAAGATCGACATTTGTGTGGACTAGCGTCTCCACTTGTTGATCTAAGTTTGCATGCTCATTAGTTTGAAATTTTTTTTGTTTGGAAGTTTACTAGTTAAAGATCGACATCTCCACAAATTATCATATTGGCTTCCTAGGTAAGTGTCTTTGTCTATTGATTGGTGTCTCCACCTTGTGTTGATTTACAAGCATTTTCCAAAGATGGGTATTTTGTTGATATTTTCAAGCTAGATCCATGAGGTGTCTATATTTATTGTAAGATCTTATTTATTTATGTTTATAGATATAAGGTTTATTGATGCTTATTCCATGATACAAATTAGAAAGGAAACAAACTTGTATGGTTAATCATTGTAGGAATCTATGTTTGGGCTTGAAAAGAACTAGTATGTTATGGGATTGATTTCATTATTGTCTCCCTATGGACAATTATGATTTATTGATGGCTTAGCCTCTCCTTGTTTGTGGATGTTGTCCAAATCCTTGAAGGGTGTTTTCAAGAATGTGTGTACTTCCTTTTTAGTATTATGATTTTTTTCCTACAAAACTTTGGAAGTTTTGTAAGACTTACACTTGTGTAAAAACATGTGATGTTTGTGATGTTATTTGGCATAATGTTTGGGATATTTATGATATGTAATATGATGCACTTATAGACAAAACATTTATGTTATGTTATGTTTTCTATATTAAAAAAAACATTATTAAATGCATTTTAATCCTTCGTTCCAAGGTTTCCTTGGTGGGGAATTACACAAAATATAAATAGTGTGAGGCATCCCCTACTATAGGTGCCTTGTGAGGAGAGGAAAATCATCATGATCACCAATACCCCTAAACATATAGGAAATTAGTATACCAACATAAGACAACTAGACCAAAGTTGTAAAGAGTCAACATATGACACATTGATTAACAAAGAGAAAAAACCAACAAAGGCATGATCCTCATTATTCATTAAGAGAAAATATGCCAAGGCTAGGTAGTATGCTCCAAAATATAGATGTTATAATATACTCCTTTGACTGACAAACCATAGAGTCCTTTTTCTCTAGATTCTTCAAACTCTGTAAATCTAGCTATATTTCTTAGTTGATTGAAACAAAGTTTAGTCACCCACCGAGGTCTAAAATGAATAAACATCAACTTGTTTATAGTTTAAGTCACTGGGTTTTATAGAACAACCCTTTGGCCACTTTGATCATACGATGATAATTTTTCTATTGCAATCGGATGACATGTCGAAGAATCAAGCAAAGGTCACTTGATCCTCAAAGATGTAGACAAGTGTATCTTCATTTTTGGTTTATCACAATATTCTTGCTAGATGTGGATGAAAATGGTAGTCATGGCGGCTTTTGAAGATGCTCATGATTGCATAGGTTAACCATGTGCTCTAACTATTGGTGGAATATTGAACCAAAATATTCCCTAGTAGGATCTCCATCAGTAAGGTAGAATTGTGAGACACGTGTCGCACTAGCATATTTTGGAGTAAGGAGGTCTCACATGGAGGTGTTTGAAACCTCATTTAGGTGGTATGTATCAACTATAGTGGAAGATTTGAAAAGAAGGAAGGTGTTTGCGAACTTGATTCAATTGAGGTAGAAGAAAAAGGGGGTTGAAAGATAAACCCACATAGAAAAAGATTATACAGTTTTGGAAAATCATAGGGGATCTTGACTTGCCAAGAGAGAAGACAAAACTTTTGGTTGCACAAATAAGTGCTTTCAAATGAGGAAAAATATTTGTCTACTCACTTTAAATTTCTTTGTGACAAGCATTGCGTCCTTTGTGTTTATTTGAGGTACTTCCTATGAGTAAATCACAAGGAGAATCAAGATCCATGCCACAAAATGGAATGAGATTGGCATACAACAACACATGATAAAATGAGGGACTCCAAGGGCCTATTTGGTTGTTGGAATAGGATTGGAATTGGAAGAGAAAATTAGAATATGTTTGATATCCGTTGTTTGGTACACTCAATTAGAATTGGGAATAGGAAGACATATTCCAATTTTGCCCCTAAAATGAGCATATGTCTTTGCCAAAAAATATATGTTATTGGAATAGGCCATTCCTGTTCCCAATATGATTTTTTTAAATTCTTTTATTTATTTTTAAAATAATAATTGATTTTTTTTTTTACATTTTTTTTTTTGTAACATTTTTATTATTATATCTATTTGTTTAAAAAATGAAATAAATTATATTTCTCATTAACTTCAATAAATAAAATAAAAATGAAAATCAATTAACTTTCTTACCATTATTGAAAAAGTTAACCAAAAAATAATAAATTAAAACAAAAAAAATCAAAGGAAATATTTTTAAAAATACAAAACTTAACCTTATTCCTATTCCATTTTTGTACAACCAAATAACGGATTAACATATTCCAATCGAATTCAAGTGAACCAAACGAGATTGGAATTGCCATTTTCTATTCCCATTCCCCATTTTCATTCCTATTCTATTTTTTTATTCTAATTTTCAATTCCTATGCCAACAACCAAACGAGACATAAGTGAATAAAGGGAGAACCCTACATATGACTACAACTTGTTAACCCTACATACAACTACAACTTGTTAGTTTTTGCTATGATCATCTAGTACAAAGTGAACATGAACGCAATGCTTTGAGAAACTTGTTCACTCTGTACTCAATGGAGAAGGCAGGCATGTAGCTACTACCCAGGTGATGACTCCAAGTGAAGAAAGGGAAAATCCTAAAATATTTAATGTTCACAAAAACCATTCCTAGCTTCTATTAGCAATAGTAGTTTGATGAGTAGGAGATCATTTCCACAACAAGTCAAATTGTGATATTGTTAACTGGATTTAACTATGTGATTTTTGAGTCAAACTCATTGACCCATGTTTCATGAGTAGTGATTCAACATGAATCCATCTCTCATGAGAATAAATGGAACACTTAGCACTCATTGGATCTAGGTGATGCTCATAGGGGTGAAGCACTGGGAATTCTCGATGGCCTCTTGGAAAGTCCCGATGCTTCACCCCTATGAGCATCACCTAGATCCAATGAGTACTAAGTGTTCCATTTATTCTCATGAGAGATGGATTCATGTTGAATACTACTCATGAAACATGGGTCAATGAGTTTGACTCAAAAATCACACAGTTAAATCCTGATAGCAATATCACAATAGTAGTTTGTCCAAGTTGATAAGAACTACTAATGACTTGGTCCTCATAGTTGTTAAATTGGTCATAGGAAAGGAATTTTTGGAGAATGAGGACAACTATAGAGTGAACATGAGCATTTCATCTAGGTTTGTGGGTTCCATATTGGGCTTAGGGAGCCTAAGGAAGGAAATTGAGTTCCATAGGATTGGATTGTTGAATGAAACCTATTGTGAGAGCATTATAGATGGGTTGGTCACATATCGATATGGAATTGGGTTACCACTAGAAATTGACTTAAGGGAATTTCTAGAGACTGGAGCACTAGTGCCATTGGTGCCATTGGTGCCCTTCATTTCTGACTTTCTCTCTAGGTTGATTGATGTGCATTATTTCTATGTATACCAAAGCACCAATTTTTTGAAGTATGTGGATCTAGAAGAGGAGATGAGAAGGGAGTACCTACAATTCTTCCTAAGATCCCTCTTCAAGACAGAATGGGATATTACAAGTTAGTTGAAGAGGATTCATTTGATTCAAATGATGGCTCAGTGCAAGTTTGGAATTTGACGGTCACCCATGTCTATAATGTTTATTTTTTATGACAATTTGGTTATGTTAATTCCTTTCATTTTATGTTTGGTTATGTTAAAGTTTCTAAATTCATATGTTTTATAAAAAATATAAAATTCTAGAAAGTAATTATAAATTAGCAATATATGTCAACTTAAGAAAGATTATGAGTTTATATTTTCCATGCTAATATTTTAAATACATAAAACAAGTTCATATAGTATCTTTTAAAATTATTGCCTATAATGAATTTTGACAATTTATTGATAAACTTAAGTATCACATTAACGGTTTTATAAAAAATTAACATGTCAATCAATACAGTCCAACAAATTTTCAACCTGTCATATACGGCTCAAAAGTGAAAAAATGACCAATATGACCATCAAATTCTAGGCCTAACTTAGAGGACAATAGGGTTGACTCGATCCAAGACAATTTCATTGGCAAGGTTAGACGTATGTTGTTGCAAATAAGGAAACCATTCCATTTTGAATTTTTTTTTTTTAAATATGAAAATAAAATGTAAATAACGAAAAAGTGAAATATGACTTTGTTTTACTTTTTTGCTTTGCAAATAGATATCGAAAATTGAATGTAAGTCTACACGTTTTCTTGTTAATTTATCCATATCTATTTGTTTTCATTATTTGCATGAAAATTATCATGTGTTTCTTTAAATGTGAATTTTATTTGAAAGTAAAATGTATAAAGAGAACTCATATCATAACAAAAGAACTATTGGCCATTTTTGCTCCCCATTCATCCCATCATCAATAACCGATCAGAGATATCTTCAATGGGTTATTTTCATTGTTGTGGGTTAACATGGGATTTGGTTGGGGTTAAAATTTTATGTTAACTCAGTCTCTTCATGAACTAAGTTGGCTTGGTTCCTTCATTAACCGAGCAAGTTCAGTTTGTTCTTTGACTGAGTGAACTCAATTTCCTTATTTACTGAGTTGCAGATTAACACACATTTTCTGTCAGGGTTAACCATTTTCACCATTTTGAAGAATGACTTTGCTGCCCTTTTCAAAATAGAAAAATTTTCTATTTCGAAAGGCTTACCTTTTTTCTTTTGCAAAATTGCATGCTTCCTCCTCCATCGTACATTTGGGAATGTGTCAAGCAACAGTTTTCTTCCACGTGGAAGATTCTTCTTATGTTGGGTTGCTTTTAATCAGACACTTCCCATATTTTTGCATTGCTACCTTTTGTTCTTGCAACGATGCAATGGCCATTAGATTATTGGAAGATTTTTTGGATGCATCTTAGTCATCCATTTCAAATAAAGAAGATTGAATCTATGGTTGGATTTTATTCTTTTGTTGAGGAGATTTCTTGCAACATCTGGGTTGTCTATTTCAAAATGAAGATCTACATCAACGGTTCATCATTTTTGGGCAAATCAGATCTATTCCATGTGGGTCAACTTTGCATTTTTGTGGTGGGTTAATATTGTGTGTTATCCCATCCTGCATTTTTTGATAGTGGCACCAATTGATCTATTGCATCCATGACATGTTACAAGGATTGTTCTTTATTGTTGAATGACATTCTTGGTCCTTGTTTGCACAACACCTCTGCATCTCCATGTCTCTTTATTGATTTTAATGGTCAGATCTTTTCAAATTTGATTTCTTACGACTAGGTTCATTTATTTTTCCCTTCCTATCTCTTCATCACAACAGATTGTATTTCATTATTCATTTATTGTTGCTCTCTACAACTTGCACCTTGGGTTGGGATTTGGACTTCAAGTTAGATTCGAGTTATGCCTGGACTCTTTAAAAGGCAGTTGTAAATATTTTCAAAGGGTTCTTCTATGCCTTACAGTAATATAATTCTTTGTTTTTTACTTATTATCCCATTTTGTATTTGTACATATTGCTTGCCTTATGCTAAATGTTTCCTTTTTCTTATTTTCTCAAGTTTGTATGTTGAATCTACTTTCTTATGGATGTTATGTAAGTGAATTGACATTCCTTGTAGCATCTCATTTGTTTGGATCTACATATGAGTCTTTAAGAAATAAATTGAAGTTGATAGTTGTGTATGTTTTGAGGGTTTTATTGATGTTTAGTGCATTCATAGGCAGAGGTAGTAACCATGTTTCTATTTGATGCATCACCCCCCTTTCATTTATGCAATTTCTTTCATGTTCTCCTTCTCCCTTTTCCCTCAAAGTAGTAGTGTAGGTACATCCTGATAGTAAGGAAGTCAGCCTTCTCTGGAGATTCAACCTCAAAGTGCAAGTCCTACACTTGGAGGTTGTTCCCATGTTACACAAGGTTGCTTGAGGGTCATACCTCAAGCAAGGTTGTAGACTTTTGTGTCAACAAGAACCCACCACCACATACAAAATTGGTGGTTGAGTAGATATATTACCTAACTCAAAAGAACACATGTCTAAATGGAAACCACCTAAAGTGTTGGCATGTTTTGTTTTAATAAAATAAGGGTTAGCAAAACATAAAATCCATTATTTAAAATTGCCTTTGATATGTGATGACAATTATCATGAAACACTAGCAAAGCTAACCCTTAAAAAACCTAGTGGATGTGTCAAAGAACATAGGAAAAAATAGTTGTACACAAGGCCCAAACATGTGTCACCTTACAAAGAATTGCTAATTTAAAAAGAAAATCTAACTATTTACACTAACTATACAAACCAAAATAATTATAAAGACCCATTATTAGGAAGGGAAAAATAACTACCCTACCAAAGAAGTTTCTTTTACTCAATTAAAGTTTTAACCATATTTTGACGAAATTTGGGATGTCCCTTTTGTTGTAGAAAGGAAACCATGATCATTCTTCTCAAGAGAAGTTTCTAACGTCAAAATTTGAGGCATTTCAATTTTTAAAGTGTTTTCCTCATGCTCTCATGTGAACATGACCTAGACTAGGTGACAAGTTGTGATGAAAAAACCTAATAGAGTATCAACATGTTTGTTTAAAGTAAGATGGTGCTGGGAAAGGGGCCTAAGGTTTCTCAATGACTTATGACTCTATGGGCTCAGGGAGGGCAGTGACTACCCAGCTACAAAATTTGTCGATTGGATGCCTCCATGCCATACCATCATGTATCATGGGCATTATGTACCTTGTCTTCTTCTCTTAGTATGTCAACGTCAAATCACATAGTCCTTACTAAAGATTAGAAAAATATAAAAAGATTGTTCAAAATGATTTGAATATGATAGTTAATAGTTAATGGTCAATAATATACAAATTAGATTTTCATGTAACATATAAATGATTTGATAGGATATAAATTACAGATTTTTTTATTATCATAATTATATAATTTTAAAGAATGTATATTTGTAGATAAATTATAATTATAATTAGAAAATTAATAATTAATTTGAATTATAAATACTTTTATTTTATCTAATAAAGTTCTTAATTAAATATTTTTAGAGTCTACTATTGTGTCTTATTTGCAATGTATTGTTTGTTTTTGTGACTTACAATTCAAGAAATGGCACAATAAGTTAATATTGTAAAATTTCAAATTAAATTTCATATATGTTAACAAAGTTATAATATAAAAAACAATTAGTTTAAAATTTAATTTTATGTAAGTTGATGTCTTAAATGTAGGTGTTATTGCAATGTTAGATGAGAATATATGTTACCTTTGTGTACTCATCTTAACTAAAAGATAACAATGCAAAATGGAGATTAAGAAAATTATGAAATGAAAGTCATATTTGCAATATTTAATTTTGATAATAATTTTACATTTAATTGTATATATTTGAATGTCTTGAAGATATTATATGAAGACCGTGGTCAACATTTTTTAAAAATAATTGTTATAGTTTATTATGGTTGTGAACACTCATAGTCTATGAAAGATTGTGACCACTAGGTAATCTGAAATTTACATTATGATTCAATTAGTTATTAGTATATAACATATCATCTCTAAGTACATGTTTTATGCATACTAATGTTGAAACCAATCTTTGAATTTTTTACATATATAGTTTGACTTCAATTCAATAATAAGTTAAAAGAATTGAAAATATTTATAATATTTTAATTTAATAAAATATTTCTAAAGTTATGTAATAGTTTACAAGAAATGAAATTTCTTGAATACAATAATACATAAATAATTTTGATTGCATAAATTTTTTTT